>OZ038379.1:173389953-174762380 GCA_964036045.1 Eutreptiella sp. 'Long Island Sound 2002'
CCGCATGGCGCCGGAGCTCGTGGGGCGCAGGGCCCCAGAGCTGGGCCGCGACCCCGCGGAGCTGCCGGGGCGCGGGCCGGTGCCGGGCCCGGCCGAGAGGCCCCGGCGGTGGGCCGACGCGCCGCGGCTGCGGGGACCCATCGTCGGCGTGGGCGGCAGGCCGCTCCCGACGGACGACGTGTCCGCGGGGACATCCTCCGACAGCGGCCGGATCCCGCGCCCGGCGCGCCCGGCGGACCAGGACCGGGACAGCTCGCGGCTGTCGCGGTGCTCCGCAGGGTACGGGCTCGGCGCGGAGCTGATGGAGGACGCGGCCGGGCTCAGCGACGGGTCGGGGACATCCTCGGGCCATTCGGGCTGGAGCGCCGGCGGGGCTCCGCCGTCGGGGGTGGCCCGGAAAGCCAGGGGGATGGGGGTGCCGTACTTGCTGTGCTCCACAATGTGCAGCACGTGCCGCAGCTTGCGCTCCCGGTCCACGTGATTCGCGCGCTCCACCTCCTGGTCGCGCGAGATCTGCGCCCAGCCCCGCAGCGCGTCGCCCTCCACGAACTGGAGCATGAAGGCCGCGTGGAGGCGCGCGCGCTCCGCCGCCTCCATCGCCGCGTACACGTCGCGGTTGACGAGCTCCCGCCGCTGCGTGTCCCCTAGCCGGGCGTGCCCGCGGGAGCGCGCCCCGGCGAGCCCGTAGTCCACGAAGCGGTCCTCCCGCTCGCGGCGCTCCTCGGCCGCGAGCGCGACGCGGCCCGCCAGCTGCTGCTGCGCAAGCCCCCGGAGCTGCTCCCAGATCATGTTCCAGCGCTGTGCGCGAGCGATCTTGATCACCGCCTGTGGCACGGCACATGACGTACATGAGACTTAGTGAAATGAACAGCATCAGCCCCCCACAGGCCCCTTGTCACGGGCAACTCGGCTGAGCCACGCAGCCTCGTTCGATAGCAGTGAGGGGGATGGGCATGAACACAGTACCTGGCCCTGCTGCAGCAACTGGTACTCCAACTGCTGCCGCGCCACCGCCTCCTGCTCCTCAAAGAACCCGACCTCGGCCGCCCGGCGCAGCGCCGCGAGCCCGTCCCAAAACAGATCTCCCTCGGCCACAACCGCCGCGCGCGCGCCCGACTCCTCCTCTTCGAAGCGGCCCAAGACGGTGTACAGGTCCAACCGGTCCATCCCGGCCCAGAACGCCGTCAAGACGCCGTGCAACTCGTGCTCAATCACCGTGCGGCCGTGCCGCTCCTCGAAGCTCAGCTTGTCCATCACCACCGCCAATCGCCGATTGCGGACCTTGAACTTGTCGGCCCAGGCCCGCCACTCCACCTGATCGATGACGGACCGCAGAACACTCTGGGAAGACCCGGGCAGGACGCGCGCGCACAACACCACGCCCACGAGCAATACGGGCGGTGGGTCACTTGTTGAACGTCTCGGCAGCAACGGGCACAGTCAAAGGCACAGTCTGGGGCAAAGCACGGGGCAGAGGCAGGGACCAGGCCATTGCGTGTTTTGGGGCCCCCGGCCAGCCCCGGCCGACCCACTCGCCCAAAGCAGAAAAAAAAAATTCCCTCTGAGAAAAATTAGAATGGGAAAATCATATTAAAAAACTATGCAAATTTTTTTTATAAATTTTACATAATTTCTTATAAAAATGGTATAAAAATTTGTATAAAAATTCATACAACGTTGGCCCGAAATTTGAGGCCGACTTTTAGGGACACAAACGTTTTGCTGGCCTCTGCGTCCGCCACACAAAGCAGCAGCCTGGCAGGGGCAGCAGCGCGCAAGGGAGCGGAAGCTGTGGCGACCTCCGCGACCTCCAGCTGCTCGCGAGCGCCCTCCTCCGCCAGCACAAGGTCAATCACGCCGCGATTCGCGGTGAAGTACTGATGCGCTGCCTCGTACTCCCGCTGCACTTTCTCGCGGCGGCCGCGCTCCACCCCGGCCAACCACGTCCGCTCCATCTGCACGTCCCACAGCCCCGCCACGCCGTCCCGGGCTGGCGGCTCCTCCTGCGCCAGCGCCGCACGCCGCTTCGCCTCCTCCTCCCGGAGGGTCTGGAACGAGACGGAGTAGGTCCGGTAGACGCGCTGGTACACCTGCAGTAGGCCCCAGGCTTCAGTCTGCTCCGTCATCAGAAGTGCCCGTGCTGCGCCTTCTTCGTCCTGGGAGAGAGGGCACAGGGGCATCGCCAAACCCCAGAAAGGCTGGGTCCCAGGCAGGGGGGGGGCACGTGGCGTCCTGGAGGGGCACTGCGTTCGCTCCAGAACCGACCGGACAAGGACGCACGGACGGACGGTTGCCCGCCCGCGCGCACACACTTTTGCTACACCCAAAACAGAAGTGTGAAAGGCATCAAATTGATGCGGTACAGTACAGGGGACGCCGTCAGCAGCTGACCCTCTGCTGTCATTCGAGGGGTTCAAAGACCGAACTTCATGAGGAAGGTGGGATGGCCCCCATGACAACAGATACAACATTTCTTGCTATACTAAGAACATGTCCTGGACCGGCATGACGTGCAGGTCAGGTCAGGTATTGCCAGTCACCACCGTCCGTCGACCCGCTATCAAGCGTCCGAGGGCAGGACGTCTGGCCGAAGCACACGCACTCAGAGGCCCAGAGAGGGCGCCAGCCGCTGGAGAAGCGGCCTGACCCAGACGGGGCTTGAGCTGGGGGACTTGGGATGGCAGTGGTCCCTCTGCCTCATCCGCATAGCACCGTCCCCCGGGAGGAGCGCGCCGTATTGGCTGGTCCGGGTGGTGGGGGCCCGCTCCGGCCCATCCGACTCGAATGGCGTGAAGGAGTCAATGACCAAATGCCCAATGTATCCAAAGCAGTCAAGGGATCCAATCGTGCGGCCCAGTAACAAGCCGAACAGGGTGACGCTCAGCCCTGACACATACACTTACACACATCAGCGGGCGGCTAGAAAAACGACAGTACACAGCTCATAACACGCGACCGGTGCTCTGGTCACCCAAGGCATCCCTCTCCATCGGCGAGCACCGTGGTTTGCCGCCTCAGTGACTGCCTGTGACACACTGCAACCGGTATACCGCCCGCACACGCACGCCTGGGCAGGCGTGGAGGTTGAGAGGCCTCCACAGGGACCAGGCGGGAAAGGCCGGGTACCCGTTTACCCGTGGAGGTAATCCCAAGAGGCGTTGATCAGTTCAACGCACGTAGTTTGAAGGGAAATCATAGTCAACAACATTCCATTTTGGGTGAAGCAAGTACGTCAAACGGGCACAATGGCGAGGCACAATACTCAAAACAGACAACAATGCTGCGATAACCCCCTGTGTGACATTCCGTCTGGTTGTTGCTCCTTTACGGGGCCCTGGACATTCACCCGTTCTTCCCTTCGCATGTTGCGTTGGGTCGCTGCGTTCTGTCGGCCGCTGCGGCCGGTGCTCTTGCTGGTGTCGTTTCCGCGTTCGCGGAGCCCCATCGTTGGTGTGTTGGGACTGTGCTGAATGTGGCATGGTGTGCCGTTTGCGCGTCAGCGGCGCCCCCCCCCCCCCCAATTCAAAAAGTACTGCTCACAAAGGGAACGCTTTCCCCTGTTCTATGACAATTACCTGAATTGAATTGCGCGCCGCAGGATTAACGTTCCCGTTGGCGGTTGGCCTTAGCGCCATTTTTGGGCAAAGCAAGAAGCAGCTGCGTACACGTGCACCACCGCCGCTCGGTCCTGCAGGGGGCAAGGGGAGAAGGGCGGAGCCCCTTGCGAAGGAGGGTCGAGACCTGAACGTGTCGGAAGGTCCGCTGCCCCGGCGCCGGCCCGCCCTCCTTCATCATCGCGCGCTGATGGGCCACGTCCTCGGGGCTCTGGAACTCGTCGTGGGGGTTCCGGACCTTCAGCAGCTCGTCGCCCAGCGCCACGAGCGGGTGCTGCTTGAACTTCCAGCGGGCGCCCTTCGCCCCCATGTGCAGCGCGCTGCTGCAGGCCCGGCACAGGTACGAGTGGCACACGCCGCAGAAGAACGCCGCCGCGACGTCGTCGCAGCGCTCGCAGATCATCCCCTTGAAGAGCCTGTGGCGGAGGTGTGGGGCATTGAGAGACGGGACGGCGTCGTCCGCGCACTTAAGACACGGATGGTGACGGACTGTGGTATCGCGCGCGACCGATTGCGATGCCTTGTGACCTGCTGATGACCGACCGCAATGTGACGCATGGCATTGTGGGGGGACCGGGGCGATGCAAGGTACCAGTGGACCCGACGGTAAGGGACGGGGCGCGGGGCCGCGTGGTGTGGCAACGGAAAACGGACACGCGAAGGAGGAGCCGTGCGTCCGGGGCAGGGGGGGGGGGGCGCACCCGATCAAGACGGAGGATCGGCTCTCGATGACGCCCTCCCAGTCCACACATTCGCGCAGCTCCAATCGGGTTCGCGCCTGCAGCTCTGCCTTCAGGAGCAGAGGCTCCTCCCATTCAAGCGCCTCCATGACACAACAGCGACGGCGGTGCTCGGCTTCCCCAGCAAAAACCTAAACCGAGGCAGTAGAGCAGCATGTGTAGAAGGTCGGGGGCGCGGTCTGGAGTGAGGTGCACACATGCAGGGCGGGGATACAGGCAGGGGACTATTGACACCAAAGCGCGAGGTAGCCAAGGTAGCCATATGTGACCCGGCATGAGAACGGGGCTTCGTTTATGGCCGAAACTCGAGACCAGGGAAACCACATGATCTCAGCACAAGCTGTGTGTGCACGCGCGCATGTGTGTGCGTGCGCGCGCGCGTGTGTGTGGGCGTGTGTGCCTGTGTGCGTGTCAGTTTGTCTGTGCCAAAGCCGTCCTTCACTCACGCGCAAACTGCGAGGTTCAACATTCCCGCCATCCTGCCACCTGCAGACAACCCTGCGTTCCATGTTCCAAGGCCCTGCAGAGGCCACCCCTGCCGGGGTCTATGATCTCCATATGGACAGCGTGTCGCCAACGGACTGCAGCTCCTGCAGTTGGTTCCCACCCACGAGGCACCAACACACCCATGCACAACCGTGTGCCCTTGGCCCGCGGTCTATTGCAACTCTGGGCAGGGGGGCCCTTAAAGCCTGTTTCAGAGACACCCCCCCCCCTTATTAGGCACCCAGGGCTGAGCGTACCAAAAGCATCGCGGGCCGTCTAAAATTGTTCAATAAAATGATCCAACACAAAATTTAGGCAAACCTGGATCACACCCATTTTTTGTCCAAAAACCTGTTCCGAACCAATTTCGAGAGCAAAACATAAGGTGTGGCCTTTCGACCCTGTCCCCCCCCCCCCATTTCACACCGGCTCGAAGGGCCTTGGCCCTGCAACCCGACCCACTGCCCGCCAATGCCTCCCTGGCTGCCGATGGCCCTGGGGTACGGCGCAGTTTGGGTCGTCAGACTGCAACCAGGACAACAGAGAGACAGCACACGTACGCGGACATGCACTTGGCACAGACAGAGTCCGGCCCCCGGATCACACAGCCGCCTCAGGGGGGATTGTGCGGAGGCACTTGGGGACCCTTCGGCGCATGCAATGGGGGCGTCGGGGGGCAGGGATGGAGGAGAAGGGGGGAAGGGGAGGGTCTGAAGGGGGCGGGGGGTTGGCTGGGGCCCCCCTCCTCCCAGGGTCCCCCCATGCTCCCCGCATTTTGAAGCTTAAATCCTCTTGGCACCGAAGGCGCCGAAGCAAAATTTTGGCTGTCAGCCTCAAACATTGGAAGGGGAGGGGGGGGGGGGGGGTGGTCTAGGGGGGGGGGGTACCCCCCCCCTCCTCCTGCGGTGTACGGCCGTTCTATAACATCACTGTCGGGGGGTGTAGTGTCAGAGGACACCTTCAGTTCCTGCTCTGCCATGAAGAACTGCGTCTGGATGGCACACAGCCCCTCGAGTTGTTGATCCCGGATTTCTTGGGCCTGCGTTCGGCAGTCGGCACGCACTTCGTAGAAGCCGGCCATGGCCCGCCGGTACGCCTTCCGCTCGCGGTAGCCCCGCCAGGCGGCCTGCACGCGGGTGGCGGCCGCGACCTCCGCCTTCATCTGCCGGTAGGCCTTGACGTGGCAGTAGGTGACCCAGGTCGACTGGATCTTGCGCGCCCAGCGGGAGAGGACCCGGTCCGCGCGGGCCTTGCGGGCCATTCTCATGCGCCACTGGCCAGCGATCTTCATCATGGCTTCGGTGTTCCTCGTCGCGTCGAGCACCGACTCGATTTTGATCTGCGCATGTGCGGGGGTGTTGCAGTGCGGCACCGGCGCGCACGTGTGCCTGGGGCCCCGGACATGCCCTAAAGGGGGGGCGAAAAGTGGGGGGGGGTCGGAGGTCCAAGGGTTTGGGGATCAAAAATAGCCCAACATTGTTCCCCGTTTGAAATCCGGTTCTTCCCCTGAGCATTACCCTGTCGGCCCCATCAGCGGGACCCTCTCACAGGGTTGCATTTGAAGGAAAGGGGACTCAGAGTCGGTTGGGTAGGCGGGTGGGGGCGGTTGCCAAAGCGGTTGGGGGGGCTGTTACTGTCGGTTAGAAATGCCACTGAGCTTGGCACTTGCCGTCAGGGGGACAGTGGCCCCTGGGGGGCCTGCCTGATCAGAACCCGTTCATTCTGAAGCAACAGCAACCGCATCACCTGCGGGGCTCCGCCCTGCGCGGCCACGCCGCCATACCTGCCTCCTGCGCACACAGAACCCCGTCGGACAAAGGGGATCAGGGGGCCACTCGACGATGGGTCAGGTCGCGGGGGCGTGTGGCACGTCTGGTCCATAACACCCGCCACGGCGGGTGCCGGCGGGTGTCAGGCAGTTTGGTAGAGGCACATGGAAACACACACACACACACACACTTAGTGATAGTGAAGGGAACAAGAACCAACAGATAACCAATGTGGATATAAATGCACCGGGAGGCACTGTGGGTACAAGTCTCCAGCATCCTCATCAGAGGAGCACACACACACACACACACACACACACACACACACACACACACACACACACACACACACACACACACACACACACACACACACACACACACACACACACACACACACACACACACACACACACACACACACACACACACACACACACACACACACACACACACACACACACACACACACACACACACACACACACACACACACACACACACACACACACACACACACACACACACACACACACACACACACACACACACACCCCCACACACCCACCCACCCACACCCACACACACCCACGCAGGTCCGGCAGGTGTCGGCAGGTGTGATAAAAAGTCGCGGCAAGTGTCCGTGCCGAGTATGGTCGAGCTGCCCCGGCCGAATCCGCCGTTCCAGAACGGGCTGCTGCCCCCCCGTGTGACATTCCGTCTGGTTGTTGTTTCTTTACGGGGCCCTGGACGGTCACCCGCTCTTCCCTTCGCATGTTGCGTCGGGTCGCTGCGTTCTGTCGGCCGCTGCGGCCGGTGCTCCTGCTGGTGTCGTTTCCGCGTTCGCGGAGCAGAGTAGTTGGTGTGTTGGGGCTGTGCTGAATGTGGCATGGTGTGCCGTTTGCGTGTCAGTGGCGCCCAATAATTGGCGTATTGAGGATGTGCTGGTTGTTGCCGGGGTCGTTTGACTGACCCCCCCCCGAGGCCCTGGCTTTGAAGGCTTTCGCGTTCGCGGGGATGTAAGGCGCATCGAGGGGCGGTGTTTGGGCGGCTTTCCTCAACGTGGCCACCCGGGCCCCCGAAGCGCGTTTCGTGGTGCCGATTGGAGGAGCTTCCGACGACTTTTTGTGCCACGGCCCAAAGGGCGTTGCGGCGCGGGTGCAATGCCCTCGGCCGTCCGGCCTCTTCCAGCGACAGCCGCGGGCACGGCTTTGGGCGATCGGGCTCCTCGTTGGGCCGCAGACATGGGGAGTGAAGGAACAGTGGGGCCGTTGGGGGGGGGACGAGGGGGACAGTGCAGCACCCCGGCGCCGTGCAGCCTACGGGACCGGGAGAGGCACCGCACGGCACATGGCGACGTGACGCCCGGCGCATGCAGATCCGCCGTCGAGTGTGCGACCCCGTTGCGCCCGCACGTGCGCGTTCTGCAGCCGTGCAGTCAGGCCCCAGCCCCAGACCCCCTTGTCCAAAGCACCGGCCGATGGTGTCCAGTCCTGACAGCCGCACAGTCGCGGTACGTCTGCGGGACGTTGCAGGAACGTCGCACATTACGTCCCCCCCCCACCCCTTCCCCTGGGGCAGAGCTCACCCTCCAACAACGGGGGCGGGGACAACGCACGCAGACACAAGCACCGAGCGTACCCCCACAAGCCGCCGCTCGCCAATCTCCTCCTGCTGCACTCTCTCCCGGTGGTAGTGCTCTTCGGCCGCGCAGACTTCGCACCGGACATCCCTCAAATGCTGCAGGTGCCCTTTGCGCGCGTCACCCTCGGCCACTTCCATATCCCATCGGTCGTACCGCTCTTCCTGCGGGGCACAGCGCGTGACCGACGATGGAGCCGCGGGGGATTGGGTCTGTCCGGGAGCGCCAAACGCGCGGGTCCGTTTCGTGGATTAGGGCTGCGGCGCTGTGCAAACGCCTCCATGTACGGAAGCAACCCGTCCTCAATGCTGTGCCATGCACGTTCCGCGGGCTTTTCTCTGAACCAGGGCGGTCCTTAACGGGAAAAAAAAAGTGTTCCTGAACCAGTTTTCCCAAAAAAGCCCGCGGGCACTCCATGTGCTCAACCATGGTTGGTGGCGGTTGGCGGTTGGCGGTTGGCGGCGGTTGGCGGTTGGCGGTTGGCAACTGGCGGTTGGTGGTGGTTGGCGGCGGTTGGCAGTGGTTGGCAGTTGGCGGTTGGTCGCCGCTGGCGGTTGGCAGCGGTTGGTGGCTGGCGGTTGGTGGTTGGCGGTTGGTGGCGGTTTGGCGGTTGATGGGAGTTGGCGGTTGGTGGTTGGTGGTCCCTTGGGGCGGTCCTTAAGGGCGGTCCTTAGCAAAAAAGAGAAAAAAATCTGGTCCCTTAAGGACCGCCCTGCTCTGACCGGGCTTTGCAACCAGGGAAGTAGTAGAGGGGGGGGGGTCTGGAAAGGCAGAGGAAGGGGGGGGGGGAGGGAAGTACTAGAGGGGGGGGAAGGGGGGGGGGGGGGGCTCTGGAAGGGCAGGACAGAGCAGGGGGGGGAGTACCAGACGGGAGGGAGGGGGGGGGGGGGCAAAAGGTTGTGTCCAAAAAATGGCACGGCCCGATTTTCCCAACGGTAAATTTCGTTTTTTCCCACGATGGTCACTTTGGTCCGGGGGGGGGGGGGGGATCCAGGGGGGGTAGCCCCCCTCCATTCTAATATTTCCATGTTTGCAGCTCCGGCTCTGGGGCTCCGCAAACACGTTCCGCGGCTTTTTAGCGCAGAGCTCTGGGGCATTGAGGGCCCCGGTACAATTTTGCACCATCATCGCCGGGGCTTTGGAGCGACCCCTCTCCGCCCCTACCCCCCGCGCCCTATTTGGCCCCGCAGTCAGGCTCGGGGGTCCGCGGAGCTTCAGCGCTGGCCCCAGGCAGTAGCAGGCGCCCGACTGCCCCAGCCATCGACCCCAGCAGCAGCCCCTTGCGGCACCAGCCCCAACCTCCCGCCAGACCCATGCCACAGTCACCCCCACCCCCGCAACTGTGGCCGCGGGCATCTGCGCACTACAGCAGCAGCATCAGGCCCAGCCAGCACTGGTCCCCAGCACCGGCCCTACGGTGGCATCAGCTTCGATCAGCATCGGCCCCCCAGTGGCAGCAGCCCGCGGCAGCACCAGCCCCCAAAGGGCAAGGCAGGGGCCCTGGGCAGCAGCATTCCCGAGTTGTGGGGGCCTCAGGCGGGGGGAATGGAGGGTCAGGAGGGTCTCGGGGGGGGGGGGGGGGGCTGGACACCCCCGCCCATCCCCCCTCTTCCCCCTCACTCTAAACCAGAATACAATGTAACACAACGCCCGGGGGGCGCGAGTGGAGCGTGGTCTACGCACCGCCCCGAGGCCCAGGGCACTGGCAAGGGTCCATCCAGGCACAGGCTCCGGCGGGGAACGGCCAGCCCGAAGGCATGTTCGGGCAAGGCGCGGTTCGTCAGGGCGAGGGGCGAGGGGCAGGGGGTGCCGTAATGGAAAAAAAAAAACTCGGAGTGTCCAATACGCCCTACGATGGCGGCCGGTGGGTAACCGATGGCGGTTGGTGGGTAACCGATGGCGGTTGGTGGGTAACCGATGGCGGTTGGTGTGTAACCGATGGCGGTTGGTGTGTGTCCGATGGCGGTTGGTAGGTAGCCACCAAACATCAGAGAGTGGATGCCATAGTAAAAAAAAAAGGGTGAGCATCCTTATGGCACCCCCTGGCGAGGGGGCAGCCAGTCCGTCAAGGGCTGTGGGCGCGACCGCTGTGAGCACCGGGGGCGCCCTGCGCAACAACCGGGGCGTGGCCCATTGCCACCGGGGGCCGGCAACGCCTGAGGGGACATGTGGGGGAGGCCCGTCGAGGACCGTGGGGCGTGCATTTCATGTGGCATGGCCGACCGAGATGCAGGGTCATCAGGAGCGCCATCGCGCACTCCCTGGGCGGCCTGTGAGCCTTGAGATTGGCCTCCAAAGCCAAATCCAAACCCCCGCCCCTGACCCCTCTTCCCCCTCCCTCTAAATCAGAATGCACCATAAAACAACGCCGGAGGGGGGGGGGGGCGGCAGATATGACTCAAAATGATCGTTTTGTCGCGCTATTTGGTCTTCTGGGGAGCAGTAGTAGGCCCCGGCCCTAGGCAGCAGCACAGCAGCCGGCAGCGGCCGCCCCCCGTGGCAGCAATCCGAGACAGCACCAGCCCAGCGGCCCCGGCCACAGGCAACAGCAGCACCCCAGCGAAGAAGGGGTTGGTCATGCATGTGCCAAGGGCCGACTCACCACAGCCGACCTCCTCCAGACCCACGCAGGGGGACCCCAGCGCAGTGCCGGCGGGGCTCTTCACTGACACAGGGGCAGGCAGCTGCGTGTCCAGGGGCGCTGGATCTGGGGTGAGCGGGGGGGGCATGCGTTGAGATGGAGGGGCGCGTGCGTCGGAGTGAGCGCCGTCGGGGACTACGCCCGGGGCCGGGAGGACGGGAAGGGGGCAGGGAACGAGGCACGGCCACGTCACGCCCGCCCCCTCCCAAGGGCGAGCCGCTGCAGCCCAGCGCCGGGGCCCATGCAATGGAGCCCACGCCCGTGGCGCTCCGTTGCACACAGGCACAAGGGCTTGCCTGGCCAGGGCCTGGGAACCTGCAACGGCATTCCCCCCCCCCACCCCCGCTGTAGTTCGGGTTAGGGTTAGGGTGTCTCTTGCTGCGCAAACAAGCGAACCCACCGATCCGCCGATGCCGTGGCATCCCCCCTTGCCCCCCCCCCACCCTGTGTGACATTCCGTCAGGTTGTTGTTTCTTTACGGGGCCCTGGACAGTCACCCGTTCTTCCCTTCGCATGTTGCGTCGGGTCGCTGCCTTCTGTCGGCCGCTGCGGCCGGTGCTCCTGCTGGTGTCGTTTCCGCGTTCGTGGAGCCCCGTCGTTGGTGTGCCGGGGCTGTGCTGGATGCAGCGGGATGTGCTGTTTGCCCCTTCCCCTCCCCCCCCCCCCCCTCTCTTTACCCCCCTCTCTGTACTCGGTGGCTGCTGGTTAGCCTTCCGTGGACCCCCCTCTGACGCCATCACCTCCCGGCGGATGCCTCGAAGGAGGGAAGGTGATCGCCTGGTGCCACTGCACCCCGCCGCGCACTGGGAATGGAGGGCAGGGCAGTGGTGGTGCTGGCCTTCCCCGAGGCTGCCCTTACCACAGCGAACCCACGCCCAACGAATGGGGGGCCTCCCCCCTGACGGCACACCCTCGCGCCTCAAACAGCCGTGCGCTCCCGCCGACGGGATTCGATCCGGGTCCCTCCAGTTCAGGCCTCAGGTGCACGACGGCTGACGTACGCGACCCGGCAGTCCCATCGTCACTCCGGCCCTACCCCCGAGTCCCTTCCGCCCGGCCGCACGCCGCCCACACACCTCATCCACGTCCACGCGCTGGTGCCACTGGACGCGCCGCAGGACCACCGGCGGGTAGACGTACCTCCGCACCCGGTAGCCCTGGTACGCGCCCCAGATCCGGCGCACCGCCGAGTGCTGCCGGTCCTTCGCCATCTTGAGCCAGCGCAGCTCGCGCTGCGCGAGGCCGCGCCGCACGAACGCCTGGATCTTGGTGGCCGCCCAGTGCCGCCACGCCAGCCCGACCCGCGCCCGGTGGCCCCGCCACACCCGCTGCAGCAGCCGCACGGCGGCGCGCTTCTTAGCGAAGGTGCCCTGGGCCTCGTGCAGGGCGCTCTTCAGTTGGTGCGTGCGGTAGAGGTTCTGGATGCGCTGCGCCGAGAAGTGCTCCAGCCGCAGCGTGAGGGCGTTGAGCTGCAGGTCCTTCGACTGCAGGATGGCGTACGCCTCCTGCAGCGCCTCGGAGCGGTCCTGCGTCTGGGCGGCCTGGGCGGTGTGCAGCTCTTGGATGAGCCCCTGGGACACCGCGATGAGGGGGCGGACGGAGGGGGGGGGTAGGCGGGGTGTGTGTGTGTGTATGACTTGATGTCCGGGGCTGTGGGGGGCGTGCCCGTGCGCTTTTGTGGGGGTGTTGGATTGGATTGGATTGGATTGGATTGGATTGGATTGGATTGGATTGGATTGGATTGGATTGGATTGGATTGGATTGGATTGGATTGGATTGGATTGGATTGGATTGGATTGGATTGGATTGGATTGGATTGGATTGGATTGGATTGGATTGGATTGGAGTGGAGCTTCGCTCTTTTCAGGGGGGCCATCCTGGGGTCACAGGCCACGCAGCCAACTAGGCTCGTGACTCTGACATGCGAACGGCCCCTTTGTGGGGGTGTTGGGTTTGAGAAGGGCTTTGAGATGGGCAGTCAGCGATGAAGGGCCATGTGCATGAGGGGTGGGGTTGGGTTGGCAGCGGCCCCCAGGGGCAGCAACCCATGGCAGCACCAGCCCCCAACGGCAGCATCACCGTCTTGGGGGGCCCAAACGTGGGTAAATTGGCTTTGTAAGCCTTGCCGTCTCGCCCCCCCCCCCCCCCCCCAAAAGGGAGTGGAAATCAAACTGAGTGGTTACTTTTTTTGGTACACTTGCGCTGACACTCAAAAAACGAAGAATGTATTGTCAATTTGTTCTCGACAGTCACGCGAGTCACGTCGGTGACACTTGAAAAAATGTATTTTCTGATAGTCTTTTGCATTTCTTTTTCAGACTCGCGTGACACTTCACCCGGCGTTGTACCGTGCGGGGGGCGGGTGCAGTCCACCCGAGCGATGCTCCGCGGGAGGCAACATGCGGGGCCCACCACAGCGCTCGACAGGCGGCACCCCTGCCCCTTTTGTTGCCTTTTGGAGCACGCAAGCAGGTCACCATGCACTCCACACAGGCATGCCCTGGTGTGCACGTGGCGCGCTGCTGGGGGATGCCTTCCAAACAATCGATGAAACGCATGGCCCAGACATGCCACTAGTGTCTGGCAGGGTAGCTCGTGCCCGGCAGCGATCGGCCCCATACCAAAGGCCACTCAATAATACCCGCCCCCTGCACCACCAGAACTCAGTAGGAACGTGCTACGTCCAGCGTGTGGCTCAGTAGGACCCTGCTCCGTCTGATCATGTCTGAGTTGGCAGACGCTAGTAGCGCACGTGGTGTGACAGGGCTTGGGACCATCTCGTTTAGTTTTTATTGTGGCAAGACCATGTGTGACCCCCGATTACCTGATCTGTTCCTCCCAGAACCTCCATTTCTGCGAGAAATACTGGGTGTTAGCATGGACAGCCCAGCCCTGCTCAGCCTTGCCCTGCACCCTACGCCAGCCTCGCGAGGCCGAAAACGTGTCTTTCCAATGAAGGGAACCAGGGCACCACCGGAGGGTGGGCGAGCCATCCGCTACCCCAGGGATGCATCAGAAGGGAAGGGAGCTCAAGGGCGGCCCCCAGAAGCGGTGAAGCAGGCGGTTGGAAGAGGTTGCCGAAGCGGTTGGGGGCGGTTACTGTCGGCTACAAATGTATTGAAGCGCACGCTACCCGCAACCAACAAGGAACGCGCCCTGCGCACGCGCGACCCACGGAGTAGGGGAGCGCATGTGGTGGACGGCCGGGACAATGCGTGGGGGAGCGGGGCACCTGGGCCTCACGCACACGGAAACACAGCGAGGCAGGTTGTGGACGGCCTGAGGACGGAGGTGTGTGGACAGCGCAAACAGTCAAACGAACCCCACAACAACCAGCAAAACTCCAATACGCCAACTACTGGGCACCGCTGACGCGCAAACGGCACACCCTGCCACATCCAGCACAGCCCCACCACACCAACTACTGGGCTCTGCGAACGCGGAAACAACACCAGCAGGAGCACCGGCTGCAGCGGCCGACAAAAAGCAGCAACCCGACGCAACATGCGAATGGAAGAACGGGTGACTGTCCAGGGCCCAATAAAGAAACAACAACCTGACGGAATGTCACAGAGGGGGTTACCTCCCCCCTTCCACTGCATCCCTGCCCTGCCCCTCCGCTACAGCAGCAGCAGCACGCCCGCACACTGTGCTCTATCCCCACTTATGAGGAGGGCAGGCGGCAGCAGGGGACAGGGCGCACCTGCATGCGGTCGAAGCGCCGCTGGGTCTCCTCCTCCCGGAAGTGCTCTGCGCTGACCAGGCGCGACACCTGCTGCGAGAGCTGCCGCAGCCACGCCACAAGCCCCGGGTCCGCGGCGCCAGAGGGGACCGCTACGGCCTCCGATGGCCCGGGCACCCCCAGGCCCTGGTCCGCCGGCGGGGCATAGGCCTCCGGCGCCGCGCGCGCGGCCGGGCCCCCGGGAGACCCCGACGGGTCGCTCCGGGGCCCCTTGAGCAACGCGTTCTCCGCCTCCACAAAGTCGGTGACGAATTGCAGGCGGTCGTCCCGCTCCGCCGCCTCGACCCCCGTGCGACCCCACGACTCCCGTGCCTCAATCGTGCCCCAGGCCTCCAGCGGGGCCCAGGCCGCAGTCTCCTCGAGCTCGCACGCCCGTCGCGCGGCCGCCTCACGCTCCTGCACGTACGCCCGCACACCGGCCCAGAACCCGACGACAAGCCCCGTAAACGCCGCCGCCTCGTCAACCCCGGCCCCGGTGCGCTCGCGCTCTTCCTCCGTCTCGACTGCCGCGAGGGCGCGCGCGCACTCGCGGCGCGCCGGGAGCGCGAGGGCCTCCGCGCGCGCGGCGGCCTCGTCCTCCTGCGCGCGACCGCGGGTCGTGGCCTCCAGATCCGACAGCAGCGTGCGCACTGTCCCCTCCTCCGCCTCCAGATCACGGAGACGGCCCTCGAACTGCTGCCGCTGCCGGTCCTCGGCCACGACCGCCGCCGCGAAGCGCAACTCCGTGAGCGAGTGGCGCAAGTCCTGCCACGCCGCCTCCTCGCCCTGCTCGAGCGCGGTGCGCGCGGCCGCCTCGTCCCCGGCCACAGGCTCCAGGATGAGCCGGTGCTGCTCCGCAGCCGCCACCTCATCGGCCCGGCGCTCCAGGTACCGCTTCTCCGCCGCGCGGCCGCCGGTCGTCCAGAACGCCAGCAGCTCCTGCCACTGCCGCTCCCGGACGCCCTCCAACGCGCTGCGCGACGCGCGCTGCGCCTCGCGCAGGCCCCCGAGCGCTGCGTCCGGCAGCGCGTCCGGCGGGAGCATAAGCGGGAGACCGGCGGGCGGGGCCGCGGGGGCCCCCATTGCGGCGGTCATGCCCACGGGGACGGGGATGGGGTCGGGGGTGATGAGCACGGGCCCGGCCTCCGCGGACTCCGGCGGCGGGACTGCGACGTGCTCGGCACTCGCCCGGCGCGACACCACGGGAGACCGGGCCGGCGATGCAATCGGAGACCGGGCGGGGGATGCCGCAGGGGTCGTGCGCCGGGACGCGGGTGGCGAGGCGCTGGCCAGGCCCTCCGACAGCAACGCCGCGGTCACCCCCGGTGCCGGGTCCCCCGCGGCGTGCGGCGTCACCGGGGCCGTGTCCGGGGGCACCTCCGGGGCCAGGGCCGGCTCTGCCGCGGCCGCGGCCGGGGGCGTGGGGTCCACAGGCGCCTCGGCCTCCCCCTCCGCCCGGGGGGTGGGGGTCACCAGCTGTCGGGCGCCACGCGCAAGAGCCTTCTGCTTCTGCCGCTCCCGGAAGACCCGTTGCAGCAGCGTCATGCCGTGCACGACGCGCACGTTCTCGGCCTGAGGCAATGGGGGTCGGAGTGGGGGACGAGCGAGGGATGTAGAAGAAGGGCGGGAGGGGGTGGGGGGGAGGGTTTGGTTTGGTTTGGTTTGGTCGGCAACCGGCCCGTGACCCCACCGTCTCTGTGTCTGAGGGCCTGAGGCATGGGAGTGCAAAGAAGCTCTATCCCCGGAGCTACCTCTCCCCTGGCGATTACCGGCACATGGGGTCTGCCCATGGGTTTGGTGTGCTCCGGGAATCAATCCACCGATCTCTCGCTTGCGCTTCGGCTGTCCAACCGCTGGACCAACCATCCCGTTAAGAGGGGGGGGGGCGGAAGGGGGGGGTCTGAAGGGGAGGGGGGTTTGGCTGGGACCCCCCTCCCTCCCAGGGTCCCCCTATGGTCCATGCTTCAGATGGCGTGAAAACCCAGCTGCTGCAAAAAAGGGGGATGGATGTGCGTACCCCTCATGGCGTGCCTCCCCGTAGATCCCCCACCCCCTTGGATGCCCCGTGGTGTGCAGTGCTGTGGAGTGTTTCTGCAATTGGGGCTTGACCTGGGGACGTTGATTAGCGGCCATCTCTCATCCCCCGTGCCTCCTGCCATGAGGCGCACACAGTCACACGAGTCACACATCGGCACACCTCCATCACCTTCCACCACACGTTCATGTACAGCGCGTGCACCCGCTCCTTCGCGTGCGCGTCCGTCAGTCGGTCCGCCAGGTCCTGCAGCACGGGCCGCGGGAGCATGAGGCGTTGCAGCGGCGCGCAGATCTGGCGGGTCTCGTGGCCGATGAGGCGCTGGATCAGGTCGACCAGCAACGGCACCAGCGCCGCGGCCTGCGGGCCCCGGTCCGGGTCGGTGGTCACCAGGTGATTGGAGGCGACCAGCAGCATGGACATGTTCACGAACAGCCCGTCAAGCACCGCCTGGAAGGCCTGGTTGCCCGTGTGACCCTGTGGAAGCCGCACAGTGCTTCGCAGTACCAGGGGAGCGTTGTAGGTCTGGGGGGAAGAAGAAGGTGCTTTTTCCGGGGGGCACGGGAAGATCCGGCCTGAGCAGGTCTGTACCCAAGCCGCTCCCGACACGGAGGGGGGCATGGGGGGGCAGGGGGGGGGGGGGGGGGGGCAACCGTTAGCTCAGGGGAGGTACAAAGGGGAGGGGAGGGGATGGCAGGGGAGGGCAGGGCAGGGGAGGGAATTTGGATTTGGATTTGGGGGCCGATCTTAAGGCTCACAGGCCGCCTGGGGTGACGCACGATGGCGCCCCCGACGACACCGCATCTCGGCCGGCCATGCCATATGATGCACCCAGGCCAATGACGCCCCCCCCCCCCCCCCCCCGCTGGTCCCCTCGGGCCGCGCGAGCCCCCGCCAGCAATGAGCCACGCCCCGCTCGCCCCGCGGGGCGCCCTCGGCGCTCGCCGTGGCCGTGCCCACAGTCCTCGACGGACTGGGCCCCCCGGCGCCCTCGCCCTGACCAAGGCACGGGTGCCACCGCGTTGGGTGCTCAGTCGTACTCAGTCCCGTCAACACCGTGGGCGTCGACAATGGGCAGTGGCTTCAAGTACACGCTGTGGCGAGGCACGACCCGCGTGGCACGTCTCAGACCCATCCCATACCCATTTGCCTTCATTGCCTTATTTAAACAAAAACAATTTCAAATAAACAACCAACAACAAACAACAAATAAAATAAATAAATGAACAAATAAAATAAATAAATGAACAAATAAAATAAATAAATGAAAACAACCAATAAACAATAAGCAAATTGTTGATGCAAAAACAATTTTCAAAGCGTTCAGCCGATTATGTTTCAGGTGCACGCGGTTGAGGTTGAGAACCCTTTCGCGGGGTGGGGGGCCTCACCAACAGAATTTTCCTTCAGAAGGCGCCAATGGTCATGCCCGGCTCAAGCGCCGCCACCTCGTGCGACTGAGTGTGGCCAAGAGCCAGGGAGGGAGGGGTATCGCGTGGTTGACAATACTTTTGCTGTGTGGCCTTTGCAGGCAAACCCACCACGAAACCGAAAACAAATAATGCGGAGTGTTGCGGGGCATTCGCAGTGGGTTCACTGCTATACAACAAGTGCACCACACGCCGTTCGGAAGGGGTGTGCCCGAGGGAAAGCGACGCTGAAGGGCGGTTCGAAGAAAAGCGGTTGCAAAAGCAGGACGGAACGATCCGTCACTTCGCGGGGGGAGGGGCCTGCCCCTGTGAAGCGCATGCCCGCGCCTCCGCCTTAAATTTTGGGGTGCTCGATTGACACCCCCCCCGAACCCTCCCGTGTGGAACAGCGCCCTCTGAAGGACAACGCAAAACTCTTATGAACTGATATGAACTACAAAAATATAAATAAATGGCATGAACGGAGCAGAGTATCACGCCCATGTACCCACTACCGGGTGCGTGTTCATGGGGAAGCAAGGACACCCCACCCTATTTTGAGGGTGGGGAACTCAAATAACATGTTTTACAAGGTATTTAGATGGCTAAGTTTGGGTGTTGGGGCCTACAAAGGGGTAGGGAGGACTAAAATTAGGGTATGACATCACTGATGACAGTATCTTACCCAGATAGCTAAAAATAGGCATGTTAGGGACAACATTGATAACGTGTGGCATTATGCAACCCAAAAAGTGATTGGGAAGGGGGAAAAAGAAGAAAACATCGCAGTATTCGATCATTTTTCATGGTATGCAGGGGGTATAGTGTGGGGAAGGGCAGTTTTTAGGGGTAGAATGGCTATTTTTAGCAGTCTGGGTAGGATCCAACAAAGAGTGATGTCATACCCTAATTTTAGCCCAACGCCTTTGTAGGGCCCAAAACCCCAACTTAGCCATCTAAATACGTTGTAAAACATGTTTTTTTGAGTTCCCCACCCTCAAAATAGGGTGGGGTGCCCTTACTTCCCCTTGAACACGCACCCGGTAGTGGGTACAGGGGCGTGATACTCTGCTCCGGTTATGCCAAATAAATATCACAACTGTTCTGATCTGAAAGGCACCGCAAAAGCATGGGGCACACAGGACTGCCGGCGCGCAGGGCCCCGGACAGGCACACCTTCCCCATATCTACTTCCAGGCACTCATCGATGATGTGCAGCAGCAGCTTCATGACGGAGTGCCGCGTGTACAGCCACTTGTGCAGGTCGGCGATCACGGAGGGCAGCTGCGGGTCCAGCAGCAGCGCCAGCTTCATGCGATGGGCCCCGCGGGTCAGGAACACCTGCTGCTCGACCACCCGCGTCAACAGACCAGTGAACTGCTCCGCGTCGGCCTCGTCCATGTGCACGTGCCGATCTGCGTTGTGGGGGTGTGGGCCGTGGTACCGGATGGGGGGCGGGGGGCGGTGTGGGTGCATGCGAAATCTGGAAACGCAAAAGGCGGTGCGGGGGGATTGTGGCACCCATTCTGAAATACCGCTGGAGATTTGGCACAACGTCCCCGAATTGTGGCATCGGCCGTGGATGGTTGTTGGCATTCCCTGCGGTTCTCTGGCTGGGTGCTGTGACTTCCTGGGGGTTTCCAGACGGTCGCTGTGGTATTGGAGCAGCCCCGACTCGCCTGCCAAAGGGTCCCTCTGTTGTTCGCCAAGCAGCCCACTTTGGCTTGACACCCGCAGAGCGCATGCCAACGGCGCTAAACACGACCCTGAGGAAACTGGCCGCAGATCGCAAAACACCGCGACAGGATTTGGCACAGTTTTGTTGCACCAAATTTTGCGTTTCCAAAGTTCGCCCCCCCACCACAAAACAACTACAACAAAGCGGGACATTCACCATCTCATGCCAAATGACAGTGATCTTTCTTGTCAGTCAGAATTAGACTCACCTGAACTGGAGCCCCCATCAGTAGTGGAACTGGAACTGGAACCTGATGATGATGACGAACCTGAGTCACTGCCTGAATGGGAGACATCAGACAAATTATCAGGCAGCGCCTCATCATCCACTGGTTCCGGATCAGAGGGTACCTCGGCTTTTTGTGTTTTATGACCGGTGATCGTATCTTTAAACCTAAAATAGAGCAGTGCGTCAATTACGCCTTCGCGTTTTGCGCGTGGCAACGGTGGGACCGGGGAGCTGAAATACACTAACAACAAGCGTTGGGGCATGGTAGTCTGGAAAACAAGGGAGATGGAGCACACATGGAGCACTATGTACATAGTGTATGGCATGCGCCGAAGGCGCCAAAATTTTTTCCCCATGACTAAAAAATGTTCCCAAACCCCAGGTTTTCGGGTGCACTTGAGCTGAGGGGGGAGGGGGTCCAGGGGAGGGGGGGAGGGGGTCCAGGGGGGAGGGGTCCCCCCCCCCTGCCGGAATGAAAATTAAAGCAAGTCCCTGCCCCCACCCCCCCTGAACCTTCCCCCTCATATGGGCGCAGCACAGCTCGTCACTGCGCAGGGGCACTTTGATTGTGGGCGAAGGTGGAGGTAGAACACACGAGCGACCCCCCGGCGCCAGCGAGGGATTCTTAGCGCCTTCCGGCGGCGCGCGGGCCCAGCGAGGGCCCCTGAGCGCCAAGCTCATACCCCACCCGGACCTCGGACTTAGTACCCCCTGGTCAGGCCTCGGGCGTTGCGACAGCGGGACCTTGTGGGCGGGGGGGGCGTTTCACGAGGAGTGGGGGGGTCTGGTGTCGACCAGCCGGGGTCCCATGCCGGTGTACCATATTCCAGTCAATAGGTGTCCAACGCCTGTTCTGGACTCGCGCGGCATTCTACAGCCACACCATACGACATAACCCCCCGGCCCAATCACGTTCACCCCGGCAAAACACAAGCCAGGACAAGGCCATGGGTCGAAACAGCAGGAGCAATGCAAAAGGCACCGCAGATGCAAGGCCCATGTTGCGTCCATGACATCACACATTCGCCAACGAGGGTTGCAACTGAAAGCTGCTTGAGAGTTAGCTGAAGTGGAATTCCTTTTCGCCATAATTCCTGGTTCGTTTGTCCCGGCCGACCTGTTTCGGACCTTCCGCCAATCCTCTGGCCTTCAGCGCCTCATCGCTATTGTTGCGGGCAGCCTGTTCATCAAATCGTTCAGTAACGCCTTACAACAGCCCCAATGTAAGCACCGTTTCACTTCCAGCAGACCAGCCACCATCACTTTCGGCGGCCCAACAATCATCAACCTCCAGCTCAGCCATCAGCAAGAAAAGAAACAGGGAAAACCACTACGTCCCTGGGGCAGGGAAAACGAAAATCACCCACAGTTGCAATAAAGGCACGAAGAAGTGAAGTCACACGGAGGAAATAGAAAACAAACCACACGCATGCTTCCAAACGCAAACGCGCTTTACAACGCAGAACGGACATGACGGTGCACATTGCCATGCACCGCGTCCGCGGGGGCCCAAACTGCGGTCTTCCCAAGCCGCCGATGTGACGGTCCCAAATGCCATAATCGTGTGTCCTTGGGTGGGCCCGGGCTGAGGGGCGTGCGCATGCCTCGCGGCATGAGTAGGACGGGGGCTGCGGCACCAGCACTGCTTCCGCCACTGGCCCTGTCACTGTCACCATCGCTTTTGTTACCGTCACTGCTACTGCCACTCATCGCTATCGCTGTCACGTCAACCTCACAAACCCTTGACCAGGGATGTATGAGAAGGGGGGGTTTGGCTGGGACCCCCCTCCTCCCAGGGTCCTCCTATGGTCCCCACTGAAGGCGGGCCAAAAAAATTTAAACTTAAATCCTCCTGACGCCGAACCAAAATTTGGCTGTCAGCCTCAACATTGGAAGGGGAGGAGGGGGATCCAGGGGGGGGGTAGCCCCCCCTCCTGCAGAGTACGGCCGTTCTAATACATCCCTGCCCTTGTGGGGTGGAGGGCAGGGTCTGAACTCCACCGTCATGGCAGTGGATGCACGCGGCCCCTGCCGCCATGGGGCCCGTCTGCCGCAGCCATGCGCCGACTCCGTCTGCACTGCCGCATCGGGGTGCCCAAAGTGGGGGAGGGGGGCGGATCGCTGCCTCTTTCCCATGCAGCAATGGTCCCCGTCAATGAAGTCCTTCCCAGACGTGCCACTAGCGTCTGCCAACTCAGACATCATCGGATGGAGCAGGGTCCTACTGAGCCGCACACCGGACGCAGCACGTTCCTACTGAGTTCTGGTGGTGCGGGGGGGCGGGTATTACTGAGTGGCCTTTGATCCGGGGCCGATCACTACTGAGAACCAGTTTCCCTGCCGGACGCTAGTGGCATGTCTGGTCCTTCCCCCGCCCTTCCCCTCCGGAACCCCCCTCCTGACCCCGACGTTCAAAACCCGACCCCCCGTTTTCCTGGCCCGCTCCTGATCGACACAGACGACCTCGACCAAAACGGGAAAAAACAGGGCAATGGCACTGGACATCGGGAGCTCACGGTAACCAAACAGTCTTCATGGGACGAACCCCCACGGCGTTCGTGCTGTATAACGCGATTCAACCCCCAAACCGATTGTGGCGGCAGGCTCCCCTTGGGGGTGGGGGGGGGGGGGGGGGCAGCAGCAAGAGGGGGGGAGGCTGGCCGTCCCATGACGGGAAGGGGGAGGGGGCTGCTTCAAGTGGGGAGGGGCTTGACCATTCGTTCCGGCCACTTTCATTGCCTGATTGCAGTCCACTGCCCCCGCGGCGTCCGACCCCCCCCCCGTATGGAGTCTGTTTGAGTTGCTGTCTGGTTGGGACAAGCAGACGAGCAGAATCAAAACAAAAGCCTCATCAGTGGTACCATAGGCGTCTTTCGGTCTGGTGAGAGATGTGCAACAAGGAACAACAGCAGTCGCTCACCACGTACTGGAACGTGACTGAAATCGCCTTGACCTACAGAGATCACAGTGTCAGATGACACCGCGACTCTATCTTATGAATCAGTCACAATGTGCAGGCACTTGGGCACTGAAGCACAACCCCGCAGTGTTGCAGCGGTATCACTGGCCGCCAATCACACACAGGGATAAAAAATAGCAACTCAGATATATGCATACCATACGGAATCCGTGGCTCAACCAAATAACACCCCCCCCCCCCCGGCCAGCGCTGACCGGCTTCGCATTCGGGCACCTGCACCGCACAACGCCTGCAGTGCCACAACCACTTGCAATGGGGCTTCTGGACCTCCCGGGGGCCGGTCGTGGCAGGTCGGGGCTTCCCGGTCAGGCCATTGCTTAGTGACCCCCCGGGGGGGGGGGGGGGGGTGTTTGGGGCCCTGGCCAGCCCCTGGCTGACCGACCGACCCACCCACCCACATCAGAAAAGTGCTCCTCCGGCAAAAAACGAAATTTATGAAAGGGGCCGGAAATTTGAGGCCGATTGGAGGTACACAAACTTGTATTTGGGGGGGGGGGGTTCTCCTTAAGCAACAGCTCCGTCCCGGCCCCGAGCGCACACCGTCGGGGATCCACTGCGGGAGCAGCCGGCAGAGCCCGAACAGGAAGGTGAAGACCCCCGGCTCCACCAGCGACTCCAGGGCATTGCACGCCTTCGTCACGGCCTCCGTGAACATGATGGCGGCCTCCACCAGCTTGGCCTGCCGGGTGCTGACGTGGCCCCAGAGATGGGGGGCCTGCAGCTCCTCCTCCTCCACGAGCCGGGCGGCGTGGAGCTCCGTGATGGTCTGGTGGTCCGGGAACTTCGGGAGGGTCGTCAGCTTCCCTTGCACTTCGCTGAACGCGAACAGAAAGGCCCAGACGCCGCCACAGCCGTTGTCCACGTACCCCAGCGAAGTCCTCAGCGCCTCCGGCAGCATCGCATGCAACGCCATGATGAGCTGCGATGGGGGTGGGCATGAGGGCGTGGGCGTGCGGGAGGGCGGTGGGCAGCTGCCCCCCCCCGCCCCCTTTTGGAATCTCCCGCCCTAGCGCGCGACGATCTCCCGGGGGGGGGGGGGGTCACCATGTATGTACACCGGTGCATCCTTGCTGGCCAGCATGAAAATTGTGGTGGGTAGTAGCAAAATGTAGCATTTGTATTCCTTCGACAAAATCAAAAAACGTGGTTTCTTCTGACTTTGCATGCGCTTTGCCTGTGTCGTCTAAGGAGCCCGCCACTACCCCCCCCCCCCCCCCGAATTCTAGCATAACCTGAAGAAAACCTTTCTTCAGCGCCTTCGGCGCCCAGTATTTCCTATGCTTTTTGGGCCAAGTGACGGCCTCCCGGGGGCGGGGGGATTGCAAAGAGGGGGGGGGGGTGGCGAAACGTGCAAAGGCGGCAAGAAAAAGGACCGGACAAACGGTGCGGGCACGTGGAGCGCGCAGCCAGCGGTTTATGACAGGAGCTTCCTCCGAAGTCGTCGCCATCAACGCCTCAAAACGACCTACGACACTCGGTACGCCCGGTGCTGACATTTGCTGGCGAAGCGCCAACAAACGGCGGATCGTCGGGGAGCCCGCCCACCGCCTGGGGTGCTGCCATAAGTCAGGGGTGTGAGGCACAACATCGCAAGTGTCTCGCCACGGGTTCGGGCCCAGCCTACCCCACGTAGTGACACAAGGGGGATGTCCCGAGACGGCCGTGTTCGAGCCTGGAGGCGCTCATCCCCCCCCCCCCCCCAACGGCAGCCACCTCGGGGTCAGGAATGTTCGTGCCCGGTTCGAACGAGGGATGTGCTTATCCACGGCGGCGGCGGCGGCGAGGGGGGGGGGGGGCGATCTGGCGAGCCCCCCCCCCCCCAGGCCAAACCACCCAACCCCCCACCCAAAACCAAAACACTCTCCTCTGGGGAAAAATGAAATTTTGAGCAGAGACCCAGAAATGCGACGCCCATTTTTGGTGCACAAACTGGGGTCTTGCCCTCATACCCACCCACCAGACCCCCCCCCCCGTCCCGTAGGCCGGACACTCAGCACAGCGCCGGTTCGAACCCGGCTACGTCCACTCCCCTCCACCGCTGTATCGCATCCACCCACCCCTCCGGGCCATAGGGACGGCGGGCACGCGGGTTCCACATCCGCGTCCGGGGCCCCGCGCATACCCCGCGATCCGCCACCCCAGCCCCGGCTCGGCCTGAGCCAGTGGACGCGGGCGTTTGGTCGTCCGCGGTCAACGGGCAATGGTCCGGCCTTCCCGGGCACTGCCACTGGCCCTTTTTGGAACGGAGGCCCAGTCCGTCGGCGCCTGTGTCACTGCGCTGCGCTGCACGGCCCGGGGGCGGAGGAGGGGGGGGGGCACGCAGAGCGCCGGCCGCCATCCGAGCCCTCGTCTGAACCCGAGCCCTGGCCCATGCCCTGCGCCCCGCACCCCCGGGCCCATGGGGGGCGTTGAAATGCAGGACCGACCCCAAAGTCTGAGGCGTGGGATGAGGGGTCTGGCGTCGGGGGGGGGGGGGGGCAGGGATGCCTTGGAAGGGGGGGGGGAGGGGACCCCCCCCCCCCTCCAGGGCGCCCAGCCTGCGCCCAGCCACTGTCCCCCTGACACCAAGTGCCAGCTTCAATGGCATGTGTAACCGACAGTAACCGACCCAACCGCTTCGGCAACCTCCTCCAACCGCCTGTCTAACAGCCTCAGGGGCTGCCTCAGAGGTCCCTTCCCTTCGAATGCATCCCTGGGGAGGAGACCCCAGCGAAGAGGCAGCACAATGAGCCGCGCTGCGTGCTAATCGTTTTGGCGGAGGTATTGTGGGGAGAACCCAATGTCTGGAGTTGCCTGTTCCGTGCGGTGCGGGTGCGTTGTCACGGGGGGACTGCTCGAGCGCCTTTGGCGCGCTGTTCTCATAGCGTTCCATGGTGTCGGGTGAGGGCTTCAGAGGGGGGGGGGGGGTCCCAGCAGGGAAGTATTAGTTAGAAGGGGGAGGGGAAGGGGGGGGGGTCTGGGACCCAAAAGTTTGTGTACCAACAATGGCCTGATCACATTTTCCCAACGGTAAATTACGTTTTTCCCTACGACAGTCACTTTGGTCTGGTGGGGGGGGGGGGGGGGGCGCTCCTCCTGCGGTGCACGGCCATTGTAATACTTCCATGGGCCATGGGTCCCAGGCCCACACTGAAACGCCCCCTATGCGCAGCCCCCCGTTGGGACAGCCCCCGCACTGCGACGCCCCGCGGCCTCCCCCCCGCGGCAGCGTGACGCGCGCGCCCCCCTTGGGCCGGGCCGTGGGGATGGAGCAGGGGGTACGCCTGCGCACCTCAAACCCGGGCAGCGCCGAGATATTGCCCACGTGTTTGGACTCCGGGCTGCGGTAGGCCCGCGTGCACGAGTCGACCGCCAGCGCCAGCGGGTCGTGGTAGTGCCGCTCGAGCATCAGCTGCCGCAGCTCGTCGCGCTTCCGGGGGTCCTGCAGGGCGCTCCAGATGTAGCAGGCCGCCACGTCCACCCGCTCGATGTGGGGGCTGCGCAGGAGGAAGTTCAGGACCTTCCAGTGACCGGGGGCCATCGGCATCGGGGCCAGCGTGACCTCGGAGATGGCCATGAGCATGGTCATGACGCCGACAGTCTCGGTGCTCTGCAGAGGGACGAGGCCGGGGCAGTGGGGGACATGCAAGGGATGTATTGGAAGGGAGGGGGGGGGGGGTCCCGAAGAGTGTGTGTACCAAAGATGGTCCGACCAGACTTTCCCAACGGTAAATTCTATTGCCTTCGGCAATGCACCTCGAAGTGAGGCTGACAGTCAGCCAATCAGTCAATTAGTCAGGCAAGCAGTCAGTCAGGCAGTCAGTCAGTTAGGCAGGCAGGCAGACCGGCAGACAGAAACACACAGTTTGGGCGGGGTTTCAGCGGTGGACTCGGCTTCAAGCGAAGGGGGGCCCCGTGGGTACCAGAACGGCCAACGGTCGAGGGGTAATGCAGACGATCGCCATTGAGCGGGTCGGCGGCCAACTTTGTTCTACCTGGCCCTCGTTCAGACCCTTCTGAGCACAAACTTTTGACCCCCCCTCCTCCCCCCCCAGCGCCCCCCCCCCCCCCCGGCAAAAATGATATCCAGTTTCAGGGGATAGAGGCCGCAGAATCAAAAAACCCATTGGGGGATCGTTTTATTGGGCAAAATAATGCTTTTACAAGGGGTTGGACATCCAACATCATGTCTTGGGGTATGCTATGCGTACGACCCCAAAAATGGGGGTACACAACGCACGGGTCCAGGGGTGGTTAAACCCCCTTCCTCTGATGGTGTACGTCCGTTCTAATATTTACCTGGAGACGTACATGGGGGGCATTTTGGTGTAGTTCTGGGCCCGCGGCATGAAGGGACAGGGGGGGGGGG
Source organism: Eutreptiella sp. 'Long Island Sound 2002' (assembly GCA_964036045.1). NCBI lineage: Eukaryota > Euglenozoa > Euglenophyceae > Eutreptiales > Eutreptiaceae > Eutreptiella > Eutreptiella sp. 'Long Island Sound 2002'. The sequence goes on from OZ038379.1 coordinate 173,417,305, forward strand.
GGGCAGAGAGGGGGGATGGGGTCAGTTGTTTTGTCGTTGGGAGGGGGGGGGATCATTGAATACCGAATTAGCTTTTGACTATTTGAGCACTTTGACTGCGCGGAAGGGGGGGAGGGGGAATGCGGTGTTGACCACCCATCGTCAGCCACCGGGAAAAGTGGGGGACTGTGACCGACATATAAAGTCACCCCCCAACGCCCCCGACGGGCCATCGCCTTGACGTCGACCAAACCGTTCACCGCCCCCCGTGCGGGAGGCAGCAGAGTTCTCCTTAAGGGGGGTGGAGTGGGGCAGGGCTCAGCCACTGTCTCCCTGACGGCAAGTGCCGGCTTCAATGGCATTCGTAGCCAACAGTAACCGCCCCAACCGCTTTGGCAACCGCCTCCAACCGCCCCTCTAACCGCCTCTGGGGCCCTCTGGGGCCGCCTCTGACGTTCCTTCCCTTCTAATACATCCTGAAAGCAAATCGGCGCCCAGCGGCGGAGGGTTTACAGAGCACGCCCCTCGGGGCGGGGTGGTCATGGTACCCGGGTCGTAGGGGGTGGGCAGGGGCTTACAGAGCTCAGGGGCAGCTCCGGCTGCCGGCCGGGGGCACGGGGCCGGCAGGGGCATGGGCAGTCCGCAGAGGAAGCCATGTGGCCTGGAGGACCCCTCCTTCTGCTGTGCCGCAATACGCGGGCTGGGCATGGGGAGGGATGGAACCGGCACTCCTACGGTATACGGCTGTTCGAATACATCACTGGCCGAGACCAAAGGGTTTGTGTGACTAAAATGACCCCAGTTTCTTCTGGTCGCATCAAATTTGGTCTCTCCTCTGAAAAGATCCTGTTGCATACCCGGCAGGCCTGGACAAGTGGGGGAGTTGGGGCCAACCCCTCCTCAAACAAACCCATTTCAAAGCGTCACTGCCCCACGCAAGTGCGGTTGCCCAACAGATGGGTGTGAAGCCGCGGGGGACCAGTGCAATACCAACCACTCAACGCGACCCCGGGCCCAAACCAGTTATTTGTGGGACTTTACATGGTTTTTGGCCCCCGGCCCCCACATTGCGTTTAAAAGGAAAAATATGCACAATTTTAGATGTCCTGGATATCTGCATCTACATTGAATGGCATGCAAAGCACTTGAATCCCCCATTTTACACTGGATTCACACAAATTTACAGAAATTTACTCCATTTCCGCGCAATTTACGTAATTTACAGTGTAAACTGTTTTTGGCCCCCGGCCTAGGCTTTTGCTTAGGGACCCCGGGGGGGGGGGGGGGTCTGGGGGCCTCGAGGGCTGGTACTGACCCACCCACCCACCCACCCACTTCCAACCCCCCCCCCCCCCGGGGGGGGGGGGCATATACCTTTGCTTTACCTTCCTTATCTGGCAAATACTGTGCAACAGGTGCCTGATTGGGTGAACACTATATCAAATTTTCAGTGTCCCTGAAGTACAACATTCTGGGAATTGAATCCAGAACCTTTGTTTCTGCAGGCCATGCCGTTAACCATTCAACTACCTTCCTGATCTAGCGTCTTACTGTGCAACAGGTGCCTCATTGGGCGAACACTATATCAAAAATTTTCAGTGCCGGGCAACGGCCACCGGCGAGCACAGAGGCTGGGGGACGAGAACGTCCACACGCCTGCGGCCCGCCCACGAGGGGCAGGGGATCCAGCGTAGGGCCCGGTAAACAGGGGTATAGACCGAAGCGGGCGCCAAATGACAAGTGTAAATGCGAAAGGGGGTCACCGACAGCATCAACCTCACCAGTACCACTGCCATCACCAACATCAACCTCATCCTGTCAGGGGGGGGGGGCGCCAGTTTGTATTGCGTTGGGGCGCCATTTTTGTATTGCATATGGGCACCAGTTTGTATTGCATTGGCGGGGGAGGGGGGAGCACAGCAAAGAGTTGCTGGAAATGTAGGGGGCGGGGGAGGGAGGCTACAAAAGCACGTGCACTCCCCACACAAACCGGCCACCATCCGTACCCGCCAACCGCTTGTATAACCGCCGCAAAGTGCCCTCCACCGCCGTCGGGCTCAGCAGCAACCGGTGTGACAAACCCCCGTGCACAGCCCCGTCACAACCCCTTCCACCTGCTCGGTACAGGCCACCATGATGTCGCCCAAGATCTGCATCCCCTTCTCGTTCGCCAGCTCTTTGCAGAACGACTCGCTCAAGAACCACGGCTTAATGACGCGGTACAACGCGTGGTAATGCGCCTCCTTCGGGGGCCGGTTTTTGGTGATCTTCAGGCCAGACGTGTCTCCTGAGCAAAGCGACGCCGGGTGCACCCGGTGGAGCAGGGACAGCCGACCCGCAGCGGCGTGCACCGACAGACGCGTTGCACGCCCAGAGGGCGCTGCGGTTCCACTGTGACCCAGCCCCCAACTCTGGACGGCACGCAAGCCACGCCTCATTCCCTCAATCGCTCGAGGTCGGCCAGATCGTTGCATTGGATGCACGCCTCCCACTTGGCCACTTTGTGCTCCCGTCCCAACGATTGCCCTCAGCTCATGACCAGCACTACCCAATGCCGGGGGCCGCCATCAAGTCCGGCCGAGTACGCCGGTTGGTGCTTGGCCACAGATCCGCAATGGCCGCTTCCCTTCAGGATCACTCGGGCATCCTCAACGGTACGGCGCGTCTCAATGCGGCAGAGCCGCGACGCAGTGGCCTGGGGCGGGGGGGGGGGGGATTGTGGTCTGCCAAGCCTGAAAAAATTGCGGTAAAATTGAGCTAAAAATTGCGGTACATTTCTTTTTGGTCCCCAGCCTCTATGCCAGCCATGAGCAGCAGTGGAGCACAGGACTTTTTGCAAAAAGGTTTTTTTGACCAATTATGCACCCAATTGGTAGGATAGTGAGGCGTTCAGCACATAGCGTGCACACTGCACCAAAGCTTTCAGCACAAGCAGCTAATCTAACCGTCCTTCCACGTCACCATTATAATGGGCCATGAATGCATTTTGCAAATTTCATACAAAGTACGGTCGATGAAGCATACTCCATATCGCGGACAATGTGGACATGTGCTGCAGGCGAAATCTGTGTGGCATAGAGTGCCTTTTGGCCACCCTGTCCTTTGCCACGTTTCACTGGCCTTTTACCATTGCCGGAATCCTGTCCCCAGAGGTGGTTGACATTTTGGGAACACAAAAACAGAAAAGTGTCCTGCCACATAAATGACACCCAGGACAGATGAGAATACATACACGCACAGTGTGCCTAGTAACCGCGAACGGAGGGAAAGAATTTTCCTCAGGGGAAAAAGGAAATTTTTGAACAGAGGCATTACTGAAAAATTGCAGTAAAATTGCGGTAAATTGCGGTAAATTGCGGACCGCAACCCCCCCCCCCCCCGAGCAGTGGCCCGTCACACATTGTTTGTGAAGTCCTGAGGGCGCCACTGGCGCCCCCACCGATTGGGTTTCAGGTCTGAACTGGTTAATAATCTGCTTTTGGGCGGGGGGGGGTGGGCAGGGATGTAGTGGCGTCCTCAGACGGTGGAGAGACAGGTTTCAAGAGGCGACCATGGGAGAGTCGGCCCGCTGCTCATAAAGTCGGCTCCTGCCCCCCTGGCGGGTTTGGGACATAAGTCATTGTTCTGGTGCACCAGTGGAGACAGTCCTGCCACTGCTGCGCCGGAGACTTGCGTTGTTGGGACGATCCAACGTGAGTGTAGACCGCTTGGAGAGCGGGTGTGGGGCTTCCACGCCTACACGTCATTGTCTTCCCCAGTTGTGTCCGCGTTGCCCTTCCTTTTGCCCCCAACACGACCCCATCCACTTGGCTCTTTGCACATAAAGCGGGTGGCAGGCTCGGTGACCTGCACGGCATCACAGGCGGGTTGTGGCACACGGCAAAGGGCTTTCGGTCGCCCATCCCCCCCCCCCCTGCCCCCACGTGCAGAGCCATGGCGGGTGTACTCTGGGAGAGGTAAACCAACTTCGGTGTTGATCGAGGCATTGGCATGCAACATGGGCTGGTGTAAGACGGACTTATGGAGGGTACATGTGGCAGGGGACGTGTTGGAAATGCCGAGCAACACGGGCCGAGGAGTCGTGAAGATCATACCTGTTGGGGGCTCCGTGTGAAGCAATCTCAGGTAGGCTGCCAGCCATTCGCACAACCCATACTGCACCAGGGGCTCTATCAGATCCAACATGATGTCTGTGAACACAGTAGTGAGTACCGGGGGGGCGGAGGTGAAAAAAACGTCCGGGGGAAAAATGCAAATGGCCAAAATATGCCGTGACTTAATGTGTTCCAAAACTAAGGCATTAATGGTGTCCCATTTCTGAAGATCCCCTTTGTCTCATCCAAGGTTGCGTACTGTAACAGAGTTTTCACGGCTCCATTGCTCGATGGTCGCTAATATGTACCAGAGTTTCCTTTTTTCCAAATACTGAAAATCCCCGTTGGCTGACAGGCAAACACTCGTGTATGGTTAGAATTGCTGCGATTAATTATGTACTAATCCTTGCAACTTGGCGGTCAAATGCGTCCCAAATCTCTGGACGCAATTAATGGTCTTGAAATTCCTACCACGTATATTTGCAACCCCCCCGGCGCCATCTAGGCGCTCACTAGGCGCCCATTCAGCGCGCGGCACAGCCGCGTGCCAGCGGGCCTCCACAGGCAACCGAAACTGGCGCAGATTTCGCGCTGCTGCCTCATGCACCAACACTCATAGGCCCCAAACCATCGCGGACTCAGCGGAGGAAAGCCGTGCTTCAGTGCAGAGGCACCCCCCGACCCTCCCCTTTGAAGCGCCCGCGACTGCCACGCGCATTCCCCCGCGGGCGTGCGATGCTGTTCCGGAGGGGGAGGAGGGGTCTGTCAGGCCAGCGGCTGCCACGGCGATGCATCAAGGCGCGGCAGGGGGCGGCACACCTTTGGGGTTGTCGTTGAGGAACATGGCCAGGACCTCCGTCAAGTGGTGGTGGGTTTGGTGATTGCGGGAGACCGCCGCCGCCGAGAACACCGGTTCTACGATCGCCGGCTCGCTCTCCACGTACTGCGAAGCGCGCGGCGGGACGCGGACGCATCGATCACAAGGCCCGGCGACACCCGTTGGCCGCGCGCGCTGCGCGCGACGGAGGAACCGGGGCCGCACCGTGTGCTAGCGGATACCCGGCGCACACCCTCCGGTGGACTTGGGATCCCCCAAAAGGGGCGGCGCAAAGCACTTCATGGGTGTGGGCTGGGGCACTCCGCCCCCGCGAGGCCAGGGGACCCTCTAAAAGGTGTGGCGCAGACTATTTGAGGGGCGCGCAGCCCCCCCCCCCCCAATCCCCCCAGTGGCGCAGTGGGTACCACTGATGGCCCAGAGGTCACCGGGGGTCATCGTCTCGTGGTCCGCATTGCGGGGGTCGGGCCACCCTCGCGTGCTGGTGTGGGCCTGGCGTGGAGTGCTTCCCAGACATGCTCCAGCACCCCAACCCCCCCCCCCCCCCCGGAAGGCACTCCGGGGTTTGGATGGTGGGCACGACTGGGGTGACGGGGCCTATTGTCCTTCGGTGCTGCCACCGGCGCAGTATTGCCTTTTTCGTCGGGGGCTGTTCATTCGAAGGGCGCACAGTGCAGAAGGTAACCGACGGCAGCAGGAGGGCAAGCGACAGCAGTTGCAAGGCAACCCGGGCGGGCTAGAAGATGCACGCCCCCCCCCCCCCCCCGCACACACACTCCTCCTCCTACTTCTGGGGGGTGGGAGACAGCCGCCCCCATCCCGGCAGAGCACCGACAGAACACAACACCCCCCTCCGCCCCCCTCCCCCCCGAAGGGATGCATTAGAAGGGGGGGAGGGGGTTTTGGCTGGGACCCCCATCCCCCCAGGTTCCCCCTATGGTCCCCGCCAAAGGCGGGCCAAAGATTTTGAAGCGTAAATCCTCTTGACACCGAAGGCGCCAAAGCAAAATTTTGGCTGTCAGCTTTAAAGATTGGAAGGGGAAGAGGGGGGGGTGCGGTCCAAGGGGGTTACCCCCCCCTCTTCCCCGTCGTGCACATGGTGGCGGACTTTGGCAGTGCACAACGAGCGCGACTTCAACAGGGCACGACAGATGGTATTTAGGTGGTGCACTTCCAAACGACGTTGGCAGTGCAAGACAAGTGAGACTTCGGCGGTGCAGCGGCAGCCGAGTACAGCAGTCACTCGGCATTGACGTCAGCACCCACACCATTCGAGCCCCCAAATAACACAGGTCTCATTGCCACCAACAGCCCACCGTAGTGCACCAGCGGCCGAAAGCGGTGCGGTGGCCGCCGAGCGCAGCAGCACTGTGCAGCGACGGCCGAGTGCATTAGTGCAGTGCAGCAGCAGCCCGGAGCAGCAGCACAGTGCAGCAGCGGCCGAGTGCAGCGGCGCAAAGCAGCAGCTCAGCAGCAGCAGCTCAGCCCAGCAGCACAGCACAGTGGCAGACACGTGCAGCGGCGCAGGGCAGCAGCAGCAAAGCGCAGTAGCACAGGGCAGCAGCAGCAGAGCGCAGCAGCGCAGTGCAGCAGGAGCAGAGCGCAGCAGCACAGTGCAGCAGCAGCCAAGTGCAGCAGCGCAGCGCGGCCGCACAGGGCGACAGCAGCCGAGTGCAGCAGCGCGGTGCAGCAGCAGCACAGTGCAGCAGCACAGCGCAACAGTGGCCGAATGCAGCAGCGCAGTGCAGCGGGGCGTCATCATCAGTGGCACCATCGGCTTTAGTAGTTCTCTGCACATCGAACATCCGCAGCACGCTGCTAGTGGCCCATCAGCCGCGAGCACCAGGTGAAAGCCAGAGTCGTGAGGCAACAGCAGTGGGGCATCAGCATCATAAGGCGAGAGAGCATCGAGCTCTGATAGTGGTAGAAGCGGGGCCAGCAGCGCCACATGCAGCACTAGCACCAGCAGCCCTGGCAGCAGCGGCAGCAGGGGTTGCCTCCGTGTCGCCATCGCCAACTGCAAGCGTGGAGCGTCGGGCACTGGCAGTGGCAGAAGCGGGGCCAGCAGCAGTGCCGCAAGGAGCACCATCACCAACAGCCCTGGCAGCGGCGGCGGCCGTGGTTCTGCCTCAGTGTCGCCATCGCCATCCGCAGGCGTGAGGAGATCGAGCACCAGCAGGGGCAGAGGAGGATGCAGTAGGACCGAGGGAAGGCGGGGACAGGGGCGGCACAGGGGGGACGGGAGGACGGGGGCACAGCACGAGAGGAGGGCGGGTGGGGGGACGAGAACGGGGAGAAGAGCTGCCAACCCCCCCCCCCCCCCACCCAAGGACACACCAGGCGGCGGCGGGTATCGACGCCTCGGGGAGTCCCAACCCCGGGCCCTTCACGGGGAGCGTGAGGGACTGGCCGTCAGGCTGTCCCAAGACCGTAGGGCAGACCAAACCAAACAACCCCCCCCCCCCCCCCGGTAATTGGGCCAGTGACCCGACGTGCCTGGGGCAGTGGCGCCCCCCCCGCGCGCGCGCCCGAGTACACACGGACACGACAGCGGCGCCCGCCCGCCGTCGCTTCGGCGGGCCCATGCGGGGGACTGAGACCAGTCCGTTCGGCCTTGGGACTGGACCAGCGGGCGGTTCGGCCCCCGGGGTCCGGCCCGGGGCCCTGCCCCAACCCCCACTCTTCACCCGCCCACACGCCAGCAACAGAAATGGGGCGGCCATGCCCTCATCACCGCGGCCAACGCCCCCCTCCCAATTAGCCCCCCCCCCCCCCCCCCCACCGCCCAACGGTTGCGGTTGGTCTAGCGGCAGGACAGGCAGAGAGCACTCCAGAGATCGGTGGATCGATTCCCGGGGCGGACCACCACATGGCCGGCCCCCATGTGCAGTGGCCGGGTGTGAGTAGCCCCGGGGCTTCCTTAGCGCCCAATGCCTTAGGCCTTGCACACCTTGAGACGGTGGGCCACGGGCTGGGGGCCTGCCAAAACCAAAACCAAAACCCCCACCGCCCGTGCGCGGCGACCGGCAGCGGGCGGGTGGAAAATTGCTCCAAAGGGGGGAGGAGGGGTCGGATGAGCCCTCTTTTGAAGCCCCCCCCCCCCCATTTCGGGGGCACAGGTCTGCATGGGACCGACATGGGGACCAAAAACCAAGAAAAATGAAAATGGGCCTTTTAAAATCAGCGCGTCGAAGGGGGGTCAGAAAAGTGGTCATTTGCCCCCCTTTTGATGAAAAAAATTGCGAAATATTTTTGTCAAAAAACGGCCAAATGAAGGACCCCTGATACAAGAGCCCCTTTTCCAGCCCCCTCCCCGCCCCCTGCCCCCCCCAGGGGTCGTGGGCAGGGATGCGTTCGAAGGGAAAGGACCTCAGAGGCGGCCCCAGAAGCGGTTGGACAGGCGGTTGGAGGAGGTTGCCAAAGCGGTTGGGGGCGATTTCCGTCAGCTAAAAATGCCGTTGAGCCTGGCATTTGGCGTCAGGGGGACAGTGGCTGGGCGTTGTCTGGGCGCCCTGGAGGCCATGAGCAACGGATACAGAGCTCGCATATACCCCCGTGACACAGGCATATGGAGGGGGGGGGGGTACCTCCCCCCCTTCCAATGCATCACTGGTCGTGGGGGAGCATGTCCCAGTTTGTGACCAGCGGGTGGCCATTGCACCGTGTTTCAAAGCAAAAAAGCGCCATTCGACCAGGGGGCTGGTCGGTGGAGACGCCCGTAGACACAGCGGCCGTGTCACACAGCGGCCGTGGCACACAAAGCGACCGGGAGGTGGTCACTGCGTCACGCGATCGTTGCGCAAAGCGGGGGAGGGGGTAGGGAGGGGGGGGGGGCGCGGCACCACCCTCGACAGGACCAGGGACGGAGGGTCAGGGCCGCGGGGAGCAGGCGTGAGCACCTCCCGCACGTCGTGCCATCGCGACGCAGGAGTCGCGATGATCTGCGGCAGAACGGTCTGCAACGTCCGGTCCTTCTCATCGGGCGCGGTCTGATGGGGCAACTTCCGGACCAGAGCGGTGACGGCCGACTGACCTAAGCGCAATCATAGCGACCGGGGGAGTCCTTGACGGCGCAACACGCATCGCCTCTGCGATCTGTGATCGCCGACCGGCGAAAGGGGACGGGGCGGTGACCGCACGGCGGTGGGCGGTTGTCGGCGCACAGACGGCGGTTGGCGGTGGGCACGAGGGTGCCCCGGGGAGGGAGGGGGGGGGGGGGCTCAGGACCCTTCGGAACGAACAAAAGAAGAGAAAGGGCTCCTTAAGCCCCCCCTGTGGGACATTCCGTCTGGTTGTTGTTTCTTTACGGGGCCCTTGACAGTCAGCCGTTCTTCCCTTCGCATGTTGCGTCGGGTCGCTGCGTTCTGTCGGCCGCTGCGGCCAGTGCTCCTGCTGGTGTCGTTTGCGCGTTCGTGGAGCCCAGTAGTTGGTGTGCCGGGGCTGTGCTGGATGTGGCGGGATGTGCCGTTTGCGCGTCAGTGGCGCCCAGTAGTTGGCGTACTGGGGTTTTGCTGGTTGTTGTGGGGGTCGTTTGACTGTTTGCGCTGTCCACACACCTCCGTCCTCAGGCCGTCCACAACCTGCCTCTCTGTGTTTCCGTGTGCGTGAGCCCCACGTGCCCTGCTCCGCATTGTGTCCCGGGTGATTTACGCTACACCATGACCCCGCCGTCGTCCTTGGTTCCGCCCACCCTGCTTTTTTCGGAGGTTCTTTCTCTTGCCTGGGCCCTTTCCTTTCCACAGGGCGCCTCAGGGGCCCCAGCGGTGGCCCGCTGGGTGCTGGATCCCCTGGGCGCAGGCGAACAACGGCGCTGTGCCACAAGGCCCCCAGGGTTGGTTCCCTGGGTGCCTGATCCCCTGCGCGCACTGGTGGCTCCAAGGAACGCATCAGAGCCCCCAGTTGTGGCCCACTGGGTGCAGGTTCCCCTGAGCGTGGACGGACACAGACGTTGCGTTGCAGGGGCCCCGGGGTTGGCCCTCTGGGGGCCCCATCCCCTGCGCGCACGCACCATTTTACGTAACTCCTCAGGGGCCCTGCTGGCCCACTGGGAGTCCAATCTCCCGGCCGACCCCCGGGTGGGGTCGATGGGTCTCCTTGATGGCCAATGTTCCTGTTGCGCGAGATGGCGGTGTAGGGGTACACTGGGTCAGGCTGGGGGGACCATGGGTGGGGTGGGGTGGACCTGGGCGCCCCCCCCCCCCACCAGGGCTCCATTTAGGGGGGGGGGGATCGGGGGGTCCAGCCCCTTCCACCCCCTACGCCCCCCAGTGGTATTGAGTTTTAGAGGCGCCAAAGGGCTCGAAGAAAATTTGTGATTGGCCAAAGGCTCAGAAAGAAATTTGGCCCAATCTTTTAAAGGGGGGGGTGCCCCCCCCCCCCCCCCAAGCGGTGCTCAGTTGCTAAAAGGAGCCCTGCCCCCCCTCCCCCGCGTGTATGGGACGGGTGTGGATGCACTGCCGTCCCGTGTGGGCGTTGCATGTGTCACTCACACCCCAGAGAACTCACGCGAAGGGCAGAACCGCACGCCCATTCTCAGGGCCAACCTCCCGGGCAGGGCAGGATGACGTTACCTTCCCCACCGCGGCACCCTCCCGCCCCAGGACGGGGTGGCTCAACGGCAGCGCATTCAGCAACTGCCTGAGAGGCACCCGCACCGATTGTGGTCTGGGGCCGTGACGTCAGGTTGTGAAATGACCAGCACAGTCCTGGTCCTATCAATAACTCTGCTCACAGGGCGGGGGGGGGGGGGGGGTTGATGATGACGTCACGACCACCGGCATGATCCTGACCTCCTGCCAGGCTCATGCAGTTCGATTGTAATCCGTGTCCTTTGCCCACAACTTGCGTTGCCTGGCCGCCCCCGCGCCGCACACCAGACCAGCACCGAATGTGGCCTTGGGGTCACCGCACCGGCGCGGCTATCGAATGTTTCTTGGGTTTAACCGCTCCCCCGGGGCCTGCAACGCGCCATGCGGATACGGTATCGAGACAGTTTTTTGTCTATGATGAGACGACTCCCGGGTGTGAACCCTGACGTGCTGTTCGTGCCCTGTAGACAAGAGTGAGAACCATCCGATTTTTGGAATGCCAGGTCCGGGTCAACTCTTCCCCCCTCCCACGGCGTCGGGTAGTCTTCAACCCCCTAGCAAAGGGGGGGGGGGGGCAATAATACGGTGTATGCGTTCATACGATTCCAGACCCATTCCGATCCGGGTGTGGGGTGGGGCGGCGCACCCGAGCTGTGATGCGTTGGGTGTCCTCACGGGGACCGTTGAGGCACGGTCTCGGGACATGATGCGACAGGCACGTACTGTCATGCTGCGCGGCGTCGCTTCCCGTCGCACATGCAGCACCACAGCCAACAGCTGTGTGGCGCCATGCCCCGTCCCTCCGCCACCTGAAACACGCCACACAGCAGCACCCATGCCCTCGGGATCGCCATTGCCTTGAAATGCCAACAATGCGACCCAACCGCCCACTCAGCCTTGGGGGGCAGCAACCCACTGTCAAACCAGAGCGGGACTACAGCGGGACACATGCGCCCTCGACCTCGCGCAGGTGCTCAGTGCCGCTGGAGCCCTTTCCCTCCTTTGACTTGACCTACGAGCTCTGTCCACAGGCACCGACTTGTCCTGTTTTGTCACTCCATGGCTTTGCTATTCTCTGGCCTTGCTCCCCCTTTGGCTTCAGACCTCCGCTCACAGGGCACTGCAGGCCGCCCTATGCGCGGAGTCGTGCGTATTCTGGCACTCCATTCGGCCCAACCTCGCCCTCTCCCCCTTGGAGCCCTGTCCAGGGTATTGCCATGTGTGAGGGCCCCCACTGGGCCCCAACGCAATCCGCGAATATTCAATTGGGGATGAATATTGAGGGTACGTTTGCCCGGCGCGCGCCCGGCATCCAAATCAATGTTCCAGCCATCTATCCCAATGCTTTACCGCCAAACGCTACTCCCTCCTCGAGCCCAGGAACCCTGAGCACAAAGGACACAAGGTTGCCCGTGGACCGCGTGTAACGCGGCACAATACTGTGCGCTGGAAACATATTGTGGTGTCTAAAGTGGGAACAAACAAATAGAAGCCCCATAGAGAGCCCCCCAAGAATGTTGTATCACCGTCATACCGAGATTGGGGTGGGAGAACGTTGGGGGAAATAGGGGGAAGCTTTGCCCGGCGCGTGCCCGGCGCATGCCTGGCGTGCTAACGTTCCCTCATTAGACTGATGCGAATATATGTCAGGGCAGGGGGCTGCAATAGGTCAGGTGTGGACCCGCCACTGTTCTCCAGCCGCGCCTGCGTTCATACGGCTTTCATTGCTTCCTCAGTTACTTTGGGGTGGGGGGGGGGGGGGCGGTACGTGCATCGCACGCACCATTTTAGGTCATTTTAGGTGGACAGGCCCATTGGGATGGTTTGGGTCATTAACAATGGGAACGGCGGGCAAGAGGAATGCGGTGGAGACAGTGCATCTGCACTGCGGCCTCTTTTGTGCCCTTTGACGTAGCAGCCGCACACGTGGCGCTGTGGCCAGACTTGTGGTGACGCCAACACCACGCCGCAGCAAATTGGCTGCGCCGCGCGCACACCGCGTAGATCTCTCAAATGCGGAACATGGGGCCGGTATGAAAGCCTCGCCATCATTCTTCCAGGCGATAGCTCATACACTACTGATGGCGTAGTGCAAACCGTGCGCGATGCTGTGAGAGGCACGGGTGTGGAGACAGGTGGTCTCCTCCAGGGAAGGGGGCTCGGACTGTGCAAAGCAAAGGCATACTTGGTCCCTTCCGCCGACCACTCGGCGAGGACTGCTCCACCCCCATCCTCCCAGAGATACGAAGGCTTGGATAAAAGACTTAGCAGCCCATGGTCGTGCTCTCGAAGCAACGCTGGTTTTCGGTTGTATCTCAATCTCGAACCTCGTGATGTTCCACAGAAACACACAGAAAAGAGTCAACAGTCTGCACATGGTGAGAGTGCACCTTTCGGCAATGGGAAGCTCGAAAAAATGTTTGTGTGTGTGGGGGGGGGTCGTCCACGCCCCCTGAAGGAGGAAGGGGGGGGGGGCTCTTGGAAAGGGGCCCAGATGACAGAGTCTTTGTAAAAGGGCAGTCTAAGGACTGTTGATGGCCCAGCAATCAAGCCACGAAGCGGCCTATAAGAAAATATTTCGAGGAAAAAAATTTCCCCCTGATATATCGCTCAAAATGATCACGGCTTGGTGGGGAATATTTTGAGCCCTAGAGGGTACGTTTGCCCGGCTCGTCCGGCATCCGAATGAATGTTCCGGCCATCTATCACAATGCTTTACCCCCAAACATCACCCCCTCCTCTAGCCCAGGAACCCTGAGCACAAGCACATTGTATGACTGTTTGGCGATCAATTAAATTCCCATTTTTTCGCCCCACAAATGGGATGATCACATGCACCCTACTCTTGTAGGCCCGATCATGGCCACCCACCTCACAATCAAACAATCCCCCTCTTGTGCGTGACGGACCACTCAAGTGGCCACACCAAAGAGTGGGAGTCCTTAACCCCAACTCAAGGGGCCACACGAAAGTGTGGGAAAACTTTGCGCGGCGCGTGCCCAGTGCTCTAACGTACTCTCATAGATCTAGGGGTACCCAGGACCCCCCCCTCAAGACCCTCTGTGACTTGTTTTTGGCTCCTGTCACCTGAGCCCAGCAGAGGGGGTGTGGGTATGGATATGGATGGAGTCCTTCTCCCGAGTCCCTAGCGAGCACCATCACGTGTCGGATTGTACTGTGTTTGCCTCGTTGGACTAGTGAGGCATCCGGGGACCGCCCGAAGCATGGGTGAAACGGTTGTGCAGTGCAGTGTGCTGTGTACTCTTACCTGTTACCGGGGGGAGGGTTGGGGCTCATTGGCCCGAATCTGTGGCAAAAATTGGTTGGCCCACAGTGACCACTGTTCTTCGATGCACACCCTGGTCCTAACCACTTTTTTCTTCTATATAGACACCCTAACCAATGACGGGTCTCGGGTGCTGTCTCCCAGTTTCCCAAACCGGCCCCCCTATTAGGCCCCACTGGTGAGGACTAGCCTCTCTTAGGCCGGCATGGGTTGGCTGAAAAACCGCGATTCTTGGGGCACCCTTGGGCTGTTGTTGGGTGATCATTAATTTGGTATCAATGGGAGTACGTACAAAACCTTGGGGAGCCATGATGCTAATGGATCATGATTGCAAAATCAGCCACTTGGGGGTTCATTGCTCGGGGCAGATTCTCTACGTGGTGGACTTGCTGAAGGCAATAGAATTTCATGGCGGCTACCATGAGGGGTAAACGTTGAGGGTTTTTTTGGGGGGGGGGGGCAGATGGGGGAGGCAGGGTTCCTTAAAAATCAAGGAAAATTTTTGGTGGTGGGGGGAACAAACAAGGAGGGCCACATGGATGGATGGATGGCCTCTATATGGGTGCTGTAATTTTGTGGAGGTTACTACATGGATGTCGATATTTCTTGGAGGATTTCTACGTCTGTTTGGGTACACGTGCTAGGTGTAGGGGCATTTTGTCGTTGTTATTGACTAGCGCCTTCCCTAGGGAGATTTGCAAGACCACTTGAAGACTCCTCACCCTCTGTCCCTGCATCTTGGCACACAGGGTCCTGAACATTGAAGGAACTATTTCGGATGAGGGAGGGCTTCTGAAATCGTCCACTAAAGTTTTTTCCCAATGCAAGATTTTCCGGCCTTGGTACCAGATGGTTGCCGAGTTTCATGGGGCTTCCGGATGGTCTGTGTTAGCATGCAATCATTTTTCAAGTCATTCCCCATGAAATTGTAGGGGAGGGCAGCCATGTCCAATTGTTGTTGTGGTATTATCATTGGCGCGGTGGAAGCCTTCGGGGGAGTATCCGCGCCGCGCGCTACTTTTGTGGCGGGTTTCCCCAGAATCAGTCAGCTTTTACCCCCTCAAACGCCCGCTAAGGGGAGCGAACCCTAGGGTACAAGACCTGTGTAAACATCCCTTCATCTTGCCCTATCCACCTCCCAATGTGAAAATTCATAAGATGGCCCCTTGGGAGCAACCACCTCCCTAGGGGTCCCCTTACTGGGTCTGTGAATCCAAAGATAGGATGGCACGAGGCGAGCCTGTGTGGGCATGACTAAACTTGGCTGCCTTGGCTAGTGTTTTTGACGTCATCATTAGGATGATTGTGCATCGCATTTTCGCTTAAAGTCAAAAACTAGCACTGTCTCTTCATTGTGTTATTTGTTTTTGGTTTATTGGAGGCCACCAAATTGGAGGGCGTCTCCTTGTCGATGACCATCATCTGTTTTTCTTTTGCTTGTGTTTGGAAGACTTTTCCGATGAGGGTCATGACTATAGGCGCGTGAATTTTCTAGGGTGAAAATCGTATTTCTGCCAGTGACCATCGCATCTTGGTCATCAAAAAATCTTTTGAATGTGAAAGGGCGAAGATTTGTCTGATGGCAGGCTCCTTCTACCAAGGTGGGGCTTCGATCGGGTAGCACACATCAATGGTGCCCCATGCAGACATTACACTCAACATATGAGTGTTGTCACCATCAAAGGCTATCAGGTAATCCATTGTTTCTTCATCCTTCAGGATGAAGCCCGTTTTGGACACTTTGTTGTTTTTTCATAGTAGCAGTTTCTTTGTGTCAGTGGTCATCCCTATTTTGACTTTGTAGTTTGAGCCTCGTTGGATGGCTGCTGGCTCATTGTTGAAAAATGCACCATCCTACCGTTCAAAGCAACCCTTTGAGGGTCAAGAAACGGATACAGACCAGAAATCCAAGACACACAACTTTGCACTGCAAAACGATCGGCACAAACATTGGGCTCCTCAAAGACTAGTTCTTTAGGTGAACAGCCCTTCTCAAGCATATCAATTCAATTTCCGCTTAGATTGTTTACTTCCTACTTGACTAGTGGACATGACTTTGAAAATCTAAGGAAAGTATTCAGTTCCCATTCCCAAGCTGCACACTGATCGATCGGCCTGAATGATCTTTCTGTTGTGAAGCCCAAGTCCTTCACAAATACCTCGGGCTGAATCAGCTGCATCCAACTATCATCCGGGACTCGCCACGTAGGTAGCTGCACGAGTAGAGCTTTGATAGACTTCATGTCATCCACAAATTTTCTTTTAATCGTGATACACAAGATCGCTGGTTTGTCGCCCCGGAAGATGACCCAAGCCTTCTGTGTGGAATTGAGCTCTTAATTAGCTCCTAAATTTTAGTCCATCGAAGCAAATACATAATCCCATGGACAGGTTCGTTCCCTTGTGGACATAGTCCTCATTTTGCTCGACGAAGTCATGATCAGCTACAAGCAAGCATGACCATTTGTTGGCTGTCAATTGAAGAGAGAGTTTCTTTGTCAGAGGTTCCCAACCTTCTTCAGAAAGTCCTTCGCATTCATTCAGCTAGACTTGATGGCGTAGATCAGAAAGGGGAACACACGTGAATGGCTGTAGCAGCAGCTCAAAGTAAAAGATTGGGCAGCTTTGGAGCCCGTGTGGATACCACATAGGTGTAATTCTCAGTGCCAGGTAGTCCACCATCCTTACCAGTGGTTGAAACCGGAACACACTCTCTGGGTCAAAACGTGGAATTCTCTGAGGGGACGAGGTTCTTGTGTGGCGCGGTTTGTCAATTATGGTGAACCGGACCACTCTGCCGCCAACCAACCGTAGATTTACCCTCCCCTAGAGAAGCTCCCAAGTAGACCAGAGTGGACCACACACCTTCCCTGCAAAGCAAGTTGCATAAGGCGAAATAGGTGAATTCAATGTCAACACATGTCACTTCTCATTGGCCTAACAAACATCATTATTCCCACAAGTAATGCTCCTTGCACTCACCACGAGCTGTGATGATGGAGCACTTGTGACAACACAAAGCACACACCTCAGCCTCATCCTCTCCCTCATCTTGCGTGGCGGCTGAGTTGCTTTTATCAGTCCAAACATGAGGCGGGACACGGCCCCATGGTCCATAACGAGGGCAACAGACCTGCCTCCGAATGCAAAATTTCCAACTTAAGGGGCCAGATAAATTTGTGGATGATGAGTCCATATCCCCAACTCAAGGGGCCACACAAATTTGTGGATTGTGTACATATCCCCAACTCGAGGGGCCACTCAATTTGGGTTGAGGCAAAGCATGGAGGGCGTCAAAAGTGGTCATGGGTGGGGCCCAAAAAGATGCCTGGCTGGCGCCCGGCGCACTAACGCTCCCCCTACGGCAGGGCGAACAGAGGAAATAAAACAGCAGCCCGAGAAATCACATGTATGCAGGGGAGCCATACAACCATTCAATGTTCATGCTCGGGTACTGACAAAGGAATGCAGCTTAAATCTGGGTATTGCAAGGGTCGGGCTAGACATCCCACCTGCCCAGCTGTGCCCAAACTGTGAGCTGTCACCCATGCTGGGTCACGTCGATATCGCCAGATGTTGTCTGGCGAATGCTCATGCGCTCGCCTCTGTAGAAGAAAAAGGCGAAAGCAAAAAGGTCCTCAGCATTGAATACATTGTTCTCATATATAAGAGTCATACAGTCGCAGGTGACACCTTCAGTTGGCGCCATCGGTCCAACAGTGATGTTTCTTTGGCTGTATCAAGATGAAGCGATGCGTCGTTGACGGTTAACGAAACGAACGACGGGTTGCCTCTCGGCCTCACATTTTCATGGCCTCAGCAAATCAGAACCATCGACCTTTATGATCTGTGTGCCCCCCCGCCCCAAACCACCCAACCTCCAGTCGCCCCAAAGTGAAGTCATTCTTTGCTGGGTGGCGTTCCCCGGTGGATGCTCTGTGCAGCGCGTGAATTGTTCAGGGTCACTTGGGTGGGAAAATGATCGCCCGATGACCCCGCCCACAGCCACTTCCGGCCTCCAACCTGTTCCATATCGGTCCACCGCTCCATTCAGAGCCGATCACCTCAGTAATCAGCTACACTCAGAATCAAGGCAATTCGCCCGTATGCACACAATTGAAAGTCCAGCTCTAGCCCCCCCTCTCTGTAACCTAACCTCACTGCGCTGCACTGCGATGTTCAGCTTGGGCGTATTATGAAGCAAAGCACGAAACGACAGGCGGAGTTGTGCTTCAAGGGCCGCCTTGACACAATCCGAAAAATTTGTCGGCGGGGACTGTTGTTGAAGGGCTGTGGCTGCATTTGGTTGGTGGGGAACGGAGCAACCGCCACAAGTTGTGCCAGCCCAGCCCCGTCGTCATCCCCGATGCCAGGGTTTCCCTGGGGTCGAAGCCTGACGCCAAACCCACCGGGTCGCACATGGTTGCCCATGGTCCAGGCAGAGTAAGGCGTGACAGTACCGCAACAGTTGCAACCACCTTTCGCGCAGCTGCAGCGCTTGGTTCACTTGCCATAGCACATCACGGCTGATCAGGAGGTATCACGGCTGATCAGGAGGTGCCGGGATCGAACCCCCGGTGGCAACACTACGCGGACCGAAGCGCTCGGGTGTTGTCCATGGCCCCACGAGCGGCAAGGTCAGAATCACAGTATTTCGCTGATGCCCGGGTGTTGTACTCGAAACCCACCCTCCCTGCGGTCCCTCCAATCTGCACTGGAGGAGGTCGCGGTTGAGCGGTCGTAGCCCGTGACGCCGTACGAGGAGCTTGGGAGGGCGAGCCCCAGGCGGGGCATCACTAGCGGCGCCGTCCCGGCGCGAGGGTGTCCTCTGGGATCCTACGGGGCGGCTAGGCCTGACGATGACCGTTCACCCATCGTCCGTGGATCGAGGCGGTGCGCTCTGGTGGACGCGTCAAAACGGCCCTTGCCAAAGCCCCGCGCCGCCGCGGCTGTGGCCTTGTGAGCCTCAACTGATATCGTCGGACCGCGGGACCTCAAAAGTGTCCACGAAGTCCTGCCCGTGTCCCCGCGTGACAATGAAACTGTGCCGCCCCGGGTACAGCACGCGATCGCCCTTCTCGTCCACCACCTTCGCTTGCTCTAAGCCGACCTCCAACACGACGGTCACCCCGGCCCCGGCCCGCAGGCTCACGCGCTGGAACTGCACCAGGGACCGCACCGGTACGGGGTGCGTCGCCCGCGCACGCACGTCGTCCCCCGCTCTGTGAAACACCATCAGCACCTCATCGCCGTCCCGGGGCCCCGCGTTCTGCACACGGCACCGGTACCGCATAGCCGGGGCCGGCCCGGGGCCGGAGCACTGCATGGAGAACGACGTCAGGCTCAGCCCGTGCCCGAAGGGGAACAGGGGCCGGCCCGCGTAGTACTTGTACGTCCGCCCCGGGGCCTTGGCCATGTCGTAGTTCGTCATCGGCTGCTCGGTGATGTACGCGTGCGGGTACATCGTGACGGGCAGCTTGCCCCACCGATTCGCCGCGCCGAACACGGAGTGCGCCAGCGCCGTCGGCCCCATCACCGCCGGGCTGAACGCCTCCACGATCGCCACCGGGCCCTCGATCAGGCCGTCGATCGCGAGCGCCCCCCCGTTGCACAGCACCAGCACCACTGGCCTCCCTAGCGCCAGCACCGCCTTCGCGAACGGCTCCTGCTGCCCGGGCAGCGCCGTGTCCGCGCGGTCCTGGCCCTCGTGCTCCACCGTCTTGTCGATGCCGAGCACGAGGACGATCACGTCCGCCGCCGCGCCCAGCGCCAGGGCGGCGGCCACCCCTGCCGTACTGCGGTCCGTCACGCCGACCCCCGCCGCCCCGACGGTCCTCCCCCCGGCGTTGGCCGCGGCGATCGCCTCCGCAATCGTCGGGATGCACCGGAGGTCGGGCTCGAAGCACTGCTGGTCCCCGGCGTAGTCCGACAGAAGGCCCTGCCGCGTGTGCCCCAGCGGCCCCAGCACCGCGACGTGGGCCCCGGTGCGCAGCGGCAGCCCCCGTCGCGGCAGATTCTTGAGCAGCACCAACGACTGCAGCGCGGCCTCGTATTGCACGCGTTGGTGCCGCGTGGAATTGATCGCGTCCGGTCCGATCTTGGCCCAAGAGACACGTTCCAGGGGGTCGAAGCGCCCGGCCCTGAAGTGCGGCAGATACCCCCGGCGCCACGCGGCATCCACCGCGGCCTCGGTGGTCAAGCCCCGCTGGACGGCGCGCAGCAGATGGCCCGTCCAGACGGTGGACCCCATTTCGAGGTCCGTCCCGTTGTTGAGCGCGAACGCGGCCGCCGCCTCGTCGGAGGGGGCATGCACTGGCGGCCCCCGGAGGTTGGCAACCGCGCCGCAGTCCGTGCAGATGTGCGCGTCGCGGCGGCCCCACCGGCCCCGGATCACGCGGTTCAGGAGGTGCGCGTTGGCGCAGGACGGGGCCCCGTTCACCGCGTTGTACGAGCACATGGCGCCGGTCGCCCGCCCCTCCACGAACGCGGTCTCGTACTGGGCGAGGTACGTCTCCCACAGGTCGCGCGCGCTGATGTTGTACGTGTCGTGCCCGCGGTTCGCCTCGGTGCTGTAGGCGGTGAAGTGCTTCAGATACGCCAGCATTTTGGGGTATCCGTTGGTGTCCTCCTCCTGCATCCCCCGCACCATCTCCGTCGCGTACGCGCCCGAAAGGAGCGGGTCCTCCGACACCAGCTCCGAGTTCCGCCCGAACCGCGGGTCGCGGACGATGTTGATGTTCGGGCCGTAGCCCGTGAGGGTCACCAGCACCTTCGGGTCCTTCCGGTGCCACCGGGCGTTGGCGAACGCGCGCATCTCCGTCCCGAGCACCGACCCCTTCAGGTGCCAGAGCGTGCGGTTGAAGCTCGCCCCGAAGCCGAGCGGGCCCGAGAACGTGGTGGCGCACCGGCCCGGGCCCAGGCACGCGGCGTTCACGGCGCTGTTCGTCTCGACCAACCAGCTCCACCCGGGCAGGCCAAGGGCCGGGGCGCCGGCCGTGAGGTCCCCACACGGGTCCCCGAGCTGCGGCTGCGGGGCGATCATCGCGATCTTCTCGACGAGTGTCAAGCGGCGCCGCAAGTCCTGGACGCGGGCCTCGAAGGACAGGCTGACGTTGCAGTACGGCAGCGCGCGGGCGGCGGCATCGAGGCACCCGTGAAAGTTTGGCGCTGTGCCGGAGCACGAGGAGCTGAACAGCGCGGAGGCTATGAGCAGCGTCACGATGCTGTGCCGCAGTCGTGCGAGCGCGCAGTTCATGGCAGAGTAGAGACAAGCTACGCATAGCGGAAGAGGGGCAAAGCGGTTGTTGTTTTGAGACCCAGACTCACGCGTCCCTCGTAGACACCGCTGGTGTCCTCTGTATGTGGGCAACACCAGCAATGCCTCCCTTTGGAAAAATATGCGAAGGAGTACCCAAATCTACCGGAAATTGGCCCTGAAAAAAAACTTATACATCTGGCCTGTGCTGAGTAGCATTCAGGCTGCCTGGACTTGTAGTGTTGCATGTTGCATGGTAGTGCAGCGGGAACTGCGACGCCGAAGCATCCCTCATAAATTGAAATTGTTCAAGAAGTCAACGATTCAGAAAAGGCATGTGATACCGTCTCAAAGAAAAAGAGTCATGTGTTGTGTTCAAAAGACTGGGAGCATAAATCAACATGAGTGGCCGGTGATAAACCAAAACGGGCAGCAAGGTCATTGGGACGGTGCCTGTAACGGTGAAGGGTATCGCGGAACGTCTGTAGCACGGAAGCCTTGATGATGGGACACCATCCGCAAGAGTGGATGGTATGTGTTGATGCGCAAAAGTAATAATTGAGTAATAAATTCGGACGTACAATCCATCCCCCCCGACGGGACACCTCCGTTCTCGGGCGTTTCCGGCCCAAGAGTTTCCGTCTGGCCGGTCAAAAGACGGCAACTTCAAAACCCTGTGGTTCCTCTTCGGTGAGTCTGGCCCAAGTTTTGGCGGAGTGCTTTGACCCCGGTCTACTGGCGTTGTTCTCGCGCACCCACAGTTTGACGGTGGCCTTCACCTGCATGATCGACATATCGTCCCACCTGAAAAAGGGATCCGTCTTCAAAGGGTCCTAGTACAACCAATACCTCGGCGTCTCCAGGGACTGCCTTGCATCCCACCATGTCCTCGGAGTTGCCGTTTGGGTTTGGGCCTCCGTGCAGATGGGTGTATTTGTGGCCTTATCTGTCTGGTGTAGAGGTTCTGCACTCGGTAAGACTTTGTCATGGCCGTGTCAAGGGAAGAATCAACATGAAGGTCAGAAGGAACTGGAGAATAAGCCAGGTGTATGGAGGGGACTCATCAACAAGGCAAATTCTCTTATTGTGGACGGCGCGCACGCCGCGCACGCCGTCTGTAGCGGTGACAAGCGTCGCCGACGTGTTGCCAACGCCGACCCAAGAGAAAACAAGCATATTCATTGAAAACATGCATGGTCCAATGCATGTGGCATCGGACTTTCGGCGACAGGAACGTGTGCCCGAGGGTCTGCAGAATGTGATGCACGGGCGTGTATTGCGAGAAGAAAACCGCCTCTTTTTGGGCGAATGAACTGACATGTGTGCACACCTGATGTGTGACCCGGGTATACCTTTGCACGGAACAGGCGAGCGGCCTGGTGGGGCCTGCGGCATGTGCTGAGCCTGGCTCCCAAATGGATTAAATGATGTCGCTGGCCGAGGGTGTGGGAGATGTCTACTCTCCAATGACAAAATGCCTATGTTAACTAGGTGCAGCGTTACAACGGGAGGATCGGGGTGAGAGGAGCTAGAGGAGGAAGTGGGTGTGGCAAAACTAGGTATTCCACAAGTGCCTGGTGTTGGTGAGCATCAACGGAAGCATTGAGCAGCCGGAGAGCAACAACTTTGCTTTTCAAGGAGAATGGGGCATGCTACGTCGAGTGCATCCTGTCCTCCAATTTCGTGTCTGTCGGCCTGCACCTGGAGCTTGTTAGTGCACTTGATCCTACGGGTTCTTGCGTGTGGGATGAGGGGCACCTCTGCGGCCCTGTAATTTCCCGAACCATGAGGAGATGGATTCAGTAGGGTGTGCTTTGGCGTCAGGGGCATTTGCAGATCGCTCCGCAGGGCAGCGGCACCCAACAGAATTCAATAGCATTGAGTAGCAATTAAATAGCATTGAATAGCAGTTTGTAGGAATCGAATAGCATTCAATAGCATTGAGTAGTATCACCATCAGAGCGTGGAGTCCGTGGTCCAGGACGGCGAAGCATGCACAAGCCACCCAGAGCCCAGCAATGGATGTTGCACCACAAGTCAGCGACCGTAGCGCTGAGCCGGTCAAACCGCACCACTGTTTTTGAGTGGAGGCAGGTAATGGTACCCTCCCGCGTCACAGCCATGGTTCGAGGGTCATCTTTCCTTTTGCCACCGTATACAGAGACCAAAAGGCTCTCAAGATAGACCCGCAATGAAACTGAACAGGTAGCGCTCCTGCCGTTGTTCGCGTGGTCCATAGGCAAAGCAGGGGCCCGGGGTATCGACACATGATGGGGCAGGGGTACTTCCATACTTTCGACAGCATCCCAAATAAGAGGTTCATTGGCGGTTGGAAACTACGTGTCAGAAAATGAAATTATTTAGTAAGGGAGTGTACTGCAGGAGCTCTTCTGTATCAGACGAGCGTGAGTGGCATCAGGGTCGGTCCATACGCTCAGCACCTTCTGAATGCGGTGGCCATCGGAGATCTCAAAAATGCCGAACCTCGTTGCAACATTGGAGGGACGAGATACAGTGGCCAGAACTCTGTCTCAGAGTTGAACTGAGCGACAGTTCCACACGTGGTCCTAGCGAGGTAATCCTGAGCTAACGAATCATCGTAGAATAACATGCGTTAAGTGCAATCAAACTGCCTTGGCACCGCATATCACACACCTGTGTCGGGTGCGTGGCAATAGCTAGGGCAGGCGTCGATTCGGTAATGGTGGTCGTTTGTTGCTGTGTTCTCCAGGATGCCACCATGCGCATTTCCACCTTTGGGTATGCGCACGGGTACGGGTATACTGGAACAGCATGAGAGCGCCGAGGGTGGTACGAGCACTTTCAAGGCTAAAAGGTCCGGGCGGTGCCACAACTCCTCAAGGCCGAGGGTGGGGAAACACCATGTTGCTACCCACCTGCTGAAGAGGTGAGACACGGTGGTACCAATAGACGTTAGATGGGGCGCTTCTGATCCCCATCCCCCCATCTTGGATGCCATGACAATGACCAATCAAAAAGACCAATCAATAAATCAACCAAGCAGTCAAAGAACCAAAACGGCCAATCAAGAAATCACATCAGATCCAGTGGCAATCGTAGGGGGCAAGAATGACCATGCCAAGAAACAAAGATACCAGGATTCACCAGACGGAATTTGGCATACGCCCGGGAGTAATGCGAAGGGTTGCATGGCCCCCCGTTGAGTAGAGGGAGCACAATCAACGGTCATCGGGGGCTGACTCGGATTAGTATCCAACGGTTGCGCACTGATGCACGAGGAGAGCATTCGGATTCTACGGGCTGTGTACTTAGATTGTCTGCTGGGGCTGCACGCAGCAGCAACAGGTCGGACCCCAGTGCCTGCGGACCAGCCCCTTGACCTTACCCGTGGCCGACGACCCGCCTCCCCTGCACCCAGACGGCAGCAATATCCCTTTCATCCCCCAGATTCACGAACTTTTGGAATCGATCCTCGAGGGAATCCGTGGGGAATATGTCGATGTGTGAAGCTGCGCCGGGGCTCAAAGGCTGTGCAGTGCCGACGCTCAATTCCTCAGGGGCAGGCAAGGCGACCAGGACGGCATCAAACGCCTTGCCTACACCGAAGGAGCCAATGCAGTGCTGCAGCCCAAGAGCCTCTGCACCCCCTAAAGTGGCAAGCCAAAACGCCTCGATGTAATCCATTGCAACTTCGGCAGGCGCTTGCGGTGGCGTGGTAGTAGAGTCTGACACGTGCGCTGTGCCAACACAGGGCGGCCCTTCGCCATTCGCATTGGCGGCGCATTGCTGTCCTTGCAGCGAGGCATGCTGAATGGCACGAGACATCAGCACAGCATTGCGGATTGCACTGAGCATTGATGGGCTGTATCCCCCCGCGACATCCGTCCCCAAGCCGACACGATTGCCGCGTAGAACCCGCGGTTTGACCGCCACCATTCCATCTGCGAAGTAGAAATGCGACGTGGGACAGTGTGCGACGGCGGTGCCGTGCTCACGAAGCGCGTCCCACTCGGAGTCCGTCAAGTGCACCCCATGCGCCATCAACGCTCTGCCCGTCAGCAGCCCGCACTCGCGAAAGAGCGCAGCGTCTCTTTGGCCGTGGACCTGCCACGCGAAGTCGACCTCATCGTGGCTCTCGGAGATGTGCGACTGCACGAGCACGTCATACCGCGCGGCGAGGTCGGCGAGACCGCGCATCAGCGCCACAGAGCAGGTCGGCGTGAAGCGCGGCGTGAGCACAGGTTGGACCAGCGGAGTGCGCTTTGCGGCGACGAATTCCACGAAGGCCTCGGACTCTGCAAGGGCCTGGGCCGTGCCTTGGACATAGTCAGAGGGCGTGTGCTGGTCCAGACAGACCTTGCCAATGTACCCCCGCTGCCCGAGCGCTTCAACGACATCCACCAGGATCTCGCAGGGTCGGTTGTCAGCCGTCGCAAAGTAGACGGCGGTTGTGGTGCCGAGCCGCAACAGTCGCCGCACCACCCGCTCGTAGACGCCGCGCGCGAGTTCGGGATCCCGCAGCCGCTTTTCTGCCGGGAACGCGTACGCGTCGAGCCACTGCATCAGCGGTTTGTCGGTGGCCGTGCCGGAGTATTGGTATTGTGGCGCATGCGTGTGCAGGTCAACGAAGCCGGGGATCACAAACTGATTGGGGCTCAGCCGCACGTGCAGTACGTCAGAGGGCAGCTCTGGGAGTGTGTTGGTGATGCTCGCAATGCGCCCATCTGTGTTGACAGCCACACTGACGTCTTGCAGGAGCTCAAGCCTGCCGAAAGACGGCGTGTGGATGAAGTCTCCAGTGTACACAGCGGTGATGTCTGACATGTGGCCTACAGACAATGGGGAGGCGAGCTATTTGGTCCATGGGGCACAATACTGCACAACGAAAATTTTGCGACAGAGTAGTGCCTCAGCCAGCCGGCGGCGTGACCTGTGCAGGCCATGCTGATGGCACGCTCGGGCGTTTGGGGGGTCAACAAGGCGGAAAATGACAAACTGTGTTCCGATTAGCGACCCTTTGGGGCTGCAGCCGATTGTATGCTTTTCACAAAAAAAAAACCACAAGCAGTCCAACGACACTACACATCTCTGCACCTCTGCATCTCTGCACCAAGTTTGACGACATCTGCATCCTGTTTTTGTAGTTGACTACTATGCCACCAAATACACTGTGCTGCTTTGCCATTCTGCCTCCTGGCAACAGCCTGAGCCCACGGGTCCCGTGAGATGTTGTGTAGGCTTTCCCAGCGATGTGCGAAAGAACACATATAACACATCGCAGCGCTTTGGCCACTGCTCCCACACTGTGACATGCAACCGAAGCCAAGGCGACCTGACAACTGCTCCAAGGGGGAACATGGCTCGCTGGTCCGGCGAAGAAGGGTCTGGTGGGTTGCAGACATGAGCCTTTGCTCGTCCCTGTTTTTTGATATCGAGGTTCTGTTATCAACATCCTGCCGATGACATGAGTGCTGGCATTCATTGGAACACAGAAACATTCGGTTGAAACCAGACTCCAACGGTCCCAGTGGTGACATCCAAGCAAAAACCAAAAGATTACCTTCACCTACAGTCCAGAGTGAAGGTTGTCGCAGGAGTGCTCCCCGAATCCTTTACGGATATCCCTGCCTTTTAGGCAGTGTATCCTCTCAGCACCGCTGCCACCAGCCAGGCCTGTACTCCTGCATCCTACTCACGTGCATGCCCTCCGCAAAAAACAGGTACAATGCATGCTGGCACCGACAAAAAAATCGACCAATTCGCTGCATTTTTCAGTGCAACATAATTCTGCTTCACAGATGCCAAAACAACAGCACCGTCTGCACAGAGATTAGCAGCGACGTACTGCAAGATCAGAAGATGATATGCCATCGAATCAGGAAGACATGGAAATGTGTGAGTCACCCTACCAAGGACACACGCCAGTGTGTGGGTTTGGGCTGCTTGTCATCTATCCTAATGCGGCCCAACATGGTGGCAGCAAACGAGGAATTATGGCCTGCAAACAAAAAAGCAGGTGTGAGATGAATGGTGCATGGACAATAGGGCATTGTAAGTGGAAAGGACTCGCCCAGCTTCACAAAAGAGTAGGCAGGGCAAGGCAGGGAAGAGAAAAAAAAGCAAGGCACAGGTCTGTCATAATAACGGCGACTTAGGCCTGTGTTGAGGTGGTCACTTGGACATGCTCATTGGGAGCATCCCACTAAGTCTAATGCTTTGGGCATATTATTTGGTTGCGGAACCCAACCCCTGGAGGCCACAAGGTGGGACATCCAAGGCATACTGGAAATGGATATGAAACCTTTGCCAGTTGTGTGTCTTCGCAGATTTTGCAAGCACCAGCACCAGCCACAGGGATGATGTGGTTGACATGAGGTGCTTCAGGAAACTCCTGTGCCACTAGCAGGTTGCCGCAACTGCTCGAAAAGGGCAATGCTCACCAATGCACTGTATGCAAAAGCAGCCTCGGTATGTGCCAACGTGCAGCAAACCCTTGCACCTATGGTGGAACACCGCCCCCTAGCAACCAGAACATCAGCACAGATACCTGCACGCTTTGATGCCATGCCTTTCTTGCAGCACATCTTTGGGTTGGATCGACAAAGTCCAATTAAGTTGAGTATCACCACCGCATATCCCCCTCATGATGCATGTAATAATCCACGCCTGTCTTCAACGCCTGATATGAACAGTGAGCCACACTCTGTTGGATATAATCAATCCGCATGGGGCTCTTCTACAGCATTACTGCAGTGCCTCACCATTCTACTTCACCGCTTCCAGAAGAACATCACGTCATACAGCCGCCCATTGTGGTAGAGGAATATGGCCGAAGTGCATGGAATGGCTGGTGGCGCAACGCAGGCCTCGGCCACCATATGAGAGCCAAAGTGGACGCACCACCAGCCTTACTCGCGCACCACGCTCTTGACTGTACCATGCACGTTGAGCGGGGCCCTCTAGGTAGCATGTGTAGCAGCAACAAACTCCAAGCAAACGCCGTTCTACCCCACCGAATCAGGAAGACATGCAAGTGTGTGAGCCACCCTACAATGGACACACGCAAGTGTGTGGCTTCGGGCTGCCTGTCCTCTTGTGTAATGGGGCCAACCATGGATTCACCAATTCATAGCTGCATTCAACAAACGTGAAAAAAACGGATTTCCACTAACCTTGGTTAGACCATCGTGTCTCAATCAGAAGGGATGGAAGGCACATAATATAATCAATCCTCAGATCCTCAGATCCTCAATTCCATCAGACAAGGGTTGCACCATGGTTGATGAGAGCTACGTGTTTCTGTGGTCCACATGACTTTTCGCATTCATTGTCATCAGCAAGATGGCAATCATAAATTTGGAAACTGCAAAATACAGAACTGATAAGCACAATTGTCCTTTGCTCGAACAATGGGCCCCAGCCTAGTTTAATGGTCGTCAAGGACAACCTCCCTATTTGCAGTGCACCCTAGGCCCTATTGTTGGAGCAGTGGCCAAAGCCTGGTGGCGCAATATCTTGCACATCAACGGGATGGCTGGGGAAGGCTACACCAAATCCTACCGGTCCATCAAGCTAAGTTAGTTGCCAGAATGAATAACGGTACGGCCGGGGGGCAGAACGGAATTGAGGACCCGATCAATTATGGAACTTTTTCCACCCAAAAGTACGAGGTACGACAAGTTTACCAACACACAAAAGGGGGGGATTCCGGCCTTCCTGTGATGCACGGGGGCTACTGGTGGTGTACATAGGTGAAAGTGGGCATGGGGTGTCATCAGAAAGTATGTTCACATGGGAAGTTCCTTGCAACTTGACTTTTCAAGCGTGTGGTAAGACATTTTTAGCCGACCTAGGTGTTCTGATGACATGGGTACTATTTTTTTTCCCGAGTCTGATGCATTCCATCTGTCCTAAAGACCCAAATTTTGCACCCTGCAACCCCTGCTAGTATACTAGGAATATTTTTTTTTAGTCTGATGCATTCCATATGTCCCAGGGAACTAAATTTTGCACCCTGCAACCCGTGTTGGTACACCAACAATTTTTTTTAGTCTGATGCATTCCATATGTCCCAGGGACCTGAATTCTGCACCATGCAACCCGTGTTGGTACACCAGCAATTTTTTTTTTTGGTCTGATGCATTCCATATGTCCCAGGGACCTGAATTCTGCAGCCCGCAACCCGTGCTGGTACACCAGCGATTTTTTTTTTTTGGTCTGATGCATTCCATATGTCCAAGGACCTGAATTCTGCACCTTGCAACCCCTGCTGGTACACCAAGAATTATTTATTTTTAGTCTGATGCATTCCATATGTCCCAGGGACCTGAATTCTGCACCCTGCAACCCTTGCTGGTATACCAGGAATTTTTTTGTCCGATCTTCGAACCTGTCACAACCTTGCATGCTGCATCCATGGACCCACACCAAAAGCACCCTTTGGTAGCATCTGGCCTGCCTTGCTCCAGCCAATCAGCACTACTGTGAGAAAGCGACCACTGCACGTGCAGCTGCTTTCCGCACTGTACACAGTCATAATAGTTCGTTCTGCGCAGTGTGGAGGTTGTTGACAACCCCTAATAGGGTGCATGGGGTACTATGATGGCTGTCTGTGGATTTCTGTCCTGCAACAACTGCACTGTATCCACCAAGTGATCTCTGCTGGTCTGCCATGTGTGTTCCACATTGGCAATCAACCGTATGAATGCCACATGTGTTCCATCTATGTGGTATAAATTTGGATGCGTGAACTGATCCCAATGGTACAGTGTGCCATGGGCAATGGGAACAAACCGCATCCTCGTATGCTTTGTTGGGTTAAATGGCTCCCGATGTCGGCCCATGGAGAATTGACAAGAGAGTGTAGAAAAGGCTAATGCAAGAAAGGCACAATGAAAAGAAAAATGGGACGGGTGGGCGAGTGTAGTGCAGTGTAGTGTTGGACACACATGTGGTTATCCTTCTCATTCCTTAAATCTACGCATTATCACATTCTTGAACATTGGTATCCTTTTCCCTTCACAGGTTTGCAAGAGCATGACAAATGACTCGTTTGGGCACCACTATTGTTGACATACTACTCTAGGAAATGATTAAGAACAAACACTCGGGTTGTACCAATTCTGACATCCCTGAAATCTACGCATTATCACATTCTTGAACATTGGTATCCTTTCCCCTTCACAGCTTTGCAAGAGCATGACAAATGACTCGTTTGGGCACCACTATTGTTGACGTACTACTCTAGGAAATCATTAAGAACGTACCAATTCTGACATTTCTTCCTCGTCCTGGTACGAGGTACGACATGATCGGGTCGAGTCTCGGTAGTCGTGCCCCCCCCCCGGGTACGGCATTGCAGTGTGTGTGTATGTGCAGGCATAAAGCAGGATGAAGGGAAGACTTCGCTATTCCTAATGATGGCAACAAACGAGGAATTATGGCCTGCAAACAAAAAAGCAGGTATGAGATGCATGGTAGATCAACGGTAGGGCATTGTCAGTGGAAAGGACTCACCTAGCTTCACAAAAGAGTAGGCAGGGCAAGGCAGGGAAGAGGAAAAAAAGGCACAGGTCTGTCACAATACCGGCGACTTAGGCCTGTGTTGAGGTGGTCAGATTTTGCAAGCACCAGCACCAGCCACAGGGATGATGTGGTTGACATGAGGTGCTTCAGGAAACTCCTGTGCCACTAGCAGGTTGCCGCAACTGCTCGGTAAGGGCAATGCTCACCAATGCACTGTATGCAAAAGCAGCCTCGGTATGTGCCAACGTGCAGCAAACCCTTGCACCTATGGTGGAACACCGCCCCCTAGCAACCACAGAACATCAGCACAGATACCTGCACGCTTTGATGCCATGCCTTTCTTGCAGCACATCTTTGGGTTGGATCGACAAAGTCCAATTAAGTCTAGCGCCACCACTGCAGATCCCCCTCACGATGCATATAACAATCTGCCTGTCTTCAACACCTGATATGTATCTGCAGGCTCGGCAGCGCGCGCACCATCGGGCGCTGCATGGGGCCCTTGCTACACATTTGAACAGCGAGCCAATATGCTGTCACCATTTGCGACCCCTTCTTCAGTTTATGACCAATCACGCCTGTAGCTCAAGGGAGCAAGCACAACCAAGAAGAGGTCAGGAGATGCCACCCAGAAGGGGCCTTGACTTTTCCCATGTCGTTCACCACACCGGCCTTACTCGCGCTGATGGCTCCCGCTTGTGCCATGCACGTTGAGTGGGGCCCTCAAGTAAACTTGTGTAGCAGTGAAATGCTCCAAGCAAACGCCGTTCTACCCCACCGAATCAGGAAGACATGCAAGTGTGTGAGCCACCCTACAACGGACACACGCAAGTGTTTGGCTTCGGGCTGCCTGTCCTCTTGCGTAATGGGGCCAACCATGGATTCACCAATTCATAGCTGCATTCAACAAACGTGAAAAAAACGGATTTCCACTAACCTTGGTTAGACCATCGTGTCTCAATCAGAAGGGATGGAAGGCACATAATATAATCAATCCTCTGCAACATATATAAGATGTCCTCTTGGCAAGCAAGGCTGGGGTCCGTCAGGGATTTCCATCAGACAGGGGTGGCCCCACGGTTGATGAGAGCTATGTGTTCCCGTGGTCCACATGACTTTTCGCATTTATTGTCATCAGCAAAGTGGCGATAATACAAATTGGAAACTGCAAAATACAGAACTGATAAGCACAATTGTCCTTTGCTCGAACAATGGGCCCCAGCCTAGTTTAATGGTCATCAAGGACAATTAACCTCCCTATTTTCAGTGCACCCTGGCCCCTATTGTGTATCACCCAATTGTTGGAGCAGTGGCCAGAGCCTTGTGGTGCAATATCGCGCACAAAAGCAGGGTGGCTGGGAAAGGGTAATACACCAAATCCTACAGGCCCATTGGGCTAAATTAGTTGCAAAAAGCATAATGGTAGAGCACTGCAGTGTGTGTGTATGAGCAGGCATAACGTAGAATGAAAGAAAGACGCTGTTGTTCCTGATGATGGAAGCAAACGAAGAATAATGGCTTGCAAACAAAAAAGCAGGTATGAGATGAATGGCACATGGACAATAGGGCATTGTCAGTGGAAAGGACCCACCCAGCTTCACAAAAGAGTAGACAGGGCAGGGAAGAGAAAAGAAAGGCACAAGTCTATCACAATAACGGCGACTTAGGCCTGTGTTGAGGTGGTCACTTGGACATGCTCATGAGGAGTATCCCACCAAATCTAATGCTTTGGGCATATTATTTGGTTGCGGAACCCAACCCCTGGATCCACCTGTGGAGGCCAAAAGGTAGGACATCCAAGGCATACTGGAAATGGATATGAAACCTTTGCCAGTTGTGTGTCTTCGCAGATTTTGCAAGCACCAGCACCAGCCACAGGGATGATGTGGTTGACATGAGGTGCTTCGGGAAATTCCTGTGCCACTAGCAGGTTGCCGCAACTGCTCGAAAAGGGCAATGCTCACCAATGCACTGTATGCAAAAGCAGCCTCGGTATGTGCCAACGTGCAGCAAACCCTTGCACCTATGGTGGAACACCGCCCCCTAGCAACCACAGAACATCAGCACAGATACCTGCACGCTTTGATGCCATGCCTTTCTTGCAGCACATCTTTGGGTTGGATCGACAAAGTCCAATTAAGTCTAGCGCCACCACTGCAGATCCCCCTCACAATGCATATAACAATCTGCCTGTCTTCAACACCTGATATGTATCTGCGGGCTGGGCAGCGCGCGCACCATCGGGCGCTGAATGGGGCCCTTGCTGCACATTTGAACACATCTGCAATGGCGAGCCAATATGCTGTCACCATTTGCAGACCCTTCTTCAGTTAATAACCAATCACGCCTGTAGCTCAAGGGAGCAAGCGCAACCAAGAAGAGGTCAGGAGATGCCACCCAGAAGTGGCCTTGACTTTTCCAATGTCGTTCAAGTTCGACACGTCTGATGCCTGCAAATCTGAAGAAATCCAGGCAAGCAATCTGTAGGCTTGGTGTCATGCGTGACGTTGGGGCACCGCATGAGAGCCAAAGCGGACGCACCACCAGCCTTACTCGCGCTGATGGCTCCCGCTTGTGCCATGCACGTTGAGTGGGGCCCTCAGGTAAACTTGTGTAGCAGTGAAATGCTCCAAGCAAACGCCGTTCTACCCCACCGAATCAGGAAGACATGCAAGTGTGTGAGCCACCCTACAACGGACACACGCAAGTGTTTGGCTTCGGGCTGCCTGTCCTCTTGCGTAATGGGGCCAACCATGGATTCACCAATTCATAGCTGCATTCAACAAACGTGAAAAAAACGGATTTCCACTAACCTTGGTTAGACCATCGTGTCTCAATCAGAAGGGATGGAAGGCACATAATATAATCAATCCTCTGCAACATATATAAGATGTCCTCTTGGCAAGCAAGGCTGGGGTCCGTCAGGGATTTCCATCAGACAGGGGTGGCACCACGGTTGATGAGAGCTATGTGTTCCCGTGGTCCACATCACTTTTCGCATTCATTGTCATCAGCAAAGTGGCGATAATACAAATTGGAAACTGCAAAATACAGAACTGATAAGCACAATTGTCCTTTGCTCGAACAATGGGCCCCAGCCTAGTTTAATGGTCGTCAAGAACAATTAACCTCCCTATTTTCAGTGCACCCTGGCCCCTATTGTGTATCACCCAATTGTTGGAGCAGTGGCCAGAGCCTTGTGGTGCAATATCGCGCACAAAAGCAGGGTGGCTGGGAAAGGGTAATACACCAAATCCTACAGGCCCATTGGGCTAAATTAGTTGCAAAAAGCATAATGGTAGAGCACTGCAGTGTGTGTGTATGAGCAGGCATAACGTAGAATGAAAGAAAGACGCCGTTGTTCCTGATGATGGAAGCAAACGAAGAATAATGGCTTGCAAACAAAAAAGCAGGTATGAGATGAATGGCACATGGACAATAGGGCATTGTCAGTGGAAAGGACCCACCCAGCTTCACAAAAGAGTAGACAGGGCAGGGAAGAGAAAAGAAAGGCACAAGTCTATCACAATAACGGCGACTTAGGCCTGTGTTGAGGTGGTCACTTGGACATGCTCATTAGGAGTATCCCACCAAATCTAATGCTTTGGGCATATTATTTGGTTGCGGAACCCAACCCCTGGATCCACCTGTGGAGGCCAAAAGGTAGGACATCCAAGGCATACTGGAAATGGATATGAAACCTTTGCCAGTTGTGTGTCTTCGCAGATTTTGCAAGCACCAGCACCAGCCAGAGGGATGATGTGGTTGACATGAGATTCCTGTGCCACTAGCAGGTTGCCGCAACTGCTCGAAAAGGGCAATGCTCACCAATGCACTGTATGCAAAAGCAGCCTCGGTATGTGCCAACGTGCAGCAAACCCTTGCACCTATGGTGGAACACCGCCCCCTAGCAACCACAGAACATCAGCACAGATACCTGCACGCTTTGATGCCATGCCTTTCTTGCAGCACATCTTTGGGTTGGATCGACAAAGTCCAATTAAGTCTAGCGCCACCACTGCAGATCCCCCTCACAATGCATATAACAATCTGCCTGTCTTCAACGCCTGATATGTATCTGCGGGCTCGGCAGCGCGGACACGTCTGATGCCTGCAAATCTGAAGAAATCCAGGCAAGCAATCTGTAGGCTTGGTGTCATGCGTGACGTTGGGGCACCGCATGAGAGCCAAAGCGGACGCACCACCGGCCTTACTCGCGCTGATGGCTCCCGCTTGTGCCATGCACGTTGAGTGGGGCCCTCAAGTAAACTTGTGTAGCAGTGAAATGCTCCAAGCAAACGCCGTTCTACCCCATCGAATCAGGAAGACATGCAAGTGTGTGAGCCACCCTACAACGGACACACGCAAGTGTGTGGCTTCGGGCTGCCTGTCCTCTTGCGTAATGGGGCCAACCATGGATTCACCAATTCATAGCTGCATTCAACAAACGTGGAAAAAAACGGATTTCCACTAACCTTGGTTAGACCATCGTGTCTCAATCAGAAGGGATGGAAGGCACATAATATAATCAATCCTCTGCAACATATATAAGATGTCCTCTTGGCAAGCAAGGCTGGGGTCCGTCAGGGATTTCCATCAGACAGGGGTGGCACCACGGTTGATGAGAGCTATGTGTTCCCGTGGTCCACATCACTTTTCGCATTCATTGTCATCAGCAAAGTGGCGATAATACAAATTGGAAACTGCAAAATACAGAACTGATAAGCACAATTGTCCTTTGCTCGAACTATGGGCCCCAGCCTAGTTTAATGGTCGTCAAGAACAATTAACCTCCCTATTTTCAGTGCACCCTGGCCCCTATTGTGTATCACCCAATTGTTGGAGCAGTGGCCAGAGCCTTGTGGTGCAATATCGCGCACAAAAGCAGGGTGGCTGGGAAAGGGTAATACACCAAATCCTACAGGCCCATTGGGCTAAATTAGTTGCAAAAAGCATAATGGTAGAGCACTGCAGTGTGTGTGTATGAGCAGGCATAACGTAGAATGAAAGAAAGACGCCGTTGTTCCTGATGATGGAAGCAAACGAAGAATAATGGCTTGCAAACAAAAAAGCAGGTATGAGATGAATGGCACATGGACAATAGGGCATTGTCAGTGGAAAGGACCCACCCAGCTTCACAAAAGAGTAGACAGGGCAGGGAAGAGAAAAGAAAGGCACAAGTCTATCACAATAATAACGGCGACTTAGGCCTGTGTTGAGGTGGTCACTTGGACATGCTCATTAGGAGTATCCCACCAAATCTAATGCTTTGGGCATATTATTTGGTTGCGGAACCCAACCCCTGGATCCACCTGTGGAGGCCAAAAGGTAGGACATCCAAGGCATACTGGAAATGGATATGAAACCTTTGCGAGTTGTGTGTCTTCGCAGATTTTGCAAGCACCAGCACCAGCCAGAGGGATGATGTGGTTGACATGAGATTCCTGTGCCACTAGCAGGTTGCCGCAACTGCTCGAAAAGGGCAATGCTCACCAATGCACTGTATGCAAAAGCAGCCTCGGTATGTGCCAACGTGCAGCAAACCCTTGCACCTATGGTGGAACACCGCCCCCTAGCAACCACAGAACATCAGCACAGATACCTGCACGCTTTGATGCCATGCCTTTCTTGCAGCACATCTTTGGGTTGGATCGACAAAGTCCAATTAAGTCTAGCGCCACCACTGCAGATCCCCCTCACGATGCATATAACAATCTGCCTGTCTTCAACGCCTGATATGTATCTGCGGGCTCGGCAGCGCGGACACGTCTGATGCCTGCAAATCTGAAGAAATCCAGGCAAGCAATCTGTAGGCTTGGTGTCATGCGTGACGTCGGGGCACCGCATGAGAGCCAAAGCGGACGCACCACCGGCCTTACTCGCGCTGATGGCTCCCGCTTGTGCCATGCACGTTGAGTGGGGCCCTCAAGTAAACTTGTGTAGCAGTGAAATGCTCCAAGCAAACGCCGTTCTACCCCATCGAATCAGGAAGACATGCAAGTGTGTGAGCCACCCTACAACGGACACACGCAAGTGTGTGGCTTCGGGCTGCCTGTCCTCTTGCGTAATGGGGCCAACCATGGATTCACCAATTCATAGCTGCATTCAACAAACGTGGAAAAAAACGGATTTCCACTAACCTTGGTTAGACCATCGTGTCTCAATCAGAAGGGATGGAAGGCACATAATATAATCAATCCTCTGCAACATATATAAGATGTCCTCTTGGCAAGCAAGGCTGGGGTCCGTCAGGGATTTCCATCAGACAGGGGTGGCACCACGGTTGATGAGAGCTATGTGTTCCCGTGGTCCACATCACTTTTCGCATTCATTGTCATCAGCAAAGTGGCGATAATACAAATTGGAAACTGCAAAATACAGAACTGATAAGCACAATTGTCCTTTGCTCGAACAATGGGCCCCAGCCTAGTTTAATGGTCGTCAAGAACAATTAACCTCCCTATTTTCAGTGCACCCTGGCCCCTATTGTGTATCACCCAATTGTTGGAGCAGTGGCCAGAGCCTTGTGGTGCAATATCGCGCACAAAAGCAGGGTGGCTGGGAAAGGGTAATACACCAAATCCTACAGGCCCATTGGGCTAAATTAGTTGCAAAAAGCATAATGGTAGAGCACTGCAGTGTGTGTGTATGAGCAGGCATAACGTAGAATGAAAGAAAGACGCCGTTGTTCCTGATGATGGAAGCAAACGAAGAATAATGGCTTGCAAACAAAAAAGCAGGTATGAGATGAATGGCACATGGACAATAGGGCATTGTCAGTGGAAAGGACCCACCCAGCTTCACAAAAGAGTAGACAGGGCAGGGAAGAGAAAAGAAAGGCACAAGTCTATCACAATAATAACGGCGACTTAGGCCTGTGTTGAGGTGGTCACTTGGACATGCTCATTAGGAGTATCCCACCAAATCTAATGCTTTGGGCATATTATTTGGTTGCGGAACCCAACCCCTGGATCCACCTGTGGAGGCCAAAAGGTAGGACATCCAAGGCATACTGGAAATGGATATGAAACCTTTGCGAGTTGTGTGTCTTCGCAGATTTTGCAAGCACCAGCACCAGCCAGAGGGATGATGTGGTTGACATGAGATTCCTGTGCCACTAGCAGGTTGCCGCAACTGCTCGAAAAGGGCAATGCTCACCAATGCACTGTATGCAAAAGCAGCCTCGGTATGTGCCAACGTGCAGCAAACCCTTGCACCTATGGTGGAACACCGCCCCCTAGCAACCACAGAACATCAGCACAGATACCTGCACGCTTTGATGCCATGCCTTTCTTGCAGCACATCTTTGGGTTGGATCGACAAAGTCCAATTAAGTCTAGCGCCACCACTGCAGATCCCCCTCACGATGCATATAACAATCTGCCTGTCTTCAACGCCTGATATGTATCTGCGGGCTCGGCAGCGCGGACACGTCTGATGCCTGCAAATCTGAAGAAATCCAGGCAAGCAATCTGTAGGCTTGGTGTCATGCGTGACGTCGGGGCACCGCATGAGAGCCAAAGCGGACGCACCACCGGCCTTACTCGCGCTGATGGCTCCCGCTTGTGCCATGCACGTTGAGTGGGGCCCTCAAGTAAACTTGTGTAGCAGTGAAATGCTCCAAGCAAACGCCGTTCTACCCCATCGAATCAGGAAGACATGCAAGTGTGTGAGCCACCCTACAACGGACACACGCAAGTGTGTGGCTTCGGGCTGCCTGTCCTCTTGCGTAATGGGGCCAACCATGGATTCACCAATTCATAGCTGCATTCAACAAACGTGAAAAAAACGGATTTCCACTAACCTTGGTTAGACCATCGTGTCTCAATCAGAAGGGATGGAAGGCACATAATATAATCAATCCTCTGCAACATATATAAGATGTCCTCTTGGCAAGCAAGGCTGGGGTCCGTCAGGGATTTCCATCAGACAGGGGTGGCACCACGGTTGATGAGAGCTATGTGTTCCCGTGGTCCACATCACTTTTCGCATTCATTGTCATCAGCAAAGTGGCGATAATACAAATTGGAAACTGCAAAATACAGAACTGATAAGCACAATTGTCCTTTGCTCGAACAATGGGCCCCAGCCTAGTTTAATGGTCGTCAAGAACAATTAACCTCCCTATTTTCAGTGCACCCTGGCCCCTATTGTGTATCACCCAATTGTTGGAGCAGTGGCCAGAGCCTTGTGGTGCAATATCGCGCACAAAAGCAGGGTGGCTGGGAAAGGGTAATACACCAAATCCTACAGGCCCATTGGGCTAAATTAGTTGCAAAAAGCATAATGGTAGAGCACTGCAGTGTGTGTGTATGAGCAGGCATAACGTAGAATGAAAGAAAGACGCCGTTGTTCCTGATGATGGAAGCAAACGAAGAATAATGGCTTGCAAACAAAAAAGCAGGTATGAGATGAATGGCACATGGACAATAGGGCATTGTCAGTGGAAAGGACCCACCCAGCTTCACAAAAGAGTAGACAGGGCAGGGAAGAGAAAAGAAAGGCACAAGTCTATCACAATAATAACGGCGACTTAGGCCTGTGTTGAGGTGGTCACTTGGACATGCTCATTAGGAGTATCCCACCAAATCTAATGCTTTGGGCATATTATTTGGTTGCGGAACCCAACCCCTGGATCCACCTGTGGAGGCCAAAAGGTAGGACATCCAAGGCATACTGGAAATGGATATGAAACCTTTGCGAGTTGTGTGTCTTCGCAGATTTTGCAAGCACCAGCACCAGCCAGAGGGATGATGTGGTTGACATGAGATTCCTGTGCCACTAGCAGGTTGCCGCAACTGCTCGAAAAGGGCAATGCTCACCAATGCACTGTATGCAAAAGCAGCCTCGGTATGTGCCAACGTGCAGCAAACCCTTGCACCTATGGTGGAACACCGCCCCCTAGCAACCACAGAACATCAGCACAGATACCTGCACGCTTTGATGCCATGCCTTTCTTGCAGCACATCTTTGGGTTGGATCGACAAAGTCCAATTAAGTCTAGCGCCACCACTGCAGATCCCCCTCACGATGCATATAACAATCTGCCTGTCTTCAACGCCTGATATGTATCTGCGGGCTCGGCAGCGCGGACACGTCTGATGCCTGCAAATCTGAAGAAATCCAGGCAAGCAATCTGTAGGCTTGGTGTCATGCGTGACGTCGGGGCACCGCATGAGAGCCAAAGCGGACGCACCACCGGCCTTACTCGCGCTGATGGCTCCCGCTTGTGCCATGCACGTTGAGTGGGGCCCTCAAGTAAACTTGTGTAGCAGTGAAATGCTCCAAGCAAACGCCGTTCTACCCCATCGAATCAGGAAGACATGCAAGTGTGTGAGCCACCCTACAACGGACACACGCAAGTGTGTGGCTTCGGGCTGCCTGTCCTCTTGCGTAATGGGGCCAACCATGGATTCACCAATTCATAGCTGCATTCAACAAACGTGAAAAAAACGGATTTCCACTAACCTTGGTTAGACCATCGTGTCTCAATCAGAAGGGATGGAAGGCACATAATATAATCAATCCTCTGCAACATATATAAGATGTCCTCTTGGCAAGCAAGGCTGGGGTCCGTCGGGGATTTCCATCAGACAAGGGTGGCACCACGGTTGATGAGAGCTATGACTTTTCGCATTCATTGTCATCAGCAAAGTGGCGATAATACAAATTGGAAACTGCAAAATACAGAACTGATAAGCACAATTGTCCTTTGCTCGAACAATGGGCCCCAGCCTAGTTTAATGGTCATCAAGAACAATTAACCTCCCTATTTTCAGTGCACCCTGGCCCCTATTGTGTATCACCCAATTGTTGGAGCAGTGGCCAGAGCCTTGTGGTGCAATATCGCGCACAAAAGCAGGGTGGCTGGGAAAGGGTAATACACCAAATCCTACAGGCCCATTGGGCTAAATTAGTTGCAAAAAGCATAATGGTAGAGCACTGCAGTGTGTGTGTATGAGCAGGCATAACGTAGAATGAAAGAAAGACGCCGTTGTTCCTGATGATGGAAGCAAACGAAGAATAATGGCTTGCAAACAAAAAAGCAGGTATGAGATGAATGGCACATGGGCAATAGGGCATTGTCAGTGGAAAGGACCCACCCAGCTTCACAAAAGAGTAGACAGGGCAGGGAAGAGAAAAGAAAGGCACAAGTCTATCACAATAACGGCGACTTAGGCCTGTGTTGAGGTGGTCACTTGGACATGCTCATGAGGAGTATCCCACCAAATCTAATGCTTTGGGCATATTATTTGGTTGCGGAACCCAACCCCTGGATCCACCTGTGGAGGCCAAAAGGTAGGACATCCAAGGCATACTGGAAATGGATATGAAACCTTTGCCAGTTGTGTGTCTTCGCAGATTTTGCAAGCACCAGCACCAGCCAGAGGGATGATGTGGTTGACATGAGATTCCTGTGCCACTAGCAGGTTGCCGCAACTGCTCGAAAAGGGCAATGCTCACCAATGCACTGTATGCAAAAGCAGCCTCGGTATGTGCCAACGTGCAGCAAACCCTTGCACCTATGGTGGAACACCGCCCCCTAGCAACCACAGAACATCAGCACAGATACCTGCACGCTTTGATGCCATGCCTTTCTTGCAGCACATCTTTGGGTTGGATCGACAAAGTCCAATTAAGTCTAGCGCCACCACTGCAGATCCCCCTCACGATGCATATAACAATCTGCCTGTCTTCAACGCCTGATATGTATCTGCGGGCTCGGCAGCGCGGACACGTCTGATGCCTGCAAATCTGAAGAAATCCAGGCAAGCAATCTGTAGGCTTGGTGTCATGCGTGACGTCGGGGCACCGCATGAGAGCCAAAGCGGACGCACCACCGGCCTTACTCGCGCTGATGGCTCCCGCTTGTGCCATGCACGTTGAGTGGGGCCCTCAAGTAAACTTGTGTAGCAGTGAAATGCTCCAAGCAAACGCCGTTCTACCCCATCGAATCAGGAAGACATGCAAGTGTGTGAGCCACCCTACAACGGACACACGCAAGTGTGTGGCTTCGGGCTGCCTGTCCTCTTGCGTAATGGGGCCAACCATGGATTCACCAATTCATAGCTGCATTCAACAAACGTGAAAAAAACGGATTTCCACTAACCTTGGTTAGACCATCGTGTCTCAATCAGAAGGGATGGAAGGCACATAATATAATCAATCCTCTGCAACATATATAAGATGTCCTCTTGGCAAGCAAGGCTGGGGTCCGTCGGGGATTTCCATCAGACAGGGGTGGCACCACGGTTGATGAGAGCTATGACTTTTCGCATTCATTGTCATCAGCAAAGTGGCGATAATACAAATTGGAAACTGCAAAATACAGAACTGATAAGCACAATTGTCCTTTGCTCGAACAATGGGCCCCAGCCTAGTTTAATGGTCATCAAGAACAATTAACCTCCCTATTTTCAGTGCACCCTGGCCCCTATTGTGTATCACCCAATTGTTGGAGCAGTGGCCAGAGCCTTGTGGTGCAATATCGCGCACAAAAGCAGGGTGGCTGGGAAAGGGTAATACACCAAATCCTACAGGCCCATTGGGCTAAATTAGTTGCAAAAAGCATAATGGTAGAGCACTGCAGTGTGTGTGTATGAGCAGGCATAACGTAGAATGAAAGAAAGACGCCGTTGTTCCTGATGATGGAAGCAAACGAAGAATAATGGCTTGCAAACAAAAAAGCAGGTATGAGATGAATGGCACATGGACAATAGGGCATTGTCAGTGGAAAGGACCCACCCAGCTTCACAAAAGAGTAGACAGGGCAGGGAAGAGAAAAGAAAGGCACAAGTCTATCACAATAACGGCGACTTAGGCCTGTGTTGAGGTGGTCACTTGGACATGCTCATTAGGAGTATCCCACCAAATCTAATGCTTTGGGCATATTATTTGGTTGCGGAACCCAACCCCTGGATCCACCTGTGGAGGCCAAAAGGTAGGACATCCAAGGCATACTGGAAATGGATATGAAACCTTTGCCAGTTGTGTGTCTTCGCAGATTTTGCAAGCACCAGCACCAGCCAGAGGGATGATGTGGTTGACATGAGATTCCTGTGCCACTAGCAGGTTGCCGCAACTGCTCGAAAAGGGCAATGCTCACCAATGCACTGTATGCAAAAGCAGCCTCGGTATGTGCCAACGTGCAGCAAACCCTTGCACCTATGGTGGAACACCGCCCCCTAGCAACCACAGAACATCAGCACAGATACCTGCACGCTTTGATGCCATGCCTTTCTTGCAGCACATCTTTGGGTTGGATCGACAAAGTCCAATTAAGTCTAGCGCCACCACTGCAGATCACCCTCACGATGCATATAACAATCTGCCTGTCTTCAACGCCTGATATGTATCTGCGGGCTCGGCAGCGCGGACACGTCTGATGCCTGCAAATCTGAAGAAATCCAGGCAAGCAATCTGTAGGCTTGGTGTCATGCGTGACGTCGGGGCACCGCATGAGAGCCAAAGCGGACGCACCACCGGCCTTACTCGCGCTGATGGCTCCCGCTTGTGCCATGCACGTTGAGTGGGGCCCTCAAGTAAACTTGTGTAGCAGTGAAATGCTCCAAGCAAACGCCGTTCTACCCCACCGAATCAGGAAGACATGCAAGTGTGTGAGCCACCCTACAACGGACACACGCAAGTGTGTGGCTTCGGGCTGCCTGTCCTCTTGCGTAATGGGGCCAACCATGGATTCACCAATTCATAGCTGCATTCAACAAACGTGAAAAAAACGGATTTCCACTAACCTTGGTTAGACCATCGTGTCTCAATCAGAAGGGATGGAAGGCACATAATATAATCAATCCTCTGCAACATATATAAGATGTCCTCTTGGCAAGCAAGGCTGGGGTCCGTCAGGGATTTCCATCAGACAGGGGTGGCACCACGGTTGATGAGAGCTATGACTTTTCGCATTCATTGTCATCAGCAAAGTGGCGATAATACAAATTGGAAACTGCAAAATACAGAACTGATAAGCACAATTGTCCTTTGCTCGAACAATGGGCCCCAGCCTAGTTTAATGGTCATCAAGAACAATTAACCTCCCTATTTTCAGTGCACCCTGGCCCCTATTGTGTATCACCCAATTGTTGGAGCAGTGGCCAGAGCCTTGTGGTGCAATATCGCGCACAAAAGCAGGGTGGCTGGGAAAGGGTAATACACCAAATCCTACAGGCCCATTGGGCTAAATTAGTTGCAAAAAGCATAATGGTAGAGCACTGCAGTGTGTGTGTATGAGCAGGCATAACGTAGAATGAAAGAAAGACGCCGTTGTTCCTGATGATGGAAGCAAACGAAGAATAATGGCTTGCAAACAAAAAAGCAGGTATGAGATGAATGGCACATGGACAATAGG
This sequence comes from Eutreptiella sp. 'Long Island Sound 2002', assembly GCA_964036045.1. Taxonomy (NCBI): domain Eukaryota; phylum Euglenozoa; class Euglenophyceae; order Eutreptiales; family Eutreptiaceae; genus Eutreptiella; species Eutreptiella sp. 'Long Island Sound 2002'. Next base: position 173,461,212 of record OZ038379.1, read on the forward strand.
GCATTGTCAGTGGAAAGGACCCACCCAGCTTCACAAAAGAGTAGACAGGGCAGGGAAGAGAAAAGAAAGGCACAAGTCTATCACAATAACGGCGACTTAGGCCTGTGTTGAGGTGGTCACTTGGACATGCTCATTAGGAGTATCCCACCAAATCTAATGCTTTGGGCATATTATTTGGTTGCGGAACCCAACCCCTGGATCCACCTGCGGAGGCCAAAAGGTAGGACATCCAAGGCATACTGGAAATGGATATGAAACCTTTGCCAGTTGTGTGTCTTCGCAGATTTTGCAAGCACCAGCACCAGCCAGAGGGATGATGTGGTTGACATGAGGTGCTTCGGGAAATTCCTGTGCCACTAGCAGGTTGCCGCAACTGCTCGAAAAGGGCAATGCTCACCAATGCACTGTATGCAAAAGCAGCCTCGGTATGTGCCAACGTGCAGCAAACCCTTGCACCTATGGTGGAACACCGCCCCCTAGCAACCACAGAACATCAGCACAGATACCTGCACGCTTTGATGCCATGCCTTTCTTGCAGCACATCTTTGGGTTGGATCGACAAAGTCCAATTAAGTCTAGCGCCACCACTGCAGATCCCCCTCACGATGCATATAACAATCTGCCTGTCTTCAACGCCTGATATGTATCTGCGGGCTCGGCAGCGCGGACACGTCTGATGCCTGCAAATCTGAAGAAATCCAGGCAAGCAATCTGTAGGCTTGGTGTCATGCGTGACGTCGGGGCACCGCATGAGAGCCAAAGCGGACGCACCACCGGCCTTACTCGCGCTGATGGCTCCCGCTTGTGCCATGCACGTTGAGTGGGGCCCTCAAGTAAACTTGTGTAGCAGTGAAATGCTCCAAGCAAACGCCGTTCTACCCCATCGAATCAGGAAGACATGCAAGTGTGTGAGCCACCCTACAACGGACACACGCAAGTGTGTGGCTTCGGGCTGCCTGTCCTCTTGCGTAATGGGGCCAACCATGGATTCACCAATTCATAGCTGCATTCAACAAACGTGAAAAAAACGGATTTCCACTAACCTTGGTTAGACCATCGTGTCTCAATCAGAAGGGATGGAAGGCACATAATATAATCAATCCTCTGCAACATATATAAGATGTCCTCTTGGCAAGCAAGGCTGGGGTCCGTCAGGGATTTCCATCAGACAGGGGTGGCACCACGGTTGATGAGAGCTATGACTTTTCGCATTCATTGTCATCAGCAAAGTGGCGATAATACAAATTGGAAACTGCAAAATACAGAACTGATAAGCACAATTGTCCTTTGCTCGAACAATGGGCCCCAGCCTAGTTTAATGGTCATCAAGAACAATTAACCTCCCTATTTTCAGTGCACCCTGGCCCCTATTGTGTATCACCCAATTGTTGGAGCAGTGGCCAGAGCCTTGTGGTGCAATATCGCGCACAAAAGCAGGGTGGCTGGGAAAGGGTAATACACCAAATCCTACAGGCCCATTGGGCTAAATTAGTTGCAAAAAGCATAATGGTAGAGCACTGCAGTGTGTGTGTATGAGCAGGCATAACGTAGAATGAAAGAAAGACGCCGTTGTTCCTGATGATGGAAGCAAACGAAGAATAATGGCTTGCAAACAAAAAAGCAGGTATGAGATGAATGGCACATGGACAATAGGGCATTGTCAGTGGAAAGGACCCACCCAGCTTCACAAAAGAGTAGACAGGGCAGGGAAGAGAAAAGAAAGGCACAAGTCTATCACAATAACGGCGACTTAGGCCTGTGTTGAGGTGGTCACTTGGACATGCTCATTAGGAGTATCCCACCAAATCTAATGCTTTGGGCATATTATTTGGTTGCGGAACCCAACCCCTGGATCCACCTGCGGAGGCCAAAAGGTAGGACATCCAAGGCATACTGGAAATGGATATGAAACCTTTGCCAGTTGTGTGTCTTCGCAGATTTTGCAAGCACCAGCACCAGCCAGAGGGATGATGTGGTTGACATGAGATTCCTGTGCCACTAGCAGGTTGCCGCAACTGCTCGGTAAGGGCAATGCTCACCAATGCACTGTATGCAAAAGCAGCCTCGGTATGTGCCAACGTGCAGCAAACCCTTGCACCTATGGTGGAACACCGCCCCCTAGCAACCACAGAACATCAGCACAGATACCTGCACGCTTTGATGCCATGCCTTTCTTGCAGCACATCTTTGGGTTGGATCGACAAAGTCCAATTAAGTCTAGCGCCACCACTGCAGATCCCCCTCACGATGCATATAACAATCTGCCTGTCTTCAACGCCTGATATGTATCTGCGGGCTCGGCAGCGCGGACACGTCTGATGCCTGCAAATCTGAAGAAATCCAGGCAAGCAATCTGTAGGCTTGGTGTCATGCGTGACGTCGGGGCACCGCATGAGAGCCAAAGCGGACGCACCACCGGCCTTACTCGCGCTGATGGCTCCCGCTTGTGCCATGCACGTTGAGTGGGGCCCTCAAGTAAACTTGTGTAGCAGTGAAATGCTCCAAGCAAACGCCGTTCTACCCCATCGAATCAGGAAGACATGCAAGTGTGTGAGCCACCCTACAACGGACACACGCAAGTGTGTGGCTTCGGGCTGCCTGTCCTCTTGCGTAATGGGGCCAACCATGGATTCACCAATTCATAGCTGCATTCAACAAACGTGAAAAAAACGGATTTCCACTAACCTTGGTTAGACCATCGTGTCTCAATCAGAAGGGATGGAAGGCACATAATATAATCAATCCTCTGCAACATATATAAGATGTCCTCTTGGCAAGCAAGGCTGGGGTCCGTCAGGGATTTCCATCAGACAGGGGTGGCACCACGGTTGATGAGAGCTATGACTTTTCGCATTCATTGTCATCAGCAAAGTGGCGATAATACAAATTGGAAACTGCAAAATACAGAACTGATAAGCACAATTGTCCTTTGCTCGAACAATGGGCCCCAGCCTAGTTTAATGGTCACCAAGAACAATTAACCTCCCTATTTTCAGTGCACCCTGGCCCCTATTGTGTATCACCCAATTGTTGGAGCAGTGGCCAGAGCCTTGTGGTGCAATATCGCGCACAAAAGCAGGGTGGCTGGGAAAGGGTAATACACCAAATCCTACAGGCCCATTGGGCTAAATTAGTTGCAAAAAGCATAATGGTAGAGCACTGCAGTGTGTGTGTATGAGCAGGCATAACGTAGAATGAAAGAAAGACGCCGTTGTTCCTGATGATGGAAGCAAACGAAGAATAATGGCTTGCAAACAAAAAAGCAGGTATGAGATGAATGGCACATGGACAATAGGGCATTGTCAGTGGAAAGGACCCACCCAGCTTCACAAAAGAGTAGACAGGGCAGGGAAGAGAAAAGAAAGGCACAAGTCTATCACAATAATAACGGCGACTTAGGCCTGTGTTGAGGTGGTCACTTGGACATGCTCATTAGGAGTATCCCACCAAATCTAATGCTTTGGGCATATTATTTGGTTGCGGAACCCAACCCCTGGATCCACCTGTGGAGGCCAAAAGGTAGGACATCCAAGGCATACTGGAAATGGATATGAAACCTTTGCCAGTTGTGTGTCTTCGCAGATTTTGCAAGCACCAGCACCAGCCAGAGGGATGATGTGGTTGACATGAGGTGCTTCGGGAAATTCCTGTGCCACTAGCAGGTTGCCGCAACTGCTCGAAAAGGGCAATGCTCACCAATGCACTGTATGCAAAAGCAGCCTCGGTATGTGCCAACGTGCAGCAAACCCTTGCACCTATGGTGGAACACCGCCCCCTAGCAACCACAGAACATCAGCACAGATACCTGCACGCTTTGATGCCATGCCTTTCTTGCAGCACATCTTTGGGTTGGATCGACAAAGTCAGATTAAGTCTAGCGCCACCACTGCAGGTCCCCCTCACGATGCATATAACAATCTGCCTGTCTTCAACGCCTGATATGTATCTGCGGACTCGGCAGCGCGGACACGTCTGATGCCTGCAAATCTGAAGAAATCCAGGCAAGCAATCTGTAGGCTTGGTGTCATGCGTGACGTCGGGGCACCGCATGAGAGCCAAAGCGGCCGCACCACCGGCCTTACTCGCGCTGATGGCTCCCGCTTGTGCCATGCACGTTGAGTGCGGCCCTCAAGTAAACTTGTGTAGCAGTGAAATGCTCCAAGCAAACGCCGTTCTACCCCACCGAATCAGGAAGACATGCAAGTGTGTGAGCCACCCTACAATGGACACATGCAAGTGTGTGGCTTCGGGCTGCCTGTCCTCTTGCGTAATGGGGCCAACCATGGATTCACCAATTCATAGCTGCATTCAACAAACGTGAAAAAAACGGATTTCCACTAACCTTGGTTAGACCATCGTGTCTCAATCAGAAGGGATGGAAGGCACATAATATAATCAATCCTCTGCAACACATATAAGATGTCCTCTTGGCAAGCAAGGCTGGGGTCCGTCAGGGATTTCCATCAGACAGGGGTGGCACCACGGTTGATGAGAGCTATGTGTTCCCGGGGTCCACATCACTTTTCGCATTCATTGTCATCAGCAAAGTGGCGATAATACAAATTGGAAACTGCAAAATACAGAACTGATAAGCACAATTGTCCTTTGCTCGAACAATGGGCCCCAGCCTAGTTTAATGGTCGTCAAGAACAATTAACCTCCCTATTTTCAGTGCACCCTGGCCCCTATTGTGTATCACCCAATTGTTGGAGCAGTGGCCAGAGCCTTGTGGTGCAATATCGCGCACAAAAGCAGGGTGGCTGGGAAAGGGTAATACACCAAATCCTACAGGCTAAATTAGTTGCAAAAAGCATAATGGTAGAGCACTGCAGTGTGTGTGTATGAGCAGGCATAACGTAGAATGAAAGAAAGACGCCGTTGTTCCTGATGATGGAAGCAAACGAAGAATAATGGCTTGCAAACAAAAAAGCAGGTATGAGATGAATGGCACATGGACAATAGGGCATTGTCAGTGGAAAGGACCCACCCAGCTTCACAAAAGAGTAGACAGGGCAGGGAAGAGAAAAGAAAGGCACAAGTCTATCACAATAACGGCGACTTAGGCCTGTGTTGAGGTGGTCACTTGGACATGCTCATTAGGAGTATCCCACCAAATCTAATGCTTTGGGCATATTATTTGGTTGCGAAACCCAACCCCTGGATCCACCTGCGGAGGCCAAAAGGTAGGACATCCAAGGCATACTGGAAATGGATATGAAACCTTTGCCAGTTGTGTGTCTTCGCAGATTTTGCAAGCACCAGCACCAGCCACAGGGATGATGTGGTTGACATGAGGTGCTTCGGGAAATTCCTGTGCCACTAGCAGGTTGCCGCAACTGCTCGAAAAGGGCAATGCTCACCAATGCACTGTATGCAAAAGCAGCCTCGGTATGTGCCAACGTGCAGCAAACCCTTGCACCTATGGTGGAACACCGCCCCCTAGCAACCACAGAACATCAGCACAGATACCTGCACGCTTTGATGCCATGCCTTTCTTGCAGCACATCTTTGGGTTGGATCGACAAAGTCCAATTAAGTCTAGCGCCACCACTGCAGGTCCCCCTCACGATGCATATAACAATCTGCCTGTCTTCAACGCCTGATATGTATCTGCGGGCTCGGCAGCGCGGACACGTCTGATGCCTGCAAATCTGAAGAAATCCAGGCAAGCAATCTGTAGGCTTGGTGTCATGCGTGACGTTGGGGCACCGCATGAGAGCCAAAGCGGACGCACCACCGGCCTTACTCGCGCTGATGGCTCCCGCTTGTGCCATGCACGTTGAGTGGGGCCCTCAAGTAAACTTGTGTAGCAGTGAAATGCTCCAAGCAAACGCCGTTCTACCCCACCGAATCAGGAAGACATGCAAGTGTGTGAGCCACCCTACAACGGACACACGCAAGTGTTTGGCTTCGGGCTGCCTGTCCTCTTGCGTAATGGGGCCAACCATGGATTCACCAATTCATAGCTGCATTCAACAAACGTGAAAAAAACGGATTTCCACTAACCTTGGTTAGACCATCGTGTCTCAATCAGAAGGGATGGAAGGCACATAATATAATCAATCCTCTGCAACACATATAAGATGTCCTCTTGGCAAGCAAGGCTGGGGTCCGTCAGGGATTTCCATCAGACAGGGGTGGCACCACGGTTGATGAGAGCTATGTGTTCCCGTGGTCCACATCACTTTTCGCATTCATTGTCATCAGCAAAGTGGCGATAATACAAATTGGAAACTGCAAAATACAGAACTGATAAGCACAATTGTCCTTTGCTCGAACAATGGGCCCCAGCCTAGTTTAATGGTCATCAAGAACAATTAACCTCCCTATTTTCAGTGCACCCTGGCCCCTATTGTGTATCACCCAATTGTTGGAGCAGTGGCCAGAGCCTTGTGGTGCAATATCGCGCACAAAAGCAGGGTGGCTGGGAAAGGGTAATACACCAAATCCTACAGGCCCATTGGGCTAAATTAGTTGCAAAAAGCATAATGGTAGAGCACTGCAGTGTGTGTGTATGAGCAGGCATAACGTAGAATGAAAGAAAGACGCCGTTGTTCCTGATGATGGAAGCAAACGAAGAATAATGGCTTGTAAACAAAAAAGCAGGTATGAGATGAATGGCACATGGACAATAGGGCATTGTCAGTGGAAAGGACCCACCCAGCTTCACAAAAGAGTAGACAGGGCAGGGAAGAGAAAAGAAAGGCACAAGTCTATCACAATAACGGCGACTTAGGCCTGTGTTGAGGTGGTCACTTGGACATGCTCATGAGGAGTATCCCACCAAATCTAATGCTTTGGGCATATTATTTGGTTGCGGAACCCAACCCCTGGATCCACCTGTGGAGGCCAAAAGGTAGGACATCCAAGGCATACTGGAAATGGATATGAAACCTTTGCCAGTTGTGTGTCTTCGCAGATTTTGCAAGCACCAGCACCAGCCACAGGGATGATGTGGTTGACATGAGGTGCTTCGGGAAATTCCTGTGCCACTAGCAGGTTGCCGCAACTGCTCGAAAAGGGCAATGCTCACCAATGCACTGTATGCAAAAGCAGCCTCGGTATGTGCCAACGTGCAGCAAACCCTTGCACCTATGGTGGAACACCGCCCCCTAGCAACCACAGAACATCAGCACAGATACCTGCACGCTTTGATGCCATGCCTTTCTTGCAGCACATCTTTGGGTTGGATCGACAAAGTCCAATTAAGTCTAGCGCCACCACTGCAGATCCCCCTCACGATGCATATAACAATCTGCCTGTCTTCAACGCCTGATATGTATCTGCGGGCTCGGCAGCGCGGGCACGTCTGCCAACCAGTGGTTGCACTGGATGTTGGGGACTTGCGAGTTTGCAGGCTTTGCACTTGAACCTCGAGAGACAGGCTTCGGTGGCTTGGCGCATGAAGCTCTTGGATTTGCAGCTGTTTTCGGTGGCTCCTCAGACTTGGATGCTTGAGGTGATGCCTGCAAATCTGAAGAAATCCAGGCAAGCAATCTGTAGGCTTGGTGTCATGCGTGACGTCGGGGCACCGCATGAGAGCCAAAGCGGACGCACCACCGGCCTTACTCGCGCTGATGGCTCCCGCTTGTGCCATGCACGTTGAGTGCGGCCCTCAAGTAAACTTGTGTAGCAGTGAAATGCTCCAAGCAAACGCCGTTCTACCCCACCGAATCAGGAAGACATGCAAGTGTGTGAGCCACCCTACAACGGACACACGCAAGTGTGTGGCTTCGGGCTGCCTGTCCTCTTGCGTAATGGGGCCAACCATGGATTCACCAATTCATAGCTGCATTCAACAAACGTGAAAAAAACGGATTTCCACTAACCTTGGTTAGACCATCGTGTCTCAATCAGAAGGGATGGAAGGCACATAATATAATCAATCCTCTGCAACATATATAAGATGTCCTCTTGGCAAGCAAGGCTGGGGTCCGTCAGGGATTTCCATCAGACAGGGGTGGCACCACGGTTGATGAGAGCTATGTGTTCCCGTGGTCCACATCACTTTTCGCATTCATTGTCATCAGCAAAGTGGCGATAATACAAATTGGAAACTGCAAAATACAGAACTGATAAGCACAATTGTCCTTTGCTCGAACAATGGGCCCCAGCCTAGTTTAATGGTCATCAAGAACAATTAACCTCCCTATTTTCAGTGCACCCTGGCCCCTATTGTGTATCACCCAATTGTTGGAGCAGTGGCCAGAGCCTTGTGGTGCAATATCGCGCACAAAAGCAGGGTGGCTGGGAAAGGGTAATACACCAAATCCTACAGGCCCATTGGGCTAAATTAGTTGCAAAAAGCATAATGGTAGAGCACTGCAGTGTGTGTGTATGAGCAGGCATAACGTAGAATGAAAGAAAGACGCCGTTGTTCCTGATGATGGAAGCAAACGAAGAATAATGGCTTGCAAACAAAAAAGCAGGTATGAGATGAATGGCACATGGACAATAGGGCATTGTCAGTGGAAAGGACCCACCCAGCTTCACAAAAGAGTAGACAGGGCAGGGAAGAGAAAAGAAAGGCACAAGTCTATCACAATAACGGCGACTTAGGCCTGTGTTGAGGTGGTCACTTGGACATGCTCATTAGGAGTATCCCACCAAATCTAATGCTTTGGGCATATTATTTGGTTGCGGAACCCAACCCCTGGATCCACCTGTGGAGGCCAAAAGGTAGGACATCCAAGGCATACTGGAAATGGATATGAAACCTTTGCCAGTTGTGTGTCTTCGCAGATTTTGCAAGCACCAGCACCAGCCAGAGGGATGATGTGGTTGACATGAGGTGCTTCGGAAAATTCCTGTGCCACTAGCAGGTTGCCGCAACTGCTCGAAAAGGGCAATGCTCACCAATGCACTGTATGCAAAAGCAGCCTCGGTATGTGCCAACGTGCAGCAAACCCTTGCACCTATGGTGGAACACCGCCCCCTAGCAACCACAGAACATCAGCACAGATACCTGCACGCTTTGATGCCATGCCTTTCTTGCAGCACATCTTTGGGTTGGATTGACAAAGTCCAATTAAGTCTAGCGCCACCACTGCAGGTCCCCCTCACGATGCATATAACAATCTGCCTGTCTTCAACGCCTGATATGTATCTGCGGGCTCGGCAGCGCGGACACGTCTGATGCCTGCAAATCTGAAGAAATCCAGGCAAGCAATCTGTAGGCTTGGTGTCATGCGTGACGTCGGGGCACCGCATGAGAGCCAAAGCGGACGCACCACCGGCCTTACTCGCGCTGATGGCTCCCGCTTGTGCCATGCACGTTGAGTGCGGCCCTCAAGTAAACTTGTGTAGCAGTGAAATGCTCCAAGCAAACGCCGTTCTACCCCACCGAATCAGGAAGACATGCAAGTGTGTGAGCCACCCTACAACGGACACACGCAAGTGTGTGGCTTCGGGCTGCCTGTCCTCTTGCGTAATGGGGCCAACCATGGATTCACCACTTCATAGCTGCATTCAACAAACGTGAAAAAAACGGATTTCCACTAACCTTGGTTAGACCATCGTGTCTCAATCAGAAGGGATGGAAGGCACATAATATAATCAATCCTCTGCAACATATATAAGATGTCCTCTTGGCAAGCAAGGCTGGGGTCCGTCAGGGATTTCCATCAGACAGGGGTGGCACCACGGTTGATGAGAGCTATGTGTTCCCGTGGTCCACATCACTTTTCGCATTCATTGTCATCAGCAAAGTGGCGATAATACAAATTGGAAACTGCAAAATACAGAACTGATAAGCACAATTGTCCTTTGCTCGGACAATGGGCCCCAGCCTAGTTTAATGGTCATCAAGAACAATTAACCTCCCTATTTTCAGTGCACCCTGGCCCCTATTGTGTATCACCCAATTGTTGGAGCAGTGGCCAGAGCCTTGTGGTGCAATATCGCGCACAAAAGCAGGGTGGCTGGGAAAGGGTAATACACCAAATCCTACAGGCCCATTGGGCTAAATTAGTTGCAAAAAGCATAATGGTAGAGCACTGCAGTGTGTGTGTATGAGCAGGCATAACGTAGAATGAAAGAAAGACGCCGTTGTTCCTGATGATGGAAGCAAACGAAGAATAATGGCTTGCAAACAAAAAAGCAGGTATGAGATGAATGGCACATGGACAATAGGGCATTGTCAGTGGAAAGGACCCACCCAGCTTCACAAAAGAGTAGACAGGGCAGGGAAGAGAAAAGAAAGGCACAAGTCTATCACAATAACGGCGACTTAGGCCTGTGTTGAGGTGGTCACTTGGACATGCTCATTAGGAGTATCCCACCAAATCTAATGCTTTGGGCATATTATTTGGTTGCGGAACCCAACCCCTGGATCCACCTGTGGAGGCCAAAAGGTAGGACATCTAAGGCATACTGGAAATGGATATGAAACCTTTGCCAGTTGTGTGTCTTCGCAGATTTTGCAAGCACCAGCACCAGCCAGAGGGATGATGTGGTTGACATGAGGTGCTTCGGGAAATTCCTGTGCCACTAGCAGGTTGCCGCAACTGCTCGAAAAGGGCAATGCTCACCAATGCACTGTATGCAAAAGCAGCCTCGGTATGTGCCAACGTGCAGCAAACCCTTGCACCTATGGTGGAACACCGCCCCCTAGCAACCACAGAACATCAGCACAGATACCTGCACGCTTTGATGCCATGCCTTTCTTGCAGCACATCTTTGGGTTGGATCGACAAAGTCCAATTAAGTCTAGCGCCACCACTGCAGATCCCCCTCACAATGCATATAACAATCTGCCTGTCTTCAACGCCTGATATGTATCTGCGGGCTCGGCAGCGCGGACACGTCTGATGCCTGCAAATCTGAAGAAATCCAGGCAAGCAATCTGTAGGCTTGGTGTCATGCGTGACGTCGGGGCACCGCATGAGAGCCAAAGCGGACGCACCACCAGCCTTACTCGCGCTGATGGCTCCCGCTTGTGCCATGCACGTTGAGTGGGGCCCTCAGGTAAACTTGTGTAGCAGTGAAATGCTCCAAGCAAACGCCGTTCTACCCCACCGAATCAGGAAGACATGCAAGTGTGTGAGCCACCCTACAACGGACACACGCAAGTGTGTGGCTTCGGGCTGCCTGTCCTCTTGCGTAATGGGGCCAACCATGGATTCACCACTTCATAGCTGCATTCAACAAACGTGAAAAAAACGGATTTCCACTAACCTTGGTTAGACCATCGTGTCTCAATCAGAAGGGATGGAAGGCACATAATATAATCAATCCTCTGCAACATATATAAGATGTCCTCTTGGCAAGCAAGGCTGGGGTCCGTCAGGGATTTCCATCAGACAGGGGTGGCACCACGGTTGATGAGAGCTATGTGTTCCCGTGGTCCACATCACTTTTCGCATTCATTGTCATCAGCAAAGTGGCGATAATACAAATTGGAAACTGCAAAATACAGAACTGATAAGCACAATTGTCCTTTGCTCGAACAATGGGCCCCAGCCTAGTTTAATGGTCATCAAGAACAATTAACCTCCCTATTTTCAGTGCACCCTGGCCCCTATTGTGTATCACCCAATTGTTGGAGCAGTGGCCAGAGCCTTGTGGTGCAATATCGCGCACAAAAGCAGGGTGGCTGGGAAAGGGTAATACACCAAATCCTACAGGCCCATTGGGCTAAATTAGTTGCAAAAAGCATAATGGTAGAGCACTGCAGTGTGTGTGTATGAGCAGGCATAACGTAGAATGAAAGAAAGACGCCGTTGTTCCTGATGATGGAAGCAAACGAAGAATAATGGCTTGCAAACAAAAAAGCAGGTATGAGATGAATGGCACATGGACAATAGGGCATTGTCAGTGGAAAGGACCCACCCAGCTTCACAAAAGAGTAGACAGGGCAGGGAAGAGAAAAGAAAGGCACAAGTCTATCACAATAACGGCGACTTAGGCCTGTGTTGAGGTGGTCACTTGGACATGCTCATTAGGAGTATCCCACCAAATCTAATGCTTTGGGCATATTATTTGGTTGCGGAACCCAACCCCTGGATCCACCTGTGGAGGCCAAAAGGTAGGACATCTAAGGCATACTGGAAATGGATATGAAACCTTTGCCAGTTGTGTGTCTTCGCAGATTTTGCAAGCACCAGCACCAGCCAGAGGGATGATGTGGTTGACATGAGGTGCTTCGGGAAATTCCTGTGCCACTAGCAGGTTGCCGCAACTGCTCGAAAAGGGCAATGCTCACCAATGCACTGTATGCAAAAGCAGCCTCGGTATGTGCCAACGTGCAGCAAACCCTTGCACCTATGGTGGAACACCGCCCCCTAGCAACCACAGAACATCAGCACAGATACCTGCACGCTTTGATGCCATGCCTTTCTTGCAGCACATCTTTGGGTTGGATCGACAAAGTCCAATTAAGTCTAGCGCCACCACTGCAGATCCCCCTCACAATGCATATAACAATCTGCCTGTCTTCAACGCCTGATATGTATCTGCGGGCTCGGCAGCGCGGACACGTCTGATGCCTGCAAATCTGAAGAAATCCAGGCAAGCAATCTGTAGGCTTGGTGTCATGCGTGACGTCGGGGCACCGCATGAGAGCCAAAGCGGACGCACCACCAGCCTTACTCGCGCTGATGGCTCCCGCTTGTGCCATGCACGTTGAGTGGGGCCCTCAGGTAAACTTGTGTAGCAGTGAAATGCTCCAAGCAAACGCCGTTCTACCCCACCGAATCAGGAAGACATGCAAGTGTGTGAGCCACCCTACAACGGACACACGCAAGTGTGTGGCTTCGGGCTGCCTGTCCTCTTGCGTAATGGGGCCAACCATGGATTCACCACTTCATAGCTGCATTCAACAAACGTGAAAAAAACGGATTTCCACTAACCTTGGTTAGACCATCGTGTCTCAATCAGAAGGGATGGAAGGCACATAATATAATCAATCCTCTGCAACATATATAAGATGTCCTCTTGGCAAGCAAGGCTGGGGTCCGTCAGGGATTTCCATCAGACAGGGGTGGCACCACGGTTGATGAGAGCTATGTGTTCCCGTGGTCCACATCACTTTTCGCATTCATTGTCATCAGCAAAGTGGCGATAATACAAATTGGAAACTGCAAAATACAGAACTGATAAGCACAATTGTCCTTTGCTCGAACAATGGGCCCCAGCCTAGTTTAATGGTCATCAAGAACAATTAACCTCCCTATTTTCAGTGCACCCTGGCCCCTATTGTGTATCACCCAATTGTTGGAGCAGTGGCCAGAGCCTTGTGGTGCAATATCGCGCACAAAAGCAGGGTGGCTGGGAAAGGGTAATACACCAAATCCTACAGGCCCATTGGGCTAAATTAGTTGCAAAAAGCATAATGGTAGAGCACTGCAGTGTGTGTGTATGAGCAGGCATAACGTAGAATGAAAGAAAGACGCCGTTGTTCCTGATGATGGAAGCAAACGAAGAATAATGGCTTGCAAACAAAAAAGCAGGTATGAGATGAATGGCACATGGACAATAGGGCATTGTCAGTGGAAAGGACCCACCCAGCTTCACAAAAGAGTAGACAGGGCAGGGAAGAGAAAAGAAAGGCACAAGTCTATCACAATAACGGCGACTTAGGCCTGTGTTGAGGTGGTCACTTGGACATGCTCATTAGGAGTATCCCACCAAATCTAATGCTTTGGGCATATTATTTGGTTGCGGAACCCAACCCCTGGATCCACCTGTGGAGGCCAAAAGGTAGGACATCCAAGGCATACTGGAAATGGATATGAAACCTTTGCCAGTTGTGTGTCTTCGCAGATTTTGCAAGCACCAGCACCAGCCACAGGGATGATGTGGTTGACATGAGGTGCTTCGGGAAATTCCTGTGCCACTAGCAGGTTGCCGCAACTGCTCGAAAAGGGCAATGCTCACCAATGCACTGTATGCAAAAGCAGCCTCGGTATGTGCCAACGTGCAGCAAACCCTTGCACCTATGGTGGAACACCGCCCCCTAGCAACCACAGAACATCAGCACAGATACCTGCACGCTTTGATGCCATGCCTTTCTTGCAGCACATCTTTGGGTTGGATCGACAAAGTCCAATTAAGTCTAGCGCCACCACTGCAGATCCCCCTCACAATGCATATAACAATCTGCCTGTCTTCAACGCCTGATATGTATCTGCGGGCTCGGCAGCGCGGACACGTCTGATGCCTGCAAATCTGAAGAAATCCAGGCAAGCAATCTGTAGGCTTGGTGTCATGCGTGACGTCGGGGCACCGCATGAGAGCCAAAGCGGACGCACCACCAGCCTTACTCGCGCTGATGGCTCCCGCTTGTGCCATGCACGTTGAGTGGGGCCCTCAGGTAAACTTGTGTAGCAGTGAAATGCTCCAAGCAAACGCCGTTCTACCCCATCGAATCAGGAAGACATGCAAGTGTGTGAGCCACCCTACAATGGACACACGCAAGTGTGTGGCTTCGGGCTGCCTGTCCTCTTGCGTAATGGGGCCAACCATGGATTCACCACTTCATAGCTGCATTCAACAAACGTGAAAAAAACGGATTTCCACTAACCTTGGTTAGACCATCGTGTCTCAATCAGAAGGGATGGAAGGCACATAATATAATCAATCCTCTGCAACATATATAAGATGTCCTCTTGGCAAGCAAGGCTGGGGTCCGTCAGGGATTTCCATCAGACAGGGGTGGCACCACGGTTGATGAGAGCTATGTGTTCCCGTGGTCCACATCACTTTTCGCATTCATTGTCATCAGCAAAGTGGCGATAATACAAATTGGAAACTGCAAAATACAGAACTGATAAGCACAATTGTCCTTTGCTCGAACAATGGGCCCCAGCCTAGTTTAATGGTCATCAAGAACAATTAACCTCCCTATTTTCAGTGCACCCTGGCCCCTATTGTGTATCACCCAATTGTTGGAGCAGTGGCCAGAGCCTTGTGGTGCAATATCGCGCACAAAAGCAGGGTGGCTGGGAAAGGGTAATACACCAAATCCTACAGGCCCATTGGGCTAAATTAGTTGCAAAAAGCATAATGGTAGAGCACTGCAGTGTGTGTGTATGAGCAGGCATAACGTAGAATGAAAGAAAGACGCCGTTGTTCCTGATGATGGAAGCAAACGAAGAATAATGGCTTGCAAACAAAAAAGCAGGTATGAGATGAATGGCACATGGACAATAGGGCATTGTCAGTGGAAAGGACCCACCCAGCTTCACAAAAGAGTAGACAGGGCAGGGAAGAGAAAAGAAAGGCACAAGTCTATCACAATAACGGCGACTTAGGCCTGTGTTGAGGTGGTCACTTGGACATGCTCATTAGGAGTATCCCACCAAATCTAATGCTTTGGGCATATTATTTGGTTGCGGAACCCAACCCCTGGATCCACCTGCGGAGGCCAAAAGGTAGGACATCCAAGGCATACTGGAAATGGATATGAAACCTTTGCCAGTTGTGTGTCTTCGCAGATTTTGCAAGCACCAGCACCAGCCAGAGGGATGATGTGGTTGACATGAGGTGCTTCGGGAAATTCCTGTGCCACTAGCAGGTTGCCGCAACTGCTCGAAAAGGGCAATGCTCACCAGGCTACGTAATCCCTGCCGCCTCCGGGATCCCCTCCGCTTCAGAGCGGGTGGCAGAATCAGAAGTGGCCCACTTGTCGGCAAAATGGCTACGTAACCCATGCCGCCTCGGGGATCCCCACCGCTTCAAGGCGGGGGCCAGACTCAAAAGTGGCCCACTTGTGGGCAAGGTGGCTACGTAACCCCTACCGCCTCGGGGATCGCGTGCGCTTCAGAGCGGGGGGCAGAATCAGAAGTGGCCCACTTGTGGACAAGGTGGCTACGTAACGTCAAGGGTGTCGACATCTGGCCGCCTCATGTCCCATCCATGGATGAGATCCCCATCGGTCAGCTCATAGTTGCCCCAAACTTCGAGCTCAGCAGACCATTCTATTACCTTGACCATGTTGCCATGCTTGTCCTCCTTCAGCCCCTCAACCCTCTCAAACCACGGCTCCCTCTGGGCACCTTGCTCCCATGCCCACCTCCGGGCAGCGGCAATCTCATGCACGGTGTGCACCAAGGATGCCTTGTGGACATACGCATCGCGATCAGCCCAACGGGTGGTGAATCCCTCGGTTGGGTTCGTGTCGATGTCATAGTCCACGTGGGCAAGGGTTTCCGCAAAGGTCCGGGCCTTGTCTTTGGCTTGCGGCGGGCCTTGGCCTGTGCCTTGTGGTGGGGCTTGACCTTTGCCTTGCGGCGGGCCTTGGCCTGTGCCTTGTGGGGGGGCCTGACCTTTGCCTCGTGGAGGGCCATGGCCTTTGCCTTGTGGATGGGCTTGGCCTTTGCCTGTGCCTTGCTGGGGGCCTTTGCCTTGCGCAGGGCCATGTCCTTTGCCTTGCTGTGTGCCTTTGCCTTGTGCAGGGCCATGCCCTTTGCCTTGCTGAGGGCCATGGCCTTTGCCTTGCTGAGGGCCTTTGCCTTGGGCAAGGCCATACCCTTTGCCATGCTGTGGGCCTTTGCCTTGCTGTGGGCCTTTGCCTTTGCCGTGCTGTGGGCCTTTGCCTTGCCAATGGCCATGGGGCTGTGTTTGCTCTCCGTTTGGCATGTTGTCTGGGTCGGGGCGCTGTGGCCGGGGACCGAGAGCGAACTCCTGCGGCTCAGAGGCCTGCAGTAGGTGAGTTGGGGGTTGAAAGACGACCCTGGTCGGGGCGCTGTGGCCGGGGACCGAGGGCGAACTCCTGCGGCTCGGCGGCCCGCAGTGGGTGGGTACGGAGAGGAACGACGACCCTGGTCGGGGCGCTGTGGCCGGGGACCGAGGGCGAACTCCTGCGGCTCAGCGGCCCGCAGTGGGTGGGTACGGAGGGGAACGAAGACCCTGGTTGGGGCGCTGTGGCCGGGGACCGAGGGCGAACTCCTGCGGCTCAGCGGCCCGCAGCGGGTGAGAGATGAACGCGTGGGTGTTGGGGCAGGCCCAACTCAGATGTCTGGGTCAGAGACGCAACGGTCTAGACCCAAGGCGCACTTCCTCGCCTCAAGGGGGAGGTTGGAAATAAAAGAGTGCCCGGACTGAGACGCACGGCGCTGGAGCAATGAACCGTACTGCGGGGTGGGGCACGGCCGCTTCGGGGCGGGCAGGCCCAACTCAGATGTCTGGGTCAGAGACGCGACGGTCTAGACCCAAGACGCACTTCCTCGCCTCAAGGGGGAGGTTGGAAATAAAAGAGTGCCCTATGTGTAAGAGACGCCCGGTGCACACTTGCCGAAGAGCTGGAAATTGGAACGTTTCGCCGAAGTCTGTGGACGTTGCGGGGGGGCCTGCGCAGGCAGCAATGACCCAAACTGCGGCCTCTCCGGCGGGGGGGCGGACTGAGACGCACGGCGCTGGAGCAATGAACCGTACTGCGGGGTGGGGCACGGCCGCTTCGGGGCGGGAGCCAATGGGAGGAGTGAGGAGCGGCGGTGCCTGCTATACTGGGTCAGTGTCACCTGATCACTTGCTGGAGGGGGCAGTGGCCGACGAGGCACAGGTTGTGGGGCCGGCTTGGGGATACGGGGGGGTTTTGGGGTAGCACACAGGATTTCAAGCACCACTGCTGCATGCTCCTCGTCCCTGGAAAGGAAATGCGAACGGCTAATTCGCATGCCCTCCTGCCACACCCGCAAGGGGTTTTTCTTGGGCTGCTCAACCGCAAACCGGTACATTGCACGGCGGTTTAGCACCCCGTCCACGAAATACTGAACCCCACCCCCGTGATTCTCCCGGATGAGCTGCAATGTTTTGGCACTGTAAGGCCCGTGGACAGTGGGTTTGGGGGGGGTGGGGGGGTCCTTGGGTACGTACTTGGGGGGTTGTGGGGGGGATGGCGGTGGAACGGCAGTGCACATCAGGGCCTCCTCCACGGCTTCCAGGGCTACCAGGTATGGGGTTGAGGTAACGTGGGGTCTCGCCGGAGGACTTACTGGCGTTGGAGAGGTTGCTGGGGAAGGGGGAGAGGGGGGCGGTGTTGGCAATGGAGGCTGGGGCGAGGCCAGTTCGCTGAGACACTTCTCAGCGTCAGAGTCCCACGGTGGCGAGGGGGGTTGGTCTCCAAACCGCAATAGCTCCGGCAGATCCCCCCAACCACATTCCGGAAACGAAGGGCTGGAGGGGACGGAAGAGGCCACGCTAAGGGGGCTAGACGACATGGCAAACTGCGGCGCGCAGCGGGTGGTGGGGCAGGCCCAACTCCAATGTCTGGGTCAGAGACGCAGTGGTCTAGACCCAAGACAGACTTCCTCGCCTCAAGGGGGAGGTAGGTAACAAAAGAGTGCCCTATGTGTAGAAGAGGCTCAGTGCACACGCGTCTCCTATGCAATACACGCATTTCCCTTTGTCTCAGTAAGAGGCACAACATGCAACAATTACATATACCAGGAGATCAGGACCAAGTGAAATCAAAACGAATTACCTCCAAGTTGTCAACCACCAATACACACATAGCAGAGCCCCTTCTCAGGTATTTTTTTTGGATGACAGTGGGACTTCTGCATCACCCAACTCAAATGCAGTCCGCCACATTGGACAGTACTACGCCCAGAAAGGCACAATGAAAAAGAAACCTTGGGGCCGGAATCTGCGCAATGACCCAGACAAGCTGTCAAGGTAGGGGCGGGCATATGTTGTGCAGCAGTAGGGTGCAGGAGGGCTGAGTGCAATGGTTTTCGGCAGGTTTGGCAAACATGCAGATCCGTTGGAGTATGGGGAGATGCCTGGCTCCATCCAACAAAATAGGGCCTAAAATAGTAGGTCCCCGGACGGATTGTTCCCACGTGGCTGACACATCATCGAAGGGGATGCATACATACAAAGCACAACCTGGGTACACATGTGCATGCAGATACCTACAAATTGGGACCATCAAATAAAATAAAAACAAATCAAAACACCAAGCATCAGCAAAGCAGACCATCAAATAAAAAAAAACCAAAACACAAACATCAGCAAAGCAGACCCCCGTCTCAGTATTAGCAAAGTAACCGAAATAGCCAAAGCAGAGCCCCTTCTCATTACATTGTTTTTGGTGGAAGCGTCAGCCTCCCGGCGCCATACGTGCGGATGTTTCAAACGTGTCTCTGGGGCGCCTTAGGGATGCTGCTGCTGCAAAGCTGGATCCCTTCCCGGTGGAACGTAGAGTTGGATGGTACTGATTTTCCCAGGCTTAGGCAAATGCTCTTTCACGCCCCACTTGCTCAACAGCTCTGCCAACCCAAACAGGGCCTAAGAAAAAAGGTCCCTGCGGGAGTCTGTGCCTCTGCTATGGGGGAAGCACAGACCCGATGTCAGCGGAGCATCCCCCTGCGTTTGCGCCCTTGGTAACAAAAAATTCATCGAAGGGGATGCATAACACCTGTAACACACACTTGGCAACACAACAACAGAGAAGAGCCCCTTCTCAGCTATACCCCTGCATGTGCACAAAGGACCTTGCATTGGATTCATGGTTTTTTGGGGAGCGGTGTACCACAGCGTTGTACCACAGTGTTGCATGCTAAGTGTGTCAACTGTTTGCTTGGGGACCCACATCAGGTGCGGTATTGGCTGTACTAGGATGAGGATTTGGGCAGTGGCACTGGCAGTGGCATTTTTAAAAATCCGTGGAACACAAAACGGGGCCTAAGAAAAAGGTCCCTGCAGGGGTCTGCGCATGGCTCCCTCCTGCAGCCCAGACCCAAGTTCCACGGAGCAGGCCCGTGCACACACAATGTCGCCATCATCGAAGGGGCTGAAAATGGTCGGAAACTGCACAACCCACATCTACTAACAACAAATCGGGACGGGCTCGCAATACATGGATGCAAATACCAGGAAGTCAGAACCCCTTCTCAGTTGTTGTCAGCGCATTCTTCATCGAAGGGGTCTGTGGTCGTAGGCGCCAGGGCCTAGACCACACACAGCTAAAACACCTCAAGGATGTTCTGCATAATGAAATTGTGAGCACATTCTGATCGGATGCGGAAACAAACATGTCAAAACCCCTTCTCAGCTGTTGGCAGCATCATCACTGAAGGGGTATATGGTCGTAGGCGCCAAGGCCTGGACCACACACAACCTGAACACCTCCAGGGTGTTCTACATAATCACATTGAAAGAACAGCAAAATGTCTGTGTGAGTGTGCTAGCCTGAGGTCCTGGAGCAAGCTGCAGAAATGGTGTCCTAATTATACCCAAGTCTGCACCCTTGCTGAACCCGGCGGATTGTCTTAACCGGTGCCACGGGGTACGCCCCGGGTCTCTCCGCCCCTAGGTGCCCAATTTCTGTGCTGGCACGAAAAATCCTTGGGGGAATACCCAGCGATAACGCCAAGGTATTGGTTTTTCCTACCTGCCTGCCTACTACAGGGGAGGGGTGGCCAAAGGCTATGAGGCATGAAAACGCCTGTTTGCTATGTGGCCAAAACCTAGGCTACCACTGCCACTGCCCACCGAAAACCCTGTTAAAATACCAGGAAACTGGCAGGACAGTGACACACACATTGTAGGTCCTACACACCCTACTGTGGACCCAGCCTTCGAAGGATGACGTCATCTAGGCCTTCCACTCCGTTTGGGGGTCTGCATCGCTTCAAAGCGGGGGACAAAAACCGAAGTAGCCCACAAGCAGATTGGCTACATTACCCCTGCCATATGTGGGGTCCCCATCGCTTCAAAGCGGGGGACAAAAACAAACGTGGCCCACAAGTGGGCAAATTGGCTACATTACCCCTGCCGTCTGGGGCGTCACCAGCAGTTCACGCGGGGGGACAAAAAGAGAGGTGGCCGACGGGTGGGCAGATTGGCTGCATCACTCTTGCTATCCAGGGGGCGCCAACGCTTAAAAGCGGGCGATGAAAAAGTGACCCACAAATGGGCAGATTGGCTACATCACCCCTGCCATCTTGAGGATCTCCAACACTTGAAAGCAGGGAACAAAAGTAAACACTGGACCACAATTGGACAGATTGGCCACGTCATCCCTTCCGTATGGGGGCTCCCCAACGCTTTATAGCGGGGGGGAAACACAGAAGTGGCCCACAAGTGGGCAGATTGACTATATCACCTCTGCCGTCTGGGGGGTCCCCAATGCTTCATAGCAGGGGACAAAAACAGAAGTGGCCCACAAGTGGGCCTAGTGGTTACATGACCGCTAGTGTCTGGGGAGTCACCAACGGTTCGGAGAGCGTGACAAAAAACAAAAAAGGCCCACACGTGGGCCTAGTGGCTACATCACACCCTGTTGTCTGGAGGTCCACAACGCTTCAAAGCGGGGGGACAAAAACAGCATTGGCGAGCAAGTGGGCAGATTGGCTACATCACCCCTGCTGATTGGGGGTCCCCAAGGCTTCAAAGCGGGGGACAAAAACACAAGTGGCCCACAATTGGGCAGATTGGCTACATCGGCCATGCCGTATGGGGGGTCCCTAAAGGTTCAACAAGGAGGAGAAAAATAAAATTGGCCCACAAGGGGGCATATTGGCTGCATCACCCGTGCCATTTGGCGGGGCCCTAACACGTCAAAGCGGGGGACAAAATGAGAAGTGGCCCACAACTGGGCAGATGGGCTATGTCATCCCTACGGTTTGGGGGGTCCCCAACAGTTTAGAGGGGATGACCAAAACAAAAGTGGCCCACAAGAGGGCAGATTGACTACATCACCCGTGCCGTCTAGAGGTCCCCGATGCTTCAGAGCGGGGCCAAAAAACAGAAAGGGCCCATAAATGGGCCTGGTGGGTACATGACCCCTACCGTCGGGAGAGTCAGGAACAGTTCACGGAGGTCCTAGTGGCTACACCACACGCTGCAGTGTAGGGGTGCCCAACACTTCAAAGCGGGGGACAAAAATAGTGTTGGTGCGCAAGTGGGCAGATTGGCTACATCACCCTTGCGGTCCAGGCTTCCCCAACAATTCAGAGCGGAGGACAAAAACACAAGTGGCTCACAAGTGGGTAGATTGGCTACATCAGCCCTACCGTTTGAAGGGCCCCAAACGGTTCATAGCGCGTGACAAAAACGGAAGTGGCCCACAAGTGCCCACATTTGCCCCACAAGTGGGAAGATTCGCTACATCACCCTTGCCGTCTGGGGGGGTCCCCAACGCCGCAAAGTGGGGGACAAAAACAGAATTGGCCCACAATTGGGCAGATTGGCTACATCACCCTTGCCCTCTAGGGGGTCCCCACCGCTTCACGGCGGGGGGGCAACAACAAGGGTGGCCCACAAGTGAGCAGATTGGCTACATCATATCTACCGTGTGGGGGGTCCCCAGCAGTTCAAAGCGGGGGTAAGAAGAAGAAGTGGCCCACAAATGGGCAGATTGGCTACATCACCCCTGCCGTCAAGGAGCTCCCCAACCCATCAATGCGGGGGACAAAAACGAAAGTGGCCCACAAGTGGGCCTAGTGGCTACATCACCCCTGCTGTCTGGGGGTCCCCAACACTTCAAAGCGCACGGGGGGGAGGGGGGGGCAAGTGGACCTCGTGGCTACATCACCCGTGCCGTCCGGGGGTTCCGAAAGCTTTAAAGCAGGTGAAAAAAAACAGAATTGGCGTAAAAGTGGGAGGATTGGCTACATCACCCCTGCCACCTGGGCGGTCCCGAACACGTCAAAGCGGGCGACAAAAAGAGAATTGGCCCACATGTGGGCCAATTGGCCACATCACGCCTTCTATCTGGGGGTCACCAACGCCTCAAAGCAAAGTAGGGGACAAAAAGAGATGCGGCCCAGAGGTGGGCAGATTGGCTACGTCACGTCCTTGGGAGGGTCCGCAAAACTTCAAAGCAAGGACAAAAACAGAGTTGTCCCACCAGTGGGAAGATTGGCAACATCACCCCTACCGTTTGGGGGGTCGCCAACGCTTCAAACAGGGGGGGAAATTCAGAAGTGGCCCACAAGTGGGCAGATTGGCTACATCACCCTTGCTGTCCGGGGGTTCCCCAACGCTTCTAAGCGGGCAACGAAAACAGAAGTGGCCCACAAGTGGGCCTAGTGGCTACATCAACTTTGCCGTTCGAGGGGTCCGAAACGCTTCAAAGCGGGCGACAAAATCAGAAGGTGTCCACAACTGGGCCAATTGGCTACATCACCCCTGCCGTCTGGGGGGTCCCCAGTGCTTTGGAGCAGGGGACAAAATCAGCAACTGCAAGTTTTTTATGGTTTTTTTGGATAAACCATGTATCTTTTTTTTTTTTTGGAAAAAAGGGTAACTTGCAATTTTTCTTTTGCAGTAGGTCACGTGTAAAAAAAAAAGCGTAGGTTGTGTAACAAAAAAAAGTGCAACTAATTTTTTTTTCAAAAAAAGCGTAACTCGCTTTTTTTTTTTTGCATTAGGTCGCACCGAAAGCAAGCAGGTCGCAACCAAAGCAGAACAATGGCATATGCAACAGATTTGGGCAACAACGTGCCTTGTAAGTGCTTGAACGTCAAGAAGAGTTGGAGCAACATGGGGCCCCTAAACTGCGGGACTTGGACAAAAAATATAAAATCATAGAGGTATGATAACAAGTGCGAGGACAAAACGGGGGGGCCTGTCTGTATGTCTGTATGTTTACTATGGCGGTGTATGTGTTGTGTATGGTCGTGTCATCCACCGCCTGTGTCAACAACAAGAGCAAGGTGGGGACGTCAGCAAACAAGACAGACTTTTCTGTATGGTGTGAACAAGCCTAAATCTACAAAGGTTTGCCGTGTTTTGGCTGTGCCGGTCCTGTTCCGAACAAATCTGAATCCACGGAGGTTTGGGTGTTTGTGTTGTGCCCGTCCTGGTGGTGCCACTCCTAATGCATAATTGTGTGGCTCCGTTTTTGCAAGAGCCACGGACTGAGCCTCAACTCCATGTGGCCACACAGAATGTGGTCGCTTTGTGTTGTCATGAGGCGCCGGCGGATTGCGAAAATTGCAGCGATACGCGGATAGCCGATAACGGTTCATTCACGACTGCAAATGTGGAGGGGTCCATCACCAGTTACAAAGCCTATCCCCAGCTCAGTTGATCTATACCGGACCCCTATGCACTGTCCAGGGGCCAGGGGGGGGGGGGGTTCACCGCTAGTCCAAGGCAAACCTTAACGCCTGAGGACAGTGCAAAAAACCGTTGGTCCTTCGTCTATCACTGTCCACATCGCTTGATGACATTTTTGGAGCCAAAGAAAAAAGAAAAGTGTCTTGCCATGCCATGTAACGTCAATCACAAAACTAGTTTGGTGGCTCTCACCCATCCACCCCTCCCCCAACCCCCAGAACCCGGCCCCCTCTTTCCGGCTCATTTGCCTGGCTGCACTGAAATTGGGCTGTATCAGGGCCTAGAATCCGCGCCTCAAGGCAACTATGTAGACCAATGCAGCAACCCCAACACCTGAAGCAGCATAATGCAAAGCTGCAACACAAATTTCGTCCAGCAACCTCATCTCCTCACATCGATTTCCAGCAACGGCTGTGGCGAAAAGGCGAAAAGCTGCTTCTGCACACCTCTCCCCATTGCATTGTGGTGGAAAATCACTTGCATTCACGGGGAGCAATTCCTAGGGGCGCTATGTACAGCCCCACATGGGGCATAAGGTATGACCAGGCTTCAACTGACCTTGTTGCCGCCGGGCCTGTAACGCCCGCCGTACGCTGTCCGGCCGCGGGGGAGGGGCCACGCGGCCGCTAGCGACGTTCAGCTGTAAAGCTGAATCCCAGCGATTATGTTGGCGGATCGGCCCTCTCATATTGTTGGCAACGGACGCGTTCTAGAGCGATCCAAAGGCACATTTGTGAATGGTAGGTCGGGCCCCACTAGGATTTATAGGGGCTTTTTTATTCTTCGTCAAAATCCGGAGATCCGGTTAAAAATCGCCAAAACTGAAACTTCACAAAAAATCCAATTCGGACTGCATTTTTGTGAACGGCATCGAAAAACGATCCACATGACATTTGGAGTTTCGAAAAAGCGATCCGATTTCGCAGTTTGGCGAAGGGTTCAAGTTGGGGAAAATCAGGTGATCTGGCGACAGGAATAGCGACGCGCCCGTGCCTCGAATGGCCCATATTCAAGCACCATCACCTCCGGACAGCTCCCAGGGTCGCGGAAAATTTTTAGCTCTGAACGACAAGGGCCAGAGGCCGTCCTGGTCCAACAAAACAAGGCCGTGTGCATGACTGCACCAATGAGTTTTGTGTGTACATAACCGGATACCACCCACCCCCATGGAGTGGGACACTCCCGCAAAACTGCACCAGCCCCCAACTGCCCCCAACAACTGACCTCGACCCAGGTTTGCCACAGCCGTCCAGCAGGGCAGTCGTAGTAAGAAGGCGCTGGGTCGTCCCTACTGACTTTCGGGTGTGGCAGGTGTGGATATCACTACTCAGTACATCACATAAGGCTGATCTCCAATGACACTCGGTTGCCCTGCCCGATGCCAGTGGCATGTCCGCCTCGACCAAGAAGAGACATGGCACTGGACACGAGTCATACCATACAGTAACCAGCCATCTCTTGTGCGCCATATCCCCCCCCAGCCCATCCCAATGACAGCCACGAGAATGATTATGATATTGGTGCGACAGATATGTATGTATACGCATGTATATGCGTGTACACATGTATGCACATTCGTTATTACACGCGTAAACGGATATGTGTATGCTAACACTTTGTCTATATCGGGAGTTTCTGTATACGCGGATACGTGCGCATAAGTACACCCAAAAAAGTAACACTGTGTCTATATAGGGAGTTTGTGCATGTGTGTATGTTGTGCAAGCTGAAACAGAAGTTGGCAACACCTTTTACCCGCGCACATGGACCCAGCGGTCTGTAGATTGTAGACGTTTCGGCTCACTTCCCACAACACACCAGCGTTTACCCGTGAACAGGGGTCTGGCAGTCTGTAGTTGGAAGGCATTGTGTGCCACAAATAAACGGGACTTGCGAATTGTAGACACTGTTGGCATGTTGTAGACCCGAAGAGACAAGATTTACAAAATCAGGATGCAGCAACAGCTTGGTTTCTTGAGGTGGGGGGCAGGTAAGAAACTGTTGCATGCCAAGCTCGGGGTTTCTGAGTTCCATGGCACGTGTTGTGTACTTTCGGCGTTTCAGGGGTTGAGGGGGCTTTGTCCATTTTGGCACACTCGGTGCACTAAGGGTTTGAACACACCCTGTATCCACCATGGCTTCAGTATACGCATATACACAAACTCCCTGTATCGACATGGTGTTTGTATACGCATATATGTACATGCGACATATACGCATATACGTCTACGCGTATACATACAGCCCTTATGCTCGACATAAACACATATTACATGCGTATACGTACAGCCCTTTCCAGACGACGAAAAAAGAACAAAAAGGTCAGGTGCTTGACACTCTCATGCAAGGCGGAAATCATATGCATTTGGGGTGTGTTGTTTGGTGCAGTATGTTGCTTGAACTGGAATTCATGCTGTCACCCGGATGTAAGCTGGTCAAACAGTTCACCACAGCACCACTGCAGCGTGTTCTTTTTCTTTCGTTGAGCTGCCACCCCCCCCCCGAAAACATTTTGCGTCAATCTTATATGCATCCGTGGTACACCACGGATGGGCTGCATGTGAATGTGCCCCTGACAATCTTGGGAGTGGAGGAGAGTTACGCAAATCCCACAGTCTGTGGTTTTCCACAACAGGTTTTGTAAATCGAAGGCACGGCGTTAAATGCTGTGGCGGATCCTTGGCAAACTCAAAAAAAAGGCCGATTGGCCTCGTGGAATGCGGAAGTTCGATTTCTGCACTGCGGAGCCCATTGACTGCTACCCCTCGCTTCAAGAGGAGGCGTAGGTCAAAGCGGAAGGACGGGCTCGCTCCCGATGACCCTCAGCCGATGAACAAGGGTACCCTTGGCGAAGCCGAGCAATCCACCCACTCACGCATACAAGAACGCCCATCCCCCCCGCTTTGCAATTTGTCCAGGCTTCTTCAGACCCACCTTCCTTCCCCCCAGATAGTTCAGGGGTGGAGCATTTGGCCGAGACAGCTGAACCGGTGCTCCAGCGGGTAGCGTAAAGGGTCAGATGCGATGTGAGCGAGTCTTCCCTTTCCTGGACAGCTCTGCTCAAGTTGCTCGCAGGCCTGAGCTGAAGAAGCAGTGGCGGCAGCTGTGGGTCGTCACGGGGCGCTTCAGAAAAAGAGAGGCACCCCCGCCCCCACCCTTCTATATTGCCCCTTGGGGTACCTGGGGGCCATTCAATGGTTGGTTCAAGTGAAAGGGCAGGTGGCCCAAGGGGGGGGGTGTCAGGAGTGGTTCGGGGGGCGGTTGGAGGGGGTTGACAGACGGTTCCGAGCGCTTGCTGTCGGCTACGAAGGTCGTGCAGGAAGGAGTTGGGGAAAGCAAGAAAGGGACAGGAAGGGCTCTGATGGAGGGACACTCACATGCAGGGGTTTATGCGCTTCCACCGAAAGTTTTTGCACGGCATGCAAGGCAATGAGGCGCAGTTCCAGCCCAGCCCCTGCAGCGTGAAGTGGGGGCTCTGGAAGATGGAAGGGGAGGTGGGGAGGTCCGGACAGGGGGGTCCAGGCAGGACGTCAACATGTACACCCCAAATGGATCAGAATGGATGGTGCGGATGACTCTGAAGTATACATTGTGGGGTTGAAAGATTTTTCAGGTGACTCCGGCGTCCGGCATTCATGGTATGCCATCATCATCCCCCCCCCCTTTATAAAAGCTACGCAAAAGTCCCAAATTAATATGGTCCCTACGCCCGCTGCAACCTGGACAAGGTCGTAGACGCCCAGCTTCACAAAGAGAAGATTGCACGGTGAGCTGGTGCTAGAAAAGGGAATATAATGCACAAATATCCCCAAAACCAGAGCTATGTGGGTTCAGGCGGGCAAACACTCACAATAACTGTGTCCATGACACTATGTGACTGGCAAATTTGTCACTAAATCCATGTCTTATGTGGCTGCCCTACATTTGTACCGAATTAAATGAGGTCCTAAATTACGATGGTCCCTACGCCCGCTGTAGCTTGGACAAGGCCGTAGCTTTTACAAGGGGGGGGGGGTGCGGGCGAGTCCGGAAAGGCCGTGAAGCACTTCGGCCTGCTGTGACTCACCAGCGGCGGGGCGCGGGGGGGGGGGGGGGCTTGCAATAGGTCGGGTGTGGACCGCCACCTTGCTCCAGCCGCGCCTGCCGCACGGCTTTCATCGCAGTACCAGTCAAGCAGCGCAATGCTCTGCTGCATGAATGTTCGCGCCTCCCGGTCCTCCCTGACCCGGGCAAGAGATGGTCAGCGGGTGTAGAGCTGGCGGGCTGCCCGGCTTGTGGGTTGTGGCGTGCATGCTCGGGGCTCGTGCCTGGGGCCATTCATAACCCTGATACCATTAGCCCGAGGCTCGCCCCCACTCGGCCATGCCATCCGTCATACTAGAGGCTTGGGAACACGGGGGGGGGGGGGGGGTCCATGGTACCCAAACACATTCCCCCTCAAACTGACCCCCCCCCCACACACACAGACAAACGCTGATCATTTTGAGGCATATGTTGGCCGGAGGATTGTTGCCCAATAGAGTTTCCAATGGTTATTCAGCCCGCAGCTGTCCTGCAACTGTCGTTTCACAAGGACCCCAACATCTGAGTCCCTATCGTATGTTGAATGCAGCGGGGGGGGGGGGGGACCTGCGAAATGTGACACCATGAGGTTTGGCGCAGAATTCTGAAAATCAAAAAGGGGGGGCCATTTGCCCCTTTGCGGTGTAAAATGTCTTTGGCCGTGTGGGTCACTGTTGGTGACCGCACAGGTGTGAACATGTGTGTCTCCTCATTTGACGGCCATGCCCACACGAATTCTTGTCCCTCCATCACGGGGCCATCTTGGTAGGAATTCAGGTCATCTTGGTAGGAAATTGGCCATCCTGGTAAGAATTTCGGTCATCTTGGTAGGAATTCGAGGCACCATGTACAGCCATGTGGCAAAAACACCATGCTTCAGATGGCGTGAAAACCTAGCTGCTGCAAAAAAGGGGGATGGATGTGCGTAACCCTCATGGCGTGCCTCCCCGTAGATCCACCCCCCCCTCCCTGGTCGAATGGCTTCTTCCTATGAGCGTCGAGTCCCTTCCGGCGCCAGCAAAGGTTCCCAGGTACGCCTCCCGGCCTGGGGTCCAGTCACGATGCAGAAACCTCGGCTGATTCCCGCGCCCCACCGCTAGACCCACGGCCTCGGGAGTGGGCCCTAGGAAGGGCACACCGGCGCCGGGGCCCCCGCAAAATTCACGGCGCCATGCGTGGCCGACGTCAAGAAAAAGCGGTTGACTTGTTTCGTCAGATTGCGGTCCGGACACGCGTTGGGAACGGAACTGGCCACGTACATTTGGCAGTGCTTGATCCGCGCTTTCGTGCCCCCGGCCGCCTGCACCGTCTCCGGCCCAACACTCTCCACCGGCACAAAGACGTGCTCCGGCGTGAAGAGCAGCACCAGCGCGGCCACGCAGACGCAGGCACTGACGTTGGTGCCCGTGTCGCAGGCGATGCAGACGGGGCCGTGGGGCAGGTGGTCGTTGATGGCGGCGAGGAGGCGCTGCAGGGACCGCTCCAGTCGGTGCTTGTCGCCCACAGGCACCGGAAGGTGCAGGTACTGAGAGGCCAGGCCTTCGTGGTTAGGTACGTCGGTGCTTGTGCAGTTGATGAGGAGTGCGAAGGTCTGCGGCGCAGCGGTGGATTGCAGGAGCGCCGGCACGGCCGCCACGTGCAGCCTGCAGAAAGGGTGTGTGGGTTTTGATGGGTGATGGAGGGCTGAGTTGGAGAGAGGCAGAGAACGGTGGCGGTCATCAAAGCATTAAAAAAAAAATGGCGCCCTTGGCGGGTATTCCGGGAATCCATTAACGCACAACTTGGTGGCGAACGAAAAAGCGAGTTCAGATCGTAGTGGCCGGTAAGATAATAGCAGTTGTACAGGCAGATGCGCATCGTCCATTGGAACAAAACACACACGCCCCCGATCAGTGGTGCGTGCAGTGGAAGCCCGCCAACGCCTCCTTGCAATGTTCTCGTTTGCAACGTCGTCCTTGTCGCTGTTGATACTCTTGTGGTTGTGCACTACCACAACAGCAGCAGCAACAGCAGAGCATAAGGCGCAACAACCACGGCCGCGTTGTGGATGTGGTCGTGGTTGTGGTTGGGGCTGTGGCACCGCTTACCTAAATCGTCTCCAGGCCCCTGGTCCAACCCACAACAAACCCCTGCAATCCTCTGCAACCCTCTTCAGGGCTCTTCATCCTGCTCCCCCTGGCACAGCCCTCTGCTGCTCTCCATCCCCGGCGTTTGACGGCCACCGCAACCAACAGCCCACTCCAGTCCCCCTCTGGTCTGTTGCCCAACGGTGCGTGGCGTGCGGACGAGGGTTGAAGAATTCGCTGGGTGGGCGACGGGTATGGAGCGGTGCAGGTTGCGGTGGGAGTCAGACACCCGGTGCAGCCGACGGGGGTGGAGAGCCCCTGCGCTGCCTTGAGCACCATCACGTCGGTCACCTTCCCGTTGCAGACCTTGCTGCCCTCGGCCTTCACCAGCTCCAGGACCCTGGCCTCGCACTCTTCAGCGTCGATCAGGGGCTCCAGCAGCCACGACCGGTGCTTCCAGAACAGCCGCGGGGTGAGGCCCAGGGCCCAGACCTGATGGCACAGGCGACGTGGCTGGGCTGTCATAGCCCGCGGCATCGGACCAACACATCCCTTCGAGTCTCAGGCGGAGGTTGAACAGCAGGCAAGCTCAGGCGTCATGGCGGCAGCGCAAGCATCTGCTGGCGCGCGCGCTGCACAGGGTTTTGGACGCAACCCCATTATTCTGGTGCCGCTTCGGACCTCGCGAAACTGAAGGGTAACTTTACGTTGCTGTCCGGAGATCACCTGGGCCGCCCGCGCCTCCCTCTGCGCAGACCTGATGGTCGTCTCCGGCCCCCTGCACGTACGTCCAGCTGTGCCGGTTGGTCCGCAGCTCCGCCGCATCGTGACAGCTGGCGCTCACCAGCACCAGCGGCGTGCTGTGCGCGCGCACCCGCGACAGGGTCTCGGGGGTCACACACTCCGCGTTCCGCTGCGAGATCCACAGGCACCGGAACGGCCGCCGCAGGGCGGCCCGCAGCTCCGACAGGTCGACCCCGCTCCCGAGCAGCGCCGCGGCCCAGGCGTCCAGGCGGGACGCGATCTGCGCGGCCTCCGAGGCCGGGACCCACTCGGGCAGCTGCAGGTCCGCGCCGGCGCTGCCGGGGTCAATGGGGGCCAGTCCTACCGCGCGGTTCATGACGGAGGCCCAGATGGGGACGGTGCGGCTCAGGCTGTCCGGGAACGCCTTGCCCTTGCGCGTGGAGTCCAGGATGATCGCGCCCTCCGCCACCGCCGCAAGCGTGGCCACGTGGTAGTTCAGGCGGGACAGGCTGGAGGAGGAGGGATGGAGTTGGTGCGGGGCAGGGGGCAGCAGCGTTGTGGAGGGGGGCTCCGAGGCCTGGGGGCAGACCTGAGCGTTCTCAAGGTAAGAGTCTCCAGGGAACCAGCTGGAACGAGGATCGGACCCCAACCAACACCTCACCCCATCCCCGGTCCTCATGTATCCCGAACGCAGTTTACGAATCCTGCCAGATCTACCCAAATCCAACTCAAAACCCCAATACCACCACCGGAACGGTCCATTTTGATGATAACTAGCCGTGGCCTAACCAAAGTGTGTACAATGTGAACAACATGGTCGAGGCAATACTTAGTTAGCCGCGCATTCTGCATTGGGCTCAGGTACGGCACCATAAAGGTAAGCGTTACTCTTCGACGGAGACAGGGACCGGGGCGAGAGGCAACAGAGCACCAAGCATTCCACGTTCCGTGCCGTTCCATTCTCGTGCAAAGAAATATACAAGTGCATGAGGTGGTGGGGTCAGGAAAGGCATGAGATGCGGGTCCTGATGCCGCGAGGTTTGCGATCACTGGCTGCAGCCCCCCGTAGTGACGCGTCCTGCTACAAATGCACGCCACACCAACCCCCGGTCCTGGGACGTGTCGGGGGATGTGGTGAGGGGACGTGGTGGTGGGGTTTGCGGTGGAGGGACTGGAGGGAATGTGGTGAAGCCATGTACAGGCCTTCGAGGGCACCGGTTCCAGAGGTGCACCGTCACCGGCTCTATTCGACGGTCTCGGTGCTCTGCAGGTCCATTCTCACTGACCACATACATCTCTTGCAGTCGCGTGTACCTTGTGGGTGTTCAAACTTGCGTTGTGCCCAGGGTGGCAGGTCAGTGTTTTCGGGCCTCTTTGTTTCTTTGCTGATCTGCTTCCTCCGCCTTTATGTGGTGGGGCCTCCACCTCCATCCCCCACCGTACCAAGGGGTGTGGGGGGATAAATGTGCGGTCCCACCCCCTGGCACAGTACGCGGCTGCGCGCGAAGGTCCCCGTGACACGAGACAAGACATGCAAACATGAGAGCACAGAAGGACCGGGAAATCGTCTGTTGATGTCTGATGCACTCACCCGTGTCGCATGAGACCCCTTCCTTACCAAGGCAATTGCTAAATATGTAAATGTTATAACATGCAAAGTACTGCAATTCAATGGGGGTAAGACGCACTATGTAACCATCGGCGTCCGCCCTTGCACGCACCACACTCGAGCCGGGCTAGCTCTCGAGAGTGGGATCTCCAGCACGCAACAAACGACATTTGTATAGCGCCTCGTCTTGCGGAATCTGGCGCTCAAAGCATGGACGGTTTGATGAAGGTAGCTAAATCCCTGAAAAAGTTGACACAGCAAAGAAGAATTTACAAATTTTCAGGTTCAATACTCACAATTGTGGACCACCTACATATCTAAATATCGACCTAATAACATGCAAAGTACTTGGGTTCCTCAATTTACACCGAATTTACAGAATTTGACACAAATTTACGCCACTTTTTGAGAAATTTACAAAAATTCACGTAATTTACAGCATAAATTGCCTTTGGCACCCGGCACCGTACCCATTATTCCCCGGCTTGAACCAAGGCAATTGCTAAATATGTAAATGTTATAACATGCAAAGTATTGCAATTCAATGGGGGTAAGACGCACTATGTAACCATCGGTGTCCGCCCTTGCACGCACCACACTCGAGCCGGGCTAGCTCTCGAGAGTGGGATCTCCAGCACGCAACAAACGACATTTGTATAGCGCCTCGTCTTGCGGAATCTGGCGCTCAAAGCATGGACGGTTTGATGAAGGTAGCTAAATCCCTGAAAAAGTTGACACAGCAAAGAAGAATTTACAAATTTTCAGGTTCAATACTCACAATTGTGGACCACCTACATATCTAAATATCGACCTAATAACATGCAAAGTACTTGGGTTCCTCAATTTACACCGAATTTACAGAAATTGACACAAAATTACGCCACTTTTTGAGAAATTTACAAAAATTCACGTAATTTACAGCATAAATTGCCTTTGGCACCCGGCACCGTACCCATTATTCCCCGGCTTGCCCCTTCTTGACCAGCGCTTCCAATCGAATCCGGGGGGCGGTTCAGTTCACTTCCAAACCACAGTCCCCACGGCATGGACAGGGGTCCAGAGGGGGTCAATTGTTTTTGGGGTTTTGAGGGCATTGTTGAATTCTGCCTTCTCGAGGGCGCCAAAGCGGGGAGGAATCAGAGCGGCTACATAACCCCTGCCTTCTCAAAGGCCACATGGTGGGGGAAAACCATACGGCTCCATACCTCGAGGCCAATGGGCCTCCATAGTGGAGAGAACTGAAATATTTGAAACCCACCATTCAAATTTGAGCATTTTGGGAGGGAAACAGTTGGTGAGGCCGAGAAAAAAAAATTGCTGGATGCTGTTGGCACCCAGATTGGCTATTCCCTATTGCCGCCAATTGGTGTGGGTTGGGGGGTCGCGGTGGGGGGCGGGGCTGGGGGTCTGCCCAGCGCGTAACCCCCCCCCCCCCCCCATGGTCGAATATTCTTCCAATGGCACAAGGACTTGTGGGTACACATCAAGTCCTTTGCTGCCTGGTGCTGACTGAGTTGTGTGTCAGCGCTCTCAAGTGCCACCAGACACACAGAAGAACCCCAATATCCAAATTTCGAATTCAAATTGCTAAATTCAAAGTGACGCCCCCCAACCTGGGTAGTTTGCACGGGTGGGTGGTAATCAAAAGGGGGGGGGGGAGGGGGGGTACTATTATGTTTACTTTTAGGATTCATGCAAAAGGAGAACGCTGGCGCCTGCAAGAGGACCTCAGAGGACAACTTGAGCACAAAGCCCTGGAGTTATAGAACGCTTACCTCCATAAGGGAAAGATGCTGTTGAAGAATTTCTGTGCGAAGGTTCTTTCACAATATGGCCGGCCCTTTTTCAAGGATTTGCGCATCATTTCACCTTTTCTGCGGTTCACCAGAGGCCAAACAAGAAAAAACAACGTGGCATGTGATTTGGCATTGATACAGAAATTCAGCTTTCTCCCTACAGTGTGGCAGGGGCATTCATGCTTTGTTTGCCATGGGCACATTGTTCGCTACAGTACATCATGGCGAACCCTTTTTTGAAGAATCAGTTCGAATGTGTGGCACCAGGATCAGACGAATGGCTGAAACAGGCTAAAAACACATGTGCAGGCATCCCAGGGATCAACTTCGGAAAAAGTCATTTTTACCACATGTTGGACCCTTGTTGGACCCATTTCACCCGAGCTAGTTTGCACTCTGTGCGCTGCCTTGGGAAGTCCTAAGCGCACAGGGTACAGCGTAAGGTACAGGGTCTGGGTTTCTGTTGGGTTGGTGGCGGCATTCAGCCCATCACGTCCACCACAAGGCCCCCTCCTTCTGGAGGGGCGGAGGAGAGCACCTGAAATCCCACTTGCCATAGTGCCCGTCAGTACTCTTGAAGTAGCAGGTCTCATCGAATGTGGGATAGTACCACGTGCCGCACCGGAGGTTGCCCAGCAGCGGGAGCTCAGGAAGCCGCTCCCGCACGGCGTCGACGAACTCGCGGTCAAGGGCGATGGAGCGCAGCCGGTTGTACACGTGGCGCTCAGTGTGACGAAGCTCGCGGACAGCGTGCGCAAAATCTAATCGCAGGACATCCATACATCAAAACAGGCTGTGGAAAACACATGGGACTGTTCACAGGCTTTGACCAGTACAGTCTCAGCGGTTCAATCTGCAAGGATCTCGGATGCACAACCGGTGATAACCCCTTCTCTAAACAACACCTGTCAGGTGTTGTTTCGCCAAATACCACGTAGAATTTGGGAGGCGGGGGTGGGGTGGGGTGAGGCATAGTGAGGGCAGAGGAGGACGAGCAGCAGCAAGTAAGGTGCACGTTGTCGGAGGTGTGAGAGCAATTTGTGCCAGTAGTCAAATGTATCAAACGAAGACTGGCAACAAAACAGGGTGCTCGAAAACCCGCAGCGGACGCAGAAAAGTGCTCCTGTGAAGTGGATGTCTGGTAGTGTGGTAAATGGGTTCGTTTGCAGCGCAGACTAGAGCAGGTGACTGTAAGGGGCCTGCTTCAGAGAAAGGAAAAATTACTGAGACCGCTTAAGACAAACATGCACACGTCTGTCACAAGTCATGACTGGGAGGGGAAACAGCTGGGCAGAAAACAACATGCCTCCCAACATATTTAAGCCAAATGATCTCAACTCAAAACGACCAGCACATCATGGGGAGAACAGTCTCCAAAAAATCTTCCGTCGATGGCATTTTTGCCGCCCAAATGAAAGCCACTTCTGCTCCTCAGGCAAGCCAGTATGGCGCCCACTCGGTGGCACCCCGAACTAAGTGTGTTACAAGTAGCATGGACTGCGTATGAAAGGAGCGTCAAATGTGTTTGTTGGATGTCCAGTGTGAACCATTGGAAATTCTTGTTGCACATCATCAACACAACAACACAACAACACAAGCAGCTGCTATGTTGACAGAGAGGCACATGGAGCCACATGTCGAGCATTGTTCACACATTGAGCAATGTTACACACCAGATGATGCGTAAAAATGGTACAGTGCTTGAACCCCCACCACCACCCAAGGATGAATTAAACACTGGCCAAAAGGTTTTTGGGGTGTGGCCAGGAAAGTATTGATTTCAATGTTTATTTTTGTTTATTTTGTTTTTTTGTCATTTTTGCTAATTAACTGATGCTTTTTGCAAGTTCATTTGCACTTCCTATTTGCTTGAGGTTGTTTTCATCCATATTGCCTTGAAATACACACTGCCCTTTGGTTTTTTTGTGTTTTTTCGTCAAAAAGTGTAAAAAATGCTTATTACCTGATGTTTTTTGCCAGTTCATTTGCGCTCCCTATGTCCTTGCGGTTGTTTTCATCCACATTGCCTTGAAATACACACTGCTGCTTTTTGTGTTTTTTGTCAAAAAGTGTAAAAAATGCCTGCTTTTTTTGCACCGGGAGTTGTGGGGGGGGGGGGGGGGCACATGTGGGCAAAGTGGCTACACAATGCTTGTTGTCTCAAGGGCCCACATGTGGGCGGGATGGCTGCATGGCCCTTGCAGTTTCGGGGGTCCCTAGTGCTAAGCATGGGCACAAAATCAGAAGTGGCTAGTGAACGCTTGCCGTCAAGAAGGCCCACATGTGAACGGTGCCATCATGAAGGCCCACATGTGAATGGAATAGCTACATCACCCATGCCACCTTGGGGGGCCCCATGGGGATGAAACTAGGGGAGATGTTTTTGCACAACCCGCGCACATCGCCAATTATTATGTTGTTTATCGTGGGAACACCCCTAAAAAGCACCCACCTACAAAAGCATTTATGATCAATTCACGACATCATGGGGTGCAGAGTTCGTGGCAAGCATCGTGGACCCGTGGCAAGCATCAGAGTAAAAAAAAAACTTGGTGTACTAGAAGTAGGATGTAGAATTTAGGACCTTGGGATCCGTGGCTACCGGTGGTGGAAAACAGCCGGCGTTTCGCATAGCACAGAGTGCGCCCCCCGGAAGTGGTTACTTAACACTTGCCATCTCAGGGGCCCACGTGTGGTTGGAATGCCTACACAACCCTTGGGGTTGCCAATGCTCAGCACGGGGAAAAAATCAGAAGTGGCTACATCCCCCGTGCCGTCTTGATGGTTCCCATTGCTCCCCATGGGACTAAATCAGAAGTGGCTACTTAGCCCCTACCGTCTCGGGAGCTGACATATGGGCAAAGTGGGTACATCATCCCTGCTGTCCCTAGGGTCCCCAGTGCTCAACACGGGGATGAGATCCGAACTAGCTACTTAACCCTAGCCTCTTGGGGGCGCAAATGTGGGCAACATGGCTACACAACCCCTGCCGTCTTGGGGTTCCGAGTGCTCATCACGGGAACAAAATTAGAAGAGGCTACTTACCCTTATTACTTACTTACCCTTGCCGTCCCAAGGGCCCACATGTTTGAAAAGTGGCTGCATCATCCCTATCGTTCTGGGGGTCCCCATTGCTCAACACGGGGACAGAACTAGAAGTGGCCACCGAGAAGTGAGGGACCCAGATTTTTTTAGCATGTTTTCCATGAACGTTTGCATTCAACATGAAAAGCTGAGCATTTTGAGCGCAAACACATGGGGTAAACAATGTTACCAGCCCCTTTCAATGGGGGGGGGGGGTTTCTGCCACGTGCACACTAGCAAATTCCCCCATATTGGCTTGCGGTATGTATGGTCGGGACCTCTTGAACATTTTGGCCATTTTGAGGGGCCCATGAGCAACGGATACCGAGCTCACACATGCCCCCGTGACACAAGCATTTGGTCATAGCCACAACTCACAGTACATTGTTTGCCTTGCTGCACTGCAATGCAAACCAGACCAGTGCCGAATGTTGCCTTGGGATCGCCGCACAAGACGGCAATCGAATATTTCATGGGCCGTCTGGGTAAGCTCTCCCCCTCCCATAGGTGCCAGTTAGCCCTGAACCTTGTACTCTTGGGTACTTTCCCACCGTTGATATCAAAAGGCAAAAGTGACGGCTCTGAGGCAGGCCGATCGGGGTTTGAACCCTTGCTCTGTGGTGTGTGCGTGTTGTGCATGTCCAGTATGCTACCTTGCCGTCACTGTAGTAACTGTTTTCCAAGCCACCCGCCCCGAGAACTCATTCCACCCCTTTGCGTGCTCGAACGGGGGGGGGGGGGGGGGCTGTTGGTGCCAAGGACTGCAGCCGGGCGCCCCCCATGCTTGAAGTGGACATGGGCACCATGTGCGGTCCTCCTATCTCCCGCGTGTAGGCAGCAGCAATTGGTTGCAACATCTGCACATGAACCTTGGACAGCCTTCCTATCAGATACAGAAGCGCTAGAGTGCTGCATTCTTCAGGCAAGTGATCCATTTGAGGGCATTCTTGGTCTGCACGTGCCTCCATGCCACCGTCATCAGCTGTCTTGGCACAGCGCCCCCCTGTGTTCATGACTTATACACCACAGTTTTTGTGATCCACAGCCAATGATGATGTACTTGTGAGCCGGGTGTAGTGGCAAACATGAGCTCGGTCATGCATGTGGGAGCCATTTCCAGTCATAACAATCAACACATTCCCATTGCAGACTTATGTCCCACAATGCGGCATGTCTCATACTTGGTACACTGCACGTGGTTCACGGTACCTCCCAAGAGGGTGTTGCATGCGACATGCTTTCTGGCTGTGAAATTCACCCATTTTGAAACCACAGGCAAAATGCAGGATGACGGGAGCAGAGGTCACTGTAAGTGCCTGCCAGCCTGAGGAGCACACTCGAGTATTACTGGCACCCCGCTGCTCTTTGTGCCACGACAAGACAAATGCTTGGGCCAGTCCCAAGAGCACAGCCCCATGGTGTTCCCCTTTGGTCACAACCGGCATAGGATGGCGAGTGACCATTGGGTGGAGTGTAACACGGTGACACAACACCCCAACTAGCGTCGCTTATGGAAGGGGTATGTTGTGAACAAGGATGGCGTTGTAGGGGTGCACACGATGATGGGCAACGATCTTTTTTTCCTCCGGGCCACTTTGGGGCCTAATTCCCAAGGCTTCACTGGGGTTTTACATGGGCTCTGCCAGCAGTTCTCCGTTTCCACGTCTTTATGGGGCTCAAACTCAAGCACGATCGGACCCCAAACTCCCTGTCCACACCTACACACCCTGCCAGCCTGTGTAAGCACCACGGCGATCCATTGAATCGTTACAGGGTACCTCCAGAGCACTGTCAGGTCTCACAAGCAGCATTCTCCTCAGTAGCTGCAGCCAGTGATTGAACTCGCAGGTGTATCGATATGTACATATGTACAGCTCGGCCCACAACAAAATTGATGCTGAGATTTCAATGGCAATGTGTCGGCTGTATCCAGTACCCCGCTCCAGTGCTGTCTCCCATGCTCCACGTCAGTGTTTGTTGCTGCTGCAGAGGGGGTTTTTTGGGTGCTTTCAGCTCACGACACATACCACTAGCGATGCTCTAGTGGGACGTGCCCGGCAGGAATGCTGA
The DNA here is from genome assembly GCA_964036045.1 of Eutreptiella sp. 'Long Island Sound 2002'. Classification (NCBI taxonomy): domain Eukaryota; phylum Euglenozoa; class Euglenophyceae; order Eutreptiales; family Eutreptiaceae; genus Eutreptiella; species Eutreptiella sp. 'Long Island Sound 2002'. Next base: position 173,500,652 of record OZ038379.1, read on the forward strand.
TGGTGTTCACGGAGCTATTCCGAGAAAAATGGGTACGGAAATCGGGGAATACACTTGCATCTTTGCCCCTTGCCCCCCCCCCCCCCCGTCCAGACTCACTCTCCATCGCTCAGTCATGTACTGTCTGTACATGAAATTCAGCTGAGTGTGGAAATCAGCTTGTGTGCTTAGTGGCTTTGCTTGTTTGCTTGGTTGAAACCATTGCCTATCAGCAAGGCACCTCCCAGAGGGAGGGAGCACAGTCAGTCCATCAATCATTCAATCACCAAATCATTCAGAAGCCCCAACACCCCTGTCCAAACACCCAAATAGGGTGAGAAGCACATGCAGGGGGTCTAAAACACGCTTTACATAGGATAGTTGATCATTGTGAATGGCCAGAATATCAAAAAAATCGGTTTTAGAAATTTGCAGTTTTTAGCTGCCGAGGGCAGAAAACTACAAAGCAAGTTGTGCCCAATCCCCCTGGGGAGCCCCCCGCCCCCCTCCAAACACCCAAACAGGGACCAAAACATGCTTTACATAGGATATTTGATCATTGTGATTGATCAAAATATTAAAAAAATCGGTTTCGGAAATTCCCATTTTTGAGCTGCCGAGGACGGAAAACTGCATAATCAGGTTGTGCCCCTTGCCCCCGTGCAAACATCCAAATAGGGTGAAAAACACATACAGAGGATCTAAAACATGCTTTACATAGGATATTTCCTAATTGTAAATGGTCAGGATATCCAAAACAATTGGTGTCAGATATTTCCAGTTTTGAGCTGCCGAGGGTGGAAAACTACACAAGCAGGTTGTGCCCCGGCCCCTTGGGAGCTATATAGCCTACAAACAGCAATATTGGGGGTTTCAGGAGGCCCATGGCCCTGGCTCCATGGCCCAAGTACCCGCATTGTCACCAATGATCACCCAAACCCATTACACAAGCGATGAGAGGAGTTCGGAAAAAGTCGAATTTTGAAAATTGTATTGCCTTCAACACGTCCACCTCGGAGGGAATCTACCCCGAGCAATGCACACCCAATACCCCCCACCCCCACCCCCGCACCCAATACCCAAATAGGGTGAAAAACTCCTAAATACTGCCTAAAATATGCTTCACATAGCTTGGATGGTCATTGGGAGTGGTCACAATGACCACTCATTGTGGACATGTTTCAAAAACTTCGATTTTTGAGCTCTAAAGGGTGAAAAACTGCATGAGCAGGTCGCACGTACCAATCCCTTGGGAGACACCACCCCCCTCACCCAATTTCCAAATTGGGTAAAAAACTCATAAATACTGCCTAAAACATGTTTTAAACAGCTTGGGTGGACATTGTGAGTGGTCTTGATATCAGAAAAAGAGATTCATTTTTTCAATTTTTGAGCTACCCAAGGTGAAAAACAGCAGTAGCATGTTGTGTACCAGCCCATGCACATGTAAGCGATTATTGGTGGAAACGGTGATTTTGCGTCTTTCACATGGCCCTTGGACGGCCCTTGGCAAGGCTAGGGACTGCAAAAAAAATGTCCTTTCGTATCCCAGTAGGCATATGCTGCCACAACATCCCCACTTGCACCACGGGGTCAGTAAGGTCGCCAAAAACGCCGACATAGCAAAAACGACAAAGCACTGCATCAACTGCATGAGCGCTCGTCCCACTCCTCCACACAAACCCTATGGAGTCGGGACCCAAAAACACTTTTCTGGCTCAAAAAAAAACCGAAAGATTCATTATTTTCGACCCCCAAAAGGGGGAGGTGTCATTTTTTCGACAACTTTGACCCCCCACCGCTCCCTCAAAAAGGCAAAAAAGTGGGTTTCAAGTGGGGGGGGGGGGATCTGGGGGTGTTCAGACCAAAGTCAGTGGGGGGTGCGTTAATGGGACAAAATAATGATTTTACAAGGAGCTAAACAAACAATTCAACCCCTTAAGGTAGGGTACGCAAATAGGCCTAAAAAGGGGGGGGGGGTTCCCTCATATGCAGGCCTGCTTGGCTTTGATCTAAGAACCTCTCCAAGGTGATTTTTCAGGTGTCACGAAATAGCCTACACATCAGCAGTCTTGGGGCTTGGGGGGGGGGGGGGGCATGGCTCGGGCTACATGGGCCCCGTGGCCACTACGTGCTTCCCCTTGGGTGCTCAACTACCCATATTGTCACCGAATGATCACCCAACCCAAACCCATCCCAGGGTCAACAGAATATTTTCGTAAAAAGTCAAGTGTATTGCCTTGGGCAAGTCCACCTCGCAGAGAATCTACGCCAAGCAACACACACCTCAAATAGGGCAAGAACTACATAAATACGGGCTAAAACATGCTTTACATATCTTGGATGGTCATTTTAGGTGATCACAATATCAAAAAAAGATACACAACCTGTTTGTGCGGTTTTTCAGCCTTACAAATCAAAATTTTGAAGTTTCCGAAACTTATTTTTTTGATATTGTGATCACCTAAACTGACCATCCAAGATATGTAGAGCATGTGTTAGCCCGTATTAACGTAGTTTTTACCCTATTTTGGGTGTGTGTTGCTTGGGGTAGATTCTCTGCGAGGTGGACTTGCCGAAGGCAATAGAATTTCTGACACTCCAATCCCGTCTAAACCCCCCACCCCCCGCACCCAATACCCCAATAGGGTGAAAAACACATAAATACAGCCTGAAACACGTTTTACATACCTTGGATGGTCATTTTAGGTGATCACGGTATCAGAAAAATAAGTTTCGGAAACTTCAAAATTTGAGCTGTCCACGGTGAAAAACTGCATAAGCAGGTTGTGTTCCAATCCCTTGGGAGACACCCCCCCGCGCGCGCGCTCAGAACCCAAATAAGGTGAACAAAACGTAAATACGGCTTAAAACATGCTTTACATACCTTGGATGGTCATTTTAGGTGATCACAATATCAAAAAAAAAAAATTTCGAAAACTCCGATTTTTGAGCTGTCCAAGGTGCTAAACTGCATAAGCAGGTTGTGCACCGGCCCATTCACTCATGTTGGCCATTATGGGTGGAAACAGTCAATTCGCGTCTTTTGGCACGGCGTTTGACCGGCCCTCGCCAAGGCTACAGACTGCAAAAAACGTCCTTTCGTATCCTAGTAGGCATATACTGTCACAACATCCCCACTCACACCCCTCAGAGTGGGTGGCATGGGGTCACCGAGGTCGCCAAAACGGCCACCATAGCAAAAATGGCTGAAAAAAAAGCATAAACTGCACAAGCGCTCGTCCCACTCCGCCCCATGAAACCCCATGCAGTCGGGACCTGGAAACACTTTTTCGGCTCAAAATCGAAAAAAACCAACAGATTCATGATTTTCGACCCGAAAAAAGGAGGGGGGGTCATTGTTTTTGACATTTTTGCCCCCTCTCCCCCACCCACCCCCACCCCCCCCCTCCCTCGAACGCCCAAAAAAGTTGGTTTCAAGTGGGGGGGGGGGGTCTGGGGGGGTACGGACCGAAAACTCATTGGGGGATGTGTTTATTGGACAAAATAATGATTTTACAAGGGGGTAATCAAACGATTCAACCCCTTGAGGTAGGGTACGCGAATAGGCCCAAGAAGGCCCAAAATGGGGGGCTATGTGGCGTTTTCCCATATATGCGGGCCTGCCTGGCTTTGATCCAACAACCTCTACGAGGTGATTTGGTGCCACTTAACAGCCTATGCAGCGCTAAAACGGCCAAGTCCTCACCGGCAAGCGCCCATAGGGGGGTGGGGGGGGGGGGGGCGACTGGGGGTTACCTGGAGTTTGGACCCGCAACCCCCCAATTGCCTCCGGTGTTCAGGCCTGCGATGCACCCGATGAGGCCGAATACATCACAACTACACTGGCCTCTGTTGATGCTGCCGGTGACGCCTCTACTATTCAGATGCACGAGTCTTCTGGGGTGAAGTGCAGCAGAGAACGGAGGGTGCTCAGTTGTGAGTTGGTTATTGCATCTGCCATACTTCATGGCACGCCGTTGGGAGACCCCTCACTGGGTGACCCAGGGTCGGGTGGGGGCGGACGGGAGCCGCCAACGGCAGCAGAAACGCAATGGAACAGAGGTCAAAGGCGGATGGAATCGCGGTTAGAGACGAAGCCAAAGCGGGTGCAGGCCGAGGAAAGCGACTGGGGGCCAGAGGGCTCAAGGTTCGGCACCGGGGATTCGCGGTTCCATAATGGCGGCAAGACAGTGAACGAAAGAAGAGGCCCTATGCCCTGAGACCTAAAGCCGGTTGCAGTCCGCTGGAGTTGGAGACTGGGAGTTGACCATTGGGCCCAGCTCAACGGGGGTCCATCTCGGGACCGTGGAGCGCGCGTCCCAGGGTCTACGCCCCGCTTCCCCTGCACGAGCCCAGCTCAGCTGGGGCTTGCAGGGGAACAGGCTCCGACAGATATTTCAGGGATCCCCTGCCCCCAAATGAATGTGGAATCCGCTTCTCGCCCCCCCACACACTACATCGAGACAGGGATGGACGTACGGACAGCACTCGACAGAACAAATGACTTCTGTCCGCCGGGCTGCGGATCCCGTACCACAGACCAGCGCCCCCCGCAAAGATGACCGCCCAACCGCATCGCCATTCAACGCCCGCAGCCCTGCCACACTCACCCACATGCAATGCAATGTGGGTGCGCGCGGGCGCGCCTCCGGAACCGCCCCCGACGTGCGTGGTCTGCTGGGGGACTCTGGCGGTGTGAAGGCAGGCGTTCTTTTGGTCGGCTCCGGCACGAAGCTGAGACCCCAATGGGGCCTCAGTCTGCGGTGACTGTCGTGGGCTCCCGAAGGGAGCGCGCAGCCCGCGACTCACTGGCTGCTTCCACAAGCAAAGAGGACACGAGGGTAGCCTCGGTTTGTTCGGGTGCGAAACAGTTCGTTACTTGGGACCTTCGTCATCCAATACCCGGGGTATATCCGCGGGAGTCCAGAAACCCCTGGAACCGGACCTGGGGTTCCCGGGCACTCTGTATCCGCGGGCGCGTTGAGCGCCTCGGAGGTTGGAAAGTTGGGGCAATGCAAAAAGCGCTGGTTGGGGGTGCGGGGGGGGGGGGGGCGGGATGCCATGGGCCAGACCGTGAAAGCGGGGTGAGACGGGGCTTCTGGTCTTGCGCTGGGCCGAGGTTCCAGAAGGCGAGGCCTCGAGGGGGGCCAGGGGTCGCGGGCAGGCGCAGGCACGGGGCCTGCCTGGCCAGAGCCTGAGGTAGAGGGCCCACGGGCGCCGCATCACACTTTCCCCCACCTGCGATTCAGGCGCTTGCGATGGGCTCGCGGTGGTACGGCCTGTGCGCCCCTCCGGCGCGGACTGGGGACGGGGATGTCTGGGACTTCCGGGCGTTTTGGAGAGGGCGGGGAGAGCGGCACGGGCCATCGCTGACCGATTGTGACGCCCGGCGCTGTGCCTGGGACTATGCGCTGGAACGCCCTCCCCACGCCCCTGCGACTGCCCCCGTGCACGCAGTGCAATCCATTGACGTCCTTCACGAGGCACTGGCCGGAGCACCGCAGTACCGCATTGTCATCTGCAGTACGTAGAACGAGCAGGAGGCTCAGGACCCCGGGTGCGGGAGGCGGGAATGGGGCCTTGGAGGGCCAGGAGTGCCCAGGAAAGAGGGGCACCGTTTCGAATGCCACACACCAGCCCCAGAGATGGCTGCTGAGGGGGTTCCTGGTGGGGGTGTTGTTTGAGTAAGAGTGCCTTGTGTGCCTGCATAGGTACGATTTTCCGGGTCTGGAGTAATCACCCAAACTGCGCACCACAGCTGCCGCGGGAAAAGCTGTCTTGATATTAGAACTGAGCTGGTGGACGTGCAGGAGCACATTGCCCATTGCACACTGTGCACTCTGAACGATGAGGACAAAGAAAGTCACAATTGGGTTGCCATGGCCCAAAGACATCATCGTGCGTGAATTTGAACCTTTTTGCAACCTGTTGTTTTGACTCATTTTCGATGCCAAAATGTCCTTTTCAAGGCAATTTTGGGACTTTGGACATACCAAACAGACCAAAGGTGGCTAGTGTAGTCTAAAAATGCCAGTTTCCGCACCCCAAGTGGCCCCAGCTCACTCTGGCGAAAATCGTTCTTGGGATCTTTTTGACATCAGATGTCACCCTACCTACCCTGGCATGCGCAAAATGCACCACTCAAGTATCCCATGCCATTGGTCCAAACCTGGGTGGTCAAAGCCCACAAGCGCCATGTGTGCCATCCTAGGTGGTCGTCAACCACCCAACACTGTACCATGACTCTATGCCGCGACTCTATGCCACCACTCTATACCCCAATTCTACACTGCAACTCTATACCGCAAGTCTACACCGCAACTCTATACCGTGACTCTGCACTGCGACTCCACTATACCACAAATCTATACCACGATACTGTGACTCTATACCTTGACTCCATACTCCGACTCTAACTGCGTCTCCACACTGCGACTCTATACTATCGTCCATGCTGTGACTTTATGCCGAGATTCTCTGCTATGACTCGCTGTACCGCCACTCTAAAGCTCAACTCTTTTCCCCAATTCTATGCCCTGACACTATACCTCAACTCTATACCACAACGCAGTTCTATGCCGCCATTCTACCGCAATTCTGAACCACCACTCCGGATACCGACTCTGCCGTGACTCAAGACCACGACTCTTTACTGTGACCCGCTACCACAACACTGAGCCGCAATTCTATACCGCGACACAATACCGTGACTCTACTGTGGTTCTATACAGCCACTGTACACAACGACGCTGTGTGACTATGAATTGCCATGCTATGCCGTGCCTCTATACCGGCACAGTATACTGCCCCGGAACTCGGGACTGCGGTATCCGGGACTTCCGGCCGGTCACCAACGGCTGTTGACCAGTCACCGACAGTAATTGACACTCACAAACCGCGACGGAAGATTGGACGTATCAGAACCTTTGAAGGATACTGAAGGCCCAACATGCTCGCAGTCACAAGGGCTCCCAAATCGGGCGATTGCTACGGCGCACACCTGGGGCCACAGGATGGGCTAGCCTCATCCCACATTGGAGCACTCGCCATCCTTGCGGAAGCGACGTCAGGGCTCAAAGGATTGGCAGGGAAAGAAGAGGGGGAGGGGTTGTAACAGGGTGGCGGGGTTTTGGCAGTTGTAGTGGCTTTGGAGGGCAGCGGGGCTGGCGGTGATGCAGCACAATCGATGTCTGCCTGTTCGCAATGCACCGGCAGGTGCTTTGTGCCGCCTGACGGAAATTGCTGCGTCCAGCGGATCCCCAGGACGTGCGCAGAGCAGAGGGTGTGCAAACGTTGATGGTGTCACCCACCTCAGGGGATCGCATCCATTGGATACTCTCAAAATCGGGGATTCCCAAATGTTGGTCCAAATGTCCCTCGGCGTCCCTGGGTGGGAGGGGTTGGGAGGGTTGGCAAAACTTGGGTGAGTAATCATGTCCACGATGCATCGATCTACATGAGGGTGCACAGGCTGTACCACGATCAGCCCATAGCAAACGCCCGAATCGCTTGACCCCCCTCTCTTGGCTGGGGTCCAAAACAAATCTTAGAGTCACCCTTCCCAACATAAACCCAGACCAACACCGATGCAGCAGCACAATGAGAAGACAAACGAGCATTCACAAATGACGCCCCTGCAGGACAGCGATGCCCTTAGTTCTTGGCACAAGAGGAGGACAAAGAGGCTTGTTGCAAGTTGCTGTCCTTGCATTGTGGCGCTTCAGGGCTTCTGGAGTAGACGCACCAGCCTGAGACGAGGGTCCTCTGCCTGTACCCTGGCAGGCTTCTCAAATGAATACAGCTGCCATTAGTAGTCCAGTCCAGTCCGAGATTGGACCCCCGACGGGCGAGCAGCCACTCGGCCGGTGCCGGCAGTGAAGCCGCGGCCTCCGAACGTACCACTTTCATTTGTTCTGAACAGAACCTCCCGGCGTTGGGCATTGCAGGCGCACACCTTTTGACTCCTGCGATGAAGGCCTCCTCTGCAACCTTCGCCTGCTTTGCGTGGCACGCATCCAGCCACGCACTAGCGACGCAGCGGGCCCTGTGGGTGGAGCCGTGTGATGCTGACGACTCGTTGAGCACCACCACGTGGGTGACATCTGCAGTCAGCTTGGCCACGACCCGTGCTCCGTAGGCGGTCAGTATGCGAGTTGCTCTCCTGCGAGGAGATGGTAAGGACGGCAGTTGAGTCGCCGGTGGCCACAAAAGACCGGCAGTTGACTGCCAACCTCTTGTACTTGCTGGCGAAAACCACCAACCGCAGTCTAACCGCTGACTGCTGTTGGGAAATGAGCATCCATGAGTTGTGTGCCCTGGTGCCTGCGCGAGGACGTGGAGGGCACAGCACCAGCGGAGTCCAGAGACAGCCATCCAAACCGAGCGCTGTGTGATGGGACCTCTTGCTCTGTCGGCGCCCAGGACATCCCACCCACATGCCGTCCCGTTGGAAGGCATCGGGAGGGCCCCTGATCATGTGGCCCATGGGCTGTGTGATCTGGTGCGGATGAAAGAGCGAAGTGGCGTATGATGCTGGTTCACCCGCGGGTAATCGGCCTCTACCTCTAGCTACGGAGGCGCAGTGCCGAAACCCCTTGATGGTTCACACCGAATAATCCGGTTTCAGTTACATTACAGTTGCAGGTACGGTTACGTCACAAGTGTCCAGTGCTGTTGATCGAAGGGAACTGTGGTCTGCTTGTTGGTCGAGGTCAGCTTTGGGACAATGTGTGGGGACGGGTCAGAGGGGCGCGCAGTTTTCTGGGTGAGATGGAATGCCTGCCCCACTGCCCACATCTGCATATCGGGGGGAGGCCGGTCGTGGTATTTGGGCCTGAAGAAGGATGCTTGTTCCCGTATGTTGTGGCTTGTCCCCTCTGCGTGTGTTTCCTTGTGACTGCTGCTGCTGCTCGTGAGCCTCATGTCCCGGCCATCGCTTGGTAACCCTCAGTGTTTTGGAGCCCTGGAAGGCTGTGGCTGGAACGCTGTGGAAGGAAACAACCAACCAGGGCTGTCATAGAAGAGGGGGGGTTGGGGGGGGGGGGGGGGTCTGGGCAAGGATGGAATTAGAAGGGGGGGGGGTTGGCTGGGACCCCCTCCTCCCAGGGTTCCCTGATGGTCCCCGCCGAAGGTGGGCCAAAAGTTTGTCAGTTGAACTCCTCTCGGAGCCGAAGGCGCCGAAGCAAATTTTTGGCTGTCAGCCTCAAACATTGGGAGGGGAGGAGGGGGGAGGGGGGTCTAGGGGAGGGAGGCGGGGCTACAGGGGGGGGTACGCACCACCGCCAACAACTCAACCATGTCACACTCTTCGGCCACTCAAACCCTAAAACAACGGCACCTCTGAACCATCCCCCCGTAGCCCTTGAACCCCCGTGGTGCTGCTGCACAGCGACGGAGGGGCTCAAAATAAGCGGTCAGAAAGCAAAAGAAAAAAGGGTCGTGAGAATTGTGATGCATCCCTTGGATAGGGGCGTGTGCGGGAGGCGTGATGCATCGCTTCCCTAATATACCCTGCATAGACCGGCGGTGGTATGCACAAGTGCTGCCACCATGCTGAGCCTACGTGCACACCGCAACGTAAATGTGTTGCGAGAGGACACCCCCAACCCCCCTCCACGTCAAGGCAGTGGCCTGCCCACAACCCCAAATGAAGCCATCCATTCTTCACTCTTCCAGTCAAACAACAACCGACTCCGTTGGCGCAAGAGGGCGGGGGCCGGGGGGGAGGGGGATTGTCTGTTGGCGCGCGAAAATCGTGACACTCTTGAGGGAGGGGCGGCGCAGCACGACACCGCGCCGGGCGTTGCGATCGCGATGACAGTGCGTCATGCGGCTTCGCTCGCCCTCTTTACAGGCCACAGACGGCGGGCCCAGGGCCCACGGGACTTGTGGGAGGCAGACCTGGCGGCGCTTTCGTGGCCCGCATGGCTGTCGTCCACCACCGCCACCACGCCGCTCAGGAAGTCGGGCAAGACGTACAAAGGCCGCATTGCATCGCACTGCGCAGTGTAGGGCGGCGAGCAGGGGGTGCCGGCAATCCCGGTGGGACGATTCTGGGAGTCGCTAACCCCTGGTTCCGACTTGGCAGCGCGACAGTTGGGGAGGCCATGTCCGTGAATCCCGCCGGGGGGGGGGGGCTCTTTGTTGCGACATGGGGGGCGTCTCTGTGTAGTTCTGGATCCCCATCGCCTGCGGATCGTACCAGGCTTAAGTCCTGTGGACGCGGCACATGATCTAGTCATCCTACCACCAGCCCCACCAGAAAATAGCCTCAAAATTTAATTTCCAAACTCTAGACTAAAAATCAAAAAGTAAACAAAAGGTTTTAAAAGAATAAAAATACTCTGGGCTGTGTGTGGCGGTGGGGTCCACACACACACACCCGCGAGGCAGATGCTTGGGATAACCCGTGTACCTCGGGGGCACAGAGTGGGTGCAAACGTAAACGTCCACAAACACCCACTCCCGTGCCAGCGCTGACAAACGTCACATTCAGGCACTCCCAGACCGTGAACTTGCTCTCGACTCGTGATTTGGGAAGTTGTAGGTAGGGCTGTCCTGAAGGGGTGGAAATGGGGGGGTTTGTAAAGCCGACAGAAACGAACATTCCCGGGGACGCTCTCTGCTTCATGGTGAAGACATGGGCAAGACACAACACCACAGGGGCATTAGTGAACAATGGTTAGCGGTTGGCGGCGGTTGGTGGTTGGTGGCGGTTCGCGGTCGGCGGTTGGCGGTTGGTGGCCTCTAGGGGCTGTCCTAGGGAGCTGTCCTTAAGGGATGTCCTGAACCAAAAAAAAGACTTCTTGAGGAGAGCCCTGGTTGTAGGGCGGCGGGTGGGGGGTCCGAGCCCCTCCTCAACAGCCCCCGATGGGGTGGGTTCCAGAAAGGCTGGTCTGCTCGTGGGTGGGGGCCATTTGTGGGGGTGGGGGTGCGGAGGCTGGCACGCCCCGACATGCCGCACAGACGCATGCCCCTCCTGCACTGGCGCCCCACAAACCCGTTCGGCACACCTGCACGGCCCGAAGCCCGTCTTTGTACTCCTCCGCGGTCATGGGCTCTGTCCCATCGGAGTCCTTGTCCGCATCCACGTCCCCGTCCATGAGCTCCGTCCCAGACGACTCTCCTGCGCGTGAGCCCAGCGGGACGGCCCAGGGGGGGACGCCCGGCAATACTGCCCGGTCGACAACAGCATGACCTCAAGCACCAAAAACATTCGCATTGGAAAGCGACCTGCCACAAACCAAACCTGCTCCCATTCTGCAGCAACCCTCCTACGGCTCTTATACCTCTTACAGCCCTCTACTATGACTGTCCTGAGACTCTCCGACAACACTCGTACTGACGGGGGGAACATTTCGTGTCGGGACTATTTCGCAGCGGTAAAATTCGCAGCGGGAATTTCGCAGCGGTTGCTGAAAAAGGCGTGGGGAATTCCGCGGACCATCTCCTGCGTAATGCTGTGCATGGCTTGGTGGACCCAAAAAGTCATGGTGTACTTTGCCAAATGCCACAAAAGAGCTGAGCCGCCTCAGGTGCACGCACTATGCAGGGGAGACCCGTCTGCCCCACTCTGCCGGTGATGGGGGTCTAGCCAGCTCAGGCCCTCGCAGGCGTTCAGACTTTGACGGTGGAATCCGACTTATACCACTGGCAAGGGCAACCATAACTCCCTGCATCGGAGCTCGTGGGCTGTGCTCTTTTCTCGTTTTAGGCTGTATTTTTGGCAGTGGCGCGCCTCTCTTCAACTTACATGAATAAATAAGGCACACAAATGTGCATCCAAAGGCATACCAAAAGGGTCATTCAGATGTATTGCAGCAAGTGGTGGCTTTGCACCGAAGAATACAGATAATGACTTGCTCCACATATGACATAGGAAGAACAATTATTTCTTTGGAAGGCGCTTTTTGCACGCAGCAGGACCTTGCAACTGGCTTCAGGGAACAAGGCTGGGGGAAAAAAAATGTTGCGGGGGGGGGGGGGCCCTTTTCCAATCCCCCCCTTTTGGCAGGAGCAGGCTGCCAAAAAAGGCCCCTTCTCTCACACACCCCCTTTCCAAGGGGGGGCTCTTTGGGATTGCCCATAGAGCGCCTTTCTCAGCCATTTTAGACCAAAAAGCCTCAAAGCAGTGGTGGACAAAAATTTGAGTGACAGTTTCAAGCATCTCAAGCCCTTGTGTGACATGCAGCAAGCACACCACGAGCAAACAAAGAATACACAGGCCCAGCCCAAGGAGCCCCTTTCTGCAGCCCCCCCCCCCCCAAGAAATTGGGGGCTTCTCCCCCCCCCCCCCCCGCCCCCCAAAAAAATTTTTCCCACCGTCCCAGGCCCAAGAGCACGACGCTTTTTCAATTCAGCCTGCAACAGCAAAGCGTGCCCTTCTAGCAAACCACAAGACTTTCTCGCCTTTTGTGTGGCCAAGGACAATTCAGCCATTGATGCAAATCCACCAGCAGCCAATGGTTGGGCATACTGCTGGTACCCCAGGTTCGTCAGAAACTGCACAACATCTACCCAGGGGTTGCAGGGGGGGATGGACAAGGGGACGGGGAATGGACGGGGGGGGGGTACAAGTGCATGGCAAGATAGAGCCTTGACTCACAAAGGTGCCGAAGGTGCCGAAGGAAAATATGTGGCACCTACAGCATGCGTGGGAAATTTCGCAGAGACCCCCGGAATTTGCGTGAGGCATTTTGCGGTCAATTTGAAACACGAGATTTCCCAAGCGAAATCAATCCCCAATGAAATTTTCCTTCCGTCTGTACAGCCCTCCTATGACTCTGCTACAACCCTCCTAGAACACTCCCACAACCCTCCTGCAAACGATTGCGGAGCGTACCCTCATTGCCCTGGTAACTCTATTTGACGATATCCGGTAGTACTTTGAAGCCCAATTTTCTGGAGACCCGTCCATTCTTCAAAGAAAATCGGTGTTTGGCCTTACGTCGGGTCCGAGGTGCGGGGCCTCTTCTTTACGGGGTTGCCGGCGCTCCTGGTGGACGAGCCCACAGTGCCACACTACCCTGCCGCGCACCGCCACTCGGCAGCAGAGCACAGACCTTCGTGCGGGACTGGGAGGGTCGCAGGCAGCGTCGTGGGGAGCGTCATTGGCAGCGTCGTGGCAATCGTCGCAGGCAGCGTATTGGGGACGGTCGCGGGAAGTGTCGTGGGGAGCTTCTTCGGGAGCGTTGGGGTGGGGGACAACGCCTGCGGCGCGACACTTGAGGCCGGGGGGTCCGGGGGCGACTCCTCCAGCATGTCCAGCAGGGCGTTCAGGTACTGTTGCTTGTAGGCCTTCAGGGTGCTGGTCACCAGGGCCCGGCCCGCTGCATCGCTGAGGTCCGTCGTGTCCAACTTGCAGAGCATCCGGACTGAGAGGGGCATGCAACATCATGGAGGCGGGTTGTCATGCCGCAGGGCGTGGCGGGGAGGGACGCGTGCCTGGGGTGCGGGAGGCTGCGGTGGGCTGCATGCGGTGAGGAGTTAGCGCGTTAAGTCTTCCCGGGTTTTGCGCGGGGGGGGGGGGGGGTGCAGCCCGGGTTGTATTGGAAGGGAAGGGACCTCAGAGGCGGCCCCAGAGGCGGTTAGACAGGCGGTTGGAGGGGGTTGTGCAGCGGTTGGGGGCGGTTAGTGTCGGCACATGGCGTTGGGGAGATCGTGGCTGGGCATAGGCTGGGCGCCGTGGAGAGGGGGGGGGGGGGGGCGTACCTCCCCCCCTTCAAATGCATCCCTGGGGCAGCCCCTGCCCCAACAATCGATCTGTCGGGGTGAGGGACTCGATTGAGGCCGGCGCCCCGGTAGTGGAGGCGTGGGCAGGGGGTAGTAGGACAGGGAGGGGGGGGGGGGGGGGCTGGAAAGGGTGATGGTTCATGGGCGCCAGTGGGTGCCCGCCGCCTGAACACTGTTCTAGAGCGGGAGTGGTGCACACAATATTCCGACACCCGGAGCAGCAGCTGTGGTCTGGGCCTTGTTGCAAGGGGCGCTCCCTGCCAGGGCTTCCGGGGTGGGAAGAGACGGGGAAGGAGGTGGTGCGCCGTAGTCGCAGCTTGCCAGCGCAGGCCTGGGGAACACAACCCCCTGCGCAAGCACGGGGCTGTCTGAGCACGGGGACCGCGTCTGACCGTCGTTTTCCCGACCGCTCCTTTCCGTTCCCTCTCCGCAGGCAGCGAGACGCCAACGGTTGACCGGAACGCGTTTCAGTCACAGGAATGCGGGCCCCTGCCACGGCAGGTCCCCGAGGCCCGCCGGCTGTGACATGCGCCTGGCCAAGGCGCACCATCCGTACCCCCAGTCAGTCGTGGCCCCTGCAAGCGATGGGGCAGCTGTTCCTGTTGAGGACGGGCGGGCGGCTGTGCGCTGGTTCCTCCTCTTCTCGAATGCCCTCCCCGACTCGCACAGCCCGAGGGGCGGGGGCCCAAGGGAAAGGGTTGCCACACACCTGCGACCGGGAGCCCCAGGACGTGCTGATACTCCCACGACTGCCACATGGCCTGCTGCACGTCGAACATATCGTCGTGCTCCTTCAGATACGCCTCGCACTTCTTGAAGATGTCTGCGTGCACAGGCGCGGGCAGAGGAGCAGGACCGTGCCCGTGCGGAGCCGGCAGATGGTGGGGAGTCGCGCATACTGGGGCGGCGGGTGGGGCCATCGCACACTACATGTCTGGACGGTAAGTGGAGGGGCAACCCTGCAATCTCGGCTGCTTTGACCACCGAATCAGCCACAGAGGGTGCCGCTCAATGACAGCCCGTTTGCGAACATTCTACAGCCAAATGGTTGTGGAAGAGCACACAAACCTTGGTCCACCAGGCGCTGTCCCGGATTTTGGGACCAATAATTCTGAAACATCAGCTAAAATTGGCCTTTTTTGACCTGATTGTCCACCACCGCGAGCCACCACTGACTCCGTTTGGGAAATTATGTGGTGACCAGTACAGGAAAACGATCAACTGCATGTGAGAGTGGCTTACAGACAATACTTTTGCCTCGGGCTTTACTTTGCTTGAAGGCAACTGTTGATATCTAAGGCATCACCAATTCTGGGATGCACTGGTGCCAGACTGGCATCATGGAGGGGGCTCCTCATGGGGTGCCTGGCATGGAGGGTGAGTCGTCATTCTACTCATCTTCTGGGAGAAGTCTAGATAATTGTCAATTGTGGGAAAAGAGCTCGATTGCACCCGTTGCCAGCAAGTTATACCAGAATACCAATGAGCCCTGCGCCCAAATACCATGTGGGTCTGTGTCCTGTGTCCTGTACGAAACCTGCGATGGCGCCGTAGAACGCAGCCTCAAGGCTACAAATACACGTGGGGGTCGTGGAGCCCTTCCTTTCCTTCAACATGAGAAAAGCAGAGTCGTATCTTGGGGGCTGCACCCAAACCTTGAGGCACCCACCCAGAGCCAAAAGCAGGTCCACTCAAAAAAAAAGGGGGGGGGGGAGGTGGAGGAGCCCGGGAGCGAAGGGCGAGGGTTACTGGATGGTGTTTCCAGGCTGTGTTTTGACAAAGGGGGGCGGGGGGGGGGGGGGGCTTGTTATCCACCCATGTGGAAACCCCTTGAACAACCCACCCATATGCGTCACCCTGAAAAAATAGCGTGACTGGTGGCACACCGTCACGTCTCCAGATCCCTGCATCACACTGCATAGCTGCCCTGCATGCGGCACAGAAGCACACAGGGATACCTTTCAAGAACGCGAAGGCGTCCTTGCCATGCTGCCCCTTTGCAAACGCCACCAGCCTCTTCACGTCCTTCAACACCCAGTCCTCATATGTCCCGATATAGCTGGACTGCCTCTGGGTCTCTGTGGGTGCAAGATATGAAGCGCACCGCTCACCCACCTCCAACGCGCTCCATACAACAAAGATCCCCTTGACACTAGCCCCAGGGGGGTTTGGCACAAGGCCTTGGTGGTTGGCTCTGTTAGCCTGTGGCGGCGCCTATTGGCCTCTCGCCCTTGAACCTTCTGCTATGACAAGCAGGCATCCATTCTACTGCGGGCATCCGCACTGCCGCGGGCATCCACCTGCCTGGGTGGGAATGCAGAATGCAACTTATGCCCATGGCGTCCTCCCCTGACGGCCTGATCAGTGCCTGGTATGCGGCAATCACGAAGACCCCAGGCTGGGAGGTGCTCCACCACAACCAGCAACGTGAATGTCACACAAGGCCATGGGTGCTAGCTCACCAATGTGTGACTTGCTGGTAGTGCGTTGCAGTAATATCTTCTGAGCTCTGTGCCATTCATGGCGAGTGGGTTGCAGAAATATCTTTACTCAGAGTATTCGCACTCTGTCCACGGCGGGGGGGGGGGAGGGCAGGAAGGTTTGCGGGCGGAGTGGCCCCCGTGATGGGAGCCCCGGACGGGCCCACAGGGGGTCGGGTGGGGCTGGGGCGGGTCCGGGGTACCCCAACATATGTACCTCAACACAATCGCCACAACGCGCTGATCATTTTGAGGTGCATATCATGGGGGAAATTGTTTTCCTTTGGGCCGATTTCTGAGCCGTCCGGGGTTTAGGGTGTGTACCGGGTCTGGGTCTGGGTGAGGTGAGGTGTGGTGAGGTGAGGTGTGGTGAGGTGTGGTGAGGTGAGGTGTGGTGAGGTGTGGTGTGGTGTGGCGAGGTGAGGTGTGGTGTGGTGTGGTGTGGTGTGGTGTGGTGAGGTGTGGTGTGGTGAGGTGTGGTGAGGTGTGGTGAGGTGAGGCGGACTGGTCCTCAGACTGCCACTTTACAAGGGCTGTGTCACGGGAGCCCCTTTCCCTGACCCCCCGCCGCAAACCGTTTTCCCATCTCCCACAGGAGGCACAGAACTGAACAGGCGCTTCTTCCTGTGGGCTTTCTGGGACACCACTGGGCAATTCGCTTTCGAAATGAGGGGTCCGAAAACGCACTTTCCATCTTTTTGTGTGGTTTTTCTTTGCGGGGGGGGGGGGGGGTCGTCAGGGGGTTGCGTCCCTGGCTCATGTCAAGGGCCCAAAGGGGTTGCATTGGCACAGACCAAGACCGCCCGCAGGACAGAATCGTGAACAACATAACCCGCAAAAAAATAAAGACGATGTGTAAGACAACGACCGTGTCTAAGCGTGACCACACGCTAGGCAGTTAGACGGAGACCAGGACGTTTTTCGACTAATCTCTAAAATCCATAAAAAAAACTCGGGCTGCCCAGTGGCCAGCTCATTATTCAGGGACACAATTGGACCGCACTTGGAGGGCAACCAACGACCGTTGGAGGGTAAGTGACAGCGGTGGGAGGATAACCGACAGCGATTGGAGGGTAACCGACAGGAGTTGAAGTAAATGATGGCAGTTGGAGAATAACTGACGGCGGTCAAAGGGTGACGGACGACGGTTGGAGGTCGACGTTCCGAACCAAAAACAAAACTTGTCAACTGAAAAACGCCCTAGCAGAGACCACGTGTCAGACAGAGACCAGGCAGGGAGAGGGGGGAGGTCACGTTCATGGACCGAACTCGCCATATCGCCCGATGTTGGAGGTTACTGGCGCCTGCCGGAGGGTGTGGCTGTTACATCATCGTGCAAGAGTCATCGTTGATGGCCAGGGGAGGCTGTTCAGCACCCCCCGCCCGCAGGCATTAGGGCTGCCCATGCCTTCAAGGCCTTCAAGGGGATGGACCGGTGCTGTGTGTCCTCCAGTACTGCCGCTGTCACGTTTAGGAGCGCGGGCAGGGGAGTGACTACGGCCATTTAGGGGGGGCACGGCGGTGTTGATCCTTCTCCTTGTCAACGATGCAAGCTTAGTGGCCACCCTGCGGGCCCACCGGAAGACAGCGCCCAGGGCGGCGAAGAATTATTTTGGGGAAGTTTGGGGGGGGGTTTGGCACAAGGCCTCGATATCAGAAGTTGGGGGGGGGGGGCAATTTGTGGGGGGAGGGGAAGAGATTTCTTGTAAAAGTTCTGTGGCCCCGTGGAGCTGGTATGGGATGCATCATCACAGTGGAGGGGGGGGGGGGGCGACCAGGACGGGGGGGGGGGGATGCCCTCCTGCCGAAAAGGCTCTTATTCTAAAGCATGCCCTATGGGGGCCGTTTCAATTCTGGACCACAAGACCTGCGCGATGCGGAAAAATGGGCCCGGAAAGGCGGGAGGGGTTGAACTTGTTTTCTGGTGTTCCTTGGGAATACTCGAATACCCACGGGCCAGGCTGTCTGGGGGCACGGGCTGTTCGAGAGCCCTCGAGGGGGGGGGGGGGGGGTCAGTGACAAAAAGAACGAGCGCGTTGTATGATGTGTCGGACGTTGTTTGGAGTAGTTTCGTTTGGGACCAGACATGCCACTGGCGTCATGCGGGGCAACGGGTTCTCAGTAGCGATCGGCCCCGTATCAAAGGCCACTCAGTATTACCCGCCCCCCTGCACTACCAGAACTCAGTAGGAACGTGCTGCGTCCGGTGTGCGGCTCCGTAGGACCCTGCTCCGTCTCAGTTGGCAGACGCTTGTGGCACGTCTGTTTGGGACATTGGAGCGAGCTCTCCAGCCCTCTTACGAGGTACTGCTTCTGCCTCCGTGAAAAGCGCCTATGGGAAGTGTGCTGAAGAGCTTTTTGTCCTGACTTTGTTGCCTTGAAGCCTTTTGCCTCGTGTGGTTGAAGGGTAGCATTCCACATCTGCATCCCACAGCGCGCGCAGGGGGGGGGGGGGTGCAGTCATGTGTGGGTGGGTGGAAGGGTCGTTCCCGTTGCGTGCGTTGGACTGGGGGTCCAGCCCTCTGCCGGCCCTGCCCCTCCCCTGCCAGGACCTCCCCCGGTGGACCTCCCTGTCAACAAAAGCGGGCCCCCTTTGCTGCATTGCGAAAGGTCGCAGAACGGTGGGTCTGTGGACCAAGCCCCACACCACGTACCATCCCCAAGCGGAACGCCGTGTGCTCGCAGTGGAAAGGCATGCACTAGCGGCACATAAGACGGACGCCCATCCCGCCCCCACCCGACAGCCCCTGCGCACCCCCCCCACCCCCGACAAATGACCTCGATACACAGGCACTGCACACAGAAAGACACAGGGAATGCTTCCTGCGCGCCGCAGGCGCACCGCAGGTGCCGCAGGGGAAAGGTAATTAGCTGTGGGGCAATTCACACCGCATTAATTTTCCTCAATTTTGGGTGAAGGAAGTTCGTCAAACGGGCACAACGGCGAGGCACAATACTCAAAACCGACAAGAATGTTGCGGTGACCACTCCCCATTTAAATGTACGGTTCACAAAAGGAACAAACACCCATGTTCCGTGATAATTACCCAAAGCGCACACGCCTGTGCGCAACGCAGCGACGGCAGGACATACCCGCAGGAGGCTTGGGCTTGCTTGGCGTGTCGGCCAGTGGCATCGTCGGCGCCCGCGTGAATGAGTCACTCGCTGACGGCTCCTTCACCGCGGGCACGGCGTCAACAGCTGTGGGTTTGCGCTTCATGCTGGGGGACGCTGGGAGGGGACTCAGGTCGGCCTTGCGCTTGACACCTGGGGTAAGCGAGCCGTGGCCCGCACCAGTAAAATAGTGCGAATCTTGTGAAGAACGAACGCCAAAATGTTTGTCATGTTGAGCAACATATCACCAAACAATAATGGCACAATTTGAGAATTCAAATTATCTGCCAGGTTTCGGAGTCTCCCTGAAATATGCGCTCGTTACATTGTGGTGTTCTGGGCACCCTAGGACCAGGGCCCAAGCAATAGTACGACACGGGGACTGTTGCAAAATTGTTGCAAAAGTGTCGCGTGCTCTGTTTTATGCTATTTTTTCTAGGGTTGCCTTGCAAAAGAACACCTTGTCTGTACATCCCCAAAATCTCTGGCGCTGGGGTAGAGACGCTCTGCAATCAATCCTTGAATTTTTTGATAGTGTTGGTTGGGCGGTGATGTTCAGCAAATCGTAGCATTGTTGAGGTCACGTCTTGTACTTTGACCTCGGCGTACCTTGTACTCTGCCCCACAGAAGCCGACGATCTGAAACGGATCCAAATACCGTTGACATCACCGTTGCCATTGCCAACACAGGGCATGTCACACATAGAGGATAGTAGAATGAGTCCGAGAGAAAGAGTACATGACGACAGGGGACGGGCGACCCTGATGTCCAGGACCTGTTGTCGTGCAAGCCTTGCATGCACCTGATATTCCACCTACGATATTGACCTTGGGCGGACCGACTTTACGCCTGCTATCTGTATCTCATGCGTTGTCTTGACACCTACTGTGCGCCAACTATGATGCTGCTATGCGCCTACCACGCTTATGCCATGCGCCTACTGCGCGCTTGCTATGGGCCTACTATGCGCCTGCTGTGCGCTTGCCGTGCCGTGGGGGAACAAACACCGAAAGTAAGATTATCCAACAAAACTGCTTCCTCGGCATCCCAGTTTGCTACCAACACCCAACACGGTGACCACGCAAATGCTTGGGATAATGTGGGCGTGTTCCGTAAGCAACGGCATGTCACCTTTCACGAGTAGGATAGGCATCATTAAATGAGGCGCAGGCTCAGACATCCTTCCCCTGGAACACAATTGAACACACATATATTCAGACCAGCCGCAAACCTGTGTCTTTCGTCTTGTCTGGCTTGGCTTGCGCCGCTTTATTCCCAAGATAATCTCGGTCTTCGGCATCGCTTGACTCCAAACTCGCTGCAGTAGTGATAGCACACTGCGCAGTTGAGATTTTGATCGGTGTTTTAAATCTCCTCTTGGAAACATCTGCGATCCTTACAAACCCTTTACAAGCCCTGTACATCTTTGCATCTTACATCTGCCGCCTGCTCTGACAAAAGGATACCTCCTACAGCACTCCACGGTCTCTAAACTAGTCCGCAACCCTCCACCGAACTTGGCGACGCGCATCAACCCGACACAACCTTCATCAATCCTCCACAACTCTCCACAACTCTCCTACCCGATGCCTGCACGACCCTTGTCTACAACCAGCTGCAAAATTCGACAACTTTCCGCGTTACACTGCGACCCCACAACAAAGTTGCACAAAGAACCAAACCTGTGATCTCTGGTATCCGATATGATCAGATGCGGCAGCCTTTGGCACCCCCTTCTTGTTGGCCCGCAAGTGGCCCGCTTCATTCAGCACCCAGTCCAGAGCCCCCTTTCCCCAGTTTTCGGGGGCTCTATTGACCCCCGCCCCCTTCAAGTTGCCAGTTCCACGACCACAGGTGAAATACGGGTGGATGATGCAGCATCAAGGGGAGGGGGCACCAAGGGGGAAGGGAGGGGCATGGGACCGAGGGGCCAGTCAGGGGTGGGATTGGCGTCGTGAAGCGGTGAATGAGCATGCTGCAGCCTGCTGATGCAAGCAGGCATGCACCCCAGGCATGCACACGAAGCTCAAATGGGCAGGCACATACAAACGCTACTTTCACTTTCATCGGTGTCACTGTCACCACCGCCATCTCTGCCGGCGTCATAACCAAAAGTGTAGCGCTTCTCTGCCACTTTCTTGCGCTGCGTGCAACAGTCTTCCAGCCACTCCTTCTTCAATATCCATCCTGTGTGCGCAATAGCCAGCGACGCGGTCCATCCCCGCTTACCTCTGTAGTGCACCACCCCCGCGTCATTCCCCTGTAGTTCTCCATTTTCCCGATAGGCCTCGACTTTCCCACAACTTTTTTCACCCCCCATTTCTCCTCATTCGCCTGCATCCCCCCGTCGCCCCTTCCAAGCCCATGCATTTCCCGCCTATCACCCCAGTGCGCCCATTGACCCCACCCCCAGGCCGCAGTTTCACCCAGCTATCGCGAAGGCGGCAGTGGCGGCCCCCAACAGCCTCACAAGCTCGTGGAGGCAGCCACCAGAGCGGGCACGTGGCGGAAGCGCTCCATCCGGTACCTCAACCCACAAACCCCCCTCAAGTCTCAGGTATGCCCACTTTTCCCATTTTCCCCAGTTTGAGTGCAGAAGGTTCTGATTCTTTGAGTACTTGGGCGTCAATGGTTCGTGGAGGTTCTTCGCCTATGGACCTATGGCCGGCCTGCATCACCCTTCAATCTGTGCCCAACCCAACCCAGATGCCCCAGACTATTCCCAGCAGCGACACAGACCGCGAGAATGGCGAGAAATTGGGCAATTGGGGGGGGACGGGGGCGATTGCGGGGAATGGGGGCGAAGCGCGGGGACACACGGGCGTGAGATGTGTGAAAACGAGGGGGGCGGGTGATTGGTTAACCGAAAAAAACCGTTGGTTCTACCTCAAAATGCAGGAAATGGAAGGGCGTGGAGGCACAAAATGGGGGGGGGGCGCGGTGGAAATGTGGGTGAAATGGCGGCAAATGGGGGAAATGGGGGGCAACAGGCAGGAAACGAGGGACAAAGTGGGCAATGAGGGGAATTGGGGGGCGAAGGGGTGAGGAACACCCGGGGGAACTTGGGGGTTGGGGTTTCCAGAAAATATCAACAGCGTACGACACAAACCATCCGAGCAGGTTCAGGGGGAGACGTGGGCAAGCAAGAACACAGGGAGGACGACAGGAAACAGAAGGGCAAAACAGAATTGCCACTTTTCCCCACCCCACTCCCACTGTATTCGTACTCCATGCTCGCCAGACTTCCCGCAGGTGCCTCGGTGAACAATACTACTCGAACGCACACACCCACTGGAAACGCGGGACCTTTGTCACTCACTGACTCTTGCCGCCCTAGCGGCATCCCGTGACCCTTGGCTGACAGCAAGGGGGCTGGAAGCGCAGGGAGCCGGGCCCAAGCGGACAGTCCAGAACAACGGCCATGTCTCGCTTGCCGTGGCAGGCCTGCTCAAGACGCGAATTCTGCGTCAGTTTCCAAAAAGCCAAAAAACTGGAAGCAGGCCTCCATTTTGTACGGGGCTACTCTCGCTACTCTCGCTACGGATGCCGCATGTGCACGGTGCAAATGCCGTATGGACCTTACCGAACGGTACGGAGTCGGGGAGGGGCAGGGGTGGCCCCGATCGTGCCAAGCAGACACCCGTTGAGGTGTAGGGTGCGACCTCGCTTCACTTGCTTCACTTTCGGGGTGTTCTCGAATGCCGCAATCAAATGCGTGCACACCGAGTCCTCCCAGTCGTCTTGATATTTGGCTCCGAGGTCTGTCGCCGTCTTCCGCAGTTTGCCTCTCAGAGGATTCATGAAGCCAGACAGAACGACGGTGCAGCCCTGAGAAAGTCGGCATGAATCGGTGCTGCTGCTCCACACGGCGTTGGAGTCGCATGCCCCAACGTTCCCTTCAAGTGCGGCAGCCATCCGAGGGGGGCGGCCTGTTCCAATATTGACACGCAACCGTGTCCGAGAAGTTTTGGGGGTCCGGAAGGGGGGGAGGGCGGGGTTCGGTCGGTCAGCCGCCGGGGTCCCCAGGGGGGTCGGTGGGTCCCCAACATACATACCTCAAAATGATCCCCATGACACGCTGATCATTTTGAACATACACAGGTGGGGTAAAAAAATTTTCAGAAAAAACATTTGCCCATCAGCTCAGGCTCCCATCAGCCAAGGTCCGACCCGGAGGTTGGGTCGGACCTTGGATGACCTTGGGTCGGACGGAGGTTGGGGGTCAATATCATTTTTGTGCTTTTCACCCATTTTTGAATTCTCCACAAAATTCTAAGTATTTTGAGTATAGATAAATAGGACAAAAACAAAAAATTTCCCTCTCGGGAGGCCAAAAAATTTTTTTCCGGCGCCTTTGATGCCAACAGTTTCCCCCAAAATCTCAAATTGCAGGAAGCCGGGTTCGAGAACATTGGGGGGATGTGGAGGAGGGGGGGGCTGGTCTGGATTCGAACAGGCCAGCCCCCTTGGGACCATCCCACAACACTGTGGTATCACCCCTTGGGATGCCCTTTCGCGCGTTCCCGGCGTCTGTGGAACGTGGGCCCAACGGGTTGCAGGACTTTGCCTCCGTTCCTGGCGAGGGGGCCGGCTGGCAATTCCAACTCAGACCACTACCCCCTGGGGATGAGGGGGAGGGGGCCAGGACCCCCGGCGCGCGCATCGAGTGCCGCCTCAATGCCACGGTCATCCACACAGTACAACACCCCTTCCTCCTTGGAGGGTCAGGGAACCAGCAGCGCAGAGGCTAGGGCCGTGGCTAGGAAGGGGGCCACAGCCGGGGTTTTGGAGAAGAAAAGCGTCCCACGGCAGCTTTTGATATATGTTGACAGAAATGACTCCAAAATGGGGGGCCTTGTGGGGAATACCATCTCAACTCTTTACACCGCAGAAGGGCACCCTCTTACAGGGGGTTGAGTCTCTTTCCTAACCACTGCACCCCCCGCCCCCCTTCTTTTGCGGCCTTTCCCCCTCCCACGCCCTCCCCTGCCGTTTGTGACTGCCGACCCCATGACCTGGGTGCTCTGTCAGCTTCAGCCCCGATCCCTCGACGCCATCGGTGGGGCCTCCAGAATGAGGGGGGAAAGTGCGGCCGCAGAGCCCTCGGTAGGTGGTGCACCGCCACTGTACGCGCGGCCCTGCGTCCCGTATGCTGCCCTGGCACCAGCTTGACCCCGCCTCTGCTCTGGTGCATTTCACAACATGTGCAATATCACAACAACAAACAAAAAGCAACCAGGATCGAGAAAGCACCGCAAGCATCAATCGCTGGCGACACGGAACGTATGGGACAAGGGCCGGGGCTGAACCTGTGGGGTGCTGTTCATTTCATGCTTCTTGTTCTTAGCATTTGGGCTTGGGCCTCCCAGTTTAGTGCAGTTTCTAGCTTGGTCGAAATCGAGGGGCAGGGCCAGGGGCCTTGGCAAGACTAGCCCGGGGCGAAACACAGGGCCGGGGCTAGGCGGGAACAGGGGCAGGGCCAGGGCCACTGAGGTGCAGAAACGAGGGCCAGAGCCAGGAGGGGGCCTGGGGCCAGGGAGGAACCGTGCCCAGTGGTTGCAATAGGATGGTGGGAAGCAAATGGCTGAACGAGTCGTGAATGTTTTCGCTCTCTTATTCTGCCAACAATTTACAAACCAAGGGAAGAAAGCAAAAAACCGACTGAGCTAGGGCAGCTGGATATTAATGAAATACCTCTGGGCATGCCTGAACTTCCACTATTTCCATTGCTCACAGCACACATTGTGCAAACATATAACCCCGCCCCATGAGGTTTAGTGTGCCGTGCATTGCGCTTCTAGTGCATGGGTCTGCGGTGTGCCACGACTGCCTGGTCTGCTGTTTTCCATGTTTCGCACGTTTGGCTTATCAATCCCATGTTCCGATTGTGAAATGCCTTCTGTGGCCCGCATTATATGCGTACGTTTTTGATTTACTTGTGTTTCCTGCTAAACTGAAGCGGTAGTACGCTTGGGGGTGGTTGAGGAGGAGTGTGGGCACTTGATTTGGCAGTGGTGTGCCTTGCACCACCCGAGTAAGCCCCTTCCACGGGGGGGGGCACCTGCGCCGCATGTCCTGGTGGTGGAGGCCCACTTTGGCCCATCCGACTGGAATGGGGGTCGTGTGGACTGTGACTCCCACTGCGCAGGGTTGCAGCCTTGTGCCCCGAGCGTCCACTCCCGTGCCAGCGCCGACATGCTTCACATTCAGTCATTCGCAGGCTGTGCAGTTCGGAGGCCATCGATGTGGGACTTGTATTTGGGCTAAGGGCTGGGGGGGGGGGTCGGGCAAAAGCGACACGTGGCGCTTCGGCATGGCAAGCAGAGTGCATTACCCAATGGCACAGAACCGGGCAGCAAGGGGGGTCCGGAAGGGGATTCACCTTCAAGATCGTCTTGGGGTCTGCTTTCGCTCTTTTGGCACCTGCTTCAGCATGGTCCTGCGCACAAATGCCACAACTAGCACTTGCAAGGCAGTGGCCTGTCTTCAGGCACCCATGCCGATCCGAGTTCAACGACAATGCCCCCTGACAATTCCTGAGCAAAGCGTGCTGCTTGTGTCAGTGAGGGTCAACGTTGCGGCCCTTGAAGCCCTCTAAGAATGCACGAAACAGGGGCTCCGCTCTGCCCCCAACTCTCTGTCACCCTAAAGTGAGGCTATTCTTTGCTGCATTATGTTCGACAGTGGATGTTCTGTGCAGGGCCTGAAGTGTCCGGCTTGGGGGCATTGTGAGGCAAACCACGAGACAACACTAAGGCACTGGGGTTGTGTTGATTGGTCCTGATCCTGCAGCTCCGAATGCAGTTGAAGTGGCTGCTGCTGTGGCTGTGGGGAATACGAGGCCGAGATACAACCCTTCGACTGCACGTCGCTGTGTTCTTGAGACAGCCCGAGGAACGTCATTGTTCCGACGACTTGTGATTCGGTGTTTTCATAAAAGCGGGTTTGGAGTATGCGACTGAGGGCACAACCCGGAAATCTGGTGAGTGGCACGGCCTGCTTTGTGTGGCCGTTCTCAAGAAAGGGCAAACCAGTGGGGGGGCCTACCAAGCGCTGGAGACAATCACAAGCCGGAGTCCGCACGAAAGAGGGTTTGGTGCCTCAGAACATGGGACCGGGCTCAGGGTCCGCACTCACATCAGGGCACCTTCACTTTGGTAGGCT
The DNA here is from genome assembly GCA_964036045.1 of Eutreptiella sp. 'Long Island Sound 2002'. Taxonomy (NCBI): domain Eukaryota; phylum Euglenozoa; class Euglenophyceae; order Eutreptiales; family Eutreptiaceae; genus Eutreptiella; species Eutreptiella sp. 'Long Island Sound 2002'. The sequence continues at coordinate 173,527,124 of OZ038379.1, forward strand.
TAGGGGCATCGTGGCTTGGCTTGGCCTCCACCGGGGCCTTGTGCTGCGGTTTCACTTCCTTCGGTGGCTTCATTGATTGTGCGGCGGATTCCTTCGGAGGTTTTGGGGCCTTCGTAGGCGGCGGAGAGGCCTGTGCCGCAGCCGGGGGTTTTGCCGCATGCTGTGCCTTTGTGGGCGTAGGGGCCTGCGAGCAGTGGTGCGGAATGTCGGTTGAGGCCAGTTCTGGGGGATGATGTGGTCGTAGGGGGCGTCGGTGCGTGGCTCTGGTTCTGGTTCTGAGAACACCGGGCCTGTGGCCCACACGCCTCACGTGGCGCGCGGAGCCTAAAACCACGGGTGTTAGTTTTGCGCCACCTCTGGGCCACGTACACTCCGCATACTCGCATACTCGTGCTCCGCCTGCCCATACTGGCGCCTCTATCTCTGGAGAAAGCGAGCGCCCATACCTGCCACCTTCGCCAGCCTTCCACTGCGCAACCCGTTCTCTTGGCATGTTAGAGGGGACATGTGGGCATGCCGCTCCAGCTCCCTTACCAGGTTGGGAATGTGTGCCACCAGGCGCTTCGCGCCCTTTATTTGGACCCTCTTCCGAGTTCCAGGAGCCGGCACTCCAAGTGGGGGCAGGGGCGAGGGGGGGGGGGGGGTTCCACAAAGTGTCGGCCGGTACTTCCGGGTGGACGCACTGGTTCGATTTTTCAGGAGGAAGTCCTCGACATCGGAAAAGGGGGGTGTGACCTAATTAAAAAAACAGACAAATGCAAACCAGAGGTAATGCACTCCACAGTCAGGCATAAGTGCATCTTTATTCTCTATGCCAAACCTGGTTAAACCTCAAGACACACACTGTGTCTGAAACAGAAAACAGAACACCAGGTCCGACCCCATTAACCAGACAAGCACAGGCAGCAGCTGTCAGTCAGACATCAGCAATCAGTGTCGGATAATCGGAAAGGGGGCTGAAAGGCAGGATATCTGACCCACTGCTCACAATGGCCGCTTGTTTTCTTCGGCCTCTTGTTCCAATGGAAGCCTTTGGCTGGAAGCCTTCCCCCCTTGATCACTGTGTGGGAATGCTCCACCAGCACCCCTGATCTAAGAGTCCGCACCACACTGGCCTTGGGTGCCGTCTTTCGGCGGGTCGCCTGCGGGCGAGGGTAAAATGCACCCTGAGGCACAAGCGGACGACACAAGGCCTGGATTCTTCGTTGCAGAACGCTGAGGTTGAAGATTTGTGTCCTGGATGTTACCCCCAGACCAGTCAGAACCATCACCATCAAAGAGCAGGCACTCTAGGAAATCCGCTTTCCTCTCGTGCTTCCGTGCTTGGTCGGGCCATGTGCATGAAACTTGCGTTCCCTTGCTACTCTGGACTGAGACCTACGCCCGAATGTTCTTTGTGCAATCATCTTCCTTCCCCTTTCAGTCAAGAGCAGCAACGAACAGTTGCTCTATGGGAGGACAACCTCCAAGCACATGGTGCACCAACCCGCCCTCAGATTCCTGGACGTTTTAAACGTGCATGTGTGTGGGGGGGAGGGGCCGGGGGTATCTCATGCCAGCTCTGAAGGAGCTAACATCACGGAGGAGACTTTGCCCTCATCCGAAATGCCCTGCAACCACAGCTCATTCACTTCGCTAACCTCGGCCCTCCCCACTTCTGCCCTATGTTGTCCCTGCCATTGCCCCTACCAGTGTCCATTCACCTGCCACTTGCCCATGTGTACCTCAGCCTCTGCCCTCAACTTGAGGCAGGGGCAGAGAACGTGGGCAGCCTTGCTCCACCCCTGTCTCCTCTACTTGCCCTGCCTCTCCCCTACGGTTTGCCCATACCCCTGCGCCTGTGTCGTTGTCTCTGCCTGATCCCAGTTCCAGCTTTCCGAAGAGGCACTACAGGCACTGCAGGGGTGTACCTCCCATTGCTACTCACAGCTGCCACTGCTGTACTGTCGCCTGTGGGAGGGTTAGGGTTGCAGAACACCTTTGCCTTCTCGGGAGCTGGTGGTTTGAAGGACATTCTGGAGGGAACATCTGCGGCGGGTTTCCGTGACACCATGCTGGCCGGCAGACCGCGCGGCTGACTGGGAGGGGCTGTCATTGACAGCATCCGCTCAGTCTCGGCCCTCCGTTCTCGCTGCTGCTGCACCTGCAGCACAACGCAAGGTGTCTGGAGGAATGTACCAACCTCACGGGGGGCCTCTAGGCCAGTGGGGATTCCTCTTGGCCCTTGAGGATTCCTCCAGACCAGTGGGGATTCCTCTGGGCTAGGATCCTCAAGGGTGAGTCTGACACCAGCAAACAGCACATATGTTTCCTCATGGCTATTGATGGTTCTTCTGCAACCTCCAGCCAACCTCCAGCACCCTGAAGCTAACCTCCAACAACCTCCAGCAACCTTCAGCCAGCCTCCAGCAAACCCCCAGACAACCCCCAACAAACTCGAAACCTCCATCCAATTCCCAACAACCTCCAGCCAATCTCCGGCAACATCCGGCCAACCTCCAGCCAACCTACAGCCAGCTGCCTCCAGCCAACCTCCAGCCAACTTCCCGCAACCTCCAGAAACCCCCAGCCACCCTCCAACAACCGCGAGCCAACCTCAATCAACTTCCAGCCAACATCCAGCCAACCTCCAGCAACCTCCAGCCAACCTCCAGCCAACCTCCAGCAACCTCCAGCCAACCTCCAGCACACTCCAGAGGTTGTTGGAGGTTGGCTGGAGGTTGCTGAAGCTGGGCTGGAGTTTGCTAGAGGGTACTGGAGGTTGGCTGGCGGTTGCTGGAGGTTGGTTGGGGGTGGCTGCAGGTTGGCTGGAGATTGGCTGGAGGTTGCTGGAGGTTGCTGGAGGTTCGCTGCAGGTTGGCTGGAGGCTGTTGGAGGTTGGCTGAGGGTTTTTGGCGATTGCTGGAGGTTGCTGGAGGTTGTTGGAGGTTGGCTGGTGGTTGTTGGAGGTTGGCTGAAGGTTGGCTGAAGGTTGCTGGAGGTTGCCGGAGGTTGGCTGGAGGTTGTTGAAGGTTGACTGGAGGTTGCTGGAGGTTGGATGGACGTTGCTGGGGGCTGGATAGAGGTTGCTGGAGGTTGGATGAAGGTCGTTGATCGTTCGATGGGGGTTGCTGAGGTTGGCTGGCGGTTGCTGAAAATTGGCTGCAGGTTGTTGGAGGTTGGCTGGAGGTTGGCTGGAGGTTTGCTGGAGGTTGGCTCGAGGTTCGCTGGAAGTTGGCTGGAGGTTGATGGAGGTTGGGTGGATTTTGCTGGAGATTGACTTGAGGTTGCAGAAGAACCATCAATGGCCGTCAGGAAACATGTATGCTGTCTGCTGGTGACTCTCCCTTGAGGCTGGCTGGAGATAGCTGGAGGTATCTGGAGAGGTTGAGCAACCTCCAGCCGACCTCCACCACCCCGCAGCCAACCTCCAAAAACCTCCAGCAACCTCCAGCTGACCTCCAGCCAACCTCCTACCACTGTGCACACGTGCCGGGTGGCGAGCCCACCTGGGACTGAGAGGAGGCCCGACGTTGACACGCAGACCTTCTGTTGCATCAGTTTGATATTCATCGACTGGGACATGGGCAGTGGTGGAACGTCGTCTTCGTCGTCGTCGGGCAAGTCGGGGACCGTCAGCGGCAGAGTATTTGAGGTCAGCAATTCGCTGAGAAGTGAGAAGAAGCAGCCGCATCAAAACGTCATGAATAGATCTCCCGGCTGGGAGGGGATTGCACATGACGAAGGTGGAGGGTGTGACGGCTGGGGGGGGGGGTCAAGGCTGCACCATAGTGTGGTGGGCAAGCATACATTGGAAAGACCTGGTGCAGGGGAGGAGGGGGGCCGGGAATGAGGGGCCGTACAGGCAGGAAGGAAGAACTTTTAAAAACACCTGGTGTCCGCACTCACGGTTGAGCAACAAAAGAGTTGGAGGGGGTGGGGCTATGCAGGTCCTGCAGAACAAAAAATGACTTGTTACCGCCCCCATCCCTCACCTTGGGATCCCTGGAACTTCCCGGCGTTCGTCAAGAATTCAAAACCCCCATCCTGGCCTCATTGTGGCCCTGCACAATCCCACATCATTTGTGTTGCAGAGCATTCGTCAAACTTCATGGTCTGGGAATGACTGAGCAGCTCTCGTCGCTGGCAGGGGAGCGGACGCCCAACTGTGAGCAGTGTGACAGACATTCCACTGCCATCCACAATACCACCCTCCCTCCTGTCCCCCCACCCCCCCCTCCCCCAGAAGTGACCTCAACCATTATGTAGGTCACACAGAACACAGGCTGTTCTACGCTGTGAACTCCCGTCCTTCATGGACCGGGGGTCAGATGCACGCAAACCCAACGCAAAATCTGCCCACATGCCTCACCGCAACTCTCTTCGCTGGGGCCTCCTCCGGTTCCTCTGGACTTGGATCGGAGATGTAGATGAAAGACAGACCGATGTTGCTCGGCGGCTGAAACGGCTGCGACACTTCGACCCGTACGTACTTCCATTTCTGTCACAACAACAGGCGTTTGCATGCACTTGCCTCATCACCGTACGGCCCTGACGGACTAGTCTCACTATTGGCAATGCATGCGCCTCGCGCACCCAGAGGCAACCCCACACCAGAGCATACAACTGCCCCCAGAAGGCGGCGATAACCCCAAGCACACAGCACCGCACCCACACCCACACCCACACCCACACCCACACCCACACCCACACCCACACCCACACCCACACCCACACCCACACCCACACCCACACCACACCATACCACACCACACCACACCACACCACACCACACCACACCACACCACTGAGATGCATTGGCAGCGGCAGCAAGCAGCTAACGCTCTGACGCAAAAAACAGATCAGGCATGTAAGGAGACAAGGTACCAAACAGTCCCGGGAAACAATAAGGGGGATCGTTGTACAAGTGCCACGCACCAAATGAACACCTCCCCGTGTCATCCTAAATAAGGTCCTTATGAGGTCCGTTTTATTTGTTGCATTGGTACGGTACCTTTGGACAAACCTAGAGGTTTACGATGCAGCCCCCCCCCCCCCGCCGCCGCTCGTCCGTGTCTTGCACAACACCAACCTGATCCTCCTTGTAGCGCGAAAGTTGGTGACTAAATGTCTTCGTCCGATCCTTATTTGTGCCGGCCCGGACCTCCGTCATGTGCATGAACGTCGTCATGGGGAGTAGCACGTGCAATTGCCCCTACAAAATGAATGCACATCACCGAACCTCGCCCAACCGTCGCCATGTAACTGCCCAATAACCGCTGCCTAGGATGCGTGTTCTTGTAGGCAACAAAGCAACGACCCAAACATGCTCATTTTAGGTGCGTGTATATTTGAGGATATACGTGCCGCTCTCTTGCTTGCTTGCCAGTTTGCTTATCTGCCCCGCCATAAGTGTGTGACTGCGCTCTCCACTCACACAAATGGGTCCTGGACCGAAGGAAAGCAAGCGGAACACGAGACTCAACAAAGGACTCAACGGCTTTTTGAACGAGGCTTGCTTTTCTTTTGCATCATAGCTTTTGCACCGGGAAGCTCCATTGTTTCCGTGGAAAGGAAGAGCCATGCGGTAGATTAAGGTGCAAGGCGAAAGCGCCAGGTGCAGAGTCGAGATGAAAAAGAGATCTGCCAAGAGGGAGAGTTGCACCAAACAGCCACGTGAGATAAATGGGGGGGTGGGGGGCAGAGGCAGTTCGTGGTGGTTGGTCGTTGCACCAGCTCAAGCTTGCCGTTTCGTCGTGCCGCACCACATCGGGCGGAGGTTGGGGTGCTCGACTTGTGAGGCCATTGAAAGATGTCACTTTGCGAGGTGGTGGTGCAATAGTCGGCACGAGGCATAGTACCTCGTTGAATCCGTCCATGCTAACAAATATTTGTACAAAGGCTGAACCATAATTTCCCACTTCGATGCTCTTGATTTCGGAATCCCTCGTCAACATCTAAGGCGCATATGGGGCGAAGGAGCGTGCGGCAAAACAATATGCGCAATCGCACGATAGACACGACGAACGCAACTCCAAAGACACAAAGTGAGAAATATGGCAAGATACAACAAGAGGAGAGACCAAACAACGAATCTCAATAAAAGCAAGCAAGAATGGGGCCTATCATCATTCATGAGTTGCACATGCATTTGCTCGACCCAATATATGTGTTCTTGCCAGGGCGGGGGTTTAGCCACAAAATGAATGAATGATAGAATGAATAGTGGAGAAAGGTGCTGAATCGAAACCCTCCCAGACATGCACTAATCACCGATGCCATCCAAACACGCCTCTTTTCTCAAAATTGTGTCTCGCATTTCCTAATTTTTTTCTACAATTGCATTATCGTGGCCAAGACGCAATGGTACACAAAAATCGGGGCATCGCTCGCAAAACAATTCGACCTTCGACAAGACACATCAGCCCGCCGGAGGGGGCATGCATGAACCCTGCGCTGTCTGGGCTAGGGTTTCTCTCCGTGCTGTGTAGTGTGTGGGCACAACATGCGAGTAGACATCATGGTCCATCCTAGAAACCTCGAGGTCTTCATCCGTGACCCCCATTGCCAGGCAACGGTGTATTTCATGGGAACCTCCTTTTATCCCGGACCATGTGAGATATTGACAAGAATCCGTCTGCCCTGTTCCGGAAACGACATCTAAGCATCCATGGCACGACAACCGCCCAACGTCTACATGTCGGAAACAAGTGGGCATAGTGATGACGCCATTGGGTTTCTTGCTTGGTGGTTTGGTTTGCTTGGTTCGTGGGATTGGGAATATCGTGTGCGCTCGAAGATGAAGAGCACAAGAGCAACGGCAAATGATAGCACGGAACAAGAGTCACGGTCGACTAAAGCCTTTCCGGCCACGCTCTTTTTCGACGTTCCCCATATGATGCAAATGTGTCCTTTCCTCGAACCAAGAATACATCATCATCAAGATGAAGTCGAGAAAATTCCGTATCATCGGCACCTTGGGGCGAACATGTAGCTTCACGTGTCCGAACAACTCCCAAGACCCACACTGAGAAATGTACCATTGGCTAACCCTCCACCAATGGTCGCAACATCACACGTTACAATCTCACCTCTAATTGTCCCACCCTCGCCACATGGTTCTCCGCACGCCCCTCAGGCGCACTTGTACAAAGCTAGCACCCACGGCGGCAAAGCAAAGCAAACCAAATCTAACGTCGCCTTTTTTTGGTCTCCATCCGTGCTCCAAGGGCGAAACTTCTCTCCACTTTCAAGGTTCTTCGCGGGAAGCTTGTGACTTTCGGAGGAACAATTTACCACTTTGAACGGGACACGCATAAATATGTCTATGAGTTGGACGATGGACGCATGTGGGGCTTTCGACCATGGACGACACGTGTCATGGCCTCGATCTCATCACGGCAAACATAGTCGATAAGGTGGCAAAGGGTGGCGACTTTATGATTCCACAAATCGTGAGGAGGGATGATCGCTAGATTATCTTTATAAGGAAAACAGGTTATTCACCCGTTCTTCTGCCAAAAAAAAGAAGGGCCATGGTGAGCGCGGCCCGTTTTTTTTGGGCAGAAAAACGGGTTAATGGCCCGTTTTTTTTGAAAATGGGTTTTATAGCCCGTTTTTTTTTGGCGAAAAAAACGGGTTATCCGGCCAACGCCAGGGTACCAAGACGATCCACTTTGTATGGACCCCCCCGGTGTCCGGTGTGGGTCCCCCTTGCCTGGTAGAGCACACTTTGAGAAGAAGCAAAGCGAAAGACATGGTGGATGACGTGAATAAAAACAGCTGCACCGGCATGGGGAAAACTGTCTCCATTGTACATATAGGGAGGGGAATAGGGTTAATCACAAAGTGGATCACTTCACTCAAACTCACTCCTTTGTGCAGCAGGGGCCAAGCATAGAACCATCTGTAGCACCCCCCCCCCTGCAACTTTTTTGCGCATGTTAGATTTGCAGGTTTGACCATGCTCTTTTGCACACCAAGTTGTCAATAGGTGAGGGCAGCACAGGCAACCCCCTTTTGGCACCTCTTTTCGCACCCTTTTCACACCCTTATTGCGGCCCCTTTTTGCGCGAAAACCCTCCACAGGTTGTAGGAGTCAAGCATGGCACAACAAGCAAATCCTCAAATGACCATCACGCCTCTTTCTGTGCCCCCATTTTGTTCTCATTGCATTACTCTTAGGCAAGTAGAGTGCCACTGAGCGCCACTCCTCAACTGGCATGGGGCAGCGGCTGCCATGACTTGGCAGTTGCACGGGGAAGGGGGCTGCCTTGGGCAAGCCAATGGTTGCTTCAGCATGTGCGCCACTTGGAGACGAGGAGGTTACGGCCACAAATGGAAATTTCCTTGGTGCATCCCCCCGGTCGGGCCCGGTGCTAAAAAAATACCACAACCCGTTTTTGTGGTAAAAAAACGGGTTCTGGCTGGAACCCTTTTTTTTTTCGCCAAAAAAACGGACTATTAACCCATTTTTAATTCAAATCAGCTTGTGCAAGACTACTCCCTTAAATGAACATGCCAAGGGAAGAGGAGAAGGGGAAGGAGAGGCACAAGACAGGTCTGGCATGGTGCCAGAGGTGCTAGAGGTTCCTAACGAAAATGGAAACCGTGACATCACCAACAAAGGGAGGGTGGGAGCACTTTCTGATGATATGGAGAGGCGTGCTACACCTTTTTTTTGCTTGGCCCGCCCACCAAAGTGTCTGGATGGATGTTACTGCCCCGAAGCCCAGCTGCAGAATTTCTGACTCCCTCCTACCATAATATCAATGTCATGCTTGCGCCATTGCAGTACAGGGTTCGGTGATGCCCCCCCCACCCTATTTTGAGGATACCGGAACCCATGGAATCATCCTCAGGCCTTCAAATCTCCTCTAGCAGGCACAAACAACAGAATCCAGCACAAAACTCGATTAAGAATGAGACTCAAGCCAGTACTATCGGGTCAAACAGCGCCGATTGGCATTTTCTGCATTTTCTTTTTGTATTCGTGCTGCATGCATTCATTGTACAATCCCGTGCGTTTGCTACTTGATGCATGCCGACGAAAAAGGGAGGTTTGATGAGGAAAACTTTTGATCCCATTCAATGGCTGCCAATTTCGCTAATACAAAGCCCTTTTACAACGTTTTCGGTGGCTGCTGGTGCCCACAGCATGTTTACAGCACATATTTACAGCATATATTTTGTGGACATGTTATTCACCCCAGAGTTGGAGCACGGAGGGAGGGGAACAATAGAGTCGGAGTACCAACTCTGGAACCACCCATTGCATCCCAGAATTGAGCGGTTGTGTAAAACAATTTTGTACCGCACATTCCGCACTGATAAGATGTCGACACCATCTCTTTACTTCTGCGAGATTCAATCGCTATGTCTGCATCTTCACACAAGGCCGTGCAGGAGCTTGCCACAAGTATTCCTCATGCAACACTTGCCGCATAAACCATAAATCCTTTGTTCAATTATCAGCCTGGTGAAGCAGTGTGTTGGTTTTGTTTGCATATCATGGCATGAGTGCATTTCCTCTTCCAATGAAAGGGCTGTTGGTTGTGGCAAATATCCAGACAGCACCAAGACCAATTCAGACACCAATTGAAATCTCGAGCAAACATTTGTGCACCACTAGAAATTACCGCCAACCATCCAAATGAAATGTGGAGTTACCAATGAACATTGGGTGGGTGGGCAATTCAGCTTGGGTTGATGGGTTCTCCCCCCTACCCCCCCACCCGGTGGTTCATGTTTAAGTAGGGACGGCTGCAATACCCAAAGCACAACCACTTCGCTGTCATGAGACAGAGTCGGAGCATTAGCAGTAGCCACATGGCAGCAACAATTGGAGGTGGAGCATCCAATCAGGAACCACAAATCTGCTAATTACCTGGAGACTGCTCGCTTGTGGAGAAAACCCTATAGATACATCCCAAAAGGTGTATCAATGTTCCCTGTGAATGAATCTCATACCAATCGGTACCAAAAGGTGTATCTTTTTGTCCTCCTATCAAACACCATGCAAATATGTCTGAAAAATTGTATCAGCAGTTTACACTGTATCAAAAAGTCTATCAGTTTGTGGACACAGTACGCACAGATTTGTGCCAGTTGTACCAACAATGGTACACAATGTGAATTATTTTATGTGCATATATGTACCAGTTTTGAGCTACTCGGGGCAAAAGGGGCACAATACGGGTGGGTACAGTGCCATGCTATCACGGGCAGGGTTTGTCTTTGTAGGGTACAGTTTGCCACTACTTTCGGTTCGAGACAAGTGAGAACAAACCTCCCCCATCCCCCTCAAGATATACCCATGTACGTTTTTTTGGTCTCCAAGATATACCCATAATATGAGGGTTTTTCCTTCCACCACTTTTAGGATACCCACCTCCCCAAGTACCATCAGCAAGACCTTTAAGCTCAGTGGTTAGAGCACCCATAGAGCGTATATTGACGTGGATTCCGCCGGGAACGTGGGTTCGAGTCGCGGAGTCTGTCTTGCGAATCCATTGTTTGAAATGCCCTTTTCTTTGAAATTTCACGCTGCTTTTGTAATTGCTTCTGGTGAGCTGTCTTGAAATGTCCAATGTGGTTTAGCGACTGCTTTTTTCTCTTCTTGCACCAAGCGTCTTACTTGGTGCACAAAAAAGACCCGTATGCTTGTGGCCAGTTATGCACAAGTCCGGGGTGTTGTGTTGATAATACATCTTATCATGTGTTGGGCAATTTGGCCGTGCAATGCGGCACATCACGATGTGTAGCATTGTGTTGGATTGGTGTGCAATGTCGTTTCAGAAGGATGTTCTATCTAGGTTCTAGAGTGATGGGGAATACAGTGATGCAGAACACACCACCCCGGTACCTGGGTGGTCCTTTTGGAGAGTAGACTTTTGGGTGTGTGTGTGTGTGTGTGTGTGTGTTTGTTTTTTCTCATTTCTTGTGCTTCCTTTTTTACAACACCAAGCTACAAGTTCTTGTGCTTCCTTTTTTACAACACCAAGCTACAAGTCCAATCCAAGTTGTCCGCCTCCACACTTGGTATGGTACACAGTCCCAACACTAGCCATAGGCAGGCGGTTCGCGGACCATACATTGACTCCAACTCCAAATCCTGCTCTCTCCCTCCCTCCCTCCGGTTGCAATTTTGTTACGAAGTCTACAACCCATGCTAGGCCGTGACACCTGTTTTCCTGACATGGCACTACGTGAAGGGCAATTTATGGCACCATGCTCCGGATTTACGGAATTGCATTGAAGAGCTTTTGTGTTTGTGAACGTGTTGGTTTCGTTGACGAAGAGGATTTCCGCCATGAGTCAACACTCTGATTCCTCGAAAGGTATTGTTTGCACAACATCTGGAGCAAGGGGTAGTAGAAACAAGCACACCATGTTTTATGTCACTTTGCATGGAATTTTGGTGAAGCACCTTTTTTCGGAGAGATGGAGAATGTCAAGAAGCCACATGTGGTGTGCCTCAACACGCATCCCTAGTAGAGTATGTTGCGGCAGGAAACCTTGACTGAGTTGTAACACCCCATGTCCCCCCGCCCCACCCTCTCCTTTCCTGCCTCCAGAGGCCTTGTGAACATGTCATGTGGGGGCGGCTGCACAGCACCAGTGTGCCAACTACTAGGCTCTGCAGACGCGGAAGTGACACCAACAGGAACACAGACCGCGGCAGCCGTCAGAATACAGCGGCCCGACACCACACGCACAGGGAAGAACGGGTGACTGTCCAAGGCCCGTGAAGAAACAGCAACCCGATAGACCACATGCCCGCAGAAACACAGCGAGGCAGGTGGTGGACGACCAGGACGCGGAGGGGAGCGGACAGCAAAGGCCGAGAAACGAACCCCGCAGCAATCATAACAACCCTAGCACGCCAACTACTGGGTTCCACAAGCGCGAAAACGACACCAGGAGAAACACAGGCCGCAGCGGCCGACGGAACACAGCGATCCGACATGCGAAGGGAAGAATGGGTGACTGTCCAGTGCCCTGTAAAGAAACAGCAACGCGACGGAATGTCACACAGGGGGTCAGTCTGTTAAGGCCTTCGGGTCAAACAACTCAGGTTGGCGAGCATGCATGCAGCAGCCCCAGTGCGGGGTTTGGTCATTTTTATTGCCAAATTCGCAAAATCAGCGGAATCCGCGGAATCGGAGGGGGGGTCGGCTAAGCTAGGATCCGCGGAATCCAAGGCTTCATGAAACCTCCTCCAGTGCGTCAGCCATGTACCAAGAAGGCTGGCTGGCTGCCATTGCCCATGGAGTTACACCCAAGTTAGGTGATGTGAGGCTACGCCCGAGTCGTATCACAGAAATTAAACGTTTCACAAGTCAAGGAAAGCCCGATATGGTGTTGAGTGCTTGTGTTTCCCGCCCCCCACACTCCAGGATCAAGGACTTCCATGGGAAAATGTGCGGACTTTGTTGAGCAAGTGGAAACCCACACTTTGTGTCTGTGTTGTCCTACCGTGTCAGCTGGCTTGGATAGGGTCAACCAACGTGTTCCTGCATTGAATCCTTGGGCCAGGTGCCGGGGCATTTTGCTAAAGCATATGTGCTTCATGCAAGCGAACCCATGTGCTTGACTTGAACCTTCCGCTACCATCTATTGTAGGTAGACCCAGAATGGAAGGACCTTCACGAAATGAAGCGTTTCGAGGAAAGGATCCAGACAAGGGCCGGGGGTTCAAGTAATGCACAACACTCTTGCAAATGCAATTTTTGCATCTGTACCGATTACAACAAAAGCTACTCAAAAGCTGCTATGCAAAGTGATGTGGAGTTACAGCTGGCCATTGGGCACGTCTATTTTCTAGTGGCACACATTCTCAGAGGGCCATAGTGGATTTGGTGACCCCCCTTAGCTGTGTTGAACTTGCTTTGGTTTGTTGCCTTGCAGTGTGCCTGAAACAACACACACTCACACACAGAACACACTTATCCCCCCCCCCTTGCAATCTTCCCCATTCGGGGGGGGGGGACCGTCACTTCAGTGTTTGCTAGGCAATATCTATTACGGTGGTTTATGTTCCCCATCTGTCACAGACACGCTCTTGCATTGCTTTCCCATTACTTCAAATCAGTCACCTTTGTGTATTCTGTGATATTATCTCTCCAAAGGCGGTGTACAGGGTGTCGTGTCCCTTTTTCAGACTCAAGATGTTTTCTCCCGGTGACCGTGTATGGTGCCACTAACGCACACTTGGTTCACATGTGTTGGCCACTGTTGTGGGGCCTTCACCAAATGGGCCACAGTTTTGCCACATTCGGTACTGGTGGGTTCACTCAAGTGGATGAATCGTGACTAGAGGACTCTGATGTGGACTCCGTGCCTTCAAGCAGTGAGGAGGAATCAAGTGAGTGTGACTTAGGGGAGGACAATGATGTGGAAGTAGTATGGGCAAAAAGTGCACGTGGGGTTTGGGGCTTGGGGAATGTGTTTGATGCAAATTGTATTTCACTCATGATATATGTGAGGAAAAGTGGATCCCTCAGGATTTGGCAGCCCCAAAGAAGTCGGTGCCTGCCCCCAAGGCAAGAGCAAAGCCAGCCCCTAAACAGGCTGGTTAGGTTGAGCAGCCGGCCGCTAAACGCTGCCAAACCAGCCCCATGCTCAATTGCCTCCTCCTCATCAGCCGGTGCCACACACCCTGGGACTGTTATGCAAAGTGAACATTTGCAACAGTTCAAAGTGTGCGATTCTCGTACCCAGAAGTTCTTTACCATTCCTTTGGACCCCCAATAACATTCGTGTTACATGAATCACGTTGGCAGAGCATCAATCCAAAAGTCGCTTCACCTGTGTTCTGTTTGCTTGCATCAGTGGAGGGTACCACAGTTTGCCTTGAAATGCCCTTGCAAACCCCCCCCCCCCAAGGGGTGGGAGACCGTCACCTGGCAACCCCCCCCCCCCAGGGGGGAGACCGCCACGCACTAGGGGGAGATTTCGGGGGGGGGCATGGTACCATTGCTGAAACCCACTTGATTGTGTTGCTTTGTCAAGAGTATGGGCGAAAATCGGCCGCACAAGCCTGGGGGAGAACACACATACCGGTGCTGAAAACCACTGAAATGTATTGCTTTGTCAAGAGTGTCAGCGAAAATCGGCAACACCAGCCCACAGGAGAACACACTTACTGGTGCTGAAAACCAGTTAAATGTATTGCTTTGTCAAGAGTGTGGGCGAAAATCGGCCACACAAGCACACCGTTTTACCGGTCACTGTGGCTTGCTTGTTCAAGTTATGTTTAAGTGTTGAGCCTGTGCTTGATTTGCATTGTGTACACATTGCCCCCCCCCCCCCCCCCCAACTCCACCCAACCCTTTGTGTTGGGTTAGCCCCCCCCCTTCCAATCCAGTAGCTCTTGGTAGGTGGCTGTCTTAAACAAGATTAGTCGACTGAAGGTTCCACCTACACCTTCGCTTAGCTCGCCTTAATTAGGTCTCACCCCCTCCCTCCCTCCCTCCCTCTCTCTCTCTCTCTCTCTCTCTCTCTCTCTCTCTCTCTCTCTCTCTCTCTCTCTCTCTCTCTCTGCTGCTGCTGCTGCTGCTGCTGCTTCATCCCACTTGTCACAGGGTTGGGCCATAGGGTACCACGCATGCCGCAGTGGTATGTGCAGAAGCTGAAGCAGCACCCAAGTGCCGCCCAGCGGCGCGCCCTTCGGGAGCTGTGGCCAATATGGGGCCTGGCAACGCCGCGTTACGGGGATGTCCTTGACTTCCGGCAGGCTTTTGGATCTTGCGCTGGGCGCTACTGTGTGCTCGACATTGGATTCGGGATGGGAGACGCGCTGCTGGAAATCGCCGCTGCAAGGCCGCTCTGGAACTTTGTGGGCATTGAATGGCATCGACCGAGTCTTGGCCACTGCTTACAACAGATCCATGAGCGTGGCTTGACGAACGTGCGACTGATGGGTATGTGCCCTGTATGTGATCGATCTCAGGAGGTATTAAATGAATACCAGCAGTGAGACTATATCTCGAGCTCTTCGCCCAATGAAACCAATGCATGGAAGATGTCCTCACAGCTCAATTCATGTGCTACGCCTCGTGCCTCAATAATAGTGACAAGTCGCTAAGCTTAGCTTTGGCACCAAAAAGAAAGCAACTTGGAACTCGAAGGGAATCCGTGTAGGGACCCCCCCAATGCAGCAAACTGCCAGGGAGCTACGGGGGGTGAACATCTAGTTGTGATTCTGGCCAACGTCCCCATTGCCGCTGGCCTTTGGCGCCTGTTGGGAAAGGGCAGACTGAAAGCATACATCTGCGCAAGATAGCACCAGATGCAACGGTATTTGTTGACTCTTGTATCAGCACCATCACCAGCATGACGGCACCATGAGTAGCATCCAGTATTGAAAGGGGTGGTTTTGGAGGCCCAGTGCAGCATCGCCACAGCCTGTTATTTCTCCGTCCAGACTGAAGGTTTGTGCTTGGGCATTGGCACGGTTACTGCGATATATAGTTTCTGAGATACCTATGAGTTTTCTCCGCCTTTCAGTCACGGCATGATTGCCATTGCAGAACTTCACTGCAAGGAGCAATTGAATAATATTTCACCACAGAAAGTTGTCAGCCATGTCACGTCCTGTGCTACCTGGCTGGCTAAGCGCTGTCGCTGGCGAGCCACAGAGCTAGTCTGCAGCGTGCACCACACATGCGCGCGACTAGACCGGGCAGGCAAAGCTGTCAGTGCTGGTTTTTGCTTAGTCAGTCAGATGAGTTGACGGCAATTGTTAAGCAGGAGTGGCCCTGTAACAACGGTTGAATCGGGGCGGGGCATGTATGGACCAGAACAAATTGCATTCCGATGGACGGCTCTTTTTCGGCCCAAGGGGCGGATCTGCACTCCATCTGGGGTGCATATTTGGGGGAGAAATGGTTCCGGCAGTTGGGTAGGCTGGAGCTTAGTGCAGAGGGCTGGCCCGTGTGGCACACTGCTCTTGGTCGGGTGGCGCTCTGCCAATTTAGGGACAATATTATGGTTGCAACTGACGCAGATCCCATGCAGCGAGCTTCGTCAGTTGAACAGGTCAGGGCGGTCCTCAAGCGCTGCTGGGGATCAGAGGAGGAGTGCAGCTGCATAACTAAAGAAATAATCAAGTACCGGGGGAGGGCAATGCCACAGCGTTTGCTGAGCCGGCTGCCCTTTCGGCGGACCAGGTTTTGAAGCTGGATGCACTGCTCATCAGCCCACACAGTGCATACCACAGATATTTGTCCTCCATTTTTACGTGGTACTGAAAACTGCGCTGCCGTGGAGGTCGCAATATTTTCAGGGTTTCGCAGGTCTGATACAATGCGGGCAATGCACAGAGCTGTAGCCAGGGCATATGCTGCATCCCCGCATGCACATCAGGCCACCACGAAATGGTTCAGTGCCACAATTGTGGCTATGCGCTGTTCCTGTGTTTCTCTCTCTCTCTCTCTCTCTCTCTCTCTCTCTGAGTGTGTGTGTGTGTGTGTGTGTGTGTGTGTGTGTTTGTGTGTTTGTGTGTGTGTGTCTGCCTGTGTGTGTTTCTGTGTCATTTCTATTGCTCAACCGCAGCTGGTGACCATTACCGTGGAGTCCGTGGTCCTGTGGTTTTTGTATACATATATTGTTTGTACTTCAGCCAAAGTACCTTGATTGGTGAAAGAGGATTGCTGCACCAACTGCTCTGCCATCACGGGCCATCACAATGCCAGGTCATTGTTTTTTCAACCGCTCGATGGAGCACCCGTGGAGTACCATGAAGGCTGAAAGTAAGGATTGCTGGCACCAACTCCTACCTGCCGGTTGCTGAGCTATGCACGCAATGTATGTGTCGTATACAGGTGAGTTTATGTGTGTTTGTAAGTGTGTGTCGAGGGGGATTATCATGCCGATTACGGTGTGTTTTAGTGCACATATTGTATGTGCGATTGGACCCTTGGTGCAGCGGCCTACCCCTCCAGGATCTTGGCAATGTCAGTGAGACGTCACACCAAGGTGCTCAATGATGGAAAGGGATGATTTGGGTGAACCTAAGTTGCAGTGGGCCCAGAGCACCAATCACTGGCTTTGAGCAGTGTATTGTCGGTTTTCTAGCCGACAGCCGAGTGTGTGTAAGTACATGCGTGAGGGCTGCGCTTCACCCTGTTCTGTTTGGTGCTGGCAGCTGCTGACTGCGTCCCCTGTACTTCAAAGCATCGAGTTGATGTCTTTCACACTTCTGTTTTGGCCGGGACAGTTGTGTCTGCGCGCGCCTGTGCACGTGGACATTCATATGAGGTTTGTATGCCCTTCGCGCTGTTTGCACCAAGCTGCGATGCCTGCACTGTTCTTCAGCGGGTAATGCCCAAAAGATTTTGCAGCACCACTCCGTCATCGGCACTTGGGATGAAATATGGATTTGGTTCCCGGACCCGTTCCCCAAGACTGGGGACGAATCCCTGCGGCTGGTCTCCCCAGATTTCGTGCACACCCTCAGCCAGTGCCTCAGCAGAGGGGGGGTTCTTCACGTGGCGACGGATGTGCAGGTTTACGCGCAGCACGTATCCGCCGTCCTCACGTCCCCAGATGCAGTCACGGTTGGATGGAGGCCGACCCCTGATATTCCGCGGGAGTCTCTCTCTATGGCCTGCCTTCAGCCTACTTCTGGTCCGAACTCGGGCACCACCCTGCAACCTCCCAACCAAACCTCTGACGGCACGCCCCAGAAGAGTATCCCCATTATTGCCCCCGAGAGCGACAATAGCAATACCGGCAACAGCAACAGCAATAGCAACAGCCATCGTGACAGCAACAGCAATAGGAATAGTGGCAGCAACAGCAACAGCAACAGCAATAGCGACAGCAATAGCAATAGCAATAGTGACAGCAATAGCAACGGCAGCGCTGAGACAGCAAACGCTGGCAATTTCAACAGCAAGTCCGCGACTAGCGCCAGCCCCAGCCCCGATTGCCCCGGTCTCACCCACACTCCTGCACTGATTCCTGACTCTGCATCTAACACTGACCAATTTTGCAGCAGCAGTATCCCCGCCACATGTGTCGAAACCCCCCAGACGGACAGCTGCAACGACCTTTGCATTCCTGGAGTGCTGCCTATGCGGCCCTGGTGGCGTCCGGAGACCCGCTATGAGCGCAAGGGTGTGGAGGAAGGTCGGCGCATCTGGGACTTGCGCTTCCAGCTTCTGTAGAAGTGTGCAGCGCTGCAGGCTGGCCGGATCTCCACTCTGGTACTTTTCCATCCATGGCTGTTCACCTGGCCTGTTGCTGCACATTGCCTTGTCTCTGAATCTCTCCGGCCCCAAGCCATTAGTCCAACTGCCATCGTGACCCAAATACTGCTTCTAGGGCTAGTCGCGGGTCCAGCTTGTCCGACTATCGGCATTCAAGCCGCGCTGTCCTTTTCAAGCCAGCAATAGTCCCAACCTGATTCTGAATTTGAATCATCTCGCGTTCCCTCCTGAGCTCCAACCAAAGCTTTAGCCCTGGCAGGCAGGGTCTCCCAGATGCGAACCCCGACTGTTGTCCGCCTCACACCAAACCAAATTGGGACTCTTCCACCATTTTCCCATGGGATCCTGATTCTCCTTTGACCCACTCCTGACATGACCGTCACCACTGTTTCTTGCCACCACACCCAGGCCAATTTCCGTTCGCAACTCCTCTAATCACAACGCTAATAAGAGATGGCATTTGTGGACGCTGCCTGCTATGTCTGCAGCCTCCACCATGGCATGCCAAGCAACGTTGCAGAAGTCATGTCAACCAGCTGTGAATGGCAACTGCATTACTGAAGTCCCCAGCAAGAAAATGTAGCCGGCAGAAACATTGGACAGACGGAAAAAGCACAGCAGCGCCACACCACTTAAAATGTAGGAGGGGATGGCAAGGTGAACGGTCCTTTACTACCTGCGCCCCTTCAGATGTTGGGGTCAAACAGTTGGCAGAGCGCTCATCATGCTACTGAAAGAAGGCAAGTGCCTGCTGCGTGGCGCAGCAATTCTTCCTTTCAAGCTGTGTCTCCAAATCCGTTTGTAGTTGCAGTGATTGCTTACAGTTTTCCCACCCATCCTGAGAAGAAACTCTTTGAGCTCGAGGCCAAGGATGTGTTCTTCACCCTTAGTCGTCACGAGGTCGTACACCTTTGCATGATGCAGACCGTAAACCCTTGAGGGAAGAGGAGCAGGAAAGAATCTTTGTTCACCCTGAATTGGCCAAACCTGGACGGGTTGGTTGCAGGATACAGTGAATATTTTATGAATCTGAGCTTTATTGCAGAATTCCTGAACTTTGTTGCTTTGAGGTGAAGGAGAATAGGGCGGGTGGCAGGCGGCAGAAGCATGACAGTACGATTGAGGGTGCCTTCAGTGCCCAGTCAGCAATTGCCACTTTTTGGAATGCCGGGCACTGCGATTCTCCTAATGCAGCACATCTAAGCGCATCCGCAGCCCACCTGAGCACACTTGACCATACCCCAGCACGCCTAAACACGTCCCGTGCACACCTAAGCACTTGCGTAGATACCCCAGCACACCAGCATGTCTTTTCGTGCCTCTGGCGTGCGTGAGGAAAAGTTGGCTAGGAAGTGGAATGTGCAATACATTTCGACATTGCGCACTGATCGGTGCAGGGTCCACCCCTTCATAAAGTGTACAAGGGGGGCCTCCCTAGCCTTTGTGAAAGTTTCCCAGATTTGGGTTTCACAGGACCCCATAGGGGGAACGTTAGCACGCCGCGCACGCGCCTGGCATCTCTTGTGACCCGTGCCCCACCGGTGGACTGTTGCCGTTGATATGTCAGGGATTGCATAATAGCGCGCCCCGCCTGCCCATCAAATGAAAATAAACACGTTTATTCGCTTATTTTGTTTATTTTGCCATTTTGGCCCCGTTTGGGCTGTTTTTCAATGTTTTTTTTGTGTTTTTTGTTTTTTTTGGGTGTTTTCCAGAGGTATATACATTTTCCATTTGTTGTTGCCCATCATTGCATCCTTTTTTTTCACCAAAAGTGTATGTTTTGCCTTGTCTCCGGCACATTTTAAGCAGAAGGGTCTCCATGCGTTGCAAGCATCATGGCATACAAATTAGAAACAATGGAACCGGTGTCCACATATAAGCTATAAAAAACGAGCAATATATATATAGCAATAAAGAGCAACCAAGAGAATAGCACCCAAGAGCGAGCAATAACGGAAATCCATCGAGCACGTTTATCAACTGCATGGTCAAGGGTTTGGGGTCGCGGGGCTTCATTCCTCAACAAGGTTGTGCACATGGTTACTTAGAGCGCATCAAGACAGGTCTGGGGTTATGGCAATCCTCTGGGGCAAGATTTGTGGGGCAAGGTTGTGGCATGGTTCTTCATGGGCTCAAGGGTTTGAGGTTGTGGTTTTCGCTAGCCAATGGGGAACGGGGACTGTGGAACGATTCTTGCGCAGGTTTGTGGGTTCCGGGGCCTAGAGGAAAGGTTGTCCAGGGGTGGTGCTTGTTGGATGAATAGTGCAAATATGCCCTCTCTCTCTCTCTCTCTCTCTCTCATTCTAGCCTCTTGTTATGCGTCCACTTTGGGTACGGCGCGTAGATGGGGGCGAGTGGGTGCACCTGAACTCCGTCAGCGAAGCAGTCACTCACTGGGCCTCCGCAATTTGCGGGATGGGAGGGCTGGGAGCATCATGGCTGCCTCCAAGCAAGCCATGCGCCACGCCGGACTACCGGTCGAGAAGTGGGCGCCGCGCATGTTCTGGTACTGCACCGATGGGGCCGAGGTGATGCAGTCTGCGGACAATGGTGTCGAAACCGGCACGCGGACGGCCTCCACGTGGAACACCACACCGGGGCCACCATCTTTGGGGCGTCCTCCCACGGCGAACTGCGCACCCTGGCAGACGCCGTCACCGCCACACCACCACCCGCAACGATCCGGCCCCGCAACATCTGGGTAGTCGTGGACGCCACGGTCGACATCCACCTCACCAGGCGCCTCGCAGACCTGTCCCTCCACAAGGCACTCGAATCCGGCCTCACCACACAAGCGTTGGGGCTATGGATGGCCTTCAGGGGCATGCACCCCCAGGACGCCCTACACATCGTCAAACAGGAGTCACACCGCTACGCATACGGCAATGGACGCGCGGACACACAGGCCAAACACCAGAACACCAGCCACACCCCAGGGCTCGAACACGTACGACTGGACACCCCACACCACAGCCACCTGCAGCACCTGCCCCCGATACCCTCGGCCACACAGCCCCCCCAATGGATACCCGAGGACACGCCGTACACAGATCGAGACAAGCAGTACCACTACCCCACAAGTAGGTAGGTATCTTCGGGAGCTCGGGATGCCTCCTTTGACAGTGCAGGAAGAAGGTCTTACCAAGGGGACGTCCTGTCCCTCCCACTGCCCTAGGTCAGGTGCCTCTTAAGCCGCTCCCGCAGGTGCTTGGGAAGGCAGTGTCGCGGCCACCCGGTCCAGCTGTCCCAGGTGGGAGGGTGTTTCCACATGTGTCCATGGGTAGGGCCACATGCCCCCTCCTTTGGGCGGCAGCTCTGGGGGCTGCCCAGCCGTGTGGAGTATCTCTCACCACAAGGGGTATTGCTCCCGCTTGTCTACCGCCACCACACCCCTACGTGGCGGATCCATGGACGACGGGGGACCTCCCCCCCCCCCCCCCAGTACCACGCGGCACCACGCGAAGCCCCCCAGGACCCGCCGACGCCTCCGGACTGGCCCGACTCGAGCGATGAGGCCCGGTCCCGCTAACGGCGGCGCTCCCGCTCCCCCCCCGCACGGCACACTCGCCCCCGGCGCCCACACTCCCCAGAACGGCCACCGCACCTCAACCACCCACTCGCGCCGCTCCCGCTCCCCCAGGTGCCACCACGACCCCCCGGGACCCCGCTCCCGCCGCTCCCGCTCCCCCGGGCGCCACCACGAGCGCCACCGCCGCCCCATGTCCACCTCCCCCTCCCCCCTCCGGCCATGCACGACCCCCACCCCAAGCTTCCGCCACCACCGCTCCCACTCCGCCCGACGCCGTCAGGCACACCACCGCCGCCCCACGTCCACCTCCCCCTCCCCCCACAGGCCCCGCCGGGCTCCCCGTTCCCCCCGCCGCCCATACCCATCCACCACCCCCAGCCCCCGCCACCACCACTCCCGCTCCCCCGGACGCAACCAAGCGCGCCACCGCCGCCCCATGTCCACCTCCCCCTCCCGTTCCCCCCTCCGCCCGTACCCGTCCTCCACCCCCAGCCCCCGCCACCGCCGCTCCCGCTCCCCGAGGCACCGCCACCCCCACCACCACCACAGGTCCACGTCCTCCCCCCGCCGCTCCAGGACCCCGGGCACGGACCCCTCCCCCCCCCAGGCCCCCGCCCACCTCGCCTGGTGGTCTGCTCCCGCTTTCCAGGAGCTCCGCCGCTGGGTGAATTGGGCCGGGGGAGCGGGAAGGCACGATGGGGTGCACATGGTGCATACCTTCGAGGAGATACGCACCCGCACCCCCGCCGACCCCAACGAGGCCGCCCCGGAGGCCATCATGCCACAAGCGGCATGGGAGGCCCTCCTCCGCGATGCGGTCCAGGGCCTCCGCCCCCCCTACACCCCCCAAGCCCTCCGCCAATGGCTCCAGGCCACCCACCCCCAAGGCCTGGGCCGTCGGCGCCCCATCCCCACCCCGCCCCTCCCGCCACCACCACACCAGGAAGGGGGAGGACAAGGGCAAGGGGAGGGCAAGGGACACCAAGGGGCACTCAGGCAAGAGGGCACGGGGGGGCCCCAAGTGAGGGCAGGCACCCATAGGGACAGGGCGCCGGAAGAGACACCACATGGGGCAAGAAGCCACCCAAGAACCAGGAAGGGGCAGGAGCGGGGACCAAGGCGCGGAGGAAAAGGGCACCGGGGCAAACGCCACGACCCACACCCAGGAAGGGCATACCACGACGGGGGGACCAGCGCCGCCCCACCCCCACCGAACGCCCCACGACTCCCGGGGCCGCACCCCCCAACACGCACCGCCGAAGCAAGCATCGGACGCCGTACGGATCACACCGGCGCACACCCACCAGCCACCGGAAACCACACGGGGAATGGAGGGCACACCTACACGGGGAGAACGGGCCACACCCACAGAGGAAGCCGCACGGAAAACGCCGCCGCACGGCGCACCACCACGCCCTCACCGCCAGGCGACGACCCCCGCCGCCACAAGGGCCACCTCACAGGCACCGGAAGAGGACGAAGGCACGGCCACAGCGACCAGGACTAGGGACCGAAACCCCCAGAGGACACGGGACCAAGGCACAGGCCCCCAGGGAGGGCAACCCGACGGACGCCTACCCGACCCACCAGCCCGAGCGGCACGCCCAAGCCCCCACAGCACGGACCCAGCGAGACACCCACACCTAACCGCACCCCCCAGCCACCAGCCAGCCACACTCCGGCCCGCACTCCGCACCACGACACAGGCCGGGCTGACCTCCACTGACCCACCGCGGCACAACGCGAGACCACGGCACACCGCACCACAGCGTGCCACAGTGCAACGCGCCACAGCACGACGCGACGCGACGCGGCACAGAGCGGCACAACACGGCACGACTGACCCTAACCTGAAGGACTAACCGAAGCAAGCCACCACACACCCCGGAAGGCGCCGCACCAGCACGCCACACACCGGCACCGCAGACCACACACGGGGCCACCGCACACCCGGCAACTACGGTGGCGGACCACCCAGAAGGTTAAAACCGGCACCGCAGAGGGGAAAGGACACGAACAACCCCAGCCCCCTAACCCAGAGCCACACGCAGCCGCATGGCGCAGCCGCCCAGCCGGCAGAGCCAGGACCTAACCCGGCAAGAAGGGGCGCCGAGCCCAACGTGTACATAGCCCACCCGACCCGTGGGGCCGGAACACGGCCAAACAGAACGCAACCGCCAACAGCAGCCCGGAAGACAACACTGAATGCGGGCCAGTGCGTGCGCCAGCCCAGGGAAGGCAGAGGGAGGAACAGGCAGGCCCCCCCCCCAAAAAAAAAGAAAAAAAAACAACAGAGGGGGGAAGGGGGGGGGGGGCGCGAAAACAGCCCACAGCCACCAAACCGCCCGCCAACACCACCAGAGGCGGCCAAACCCCCCCCCCCCCCAGAAGGCACCAAAGACAGGACCCCCAAAGAGGCACAGGGGGACCACCCAGCCAAAACCGGCAACACCAAGCCAGGAACAGCGGCCCACCGGGAAAAGGGACGCCGAAACATGCAGACACACACCACAAAAAAAAAAGAGCCAGCAGCCCAGCCCAAAAAAAAGGGGATGGGGGGACAGGGACCACAAGGCCCGGGACAGGGACACCCAGCAACCGACACCACAAAGCAAAAAAAAAAAAAAGCGCAAAAAACACACCCCGATAACCCAGCCAAGAAGGGCGGGGCACGGCCGAGACCCGGGCCCAGCACGCACGCCCACACCGCACACCGGAACCGGAAACGGCGGGGGGCAAGCGGAGCGCGCACGAAACCACACACGTCCCATAAGCAGGCCGAAACCGAAGTCCAACCACGAACACCACAAACAGCCGGCACTAGAGGGATAACACCACAAACCGTGCCCAAACACACCCACCCAAGACCCCAGCCGGGACTGGCGGGGTTAACAAAACCCACACCCAACCGCAAACCGGACCCAAACACAAACGCCGCACAACAGTAGGAAACCCAGTGCCCACAGCCCGGGCACTGAGGCAGCCCGTGCCATGCAGGTGACCCGGCCAAACGAAATCCGGAGATCGGGGGTAAGGCTGCATCCTAAGGCCTGCGCTGCTTTGGGACTCGAGGCGGAGCGTGCAACACCCAAGCGCCTCGGAACCCGAGTACCAAGAACGTGCATGCATGCCTTGGGAACGGGATACGCCAGGAAGTCCGGTGAACCTCTAGGGTTCCGCCCAAAGGAGGGGACGTGCGCAAGCACGGGGGCACACCCTCCCGGCGAGACAAGCACGTCACGCCGGCGGCGATCAGCCCTCCCGGTGTTGCCCGGGGCCGCTTTGTTGGGGGCCAACAGTCAGGTCTAGCGGAGCCTCTTCCTGTTCCTCACAGGGGCGACGCCAGGGGGAACCATGGGGCGCCTCTCCACGACCGAGTGCACCTACCTACCTACCTACCTCCCGCTTGTCTACGGTACGACCGCCTCGCCCTTGTGGCTTGAGTTGCGGGGCCGCTCCGCTGGGCAGGCGACCCCCTCCTGGACTGTGTACGGGCTCGCCTGTCACCGGTTGCTTCCATGGCTCCAGGTGACGTTTGCCATGGTCCCCGATGCAGCCTGGCCGGGCTCGGACCAGTGGCCTTGGAGTACCGCTCCTGCCACTGGCCCGGTGGGTCGGCTGGGTCGCCCCAGTGCGTCCGACCCATGGGGTGTTGGTTCTTTCCTGTCCCTCGGCCGCCCTACGTGTGTGCAGTGTCCTGGGCCACTTGGCTCCTGTTCACCGGTGTGCCCGCGTGGTATGTTGTGTTGCGTCTGCGGTGTCCTGGGCCACTTGGCTCCTGTGCACCGGTGCGCCCGCTCGGTGTGTTCTGTTGTGCGTGCGGTGTCCTGGGCCACTTGGCTCCTGTTCACCGGTGTGCCCGCGTGGTATGTTGTGTTGCGTCTGCGGTGTCCTGGGCCACTTGGCTCCTGTTCACCGGTGCGCCCGCTCGGTGTGTTGTGTTGTGCGTGCGCTGTCCTTGGCCACTTGGCCCCCGCTCACCGGTGTGCCCGTCGGGTGTGTTGCGGTGCGTGTGCGGTGTCCTGGGCCACCTGGCTCCTGTTCACCGGTGCGCCCGCTCGGTGTGTTGCTTTGCGTGTGCGGTGTCCTGGGCCACTTGGCTCCTGTTCACCGGTGTGCCCGCTCGGTGGGTTGTGTCGTGTGTGCGGTGTCCTGGGCCACTTGGCTCCTGTTCACCGGTGCGCCCGCTCGGTGTGTTGGTTTGTGTGTGCCGTGTCCTGGGCCACCTGGTTCCTGTTCACCGGTGCGCCCGCTCGGTGTGTTGCTTTGCTTGTGCGGTGTCCTGGGTCACTTGGCTCTTGTTCACCGGTGTGCCCGCGTGGTTTGTTGTGTTGAGTGTGCGGTGTCCTGGGCCACTTGGCTCCTGTGCACCGCTGTGCCCGCTCGATGGGTTGTGTTGTGTGTGGGGTGTCCTGGGCCACTTGGCTCCTGTTCACCGGTGTGCCCGCTGGGTGTGTTGTGCTGCGTGTGCGGTGTCCCGGGCCACTTGGCTCCTGTTCACCGGTGCGCCCGCTCGGTGTGTTGTGTTGCGTGTGCGGCGCCCTGGGCCACTTGGCTCCTGTTCACCGGTGTGCCCGCTCGGTGTGTTGTGTTGCGTGTGTGGTGTCCTGGGTCTCTTGGCTCCTGTTCAGCGGTGTGCCCGCCGGGTGTGTTGTGCGGTGCGTGCGGTGTCCTTGGCCACCTGGCTCCTGTTCACCGGTGTGCCCGCTCGGTGCGTTGCTCTGCGTGTGCGGTGTCCCGGGCCACTTAGCTCCCGTTCACCCGTGTGCCCACTCGGTGTGTTGTGTTGTGCGTGCGGTGTCCTGGGCCACTTGGCTCCTGTTCACCGGTGCGCCCGCTCCGTCCTTTGCTTTGCTTGTGCGGTGTCCTGGGCCACTTGGCTCCTGTTCACCGGTCTGCCCGCTCGGTGTGTTGTGTTGTGCGTGCGGTGTCGTGGGCCACTTGGCTCCTGTTCACCGGTGTGCCCGCGTAGTATGTTGTGTTGCGTCTGCGGTGTCCTGGGCCACTTGGCTCCTGTTCACCGGTGCGCCCGCTCGGTGTGTTGTGTTGTGCGTGCGGTGTCCTGGGCCACTTGGCCCCCGCTCACCGGTGTGCCCGCTGGGTGCGTTGCGGTGCGTGTGCGTTTTCTTGGGCCACCTGGCTCCTGTTCACCGGTACGCCCGCTCGGTGTGTTGCTTTGCGTGTGCGGTGTCCTGGGCCACTTGGCTCCTGTTCACTGGTGTGCCCGCTCGGTGTGTTGGTTTGTGTGTGCGGTGTCCTGGGCCACCTGGTTCCTGTTCACCGGTGCGCCCGCTCGGTGTGTTGCTTTGCGTGTGCGGTGTCCTGGGCCACTTGGCTCCTGTTCACCGGTGTGCCCGCTCGGTGGGTTGTGTCGTGTGTGCGGTGTCCTGGGCCACTTGGCTCCTGTTCACCGGTGCGCCCGCTCGGTGTGTTGGTTTGTGTGTGCGGTGTCCTGGGCCACCTGGTTCCTGTTCACCGGTGCGCCCGCTCGGTGTGTTGCTTTGCGTGTGCGGTGTCCTGGGCCACTTGGCTCCTGTTCACCGGTGTGCCCGCGTGGTTTGTTGTGTTGAGTGTGCGGTGTCCTGGGCCGCTTGGCTCCCGTTCACCGTTGTGCCCGCTCGATGGGTTGTGTTGTGTGTGCGGTGTCCTGGGCCACTTGGCTCCCGGTCACCGGTGTGGCGCAGCAGGGCGCGACGCCCCGACCAAGGCCCGGGTCCAGCCACACCGCACCACCCCACGCCCAGACCCCCGGGGCACACCAACAACACCGCCACCGCCAACGCCCACCACCACCACCGTACCGCAGCACCCAAACCCTGCAGCCCAGTCAGCCACCACCGCCCACACACGTCCACACCATGCCAGGACCACCATACGCGCAGAGCCAGGGGACATGGCACCACCAACACCACCACCACGCCCCCGTCCCTCCCAACCCCTACCCCCTAATGCCCCCAAGCTACAGCGACCCCCACCAGCTACATCCCCACCACGCCCCAGCACAACCAGGCCCCGCGAACCACCCACCCCACATAGCGCACATCACCACACCACACCATCACGTATTCCACCACCACCAGCCCCTACCACCACACCCACCAACGCCGGGGTACCACACACAACCGGCACACCCTCCACACCACCACCACGCGGTCCAGCACCACCCGCCGCCCCCGCTACACGGGCCCACGACATACGAGCCACGGTACACCCCCATGGACCCGCGAGGAGCCGCGCACGCACACCAGCAACACCAGGGCCTAGTAGGAGCGCCCCACCACCACCAACAGCCCCCCCACCCACACCCCATACCAGCGAGCACCATCCACCAGCAGCGACCCATCACATACGGACCACAGCCCCACCCGGGGGCTCATGCGGCCGCCTCCCACCCGCACCCCGGCACCACAACCAGTCAAGAACCGCAAGGGCCACACGGCGCACACACGCAACACCCACACAACCCACAGGGACGCCCGGACCCCCAGCCGGCACAACACCCACCCCCGCCCCCCCCACCCCACCACCACCAGCAGCCCCCCCACCCACACCCCATACCAGCGAGCACCATCCACCAGCAGCGACCCATTACATACGGACCACAGCCCCACCCGGACGCTCATGCGGCCGCCTCCCACCCACACCCCGGCACCAAAACCAGTCAAGAACCGCAAGGGCCGCACGGCGCACAGGCAACACCCACACGACCCACAGGGACGCCCAGACCACCAGCCAGCACAACACCCAGCCCCGCCCCCCCCACCACCAACAGCGCCACCCCCACACCACCCCCCCCCGCCCCCCCCCCCGAGACCAGGCCACGGACACAACACGCGGCAGCCAGCACCAGCCAATCGACGTCGATACCCCCGCCGACACACGCCACCGCGAATCCCCCCTCCCGCGACCGCCACAAGAGACCCCATCACCGGACCCCACGCGCGACAGCGATGACCACCCCCCCCAACCCACACCACCCCCCCATCACACCCCGCACCACCAGTCGCCGCACCGGCCGAACCCTACGCCCTACACAACCCCGCAGCGGTACGGCAGCACCTCCGGGGACTCGGGGAACAGGACGTCGTGCTGTACCTCCGCACCTCCGGCACCAGCACCCCCATCCGGGCGGCCACCCTGGTCCAGGCGGCCACCCTGGGGGAAGGCGTCAGAGACTTCCTCTTCGACGCCTTCCTCCACGTCGCCCGACACGAGCGCCCCCCGCGCGCCACCCCAGACGGCGAGAGCCCGCCCCCCACGGGGAGCCGGATCTGGGTGCCCCCCATCGACTGGGGGCGACACCTGGTCGGACACCCCGTGCCGGGGCGGGTGGGCACCAAGGGCCGCACCCGCTACCACGAGCCCGACATGGCCCACCCCCCACCCGACGCCACCCCCGACAGCACCAAAGAGTGGGAGCGGGAAACATGGGTAGCCCGGATGGCCTCCCTGAGCAACTTCCGGCACCACGTCCCGGGGGACATCCCCACCCCCGACGAGCAGCAGCCAGCCCCCTCCACGTACATGACCCTCATGTACAATCTGCATTACACCCTCTCCACGACCACCTACGACGCACCCACAGACCACTGGGTGGTACACGGCACCGACTCCCTCCTCCCCGCCGACTACACCCCCCCCACACACAACCCAGGCCCCGACACGTACGCCAGGGGGGACGACCCGGACGACCCCCACATCTGGGGCACGTGGGAACCCAAATCCCTGGACACGCTGCTCTCCATCCGCAGCCGCTACCAGGGCCTTGGTAGGGCGATGTATTGCCTCGCCAAGTGGACCCAACGGACCTGGGGGATCCCCACGGACCGATGGGTGTGGGTGGTCACGCTGCGCCCCCAGCAGAGGGAAGCCCCCCCAAACCGCAGGGGACCCACCCCCCCACGCCCCACCACCCTACAACTATGCCTGTACATGGTGGCAGCCCGCCTCATGACGCTGCTGTGGACGGGCCCCCACACCCCCACCCAAAACTACCCCCACCTCACAGAGGAGGACATGCCTGGCATCCAGCGATGCTTCTTCCAGACCCTCGACTACCTCCAACAAACACACCCGCACGTCCTGGAGCAGATATGGCCACCCCCCGGGTAACCCACGTGCCCGCGCAGCCGAGACAACGCCGCCACGCCAGCACCAGCACGCACGGATCACCAGGGAAAACGCGCGCACATGCCCGATGCCCGAACCTGCACCCTCGTTCTCGCTACTTACAGGACCCAGCATCATACGCCCGCCCCCGAGGCCCAGGACCCTCCGCCGTCTCCCACAGCCCTCTCCTCCGCCTCCGACTCCACAACCTCCACCACCACGACCACCTCATCCACCACCACCACCACATCCTCATCCAGCACTCCACCCCCCAGGCCGCGGGGGACACCTTCCAAACGGGCCTCCAAACCCGCCCCCACCGCGAGCAGCCCCGCCGCCGCCAAGGCCCACGCCCCGACGAGGCCCACACCCACGACCCATCCGACGCCCAAGACCGCCGCCAAACGGCCACCCAAACCCAAGGGTCAACCCGCAGCCAAGCCCAAACCCAAGCCCAAACCCGGCGCCACGACGGCAGCGCGAGCCCGGCCCCCCAAGGACGTCCTCTACGACATCCGGCCCCAGCCGTCCCAGGCCCGAAGGCAGCAGCGCCCAGCGCGGCGCCCCCCCACCGTCACCGACGCCACCGCCACCACCTTCATGGCGGAGCGCGCCGCGGCCGAAGCGCGACGCACCTCGTCCCGCCACCTCTCAAAGCCCGCACCCCAGGCCCACGGACCGCCCCCAACCAAGCCAGAACAACGCCAGGGTCCACCAGCAGCGTCCCCGCCCCCCTACCGGCCCTCGATGACAGCCCACATGCAACGCATGCCCCACTACCGCCGCCGTCGCGAATCCCCGCCCAACCCCGAGGCGGAGACCATACGCGCACACCCGCGGGTCCACATCCGCGTGCACCCCCACTCCCCACGCACCCCCACGGAACAGGACTACGAGGAATCCCCCAGGCCCGCCACCGCCGCCGGTCCCCACGACCACGTCACACCCACCCACGCCCACTCCTCCGCCCAAGACCGCAGGCCCGACCAGGAACAGTGGTGGCAGCGCTGGACCCACACGCAGCTCTGGGAGCTGCGGAAGTGGGCCCGGGGAGAGCCCTCCCTCGAGGGCCTGGTCCATCGGCCCCGCAAGGGGTCGGTGGATAACTGCCGCCTCCGGCCGGCGGGGGGGTGGATGCCGCAGGCCGCATGGGAAGCCTCGGCCGATGCGCTCCACCCCCTGGGAGTCCACCCCCGCAACCTCCCCGCGCCCCAGGACCACCCGTATGTCCTCAGGCGCCTGCGGGAGACCCTCCAGGAAACGCAGCGAGACGGCATCCGCCTGTGGGACATCACCCAAAGCCCAGCCCCGCACGCACACACCCCCTCACCACCCCACAAGCGTCGGCGCACCGACACCGGCGACACCCACAGCACCCCAGGAGCCCTGCGCGCCACAGAACACGACGCGCCTGACCCCCCGGCCAGCGGCGCTGCCATCTAACCCCGTTACCCAGCAAACCACCACCAGGGGGCGCCACGCCAGGCCCCGCCCAAAAGTCACCAAACGAACCGGACGCCGAAGGAAGCCAACACACACGACAACGAGCACCACTACGCCAAAGACGCCGAACCGAGGCCCGCTACCGTGGGCTCCTCTCCTCCCTCAGCACGACACACACGTCGCTGGCGTCACTCCTCCGCCGTGCCCCCTCCCACGCCACCGCCCCGCCCCCCCCCCCTCCCGCCGCACGTCCCCACGCCGCCAAGCACCCAGCCCCACACACTGCGCCACAGCATCGCCCTAGTCCGGCTCCTCCACCATCGCGCCACTTGGCACCTCACAGTAGACCGCCGTCCTGTGGTCCCGCTCCCCCCGGCACCGCTCCCGGGGCCGCACCCGGCCCACGTCGTGTTCGCCCCCACGTCGCGGGCCGCGGACATCCTCCCGCTCCTCGCCGCCACCCCTCCCGGGCATCGCATACTGCTTGCCGCCAACCCCTCGGTCCTCAGTGAGGTCCTCATCGGGCACGCCGACGCCCTGCACGTGCGCCCGCTGCTGCCCAACCTGCACGCTGCGTACGCCCCCGGCACGCCCGTCGACCCCTCCGTGTGGGACTCCCAGTGAGGCCACCGGCCACCGGCCGGCCCGCACGCACCACCCCGCACTCGCCTCGGGCGCACGACCCCGTGGACGCCGCTACCCACACGCCCGGCCCCGCGCAACCGCCTAACCGAGCCAGAACCCAAGCACAAATCAAACCCGAGCCACACCCCAAAACCGCTAACCTCTGACTCCTAACCAAGCCCGCCGAGGGAACACCGAAACCACAGCCCACACCCACAGCCCACACAGCCGCCTAACCAACCAGCTCCAGAAGCAAAGAGACACCTCACCAAACCCACCCTGACCCAAGCCTAACCGAGCCGAAGCCCCAACACAAATCAAACCCGAGCCACACCCCGAAACCGTCAACCCTTGACTCCAAACCAGGCCCGCTGAGGGAAATACGTAGACACAGCCCGCAGCCACAGCCCACACAGCCGCCTTGTAAGTGCGGCTAGCCCCATCTGCTCAGATTTTCAGACATTCTGCCCAGATTGGCTACATTTTGGTCATTTTCTTTGCTTCGGCGGAATCGCCGCCTCGCAGCTCAGTCTCAGGATATTTCCTATATATTTCTGATATGCCGGATTTGATTCCGCGGTCCATTTCCCGTAAATCCGCCGCGTTCCGCTATTTTAGCTGGAATCGCCATTTGCCGCTGACGCGCGCTCGCGGGCCAGATCGGCCAAACCTTTTTACATAAATGGATTATTTAAATTCTTTCAGACAGTTTTGGACACTCAGATGTATTTAGAATAATTCCCCTCAATTTTCTTCATAGACTGGGATTTTCTGCCGGACCACAATCAGCATGGACCTTGCTTCAGTTGTTGCTGCTCTCGCCTCCGTTGGTGTCCGTGTCTCTGGTTCTACCCCCAATAACAACATCCAGGGAGACTCCTCGCGTGCCTGCCCCACTGGTCTTGCCGGCCCCGAGCCCTCCGGCACCCTCAACGACCCAGGGCAGCACTTTCATGGTAGCAGAGGCTACCTGAATGTTGTTCCTTTGGTGTCCCAACCACAGCTAGCTCCCCAGTACGGCCCCGTAGACTCCGCCACCTCCGGAGACGTAACGATTACGCTGCCGTGGTGCTGTGCGAACGAGGCCTTGAGAGGAATGCCTTGCGCAAGCCCAAATTGCCCAAGAAGGGCACAAATCAGCAGCTGTGGAGGCCCAGATTACAATCAAGATCCCAGTCGAAATTGGCCATCAAGCAGCTGGAATCTCCCAGCTTACGCTAATGGCAACGCTCCGGTGGAGCTTACGGACTTGGCAGGTACCAATACTCCCTACCAATGTCCACATTTTGAGACCATCGACGCCGACATTGACGACATTGAGATGGGTGGTCCAGGTGAGGTACCTACCTATAATCGACCAGCCTCATGGGCACAATGGGACAACCATTTGTCTTCCGAAGTGACCCGTAACCTTGAGGCGCTTGAGGCCCTTTGTCTATTAGCCACGTCTAAGCTGATAGGTCAAGAAAGAATCGCCTCTGATTTTGTATTTGAATATTTTTTCCTTCTTCAAGAAGAAATTAATACCAGGATGTGGTGGTGTTCTCAAGAAGATGAATCTTTTGCCATTTTTTTGCAGATCTGGGAGGCAAGCCCCTTCCCGAAGGAGAAGACCAAGGCACCTGTTGCCGGGCCCTCCGCCCCTCATCCCTCTGTTTCCATCCGCGACGATCTAGCCGCCGCGGTTGAGGAAGGAATTTTAGAGGCAGCTAGGCAGGCAAGCCTGGAAATTAGGACTGAAGGAGCTCCCCAAGTGGACTCCTGGCTGCGAACCACTGAGATTAGCGGTCCGACAGCCTGCTCAGGCCCTTCAGGGCACGGTATGTACTGTCCTGCCGACTGCTCTTGCAGATTACGGCGAGATACTGAGCTCCAATTGCTCAAAGATCAAATGCAACTCATCATTCAGACGCTGGGAATTAAAGATCTTTTCAAGACCCACATGAGGTCTGAGGGCGCATCATCGGTGGAACAAACAACAGAACCGTCGGAGGAGGCGACAGAAATTTTTTCGATTGCTCCTTCGGTGGACTCTAAGACCACCGATGCAAGGATCAGCAGGACTAAGCTAAAGGAAAGGGTTACAATCTCTCGATCTCAGAGTAGATCGGCGAAGGCTAGGACTGAGGTTCAGAATGCCAAACGAACTGCCTCCCGTACTACCCTTCCTGCTGTTGATTCCAATGCAATAGCCCAGATGTTGCTCGCCCAGACCCTCGCCGGAGCTGGTGTGGCTAATGATGCCGCCAAGGTGTCTGCCATTACGGCCGGTGTTGGGCTAGATTCACTTCTAAATCCCACTTCATTGCGACTTCGTCAGGTTGCCAAGCAACCGAAGTATAATGGGAATCCCAGACGTTGGCCTCAGTTCCAACGGGAATTTAAACTGTGGGTTAAGACTCAAAAACTCCAGGATGATCAGTTCCTGATGGCGCTCTTGGACTGCCTTGAGGGAGCGCCGGCCAACACTTGGCTCAGGACCTGGAGTGATCGTGAGGATTCAAGTTCCCCCCTTACCTTTGATGAGGTGTGGGAACAATTGGAGGTACGTGGATCCCGGCTGCCAGAGGACCATTACCACCAGATGTTGAAGAATTTTCCTTCGTTCTCTCGATTAATCTTGCACGAAGTGCAGGACAAGAGACAGCGCTTCTGGAATCTCGTAGAAGAATCTGAACATTCAGGCGAAAAATTTTCTAGTGCCGAGCTGAAAAATCTGATTTTTGATAAGATCCCCTCAGAAACCGCCGCCACCCTTCGGAATAAACAGTCCGAAGAAAAGGTCAAGACCTGG
This sequence comes from Eutreptiella sp. 'Long Island Sound 2002', assembly GCA_964036045.1. Classification (NCBI taxonomy): domain Eukaryota; phylum Euglenozoa; class Euglenophyceae; order Eutreptiales; family Eutreptiaceae; genus Eutreptiella; species Eutreptiella sp. 'Long Island Sound 2002'. The sequence goes on from OZ038379.1 coordinate 173,561,820, forward strand.
TGGGCGGAAGTCGATGGCTTCGACGCCTCGGCCAACCGGTTTACAGTCAGGGAGGCACTTCAAAAGTGCTCCCCCACGTCGTTTACCAAGGTGAAATTCACTGAAAACACGTGGAAAATCAAATTTAATGAACACGAGGATCGGGACTTGTTTGTCCAAGTCCTCAACAGGGGAGTAAGTTTCCACGGCCATCGCCTGAAGGCCAGGAACTGGGTGTTTTCGTTCACTCCACAGGAACTGTGGGAAGAGGTTGAGCGGCTCGCTGACGCCGCCAATCAAAATTTCCATGAGGGTCTTGGGGGGAACAAGAATACCCAGCAAAACACCCAAAATGGGGCCCAAAAGGGCAACAAAAAGGTGAATGACACCCGAATGTTCAGGATCATTGTAGCATCTGCCTTCTTTTAGGTTCTACGAACCGAGCTAAGACGCATTCTACTGCTAATCACCGATGGTCTGCTTACGATCACAAGGTGATTGGTGAAAATGTCAGTAATTCGCAGAATTCAGACAGGAATGACAGACAGGTGCATGGTGCAAAGGGGGGAAAGGGTAATCCGACCCCCTCCGGTGGAAACAAAAATACCGGAGGCCCTGGCGGGTCCCAAGGCAAAGGAAATCGGACTCCATCCGGTTCCGGTGGGCAGCCAAACGGTCAGACAAGTCCCAATGGCAACGCCGGAGGCGGAAATCGAAATCCAGGCCAAACCCCTCAATCCGGTACAAATAAAGGAAATGCTCCAGGATCACAGGGTAAAGGTAAGGGAAATCCTTCAGGAACCCCTTTCTCTGGTAAGGGCAGAGGGCGTGGCGACGGTGGTGGCCCATCATCCGGCGGCCGTGGCCGTGGACGAGGAAAGGGCAATCATCGTGTGGATCAGGTCTCAGGTGCAGATCAGGTGTCCGATGCGGATCGAGATTATGTCGAAAATGCCCTGAATCCAGCGAATGATCCGTTCCAAGATGAGTGGATCGACGAATCAGGCTGTGTTCACAATGTTAACGCAGCCGCTGGAGGTCAGAACGCCTAGGGGAGCCACGAAAATCGTCCCTCCCCAGGCGATTTCAGGCATGATCCCCAAATTCCTGATCGACCATTACTTGATGTAGGGTCGCTTGTCTCCTCTCCCCTGGATCCGGCAGCGGATCCTTCTGTTGCAGTGGACGAGGTTGGTGTACAGTCCAAGCACAGGGCCCGTCAGTTTGTCACAAAGCTGTGGGTCTCTGATTGCAAGGGAAATTTCCATCTCGCCACTTGTTTGTGTGACAATGGATCAGAGGTAAATCTCCAATCCAATTCATTCTTACCCGACGACTGCGTGTTTGAATCGCCTCATCCTGTTACCCTCGAGGGAGTTTCTGGACATTCTCTCGCAGGTGGGCAACGCGGTTGTTATATATCAACTCATTTGGTCGCTCAAGACCTTTGGGAAGAGCAAAATGTGGAAGAAGTTGTCCTTAAGGATGACTACTTCTATCGTGCTGACATAAAGTATGACCTTTACTTGGGCCATCCTTGGCTTCGCAAGAACAGGGTAGCGCCCGTAGGTCATCGTCGTTGTTTTTTGCTGGAGTCAGGTCCCTTGGAGCGTCCTGAATTTCGTTTTTTGCACGCAGGGTTTAAAAGTGCAGAAGAATTTTTGAAGCAAAAAGTGACACCAAAATTTGGTGAAGATGTCACCATTGCAGAGGTGAATGGGAGTGCCGATTACTCCCAGGAGTGAGAATGTCTTCGTAGGGACTCCCAGCCACGACGCCCTTCGCGCTGGCACTCTTCATCCTACAGAGTTGTCGACAAATGGCGCGATGCAATTTGTGAATACTTTCATGAACATCATTCCTTTTGGCCCCAGTATGATGCCTTTGCTAACCGTATGAACAAGCGCTTTGACAAGCACTTCAGCGACGCTTGGACCCACAAATGGGACAAGAAGTTGTGGATTAATCCTCCGTTTCACTTAATCCAGCAGGTCATCCACAAAATCAAGCAAGATAAAACCCAGGCAATTTTAGTTGTGCCCTTGTGGGACGACAAGCCTTGGTTTCAGGAATTACAAGACATTTGTGTAGATTACATCGAACTTCCCAGGAAGATTAAGCTGTATGCCAGGGACGACACAGGTCCCCTGCCACAGCGGTCCTGGAGTTCGCTTGCATTCCTGGTGGATGGAAAGCTTTCTGACTCTAATTCTGCTGATTCTAGTACAGATTCCTGTGTTGGGTCTGAATCTGAGGTTGAGCGTGGTACTGATGATGAATCTATTTTTTCTGATTTTTGTCCGTCAGATACCCAAGGTGATTCAACGTCCAATGGATCCGCCTCGTCTCCCTCTTCCCCAATACGGTCGACATCGAAAAGAATCTTCAGTGCACGGGCGAGGAAAAATCTCCAATCACGCCGCAAATTCAGAGTTTTTGATGAAAAACCCCCTGTGGAAGCTTTCATGGATCCTTTCGAGGAGCTGGATCACGAAGAGAATCTCTGGGATTTCGACACACGACCCACCTATCTTCAAGAGGCAGTTGATACGGACCTGTTTAGGGACACCCGTAAGAAGATTCTTCCTGCCAAAGCCGAAGAAGTCGCCAAAGTTTTTTCGACAGTAATTCCTGGCGATCAGGTGGACACTGAATTGTGTTCCAAGTCAAGAGAAAAGATTTTTGGGGAACGGAAGGACACAACGCTTTCAGGAAAGTTGATCAAAGATCCCCCTGTCCGTGGACAGTTCGGTGAAGCCTTCATCGAGCTTCGTGAAGGGTACAAGGCAAAAAAACAGCGCCCTTATGAAAATCATGGACATAAACATGAGATCCTCAGAAAAATCATCGAGAGAAATCTCAGGGAATTTGGTTGGCTTGAGGGTTGTATGACCAGCGAATGGTGCTGTTCACCCTTCACAGTCCCGAAGCCACCGCCTGCAGACCAAAACACCATTGATGGTTGGCGAATGGTTGTTGATTTTCGCAATCTCAACGCCGAAACCAAGGCGGATTCGCACCCCCTGCCCCTCATTGAGGAGGAAATCGCTAAGAGGGCAAGAGGTCGTTTGTTCTCTGTGCTGGATCTCCGTCACGGCTTTCACCAAATGCCGTTGAGGAAGGACAGCCGACCTCTCACCTGTATGTGCACGCCATGTGGCCCAGTCCAATGGACCGTCATGCCCATGGGGCTGAAGAACGCCCCCTCATTTTTTCAAAGAATGATGGAGGATGTGCTGTTCACAACCCATCCTGAGCTTCGTGCCTTCGTGAGTGTGTACATAGATGACATAATCATCGCGACGGAAGGGGAGGGACTGACCGAAGCCGAGCTGGTGGCCCTACATGAGAAGCAGCTGAACCAAGTTTTGGACATTCTTGACGCCAATCAGCTGATTTGTGGGCCAAAGAAGGGAAAATTATTTTTAAAATCAGTCGAATTTTGTGGTTCTCTCCTAGAGAATGGCACTCGACGACCCAGTCCAGGGAAGCTCGTCGCTATTCAGAAGTGGAAGCGCCCTGAGACGATCACGGAGTTGAGAGGATTCCTGGGTTGTTGCAATTTTTACCACACTTTTGTGCCGAATTATGCCAAATTTGCTGCCCCCCTCACTGAATTATTGAAGGTAGGGAGAGATGCAGGCAAGGCAGGTTCAAAGGTTCGTGTCAAGTGGACTGACGAGTGCGAGGAGGCCTTCCATCACTTGAAGGCGGCCCTCTGTGAAGTCGCCACGTTGCATGTGCCCCAATTTGACCGACCCTTCTACATTAGAACCGACGCTTCTAGGTACGCGATCGGAGCTGTTCTTGAACAGGTTGATGAGGCCACCGGCGATCATTACCCTCTTGCATTTTGGTCTCGGAAGCTAGCCCCACGCCAAATGCAATGGTCGCCGCGTGAGCAAGAAACGTATGCCATAATTTGCGCTCTAAAAAAGTACCAATCGTGGGTTGGCACCAATCGAGTCGAGGTCCCGACGGATCATCGATCTCTGGAGTATTGGGCCACTGAACACATTGATACTGTCGCGAGCCCAGCTGGTCGACGGGCCAGATGGCACGAATTTCTCTCCCTGTTTGACCTCCATGTGTCGTATTTGCCTGGAAAACACAACACGGTAGCGGATGCTCTGAGCCGATGGGCTTATCCCGCCTCAGAGGGGCTGCAAAGTACCAACATCCATGGTACGGAGCAGGACCGCCATGTCATCATCGAATGGGATCAGGAAGAAAAGAAACTCATTCGACGTGCATGCATGCAGTGCGCTGTTAAACAGCACGCATTGCCGTGTCACGACATCACGGCCATCACAGATCCGGCGCATGCTCATGAGATCTGCACCAAAACACTGAAAGTCGTGGAAAAAGTCACCGATCCCTCCTCAGGGAGTGTGAAACGGTTTGACTACACCCGACAAGTAAGTCGATTTCGGTTGATCCAGGGCATTAAGCGTCGAGATCCGGCCAAAACTCCACCCCTGCCGAAAGATTCCCTGATAATCCGTGACTGGACGTCCGATTACCTGCAGGATCCCATGTTTAAAGAGGTCTTTGGAAATCTCCAATCCAAAGATGCTCACAAGGATGGGATTTTTGCTGAGTACTCGTTGGATGGGGGGAAGCTGTGGATGGAGGGTAAATTGTGTGTGCCAGACGCCCTAGCCCCCCGAGTGTTAAACTGGTGGCACAAATGGGAGTCCCCCCACGCACATGGCCGTCGACTGTGGTCGATGATTAAGCATAGGTTGTTTGGATCGAGGCTCTACACTCATTGCATGAAAGTAGCCGCCGGATGTGCCCAATGTGCTGTCTCGACGCCTCCCAGCGCGAAGAAGCACGGCCATCTGAGGCCTCATCCTATTCCGGAGCGCCTCTTTAACAGAGTCACCAGTGATTTCTTCTATCTCGGTGAACTCGATGACGAAGAGTGCCATTGGACTAACAAAAAAGTCAATGGTGTGCTCCTCATTCAGTGCCGTCATTCCGGCTACATTCAAGTGTTGCCTTGCAACATTGAGTCGATGACTGGCAAGGCTGCCGCCAAATGGTGCGCGCAGACCTGGATGGGAGGTTGGGACGTCCCATCCGAGGTGGTGACGGATTCAGGCAAAGAGTACACCTCCGAATGGTGGAGAGAATTATGTGCTCGCCTTGGAATCCACCACCTCCGATGTGAAATCCACTCGCATCGAGCGCTGCCTGGCGAAAGAGCCGGCCGCTCAATTATTAATATGCTTCGTAAGGAGCTCGCGAGTGAAAAGGATTTCCATTGGATGGAAGTTCTCTTCGCATTGCTTCGCCGTTACCACAACACGCCTTTGTATCATGGCCTTTCTCCAAATGAAATTGTCTTTGGACGAAAGAAGTGTTGGTGGAACATGCCGTTGAATAATCCTCGCCCCTGTAAGGATGCTTCGCTGTTTTTGGACGAAGTCCAACGAGCAGATAAATCTGTGTCGAAATTGATCGAGAAGCATCAAGCTGACTGGCTTTGGGTTCAAAATCAAGGTCGAAAAAACCCCCACAATTTTGAAGTCGATGATCGAGTTTGGCTTCGAAAATCCGAAACCACCCTGGACGGAGATGACAAGCTTCTTCCCTTGTGGGAGGGGCCATTCGCTGTTACAGCGCGTCTTGGTGAGAACAGGTGGAGGATTCGTGTGGATGTCAGCAGGGAAATTGACGTTTCGGGCGATCGCCTCAAGAGAGAGATCCCCTCCCCCAAGGATCGGGTTAAACCCCTTTTTTGGACTGCAAAACACTTGTCCGATCGGGTAATCGAAGGGGGAAAGTACGAACTCAAGAGGATTGTTGAAGCAAGACGTGACGCCAAGGGCGAATGGGAATTTCTGTGTGAGTGGAGGGGCTTTGATTCCAGTCACAACAACTGGGAACCAGCCCAATCTTTTGTCCATGGGTACACCAAGGGGTTCATTGACTTCCTCAAGAAGCACCCCGAAATTGGAGTACTCCTGACAGATTGTTTGTCGAAACCAGAGAGACAAGTGGAGAGCGACGGAAAACGACCTGTGGTGAATCGAGAACCAGCCTTTTACGGCTCTCAGCAGCCACATTCCAGGGCTGATCCGTCGATCCCCCCTCCTGCGGTCAGGCCAGCCCAGGAGCCAAATGAGGACCAAGCTTCAAGTTCGGCCGCTGATTTGCAGCGCCCAAGCCGTACGAGGGCCAGGCCAGACAGGTTGGTGGTCACATGTATTCGTGCTTGGCCGAATTGAGGAAGCCATCCTACCACATTCTGCTCAATCCACTGTTCATTCTTTCTGTTTATGTCATGATGTGGAGAAGTGCGAATGTTTGATAATTTGACGTCAATCAATCCATTTTTCTTTGGTCTCCGTTCGGTAACGTATCGAAAGTCGAATGCCGAAAGCCACGGAGTGTGCTGCCGTGTTCAGAAAAAAACCAAACTCAGGCTTAATTCAGGCAGATTCGGGGTAATCTTGTCTCTGTTGGTCTGTGCATCTTTGGAATTTGGCTACTCGTGCAGATGGAAGCAAATGTACATAATCAAAACACCGGCCGGTGACATTCACCCCTACAGGCACCCCCTGTAGTACTGGCTGCACCAGATGCGACGCCAGGAACTCAGATCTCACCTTCATTTGCTGTGATGCTGACGCCAAAGTCCAGATTCAGATCCAGGATCCTCAAATTTACCTTGAATTTCTCAGGTTTGTCCATCATTCTGCCACTGTTGTACGAAACCCAGACGTCAATTGTTCAGACAACCTTCAGATAGGAGCTCTAGGGACTTCTAAAAGCAACCTCTGAAGTCCGTAAGCTTCGTTGTATTTTTGGCACACGCCAATGTGAGCTCAATCTGACCTGAAACTGTCGAAAATGGTGAATCCAGGTGTTTTGTGGGACTTCATCGAAAGATTGGCCTTGTCCAAGTCGATTGACACCACCGCCACTGTAAATTCGGTGTCTCTCAGTTATATACTGTCAGTAAAGCGCCTTCAGAGAACCTTCGGCGCGTTACATGCCAAGGATCCAGGGCTATCATGTCCCATCATGATGCATCATCACATGATCCACATTTTCATAGAATCTGTTAGATGCTCGCGAACCAACGTGCCGGAAAGCACAATTGAGCTGAATGAACGACAATATATATTAACTTTAGTCTAAACGAAAGTGTTAGTAGTTTCAGTTCCAGACATTCCGCTTCATTTCACCTCCATCTTAGGGAATTTGCTGACTTTAGGACAATTTAGGTTGAATTCCTTGTCATCTCCTCTCATTCCTTGAAGATTTGTTTAGATCTAAGTGAACAGAAGAGCATCTCAACCTTCCGTGATTCACTTAGGGTCTGTAGACTACATCTGTATTTGTTTAACCTCTCTGTGATTGTTTAATCTCCTTAATCTCTGCTCCAAATGATTCCCAAATTTGTTGAATCTTGTGATCATCCACCAGATGCGCCAATTCTGAGCCACATGCTGCACTTTTCAGAACGAGAAAAGCGGGATTAACACGATGTAGAGTTCGGCGAGGACACCGTAGCGTGCCCGCGACAGCGAAACTGTGCCAGAGCGCTGAGATGTCACTCCAATTCTTGATCCCCCCACTCAATCCATCAATAATCTACCTCATTCTCAACCAATGCATGGTTTGGTATCGATTCTCGATACGTTTACATGCTTTTTAGCCCTTGACCTAATGTTTTACTGCACGGAGGACTGTTCGTCACTTCTCATTCTGTCTCATTTCAGGTTCATCCAGCCTGATTCAGTGCCAATTCAGCCCAAATCAGGTCAGATCAAGCAGATTTCGCCCCATCGAGGCTACATTTCTATGTTTTTCTGGGACTTACCCGCACTACGTTCTTCGTTGACGTAGCGACACACCCCAGTGTGTTTTTGGAGGGGGAGTGTAAGTGCGGCTAGCCCCATCTGCTCAGATTTTCAGACATTCTGCCCAGATTGGCTACATTTTGGTCATTTTCTTTGCTTCGGCGGAATCGCCGCCTCGCAGCTCAGTCTCAGGATATTTCCTATATATTTCTGATATGCCGGATTTGATTCCGCGGTCCATTTCCCGTAAATCCGCCGCGTTCCGCTATTTTAGCTGGAATCGCCATTTGCCGCTGACGCGCGCTCGCGGGCCAGATCGGCCAAACCTTTTTACATAAATGGATTATTTAAATTCTTTCAGACAGTTTTGGACACTCAGATGTATTTAGAATAATTCCCCTCAATTTTCTTCATAGACTGGGATTTTCTGCCGGACCACAATCAGCATGGACCTTGCTTCAGTTGTTGCTGCTCTCGCCTCCGTTGGTGTCCGTGTCTCTGGTTCTACCCCCAATAACAACATCCAGGGAGACTCCTCGCGTGCCTGCCCCACTGGTCTTGCCGGCCCCGAGCCCTCCGGCACCATCAACGACCCAGGGCAGCACTTTCACGCCTAACCAGCCAGCACCAGAAGCAAAGAGACACCTAACCAAACCCACCCTGACCCATACCCGTGTACATCAGGACACGCGAGCCGCACCCCTGGGGCGCGACCGCCGCCACAGCACCGAAGACACACGCCAGAGGACACAACGCTATTGCACCGCCGCACCAGCTGCCCGTGCCTGTGCCTGCAGTGTACGCGCGCCCCTGTTTTTCTCTTATTTGTTTTTTTCTTTTTTTTCCCCAAAAAAAAAAAAAAACAAGTAAAAAAAAAAAACAAGGAAAAAAAAACGAAAATTAGGGGGGAAGGAAGAGGGACACAACCACCCATGGCACACGCGCACCGCACACAGCACGCACACCGGTGAACAGGAGCCCAGTGGCCCAGGACACCGCACATGCAACACAACACACCGAGCGAGCACACCGGTGAACAGGAGCCAGCTGGCCCAGGACACCGCAGACGCACCACAGCAAACCGCACGGGCACACCGGTGAACAGGAGCCCAGCGGCCCAGGACACTGCACACACGTAGGGCGGCCGAGGGTCAGGGAAGAACCAATACCCCATGGGTCGGACGCACTGGGGCGACCCAGCCGACCCACTGGGCCAGTGGTCAGGAGCGGTACTCCAAGGCCACTGGTCCGAGCCTCGCCAGGCTGCATCGGGGACCATGGCAAACATCACCCGGAGCCATGGAAGCAACCGGTGACAGGCGAGCCGGTACACAGTCCAGGAGGGGGTCACCTGCCAAGCAGAGTGGCCCCGCAACTCGAGGCGGTCGTACCGTAGACAAGCGGGAGCAATACCCCTTGTGGTGAGAGATACTCCACACGGCTGGGCAGCCCCCCAGAGCTGCCGCCCAAAGGAGGGGGCATGTGGCCCTACCCATGGACACATGTGGGGACACCCTCCCACCTGGGACACATGGACCGGGTGGCCGCGACAATGCCTTCCCAAGCACATGCGGGAGCGGCTCAAGAGGCACCTGACATAGGGCAGTGGGAGGGACAGGACGTCCCCTTGGTAAGACCTTCTTCCTGCAATGTCAAAGGAGGCATCCCGAGCTCCCGAAGATACCTACCTACCTACCTACCTGTGTTGTGTTGTGCGTGCGGCGTCGTGGGCCACTTGGCTCCTGTTCACCGGTGTGCCCGCGTGGTATGTTGTGTTGCGTCTGCGGTGTCCTGGGCCACTTGGCTCCTGTTCACCGGTGCGCCCGCTCGATGTGTTGTGTTGTGCGTGCGGTGTCCTGGGCCACTTGGCCCCCGCTCACCGGTGTGCCCGCTGGGTGCGTTGCGGTGCGTGTGCGGTTTCTTGGGCCACCTGGCTCCTGTTCACCGGTGCGCCCGCTCGGTGTGTTGCTTTGCGTGTGCGGTGTCCTGGGCCACTTGGCTCCTGTTCACTGGTGTGCCCGCTCGGTGGGTTGTGTTGTGTGTGCGGTGTCCTGGGCCACTTGGCTCCTGTTCACCGGTGCGCCCGCTCGGTGTGTTGGTTTGTGTGTGCGGTGTCCTGGGCCACCTGGTTCCTGTTCACCGGTGCGCCCGCTCGGTGTGTTGCTTTGCGTGTGCGGTGTCCTGGGCCACTTGGCTCCTGTTCACCGGTGTGCCCGCGTGGTTTGTTGTGTTGAGTGTGCGGTGTCCTGGGCCGCTTGGCTCCCGTTCACCGGTGTGCCCGCTCGATGGGTTTTGTTGTGTGTGGGGTGTCCTGGGCCACTTGGCTCCTGTTCACCGTTGCGCCCGCTCGGTGTGTTGTGTTGTGTGTGCGGTGTCCTGGGCCACTTGGCTCCCGGTCACCGGTGTGCCCGCTGGGTGTGTTGTGCTGCGTGTGCGGTGAGTAAGAAAAAGTCACTGCCATGTCTTTCTTGGAGGGCTTGATCCAGGCCAAGCCCCCCTTAAAACCCTTTTGTCGATGCTAAGACTAACTTAACTATTTTTATCTCTCTTTTGAAGCCTAAAGTACACTTTCTCAAAGTAACTAGGGTTGTAACCCTAGCCCCCCATGAAGTTCACCCCTACCACTCAACTGAGCGGAGGTACCTTCCTTCATGGAGGATCACCGAAATAAGAAAGGCATTTCATGCTTTAGGCCTTGGAGGTTAAGCCTAGTGGTCTCCCACCCCAAGACCCCTATACTCAACTGTTTCTACCACTTATTGTGGTTCTACTTTTTAACTGTTTCTGAATTCAGTTGCTTGGCCAAGTCATTTTCTGTGTTGGCCTGACACCTATGCCCCACATTCCTAACCAGCACCATTTCACCCAAAAGAGTGCACATGAAGTGCTTGATGCTATCTTGGAGGCTAGAGTTAGTCCAGGTTTCATATAAAATCTTTTGTATTATCCATTTGTGACTGAATCTTTGTGTTTATACCTGCTTTGTCTATCTGCAGCCCTTCTGTGATACTCTGGATTTCACAAACTAATCATTGACACGATCCTATTGTTCTCTTGCTCTACTACGTGTTGTGAACCTGTTTTTCTCCGAGGAAAACCTTGCAGGATTTTCAACCAAATCTATAGGGCATAATTGGAGTACATCTTTCTGGTAGCAGAGACAGTCCCTTCTGACCTTTGGAACCGATCCTGAGAAGTAGTGCACACAAAGCTCGACAACAAGTTCAACATGTCCGCTCCAAGCGTACAACTGTCCGCCAGGACCTGGCCCATAAGAACTGTCCAAGTACAAATGGGCAGCATGGCCCAGCCTATGAGTGAACCACCTTACCGAGCTCCACATCTCAGTGTTGCATCTGGGTCTCAAGGAGATCCAGATCGCAGAAGGGCGGAAGAAAATACAATCCTTACCACCGAGGCCTTAGCGGCCCACAGTGGAGACAGCCTGCATCATCTCCGCAGGCGCGTAGCAGCCTCAGTCTCCCAATCCGCCTGTCCGGCATCATCCTCAACAGCGATTGGAGGCCCTGAGGAATACGAGGAACTGAGGAAGAAAATGGATGAATACATCCTCCATGAGGAGTACTACAAATCCATTCGTGGAGAAGACGGGGAGGAGCCATTGGCAGTACACGGATCCAGACCACGTACAGACCTAGGATCCTACACGCACTCTGGTGCGTCGTCCGACAAAGGCGAGACAGCATCCCTGCCAAGACGACCGAGACCCGAGTATCCAAGAGCATGTTGTCCAACCCCAAGGGCTCCCGAAGTAGGCCCGACTTGAGTTGAGGGACAACATCATCCAAGGCCAACCTACGGTGCCCTGGATCATACGGCCGAACTGTTGGCCAAACTTCTGTCTGGATCAGAAGATCCAGATGTGACGGCCCTATCGGAGGCCGTTCACCGTTGTCCTTAAGCTGACCCTTCGTCACAAAACTGATTTCACTTCTTTTTAAGAATTTTTTGACTGATTTCACTTCCTTCTAACTTGCCACCCTGGACATAAATTATTATTGTATGAGTGTTCCCGACAGCCAAATTGCGCATTAGCACAGCCGGGAAGGCACCTCTTGGCACCCCATCTTTTTTCACTGCTTTCACTGATTCCACTTCTTTTTCAGAACCTTTTTCACTGATTTCACTTCCTTCTAACTTGCCACCTTGGACATAAATCATTATCGTATAAGTGTTCCCCACAGCCAAAATGCGCATTAGCACAACCGGGACGGCACCTCTGGGCACCCCATCTTTTTTAACTGCTTGCACTGATTCCACTTCTTTTTCACAACTTTTTCACTGATTTCACTTAATGCCTTTATCCTTCTAACTTGCAATCATTATTTACGCATAGCATTCTCAATGCCTTTTTGACCTTTCGGGGAGCACCCCAGTACCCAAACCTCTAGACGGAAGCTGATTTCACTTACCAAAACCAAGCATAAGTGATTTTTGCGCAAAAATCCACGTAGTTTGGTTGAATGCACAACACCAAGGCACATCTAAGCAAGGAAACGAAGTTGAATTGCAATCATTATTTACCCATACCATTCTCAATGCGTTTTTGACCTTTCCGGGGGCACCCTAGTACCCAAACCTCTAGACGGAAGCTGATTTCACTTACCAAAACCAAGCATAAGAGATTTTTGCGCAAAAAGGTGTTGCAACGTTTTTTTGACCTTTCGTACAATGTTCCAACTGGTGTAGTAGGTGCAACTCATTTTCAAAAGGCTCCAAACTAGCTTCTTGGTTGGGGGAATTGAGTTTTCATCTACTTTCATGCTCGTGAAGTGCTGAATGGTACTTCCACATAAGGCTCGCAAGCACAATGTATCGATTGGTTCCCAAGGCGGATGCTGGCTTTGTGATTCAGTGATTTTCATTCGGACCTTGGTTATTTACATCGGTCCACACTGGCGATTGCTCAGGCACACTGCTGGTTGCTCAGGCACACTGGTGATCGCCCAGGCACACTGGTGATTGCTCAGGCACACTGGCGATTGCTCAGGCACACTGGTGGTAGACGGAAGCTGATTTCACTTACAAAAGCCCAAGCACAATGTATCAATTGGTTCCCAACGCGGATGCTGGCTTTGTGACTCAGTGATTTTCATTCGGACCTTGGTTGTTTACATCGGTCCACACTGCCGATTGCTCAGGCACACTGCCAGTTGCTCAGGCACACTGGTAGTTGCTCAGGCACACTGGTGATTGCTCAGGCACACTGGCGATTGCTCAGGCACACTGATGGTAGACGGAAGCTGATTTCACTTACAAAAACCCAAGCACAATGTATCGATTGGTTCCCAACGCGGATCCTGGCTTTGTGACTCAGTGATTTTCATTCGGACCTTGGTTATTTTCATCGCTCCACACTGGTGCAATACAACTGGAAACACGTTTCAGTCCAAGGAACCACCAATGGTAATGAAAGCAAAGGACAATCGCAAGAAGCTGCACCACTCTGAGCATCTGAGCATCTGGTTCTCTCAATCAGTTCAACATCGCACAAAGTGCAGAATGAACACAGAGGCGAAACTGGGTATTGCAGAACCCTTACCCAAGCCAGAGGTGTCCTCCCCCTCCCCAGGACTGAGTACCCTGACCGAAGATCTTAAGAGATCAAGGGTCTCAAGGCTGTTGCCTAAGGTCACCTGCCCCAGCCCCTTTCACCCACGTGTTGTGGTTTGTTTCTTGGGAACTCGACTGCACTCCTGTGCCTCTTTGTTTCTCAAAATCCGAAATCCAAAATCCCAATCGACAAACCTCGCAGGATCTTTAGACGGGGCACCAATAATAACACAATCTCGAAGACATAAACCCTGTTCAAGATCGAAGTATCTTACAGCGTTCATTCACAGTTGGCATTCGATGCTTCTTTATTATTCACAGACTGTCAGCGCGATTGCGACTGCGACTTGCGATTTGCGCGCTGTTGCGCTGTTGCGCTGCGCTGTTGCGCTGCTGCTGTTCGAAGCCATAACACTACCCCCCCGTTGAGACCTCGAAGAGGTCTCACTCACCTGGGCGGGCGTCACAACGTCGAATGAGAGCAGGCCCAGACAGAAAAAAAATTTTTTTGGGCCTCGACATGTGCTGGCTACAGAAGCATAACATCGGACCAATCCTGGTCGAAACAGTGGACCAATTCTGGTCGAAACAGTGGACCAATTCTGGTCGAGATCACACACCGAGGTGCAGTCATGGGACACCCGTCGTCAGCGCCTCATTCACACGCCGTGTTCGACTTTGCCACGGCCGCGGCCTTCGGCGGAGGCTGCAGAAGACAACCTCGCCAGGCACACTGCACGGGCGCTGTACCCGCAGCAAGGCTGTGGGCACTTGGAACCATAACATACCATAGCATCGAAGCTGGATGCTCAGCAGACCAACAGGCCTGTACATCCGTCAGCTCGACAGGCATATGGAGCATTCGATACCATTAATGGCATCCAGACTGTCGAATAAGCCATTACTTGGCATCCAGACTGTCAAATAAGCCATTACTTGGCATCCAGACATGTCGAATCAGCAGTCCCTGCCCCACGTGTACGTATACGAAGGATCCACGGGAAGTCGACATAGTTCATGTACCTCCTTCAATGTCTCGACGCCAGCCATGAACTTGAAGGTGTCATGACCCGTATAGTGTCGACGGATATCGCTGTAGAGAGCACGCTTCTGAATCAGGATACCAGATCGATGGTTCAGCAATCGAAGGTTGGGATCACCAGGTCGGTCATCGACGGGACACTTGTACTGGAATACGAAGACATGTTCACGGGCAAGCGCTCGAAATTGTCCAGGTCCCAGTGTCTGTGCCCTGGTCGAATAGAAATCCCAGAGGCTCGACGGTTTCCAAGCGTCCTCACTCCACAGATCGGCTCGATTGGTGACCTCGAAGGAGTATCCGTCATGTCGACCAGTAGACCACCGATAGGTTTCCTTCGAACCAGTACCAGCGGCCATGCTGTGGTAGAACTGACCAGTTCGCGTATCGACCCGCCACCACGGCGTGTCGGCAATCGAAAGTCGTCGTACGACAATGACGGCGCTGATGTCGTCCTTCTCAGGGCCGAGGGCATATCGGTCGACGATCTCAAGCGTGTTGGTTCGAGAACCTTCTTCTTGGAGTCGACCGAGGTGTTGATGGACATAGTGGCCGTCAGCGAGGGAGCTCTGCAGAGCGAATCGAACCGCTTCTGCAGTCACAAGGCTCGAAGCCGTGTCGACAATGACCGCTTCGAGGACTTGGTCTCGGCAGCTGACCTTGCGTCGATGTGCGGCCTCAAAGTCTTCGTGGATCGGCGTGAGGTACTTGAAGAACGGAATGTCGAAGTGGTGCTGATAGGCATTCGACTCCATCGACAAGAACCGGTGATCGAGGGGGTCCGGGTGGAACGGGTCGCTCGCAGGCGAGTCGGTCTTCTTGATCTCCTCCCGTTCGTCAGCATAGACGTCCCTTCGAAACCTGACCGTCCGACGCCAACGTTGTCCATCTTGGTATCCGGCCTCGTAGGGGGACATGAGGTATGTCGAGGTACCCAGGCGTCGAACCAAATCGGGAGCATCCACGAAAGGGAAAAGATCGACATACTCTTTATTCGATGAGTGAAGGGCAGCAATTCGTCGGATTGCCCTATCGAAGTCGTGGTACCCGAGTCGTCCGGGTCCAGTTTGGTAGATCGTCGCCAACTGGACAAGGTCGATGGGGGCGCCTGGTGCGACTGCGTTGTACGCGTAAGATTCGACCTGTTCTCCTATTCGAAAGTATTCTTGGAGCTGGACCGCAAGGTCCTGCGTTCGATGAGGAGCACATCCATAGCGTTTATATCCGAGTCGAGAGGTGCCTCGAAGGCCATGCAGTTGGTGTCGGCGAAGAAGCAAATCGACTTTGTACGCAAGGAAGGGGGCTCGATCTTCGAAGAGCCAGTCGTTCGATTGGCAAACCTTTTGAAGATCACGGATAACTCCCATAATCGAAACTGCAACGGGAGCGTCTCGTCTCATCTTTTCGTGGGTCCAGAAGCGTCGATACTTGAAGATCAGGTCGATCCCATCCGCAACATTTATCAGGTCGTCGATACCAGAGATCTCTCGATGCATGCGGTTGAGTCGAGCAATTTGACTCGGTAGGGTATGTTCAGTGAGGTCTTGTCGGAATCCATAATCGAGCTCTTCATCATAATGTCGCCATTTCATGAGGGCCGCTCGAAAGTTTTGACAAGCCATTTCGATTTTCGTGTACCATTGATATCCTGGCTTACCACCAAGGTTTCCATGTTCATCGAAAGACGTGTCAGGGGCACTTCGAGCCATTTCGTACGGGAATGGTGCGGTTCGACCCCAACTGTCGATGCAGATGGTCTTGCCCAACTCGACGATGGCGGCATTTGCGTTCGACACGACTTCATAGTGTTTCTCGCTCAGGAACATGTGCGGCTTTCGAAGACCAGCCATGGTACTCGACGCAATAGTCAGCACCGATGGTTCGAGCTTAGTGTACTCCGTCTTCATCGGATCATCTTCATGTGTCCCAAATCGATAGGGTGGCTTCAATCCGAACGTTCCCAAGTGTCGAAGTTCGTCGATGGTCTCGATTTCATGATTGTACTGCGGCATGTTGTAGGGCTGCCATTTCGACTCTGGCACCGGCACAGACTCGTAGCTGGGTGGTGCTGTCGACCGCGCGGGTTCGTAAGGATATTCTGCTTCGTCGTCGGACTCGAGTGGCCAGGATTCAGCGTCGTAGTTGTAGTTATCATCGTGGTAATAGGAGTCGGCGTCGTGGTAATAGGAGTCGGATTGGTTCGTTCGAGTAGAAGCTTGTGTTTTCGGGGCATTCGAATGCCAGGATTGGTCGACCCAGTCGTCTTCGACTTTCGGCTCTCCGGTACCTGGACCCTCTCTGGATGACCTCGATGTCCAGGTGTTCAGCCTCGATGTCCAAGAACTGTCGACCCATCCGGGCGCTGAACAGAAGAAGGAAGATCAGTCGTCGTACCCCGTGTAGCAAGCAAGATCTTCATCATCAGAATCGAACCAGTCAGGGCTTGAGCACCGCTCTCGAAAGTATTCTGCATCGACCGGGGGAGGGGGCCCGTATAGCTTACAGAGTTCCGGCGGCATGTCGGGTGGAGTCCCTCCCTTCGTCGGTTCCAGAACAGGCAAGCTGGCCAGGGCTATCTCGAGCCATTCCAAGCCTTCGGCGCCTCCTGTTATGCTGGGTCTTCCACTCGGCGCTATTCCCGCAAATTTCCCGCGAGGGAACACACCTCCCTTGCCTCCTTTCGATGGGCCTCCTTTTCCTTTCGAGCTCCCAGCATATGCCGACTGGCTGTAGTGCGGCGGTTCGAATGGATCGAGAGGTCGATTCGGACGAGTTGGCGCTGATGCTACCGACAAGCAGCGGCCAGTTGAAGTCGTCCTCGCTGGGGGTTCAGTCGCGTCAACATCGATGACGTTCGACGATGTCGCTCGAGAAGGCAGAGGTCGAGAGGAAGCTCGGGGCGTCCGGGATGTAGTACCATAGGCGGAGGCTCCGGTGTTCGACCCGGAACCTCGCATGAGTTTTTCGAAAAACCACGCTGCAGAGAAGAGTAAGGGTGTTACTCAGTTACTCAGGGTGGAGTCGAAGGAACTCAAGGTACACAGGATCCTCTTCTAGAGCCTTGCTTGACTCCCAAGACCATGTGTCGTCATCCCATTCACAACGGTACAGGAATGTGCGGCGCTTTTTAGATCCCACTCGACGTCTAGCCACGATTTTGACAAGTCGAGGAGATTCTCCAGTTTTGACAGGGGGCATCGGAAACTCCCACACCGGCTGTCCCTCTCGATGGACGTAGGGTTTTATGCTGTCTCGATTGAAAACTCGCAACCCATCGAAGGGGGCAGGGATGTCCAGTTTGACATTCTCGCCCTTGTTCAGTACCTCGAGTATTTTGTAAGGGCCGCACCAGACAACATCGAGTTTCCCTTTATGTCGATATTCAGGCACCAACACCCACCATCGTTCACCGACTTCAGGCACTCGAACGTGTCGGTCCATTTGCAGGACCACATGCATCTGGCGTCGACGTTCCTCGGCAAGCATTGCACGCACAGAATCGAAGGTACGTTCCGCTCGTTGCATGTAATCATTCACGGTCGATGGTTCATGTGCATGAGAAGTCATTCGGGGAAAATCCAATGGAAAAAGGGGTGTTCGTCCTTCATCTATCTCGAACGGGGATAGTCGAAGACTATTGGATGTCAGGTTGTTGAACTGGATTTCGGCGAACAGGAGGTCGACATCCCACTCGTTGTTGCCGAAGATGCCGTGTGTACGCAGGCGCTGGAGGATGGACTGATTACTGCGCTCCGCCAGGCCATTGCCTCGAGGGCGGTTGGCCACTGTTTGATGCATCTCAATCTTGAAGCGCTGGGCCAACTCCTTCCACGCCTGAGACTCGAACAGCTTGTCTCGGTCAGAAACAATTTGTCGAGGGCATCCTTTCAATCGAATAACCTCACGTAGGAACACATAGATGAGGTCGTCGGCTGTCATATCCTTGCGACAAGGGATGAACATTCCACGCTTGGAGAATCGGTCGACTACAGTCATGATGGCATCATGGCCCCTTGTGGTCGGCAGCAATCCCGAAACCCAATCGACGGACACGCTGTGCCATTTGGTGTCGGGCACCGGCAAGGGTCTTGGAACTCTGGCGGTGTCGACTCGTCTTGATTTCGCCGCTTGACAGACATCGCAACTTAGTATGTATCGCTCGACATAGTGTCGTAGGTGTGAACACACATAGTCGCGCTTAATCAGGGCCATGGTTCGAAGGACTCCTGAGTGGCCATAGAACTCCGACTCGTGATACATAGCCACAATCGACGTAACCAGCGTTCGGGGAACAAGCACACGTTTGCCCATCATCGACAAATGGAAGAATTTCCCATCATCGAACGACAACTTGGCATCTCGAAGCTGGTGTCGTGCCGCAGGGCTTCGAATTGCGACTTCGTAGATGTGTTTCGTCCGGGGGTCCTCCCGATAGGCTGCCGCCCACACAGCTGTCGAAGTCAAGTCTTTGCACTGATAATGTCGATGTACTCGGCGGTGTGTACCCTTAAGACTCGAAGGGTACGGCGTGTTCGGCCCAACTTTCGGCAAGGGAACCGATTGCAACGTGCCGTCACGGTGACGTCGACAGCGAATCAGTTCCGCCATGGTCGGTGCGTATCGAAGTTCATTGCCAAAGGTGACTCGAAGGGGGCGATCCATGCTTACATCGGGGAGGTCGTCGGTGTCAATAGACGTGTCTGGCTCATTGCCAGCCTCATCGAGATGCATGTTTGGTTGGTGTGAATTCTCAGCCATGATCTCGTCCGATGGTGCTGGATCCAGTCCCAGGTCCTCCGGCTCGGCAGTTGTCGCGCTCGACGGTCGCGGCTCCAGGTCCTCCGGCTCGACGGCGGGTTCGGTGTCGAATTGGAGGGCTGGTTCCGCTAGCTCATCTGCGTCAAGTTCCTTCCCCACGGAGCGTCCGCTTCGTAGTGAAACGTACAGGTGGTTGTACGGCTGGGGCCACACCTCGTCATGAGAGTATGTGTCTTCAAGTACATGTAGGAACTCATCGACAGGTTCTCCTTCCGGTGAAGCCCAGTCTTCGACCAGGGGAATTGCGAAAGCCCGTGTACGTGTAGCATTTTCGATCTCCATCAACTGCCGCGAAGTTAAACGAGAGCAGGCATCTGCCGCAGGGTTCTCGAGGCCCGGCACGTACCACAACGTCAGGTTGTATTCCTCGAGGAATTGGGACCATCGTGCTTGCCGTGGTGTCAGCGGTCGAGGACAGGTCTTGAGATATCGAAGACTTTCGTGGTCAGTGTGCACGTGCACCTGCTGCGGTCCTCGAAGTAGGTGAAACCATTGTTTCAAGGCTAATACGATGGCCAACAACTCCTGTTCTCGAATCGGGTATCGAGTTTCGGCAGGCTGCATTTTCCGCGACATGAAGGCAATAGGTCGAAGATGTCCCTTGTACTTCCCATGCGCACATCGTTGCGCCAGCGTAGCACCCACGCAGTCTTTCGAAGCATCTGTGTACAGGTGATACGGCTGTCGGGGGTCGATAGCACTGAGATGTGTCGCGCTGATCATCGCCTGCTTCAGCTTGTCGAAGGAAGCTTGGTGGACGGCCGTCCATTCCCAATCGAAGTCTGCCTTAAACATTGCAGTCAGAGGGGCTGCGACAGCTTGGAACCCTTCGACAAACTGCTGGTAAAATCCACACAATCCAATGAACTGTCGAACTTCATGAACCGTAGTTGGTGGAGGCCAACCTCGAATGACCTTGATCTTTTCGGGGTCCATGTGTACTCCATCTTGGTCGATGATGTATCCGCAGAAGGGCACTCGACTCTGAAAGAATGTGGATTTATCGATGCAGGGGAAGAGCTGGTGCTCACGGAGTAGGTCATGTACCAGGTCGAGGTGTCGTTGGTGTTCGTCCGCATCCTTCGAGAAGACGAGGATGTCGTCAATGTACACCCATACAAAGATCCCCAAGTGGTCTCGCAGGACATCATTCACGACGCGTTGGAACGTCAATGGTGCATTGCAGAGGCCAAAGGGCATAACAACCCACTCGAAGGCGCCAAATTGTGTGTTGAAGGCGGTTTTCTCGATATCTTCGTCTTGAATTCGGATCTGGTGGAACCCACTAACAAGGTCAATCTTTGAGAATACGGTGGAACCCCCCAATGTACTCAAGATGGATTGGATCGATGGTAAAGGATATCGATCTCGTACAGTTCGTGTATTCAACGCTCGGTAGTCGACGCACATACGCCATTTACCATTCGCTTTCTTCACCAGTAGGAAACCCGCTCCGTATGGACTCGAGGATGGTCTGATGCGACCAGATCGATGCAACTTGTCCAATTGTCGTCGAAGTTCATCTAGTTGGCTCGGATCCATTTTGTAAGGGTGTACCCACGGTGGATTTTCTTCCGAATCGAGGCGTATTCGATGGTCTCTTCCAGGTCGATGCGGAGGTAGGTCTCCATATTCCGCTTTCTCCCGGTCGTAGAGGTCCGCCCACTTGTGTAATCGACTCGGTAGTTTGCGTCGAACAGGGTCAAGCCCGTCATCATTGTCATCGCTGGCTTGCATCTTATACATTTCATCGACCGGCACTGCTGGTCGAGGCATGCAACACAGAAATACTTGATCTCCCGTGAGATCAGATCGACGGATCTCTCTTTTGAGTCTCGGCAACAAAATGTACTCAATCTCCATATCGCTGCACTCCTCATCGGTGATACCATCTTCCGTTTCGGACTCATCGTACGTGTCAGTACTGCGCTGAACGTGTGTCGACGAGTGTAGGTCAGGGTGTTCGTTGGCATGTGGGGTAGGATTCCCAACCGGACTCGCTTTCGAGGAACTGGATGAAAGTATCGAAAGAAGGTCCAGCTTTGAAGCTGCTTGAAACTGTAGCTGGGTGGAATGTCGTGATTTGCCAAAAGACAACCGGTACGAAATCGAACCATGTTGGATGTCGGCGTATCGCTCCTTCCAGTTAACAGTTGGATTGTAGCTTCGAAGCCATGGTAGTCCAAGCACTACATCCGGCAAAATCTCCAAGACCTTGAAGTGGTGACGAAATACAAGCTCTCCAACTCGAACGTAAGCTCGCGTGTAGTACTGTACTTCGACTTGGACACCTCCTGCTGTCAAGACATATCCAGGGTTTCTCAGTTTATAGAGGGGAAGTCGCGCCCTCTTTGCCGTTTGCATCGACATAAAGTCACTAGTCGCTCCACAGTCGACCAACAGTTCCACGCTGGAGTCGAAGGAGTCTTCTCGACATGCGCAAATGCGCCCTCGAACCGTGAACAGAGACGCATGCTCAGGTTCGGTTCCTTCGACAGTGACACTTCCAAGCGTCGAATTCTTTTCGGGTTTATTGGTGCTGGTGGTGGTGTTCAGCTCTTCTCGAGGACGTCCGCCACCAGGTCTTCGAAATTGTTTTCTAGGCCGTTGTAGGCCTGTCTCTGCTCTTGGAGCGGGATCGAAACCGTCCCTTGCTATCTCGACTTTGGTCTCGTTTCGGCGTGTTCGACCGTGATTCCCGGCGTTCTCGTCCTCGGGATGGCGGTCGACCTTTTGGACAGTCGCGTGCCAAGTGTCCTTGTTCGCCACAGTTGTAGCAACGTCTGCTTTCTCGACCATCTTGGCGTCCGCCATGTTGACGTCCGAACCGTTCACCAATGTAGGCATGTAACTCTTCTCGAAGTTTGGCAATTGCATCGAGATTCATCGGCTCTGCCACGGCCGAAGCCGTGGGCGCCGCAGCTGGGGTCGGCATCGATGTGACGTGTGGCGTTGGCATAGGGTTCGATGGAAACGTGGAAGTCGAAGTAGGTGGGACCATCATAGGCAGGGGTCTCGACACTGCAGGACCCAGGGTGTGATGTGATGTCGTTCTCGATGCGTTCTGTACTTCTTCCAGTTGATACCCAGCCGCAATGTAGGCTTCCGCGATGGTCTCTACCAAGGTATCGAATCCAAATGGATTATTAGAACGCCATCTCGAACGGACCTCAACGATGTATTGCCGACGCACAGCGTCATTCGACAACCCTTCAACAAATCGAGAGTTGACGAGGTAACCCATCTGGAGTTCATTCGTGTTGACCTTCGACTTGATAACGCATGTACGAAATTCTCGAACGTAATCTGCATGTCGGGGAAACTCGCTCTCTTTCAAGCTCAACATTCTCGACAAATACACTGGCTCATGGGATATGCAGTCGAAACGCTGGCCTAACACACGCATGAGCTCGAACCAGTCGTCCTCTACAACTTTCGTCAGGCTATGATAGTACTCAGCGGCATCACCATCGAGGAGGAATGACATCGTTGCTGCCTGATCGACGGGTGAGGTGATGTCCGACAGAGTGAAGGCTCGTAATAGATCTTCTTTCCATGTTCGAAATTCTCCGCATCCAGGTTTACCCGTGAACCTCTTGACCAGTTTGTTCAGGCGCTCGACGCGGCGTCCCAAAATCTCCTGCGAAGGAGCACGTTGAACTACGAACTGGGGTAGTTGTTCGAAGGTAGGCCGCTGTGGGAGTGGTTGTTGTGGAGGGTGAGGTTGGTTCGAATTCGAAGAAGACGGTGGTTGCGGAAACTGTTGTTGTTGTGGTTGCGGAAACTGGATGTTGTTCGGAGGTGGTGGACTCGGAGTTCGTACAAATTCGTTAAGAAGGGCGTAACATTGCGACAATTCAAGCTCTACGCGTCGAAGCTCATTTGCAGCAGCTTGAGTTGCATTTTCCGTCGAGGACTGCAAGGTATCGATGCGCTGGCCAGTTGCTGCTGTAGCACTTGCTGCTGTCGCCTGCAATGCATCGACGCGTTGTTCAGTTGCTGCGGTAGCACTTGCTGCTGTTGCCTGCAACACATCGACGCGTTGTTCCAATTCGATAACTTTGGCTTGAGTATCCGCAAGCTTCTGCGAACAGCTGTGAAGATCACGAGAGAGAGATGGAAACCACTCGCTTTCTCGACTAGCGATGCGCTCTGCGATGAACTTCTCTAACGAGGTCGAAAATTCGTGATGCAAGGGTGTATCACTTCGAAACAAACTGTCTCTGATGAAATGCAGCATAGCTGCGTCGTCGAAGGGCCGCTCCATTGTAGATCGAAGTCCCAATCAAGTTGACGGCGTTGCGGCGTCGAAGATTGATCTCGAAGATTGATCCTCCCCGCCACCTAGCTGGCTACCACTTGTTGTGGTTTGTTTCTTGGGAACTCGACTGCACTCCTGTGCCTCTTTGTTTCTCAAAATCCGAAATCCAAAATCCCAATCGACAAACCTCGCAGGATCTTTAGACGGGGCACCAATAATAACACAATCTCGAAGACATAAACCCTGTTCAAGATCGAAGTATCTTACAGCGCTCATTCACAGTTGGCATTCGATGCTTCTTTATTATTCACAGACTGTCAGCGCGCTTGCGACTGCGACTTGCGATTTGCGCGCTGTTGCGCTGTTGCGCTGCGCTGTTGCGCTGCTGCTGTTCGAAGCCATAACACACGTGCCAGGACAGTGCCAGCCCATGGCAGAACTACTCGACGTTCCAGTCACAGAAACTGAGAAAAGAGGGCTCTCAGCCCTGGCACCTCTTGCCGGCGTATCACCTTCTGGCCTAACTCCGGGGGGTGGGAAGACGGGCAGACCTATTGCCCAGGCGAACATCCAGCTGGAACTGCCCGAGTTCGACCCCAAAAATCTGCCCGAATGGGCAGAAGAATTTGCTGAGTTTCTTTTGCTGACTGGCCAATCGCATGTGGATGTGGCCACCAAATGCTCACTGCTGAAACGCTCATGCAAAAAGAAATTTTTGCAAAAACAGGTGAAACATATTATGAAAACCTGTTCCACCTGGGCAGAGGTACTCCTGAGGCTGGAGAAAACGTTCCCAGTCTATGAGACTGACCTCAGTGTGCGCACACAGATAGAGGAGCTACCTATGCTCCCTGAGTTTCCCTCCGCTGCGCGAATCTCTGAATACGTGTGCGACCTGGAGTATCTGTTTTCACGGATGAACGTGGGATCCTACGGAGCCACTGAGCCCCACCTGTGGCTCATGAGTAAGATCCCCCAACGTACGTGGGATGATTGCCGCTCTACCTCTGAGAGGAAGAGTCGGACCCACTCGTACGATGAACTGGTGGACCTTCTGATTGAGCTAGCTCTTGAGAGGGAGAATCATTCCCACATGGATAAATTCCTCAAGAAGCATTTGGGTCGAGGTGGTACCCCTACCCCCGAACGTGGCGAAGGAAAAGGGCGTAAAAATCCCACCAACGCCAACCAAGGAGGTGGTAAAGGAAGGGGTAACCTACGTGCCATGAATGAGGTTAGACCTGATGCAGGTACACCCCCTTTGTTCTACTGCAAACCTGTCAATGACAAGGGGGGGCCTTGTCATGCCGCTGACTGCGATCAACGCAGTAGCTGTATGCTGCAGATGAAGCGACAGCAGCATACCAAGGATCGGAAACCTGTGACCCCTCAGGATCATTTCAGGTGTACAATCACCTGTGGCTATTGTGGCAAACGTTGTCACTATGAACACCAATGTCACATAAAGAAACGCGAGAGTGATAAACTCAAGCGGCAGGAGGCTGAACGCCAGAAGACCCAAACACCCACCAAAAACCCACAGAATGGGGACAAAGGTGGTAAAGGAGGTGGCAAGGGGTTCGGCAAAGGTGGACCCCCTAACCCCCAGAGGCGCTCATCAGCGCCCGTTGCTACACCCCCTCCTGCTGCTACACCCCCTCCTACCGCAGGTGATCCCAAGAAGCGCCCCTAGGGGGATAACGCTACCCCTGAGGGAAATAACTCCAAGAAGAGGCGATTGGCAGTTAGATTTGGCACCCTCCTCAACAACAGCAAAGTAATGGGCTCATAGAATTGTAGTCTTCCAGCTTAGTCCATAGCAAAAAAAGGGACTATGAAACACAATCATTATTTACACTCATGTTCACTCCTTACCTCTCTTCCACTCTCACCATACAAATATCCCTCTTGTAGTAAAATACACCTAGTTAGGACTTACCTAGGAAGCACCACGTGCTCCCCGGTGTCGCAGCCAGGCACCTCTCCTCTATCATTCTCTCTTCTCTCCTCTTGTGTTTGGGGCTTGGCTTAGGCGTAGGTATACTCTTGGGATCCCCCAATACATGAAACATGCTTGGGACCCACCAAGTAGGCATTAAAATACATGTAGAAGTAGGGACAACCATGGAAAAGGGTTGTAGTGTAAATAGAGGTCCCTTAGGGGCCTTAGACTCCTTCGAAGGTAGTATGTGTGGTATCACTCGTAAAATGAGTCGATCATGCATGACATGCATGACAATCCATGATGTCAAAAATGTGATCATCCAAATTCAAAGAGTTATGAAAAATGAATAGTATAACCTTCTTAGGAACCCATAAGAGTGGGGTTGTGGTTGTGTTAGTTCTGAGCGAAAGTGAAGTTTTGGGTTGGAATGTGAAAAACACATGCTAGGGCGCCAGCATGTCATGACACATGATGCATGACACATGACACATGATGCATGATGAATGATGATGATGATGAATGATGATGATTGATCTGAATCTGCTCTGAGTTCAAATAAAGTACACTCTGAGTTGAAAATATATACTCCATGGGGCTCAATCTCACTCCCCCCCCGACTGAAGCCCTGGAATTCAGGAGTAAATACTCAGGAAAATAGGCTGAAAAATGATATTGTGGCCATAATCATATGCAGCCCTGTGAAATCTCTTAGCATTTACTATTCAGTCCAGAACTGGACTACCTTCAATACCAAGTATGATCACTGCACCTCAGTACCACAGTAAAGAATGAGTGGAATGACTTCGGAAAGCATACATGTGAGTTACCTTTCTTACTATACCACTCTTACCACAGCACAATAGGTGATTAGTTTGGAGCTAAAAATGCAAATACCAGAAGTTCCAGAGAGATTGTGCTCAAAGTGATATTTAAAGCATGGACAAGGCGTAGGAATCCTTAGGGAATCCTTACGTAACAAATGCAGATACCGATTTTATGAAAATCAAAGTGAAATCAGCAATGAATAACGCTTGGAATGCACTTTAAAATCAACCGTAGCTGAGCTTCTAACTCGCCAGGAACCAAAACTTGAAAAAAAAATTTTGGACACCTGAAAAGCGCAAACTGTAGCGCTGGGAGTTCTGGCGACTCCCGTAACAGCGCGCGTCCGCCATGCAGGACTGGGGGCGAAGCCTCCAAACTCCAAAAACTTTTGAACTTTTTGTAAAAGGCGCTTCTGAAGCTGCAAAAAGCGCATTTTTGTAAAACAAAGAATTTGGAAAACAACGAGCAGCGAAAAACGTGATTTTATAAAGTGAGGCTTACAAACAGGCAAAAATGTTTGCGCGGGGAGGGTGCACAGTACAGCCATAGGGTAACTGTACGTTTTGCGCGCATCAATTCACCACTGTGCGTTTCATAGGCGAGTTTGAACATCAGCCACACATAGCACAACAGAAATGAAACATACGTGTTGGTTAGAGCTTGCACAACACGCGTAGCGTGTTTTTACTTTGCTTTGCCGTCTTTTGCACGCTCTTGGTGCCTCGCAAGGTCTGGCTTGGGCTGGCATTCAGGCAGTATTCAGGAGGGAAACAGGCCGTCACGCATGCAAAATAGCAGCGTACGCCGCGTCGTGCACACGTAAAAACTCCGAATCCAAGTAGGATAGAGGGTAAAGGTTTGGAAGGTAGGGAGAACCTTCCTTGCTCGCTCTGTAGGACAGCATGCATGCATAGCGGAGGCGCCGCTATATGCGTCAGTGTGCCCTGTTGAGTGTTTTTGGTGGAACGCCTCGTGAGACGTCTTGTGCATGCATATGTTCACGTGCAGGCACTTAAAACACTCATATGTTTCACCGTGCCGCTCACACATGCAGCGTGTGTTAGAGAGTGTAGGACCGTTGCAACTCAAAAAGTCCAATGAAACTCTGGGGTGAAATTCCTCAGTTGAAAATTGTTCGGTTTGAGTTGCACGAGTGTGGAAGGAGTGTGGAGTGGAGAGTGGGATGTGGGTTGGAGGCGTTAGCAAGGGGTGCTCCTGCAAAGGGCTACTCCTTTGTAGAGCGTTAGGATCAGCGAGTGGGAGACTGGGAAGGCAGGGGATTGGAATGGGCAAGGGCGTTCGCGTTGGTCAGCGTACGCTGGCCCTTGTTCCCACGCCCATCTGATCCCTGACGGTTTTTTCCTGGTCTCCCCGTGTGTGACCCTCTCTCTTTTTTTTTTTGGGTAGCCCCAAGGTAGAGACCCTGAGGTAGATTCACACACATGCTCGCCCTGCACCGCACATCCACGCACAGCACTGCACACACATACTCAACACAACACACCTTTGCGCGCCATTCACTCACTCTGCACGGATCACGTTGAGCTTCGGTTCCGTGTCCACACTTGCACGGGTGTCATCGGACCGGAGGCGAGATGCACCCAAAGCGTTCACTGTTTGTTCAGGGATGCTTGGTGTTAGCTACAACTTGACTTGCCTTGGCGTGGGCGTGTGTGTGGGAAGTTGTAGGATCAGGGTGTCTTGCGGTGGTGGATCAGGCGTTAGCGTCTTTGACGGTGGGTGCCCAAGGCGGGGAGGTTTGCAGCCAAGGGGGTAGCCCTAGTTGTGGTTGGGCGGCCCATGCAAACTCTGCTCGTCCTGCAGCCCACCCAGTTCCTTGGGGAGGTCCCATCCCTGGGGAACACGGACCCTGCCCCTCCGGTGGTGGATGCTTGACTGTTCCAAAATGGAACCAGGTGTTCACCACCCGTAAGAATCGGCTTGCTTAGCAGTAGTGTTTCACTTCTCTCCTAGGCAACACACTTCAGTTGCGGCTGTTGACACTCACACGCGCGCCAGTTACACACCGCTCATCTCTCTCCCTCCCTAGATTCGTGAAACCTGAGTAAGAAAAAGTCACTGCCATGTCTTTCTTGGAGGGCTTGATCCAGGCCAAGCCCCCCTTAAAACCCTTTTGCTGATGCTAAGACTAACTTAACTATTTTTATCTCTCTTTTGAAGCCTAAAGTACACTTTCTCAAAGTTACTAGGGTTGTAACCCTAGCCCCCCATGAAGTTCACCCCTACCACTCAACTGAGCGGAGGTACCTTCCTTCATGGAGGATATACCGAAATAAAATAGGCATTTCATGGTTTAGGCCTTGGAGGTTAAGCCTAGTGGTCTCCCACCCCAAGACCCCTATACTCAATTGTTTCTACCACTTATTGTGGTCCTGCCTTTTAACTGTTTCTGAATTCAGTTGCTTGGCCAAGTCATTTTCTGTGTTGGCCTGCCATCTATGCCCCACATTCCTAACCAGCACCGTTTCACCCAAAAGAGTGCACATGAAGTGCCTATTGCTATCCTGGAGGCCTGAGTCAGTCCAATTTTCATATATAATCTTTTGTATTATCCTTTTGTGATTCAATCTTTGTGTATAAACCTGCATTGTCTATCTGCAGCCCTTCTGTGTTACACTGGATTCCAAAACCAATCATTGATTTGATCCACATCCTGTTCTTGCTCTTCTTGCTGCTTTGGTTTGGGTTTTCAACTTCAAAACCTGCAGGATTTCATCAAAATATCTAGGGCATTAATCAAGGACATCTTTCCGGTAGCAGAGACAGTCCCTTGTGACCTTTTGAACCGACCCTGAGAAGAAGTGCAGCACACAAAGCTCAACAACAAGTTCATCATGTCCACGCCACACGTCGGGACCTGGCCCATCAGAACTGTCGAAGTGCAAATGGGCAGCATGGCCCACCCTATGAGTGAACCACCTTACCGAGCTCCACAACATCTCAGTGGCGCATCTGGGTCCCAAGGAGATCCAGAACGCAGAAGGGCGGAAGAGAATACAGTCCTTACCACCGAGGCCTTAGCGGGCCACGGTGGAGACAGCTTGCGTCATCTCCACAGGCGTGTAGCAGCCTCAGTCTCCCAATCCGCCTGTCTGGCTCCATCCTCAACAGCAATTGAAGGCCCTGAGGAGTATGAGGAACTGAGGAAGAAAATAGATGAATACATCCTCCATGAGGAGTACTACAAATCCATTCGTGGAGAAGATGGAGAGGAACCATTGGCAGTACACGGATCAAGACCACGTACAGACCTAGGGTCCTACACGTACTCTGGCCCGCCGTCCGACAGAGCCGAGACAGCATCCCTGCCAAGACGACGGAGACCCGAGTATCCAAGAGCATGTTGTCCAACCCCAAGGGCTCCCGAAGTGGGCCCGACTCGAGTTGAGGAACAACATCATCCAAGGCCAACCTACGGTGCCCTGGATCATACGGCCGAACTGCTTGCCAAACTTCTGTCTGGATCAGAAAATCAGATGTGACGGCCCTATCGGAGGCCATTCAGGCGAAACTGGGTATTGCAGAACCCCTACCCAAGCCAGAGTTGTCCTCCTCCTCTCCCGGACTGAGTACCCTGGCCGAAGATCTTAAGAGATCAAGGGTCTCAAGGCTGTTGCCTAAGGTCACCTGCCCCAGCCCCTTTCACCCCCGTGCCAGGACAGTGCCCATGGCTGAACTACTCGACGTGCCTGTCACAGAGATTGAGAAAAGAGGGCTGTCAGCCCTGGCACCTCTTGCCGGCGTGTCGCCTTCAGGCCTAACTCCGGGGGGTGGGAAGACGGGCAGACCTATTGCCCAGGCGAACATCCAGCTGGAACTGCCGGAGTTCGACCCCAAAAATCTGCCCGAATGGGCAGAAGAATTTTCTGAGTTCCTTTTGCTGACTGGCCAATCCCATGTGGATGTGGCCACCAAATGCTCACTGCTGAAACGCTCATGCAAAAAGAAGTTTTTGCAAAAACAGGTGAAACAGATCGTGAAAACCTGTTCCACCTCGGCATAGGTACTCCTGAGGCTGGAGAAGACGTTCCCAGTCTATGAGACTGACCTCAGTGTGCGCACCTAGATAGAGGACCTACCTATGCTCCCTGAGTTTCCTTCCGCTGTGCGAATCTCTGAATACGTGTGCGACTTGGAGTACCTGTATTCGAAGGATGAACGTGGGCTCCTACGGAGCCACTGAGCCCCAGCTGTGGCTCATGGGTAAGATCCCCCAACGTACGTGGGATGATTGCCGCTCTACCTCTGAGAGGAAGAGTCGGACCCACTCGTATGATGAACTGGTGGACCTTCTGATTGAGCTAGCTCTTGAGAGGGAGAATGATTCCCACATGGAAAAATTCCTCAAGAAGCATTTGGGTCGAGGTGGTACCCCTACCCCCGAACGTGGCGAAGGAAAAGGGCCTAAAAATCCCACTAACGCCAACCAGGGAGGTGGTAAGGGGAGGGGTAACCTACGAGCCATGAATGAGGTTAAACCCCTCTGTTCTACTGCAAACCTGTCAATGACAAGGGGGGGCCTTGTCATGCCTCTGACTGCGATCACCGCAGTAGCTGTATGCTGCAGATGAAACGTCAGCAGCATACCAAAGATGGGAAACCTGTGACCCATCAGGACCATTTCAGGTGTACCATCACCTGTGGTTATTGTGGCAAACGTCGTCACTACGAGGACGAATGCCACATAAAGAAACGCGAGAGTGACAAACTCAAGCGTCAGGAGGCAGAACGCCAGAAGACCCAAACACCCACCAGAAATCCCCCGAATGGGGATAAAGGTGGTAAAGGAGGTGGCAAGGGGGGTGGCAAAATGGACCCCCTAACCTCCAGAGGCGCTCATCAGCGCCCGTTGCTACACCCACTCCTGCTGCTACACCCGCTCCTGCTGCAGGTGATCCCAAGAATCGCCCCCAGGGGGATAACGCTACCCCTGGCCGGTATGTTGGTGCTTTCGTCACAATCCCGACTCTTGGGATCTAACCCTATTGTCTGGTTGTGTGACAAGGAGCCTGTGAAGTCTTTTCAGAAGGGCCCACCACCAGAGAAAGCTAAGCTAAAGCGGTGGTGGACGTACCTGAGCCAATTCAGGCTGACAGTGCATCATATCCCCGGGATAAAGAATGAACTGTCTGACTATATATCGCGCAACAACTTCGATGCGCTTATTGGTGAGAGCTCTGAGGCGCTCGCCAGAGAGGCTTTCCAGCGTATGGATGTCCAGCTTGACCTGTCCATGCGCACTGCTGGAATCCTGGAGGGTTGGAGTTTAACCGACTATCAGTCAGAGTATGAAGAAATTCTCCAAACCCTCAGCACTGGTCTCGAACCCCGTGTCATTGACGGGCACCATTGGTATAAAAACAATCAGTACCTCTTCTACGAGGACCAAATTGTGGTGCCTGAGGCACGACTGGATGGGTGCCTACCACGTAGGATTTTATGGGGTCCAAAAATCCCAAAACCAGCTACAGGCAAAAATACTACTTTTTTTGTCAAATTATACCATAAAGAGCTTATTTTCCGGAGTTAGCCCCCCACCCACCCTCCAAATTGGAAATTTTCCAGCCCCTATATCGACAATGCAGGCTTGATTCCATGTAAAATTGGCCGTATGCGAGAAATATGACATTCACCACCTAGTTGCGAATAGCAGCTTTTGTATAGCTCAAACCATACATGTTTGTTTTTGTGCACAAAATGAGGTTTTTTGGTGATGGCGGCTCCAAAACACTCGATAAGATGCCCCAAAACCTTGAAAAACACGTTTTTCTGAGTCCAGCACCCTCAAAATAGGGTATGGGGCCCTACAACTGACCACTCATGCCCCAAAAATGCTGTTTTAGGCCAAAAAATTGGCATTTTTTGGGCAAAAATGCGGTTTTTTGGTGAAGGTGGCTCCAAAACCCTTGATCATTTGCTCAAAAACCCTGCAAAACACGCTTTCTTGAGTCCAGCATCCTCAAAATAGGGTATGGGGCCCTATATCTGACCATTCAGGCCCCAAAAACACAGTTTTAGGCCAAAAAATGGCATTTTTTGGCCATAAAATGCGGTTTTTTGGTGATGGCGGCCCTGAAACCCTGAATCATCTGCTCCAAAACCTTGCAAAACACGCTTTTTTGAGTCCAGCACCCTCAAAATAGGGTATGGGACCCACCAACTGACCACTCAGGCCCCAAAAACACCGTTTTAGGCCAAAAAAGGCATTTTTTGGCCATTTTTTGGGCAAAAAATGCGGTTTTTTGGTGATGGCGGCTCCAAAACAATCAATAAATTGCTCCAAAACCTTGCAAAACACGCTTCTTTGAGTCCAGCACCCTCAAAATAGGGCATGCACGGACACAAATCATTGCTTGCCAAGCCTCACGTAGCACCAGGGACACATTTCATCAATTTGAAATCACACGACACCGCGACCGTATCACTTTAATCAACATTTAAGTGTTCAAAAGTGCAAATATAGCTGTTTTGGGCGGTTTTTGGCACCCTCCGGATTATTATCTTGGGTAAAGGGCATGCACGGGCACAAATCATTGCTTGCCAAGCCTCACGTAGCACTAGGGACACATTTCATCAATTTGAAATCACACGACACCGCGACCGTATCACTTTAATCAACATTTAAGTGTTCAAAAGTGCAAATATAGCTGTTTTGGGCGTTTTTTGGCACCCTCCGGATCATTATCTTGGGTAAAGGGCATGCACGGGCACAAATCATTGCTTGCCTAGCCTCACAGGGCACTAGGGACGCACTTGATCAATTTGAAATCTAGTGACACCACAAGGACATCATTATAATCACCGTTTATGTCCGAAAAGTGGCAAAAATGGGCAAAAATGGCGGTATTTTGGGTTTATCTCGACATGCGGTAATGCAATCGGCGCTATTTCAATACAGTAGCTAGATAACGTCGCGATTTACCGATTGCGCTATCTAAATCACGCCAGATGCGCACAGATTTGGCAGAAATCACCAAAATCTCGGCAAAATGGGGTTGCGGCGGGCCGTAAATCGCGACCGCGGCAGTTTTTGGACAGTTCAGTTACGGGATTCCGGTACCTCATAAAATCCTAGGTGCAGTGGTCCCATCTCAGTTCTGGTCACACTGGCGCTAATCGCCCAGTGGACTTCTTCCGTGAGTGTTTGTACTCTAGTCTAACCCTGACTGAACTGAGGTCGCGTATGCAGACCATTGTGGATGCTTGTGGCTGTCATGCCAGCAAGCAGAGCGACAGTAGGGATAGGGGCCTGATCTCCAGCTTACCCATACCCTACTGTGCTAACTCTCTTCTGTACGTGGATTTCATCCACGGCCTACCACGCTTCGGCGGCTATGATACCGCCACCACCGCCGCCTCATGTCCACCTCCCCCCCCCGTTCCCCCCTCCACCCGTACCCGTCCTCCACCCCCAGCCCCCGCCACCGCCGCTCCCGCTCCCCGAGGCACCGCCACCCCCGCCACCACCGCAGGTCCACGTCCTCCCCCCGCCGCTCCAAGACCCCGGGCACGGACCCCTCCCCCCCCCAGGCCCCCGCCCACCTCGCCTGGTGGTCTGCCCCCGCTTTGCAGGAGCTCCGCCGCTGGGTGAAGTGGGCCGGGGGAGCGGGAAGGCACGATGGGGTGCACATGGTGCATACCTTCGAGGAGGTGCGCACCCGCACCCCCACCGACCCCAACGAGGCCGCCCCGGAGGCCATCATGCCACAAGCGGCATGGGAGGCCCTCCTCCGCGATGCGGTCCAGGGCCTCCGCCCCCCCTACACCCCCCAAGCCCTCCGCCAGTGGCTCCAGGCCACCCACTCCCAGGCCTGGGCCGTCGGCGCCCCCTCCCCACCCCGCCCCTCCCGCCACCACCACACCAGGAAGGGGGGGGACAAGGGCAAGGGGGGGGCAAGGGACACCAAGGGGCACTCAGACAAGAGGGCACGGGGGGGCCCCAAGTGAAGGCGGGCACTCACAGGGACAGGACGCCGGAAGAGACACCACATGGAAAGGAAAGTTTATAGTGGTTTCAGCACTGTGTTTTTGCTTCTCCTGCTGCTTGCTGTTGCTGTAGGGTTTCCTGCTGCTTGTTTTGGAAGATGAAAAGCTTTTGTTTGTTGAAATACAGTAAATCCAAGTCAATCCAGGATAGCCCAAGCCAGAAGTGTGCAAGGAGAAGATAATCAGGATCAAAGCATGAAGGGCTGCAGTGTAAACAGTGAAAGATGAAAGGATATTCACAGATACTGCAACTCAGGTCACAAATGAATGCATATTCACAAAGATAGCTGAAATGTTTTGGAAAAGAGTTAGAAAACTGCCCCATGGTCACTCTATCTCCATAGTGCCATCTCAGGAGATGTGCACTCTTTGTTTTGGGTCCCATATGTGCTGAGGTGGCAGGGCATGTGGCGATGAGGTCACTGCCATGTCACATGGGATCTTCCTACTTAGCTAGGCTGACCAGGAATTGAACCCAGGACCTCTCAAAAAGAGGTGCCCAGCCCCCTAGGGTGCATACCACTAGGATAGCTAAGAATTCATGGAAAAACATAGATAAATTCATAGGCTCTGCCTTGGATATGTCAGTTCTCAGTCAACTCAGGAAAAGATGATTTGCTTCACATTGAAAGGGGATTAAGGGGTCCACTCCATATCCTGATTGGGTGTTTGGTTCCATAGGTCAAAATGTGTTATCACCACTTTTGGTGGGACCAATACTAAGATAAAAATGCATGGATGCTCAGTGCATCTCTAATACAACTAGAGTATGTCCCAAAGCATTGGAAAAGCACTTTTTCTTACTCACCCCTTGTGCTGTGGTGGCCACCACTGTCGCATTCTAGGAAAAAGGGAATTTTTCTTGGCCTTTCCTTGGTTTCCACATCTACTATAAAATACCTATAGTTTCCCTCACACAGAAAAATGGGCGCTCACCATGGCTGGCGCTCTTTTGCTGCTCTGTTTGTAACATTTCCTACAGAAGACTCAGCGCTCATGGCGCTGCCGGGGCTCCTGTGGCTTGGTTGGGTTAGTATGGGAGCATGCCAAACATGTGCATATGCATCCCTCCCTCCAAGACGCAGCGTCGACACAAACCCAACGCAAGACACATTATACACACTCGCATGGGTTCTCGTAAACCTGCTGGCGACCTGTGACCTGTCTTAGGGCGAAGGGAGTCGTCAAAAAAATTAAATTGCCCCTTGGTGGGGTCTTGGTTCTGCTCAGTCTCTCCAGGCACCTGCGTTTCGGCCCGAACACGGCCTACTCAGCGAGGCTGCGCGTGGGTATCTGCAGAGGCAGGAATGGGAGAATTATGGACGAATTCACGCAAAAACGAAGCGACGACACCAAAATCCGTCAAATGACGGCCTAGAATTTTTCTGAAACAACACACCTGAGCAGAATCCAATTGTGCATCAGAAGCACATTTTTATAAAAATTATAGTCATCTCTGGATTTTTTAAATCCAGAAATTCATACGCATAAAATGGCGGCGCGCAGGAGCGGCTCCTAGCGAAGCGCCGGAAAATGGAGAAATAATGGAATTATAAACGTATGTCTCACGTAGTCTTGAAAATGACGAGACACACATTAATAAATAAACATACAGATTCCACCCACACTAATAGAAGCTTCAAAAATTCAAGAATTCGAAAATGAACGAAAAGACTTCAATGAATCAGGTATAAACTACAGGTATGCTCGTCTCATATGCCGCATACACATTGCTCGTCTCGTGTCTCCGTGGACGAGCCTTGTAGCAGCGCTAACAAAGATAGAACGCGATAGAGGGATTGATTAGAAAGATTGCAGATGATTAGCGGTCAGATCAGGGTGATTAGACATACACACAAGCGCATAGCAACGTTCTTCGCGTGCGCCCCTCACTTGCTCTCTCTCTCCAGCGGTAGGTAAGGTGAGTAAGCCCAGGCGGGGCCACCCCCTGGTGGAGTCGTGATTGAGGTTGAGATGGGCAGGTTTGCCCAACGCGATCGTGCATACTCGCTTATGCACACACGCATTAAAGGGTAGGCCACGCGAAGTGCGCACGGTAAACCTTGTTTAGGCTACCCAGGGGCTCCTTGATACGTTCTTTAAGAGAACCAGTAAGAAAAAGTCACTGCCATGTCTTTCTTGGAGGGCTTGATCCAGGCTAAGCCCCCCTTAAAACCCTTTGTTGATGCTGAGAAAAACTTAAGTGTTTTTATCTCTCTTTTGTAGCCTAAAGTACACTTTCTCAAAGTAACTAGGGTTGTGACCCTAGCCCCCCCCTGAAGTTCACCCCTACCACTCAACTGAGCGGAGGTACCTTCCTTCATGGAGGTCATACCAAAATAAATCAGGCATTCCATGCTTGTGGGCCTTGGAGGTTAAGCCTAAGTGGTCTCCCACCCCAAGACCCCTATACTCAATTGATTCTACCACTTATTGTGGTCCTACTTTGTAACTGTTTCTGAATTCAGTTGCTTGGCCAAGTCATTTTCTGGGTGGTCCTGACATCTATGCCCCTCAGTCCTAACCTGCACCATTTCACCCAAAAGAGTGCACATGAAGTGCCTATTGCAACCTCTGAGGCTAGAGTCTGACCAATTTTCATATAAAACCTTTTGCTTTATCCATTTGTGATTGAATCTATGTTCATATACCTGCTTTGTCTATCTGCAGCCCTTCTGTGTTACACTGGATTCCAAAACCAATCATTGATTTCATTGATTCGATCCATATTCAGTCCTTGCTCTACTTGCTGCTTTGGTTTGGGGTTTTCAACTACAAAACCAACTTGCAGGAATACATCAAAAGACCTAGGGCATAATTCAAGGACATCTTTCCGGTAGCAGAGACAGTCCCTTGAGACCTTTTGAACCGACCCTGAGAAGTGCAGAACAAAAGCTCAACAACAAGTCCATAATGTCCACACCAAGTGTAAGGACCTGGCCTATCCGAACTGTCCAAGTACAAATGGGCAGTGTGGTCCACCCAATGAGTGAACCACCACACCGAGCACCACATCACGTCAGTGGCGCATCTGGGTCCCAAGGAGATCCAGAACGCAGAAGGGCGGAGAAGAATAAAGGCCTTACCACCGAGGCCTTAGCAGCACACGGTGGAGACAGCTTCAGTCACCTCCACAGACGTGTGGCTGCTTCAGTATCACGATCCAATTGCCCAGCTTCATCCTCAACTGCCATTGAAGGACCTGAGGAATATGAGAAGCTGAAGATGAAGATGGATGAGTACATCATGCACGATGAGTACTACAAATCCATCCGTGGGGAAGATGGAGAGGAACCACTGGCTGTACATGGGTCCAGACCACGTACGGATCTAGGGTCCTACTCACACTCAGGCCCTCCGTCTACTGCATCCCTGCCAAGACGACTACGACCTGAGTACCCAACCCCAAGGGCTCCCGAAGTGGGCCCAACACGAGTCGAAGAACATCATCCAAGGCCAACCTACGGTGCCCTGGATCAAACGGCCGAGCTGCTGGCCAAATTCCTGTCTGGATCAGAAGATCCAGATGTGACGGCCTTATCAGAGGCCATTAAGGCTAAACTGGGTATTGCAGAACCCTTACCCAAGCCTGAGTTCCTCTCTCTCTCTCCAGGGCTGAGTACCCTGGCCGAAGATCTCAAGAGATCGAAGGTCTCAAGGCTGTTGCCTAAGGTTACCTGCCCCAGCCCCTTTCACCCCCGTGCCAGGACTGTGCCTATGGCGGACCTACAGGACGTGCCTGTCACAGAGAATGAGAGAAGAGGGCTGTCAGCCCTGGCCCCACTTGCCGGCGTGTCGCCTTCAGGCCTAACTCCGGGGGGTGGGAAGATGGGCAGACCAATTGCCCAGGCGAACATCCAGCTGGAACTGCCGGAGTTCGACCCTAAAAACCTGCCTGAATGGGCAGAAGAATTTGCGGAGTTCCTTTTGTTGACTGGCCAATCCCATGTGGATGTGGCCACCAAATGTTCACTGCTAAAACGCTCATGCAAAAAGAAATTTTTGCAAAAACAGGTCAAACAGATTGTGAAAACCTGTTCTACTTGGGCGGAGGTACTCCTGAGGTTAGAGAAAACATTCCCAGTCTATGAGACTGACCTCAGCGTACGCACACAAATCGAGGAGCTACCTATGCTCCCGGAGTTTCCATCCGCTGCGCGAATTTCTGAGTATGTGTGCGACATGGAGTACTTATTTTCGAGGATGAATGTGGGCTCCTACGGAGCCACTGAGCCCCACCTGTGGCTCATGAGTAAGATTCCCCAGCGTACGTGGGATGATTGCCGCTCAACCTCTGAGAGGAAGAGCAGGACCCACTCGTATGATACACTGGTGGATCTCTTGATTGAGCTAGCTCTTGAGAGAGAGAACGACTCCCACATGGAGAAGTTCCTCAAGAAGCATTTGGGACGAGGTGGTACCCCTACCCCTGAACGTGGCGAAGGGAAGGGGCATAAAAATCCCACTAACACCAACCAGGGAGGCGGTAAAGGGAGGGGCAACCTACGTGCCATGAACGAGGTTCCAACTGATGCAGGCACCCCCCCCCTGTTTTACTGCCGACCTGTCAATGACAAGGGGGGACCTTGTCATGCCTCTGACTGCGATCTCCGCAGTGGCTGTATGCTGCAGATGAAACGTCAGCAGCATACTAAAGATGGGAAAACTGTGACCCATCAGGACGACTTCAGGTGTACCATCACCTGTGGTTACTGTGGCAAGCGTCGTCACTATGAGGACGAATGCCACATCAAGAAACGCGAGAGTGACAAACTCAAGCGTCAGGAGGCGGAGCGCCAGAAGAACCCGACGCCCGCCAGAAATCCCCCGAATGGGGATAAAGGTAAAGGAGGTGGCAAGGGGGGTGGTAAGACTGGACCCCCTAACCCCCAGAGGCGCTCATCAGCGCCCGTTGCTACGCCTACTCCTGCTGCTACACCCGCTCCTGCCGCAGGTGTCCCCCAGAAGCGCCCCCAAGGGGATAACGCTACCCCTGAGGGGAATAATTCTAAGAAGAGGCGCTTGGCCTGGATGGCCAAGTCCCTCATGGCTGCAGGAGTGGATGTGAAATTCCCTGATGAGGAATAGGGGGGCGGCTCCGAAGAGGAGGACTTGGTTTTCTGGATCCTCGTGAAAATCGGGGATCAGGTTTTTCGAGCAGTGCTTGATACCGGTGCAACACTTTCCATAGTGGCCCGGCGCCTGCTTAAAACTTTCAGGAAGACCAAGACTGTGGCCATAAGAGTAGGGGATGGGCGTACCATCCATTCCTTGGGGGGGGTCGATGTGACCATATGTCTGGGAGACGAAACCGTGACCCAACACTGCAGAGTGTTGGACACTGACGCCTTTGACATTGTCATTGGCACTGACTTTCTAAGAAGAAACCCCCAGGTTAAAATGCTGTCCCTACAGCGTCCTTACTCTTTGCACTGCGACTTTGGCAGTGGGCTATTCTCCGTTCCTTTGGAGCTGTCAGGACGAAAAGAGTCTGGGCTGCGCTACGCAGCCAAGACGAACTATCGTACTGAAAACTACCAACTGGCCCGTCATGTTCTCGAAAATGGACTGGCGGCCCTTCAGGTAAACCTGGACGAGATCCAGGTGGAATTTTTTGCGAGCCAACAACAGCACATCATGCAGTTGTACTGCTCGAAACAAATGAACAATGCTTTCCGATTCTTCTGGAAAGCAATGGGCCTAGCGTATGCTAACCCTCCCTTCTCCCTGCTCGCGAAGGTTCTAACCAAGATCGCTTATGAGGGAGGAAGGGTTGTTATGTGCACCCCTGATTGGGGTTGCTCTGGTGAACATGCTTACTGGCGCCGTATGCTTGACCGAATGACCGTGGGAAGAGTGCAACTCCCCGACAGCCCCATCTATGTGCCTGAGGACTCAGACACAGCTATGCAGGCCCCTGAGTGGGCCAGTTTCCTGTCCATCATCGATGGATCTCTCAATCCTGTACCCCTGTGTGACCTGGACCAGGTGCTACTAAAAGAGGTCATGGCCGAAAATCGTGGCCTGACCCTTCATGATCTCAAAAATCGATCTCCTGAGCACCTATCTGCCACACTTACAGGGTGTGAGTCTCCTGATGACTATCTGGAACCTGCAGCTGTAAAAGAGGATGCTGACGACCAACTGTCTGAGATTGCCAGCACTATTCCCTCTGTTGATCCCAGCTGTGTTGACCTAAAACATAGTGCTTTCCTGGCCCAGCTGTTGCTAGAGGAGGTAGATCTAGAGTCAACCTCTGAACCCGCTTCCTCTGTTGGGAAACCAGTGCTACACATGCAGCCTGTGCACACAGGTGAACCCGTGGCCCGGAGTACTGATGCTCTGGCACGGCCTGCTGCTAATAACATGCCCTTGTCTGAGCATGACACGCAAGAACTCCGACGGCTGCTGTACCTGAAGGCCGAAGGTATTGAGCGCCAAGAGCGGCTGCAATACCTCAGACAGACCTGGAAATACTCCATCTGGTCTGAGGAGGACGATGAGTCCTATACGCTGCCTGATCCTGAGATACCTCTAGTGTACTCTCTACACTATGGGCAGCAATGTCCCCCTGAGTGGGACGATGGTACTGTACCTGCCGAAACTGCTGATCGGCATAAAAAGAAAGAACATGGAAAAAGCAACCTCCATGCTGAGGAGGATTTCCTTCAGAAAGTCGAGAGTCTTAACCTTGACCCCCGCCTGAAGAAACTGCTTATAACCTATGAGGAGGTGTTCGGCGCCTTGCCGCCTCCCCTATCTTGCAAAAAACTGGTCCAGATGGACCTGAAATTGAAACCAGAATTTGAAGAGAGGCGAGTGAGGCGTCGTCCCTATCCCGCTCCACAGGAACAGGTTGAAGAAATCGAGCGCCAGATCCAAGAATGCATTGATGCTGGCCTCGTTGAAGAGTACAAACATGGGGACTATCCCCATCACTGCAGCCCCTGTTTCCTTGTTGCTAAACCAGGGTCGACTGCTCTACGTCTTGTTGTAGACTATGGTGAGGTCAACAAGAAAACCCAGAACCACTCAGGGAGTATTCCTAACATGGAAAACACCCTGGAGCGTATTGCCAAATGCAGGTATAAGACCAAAATGGACAAACGCTCTGGTTTCTGGCAGGTTGACCTAATCGCCGCAGCTCAGGAGCTGCTTGCCTTTATAACCCCTAAGGGTCGTGTCTTCAAGTGGAAGGTTATGCCTTTCGGGGTGGCTAACGCCCCAGCGCTCTTCCAGGAGCTTATGAACAAAATTTTGTACATACTGAGGCGCAGGCCTCTAGTACAAGAGTTGATTTCTCGGGGTGCAGAAATGGAGGCTCACATCGACGACGTGAGTTTGGGTACTAATACCAAAGAGGACCATGTTCTTCTCCTCCGTGAATTCTTCACTGTCTGTCAAGAAAACCATCTCCGAATCAAACTCGAAAAATGCGAGTTTATGAAAGAGGAGATGGAGTATTTGGGTTTCGACGTGGGGTATGGCTGGTGGAAACCAGCCGCGTCTAAGATGCAGCCCCTACAGGACATGCAGATTCGCGATGACCCTAAGAAGGGTCTACACGATGTGAGGAGTTTTGTGGGCGCCTGTAATTTCTATCGGCGTCACATCCACAATTTTACTTACTCCTCTGCACCCCTCACTGACCTAATCAAGAAAACTACTCCCTGGAGGTGGACCTCCAGAGAGGAAGAGTGTTTCCAGGAGTTGAAGAAGAAGATTGCCTCCTCCAACTGCCTGGGAGTTCCCCGTCCTGAGGGCGAGATAGTCCTGATCACTGATGCCAGTGATGTAGGGGGGGGAGGTACGATCTACCAATGGCAGGAGCTTAACCCCGCTGAGCTAACCCACTGCCATTATCGTACTACTGGACTGAACCGTGATGGTTCGTTGAAACATGACTATCCTACCAGTGAGTGGCGACTGGTGCCACTGGGACACTGGAATTGGAAGTGGAACCAAGCGCGTTCCAACTACAGCACCTATGACCAGGAACTCCTGGCCGGTATGTTGGTGCTATCTTCACAATCCCGACTCCTGGGGTCTAACCCTATTGTCTGGCTGTGTGACCAGGAGCCTGTGAAGTCTTTTCAGAAGGGCCCACCACCAGAAAAAGCGAAGCTAAAACGGTGGTGGACTTACCTGAGCCAGTTCAGGCTGACAGTGCATCATATCCCCGGGATTAAGAATGAACTGTCTGACTATATATCGCGCAACAACTTCGATGCGCTTATTGGTGAGAGCTCTGAGGCACTCGCCAAAGAGGCTTTCCAGCGTATGGATGTCCAGCTTGACCTGTCCATGCGCACTGCTGGAATCCTGGAGGGTTGGAGTCTAACCGACTATCAGTCAGAGTATGAAGAAATTCTCCAAACCCTCAACACTGGTCTCGAACCCCGTGTCATTGACGGGCACCAGTGGTATAAAAACAATCAGTACCTCTTCTACGAGGACCGAATTGTGGTGCCTGAGGCACGACTGGATAGGTGCCTACAGTGGTCCCATCTCAGTTCTGGTCACACTGGCGCTAATCGCTCAGTGGACTTCCTCCGTGAGTGTTTCTACTCTAGTCTAACCCTGACTGAACTGAGGTCGCGTATGCAGACCATTGTGGATGCTTGTGGCTGTCATGCCAGCAAGCAAAGTGACAGTAGGGACAGGGGTCTGATCTCCAGCTTACCCATACCCTATTGTGCTAACTCTCTTCTCTACGTGGATTACATCCACGGCTTACCACGCTTTGGCGGCTATGATAGTTGCCTCGTGGTCACCTGTGGTCTATCTCGCTTCACCCGTGTGTTCCCTTGCAATAAGAAAATCACAGGTGAGCAGACTGTAAAAATGTTGGTCGAACAATGGTTCGAACCCTATGGAGCACCTAAACAGGTGCACTCTGATGAAGATGTACGCATCCGCAGTGACACTGGGTGGTACAAACGAGTGCTAAATGCCCTTAACGTGGAGGTAACCACAGGTGTGCCCTACACTCACACGTCTAACCCTGTCTGTGAGAGACAGAACCGTGTGGTGGAGCAAAACTTAAGAATCCTGATGAAACAGGAGCGCACCAAGGACTGGGTACGCCTAGTGCCCTGGGCAGTTCTGTCC
This sequence comes from Eutreptiella sp. 'Long Island Sound 2002', assembly GCA_964036045.1. Taxonomy (NCBI): domain Eukaryota; phylum Euglenozoa; class Euglenophyceae; order Eutreptiales; family Eutreptiaceae; genus Eutreptiella; species Eutreptiella sp. 'Long Island Sound 2002'. Next base: position 173,605,196 of record OZ038379.1, read on the forward strand.
ATGAACTCACAGCGGAGCTCTTCTACGGGTTTCACCCCCCATGAACTGTTCCATGGAGGACGACCTGCTTGGTTCTTCAAAACCCCCTTTCCTGAGGACTTCAAGAGCCCTGTGGGAGATTGGCTAGAACACAAGCAGTCTCTGGCTAACCAGGCTGGTACTAACCTGAGGCACATTCGTGACCGTGAACAGAGCCGACGGAACCGCCTACGGCGACCTGCCAGCTTCAAGGTTGGTGACCTTGTTTTGGTACACCATTCACGCCTACCCTCCTGGCCACGTAACTGCCTACAGGACCCTTACTTTGGACCCTATCGTATCATCAGGATAGATGGATCCAGGATCCATGTCAGGTGCAGTCCACGTCTAGGTGGTGAACTGCTATGTGCTCCTAAGCAGTTGAGGCACTATCACTCCCCTGACGACTTGTCTTGGGATGAGTGGCGCCTCAGCGACAGTGAGATTGAACGTATAGACCTAGAGAACGTTGCCAGTCCAGAGGAGGCAGACGAACTCGAAGAGATGACTGCCGATGAGATGGCAGTCGATGGTTACTACGTGGTTGCAGGTATTGCTCGCCACGAGTATAAACAGGGCTGGAAATTCCTTACCCTGTGGGATGGCTATGGGTTGTCCGAGGCGACCTGGGAACCTATGTCAGCCTTCATACAACCAGATGGGAGTATCAACCCCATCTTCCGCACTTACCTCGTTGAGAACAACGAGGGGCAGCTCCTAACCCGTGCTGAGACTATGTCCCAGCGTAAGAAGCGAAACTAATTACCCTGTGTCAGTCTACTGACCCTGTCTGTGCCCTGCAGACCCATGCCTATGGTTTCCAGCGTGAGCCAGGTGGCCGCTTATCAAAATTGCAGCCACCCAGCGAGTGTTTACCTTGTTGACCATGTGTTGCATGGGTACTGCCCTAATGTAATGACCTTGGTGAGCCAACGAAGAACGGTGGCTTTCTACACCAGGGGGGAATGACAAGCAAGGTGTTATGAGGCAAGGTGTGTCTTCCCTCCTTGGGGACAAGCGAGCCCACAGTTTCGGATTTACCCGAATAGGTGAGGAGGAAAGAAGAGATGGCGAAGCAATAGCACTACACAAGACACGCAACAGAGCTCTGGTCCTGTCGTAAAACTTTCTGAATGTATCGTAACAGGACCAATCACCCAATGCTGCTACCACATGCGGATCGACGCCAAGATAGATTAGTGCAGTTGCTGCTGCTCCTCGTGTAGAATGCGCGGAAAACGAATCCGTCTCCAGTTCCCCCAATTCCAGTAGGTGTTTCCTTAACCAGCGAGTAGTGAGACCGTTGATGGTATCAGATGATAAAGGCTTCCGTGGCTTTCGTAGGGACACAAAAATCTCAGAACCCTCGTAATCACCAGTAGCCTCGAAATAACGCGCTAAGCAGCGCTGCGGATCAATTGACGGTGGCGTAACATTGTGAATAGGATAACGTGCATAGTATCTCCTCCCTTTGCGCTTAGCAGAAATGAACCAAGGCTGAGCAGCGCGTTGGATATCCCTACGTGATCGCGCCAGATCAACGCCTCGGAACAAGGCAAAGAATCTCAAGGACAAAATGGCTTGCAAGCGCAGCTGAGCTTCCGTCTCCACAGGTTGCTGATGCATGACTTGTATAAGACGCCGTACATCATAGAAACGATGATAATGAGGAACACTGACGAACCAGTCACGTTTCAAGTTGCGTAGCATACCCTCGAAACGTAGTTGCGAAAAGCACGGGAATAAACACACTGCTGAATACACCATACGCCCAGCACTTAAAGAATGCGTGCGCGAAAACTTTAAAAGTTGCACCGCCACCGTCATCAGTGGGATTTGACCAAAGCGCTCCACCTTTAACAGTGGAGCAAGCGCCGCGTCTTGTAACAAGAACGTACCAAACATGTGCCACGCAGAATTGTAACGTTTCAAGGTGTCCTTCCCGATTTCATTGATGATAAGCGTCGCCTCTTCGTTGGTAGCTCCTCGTAATTGATAGTATTCACGCAAACATACGCCAAGGTCAACACGAAACGTGGTTGTGTCTCCGTGCCGTCTGGCATTTGCAAACGGAACTCCGACGTGTTCACTGCGAACTTCACGTGTTTCATCAATAGGTTCCACCAAACCTCGCGCGGCCTGTACGGCAGAGCCATGAGAACCTTCACCCCTGGTGACTCCAACACCTTGTTGACCAACTGAGGTATGTGCTTGAGGGGCGGGAAGACCCACCCCGGTGAAAGTAAAGTTAGATTCTGGGAGAAGACATCGATGGCGTAAGCCCCCGGCTGAGGACACGGACTGACGAACTTGCTGCACACCGCATTGGAACTCCTTGACATCCAATCGATTTCCGGCTGAATCCAACTTTTGAACTCCTCCAGGATCCAAGTCAACACGTCCGACGGGAAGGTAGCCTCCGACGGTGTCCAACGAAGCCGAGACCAAATGTCCGCCGGATTCACCGAGGTGTGCACGTAAAACGGTTGAATCTCGATGCGATTGGCTTGTGTAAAATTCCACAGTTGGAGAATCAATGCGTTGAACCGCGGCTTGCGACCTCCCCACTTGCGGAGATACCAGTAAAGGACCATTGAGTCGGTGAAAAATCGCAGCGTGGTGTCCTTCAGCGCATACACTTGAATAGTCAGTAGGGCTCCCCTGAACTCTTTGACGTTTATGTGTTCCTCTCGATTCAGGAACCAACCGAACGCTGCTTGGGCATTCCCTTGAAGGACTCCGCCCCACGCCAGATCTGACGTGTCCGAGTACATGTCCCTGACGTGACCCATGGAAACTACGAAGGTGCGTCCCTTCCACTGGTGTAACTCGTCCGCCAGATCCATCAACTGACGTGACACGCGCTCCGGGAGCGCCACGTCTGCCTCCCAGCCAGCCTGGACTGCCACCGCCACGTGCACCGCCAGGGCGTCGCTGAGGAGTCGGATATGGGGCATGGCGAACAACAAGGAACGGATTCTTCCAAGAACGGAGGCGCATCGCCTCACTGATGGTGTGTGACTGTGTGCCAGTCTGTTCACGTCCCGAAAAATTGCTTGTAGGCGCTTTGGAGGTACCGCGACGAATCCTTCCCTGAAGTTTAGCATAAAACCAAGCATTATAATTTCTTGAGACGGCTCCAAACATGATTTTGGGACATTGACCAATATACCCAACCGATGCAAAAGTTGTACCAAAAAACGTGTGTGTTCCAGACATTCTCGGTAAGTATTGCCAATGATGAGCCAATCGTCCAAGTAGACCCAAACGAGTGCTCCGCGTTCGCGCACGGCATTTAAAATTGGTTGCATGAGGCGTTGCCATTCCCGTGGTGCAACGTTTAATCCAAACGGCAAAACGCACCACCTGTAAAATTCACCGTCGACGTAGACCCCCAAATAAGGTCGATCCGGCGGATGGATACCCATGTGAAAATAAGCACTTTTCAAGTCAATTTTGCAAGCATACTGACCGGGTCTCAAGAACGGTAAAATGCCCCACAGAGTGACCAAACGAAAATAGGTGGTCTGTACAAACTGGTTCACGTTCTTCAAATTGGTGATAGGTCGACGGCCTCCCTCAGGATGTGCCTCGTCTGACGCTTTGTCCACTGCGAACATACTTGCACAACACTTAATGTCTTTTCGCTCGACGCGTTCCATGCAACCCTGTTGCACTGCATCCAACACGTGTTTTACCAATTCAGGGTCGGTTACCTCTGCGTGGGAAGAACGAGGACGGAAGTCGTCGGTTGGCGGATCCGGATCAAAACCGTCAACCCAATCAAGCTGCAGCCCATTGCGAATCACTGACGCCGCGTATGTGTCCTTCAACGCTTCCCATTCATGCAATTGTGCACGACAGCGCAAATAGAGTGGCATGTGGGGATGGATCGGCGGTGGCACGCACACGGCTGGCGCCAATAAATCCTCTACAGTCAAGCTACTGCTGTGGTCGTTCATCTAACTTGTCGTTACGTGGCACAAATCTTTGGGTGAAACCCTTACCTTTGCCTTTGCCTCCTCTGCCAGATCTCCGTGGATCAAAACGACCTCGTGTTGAAAACGAACGGAAAGAACTACGATGCGAGTAAGGGGAGAAACGCGTGCCTCTCAGGTCTTTTTGTAATTTGTTGCGCGACTGAAGTAGTGACATGTCATCCTTCGAGAGTAACTCTGGTGCAGAGGCAGGTTGTTCAAACCGTTTATCTACTGCCACTCGCCGGGAGCTTTGGATGCTGTAGTCCAACGCACCCAACATTGCAAACAAATGTTCACATAGTACCAATGAAACAGGTGCTTCCGGAGCTACCGTTGTGTCATCCCCGCGTGCTAAGACTACTCCCAGGACTCGCATGGGGTCTTTTACCTGTTGTTCCCAACGACGCTTCTCTGCGTCCGCTGGATGTTTGTGCGTTGGCGCGTTATTAACAGCTGCCCTATGGAACTCGTCGAACACCGGAAGGTGCTTCAACATCTTTTTTCTGCGAAACTCGTCTTGCAAAACCTTTCGCTCTTCCAGGAGTGCAGACAAGCGTGAAGGAAGCGACAGAACCTCATCGCGCCACACGAACGTGGACTCCTTGTCCGACGCGGGGCCAGCGTGGTCCTTGGGACCGCTCAAAGTTTCGCATGCCAAGAAGACGTCTTCGCGATGCGACGACGTTCCTGTTCTGCCAATGTCGTCGCCCTTTAAGGTGAGTAAGGCATCACGAACCAAGGCCATCGTGTCTTTGACAGTGGCCAGTGTTTTCTTTCCTGTAAGTTTGGAATACAGTGACGCTGCCTGCCAAGGACTGAGACCACTCATTGCGCCTTCCTTTGCCAACTGTGCTGCATGTTCCAACGACTCAGAACTCAGGTTCCACGCCGAATCCGGCAATTTCAGCACGAACTCGTGAAAATCCAGTGTCTCATTTCCTTCTGTCATTTTATTAAAATTTATATCCTTAAAACATTTTGGATTGCATCAGAAATCAAAGCTCTGGGTACAGCAAATCACTAGTTGAACAACTCAGTGAGCGCGTGACCGGTTTTAAGAGCATGGGAGGTTAATAGTGGTTGGAGCATGTAAGGAGTACTGATTTTCCAAATTCTTTATTATACTACGGTTTTCTCTGAGATCGTCGACGACAGGTCGTAGCTTAGAGGAAAAACACAACTCTCAGGTTGGTAGAGTGTGGGTTCAAACCCCATGGAGGGGGTATTTGAGGTCAAAAATTTCATTTTTCATGTATAATACCATTTTTGTGTATATTTTGAGGGTGCCCGTTTCAATGAAAGGTAGCAAAGGGCACCAAAAGAGCAGAAAACAGAGAAAACAAACCGGTTTTAAGGAGTTGGCCCATATATGGGGATTGTGTAGTGCTAGCTGAGCCAGCAGGACCCCTGACTGGTCCAGACCCATGGGGTTCTACCCTTCCTTACAGGGTTTACCTTACCCTTACCTGCCATAACGTATGTGTGAGTGTGCTAGTCCTAAGGTCCTGAGAGCAAGCCGCAGAAGTGGTGTCCTAATTATACCCAAGTCTGCGCCCTTGCTAAACCTGGAGGGTTGGCTTATTGATGCCACGGGGTACGCCCCGGGTCTCCCCTCCCCTATGCGCCCAATTTCTGTGCTGGCGCAAAACCTTGGGGGAATACCCAGAGTGTTAGTCCAGGTATTGTTTTCCCTACCTATGTGTCTACTACAGGGAGGGGTGGCCAAAAGCTATGAAGGCATGCAAAACGCCTGTTTGCTATGTGGCCAAAAACACTAACCTAACCACTGTCACAGCCCACCAGCCCAGCTAAAATTGCAGGAAAAGGGTGGGACAGTGACACGCCCCCTACAGGTCCTACACACCCTACAGTGGCACCATCCTGGTGGGCGAGCACTGGGCAACTGGCTCTAGCCCCCACTCAGGACTACCACTCCTACACGCACACTCTACTTGGCGTTGCGGAGATGAAGTTCTCATGGGTCCTAACGACCCTCCTGTGAAAAGGACGAGAGAACACAGCGCTCCTAAGCAGCTGTGGCCTAACAGGGGACGCCACAGCGCGTTTCCCCTGCTAGGGCTTGGAGGGAAGGGGTGCTCTCGTTGCGTGCACAGCGCAGATGTCGTTGAAGTCGAACTGTCCTCGCCAGTCCTGGCTGAGGCACAGTGATTTGATTTGTGATCAGCGCCCCTGTTTTGCTGGGGCAGAAAAATGGTAGCCGCCGAAGGCAGCTGCTGCGTGCACCAATCACCCTAACCTCTCCCACCTGTACAAAAGAGGCAGATGAAGGGGCGTTTGCGACTGTGGAACCAAGCCACACTCCAGGTATTATACCCTTCTCAGTGTGACCTATAATACGCTGTTCGCAAACACGCTGCAGATGCAGCTACCCCTGTCAAGCAAGCAAGCTTTAAGAAACTCCTCGGGTTCTCTTAAAGAACGTACCGAGGAGCCTCTGGGTAACCTAAACAAGGTTTACCGTGCGCAATTCGCGTGGCCTACCCTTTAATGCATCATGTGCACGCAGGGAAGGGAGGCGTAACCACAGACTCAACCAGGAGGTGAGCTCCTCCTGGGCTAACCTACCTTACTCACCATGCATCGTGCGAATGCCGCATTGAAACGAACACAAAACAAACCTAAGCGTTTTAAGCAACTCAACTTGAACGCTACGGCCGCACACGTACAAACGCTTACCTGTGAAGAAGGAAACAAGGGTGGATTAGGGATACAGGTGAAGCGATACAGCGTGTGGATGCCTAGATTAGGCACATGCATCGCGAGCACAGCGCATATTCTAACCCTACGTGCGCGCTGCGCGCTCCATTCGCATCACATACCTTTCATTCCTGCTTTCGCCTGTGCAGAGCACGAGAGATGAACACCCGACCCCCCAACGAGCACAGCGTTGACAACCCTAACGTTTTGACGGAACAACCAACACGAACGCAATGCGTGAGTGTGGAGCGACACAGACATACCTGAGAGACGGGTTGTTGAACTGCTCTGTGGTGTGGGCTGATTTTGAATTCTTTACTCTGAAGTTTATAAAAATTTTGATGCAACTGTGCAAAAATGTTCTTTAAAACTTTAAAAACTACGGCTCATACCTTCCTTTCCAAAAGCCGTTTTCGCTTGCGCAACCCTTTTCTTGGCGTCCGCTTCCTTTGCGCTTGTCTGCGACTTTGAGTTATGTGTAAAAATGACGATTTCCCGCGTGGTTTCGTCGATTTTCAACGATTTCACTTGCTAAATCGCAACCCCTTCCTCAAAACCGCAGGAATCACTCCCTGCTGGTTCCACTTTCTATTTTTTTCAGCTCCTGGGGGTTTGTGTCCTCCATTGGGAGTATTGCTCCGCCCTGGCCCTTGGTCAGGACGTTTACTAAAATGTTGTTTATACAGCGATAACCGTCCGCATTAGAGCGTTCGACTGTACCCTAGTGGACAGACACATGTGCTCTGGACAGGGAGTCCTGGGTTCAATTCCCACTGCCCCCACACTTTTTTTTTTCCAAAAGTTTTCGCCTCACGCCGGCGACTTTTGAGGAATGCCCCTTCGAAGGGACATCATTCACGGTACATTACACTGTTTTTCAAGGGTCCCTACAGTGTGATAGGGTTCTATGAAGTGATGAGAATGTTTTTGGTAAGTTTAATGCATTTTGTTGAGGTAATTTTGGGAATATTTGAGCCTTTTTCCTTGGTCCTACTAGTTTGATCAACTAGTACTCCAGGGGGGAGTAAGAAAAAGTCACTGCCATGTCTTTCTTGGAGGGCTTGATCCAGGCTAAGCCCCCCTTAAAACCCTTTGTTGATGCTGAGACAAACTTAAGTGTTTTTATCTCTCTTTTGTAGCCTAAAGTACACTTTCTCAAAGTAACTAGGGTTGTGACCCTAGCCCCCCCATGAAGTTCACCCCTACCACTCAACTGAGCGGAGGTACCTTCCTTCATGGAGGTCATACCAAAAAATATCAGGCATTCCATGCTTGTGGGCCTTGGAGGTTAAGCCTAAGTGGTCTCCCACCCCAAGACCCCTATACTCAATTGATTCTACCACTTATTGTGGTCCTACTTTGCAACTGTTTCTGAATTCAGTTGCTTGGCCAAGTCATTTTCTGGGTGGTCCTGACATCTATGCCCCTCAGTCCTAACCAGCACCATTTCACCCAAAAGAGTGCACATGAAGTGCCTATTGCAACCTCTGAGGCTAGAGTCTGACCAATTTTCATATAAAACCTTTTGCTTTATCCATTTGTGATTGAATCTATGTTCATATACCTGCTTTGTCTATCTGCAGCCCTTCTGTGTTACACTGGATTCCAAAACCAATCATTGATTTCATTGATTCGATCCATATTCAGTCCTTGCTCTACTTGCTGCTTTGGTTTGGGGTTTTCAACTACTAAACCAACTTGCAGGAATACATCAAAAGACCTAGGGCATAATTCAAGGACATCTTTCTGAACCTGAGGAGTCCCTTAAAGCTTGCTTGCTTGACAAGGGTAGCTGGTCCTCCAGCGTGTTTGCGGACAGTGTATTATAGGTCACACTGAGAAGGGTATAATACCTGGAGTGTGGCTTGGTTCCTCCGCCGCAAACGCCCTTTCATTTGCCTTTGTTTTACAGGTGGGCAGGTAGGGTGATTGGTGCAGCAGCACTTTTTTCTGCCCTGCTAAACAAGGCGCAGATCACACAAACAAGTAACTCCGCCTCTGCCTGTGGCAGAGCAGGGAGTCCGACTTCATCGACATCTGCGCCGTGCACGCAAGAGCACCTCTTCCCTCCAAGCCCTAGCAGGGGAAACGCGTTGTGGCGTCCCCTGTTAGGCCACAGTTGCTTAGCAGCGCTGTGTTCTCTTGTCATTTCACAGGAGGGTCGCTAGGACCCACGAGACCTTTGCCTTCGCAACGCCCAGTAGAGTGTGCGTGTAGGAGTGGTAGTCCTGAGTGGGGGCTTGAGCCAGTTGCCCCAGTGCTCGCCCACCAGGATGGTGCCACTGTAGGGTGTGTAGGACCTGTAGTGCGTGTGTCACTGTCCTACCCGTTTCCTGCAATTTTAGCAGGGTTGGTGGGCTGTGGCAGTGGTTAGGTCAGTGCTTTGGCCATTTAGCAAAACGGCGTTTTCAAGCCTCCATAGCTTTTGGCCACCCCTCCCTGTAGTAGACAGATAGGTAGGGAAAACAATACCTGGATTAGTACGCTGGGTATTCCCCAAAGGTTTTGCGCCAGCACAGAAATTGGGCGCTTAGGGGAGGGGAGACCCGGGGCGTACCCCGTGGCATCAATAAGCCAACCCTCCAGGTTTAGCAAGCGTGCAGACTTGGGTATAATTAGGACACCACTTCTGCGGCTTGCTCTCAGGACCTTAAGACTAGCACACTCACACATACGCTTTGGCAGGTAAGGGTAAGGTTCAGTCCCTAGCTTTAGTCTTGGAGGCAAGCGTCTCAGCGAGCCTCAGCAACTCACCAAGGTTGTTCTGGGACAAGTAGTCAACCAGAACTGAGTTTAGGCGTCCCTCAGGTAGAACAAATGCAGAGAAGGGCTCCCAGGTGGCCTCTTCGACTCCAAACCCTTCCCAGAGGGTGAGGAAGCGCCAACCCTGGCGATAGCGGTGGCGTAGGACAGACTTCACCAGGTAGAAGCCCTCCTTAGCCATCTCCTCGGCGTTCATGTCGGGGAGTTCACCTTCAACTTCCATAGGGCTGGCAGCCCCTTGTAGATCCAGAGCGGCGATTTCCTCGTCGTTCAGCTCCCACTCCTCCCCACAGAGGTCTTCAGGATCATAGTAGCGCTTCAGGTGTTGCGCAGCGCACACCAGGGTCCCCCCTAGACGGGGAGAACACCGCACGGTGATACGGTGTCCATCCACTGATAGAATCTTGTACGGCCCGAAGTATGGGTCATCGCTGGTAGAGCGTGGCAAGGCGGGTAGTCGACTGTGGTGCACCAGCACCCAGTCCCCTTCTTGGTAGGTGGCCGGTACTCGGTGCTTGTTCTTCTTGTTCCACTGACGCTCCCTCACTCTCAGGAGCATAGCCTTGGCCTTGTCGACCTTCGCTTGTTGCTCTTGGACCCATTCACCCACAGAAGATTGGGTATCCTCTGGATAGGGGGCATGTAGGAACCATGCCGGGCGCCCCAGGAATAGCTCATGTGGCGAGTAGCCAGTAGCTGAACTCTTTTGGGTGTTCATCATCAAGGATATGACGGGCAGTAGTCTCACCCAGTCTCTGGTGCGTTCAGTTTTGCACCATATCCGTACATTCTCCTTCAGGACACGGATTTGTCGCTCACATAGGGAGTTGCTCGTGTGAGAGTAGGGAATCCCCGTAGACACCTGGACATTGAGGGATCTCAGGACCCTCTTGTACCAGCCAGTATCTGAGCGTACTCGTACGACCTCATCGGAGTTGATCTCCTTGGGCGCCCCATAGACACAAAACCACTCCTCCAGGAGTATCTTGATAGTCTCCTCCCCGGTAATGTGCTTGGTACATGGGAACACCCTGGTAAACCTGGTCAACCCTAAGGTTACCACGAGGGCGAAGTCATAGCCCCCGAACTTCGGCATCTCCGTGTAGTCCACGTATAGCACACTGTTAGCACAGTGAGGGATGGGCAGGGTCGAGTAGAGACCTCTGTCCCTGATATCCCCTGGTTTACAGGACCTGCACGGGCACTTGTCCACGATAGGCTGGAGGGTTTTCCGCAGTTGGTCGTCAGTCCACGTAGTGTGGAACCACTGCTTGAACAGCCTCAGGGTGCGGTCAGCACCCACATGACCACTGGACTCATGGGTCCACTTCAGCAGCGCTGGGACTCGGTCACTAGGCACCACTATACGGTCCTCGTGCCATAGGTAGCTCTTGTCCCTCTTCGACTGGTCTTGGTTGACCAGGAGGGGTTCAAGGCGTTTCTCCAGGCGCTTGTAGATATCCCCGAACTCATTCAGGTACTCCGATTGTAGGAGTCCATCCAGGGGGCGTATCATCGTCATGTTGAGGTCCAAGTGGACGTCCATACGGCTGAACGCCTCCTTAGCCAGCGCTTCAGACCGGGCACCAATCAGGGCGTCGAAGTTCTTGCGGCTGATGTAGTCGGCACACTCGTTCTTCACTCCCTGGATATGGTGTACCGTCAGCCGTAGTTGACTGAGGTAGGTCCACCAACGTCGTAGCTTGGCCTTCTCAGGTGGGGGACCCTTCTGGAAACTGCGGACCGGTTCTTGGTCGCACAGCCAGACCACAGGGTTACTCGGCAACAGTCGTGCTTGTGAGGATAGCACCAGCATACCCGCGAGCAATTCCTGCTCATAGGTGGAGTAGTTCCCCCTGGCCTGGTTCCACTTCCAGTTCCAGTGGCCCAGAGGTACTAGGACCCACTTGTCGTCAGGGTAGCTGTGCTTGAGGGTTCCATCTCGGTTGAGACCTTCCGTCCCCCATTGGGAAATGGCCGAGTCGAACTCCTCCTTCTCTAGTGCTTGCCATTGGAACAACGTTCCACCACCGCCCACATTGCTGGCGTCGGTCACCAGGATAGTCTCCCCTTGTGCTCTAGGCACGCCGGAGCACTTAGCGTTGGCTACCTTGTCTTTGAGCTCGTCAAACGCTTGTTGCTCCTGTGGGCCCCAGCGCCAAGTAGTACTCTTCTTGATCAAGTCCGTCAGGACGGCGCTGGTGTAGGTGAAGTTCTTGATGTGGCGGCGATAGAAGTTGCACGCCCCAATGAAACTGCGTACATCATGAAGTCCTTTCTTGGGGTCTTCGTGTCGTATCTTGGCATCCATCAGGGGTTTGGCCTTAGAGGCCGCTCGGGTCCACCACCCATAGCCAACGTCAAACCCCAGCTACTCCATGGTCTCCTGCATGAACTCACACTTCTCCAGCTTGAGTCGTGTGTGGTTCTCCTGGCAGACCGCAAAGAACTCACCCAAGAGGATTAGGTGATCCTCCTGGGTATTGGTCCCGAGGCATACATCGTCAATGTGAGCCTCCATCTGGGCACCACTGGATATGAGCTCCTGCACCTTAGGTCTCCTTCGTAGGATGGACAAGATCTTGTTCATCAGCTCTTGGAATAGAGCGGGTGCGTTAGCCACGCCAAACGGCATGACCTTCCACTTGAACACCCTCCCCTGAGGGGTGATGAAGGCCAGTAGTTCCTGTGTGTTGGGCGTCAGGTCCACTTGCCAGAATCCGCTTCGCTTATCCATCTTGGTCTTGTAGCGGCAGGAGGCTATCTTCTCCAGGGTAGACTCCATATTGGGAATGGACCCTGAGTGGTTCAGCGTCTTCTTGTTCAGCTCTCCGTAGTCCACTACCAGCCGTTTGGCTGTAGACCCAGGTTTAGCCACCAGGAAACAGGGGCTGCAGTGTAGGGGGTAGTCCCCGTCCTTGTACTCCAGGACTAGGCCAGCGTCGATACATTCTTTTATCTGTCGCTCAATCTCATCGGCCTGCTCTTTAGGAGCTGGATAGGGTCTCCTCCGGATCTTGTGACCCACGAACTCGGGTTTCAGCTTGAGGTCCATCTGTACCAGCTTGTCACATGAGGCTGGTGGGGGTAGTTCTCCGAACACCTCCAGATAGGTCCTTATAAGCTTCTGTACCCGCGGGTCCAATATCTTGATCTTGTCCTCCATGTCCTCGTCAGAGTGTAAGTTGCTTGCCCCCTGAGTAATAGACGTCGGGAGGTGGTCCTCCACCGACTCTTCGCCCGTGGTAGTGTCCTTCAGTCCTTGGTAGGCATATAGTAGGTCTTGTTCAACCATCTCCGGTGGACGATGGCAACATAGGCACGCTCGAGGGGGTTCACATACACATTCCTCCGAGAGGTCGTCCTCCTCTGGGGTCCTCACATGGGCGCCCCACACGCTCTTCATGAGCTTGAGATCTACCTCCCTTTGCCAGGTGGTGATCTTCTGTTCGAGGTCCTCCTTCAATTGGAATAGGTCTACCATACGTCCTTGCTTCAGTGGCCATGAGCTGCGGGTAGGCTTCGCGTAGCATAGCTTTTTCGCCACCAACTTCCTCTTGGAATCCACATACTCCCTGAGCCTGGATCGAGGGTCCAGCTCCTCGTCCACGGGGTCTTCCACCCTCATGGAGAGTAGGGGTTTTAGTAGGGCGACGTACTCGGCGTTCACCACTTCCTCCACACAGGTCTGCACGAAGAAGGCGTCGTGCTCAGTTTCGTCGTCTGAGTGGATAGAGCTAGGTGACTCAGATAGTCCACACTCAGAGACTCCATCAGGAACAGGTACATGACAGGGAGAGTTGGGGGCGTTGGTGTCAGTCACGACGTACTCATCTCCTCCGGGTGTAGTCTCAACAGCATCTTGAGGTCGTAGGCGATCCTTCAAGTCACCCAAGGCGAGCCTGTCGCTTTCTCGATGTATAGCCTGGACCAGAGTCGGGTCCAGATCCTCCCAGGGTATGGAGGTAAGACCTCCGTCCACCACGCTGAGCATACTCCCCCATCCGGGCTTCCCAATAGGCGTCTTGCGTCCCAGAGGCACGTAGATGGCCTCATCAGGCAAACGAACAGAGCTGATAGTCAGCCTGTCCAGGAGGTTTCGCCAGTACTCGTTGCCCCCATGGGCTCCCCAATCGGGGGAACACAGGACCATACGGGAACGTTCCAAGGCCACCTTCGTCAGCACCTTCCCCAGTTCACTGAACCTGGGGTTCCCGTAGGCCATCCCGAAAGAGGGCCAGTAAAATTTGTAGCTGCAGTTCTTCCCCTTGCTGCAGTAAAGGTCCAGTACATGTTGCTTGTCGCTGGCGAACAACTCCACACTCAGGTCTTCTCGTGAGTAACCCAACTCCTTCAGACCTTGGTCTAGGACTTCCCCCAATAGTTGATAGTCCTCAGTTTTGGAGGCCGCCATCATGTTCGAGGGCTCCTCCTTCGATAGTCTCAGGTAACTCGAGGTATGTTCCGACTGCTCCAGTGGCACAGACTCTCTGCCACTGCCGTGGTCCACGTAGAGGAGGTAGGGCGCTTGCAGCGTCAGGGATTGTATCTGGGAGTGCTGTACGAAGAAGTCATTACCCAGTATAAAGTCGAAGGCCTCAGTGTCCATCACATAGAACCGATGGGCGATAGTCCGAGAGCCCATAGGTACCTCCACTTCACAGTCCCCGCAGCTGTGCACCACATGTCCATCCCCCATACGTATAGCAGCGGTGGTCATGGTGTTCTTCAGGCTCCCACAAGGTAAAATTTTCTTGGCCACTATAGATATTGTGGCGCCAGTATCCAGTAACCCCAGGTATTCACGTCCCCCTAGTCGGATACGTACCCAAATCACCAGGTCTTGGGTGCCACCAGAGCGTCCCCGTCAGAACTCCGCGGGACAGGTCACCTCAAACCCCTTGTTCCGCAATTTGCGGGCCATCCTCATGAAACGGCTCCTCTCCTTAGCGTTGCCGTCATCACCACCTTCATGCTCACGCTTGGCTCCTTGTTCTTGCTGGGCCTGCGTTTGTGAGCGTGTGGTAGGACCAGATTGCCCTCCAGAGGGCTCGGAGTTCCCCCCTGGATTAGGGTTGGGGTTGCCTCCGTTCTTGTCCTTGTTCTTGTTGTCGGGCTGGCGGTTAGCGCCTCCTCCTCGTCCACCTTGACCCTTGTCTTGTCCTTGACCACGTCCTTTCGACTTGCCCTTGCCGGAGTCGTTGCCTTCGCCTTTGCCTCCTCCTTTGCTTGAGCCTTTGCCAGGATCTTCCCCTTTAAGCTTCGCCGATAGGCGCTGCTTATGGTAGCACTCATCCTCGTAGTGCTTCCGCTTACCGCAGAATGCACACGTGATGGTGCACCGGTAATGATCCGGCAGCTTCGCTTTAGCGCCGGTGTTCTTTTCCTGCTGCTTCCCCTGGACTACGAAGCAGTCTCGCTGCTCGCAGTCCGGGGCGTGCTGCAGGTGGCCCTGCTCGTCTCTGGCATCACACCAGAATAGCTCCTTCACGTTCTCCATGATACGGGCATGGGCGTGTTTGGGGGTAGTCCCCTGCCCAGGTCGGGACCCTTGGTACCCTTTGCCATGGCCTCCAGAACCTCCACCACCAGGACGGTAGTTGTTCAAGTGCTGGTCGCTCTCCTTCTCCAGCGCCAGCTCCAGGAGTAGCACGCATAGATCCTCGTAGCGGAGGGATCTAGCCTTGCGCTCCGCCGTCGAACGGCACTCGTCCCATAGCTCTCGAGGGAGCTTGGCCACCAACCAGAACAGCAGGTCGTCGCTGCTGTAGGAACCGGGCGTCAGTCGTCCAGCCCAGTGATCCAAGTCAGCCAACAGCTCAGAGACCCTGCCAGGTTTGGGGTTGTTGGGCAGCACGGGCAGGTTCTGGATCTCGGCCCTGATGGAAAGGTCGGTTTCGTAGGTCGGGTACTGCCTCTCCAGGGCAACCAACACATCGGCAAAGGTGGCGGAGTTAGTCACGATCTGCCTGACCTGCTTCTCCAGGTACTTGGTCTTGCAGCACTGCAGGAGTAGATCGCACTTCACTCGCCCACTAGCGTGGGTTTGGCCGGTCAGTCGTAGAAACCGGCCAAAGTTCTCAGCGAGCTCGCTGAGGTCCTTGCCTGTGAACTCAGGCAGGTTCACCACGACCTTGGAGGTGGCAATAGCCTTTGCCTCCTGAGTCCTGCGTCCTTCAGGGCGTCGGGTCTTCTTCTTCTTCTTCTTCTTCTTCTTACCCTTGGGGTCCTCGGCGTCCTCAGGGTCATCGTCATCTGAGGGCGAAGAAGAATCCATCGACGGCGGCTCGTCATTGGAGGGGTCTCCGCCAAGATCACGAGGGCCATAAGGCTCTACGTCCACCATAGCCCTCAAGGCTGTCAGCCCCAGCCGGTCCAGCTCGGCCCTCGTCGAGTTCGTCACGTGGCTGTAGGGCAGCTGGGCCGTTCTCGGCACGAAAGGACTTCTCGGAATAGCTGCAGGCGTCGGCATCGGTCTGCTCCTTAGGCTCCCCAGGGTATTTGTCAACCCTGCCGCCAGGTGGTTAGCCTGTACTCGGTGGCGTGACATTCCCACCGAGATAGGTGACGCTTGGGGCGGGATCATCAGGGGCTCCAGCTTCTCACGGATCTCTTGTGTGAGGTCGCCCACGATTTTTGAAGTGGCTCCTCGGAGCACCTCGTTGATCTCCGACCGCGTCAGGGACCTGTTGGAGGATCTCCCCGATCCTCTACTCCTGCCTCCAAGGGACTCAGGTCCTCTCCTCAACCCACTCAAGGGTGCATACCCAGGTGCATACCCAGGAACATCCACATAGGTTCCAGTAGCGGGTAGTGGATGGGGATATTCAGCCGCATACCATCGCGGCGCAGAGCTGGAAGCCACCGGCTCACTGGCAGTAGTTGCCTCAAGGAGCGCAGTGGTAGGTGGGCCCATACCATAGGCGGGGTAGGGAGGCATGCCAGTAAAGCCTGTGCCCTCTGCCATAGGCGGGTTGGTTGTGGAAGTGCATGTTGCAGCGGCTGGGAGTGTGGTGGTTAAAGGAGAGGGTGATGCATGGAGGCCAGAAGCGCTTGATGCGCCTTCGAAGGTAGGGACATTCGTCAGGTCTTGCCCTTGCTCCTCTCCTTCGTCTGCTCCTTCTCCAGCATCCTTCTCGCTCTCTCTTTTCCTCTTCACAGGCTGAGTGGTGACAACCTCCTCGACAGACAGGGCCCCGAAGGCCGTCTGGAGTCCATCCAGGGAGTCCTCAGCCGCATCCACTGGCCCATGTAAGGGCTCCGCCGAAGGTACAGCGCCAGGCGCTGGCCTTGCCGGCGCCTCAGGCGCTGGCGCTGTCTTCGCGTCGGCGTCCTCCTTTCTTGGATCCATTTTCTTTCACCCTTCTGCTTATATTTGCCCGTACTCGGCGCACTGGATGTACGGCACGGGGTTGCTGCCGGTGCGCAGAGGCTGCCTCTTGCTACCAGAAAAGTTTATAGTGGTTTCAGCACTGTGTTTTTGCTTCTCCTGCTGCTTGCTGTTGCTGTAGGGTTTCCTGCTGCTTGTTTTGGAAGATGGAAAGCTTTTGTTTGTTGAAATACAGTAAATCGAAGTCAATCCAGGATAGCCCAAGCCAGAAGTGTGCAAGGAGAAGATAATCAGGATCAAAGCATGAAGGGCTGCAGTGTAAACAGTGAAAGGTGATTGGATATTCACAGATACTGCAACTCAGGTCACAAATGAATGCATATTCACAAAGATAGCTGAAATGTTTTGGAAAAGAGTTAGAAAACTGCCCCATGGTCACTCTATCTCCATAGTGCCGTCTCAGGAGATGTGCACTCTTTGTTTTGGGTCCCATATGTGCTGAGGTGGCAGGGCATGTGGCGATGAGGTCACTGCCATGTCACATGGGATCTTCCTACTTAGCTAGGCTGACCAGGAATTGAACCCAGGACCTCTCAAAAAGAGGTGCCCAGCCCCCTAGGGTGCATACCACTAGGATAGCTAAGAATTCATGGAAAAACATAGATAAATTCATAGGCTCTGCCTTGGATATGTCAGTTCTCAGTCAACTCAGGAAAAGATGATTTGCTTCACATTGAAAAGGGATTAAGGGGACCACTCCATATCCTGATTGGGTGTTTGGTTCCATAGGTCAAAATGTGTTATCACCACTTTTCGTGGGACCAATACTAAGATAAAAATGCATGGATGCTCAGTGCATCTCTAATACAACTAGAGTATGTTCCAAAGCATTGGAAAAGCACTTTTTCTTACTTGGGGGCAGGAAACCAATCAAGAACCAGGAAGGGGCGGGAGCGGGGACCAAGGCACGGAGGAAAAGGGCACCACGGCAAACGCCACGACCCACACGCAGGAAGGGCATACCACGACGGGGGGACCAGCGCCGCCCCACCCCCACCGAACGCCCCACGACTCCCGGGGGCGCACCCCCCAACACACACCCCCGAAGCAAGCATCGAACGCCGTACGGATCACGCCAGCGCACACCCACCAGCCACCGGAAACCCCACGGGGAATGGAGGGCACACGAACACGGGGAGAACGGGCCACACCCACAGAGGAAGCCGCAGGGAACGCCGCCGCACGGCGCACCACCACGCCCTCACCGCCAGGCGACGACCCCGGCCGCCACAAGGGCCACCTCACAAGCACCGCAAGAGGACGAAGGCACGGCCACAGCGACCAGGACTAGGGACCGAAAACCCCCCGAGGACACGGGACCAAGGCGCAGGCCCCCAGGGAGGGCAACCCCACGGACCGTCACGCGACCGACCTACCCGACCCACCAGCCCGAGCGGCACGCCCAAGCCCCCACAGCACGGACCCAGCGAGACACCCACACCTAACCGCACCCTCCAGCCACCAGCCAGCCACACTCCGGCCCGCGCTCCGCACCATGACACAGGCCAGGCTGACCTCCACTGACCCAGCGCGGCACAACGCGAGACCACGGCACACCGCACCACAGCGCGCCACAGTGCAACGCGCCACAGCACAACGCGACGCGACGCGGCACAGAGCGGCACAACACGACACAACTGACCCTAACCTGAAAGACTAACCGAAGCAAGCCACCGCACACCCCGGAAGGCGCCGCACCAACACACCACACACCAGCACCGCAGGCCACACACGGGGCCACAGCGCGCCCGGCAACAACGGTGGCGGACCACCCAGAAGGTTAAAACCGGCACCGCAGAGGGGAAAGGACACGAACAACCCCAGCCCCCTAACTCAGAGCCACAAGCAGCCGCCTGGCGCAGCCGCCCAGCCGGCAGAGCCAGGACCTAACCCAGCAAGAAGGGGCGCCGAGCCCACCGTGTACATAGCCCACCCGACCCATGGGGCCGGAACACGGCCAAACAGAACGCAACCGCGAACAGCAGCCCGGAAGACAACACTGAATGCGGGCCAGTGCGTGCGCCAACCAGGGAAGGCAGAGGGAGGAACAGGCAGCCCCTCCCCCCCCGAAAGAAAAAAAACAGAGGGGGGAGGGGGGGGGGGGCGCGAAAACAGCCCACAGCCGCCAAACCGCCCGCCAACACCACCAGAGGCGGCCAAACCCCCCCCCCAGAAGGCACCGAGGACAGGACCCCCGAAGAGGCACGGGTGAACCACCCAGCCAGAAACCGGCAAAACCAAGCCAGGAACAGCGGCCCACCGGAAAAAGGGACACCGAAACATGCAGACACACACCACGAAAAAAAAAAAAAAGAGCCAGCAGCCCAGCCCGAAAAAAAGGGGATGGGGGGACAGGGACCACAAGGCCTGGGACAGGGACACGCAAAAAAAAAGCGCAAAAAACACACCCCGACAGCCCAGCAACGAAGGGCTGGGCACAGCCAAGACCCGGGCCCAGCACGCACGCCCACACCGCACGTCGGAACCGGAAACGGCGGGGGGCAAGCGGAGCGCGCACGAAACCTCACACATCCCATGAGCAGGCCGAAACCGAACCCCAACCACGAACACCACAAACAGCCGACACTAGAGGGACAACACCACAAACCGTGCCCAAACACACCCACCCAAGACCCCAGCCAGGACTGGCGGGGTTAACAAAACCCACACCCAACCGCAAACCGGACCCGAACACAAACGCCGCACAACAGTAGGAAACCCAGTGCCCACAGCCCGGGCACTGAGGCAGCCCGTGCCATGCAGGTGACCCGGCCAAACGGAATCCGGAGACCGGGGGTAAGGCTGCATCCTAAGGCCTGCGCTGCTTTGGGACTCGAGGCGGAGCGTGCGACACCCAAGCGCCTCGGAACCCTAGTACCAAGAACGTGCATGCATGCCTTGGGAACGGGATACGCCAGGAAGTCCGGTGAACCTCTAGGGTTCCGCCCAAAGGAGGTGACGTGCGCAAGCACGGGGGCACACCCTCCCGGCGAGACAAGCACGTCAAGCTGGCGGCGATCAGCCCTCCCGGTGTTGCCTGGGGCCGCTTCGTTGGGGGCCAACAGTCAGGTCTAGCGGGATGTAAGCCGCCTCCGCTGTTCACGCGCGGAGCCTCTTCCTGTTAGTCACAGGGGCGACGCCAGGGGGAACCATGGGGCGCCTCTCTACGACCGAGTGCACCTACCTACCTACCTACTGTACGTGGATTTCATCCACGGCCTACCACGCTTCGGCGGCGATGATAGTTGCTTAGTGGTCACCTGTGGCCTTTCTCGCTTCACCCGTGTGTTCCCTTGCAATAAGAAAATCACAGGTGAGCAGACGGGAAAATGTTGGTCGAACAATGGTTCGAACCCTATGGAGCACCTAAGCAGGTGCACTCTGATGAGGATGTACGCATCCGCAGTGACACTGGGTGGTACAAACGAGTGCTAAATGCCCTCAACGTGGAGGTAACCACAGGTGTGCCCTGTACCCGCACGTCTAACCCTCTCTGTGAGAGACAGAACCGTGTGGTGGAGCAAAACCTAGGAATCCTGATGAAACAGGAGCGTACAAAGGACTGGGTACGCCTAGTGCCCTGGGCAGTGCTGACCATGAACTCACAGCGGAGCTCCTCTAAGGGTTTCACCCCCCACGAACTGTTCCATGGAGGACGACCTGCTTGGTTCTTCAAAACCCCCTTTCCTGAGGACTTCAAGAGCCCTGTGGGAGATTGGCTGGAACACAAGCAGTCTCTGGCTAACCAGGCTGGGACTAACCTGAGACACATTCGTGACCGTGAACTGAGCCGACGGAACCGCCTACGGCGACCTGCCAGCTTCAAGGTTGGTGACCTTGTTTTGGTACACCATTCACGCCTACCCTCCTGGCCACGTAACTGCCTACAGGACCCTTACTTTGGACCCTATCGTATCATCAGGATAGATGGATCCAGGATCCATGTCAGGTGCAGTCCACGTCTAGGTGGTGAACTGCTGTGTGCACCTAAACAGTTGAGGCACTATCACTCCCCTGACGATTTGTCTTCGGATGAGTGGCGCCTCAGCGACAGTGAGGTCGAGCGTATAGACCTAGAGAACGCTGCCAGTCCAGAGGAGGCAGACGAACTGGAAGAGATGACTGCCGATGAGATGGCAGTCGATGGTTACTACGTGGTTGCAGGTATTGCTCGCCACGAGTATAAACAGGGCTGGAAATTCCTAACCCTGTGGGATGGCTATGGGTTATCTGAGGCGACCTGGGAACCTATGTCAGCCTTCATACAACCAGACGGGAGTATCAACCCTATCTTCCGCACCTACTGACGCGTTCCTGTGGGGGGCCGGCCACGGGACGCTGCGGTGACACGCACAGATGAGCAGGCAGGCAAAGCACTACGCTCACACAGGGCATCAATACGCTCGTGTCATGTGACAAAGCGTTTCAGGATCCTTGCCACTCTGCAACAAGGGAACGAAAGTATGTACAGCAACACATCAGGATATGTACACATGGCGTTAAGACTGGACTGGGGTAAGGGCATCACAGGACAAAAGACACTCAGTCCTAACTCGTATCCCCATCCCAGGTCCGACCCTCTCAGTGGCTGGTGGGGGCGGGGGCTCAAACACAACCCATGCCCTGCTCAGTCCGGACCCTGAAACCCTGCCAATAGGGGAGGTGCCCACAGGCGAGTTCCTGGGAACCAAGGGGCTCCAAGGTCAACCGACACTGGCTCCGTATGCTCCCTCAACGGCAGGTCCCGAGTCCTCTCTGAGACAGAGATATGGCCCCGCCATAATCCCCTAGGAGTTGGTAGCTGAAAATGGGCTGTTTTAGCCCAAACTGATGATAGCTCCGAAAACTCCAAAATTGACCCCTCGTCTGGACCCGCCAGAGGTAGGGACGAGACAACTGACCCTATGCCCTTCGCATACGAACTCCCTGGAGGCCTCACCCAACCTGGTTCCCTCTGAGGTCCCGGCATCAGGGCACCACGGGTTCGTCAAGTGGGGTCATATTTGCCAAAATGGCAAAATCGGCCGTCTCGGGCGACCGTCCAGGGTAGAAGATCTTGGCGATATTGACGCGCCAAGCCTTGATTCACAACCCTTGATATCCCCTCTGGTCCCATGCCCTGGGTTATCGCTTGCTGTCACGCTGGCTGCTTACTGTTCACCGAGGGGATGACCACACGGACGGGGCAGAAAGCAACATGCGGTGCGTAGGGGGGGATCATGGATCGCGCCAAAAGTTGAATAACTGCGGATGAGCCAGAGGAGCAAATACGAAACTCAGTGGCGTTCAACCCTTGGTCATATGCTACAATGATCGCCCTTTCTCCCTGGCTAGATCCCGTGCCCCATGGAGATATGGTAATTCCAATATGGCACACAATGGCAAAAACAGCAAAATTTGGCCCAAATGGCCCGCACTCATGATTCCATATCTCCATGGCCACGGTGAGGATTCTTCCAACCAAAAGTGCTAGAGACACATGGGACTTAGGTCCCAATATATGCCACTTGCCAACCCTCATGGTCGCCTCTAGCTATTTTTCCCATTGAAGGGAAAGTGACACACGTATGGGGCAGAATGGCAACATGCCCCAACTTGGGTGACTCACAACTCTCCCATCGAGAGGAGAGGCCACATAGGGAAACATCCCATTTGATGCGGGTTTACGTGCCCTCTCCGAATGGCCCTTACCCTTGGTCAAGTGGCGCACGCAACCTCGGGGGTGAAATCAGGGGGAGAAGGAGTTTGTGGCCATTTTGGGCAAAACGGCCAAAATTCACCCAAAAGTGGTCCCTCCAAATATCGTATCTCCGTATCACGAGAGAAAGGAGCCTCGGGCTTTTGCATGGATGCAAACCGAAGCTTTGCTTCCCTTTTGCAACAAGGGTTGAGGTTCAAAGCACAACGAAAGCATTTTTAACACCTCAATCCTTGAAGCACACTATTTATGGGAAAAAGTGCATATATCGGCGATATTGGCATGAACATATCTTTGGGACCTTGAGGAGCAAAAATATGAGTAAACACTTTTGGAGTAGGCCCATAGTAGGTGCTTTCAAATATGCACACTATGGTTAGATTGTCTCCGCCCACTCGTGTCATTTGTGCTTGCATATGAGCGCGTGTGCAAAGAGGCAATGTGGCACGCGTGCTCATAAGGCGAAATTATATAAAATAGAAGACAAGGTTCTAAAAATCAACCAAGCCATCCACGATGTCCTTCGTGGTCTCTACTTTACATATTGCCTTGGTTCGAGGCTCAACTCCCCATAGGCTTCGAGTACGAGCCTCGGGGGCTTGGCCATTTTGGCCTAATTTTCGACCAAAACTTGCCGTCTTTTGAAAATAGAGTGTTGGTACGCATTGAATTGCGTGGAGCCATCGTTGAGTTGGCTCGAAAAACGAAAATGGCCTCGGGCTTTTGGTCTTGTGAGCATTGTGTTCGGTCATTAACGTTCATGCTCACAAGGCTACAAAGTTAGCGTTTGCGCACGCAAACGACTTGGGTTTGCGAGACCCATAGGCTGCCTAAAACACCGCCATTGCCCGCTTCCCTATACAAAGGGATATGCCCACGTGAAAGGGGCATGGACGAAAGACATAGGGGGGGGATGTAGGGTTCAGTCCGAACTCATGGTCCTTGAGAAGCATGAGTTCGCACGATCGACGGAAAGCCTTGCGCGCTGATTTTCTCGAAAACGCAACGGCGAAAAATTCTGGTGAACACACCAGATGAAAGTACATTAAATACCCTCTAGATTCCGCCCTTAAGTTCTCTTAGAACCTCAAAGGTACTCGGGAAAAGTCATGAACAAAACTCGCCACGGAGAAGCGACGAAGGCGCGCGAACAGGCGACATCAGGCGGCGATTTCACGACAATTAGAAATCGCGGTAGAAATCGGGTATTTCACCGATTTCCGACCGAAAATCGCCTAAGACAATAAAATTATGGTCATTCTACATCCATTCAATGGTTAAGGATCGGATTCCAGATCCCGCGGATTAGAGAACAGGGATATCCCGGTGACAGCCGGAGTCATCGGCTTCCGCACGGGTGTGACTGCTCCGGGCCATGGGCCATAGGTTCTGGGTACCGCTTCACGGCTTCCGCACGGGTGTGACGGCTCCGGGCCATGGGCCATAGGTTCTGGGTACCGCTTCACGGCTTCCGCACGGGTGTGACGGCTCCGGGCCATGGGCCATAGGTTCTGGGTACCGCTTCGGCCCCCTCCTTAGAGCAAACCCTGGGGGGGGCTCGATAACACCCAAGCATGGCAGCGGGTACCCAGGACCATCCCCTGAAGGGGGGGGGGGGTGTCACATCCTCACTTCAGGCGGATCTGCGGGTTAGGTTGCCCATCGCGATCCCACGGTAAAACAGGTATGATGCTGTAACTGTTAGTAACTGCAAGTATAGTATCAAGTATCAAGTCCCGGGTCCTGGCAGCGATTGTTCGGCATCCAAAGGACCCGTTAACCCATACCAGGCGCACCGGGCGCCGGCTGCGACGGTTACCACCACAGTGGCAGTGGCATACACGGCCAACATAGGCGTCACACGACGACCGAGGTGGTCCCACAGGTCGAAAGCGACCACAAAGATCCATCAGGCTACCCCAAGCTTCCCAAGGACCGCCGGCTGGGGGAGAGTCCCCACGGGTCCTTCCTCGGGCGCACCATGTCCATATCCATACGACGCCAGTCCAGAGTGGTACAGCCGAACGAGCTCCTCCTTAAGGGATCGGGCATCAAGGCCGTCTTTTTCCTCGCCCTATTACCACGAAGGCCACACACGAGGGAGTCCTCATGCAGTGTGGGCGGAGGCGTCGACTCCTCAAACCACCAGTTTCCCAGGCAGACTGACCGAGGTCAGGAGCACCGGAGGCCGCCATCCGACTGCAAGTGCGTCTGCGAGTCGGTAGGCTCACACTGGGACTGACAGTGGCGGACCGCTGGGAGTGTAGTCAGGCAACTGGGCTTCCCGCCTGGCGCCAGCAGGATCTCCACATCACAGCGAATAGGGCACACGGTATCACGGGCACTCAAACAGAAGAATCTGTACTTAGGTACTGGTCCAAGCTGGACCCTATGTAAGAACATGTAAACGGCGACTCAGGGCGCCCCTGTAATCCGCTTCGCATTCCCACAGGGGGGAAAAGACAGTCCATCTGTCGGTGATGGGCTGACAATCGCAACATACAAATGCACATATCCTGTGGAACAGAAAAACAAGCAATAAGCAAAAAGGCGGGGTAATAGGCGTGTAAACACACTCCGGATAGAGCGCCAAACCACGCCCCGGTCAGGATAAGGCATATGCGGGAGGGTGGACAGGAAAACGCCTGAGTTCAGGCCATATATAGTCTGCAGACACACGTCGACTGGTCTGGATCCCGCTAATGCCATGGGACCAGACCACACACCAAAAATCGCAACGCCGATGACAGCGGCATCCGTTGCGCAACGTCGTATGGGCTTCAAGGCCCCAAGAGCTCAGAAATATGAACGTCAGTCGCCCTACCTGGTTTCCCAAGGATTCAGCAGGGGGGGGAGTGACGAATAGAAGAAGAGAGGGGCCATCCTCCTCTGGATTCAGCAGGGGGGGGTATATGGCCACTCTGATGGCAGGTCACCGGAAGATGTAAGAGAGCAAGCAAGTAAGGGACGATCCGTCGACCTCACAAGCGCCCAAAATGCATCAGGGGAGAGCCCAGGGCGCTGATCAGGCACCCCTGGCTGCAATCGCCCGGGTGAGTGCTGCCAAGTCCGAAACGTGGATCTTGGTCTTGTGCTTGCGGATGTACTCCATGAAGGGAATATTGACCCGCGGCACGAATGAGGAGACGGGTTCCCAGGTGTCGTGGGACGGCCCATAGCCTCGCCAAAGAACCTTGAACTCCAGACCTCCGGGTGCCGAGGCTTTCGGACGCTGAGCCAGGATCTTCTCGACTGTGTAGTCGTCCTGCTCAGCATAGTCGTCGTCCGAATCCGCCTCATGTGCGGCGTAGCTCAGGGACACATGTTGGCCACGGAGGTCGGGTTCCCGCACACGGAGTTGACTCTCGTGGCGCTCCCGGAACTGTCCGTGACCCACCTTGATGCGGTAGGTGTCCTTACCAATCCTGCGGACCACCTCGCCGGGTGTGAACCAGGTTTTGGTGCGGTGGGTGCCCATAGGGCGGGGTCTGATCACCCACACCGGGTCTCCCACCCTGAACTTCTGCGCTGTTGAGCTCGGGGCGGACTTCTGACGCTCAGCATGCCCCTTCTCGAGCTGCTGGCGGATGTCCCGCGCCGTTTGCTCTTGCCGCGCGAAGAATTCCTTGGCATCCATAGCCATGCCATCACCAGACAAGGGAAGTCCCCTACCCAGGGGGTCCCTGCCGAACAGAATCTGGTGAGGGGACAAACCACCCGGTGTGGGGGTGTCATGATGGGCCTTCAGAGCAGGCCACATCTCCTCAAACCAGTTCCGACGTGGATTGGTGATGTGAATCTTGCGCAGCTTCTCGAACAGCTGCCGTCCAGCCAATTCAGCACGGCCGTTAGACCGGCTGAGATAGGCGACGCCCTTGGCGTGACGTATCCCCATTAGGGAACACATAGCCTTGAACCAGCCTCCAGTAAACTGGGGCCCTCGGTCACTGCAAATGGTGCGGGGGATGTCAAAGACGGTCAGCTAATGACGAATCATCATGACTGCCACTTCCTTGGCAAGCAACCCCTTTTTGCGTGCCGGAACGGCTACAACGTGGCCGCTGTGGCGGTCCACACAGAGAAGCACACAGTCAAAGGTCTCCTTGCCAATGTGCACTTCGGGCATGGAGAAGACGTCCATGGCCACGCTCTCCATAGGCTGGTCAGGAACCGGGGTCCATTGGGCTTCCCCCTTGACGTTCCGGTTGTCGGGATTGCAGGCCTGACAGACAGAGCAACCCTTCCAGACCTTCTTGATGGCGGTGTAGAGAACGATATGGTCGATCTCGAACCGACGCTGCATGTCAAGAGCTTGCTTCTTGACCCCTGGGTGCAGCATGTGGTGGTGCCAAGCTTCACAAAGCTCGAGCACCCGGGACTCCGGTACTAGCAGCTTACCATTCTGCTAGAGCTTGCCATCTTCCTCGGTCAGCCCCTTTGGCCACTTCTGCCCGTCGTCAGGGTGGGTCACAGCCCTATACTCGGCCGCAAAGGCCTCAGACTTGGCGTAATCGTCGGTCCAGTCGTCCTGGAGGCAAGACTCCGGGAAGAGGTGCTTGTCGGACTCAGCTCCCTCAGGGGCGAGTACTCTGACTGCTCTGCTCACCCTCGACGCGAGGGGGGCATCCGCAGCCATGACGAAGAAGCATTTAACACCCTCCTCCTCCATCAGGCGCTCCATTTCGATGATCTTCTTGGCTTCAGCGGTCTCAGCCTCATCGCCATGGGCAGAGATATCCGTCATGCCCTTGCTGGCGGGATAGGCCCACCTGCTGAGACAGTCCGCCACGGTGTTATCCTTTCCAGGAATATACAGAACCGTAAGGTCGAACTTGGCCAAGGTCTCATGCCATCTTGCCCGTCGGGAGGCGGGACCTGAGGGGGTGTCCACGTGCTCCTTGTGCCACGACTGCAGACTCTGATGGTCGGTGCAGACGGTGACGGGATGGAGGGCTATGTACCCAGCCCATTTCCTGAGAGCCATGACGATGGCATACGCCTCCTTTTCTCGGGGCGTCCACGTCCGTCTCTGGCCTTCCGCCAGGACTCGGCTCCAGAAGGCCACGGGCACGTGCCTCCCATCGTCAAGCACTTGCTCCAACACAGCGCGAACGGCGTAGTCGGAAGCGTCGGTGCGCAGGACGAACCCTCGGTCGGGATCCACGAGGTGCAGACCCACTGCGGATAGCAGCCTCTGCTTCATCCCCTCAAAGGCACGGTCGGAATCAGCATCCCAGACCAGAGCCTTCTTGGACCCCTTTTTGGTCTCCTCTCGGTTGCCCTTGAGCATGGTCGTCATGGGGGCTGCATACTCGGCATACATCTTGATATACCCCGAGTAGTAGTTGCAGAACCCCAGATACGCCCGTAGCTCAGAGACCGTTTTGGGCCTTTCCCAGTGCTCAATCGCAGCCACCTTGCCAGGTATGGGCTTTCGCTGCCCGTTCCGGACTAAGTGGCCAGCGAAGACCACCTCGCTTACCGCAATGGTGGCCTTGTCACTGCTGCCCGTGAGCTTGTGCCGAACCAGAAGGTCCAGCACTCGAGTGACGTCCCTTTCAGGTGCCTCCAGGAGCTCCTCGTAGCTCATGCTGGGGTCCCCGGACGCGATGATCACGTCGTCCACGAAGGGGTCCGCACAGTCACGCACCGGCTCAAGCAGGTTCTCCAGCATCTGCTGAAAAGCCGCATTGCCGTTGGTAACGCCCATAGGCATCACCTTCCACTGGAGAGGTCCAAGTGGGGTGCTCATGGCTGTGCAGGCACGGGACTCCTCGGCGAGAGGCATCTGATGATAACCATGTTTCAGGTCAATCACCGTGAAGATCCTCCGCCGGTGTTGTTTTTGCAGCATGTCCTCAATGAGGGGCAGCGTATAGCTGTCGTGCTGCGTTTGGGCGTTTAGGCCGCGGTAGTCGACCACGAGCCGCCACTCACCGGCGACCTTCTTGGGGACGACGAAGCACGGAGAGGCCCATTTGGAGTGGCACGGCTCGAGCCAGCCTCTCTGGATGAAGTCACGGAGGATCTTCTCCATGGCCTCTTTCCTCTCCCCCCGCAGGGCGAACTCCCGGTGTCGATACACACGGGGGTCCTGCTTCAGTCGTATCTTGGCCTCGCCATACGGTCCACGCACCGGTGGGGGAAACACAGGCTTTCCGCTGAAGAAGGTATCCCCATACTTCTGCGTCAGCCTGGCCCTCAATGCCTGGATCTTGGGGCAATCATCAGACTCCGCCTTGGCTTTTCCGGGCACTTGGACCACGGAGCTTACTTGAGGGGTAGCGACCCCGCTCGGTTTCGGCTCAGGCGGTCTTCCCAGGTGGCCCAAAGGGCCATCTCTGGCCTTGCCTCGGAACAGATCGCCGTAGGTGGGTGGGTTACCGCCAGGCGGCTCGTCCTGGCTGGACATGTGATCCAGCACCCTCTGAAGGAAGGTATTCCCATCATAGGAACCGGAGACGATTGAGTCCACTTCCCACCAGGCTTTGTCCTGGCCTTTGCCCTCACGCTGGTTTCCCCAGTCGTGAAAGGGTTGATCCATAAACCCCTGAACCAGATCCAGCTCCTCTTCAGTGAGGGGGTCCTCCGATTCTCCGATGTCAACAGGGGGAACCGCAAAGCATTGCCGCCAGGGCTCTGCTATGATGCGGTTGACACACACGAAGTCCGTGGCGTCGGCCTGATCAAGGCCCCCATCCACATAGTGGAATTCCGTTGGCCATCTCTGGGGTGGCATGGGCTGTCCCTTAGCGTCCTGATAGACACTCTCTCCAGCCGGTAGGACGACCTTGTTCAAGGTCATGTTGGTCAACGAGGCTACCCAATGTCGGGTACTTTCCTCCTCGGTGCATCCCATAGGAACAACCAGCACTGCCTTGGAGCGGTCCTTGCGAATCTTCGCTATCGCTCTTGGAATGTCCCATCGAGGGCAATGGATCCACATCAAGCCCTGATGCGGACCCCAGTGCTTCTTCCACGCGGAGTCCTGGGCGCTCCAGTACTTCTCACACACCCGCAGATGGGCGGAGGTTCCTGAAGAGAACGCATCCAGGGCCAGATCCGAAGCTCCCAAGTCCGCGACAACTCGGCTCGCCACTTCCGGCATTACGCCGTATTCCTGGTTTGCAGGACCAGTTGGCTCAGTGTCCAGCGTGGCCACTTCGACCTGATTGCGTTCGGGGTGGATCCATTGGCATTCCACATGGTGCTCGGGTGACGAAAGCCACGAGAGCTGGTCGTCCTGGTACAGGGTCATGGAGGCCTGGGCCGGGAGGACGCCGGAGTCCGTCTCCATCATGAAGTCGTACCCAACGATCATGTCCCAGTCCATCTCGGCCTCGTAGAAGCGACCGTGCAGGAGGATTTCCTTGCCGAGGTCTGGGCGGCTCAGCTCACGATGGTTCACGAACTGCAGCCCCATGGCCGCTTCCTTCGTGCCTCCCACCATGTACTGGCCGTTCGCCACCTTCAGCCTGACAGGTTTCCGACTGTCGGTCAGACACTCTGGTGGAAGTAGGCCAGCCTTGACCAAGCTGACTTGAGCTCCCGTGTCGACCAACACGTCGAAAACCTTTTCCACTTCCCCGCATAAGGCACGGACCTTAAGATGCAACTGCCGCTCGCGACCGACACGGCGCACGGCGTGCAAACTCAGGATCTCCGGCCGTTCCAGAAGCTCAACAAGCAACTGGTGCAGGTCGTGGACAATGGGCTCAGGCTGCCCATCTGCAGCATCCAGCTGCGGTCCGGGTGATCCTCCGATACTCTCGGATAGATCTTGAAGTACATCAAACGCATTCTTGGTCGCAAAGGACGGACGGGTGCAAGGGTTCGTGCCTTCACTTGCCCTCACCCCGCCTCCGCGACTGGGCGCCGGACCGGGCCTTCCGCCCGCGGCAGTCCCTTTGTGCTTATCGACTCCCGACTGGGATGGTTCGGCGCTTCCCACGTCACCATCCTGCGACCGCCCTAGCTGGGGCCCTTGTGTAAGGTTTTCGTGCAACCTATATTTTCGCTTTTTTCAGTCTATTTTCCTGATATATGTGTACAAACTGAAATCGGCTATCTCAGCACTGTTTTGGACAGTGTTGGTATCAGTCAATCAGGAATTTCTGTAGTTTTACGCTGATGGTGTTTTCACCATTTTCTGTGCTATAAAACTGAGTTTGGGTCGGCGACGGCCAGTCCTGAGATCGCGCGCGCCGATCCAGAAATTGTCGATTTCTGACGATTTTTAAGAGAATTTAATCAGTTATATTGATAAGATTAATTCTATATCAGTTTTAAGTATAAGCGGATGTTACGGCACTATCGCGACGCCGTTCCGTGCCAGTTTTTTTGGCGCAAGTATGCCATGTTCACGATTTTTTAAAAAATCGTAGGTAGCTCAGATCCTGAAGTTACATGCACCAAATGACAGCCCATCAGTTGGGCTTTGCATGCATATGCTGATTGGGTTTCCAAACGCGTCGGTGCACCGGCACCACGCGTTGGGGGGAGACCCGTGTTCATGTTGTAAATATGCATTGTTTTGGTCATATTTCATTGTTATATGTCCCCCTTTGTTCATATCTTCTTAGGACATGAAAGGGACCGTTTCGAAATCACTCCCGTGATTTCGTCGAATGTTGAGTATGTTGCCGTCGCCTTGTGTGGTCGCCTTTGGGGTACATTTTTGGGTTATTTGAAGGAAAACTTGGATAAGTTTCAAGGAAAACAAGTTCTAAGTCATTCTTTTCTAAAAATGAAAAGAATTTCGAAACGCCCTCAACGACGCCGACGACGACGACGAAGACGACGTTGAAGACGACGACCACGACGATGCAAACATCGTCGACGAGATCTATGGAGCAATTGGTAAATTCCAAAATCATGTTCAAGAAGGTCCTTGGTCCCTACACCATTTGAGGACCATTTGACTACTTTGAGCCCTATTACAAGGACAATGACGACCAAGTAGACCTTCACCATCGCGCTGGGACTGCGTAGCCCTGAAGAACAAGCTGTAGCGCGATTATCCCAATGGTGTTTGCGACTTGATAGTTTTAAATTGATTACTCCAGTTGGGTGCCATGGACAAAGTGCCATGGACCTTTGGATGGTTCTCAAGATTGATTACTCCAGTTGGGTGCCATGGACAAAGTGCCATGGACCTTTGGATGGTTCTCAAGATTATTTCATGATCATTGGTGAGTTCTCAACCTCCAGCAAGGACGACAGCGCTGCCCACATCCTGCAGATTACGAAGTGGTCAAGTTGGAAGTCAAAAATATGAAGATTTCAGAAAAAATAATTCATGGTATGGGCCAAGAAGATTGGTGACCTTAATTGTAATCATAAGAACTATGGGCCATGAGAAATGGTCTTATTGGTTATTTCTGTATTATCTTATATGATCAGTGGATGATTTTACAAACTGTGAATTTTCCTGAGTTGCTTTGTGTTGTCTTTGGTTTTAGGGTCAGGACATCTCAGAAGTGCATTTTTTTATTTTTTGTTTGTTCACTATTTTTTTTCACTATTTTTTATTTTAAATTCTGTGCAGAGGTCATTTTTTATGATTAATTTCTGTCCAGGATTGCAGAAATTGTACTGTGATTGAGCCTGGGGGTCAGAGGACCCTATGTGTGAGGCACTTGTGAGTGCCATGAGTGGTGTGTGTGTAGACATGTACATTACATGCGGGTACCGGAACCCAGCGGTGCCTCCTAAAATCCCAGGTCCGGGATCAAAGTAAAAATCTGTGTTTTTTTATTGCTCCGCGGCTTATCTTCATGGATTCAGCCACAGAAGCACCCATTTTCTGTGGGTGTTTCTGAGCTTGGGAGGGGAGTGTTAACCCGTGGAGCAATTCAGTTGCGTGGTTAACACCCGACCCAAATGCTTTGCATTTTTCCCACCCAATTTTGTTGTTGCACTGCACCTTCTTTGTGCTTTTCAGCCTGAGATGTGTCTCAGGACTTGGGAGGGGAGTGTAAGGTTTTCGTGCAACCTATATTTTCGCTTTTTTCAGTCTATTTTCCTGATATATGTGTACAAACTGAAATCGGCTATCTCAGCACTGTTTTGGACAGTGTTGGTATCAGTCAATCAGGAATTTCTGTAGTTTTACGCTGATGGTGTTTTCACCATTTTCTGTGCTATAAAACTGAGTTTTGGTCCGCGACGGCCAGTCCTGAGATCGCGCGCGCCGATCCAGAAATTGTCGATTTCTGACGATTTTTAAGAGAATTCAATCAGTTGCATTGATAAGAATAATTCTATATCAGTTTTAAGTATAAGCGGATGTTACGGCACTATCGCGACGCCGTTCCGTGCCAGTTTTTTTGGCGCAAGTATGCCATGTTCACGATTTTTTATAAAATGGTAGGTAGCTCAGATCCTGAAGTTACATGCACCAAATGACAGCCCATCAGTTGGGCTTTGCATGCATATGCTGATTGGGTTTCCAAACGCGTCGGTGCACCGGCACCACGCGTTGGGGGGAGACCCGTGTTCATGTTGTAAATATGCATTGTTTTGGTCATATTTTATTGTTATATGTCCCCCTTTGTTCATATCTTCTTAGGACATGAAAGGGACCGTTTCGAAATCACTCCCGTGATTTCGTCGAATGTTGAGTATGTTGCCGTCGCCTTGTGTGGTCGCCTTTGGGGTACATTTTTGGGTTATTTGAAGGAAAACTTGGATAAGTTTCAAGGAAAACAAGTTCTAAGTCATTCATTTCCAAAAATGAAAAGACTCCTATGTTGTCGAGGACGTCCTGGACCATGAGTATAGGGGTAAGGTTCGAGGGAAAGCGAGGAAGTCCAAACAGCCCTTCGAAGGCGGCAAACCTTGGTGGAAAGTCAAATACCGGGGTTTTGACCGGCCCGAATGGCATGATGTCACTGCGTTCCTGCATGACATCAATAAAGACTGGCTGGACTACAATCAGCGGCACCACATCACGGTGTCCACTGATTCCCTCAGGGAAATCAAGCTGTGGCTGGACCGACTGATCTGCTGTCCTGATGCCCAGCCTGAGGGTGTCTATAAACTGTCCTGCCTGGCT
The DNA here is from genome assembly GCA_964036045.1 of Eutreptiella sp. 'Long Island Sound 2002'. NCBI lineage: Eukaryota > Euglenozoa > Euglenophyceae > Eutreptiales > Eutreptiaceae > Eutreptiella > Eutreptiella sp. 'Long Island Sound 2002'. The sequence continues at coordinate 173,638,819 of OZ038379.1, forward strand.
TCTAGTTTGGGGCTGAATCAGGCAGATCCTCCACCCCCTGACACCCGCCTGGATGTCCCTGCAGCCCCTGAGCCGGTCTCTGGCCTACAGTGGGCAGTGAGTCAGGTGGCATCTATGGTGTTTCCCTCTCTCTTTTCTTCCCTCTGAGGTATCTCTGGACCTGCGGGTCTGCAGTACCTCCCTTTCCTTCTCCTCCTGGGATATCTCTGGACTTGACGCCCTGGGGTATCTCAGAGTCCTGAAATGCATCGCGCAGGGGCGATGCGGGGCAGTAGTTGGGGTCATGTACCTGGATTGGCTTGGAGTGAAGCGGTACCCAGAACCCCATGGCCAGGTTACGGCATACAACCGGTCTCCGGTCCACTAACCCCATGTACGGAAGTGTTCCGTGCCGTGAAGCCCCGCATCGGCAACCGATGCACCGCCAGCGGAGATTTGTGTATCAGAATATCAGGAATCAACAGGGTTTTATTTTCATATTGTTTCCGTCAATTTTTACGCTTCCGTTCTGATACTCACTGTTTTGACTGCTGGCGGTTGGTTCGCGACTTTACCGTAACCGCCAGTTTAACTGTAATTAATGGAAATTTTAACGCTATCCGCGACGAAGGCTCCAAAGTCGCCAGGAACTGCATTGATGCATCCGCAATTTTCATAATTAATACTCGCAACCTTAATCCGAATTTTTCAGGATGTCGAAATCGGATTTTCGACTTCGACATCCCCGCACTTGATTTGACCTCTTTCGAGTGGACCTACGTGCTTCCCTATGCACGAATCAACTTTCCTTTTCTCTTGCCCTCCATTTGTCTTAAAGATATGGGCAAAACAAAGTTGATTCGTGAGGCCACTTGTGAAGGTCATATCTCGTGTTGCTTGCGAGGAATTACGATAAGGAAACGTGGGATGTATTCACAATACTCCCGACGTAATTTAGGAAGCATAATATGCCTTGCGTCTCCACACGTGCGCGCTAGTGTAATGGATCATGGTCAATAGGGTAGAGTTTGCGTTATGACTCTTTGGCCATGACATTGCGTGCGTTAAGATAACTTTCGAGTGTAGCGCGCAAGTGTTGGTGTTGCATAGGAACTCTCCTTGAGTTCCTATGAGCGATTGACACAAAGTTATGCCCTTGGAGGGGCATGACATATCGTGGTGGGAGCCACCTTCTTGGGCAATATGTGGTATGTGCCATGTGTTGTGTTGCGTGCCCATTTGGCGGGTCCATTGCTCCAAGTCGAACCCGCCAATGGACCTCATATTGTGCAAGCCCCTTCTCCATACTCCCTACGGTCAATTGCAAGCCTAACCTTCGTGGAGGGAAGCTTGTGTGGTGAACCCGAAGCGACGCGTTGGGAGCAAGGGGTGTATTTTGCAATTTTCCATATTTTCATGTGCCCACTTGGGAAGTAGCGCTCGTAACCTTTCAAGGCGCCCCAAGTGGAGCACATATGTGGGATCAAAGGTCATTGGTGTCAAGTCATTGTGTTTAGAAGGATTAAGTGATTGCACGATCCAAGCCGAAGATATTATAATATAATTATTCACCTTTCAAGGCACTTTTGTGTGTGCTTGTGCCAATTTTGCCATTTGTGGCCCGTCATGATGTCAAGTGGCGACCGTGTATCTCAACGTTGCGCTCAATTGACATCATGACCCGAGTATTATATGAGGGTACATACTTCGGTGCCCAACATATCTTGGACCCGGCGAATAACTCCTCTTAGGCTTGGCATACCGTGGCCGCCATGTTAGCGATTTGGGACTATCCCAAATCATGGGCTCACTTGGCGACCCTGCCATTCCCAATATCGGAGGAGTTGGGCGACGCCCAAAAGATATGTTGGACCAATATGATTTAATACCAATCCTATGGCACGCTCCGGTCCGAGTCGGGCATGTGCCTCATTTGCCCCGACCATGAGTGTGCGCATTTTTGGCCTTTTTGAGCGATTTTCCACTTTTGCTGCCCGCCGTGCACTATGTTCTAACCCTCGTGCACGCCGGACGCATGGACCAATGGACCATATATGAGATGGGTGTTATGAGTAATGGTCCCCATGGTCCATACACCACGTGGGCGAAGCGGAGCCACCTTCGTTAAGGCGCTAGCCTAAAGTGAGTGTGGGCAATTTTGCAATTTTGGCATTTGTGGACCCAATTGGGATCGTCACCACGCCAGGTGGCATGGAGATCTTTGAGAGCCAAGGGCATGGGAGTCTCCGTTGGACTCCGGGTAGATCGCGTATGGAATGCCGGATCCGATCTCCAAGCCGGCGTGGAAATATACTATTGGGAGCACACTGAATTTTGGCTCATTTCAAGCAGCCAAAATGACCCAACTTTGGGACCCCAATTTCCCCCTTCCGTGTGGTCAATTGGCGGCCGCATTTCTCTAAGCCCATGGGGAGCCCGGACCTAAATTCATGTTGTGCACTCAGATATAAGTCCTAGGTCCTGCCTCCTACCCTGTGAGCCATTGGCCTTACCTTGGCCGGGCGAGCCACGCGTGGGAATGACGCCGATGTTGGTGATTTTGGCATCATGACCCCACTTGACTCATCCGTGTTGCCCTGATGCCGGGACCTCAGAGGGAACCAGGTTGGGTGAGGGCTTCAGGTATGCACATGGAATAGACATCCCGAGCATTGGCCAGTGTCCACATTGAGTGCAGGGTTTGAGGTCGGTTGCGGCTTTGCCTAACTCAAGTGAGAGTGAAACACCAAATATTTGGGGCCACTTCAATTTCATTAGCGAATGTGCCCCGTCACACTAAATGTTCATGGATTAGAGGCGAATGCATTAGGTATCTACGTATTTGTTCCCACGAGCGCTTTTATGCCCTTTGCCTACGAAGGTTAACTACGGCGGTGGAATTGTCGGATTATCCTAAACACGTGGTCACACAAATGATTCTTTCATGGGATGAACGTTCAAAGGTATTGATACCACGACGTGAACGGGTATTGGCACATGTGGATGATGTGCAATGCTCGCTGAGTCAAGTGGAGAGCCACGAGTCGGGTGTCATTGGGGGTGGAGGGAGGGTGGGAATCCCCCGAGTGCATATACTTCGCGCATGGCATCATTCAGCGGTACAGCTGTCGTGGCCGCGTGTATTGCATTGCATACAAAAAAGGTTACCTTTCTTGAAGGGTAAAACACGTTTATTTGCGATTTTGAAGCCTTTGGCCTCGCTTCGTAAATTATTCAGGAGACACGCGCGCACAGCGCTGAGAATGAAGTAGGTCGCAACAACCTTGGTGTTTGTTTGGCGCTGTAACATCCACGAGTTGCATTTATTGTGATTATGTGGCATGGAACAATGTGCAGCACACACTGTACATGAATGATGATTGCCTGTCCTGTAGAGCTATGTTTTGCTGATGAGGCCCACTGTCAGGGCGAAATCGATACTTTGAAGCACATGGAATAGACATCCCGAGCATTGGCCAGTGTCCACATTGAGTGCAGGGTTTGAGGTCGGTTGCGGCTTTGCCTAACTCAAGTGAGAGTGAAACACCAAATATTTGGGGCCACTTCAATTTCATTAGGGCTCCAAGGAGTTCGTACTCGAAGGGCATAGGGTCAGTTGCCTCGTCCCTACCTCTGGCAGGTCCGGACGAGGGGTCAATTTTGGGGATTTTTGAGTTAATTTCAGTTTGGGCTGAAACAGCCCATTTTCAGCTACCAACTCCTGGGTGATAATGGCGGGGCCATATCTCTGGCTCAGAGAGGAGTTGGGACCCGCCGTTAAGGGAGCATAGGGAGCTACTGTCGGTTGACCTTGGAGCCATTTGGTTTGCAGGAACTCGCCTGTGGCTAGGTGAGAAACCTCCCCCATTGGCAGGGTTTCAGGGTCCGGACTGAGCAGGGCATGGGTTGTGTTTGAGCCCCCGCCCCCACCAGCCACTGGGAGGGTCGGACCTGGGATTCGGATACAAGTTAGGATAGAGTGTCTATTGTCCTGTGATGCCCTTACCCCAGTCCAGTCTCAACCCCATGTGTACATATCCTGATGTGTTGCTGTACATACTTTCGTTCCCTCTTTGCAGAGTGGCAAGGATTCTGAAACGCTTTGTCACATGACATGAGCGCATTGATGCCCTTGTGAGCGTAGTGCTTTGCCTGCCTGCTCACTTGCGCGTGTCCCGCAGCGTCCCGTGGCCGGCCCCCCACGGGAACGCGTCAAAAGCGTTTCACCGCCGCGGGGTTACCCAGCCCCCGCGTGCCACTCGGGGCCACTAACCCCGAGCAGCGCGGCGCAGCTCGCAGCCCGCAGCGCAGCGCAGCGTCTCGCAGCGCAGCGCAGCGGCTCGCAGCGCCACTCAGCGACAGCGCCGAGTTCGTCACGGAGCCTGCAGCGCCGTCCAGAGCATCGCCCTGACCGCGCAGCAACCGTGAGAGAGGTGCACAGACCAGGACTCCTGCATCAGCCCCATCGGCCGACCCGGAGTCCCATCGGCCGACCAGCAAGGCCGCGTCAACCACCTCCACAACCACCGGCTGACCAGCACCAGCCGCACCTCCAATCCGGTGCTGCAGCACCCTCCTCAACAACCACAACCAGTTCGTTGAGTTGAACGAGTGCACATCAAGGACTTCAAGACCATCTACGCCCCCGCTGCCATGGTGAATTGGCAGGAAGCGGGCAGGACGTGGCCGCGGCCCCACCCCCATGCAGCACGCCTGCTGCGTGGGTTGGTTTGGGACCAGCATTACCGCCACAGCCACCCCCAGTGCGAAGGCGGCATGCCCAGGAGCTTCGAGCTCCGCACGGACATCGCCCCCGACCGCCTGCAGGCCGTGGAGGACTGGCTGCGGGCGGAAGGGTACGAGTACCGCCACCAGCAGAGGCGCTGGAGGACGTGGACCCGGCCGGACAGGCCTGGCGAAGGCCTGCGTCCCGACGGGATTGAGGAGGACGAGGAGCCCAACGTGTACCCGTCGGGCGCCTCGATCAACGTCTCCTTGTGGGAGGTGATCGAGAAGAACTTCCCGGAACCGGGGAGCGAGCGCAGGCTGCAGGGCAGCAGCAGCGCGTCTCCGGGGAAGGAGAAGCGGTCCGCCGGGGACAGGAAGAGGGACCGGAAGTGGCGGGAGTACCAGGAGTCCCTGGCCGCCGAAGCCGCCCAAGGCGCCAAGGGCGGAACCCCAGCCCCCAGTCCCCAACGGGCCAATGGTGGTCACCACCCCGGCTCCACCACCCTTGGCGACTACATCCAAGTCGCCAAGCAGACCCAGGGCAAGCCCCGTCCGCTGCTCCTGAGGGCCCGGCAGGCCCCAGCAGGCCCCAGCAGCGACGTGGAGTCGGCCCACCGCGGGAGGATGCCGGCCGACCAGGCCAGCTCCAGCAGCAGCGTCGCTCCCGAAAGGGACGTGGCGCGCGCCTGTGAGCGCGCCTGTGGGGTGCCCTGCAACCGTCGGGTTGCCCGGCAACGGGCCAAGCAGTACAGCGCTGCCGTGGAGGGCGCCGCCGGCATCGCCCAGGAGGAGGCTGCGGAGTGGGCGCATGGCATGGCCATCCACACCCAGTCCATGGCGGCCATTGCGGCCGGACTCACGGCCGTAGCCGCCCATGGGGCAGCAACTGCCCAGGTCAACGGTGAGTTGGCGGCAGCCGACGAGGAAGCCCGCCTGACGCAGGAGGCCATTGCCTGCAAGGAGGCCGAGGTGAAGGCGCTGGAAGAGGCGCTTGCCCAAGAGAGGGCAAAGAAGGAGGCGGAGGAAAGGGCCCACGCCGAAGCGACGGCTAAGGCCCAGGAGGACGCCGCCAAGAAGGAAGCCATCGAGGCCGCGCGACGGAAGGTCGCTGAGGAGAAGGCCAAGACGGAGGCGGAGCTGGCGGCGTTGGAGGCGCAGAAGGCGCAGCTGCAGCAGGCCCGGGAAGCCGAGGCGGCTCGTGCTCGGGAAGAAGCCGAAGCGCGAGCTGCTGCAGCCACCGCCGCCGCCATGGAGGAGGCAGAGGCCAAACTCCGCCGCGATACTCCCCCGGGAGGATCACGAGTGGAGACCCTTCGAAAGCTTTTCGAAGGGGACGCCTCCTCCAGGATGAAGCTGGATGAGGCGGACACGGGCAGCAGTGGGAGCAGTGGCACCACCGCCCATCGACGGAGGAAGGGCAAGGGGAAGACCCCCGAGAGGCCGCGGAGGCCGACGGGTGGACACCCCCACGACAGTGACCCCTTCTTCACCGCCAGTGACGGGGATGAACGAGGCCGTCGACATCGCCAAGTGGTAGCTTGGACAGGCGGAGGCGGCGGAGACGTCCCCATGGAACCGGAAGGTGAGGATGAGGATCTCCCTCCTCCCTACCGGAGCTCCGAGTCCTCCGTGACCGAGACGCCCAGGTGGGGCGACATGGACGAGGATGACGACATGGAGTTCGGCATCACAAGGAAGCGCCCATCCTCAGACCCACCGAGGCGACCCGGCGGAGACCCACCGGGACCCCCTGGCGGAGGACCTTCAGGACCCCCTGGAGGACGCCCACCAAGTGGACCCCCTGGAGGCGGACCACCGGGCGGGGGAGGACCCCCTGGACCGGGCGGACCCGGCGGAGGCCCTCCTGGAGGACCCCCCGGGGACCCCGACGACCCACCAGGGAACGGCGACCCGGATACCACCTGGCGGTGGATTGTCTACCTCCGCAGGAGAGTCCAGTTGCTCGAGCTGGAGGTAGACACGGGCAAGAGCGAGATGGCTCGCATCTCCACGGTCGCCGCGCGTGCGCAGAAGGACCTGGACATCGCCAGGGCCGAGACCAAGTCGCTGACCCACGTCTTCAGCGGCCTGCAGGAGAGGCTGGACGCGCTGGAAGCCCGTGGGAGCGTCGGCAGCGACCACCCACCCCTGGAGTCTGGCTCGTCGGACGACGGCTGGGGACCCGGACCAGGTCCAGGCAGACCCCACGCCCCCGGCGGAGCTCCCAGGAGTCGCCCCAGTGCCAGTGCCCCCTCTCTCACCGCCCCCTCTCACCACAGCGCGGGCCGCCGCAACGAGCGCGTGCCGCCCGGCAGTGGCAGTGAGGAATGGCGTGATGAGTGGCTCAGCGCGGAGTACCGCAACCGCCGTGCTCCACCGCGGACACCGGTACGCCCCCGGCGCCCGGCACCACCACCTGGACCACCACCTGGCCCGGTGCCAATCCCATCGGCTGGAGGACGTTATGGTGGACTCAGGGACGAGGTCCCCAGAGGAGACGTGGAGTGGGATGTCGGCGAAGGTGAGGACCTGGACCTGGACCTGGAAGAGTTCAACATCAGCCCGCCGCGTGGTGTACGACGGGAGGCCGCTGAACGCAGCCGCCGGCGCCGTGATGAGGATGCGTACATGGATGCCGTACGGCGTGAACATTTCGGTTCAGCGTATGTGGAGGAACCGCGGCGTAGCCACAGGGATTCCATGGAGGAGATGGACGTGGCGGCCGTGGGAGTCCGTGGGAGAGGCCGATGGGAACCTCGGTCGACCTCGCGGCCGGCGTTCATGGTCTCTAAGGCCACGGATGCCGCCGTGTGGGAAGACTTGAAGGACATCAAGCCCCCCATGTACGACGGCAACCCCCTCAACCTCGACCGCTTTTTGGAGAAGCTGGACGATTGGGGGCTGACCGTCACTGAAGACCTGCCTCCCGCTGATGCGGAGAAGTATGTCTTCAAACGGTTCAGGTACCGCCTGCCGGAAGTGCTCGGAGAGCTATACTTCATGGCGACCAAGGAGGGGAAAATCAAGACCCTCAAGGAAGCCAAGAAGTGGCTCAACGAGCAGGAGCGGGTGGACGCTCCGCAGGTGGCTGCCAAGCGCTGGAAGTCCATCAAGCTTGAGCATGATGGACGGGAGATCCGCCTACGGGAATGGCGTGACTTCCGAGGGAAATACACCCTCTTCCGCCGCAACGTGGAGGACTGGAACGAGGGTGACGAGCAGGCTCGCCTGCTCTCCATGCTACCGGAAGCATGGATCAAGAGGGTCACCAAGGAGGAATCCAAGAGGGCCAAGTCCAACCACACGGTCAAGATGATGCTCCCCAAGGAGTATCATACGAACGTGGTGGCTTGGGCGAAGAAGAACGTGGCCCGGGATGTCAAACGGCACTCCCTGCGGAACGCTCTTCTCATCACCGTCTCGGGCGATCACGAGAAGACCGCGATGTGGCGCCTTGACGATTGTGAGTTGAGCGGCCAGACCATCCGTCTGCAGCCCATCCCGGATGAGCTGCGACGAGATCCTGGAGTGGGTTGGCGAGGAAGTACTCAAGGAGTACCGAAACCTCCACCACACCCGCGGGTTGAGGCCCGGCGACCGCGACGTCAACTACGTTGGCGAGGGACCTGGCGGGGAAGATGCCATGGACCCAGCGGGAGCCGGCGGCGATGAGACTCTCGTCGACCATGACGACGACGATGAGCCCGCCGAAGTGGCCGTTTGTGCCTTTGTGGCCAAGAACCTGAGCGCGGGGAGCAAGCCGGGAAACTGGAAGCCCCTGCAGCAGGGTTGGAGGAAGCAGGAGAAGAGGGACCCTCGCCGCATTGGCGACCCTCCGCTGTCCTTTGGGGAGTTCATACGAGCTCACCCTCAGGGCTGTTTCGTGTGTTATGGGAGGAAGAAGGGCTTCAACCATGACCACCGAACATGCCCTGTCCACAAGGCCGACACGGAGGCTTACAAGAAGGCGCACGGGTCGAAGAAGCGTGCGCCCGCGGGTATCCGGGAAGCCAAGATGGAGGTGGACAAGGACGAGCTGGCCAAGCTGATGTCGTCGATGGGGACCGAGTTGGCCAAGGAGATCCAGGAGATCAAGCGGAACTGGGTCCCCAGGTCGGAGAACAAGAACAAGGAGAACAACCAGAACAACCAGAACAAGGACAAGGACAAGAAGCCTACTCGTAGTGAGAGGAGGAAGAAGGGCGTCAACGACGTTGAGGCCGAGGAGAACAGCCCCTCTTCCACAACTGACGCCCCCTAGCGGAGCCCCTGCAGCCAAGGGCCCCAGCTAGGGCGGTCGCAGGATGGTGACGTGGGAAGCGCCGAACCATCCCAGTCGGGAGTCGATAAGCACAAGGGGACTGCCGCGGGCGGAAGGCCCGGTCCGGCGCCCAGTCGCGGAGGCGGGGTGAGGGCAAGTGAAGGCACGAACCCTTGCACCCGTCCGTCCTTCGCGACCAAGAATGTGTTTGATGTACTACAGGATCTATCCGAGAGTATCGGAGGATCACCCGGACCGCAGCTGGATGCTGCAGATGGGCAGCCTGAGCCCATTGTCCACGACCTGCACCAGTCGCTTGTGGAGCTTCTGGAACGGCCGGAGATCCTGAGTTTGCACGCCGTGCGCCGTGTCGGTCGCGAGCGGCAGTTGCATCCTAAGGTCCGTGCCCTATGCGGGGAAGTGGAAAAGGTTTTCGACGTGTTGGTCGACACGGGAGCTCAAGTCAGCTTGGTCAAGGCTGGCCTACTTCCACCAGAGTGTCTGACCGACAGTCGGAAGCCTGTCAGGCTGAAGGTGGCGAACGGCTAGTACATGGTGGGAGGCACGAAGGAAGCGGCCATTGGGCTGCAGTTCGTGAACCATCGTGAGCTGAGCCGTTCAGACCTCGGCAAGGAAATCCTCCTGCACGGTAGCTTCTACGAGGCCGAGATGGACTGGGACATGATCGTCGGGTACGACTTCATGATGGAGACGGACTCCGGCGTCCTCCCGGCCCAGGCTTCCATGACCCTGTACCAGGACGACCAACTCTCGTGGCTTTCGTCACCTGAGCACCATGTGGAATGCCAATGGATCCACCCCGAACGCAATCAGCTCGGAGTGGCCGCGCTGGACACTGAGCCCACTGGGCCAGCAAACCAGGAGTACGACGTAAGGCCCGAAGTGGCGAACCGAGAGGTCGCGGACCTGGGAGCTTCGGATCTGGCCCTGGATGCGTTCTCTTCAGGAACCTCCGCCCATCTGCGGGTGTGTGAGAAGTACTGGAGCGCACAGGACTCGGCGTGGAAGAGGCACTGGGGTCCGCATCAAGGATTGATGTGGATCCATTGCCCCCGTTGGGACATTCCAAGAGCGATAGCGAAGATTCGCAAGGACCGCTCCAAGGCAGTGCTGGTTGTTCCTATGGGATGCACCGAGGAGGAAAGTACCCGACATTGGGTAGCCTCATTGACCAACATGACCTTAAACAAGGTCGTCCTACCGGCTGGAGAGAGTGTCTATCAGGACGCTAAGGAACAGCAGCCCATGCCACCCCAGAGATGGCCAACAGAATTCCACTATGTGGATGGGGGCCTTGATCAGGCCGACACCACGGACTTCGTGTGTGTTAACCGCATCATAGCAGAGCCATGGCGGCAATGCCTTGCGGTTCCCCCTGTTGACATCGAAGAATCGGATTCGGAAGACCCCCTCACTGAAGAGGAGTGGGATCTGGTTCAGGGGTATATGGATCAGCCCTTTCACGACTGGGGAAACCAGCGTGAGGGCAAGGGCCAGGACAGAGCCTGGTGGGAAGTGGACTCGATCGTCTCTGGTTCCTATGACGGGAACACCTTCGTGCAGAGGGTGCTGGACCACCTATCTAGCGAGGACGAGCCAATCGGGGGTAACCCACCCACCTACGGCGATCTATTCCGAGGCAAGACCAGAGATGGCCCTTTGGGCCACCTGGGAAGACCACCTGAGCCGAAAGCGAGCGGGGTCGCTACCCCTCAAGTAAGCTCCGCGGTTCAAGTGCCCGGAAAAGCCAAGGCGGAGTCCGATGACTGCCCCAAGATCCAGGCGTTGAGGGCCAGGCTGAAGCAGAAGTATGGTGACACCTTCTTCAGCGGTAAGCCTGTGTTTCCCCCACCGGTGCGTGGACCGTATGGCGAGGCCAAGATACGACTGAAGCAGGACCCCCGTGTGTATCGGCACCGGGAGTTTGCCCTGAGGGGCGAGAGGAAAGAGGCCATGGAGAAGATCCTCCGTGACTTCATCCAGAGAGGCTGGCTCGAGCCGTGCCACTCCGAATGGGCCTCTCCGTGCTTCGTCGTCCCCAAGAAGGTTGCCGGTGAGTGGCGGCTCGTGGTCGACTACCGCGGCCTGAACGCCCAAACGCAGCACGACAGCTATACGCTGCCCCTCATTGAGGACATGCTGCAAAAGCAACACCGGCGGAGGATCTTCACGGTGATTGACCTGAAACATGGTTATCATCAGATGCCTCTCGCCGAAGAGTCCCGTGCCTGCACAGCCATGAGCACTCCACTTGGACCTCTCCAGTGGAAGGTGATGCCCATGGGCGTCACCAACGGCAATGCGGCTTTTCAGCGGATGCTGGGGAACCTGCTTGAGCCGGTGCGCGACTGTGCGGACCCCTTCGTGGACGACGTGATCATCGCGTCCGGGGACCCCAGCATGAGCTACGAGGAGCTCCTGGAGGCACACGAGAGGGACGTCACTCGAGTGCTGGACCTTCTGGTTCGGCACAAGCTCACGGGCAGCAGTGACAAGGCCACCATTGCGGTAAGCGAGGTGGTCTTCGCTGGCCACGTAGTCGGGAACGGGCAGCGAAAGCCCATACCTGGCAAGGTGGCTGCGATTGAGCACTGGGAAAAGCCCAAGACGGTCTCTGAGCTACGGGCGTATCTGGGGTTCTGCAACTACTACTCGGGGTACATCAAGATGTATGCCGAGTATGCAGCCCCCATGACGACCATGCTCAAGGGCAACCGAGAGGAGACCAAGAAGGGGTCCAAGAAGGCTCTGGTCTGGACTGAAGAGTCCGACCGTGCCTTTGAGGGGATGAAGCAGGCGCTGCTATCCGCAGTGGGTCTGCACCTCGTGGATCCCGACCGAGGGTTCGTCCTACGCACCGACGCTTCCGACTACGCCATTGGCGCTGTGTTGGAGCAAGTGCTTGACGACGGGAGGCACGTGCCCGTGGCCTTCTGGAGCCGAGTCCTGGCGGAAGGCCAGAGACGGACGTGGACGCCCCGTGAAAAGGAGGCGTATGCCATCGTCATGGCTCTCAGGAAATGGGCTGGGTACATAGCCCTCCATCCCGTCACCGTCTGCACCGACCATCAGAGTCTGCAGTCGTGGCACAAGGAGCACGTGGACACCCCCTCAGGTCCCGCCTCCCGACGGGCAAGATGGCACGAGACCTTGGCCAAGTTAGACCTTACGGTTGTTTATATTCCTGGAAAGGATAACACCGTGGCGGACTGTCTCAGTAGGTGGGCCTATCCCGCCAGCAAGGGCATGCAGGACATCTCTGCCCATGGCGATGAGGCTGAGACCGCTGAAGCCAAGAGGATCATTGAAATGGAGCGCCTGATGGAGGAGGAGGGTGCTAAATGCTTCGTCGTCATGGCCGCGGATGCCCCCCTCGCAACGAGGGTGAGCAGAGCGGTCAGAGTACTCGTCCCTGAGGGGTCTGAGTCCGACAAGCACCTCTTCCCGGAGTCTTGCCTCCAGGACGACTGGACCGACGATTACGCCAAGTCTGAGGCCTTTGCGGCCGAGTATAGGGCTGTGACCGACCCTGATGACGGGCAGAAGTGGCCAAAGGGGCTCACTGAGGAAGATGGCAAGCTCTACCGGAATGGTAAGCTGCTAGTACCAGAGTCCCGGTTGCTCGAGCTGTGTGAAGCTTGGCACCACCACATGCTGCACCCAGGGGTCAAGAAGCAAGCTCTTGACATGCAGCGTCGGTTCGAGATCGACCATATCGTTCTCTACACCGCCATCAAGAAGGTCAGGAAGGGTTGCTCGGTCTGTCAGGCCTGCAATCCCGACAACTGGAACGTCAAGGGGGAACCCCAATGGACCCCGGTTCCTGACCAGCCCATGGAGAGCGTGGTCATGGACGTCTTCTCAATGCCCGAAGTGCGCATTGGCAAGGAGACCTTTGACTGTGTGGTTCTCTGTGTGGACCGCCACAGCGGCTACGTTGTAGCCGTTCCGGCACGCAAAAAGGGGTTGCTTGCCAAGGAAGTGGCAGTCATGATGATTCGTCATCGGCTGACCGTCTTTGACATCCCCCGCACCATTTGCAGTGACCGAGGGCCCCAGTTTACTGGTGGCTGGTTCAAGGCTATGTGTTCCCTCATGGGGATACGTCATGCCAAGAGCGTCGCCTATCTCAGCCGGTCTAACGGCCGTGCTGAATTGGCTGGACGGCAGCTGTTCGAGAAGCTGCGCAAGATCCACATCACCAATCCACGTCGGAACTGGTTTGAGGAGATGTGGCCTGCTCTGAAGGCCCATCATGACACCCCCACTCCGGGCGGTTTGTCCCCTCACCAGATTCTGTTTGGCAGGGACCCCCTGGGTAGGGGACTTCCCTTGTCTGGTGATGGCATGGCTATGGATGCCAAGGAGTTCTTCGCGCGGCAAGAGCAAACGGCGCGGGACATCCGCCAGCAGCTTGAGAAGGAGCATGCTGAGCGTCAGAAGTCCGCCCCGAGCTCGACAGCGCAGAAGTTCAGGGTGGGAGACCCGGTGTGGGTGATCAGACCCCGCCCCATGGGCACCCACCGCACCAAGACCTGGTTCACACCCGGCGAGGTGGTCCGCAGGATTGGTGAGGACACCTACCGCATCAAGGTGGGTCACGGACAGTTCCGGGAGCGCCACGAGAGTCAACTCCGTGTGCGGGAACCCGACCTCCGTGGCCGACATGTGTCCCTGGACTACGCCAAACATGAGGCCGATTCGGACGACGACTATGCTGAGCAGGACGACTATACTGTCGAGAAGATCCTGGCTCAGCGTCCGAAGGCCTCGGCACCCGGAGGTCTGGAGTTCAAGGTTCGTTGGCGAGGCTATGGGCCGTCCCACGACACCTGGGAGCCCGTCTCCTCGTTTGTGCCGCGGGTCAATACTCCCTTCATGGAGTACATCCGCAAGCACAAGACCAAGATCCACGTCTCGGACTTGGCAGCACTCACCCGGGCGATTGCAGCCAGGGGTGCCTGATCAGCGCCCCGAGCTCTCCCCTGATGCGCTTTGAGCACTTGTGAGGCCGACGAATCGTCCCTTACTTGCTTGCTTTGTTCCATCTTGCGGTGACAGAGTGGCCATATACCCCCCCCTGCTGAATCCAGAGGAGGATGGCCCCTCTCTTCTTCTACTCGTCACTGACCCCCCCTGCTGAATCCTTGGGAAACCAGGTAGGGCGACTGACCTTCATTTTTCTGAGCTCTTGGGGCCTTGAAGCCCATACGACGTTGCGCAACGGATGCCGCTGTCATCGGCATTGCGAATTTTTGGTGTGTGGTCTGGTTCCATGGCACTTGCGGAATCCAGACCAGTCGACGTGTGTCTCGAGACTATATATGCCTGAACTCAGGCGTTATCCTGTCCACCCTCCTGCATTTGCCTTATCCTGACCGTGGCGTGGTTTGGCGCTCTAATCAGAGCGTGTTTACACGCCTATTTACCCAGATTATTGCTTGTTTTTCTGCCCTCCAGGATATGTGCATCTGTATGTTAAGTGTCATCAGCCCATCTCTGAGGGATGGACTGCTTTTCACCACGAATCAGGATACAGAGGCGCCTTGAGTCGCCGTGTACATATTCTTACAGCCTGGTCCAGCCTGGACCAGTACTTGATTACATGTTCTTCTGTTTGAGTGCCTGTGATACCGTGTTGCCCTATTCGCTGTGTGTGTGGAGATCCTGATAGCGCCAGGCGGGAAGCCCAGTTGCCTGACTACACTCCCAGCGGTCCGCCACTGTCAGTCCCAGTGTGAGCCTACCGATTCGCAGACGCACTTGCATTCGGATGGCGGCCTCCGGTGCTCCTGACCTCGGTCAGTCTGCCTGGGAAACTGGTGGTTTGAGGAGTCGACGCCTCCGCCCACACTGCATGAGGACTCCCTCATGTATGGCCTTCGTGGCAGTAGGGCGAGGGAAAAGACGGCCTTGATGCCCGATCCCTTAAGGAGGAGTTCCCTTAAGATTTGGGGTTCTTAAGGAGTTCGACTATGGCACTCTGGACTCGCGTCGTATGGATATGGACATGGTGCGCCCGAGGAAGGACCCGTGGGGACTCTCCCCAGTCGGCGGGCCTTGGGAAGCTTGGGGTAGCCTGATGGATCCTTGTGGTCGCTCTCGACTTGTGGGACCACCTCGGTCGTCGTGTGTCGCCTATGTTGGCCGTGTATGCCACTGCTGCTGTGGTGGTGACCGTAGCAGCCGGCACCCGGTGCGCCTGGTATGGGTTAACGGGTCCTTTGGATGCCGAACAATCGCCGCCAGGACCCGGGACTTGATACTTGATACTATACATGTGCAACGAGCTTATACAGCATCATACCTATCTTACTGTGACTCACTGAAGTGAGGATGTGACACCCCCCCCCCCCCCTTTCAAGACATGGTCCTGGGTACCCGCTGCCATGCTTGGGTGTTATCGAGCCCCCCCAGGGTTTGCTCTAAGGAGGGGGGTGAAGCGGTACCCAGAACCCAATGGCCAGGTTACGGCATACAACCGGTCTCCGGTCCACTAACCCCATGTACGGAAGTGTTCCGTGCCGTGAAGCCCCGCATCGGCAACCGATGCACCGCCAGCGGAGATTTGTGTATCAGAATATCAGGAATCAACAGATTTTTTTTTTCATATTGTTTCCGTCAATTTTTACGCTTCCGTTCTGATACTCACTGTTTTGACTGCTGGCGGTTGGTTCGCGACTTTACCGTAACCGCCAGTTTAACTGTAATTAATGGAAATTTTAACGCTATCCGCGACGAAGGCTCCAAAGTCGCCAGGAACTGCATTGATGCATCCGCAATTTTCATAATTAATACTCGCAACCTTAATCCGAATTTTTCAGGATGTCGAAATCGGATTTTCGACTTCGACATCCCCGCACTTGATTTGACCTCTTTCGAGTGGACCTACGTGCTTCCCTATGCACGAATCAACTTTCCTTTTCTCTTGCCCTCCATTTGTCTTAAAGATATGGGCAAAACAAAGTTGTTTCGTGAGGCCACTTGTGAAGGTCATATCTCGTGTTGCTTGCGAGGAATTACGATAAGGAAACGTGGGATGTATTCACAATACTCCCGACGTAATTTAGGAAGCATAATATGCCTTGCGTCTCCACACGTGCGCGCTAGTGTAATGGATCATGGTCAATAGGGTAGAGTTTTGGTTATGACTCTTTGGCCATGACATTGCGTGCGTTAAGATAACTTTCGAGTGTAGCGCGCAAGTGTTGGTGTTGCATAGGAACTCTCCTTGAGTTCCTATGAGCGATTGACACAAAGTTATGCCCTTCGAGGGGCATGACATATCGTGGTGGGAGCCACCTTTTTGGGCAATATGTGGTATGTGCCATGTGTTGTGTTGCGTGCCCATTTGGCGGGTCCATTGCTCCAAGTCGAACCCGCCAATGGACCTCATATTGTGCAAGCCCCTTCTCCATACTCCCTACGGTCAATTGCAAGCCTAACCTTCGTGAAGGGAAGCTTGTGTGGTGAACCCGAAGCGATGCGTTGGGAGCAAGGGGTGTATTTTGCAATTTTCCATATTTTCATGTGCCCACTTGGGAAGTAGCGCTCGTAACCTTTCAAGGCGCCCCAAGTGGAGCACATATGTGGGATCAAAGGTCATTGGTGTCAAGTCATTGTGTTTAGAAGGATTAAGTGATTGCACGATCCAAGCCGAAGATATTATAATATAATTATTCACCTTTCAAGGCACTTTTGTGTGTGCTTGTGCCAATTTTGCCATTTGTGGCCCGTCATGATGTCAAGTGGCGACCGTGTATCTCAACGTTGCGCTCAATTGACATCATGACGAGTATGATATGAGGGTACATACTTCGGTGCCCAACATATCTTGGACCCGGCGAATAACTCCTCTTAGGCTTGGCATACCGTGGCCGCCATGTTAGCGATTTGGGACTATCCCAAATCATGGGCTCACTTGGCGACCCTGCCATTCCCAATATCGGAGGAGTTGGGCGACGCCCAAAAGATATGTTGGACCAATATGACTTAATACCAATCCTATGGCACACTCCGGTCCGAGTCGGGCATGTGCCTCATTTGCCCCAACCATGAGTGTGCGCATTTTTGGCCTTTTTGAGCGATTTTCCACTTTTGCTGCCCGCCGTGCACTATGTTCTAACCCTCGTGCACGCCGGACGCATGGACCAATGGACCATATATGACATGGGTGTTATGAGTAATGGTCCTCATGGTCCATACACCACGTGGGCGAAGCGGAGCCACCTTCGTTAAGGCGCTAGCCTAAAGTGAGTGTGGGCAATTTTGCAATTTTGGCATTTGTGGACCCGATTGGGATCGTCACCACGCCAGGTGGCATGGAGATCTTTGAGAGCCAAGGGCATGGAGGTCTCTGTTGGACTCCCGGTAGATCGCGTATGGAATGCCGGATCCGATCTCCAAGCCGGCGTGGAAATATACTATTGGGAGCACACTGAATTTTGGCTCATTTCAAGCAGCCAAAATGACCCAACTTTGGGACCCCAATTTCCCCCTTCCGTGTGGTCAATTGGCGGCCCCATTCCTCTAAGCCCATAGGGAGCCCAGACCTAAATTCAAGTTGTGCACTCAGATAGAAGTCCTAGGTCTTGCCTCCTACCCTGTGAGCCATTGGCCTTACCTTGGCCGGGCGAGCCACGCGTGGGAATGACGCCGATGTTGGTGATTTTGGCATCATGACCCCACTTGACTCATCCGTGTTGCCCTGATGCCGGGACCTCAGAGGGAACCAGGTTGGGTGAGGGCTTCAGGGAGTTCGTACTCGAAGAGCATAGGGTCAGTTGCCTCGTCCCTACCTCTGGCGGGTCCGGACGAGGGGTCAATTTTGGGGATTTTTGAGTTAATTTCAGTTTGGGCTGAAACAGCCCATTTTCAGCTACCAACTCCTGGGTGATAATGGCGGGGCCATATCTCTGGCTCAGAGAGGAGTTGGTACCTGCCGCTAAGGAAGCATAGGGAGCTACCGTCAGTAGACCTTGGAGAATCTTGGTTCCCAGGAACTCGCCTGTGGCTAGGTGGCACACCTCCCCCATGGGCAGGGTTTCAGGGTCCGGACTGAGCAGGGCATGGGTTGTGTTTGAGCCCCCGCCCCCACCAGCCACTGAGAGGGTCGGACCTGGGATTCGGATACAAGTTAGGATAGAGTGTCTATTGTCCTGTGATGCCCTTACCCCAGTCCAGTCTCAACCCCATGTGTACATATCCTGATGTGTTGCTGTACATACTTTCATTCCCTCTTTGCAGAGTGGCAAGCATTCTGAAACGCTTTGTCACATGACATGAGCGCATTGATGCCCTTGTGAGCGTAGTGCTTTGCCTGCCTGCTCACTTGCGCGTGTCCCGCAGCGTCCCGTGGCCGGCCCCCCACGGGAACGCGTCAGGAGTGGCTCCGACCTAGAGTGCCAGCCAATGCAGTGAACCCCCAGCGCTCGCCAGGTCATGGGAATGGCTGTGAAGAGCCGAGTCTAAACGGACATACAGCCCGGAATAAGCAGGGTGTGCGACTTGATTTTTCGGCCTTCGTGTGATTGAAGGCCAGGCGGTTGCATGGTATAATGTGCAATAAGACTGGTGCGCAAGCACTGTCAAAGGGGACTGGCCTATGGGGAACCGCGAACGCCAGCAGGGTACGTTGGAGTGCTTCGGCATCGAGGTACCTGGGGTATGAGAATACCACCTTCCTGCTGGTACCTCTCCCACCGCCAGCGCACATACGTCCGCACCGGGGTACGTTAAACAGCTCAGAACGATGACAGGACGAGGCCCCGATCTGTTTCTGTGTTTGGTGCTGAATTTCAGGCAGTTTATACTATTTTATTGTGTACTATCCCATCTCTCTTGTCCTGCCCGCCATTGCTGAGAATGGCTACCTTTTTCTATTTTTTCACCCGCTGATGGCAAGCGGGCCCTTTCACTCTTGTACATACGTGGAAGTGGGAAGCCGTACTGCAGGTACTCACCTCAGTTCTTGTGTACATAGTTTGCCCACTCGCCAGTTGGCCGTAGCTTTTTCTTTGAGAGTGGTCGCCAACTTGGTCCCCGGCGTTGAGCTGGGGAGGGGAGTGGAAAGCTGATGCGGCCACCTTTTTTTCATTGAGAGCAGGCGCCAACTCAGATCCTGTGTTGGTCTGGGGAGGGGAGTGTAAAAAACATTTGGCCGTTTAGGACAATTTTACACCCACCCGTCCCATCCCTTTGTATGTTTTGTGTCTGCCACCACCTGGTGGTTTCTTCCGCCTCAGTGGGTACACTGAGCTGGGGAGGGGAGTGTTTGGTGTCAGACAACCCCCCAAAACCCCCGCCTATGTCCTCCACTACTCACCCTTTACCCCCACCTCTTCAGGTCAAAAACTGTACTTTGTTTTCCACAACAAGTCCTCATGCCAAGTTCCCCGAAACTTGACTCTTTGGGAAACTTCAGGGGACTAGGCGCAGTTTTTTGGTTTTTTTGCGTCAATCGATAGGGAATGAAAATCCCCTCATATTTGTGGGCGAATTTCCGTGAAATTCGCAAAAGTACAGGACCTGGATTTTGGCTTCGGCGCCTGCGTGAACCGGCGTTGCGCCAGTTCGCGCAACTACCGCCAGTTGGCGCCCGTGCGACCAAAATTGCGAAACCATGGACTGGCCTTTACGGAAATTTAACAAAGGCCAGCGACAGTGATTTGACTTCACTGTTGCTTCATTCAATGTCATAATTATACAATGGAATCAAAAAACCGCAAAGCGGTGAGGTAAAAATCGAAAACTGGGCATCGACATGATGCCCAGGCAAAATAACATGCTGAGTAGGTCAAGGAGCTTCGCCGGCACCTTACTGTGCCTTTCTTTCCCCTTGCTCCTCATTTGACTAGTCATGGCATGCCATTTTTATGCATTTCATAGGGTCACTTCAGCAGAGGATATCTTTAAGCCACTGCTTCCGTAACCTTTAAAGTAAAATGCATCCGAAAGCCAGAAGTGTCTATTTTAATTGTATATTAAGTAAACTTGTGAGTTGCAAGTATATTTGAAGTTATGAGTGATTTATTGACTTTGAGTCATAAAAAAAGGGTTCCAAGAATACCATGAATTGCTCCATGAAAAGAAAGGTATGCATCTCTTCCCATGGTGTACACGGACCCAAAACACTTTGGGTCACTTTATTTTGACGTTTGGAATTCATTTAATAACCATGGTGGGTCAAGACATCCATGGTGGGGCTGCCATCCATGGCCCAAAAGAGCCATTTTTTGGCCCTGGTATGGACCCACGTTGAGAGATTGGTGCGCGGAGCTATTGTGTCGAATTTCGCTAATTTCTCGACATGCATGTTCGTGCATGTCTCGAGTGCATGTATGATCTTTATTTATTGATTTTCAAACCGATGACGAAGTGTCAGATCAATTTCAATGACCTTCACTTGAGCCCACTTTTTTTCATGTGCTCAAAGTTGGACATGATATCTCTAACATATCATGGAGCCGGAAGTCAAGTAAAAGCTTGTTTTGTACGTACTTGATGCGTACTTTCGAAATATAGAAGAGTTTGACTCGCTTCGAGCCTCAAACATCTTCTTTTTGTAAAGTATTTTGAAACATTTTAAGCTTTTTTCACTATGTCATTTTCATGTCAATTTTCACTCAATTTTTTCCAATCATGGGCTCACTTTCCGGGCTCGGTTCCCGAAGCCCGTGAGGAGTTTGAACCCAATTCCTGTTTGTGCATGTTCGGGTATGTGTCTACTTTGCATTTCGCCATTGTTTGCATTATTCGCCGCCATGTACCGAGTTTGAGCATCAAAAAGGTCGACTTCGTTTTCGACTTTTGAATTTCATGTCCTCACTTGTGGTGACCATGGAGATCCACTACAATGGAGTTTTTGTTCGAACTTTGGATCCATCGGGGCCTACTCGGTCCCTACTATGCATATATGGTCGAGGTTTCAACCCGTCCACGCTCGGCTGGTCGTTTCGGTCAATTTTGTGCAAGCAATTTTGAGTAAATTTCATGCCTGGGAAAAATTGCCCAGCATGCATGTCCAATTTTTCCCTGTGTATGTGCTCACTTGTGGAGCTCAAAACTCCAAGCCATTGTTGAGTTTTGACCTAAGAATTGATTCCTATGAGAGCCCCGACTCTCTACTCACGGCATATGATTTGTATGAGTAAATTTGAAACCGCCGGCGTCTCAGGGCAACCAGATCTCTAAAGCTTTTTTAGAGATCTCAAATTTCATGTGTCCACTTCAGGGACTTGGTTTGTTGGGTTCTTTGGGTCAGATTCCCTTGTTCCTTGACCCTCATTCACTCCAAGGTGTCTACCTTGGGTATTGAGACTTGTTTGGGTATGCTTGATAATGTACTTGAGTCATTCGAACCCGTTTTGCCAAGCCTATGGCATAGTGGTTTTACATGGCTCCAACCAGGTCTATACAGAGCCTTGAAAACCACCCTGTCATGAGGTCACTTTACAGGCTAACAGTAAACAACCTATGAGGAGTTAGACCTTGGGGTCTTCTCCTATGTTAACCTGTGGAGCAATTCGGTTGCGTGGTTAACACCTTGGCTGCGGGGGCTCCGCTAGGGGGCGTCGGTTGTGGAAGTAGGGGTATTCTCCTCCGCATCAACTTCGTTGACGCCCTTCTTCCTTCCCTTACGAGTAGGCTTCTTGTCCTTGTCCTTGTTCTGGTCGTTCTGGTTGTTCTCCTTGTTCTTGTTGTCCGACCTGGGGACCCAGTTCCTCTTGATCTCCTGGATCTCCTTGGCCAACTCGGTCCCCTGCGACACCAGCTTGGAGAGCTCGTCCCTGTCCACCTCCACCTTGGCTTCCCGGATACCCGCGGGCGCACGCTTCTTCGACCCGTGCGCCTTCTTGTAAGCCTCCGTGTCGGCCTTGTGGGTGGGGCATGTTCGGTGGTCATGGTTGAAGCCTTTCTTCCTCCCATAACACACGAAACAGCCCTGCGGGTGA
Organism: Eutreptiella sp. 'Long Island Sound 2002'; assembly: GCA_964036045.1. Taxonomy (NCBI): domain Eukaryota; phylum Euglenozoa; class Euglenophyceae; order Eutreptiales; family Eutreptiaceae; genus Eutreptiella; species Eutreptiella sp. 'Long Island Sound 2002'. Next base: position 173,660,761 of record OZ038379.1, read on the forward strand.
GCTCGTATGAACTCCCCAAAGGACAGCGGAGGGTCGCCAATGCGGCGAGGGTCCCTCTTCTCCTTCTTCTTCCAACCCGGCTGCAGGGGCTTCCAGCTTCCCCGGTTGTTCCCCGCGCTCAGGTTGTTGGCCACGAAGGCGCAAACGGCCATCTCGGCGGGCTCATCGTCGTCGTCATCCTCGACGAGAGTCTCATTGCCGTCGGCTCCCGCTGGGTCCATGGCGGCTTCCCCGCCAGGTCCCTCGCCAAGGTAGTTGACGTTGCGGTCGCCGGGCCTCAACCCGCGGGTGTGGTGGAGGTTCCGGTACTCCTTGAGCACCTCCTCTCCAACCCAGTCCAGGATCTCGTCGCAGCTCATCCGCGCCGGGATGGCCTGCAGATGGATGGTCTGGCCGCTCAACTCACACTCGTCAAGGCGCCACATCGCGGTCTTCTCGCGATCGCCCGAGACGGTGATGAGGAGAGCGTTCCGCAGGGAGTGCCGTTTGACATTCCGGGCCACGTTCTTCCTCGTCCAAGCCACCACGTTCGTATGATACTCTTTGGGGAGCATCATCTTGACCGTGTGGTTGGACTTGGCCCGCTTGGCTTCCTCCTTGGTGACCCTCTTGATCCATGCTTCCGGCAGCATGGAGAGCAGGCGAGCCTGCTCGTCACCCTCGTTCCAATCCTCCACGTTGCGGCGGAAGAGGGTGTAATGCCCTCGGAAGTATCGCCAGTCCCGTAGGCGAATCTCCCGTCCATCATGCTCAAGCTTGATGGACTTCCACCGCTTGGCAGCCACCTGCGGAGCGTCCACCCGCTCCTGCTCGTTGAGCCACTTCTTGGCTTCCTTGAGGGTCTTGATTTTCCCCTCCTTGGTCGCCACGAAGTATAGCTCTCCGAGCACTTCCGGCAGGCGGTACCTGAACCGTCTGAAGACATACTTCTGCGCATCAGCGGGATGCATGTCCTCAGTAACGGTTACCCCCCAATCGTCCAGCTTCTCCAAGAAGCGGTCGAGGTTGAGGGGGTTGCCATCGTACATGGGGGGCTTGATGTCCTTCAAGTCTTCCCACACGGCGGCATCCGCGGCCTTAGAGACCATGAACGCCGGCCGCGAGGTCGACCGAGGTTCCCATCGGCCTCTCCCACGGACTCCCACGGCCGCCACGTCCATCTCCTCCATGGAATCCCTGTGGCTACGCCGCGGTTCCTCCATGTACGCTGAACCCAGATGTTCACGCCGTACTCCTTCCATGTATGCCTCCTCATCACGGCGCCGGCGGCTGCGTTCAGCGGCCTCCCGTCGTACACCACGCGGCGGGCTGATGTCGAACTCCTCCAGGTCCAGATCCAGGTCCTCACCTTCGCCGACATCTCACTCCACGTCTCCTCTGGGGACCTCATCCCTGAGTCCACCATAACGTCCACCAGCCATTGGGATTGGCCCAGGGGTTGGTGCGGGGCGCCAGGGGCGTACCGGTGTCCGCGGTGGAGCACGGCGGTTGCGGTACTCCGCGCTGAGCCACTCATCACGCCAATCCTCACTGCCACTGCCGGGCGGCACGCGCTCGTTACGGCGGCCCGCGCTGTGGTGAGAGGGGGCGGTGAGAGAGGGGGCACTGGCGCTGGGGCGACTCCTGGGGGCTCCGCCGGGGGCGTGGGGTCTGCCTGGACCTGGTCCGGGTCCCCAGCCGTCGTCCGACGAGTCAGACTCCAGGGGTGGGTGCTCGCTGCCGACGCTCCCACGAGCTTCCAGCGCATCCAGCCGCTGCTGCAGGCCGCTGATGACCTTGGTCAGCGACTTGGTCTCACCCCTGGCGATGTCCAGCTGTCTCTGCGCGCGCGCGGCGACCCTGGCGATGCGATTCATCTCGCCCTTGCCCGTGTCTACCTCGCGCTCGAGGAACTGGACCCTCCTGCGGAGGTAGACAATCCAGCACCAGGTGGTATCCGGGTCTCCGTTCCCTGTTGGGTCGTCGGGGTCCCCCGGGGGCCCTCCTGGAGGGCCTCCGCCGGGTCTGCCCGGTCCAGGGGGTCCTCCCCCGCCCGGTGGTCCGCCTCCAGGGGGTCCACTTGGTGGGCGTCCTCCAGGGGGTCCTGATGGTCCTCCGCCAGGGGGTCCCGGTGGGTCTCCGCCGGGTAGCCTCGGTGGGTCCGAGGATGGGCGCTTCTTCGTGATGTCGAAGTCCATGTCGTCATCCTCGTCCATGTCGCCCCACCTGGGCGTCTCGGTCTCGGAAGACTCGGAGCTCCGGTAGGGAGGAGGGAAATCCTCATCCTCACCTTCCGGTTCCATGGGGACGTCTCCGCCTCCTCCGCCCGTCCAAGCCACCACTTGGCGATGTCGGCGGCCTCGTTCATCCCCGTCGCTGGCGGTGAAGAAGGGGTCACTGTCGTGGGGGTGTCCGCCCGCTGGCCTCCGTGGCCTCTCGGGGGTCTTCCCCTTACCCTTCCTCCGTCGGTGGGCGGTGGGGCCACTGCTCCCACTGCTGCCCGTGTCGGCCTCGTCCAGCGTCATCTTGGAGGAGGCGTCCCCTTCGAAAAGCTTTCGAAGGGTCTCCACTCGTGATCCTCCCGGGGGAGTCTCGCGGCGGAGTTTGGCCTCTGCCTCCTCCATTGCGGCGGCTGTGGCTGCGGCAGCTCGCGCTTCGGCTTCCTCCCGGGCACGAGCCGCTTCGGCTTCCCGGGCCTGCTGCAGCCAAACCTTGTCCGCTTCCAACGCCGCCAGCTCCGCCTCCGTCTTGGCCCTCTTCTCAGCGACCTTCCGTCGCGCGGCCTCGATGGCGTTCTTCTTGACGGCGTCCGCCTGGGCCTTGGCCGTCGCTTCGGCGTGGGCCCTTTCCTCCGCCTCCTTCTTTGCCCTCTCTTGGGCAAGCGCCTCTTCCAGCGCCCTCACCTCGGCCTCCTTGCAGGCAATGGCCTCCTGCGTCAGGCGGGCTTCCTCGTCGGCTGCCCTGATCTGGGCAGTCACTGCCTCATGGGCGGCCGCAGCCGTGAGACCGGTCGCGATGGCTACAATGGTCGAGGCGTGGTAGCCCATGCCTCTGCCCCACTCGGTGGCCTCCTCATGGGCGATGCCGACGGCGCCCTCCACGGCAGCGTTCTGCTGCGTGGCCCGTTGCCGGGCAACCCGAAGGTTGCAGGGCACCCCACAGGTGCGCTCGCAGGCGCGCGCCACATCCCTTTGGTGGGGAGCTACGCTGCCGCTGGAGCTGGCCTGGTTGGCCGGCATCCTCCCGCTTTGGGCTGACTCCACGTCGCTGCTGGGGCCTGCTGGGGCCTGCTGGGGCCTCAGGAGCAGCGGACGGGGCTTGGCCTTGGTCTGCTTGGCGACTTGGATGAAGTCGCCAAGGGTGGCGTGGCCGGGGTGATGACCACCATTGGCCCGTTGGGGACTGGGGGCTGGGGTTCCGCCCTTGGCGCCTTGGGCGGCTTCGGCGGCCAGGGACTCCTGGTACTCCCGCCACTTCCGGTCCCGCTTCCTGTCCCCGGCGGACCGCTTCTCCTTCCCCGGAGACGCGCTGCTGCTGCTGCCCTGCAGCCTGCGCTCGCTCCCCGGTTCCGGGAAGTTCTTCTCGATCATGTCCCACATGGAGACGTTGATCGAGGCGCCCGACGGGTACTCGTTGGGCTTCTCGTCCTCCTCAATCCCGTCGGGGCGCAGCCCTTCGCCGGGCCTGTCCGGGCGGGTCCAGGTCCTCCAGCGCCTCTGCTGGAAGCAGAAAGGCAAACCCTTCCGTCCGCAGCCAGTCCTCCACGGCCTGCAGGCGGTCGGGGGCCATGTCCGTGCGGAGCTCGAAGCTCCCGGGCATGCCGCCTTCGCACTGGGGGTGGCTGTGGCGGTAGTGCTGGTTCCAAACCAACCCACGCAGTAGGTGCGCTACATGGGGGTGGGGCCGCGGCCACGTCTTACCCGCTTCTTGCCAGTTTACCATGGCAGCGGGGGGCGTACTTGGTCTTGAGGTCCTTGGTGTGCAGTCGTTCCACTCAACGAACTGGTGGTGGTTGGTGAGGCGGGTGCTGCAGCACTGGACTTGGAGTGCGGCCGGTGCTGGTCGGCCGGTGGCTGTGGAGGTGGTTGACGCGACTGGGTGTGCGGCCTTGCTGGTCGGCCGATGGGACTCGCTGTTGAGGGAGTCCTGGTCTGTCCACCTCCTTCACGGTCGCGGCGCGGTCAGGGCGATGCTCTGGACGGCGCTGCAGGCTCCGTGACGGGCTTGGCGCTGTCGCTGGGCGGCGCTGCGAGCCGCTGCGCTGCGCTGCGAGCTGCGAGCTGCGAGGTGCTGCGCCGCGCTGCTCGGGGTTGGTGGCCCCGAGTGGCACGCGAGGGCTGGGTAGCCCCGCGGCGGTGAAACGCTTTTGACGCGTTCCCGTGGGGGGCCGGCCACGGGACGCTGCGGTGACACGCACAGGTGAGCAGGTAGGCAAAGCACTACGCTCACAAGGGCATCAATACGCTCGTGTCATGTGACAAAGCGTTTCAGGATCCTTGCCACTCTGCAACAAGGGACCGAAAGTATGTACATCAACACATCAGGATATGTACACATGGGGTTAAGACTGGACGGGGGTAAGGGCATCACAGGACAATAGACACTCAGTCCTAACTCGTATCCCTATCCCAGGTCCGACCCTCTCAGTGGCTGGTGGGGGCGGGGGCTCAAACACAACCCATGCCCTGCTCAGTCCGGACCCTGAAATCCTGCCAATAGGGGAGGTCCCCCGCCCAGCCACAGGCGAGTTCCTGCAAACCAAGGGGCTCCAAGGTCAACTGACAGTGGCTCCCTATGTTCCCTTAACGGCAGGTCCCAACTCCTCTCTGAGACAGAGATATGGCCCCGCCATGATCCCCTAGGAGTTGGTAGCTGAAAATGGGCTGTTTTAGCCCAAACTGATGATAGCTCCGAAAACTCCAAAATTTACCCCTTGTCCGGACCCGCCAGAGGTAGGGACGAGGCAACTGACCCTATGCCCTTCGCATACGAACTCCCTGGAGCCCTCACCCAACCTGGTTCCCTCTGAGGTCCCGGTATCAGGGCACCGCGGGTTCGTCAAGTGGGGTCATATTTGCCAAAATGGCAAAATGGGCCGTCTCGGGCGACCGTCCAGGGTAGGAGATCTTGGCGATATTGACGCACCAAGCCTTGATTCACAACCCTTGATATCCCCTTTGGTCCCATGCCCTGGGTTATCGCTTGCTGTCACGCTGGCTGCTTACTGTTCACCGAGGGGATGACCACACGGACGGGGCAGAAAGCAACATGCGGTGCGTAGGGGGGATCATGGATCGCGCCAAAAGTTGAATAACTGCGGATGAGCCAGAGGAGCAAATACAAAGCTCAGTGGCGTTCAACCCTTGGTCATATGCTACAATAATCGCCCTTTTTTCCTGGCTAGATCCTGTGCCCCATGGAGATATGGTAATTCCAATATGGCACACAATGGCAAACACAGCGAAATTTGGCCCAAATGGCCCGCACTCATGATTCCATATCTCCATGGCCACGGTGAGGATTCTTTTAACCAAAAGTGCTATAAACACATGGGACTTAGGTCCCAACATATGCCACTTGCCAACCCTCATGATCGCCTCTAGCTATTTTTCCCATTGGAGGGAAAGTGACACACGTATGGGGCAGAATGGCAACATGCCCCAACTTGGGTGACTCACAACTCTCCCATCGAGAGGAGAGGCCACATGGGGAAACATCCCATTTGATGCGGGTTTACGTGCCCTCTCCGAATGGCCCTTACCCTTGGTCAAGTGGCGCACGCAACCTCGGGGGTGAAATCAGGGGGAGAAGAAGTTTGTGGCCATTTTGGGCAAAACGGCCAAAATTCACCCAAAAGTGGTCCCTCCAAATATCGTATCTCCGTATCACGAGAGAAAGGAGCCTCGGGTATTTGCATGGATGCAAACCCAAGCTTTGCCTCCCTTTTGCAACAAGGGTTGAGGTTCAAAGCACAATGAAAGCATTTTTAACACCTCAATCCTTGAGCACACTATTTATGGGAAAAAGTGCATATATCGGCGATATTGGCATGAACATATCTTTGGGACCTTGAGGAGCAAAAATATGAGTAAACACTTTTGGAGTAGGCCCATAGTAGGTGCTTTCAAATATGCACACTATGGTTAGATTGTCCCCGCCCACTCGTGTCATTTGTGCTTGCATATGAGCGCGTGTGCAAAGAGGCAATGTGGCACGCGTGCTCAAAAGGCGAAATTATATAAAATAGAAGACAAGGTTCTAAAAATCAACCAAGCCATCCACGATGTCCTTCGTGGTCTCTACTTTACATATTGCCTTGGTTCGAGGCTCAAATCCCCATAGGCTTCGAGTACGAGCCTCGGGGGCTTGGCCATTTTGGCCTAATTTTCGACCAAAACTTGCCCTCTTTTGAAAATAGAGTTTTGGTACGCATTGAATTGCGTGGAGCCATCGTTGAGTTGGCTCGAAAAACGAAAATAACCTCGGGCTTTTGGTCTTGTGAGCATTGTGTTCGGTCATTAACGTTCATGCTCACAAGGCCACAAAGTTAGCGTTTGCGCACGCAAACGACTTGGGTTTGCGAGACCCATAGGCTGCCTAAAACACCGCCATTGCCCGCTTCCCTATACAAAGGGATATGCCCACGTGAAAGGGGCATGGACGAAAGACATAGGGGGGGGATGTAGGGTTCCGTCCGACCTCATGGTCCTTGAGAAGCATGAGTTCGCACGATCGACGGAAAGCCTTGCGCGCTGATTTTCTCGAAAACGCAACGGCGAAAAATTCTGGTGAACACACCAGATGAAAGTACATTAAATACCCTCTGGATTCCGCCCTCAAGTTCTCTTAGAACCTCAAAGGTACTCGAGAAAAGTCCAGAACAAAACTCGCCACGGAGAAGCGACGAAGGCGCGTGAACAGGCGACATCAGGCGGCGATTTCACGACAATTAGAAATCGCGGTAGAAATCGGGTATTTCACCGATTTCCGACCGAAAATCGCCTAAGACAATAAAATTATGGTCATTCTACATCGATTCACTGGTTAAGGATCGGATTCCAGATCCCGCGGATTAGAGAACAGGGATATCCCGGTGACAGCCGGAGTCATCGGCTTCCGCACGGGTGTGACTGCTCCGGGCCATGGGCCATAGGTTCTGGGTACCGCTTCACGGCTTCCGCACGGGTGTGACGGCTCCGGGCCATGGGCCATAGGTTCTGGGTACCGCTTCACGGCTTCCGCACGGGTGTGACGGCTCCGGGCCATGGGCCATAGGTTCTGGGTACCGCTTCACTACCTCGTTGAGAACAACGAGGGGCAGCTCCTAACCCGTGCTGAGACTATGTCCCAGCGTAAGAAGCGAAACTAATTTCCCTGTGTGAGTCTACTGACAGGTGCTGAGCACTGCACTGACCCTGTCTGTGCCCTGCAGACCCATGCCTTGTTGACCATGTGTTGCATGGGGACTGCCCTAATGTAATGACCTTGGGGAGCCAACGAAGAACGGTGGCTTGCTACACCAGGGGGGAATGACAAGCAAGGTGTTATGAGGCAAGGTGTGTATTCCCTCCTTGGGGACAAGCGAGCCCACAGGTAGGACCCCTGACTGGTCCAGATCCATGGGGTTCTATTCTTCCTTACAGGGTTTACCATACCCCTATGTGTGCTACGTATGTCTGTGTGTGTCTCACTCCTCTCCCCGGCGTGGCTCCCGGAGACCGGGCTTCGCTGACGTCGGACCGAAGGTCCTAATCAGGTACTATTACCACTCCTATGGCGCCCAATTTCTGTGCTGGCGCCTATCCTTGGGGGAAGACGGCAAACGCCCTACCTACTAGAGGGGAGGGGTGGCCAAGTGTGCTAAGCGCATACAAAACGCCCATTTTTGCTAAGGGCCAAAAGCTAACGCACTCCCCTGCCCACGAGGAAAAGCACGCGGGACAGGAGACACCACTACACTACACTCACTAACGCCAGCACCGGCCTTCGAAGGCAGGGTGAGCACTCATCACTTGCACTCAACTCCTGCCAGGCCTGCTGACCCTAACCCCTACACACGCTACTTGGTGTTGCTGTCAAAGATGTCTCGGGTCCTAATGACCCTCCTGTGAAGAAGACAAGAGAAGACATCGCTGCTAAGCAGCTGTGGCCTAACAGGGACGTCACAACACGTTTCCCTGCTAGGGCTTGGAGGGAAGGGGTGCTCTTGTTGCGTGCACAGCGCGGATGTCTATGGAGTCGAACTGCCCTCGCCATTCCTGGCTGAGGCACAGTCCATTGATTTGTGATAAGCGCCCCTGTTTGGCTGGGGCAGAAAAATGGGTAGCCGCCGAAGGCAGCTGCTGCGTGCACCAATCACCCTGAGGCTCTCCCACCTGTACAATAGAGGCAAATGAAGGGGTGTTTGCGGCTGAGGAACCAAGCCACACTCCACGTATTATACGCTTCTCAGTGTGACCTATGATACACTGTCCTCAAACACGCCCTGTCCCGCAAGCAAGCGTTAAGGGACTCCTCAGGTTCTCTTAGAGAACGTACCGAGGAGCCCCTGGGTAACCTAAACAAGGTTTACCGTGCGCATTTCGCGTGGCCTACCCTTCAATGCATCGTGTGCACGCATGTAGGGAAGGGAGGCAGGACCATAACCACTGACTCAACCAGGAGGTGAGCTCCTCCTAGGCTAACCTACCCTACTCACCATGCATCGTGTGAATGCCGGAGTGAAGCGAACACAGAGCAACCCTATTGCGAGTTTTAAACAAGCCTAAGCGTTTTAAGCAACCCTACTTTAACGCTACGGCTACACACGAGCAAGCACTTTCTTTTCTTACCTATGAAGAGAAATCAAGGAAGAATTGGGGTACAGAGCAAAGGAGATGAGCGCCCGAACCCCCAACGAACACAGCGTTGACAACCCTAACTTTTTAACAAAGCAACCAACACGAACGCAATGCCTGCGTGTGAGATGACACTGACATACCTGAGAGGTGGGTTGTCCACCTGCTCTGTGGTGTGGGTTGAATTTGAATACTTTTCTCTGAAGTTTATGAAAATTTTGATGCAACTGTGCAAAAATTTCCTTTAGAACTTTAAAAACTACGGCTCATACCTTCTTTTCCAAAAGCCGTTTACGCTTGCGCAACCTTGTTTTTGAAGTCCGCTTCCTTTGCGCTTGTCTGCGACTTTGAGTTATGTGTAAAAATGACGATTTCCCGCGTGGTTTCGTCGATTTTTAACAATTTCACTTGCTAAATCGCAACCCCTTCCGCTAAACCGCAGGAATCACTCCCTGTTGGTTACATTTTCTATTTTTTCCAGGTCCTGGAGATTTGTGTCCTCCATTGGGAGTATTGCTCCGCCCTGGCCCTTGGTCAGGACGTTTACTAAAACGCTGTTTATACAGCGATGGCCGTCCGCATTAGAGCTGGAAAAAATAGAAAATGTAACCAACAGGGAGTGATTCCTGCGGTTTAGCGGAAGGGGTTGCGATTTAGCAAGTGAAATCTTTAAAAATCGACGAAACCACGCGGGAAATCGTCACTTTTACACATAACTCAAAGTCGCAGACAAGCGCAAAGGAAGCAGACTTCAAAAACAAGGTTGCGCAAGCGTAAACGGCTTTTGGAAAAGGAGGTATGAGCCGCAGTTTTTAAAGTTCTAAAGGAAATTTTTGCACAGTTGCATCAAAATGTTTATAAACTTCAGAGAAAAGTATTCAAATTCAACCAACACCACAGAGCAGGTCAACAACCCACCTCTCAGGTATGTCAGTGTCATCTCACACGCATGCATTGCGTTCCTGTTGGTTGCTTCGTCAAAACGTTAAGGTTGTAAACACTGTGTTCGTTGGGGGTTCGGGTGTTCCTCTATCGTGCTCTGCACAGGTCAAAACAGGAATGAAAGGTATGCGATGCGAATGGAGCGCGCAGCGCGCACGTAGGGTTAGAATATGCGCTGTGCTTGCAATGCATGTGCCTAATCGAGGCATTCACACGCTCTGACGCTTTCCCTGTACCCCAATTCACCCTTGTTTTCTCTTCACAGGTAAGTAAAGAAAGTGTTTGTTCGTGTGTAGCCGTAGCGTTAAAGTAGGGTTGCTCCAAACGCCTAGGCTTGTTTTGTGTTCGCTTCACTTCGGCATTGACACGATGCATGCTGAGTAAGGTAGGTTAGCCCAGGAGGAGCTCACCTCCTGGTTGAGTCAGTGTGGAAATGGTTCTGCCTCCCTTCCCTGCGTGCACATGATGCATTAAAGGGTAGGCCACGCGAATTGCGCACGGTAAACCTTGTTTAGGTTACCCAGGGGCTCCTCGGTACGTTCTTTAAGAGAACCTGAGGAGTCTCTTAACGCTTGCTTGCTTGACAGGGCGTGTTTGCGGACAGTGTATTATAGGTCACACTGAGAAGCGTATAATACATGGATTGTGGCTTGGTTCCTCCGCCGCAAACACCCCTTCATTTGCCTCTGTTGTACAGGTGGGAGAGGTTCAGGGTGATTGGTGCACGCAGCCGCTGCCTTTGGCGGCTACCCATTTTTCTGCCCCAGCCAAACGGGGGCGCTGATCACAAATCAATGGACTGTGCCTCAGCCAGGAATGGCGAGGGCAGTTCGACTTCATCGACATCCGCGCTGTGCACACAACAAGAGCACCCCTTCCCTCCAAGCCCTAGCAGGGAAATGTGTTGTGACGTCCCTGTTAGGCCACAGCTGCTTAGCAGCGATGTGTTCTCTTACCTTCTTCACAGGAGGGTCATTAGGACCCGAGACATCTTTGACAGCAACACCAAGTAGCGTGTGTAGGGGTTAGGGTCAGCAGGCCTGGCAGGAGTTGAGTGCAAGTGATGAGTGCTCACCCTGCCTTCGAAGGCAGCTGCTGGCGTTAGTGAGTGTAGTGTAGTGGTGTCTCCTGTCCCGCGTGCTTTTCCTCGTGGGCAGGGGAGTGCGTTAGCTTCTGGCCCTTAGCAAAAATGGGCGTTTTGTATGCGCTTAGCACACTTGGCCACCCCTCCCCTCTAGTAGGTAGGGCTTTTGCCGTCTTCCCCCAAGGATAGGCGCCACCACAGAAATTGGGCGCCATAGGAGTGGTAATAGTACCTGATTAGGACCTTCGGTCCTACGTCAGCGAAGCCCGGTCTCCGGGAGCCGCGCCGGGGAGAGAAGTGAGACACACGCAGACATACGTAGCACACATAGGGGTATGGTAAACCCTGTAAGGAAGGGTAGAACCCCATGGGTCTGGACCAGTCAGGCGTCCTAACTGTGGGCTCTCTTGTCCCCAAGGAGGGAAGACACACCTTGCCTCATAAATGTTGCTTGTCATTCCCCCCTGGCCTAGTAAGCCATCGTTCTTCGTTGGCTCCCCAAGGTCATTACAACAGGGCAGTCCCCATGCAACACATGGTCAACAAGGCATACACTCGCTGGGTGGCTGCAATCCTGATAAGCGGCCACCTGGCTCACGCTGGAAACCATAGGCATGGGTCTGCAGGGCACAGACAGGGTCAGTGCAGTGCTCAGTAAGCAGTAGTCTGTGAAAAATCCAATGGCCTTCGGCCAGGGAGTGGTTGTCACGGGGGGCTAACGGTCCTGTCCTGCGATGCAATGCGGGGCAACTGTGACAACTGCTCTTACACCCATACACAGGCACGGCTGCAGAAGAGTGCTCACTGCTCCTGTCAGTAGACTGACACAGGGAAATTAGTTTCGCTTCTTACGCTGGGACATAGTCTCAGCACGGGTTAGGAGCTGCCCCTCGTTGTTCTCAACGAGGTAAGTGCGGAAGATGGGGTTGATACACCCGTCTGGTTGTATGAAGGCTGACATAGGTTCCCAGGTCGCCTCAGATAACCCATAGCCATCCCACAGGGTTAGGAATTTCCAGCCCTGTTTATACTCGTGGCGAGCAATACCTGCAACCACGTAGTAATCATCGACTGCCATTTCATCGGCAGTCATCTCTTCGAGTTCGTCTGCCTCCTCTGGACTGGCAGCGTTCTCTAGGTCTATACGCTCGACCTCACTGTCGCTGAGGCGCCACTCATCCCAAGACAAGTCGTCAGGGGAGTGATAGTGCCTCAACTGCTTAGGTGCACACAGCAGTTCACCACCTAGACGTGGACTGCACCTGACATGGATCCTGGATCCATCTATCCTGATGATACGATAGGGTCCAAAGTAAGGGTCCTGTAGGCAGTTACGTGGCCAGGAGGGTAGGCGTGAATGGTGTACCATGACAAGGTCACCAACCTTGAAGCTGGCAGGTCGCCGTAGGCGGTTCCGTCGGCTCAGGTCACGGTCACGAACGTGTCTCAGGTTAGTCCCAGCCTGGTTAGCCAGAGACTGCTTGTGTTCCAGCCAATCTCCCACAGGGCTCTTGAAGCCCTCAGGAGAGGGGGTTTTGAAGAACCAAGCAGGTCGTCCTCCATGGAACAGTTCGTGGGGGGTGAAACCCTTAGAGGAGCTCCGCTGTGAGTTCATGGTCAGCACTGCCCAGGGCACTAGGCGTACCCAGTCCTTGGTACGCTCCTGTTTCATCAGGACTCTTAAATTTTGCTCCACCACACGGTTCTGTCTCTCACAGAGAGGGTTAGACGTGTGGGTATAGGGCACATCTGTGGTTACCTCCACGTTGAGGGCATTTAGCACTCGTTTGTACCACCCAGTGTCACTGCGGATGCGTACATCTTCATCAGAGTGCACCTGCTTAGGTGCTCCATAGGGTTCGAACCATTGTTCGACCAACATTTTCACAGTCTGCTCACCTGTGATTTTCTTATTGCAAGGGAACACACAGGTGAAGCGAGATAGGCCACAGGTGACCACTAGGCAACTATCATAGCCGCCGAAGCGTGGTAGGCCGTGGATCAAATCCACGTAGAGAAGAGAGTTAGCACCATAGGGTATGGGTAAGCTGGAGATCAGGCCCCTATCCCTACTGTCGCTCTGCTTGCTGGCATGACAGCAGCAAGCATCCACAATGGTCTGCATACGCGACCTCAGTCGGTCAGGGTTAGACCAGAGTAGAAACACTCACGGAAGAAGTCCACTGAGCGATTAGCGCCAGTGTGACCAGAACTGAGATGGGACCACTGTAGGCACCCATCCAGTCGTGCCTCAGGCACCACAATTCGGTCCTCGTAGAAGAGGTACTGATTGTTTTTCCACCACTGGTGCCCGTCAATGACACGGGGTTCGAGACCAGTGCTGAGGGTTTGGAGAATTTCTTCATACTCTGACTGATAGTCGGTTAGACTCCAACCCTCCAGGCTTCCAGCAGTGCGCATGGACAGGTCAAGCTGGACATCCTGAAGCGGTACCCAGAACCTATGGCCCATGGCCCGGAGGCCTGTGAGCCGTCACACCCGTTATGGCCCATGGCCCGGAGGCCTGTGAGCCGTCACACCCGTGCGGAAGCCGTTGACACCGGCTGTCAGCGGGATATCCCTGTTCTCTAACCCGCGAAATCTGGAATCCGATTTCTAACCATTAAGTCGATGTGGAATTACCATAATTTTACTGTCTTGGTCGATTTGCGGTTAGAAATCAGTGAAATACCCGATTTCTACCGCGATTTCCAATTGTCGTGAAATCGCCGCCAGACGTCGCCCGTTCTGTGCACTGCATTAGATGATTCTGTAAAACGATCTTTCTTGAAGTTAAGACTGAAACGGTCTTCTAGTGATCCGCAATTTTTTCCTTGATAGAACGCATCGCGTCCCAGATTTTCCCCAGAAAATCTGGGCGGCCGAAGGCGCTTTGAACCCCCAAGTGAAATAACAAGGGTTACGAGCGTTCAAGCGCCCAAGGACGAACCAACGTGCCTCATAGGCACTGTGTATGAGGTTTTGCCCCCGATAGGCATAGGATGAGGCCAAAGGATCCCAACTCCATAGGGCCAAAGGGTTATTCATTTTGAGTGTTCTCCAAGAAGTGCGCTTTTTCACGTACTTGGCGTCCAAGTATGTGTAGAAGTATGTTGAGTTGGCGTTTTCTCCCTCTTTGCTTTCCTCTACATCCGGGGCATATCACTTGTCTTCCCCAGATAGTACATATATGATCTCCATATATATATTGGCAATATATTTAGCGTGCATGCTAAAATTCGGCTTTCCGAAAGGAGGTCGATTTTCGACCAAAGCACTTGCATGCGCGTTAAGGGACCAAAGTTACTCTAGAATATAGGCACACTTTGATTCTAGGCCACCAGGTTGGGTGTAGAAGGCGAGGGTAGGGTTGTATGCCATATTTGGTGTCATATCACGTGCCCATTTGGCGGGTGCACCATTCAAAGACTAACCCGCCAATGGACCCCATATCGCACGAGGACCTTCATTGTACTGCCAACCAACACTCGCAAGCCTAACCTTCGTGAAGGGACGCTTGTGGAGCGCCCCCGAAGCGATGCGTTGCGAGCAGGGTGTGTTTTTTGCAATATTCCATATTTGCATGTGCCCACTTGGGAGGCAGCGCGCGCGGCCTTCCAAAGCGCCCCAAGTGGAGCACATATGTGGAATTGGAGGTCATTGGTGTCAAATCATTGTATTTAGAAGGATTGGTCGATTACTCAATCCAAGCCGAAGATATTATAATATATTTGTGCACCTTTCAAGGCACTTTTGCGTGTTTTTTCGCCAATATTGCTGTTTTTTGCGTGTCATGATGTCAAGTGGCGACCGTGTATCTCAGCGTTGCGCTCAATTGACATCATGACCTAAGTATGTTATGAGGGTACATACTTCGGTGCCCAACATATCTTGGACCCGGCGAACAACTCCCCTTTGGCTTGGCATACCGTGGCCGCCATGGTGGCGATTTGGGACGATCCCAAATCATGGGCTCACTTGGCGACCCTGCCATTCCCAAGACCGGAGGGGTTTGGGCGACTCCCAAAAGATATGTTGGACGCATATGACTTGATACCAATCCTATGGCACACTCCGGTCCAAGTCGGGCATGTGCCTGATTTGCCCCAACCATGAGTGTGCGCATTTTCGGCCATTTTGAGCAATTTTCCACATTTTCTGCCCGCCGTGCACCATGTTCAGCCCCCTCGTGGACGCCGGACGCATGGACCAATGGACCATATATGACATGGGTGTCATGGACATTGGTCACCATGACTCGCACACCACGTGGGCGAAGCGGAGCAACCTTCGTCAAGGTGCTAGCCCAAAGACAGTGTGGACGATTTTGCCATTTTGGCAATTGTGGACCCAATTTGGATTGTCACCACGCCAAGTGGCATGGAGATCTTTGAGAGCCAAGGGCATGCGAGACTCAGTTGGACTCCCGGTCGATGACATATGGAATGGCGGATCCGATCTCCAAGCCAGCGTGGAAATATACCATTGGGGGTACCCCGGATTTTGGCTCATTTTGAGCAGCCAAAATGACCCCCTTTTGGGACCCCAATTTCAGCCCCCCGTGTGGTCAATTGGCGGCCCCATATCTCTATGCCCACAAAAAGCCCAAAACCTAATTCCAGGTTGTGCACTCAGATATAGGTCCTAGGTCCTGCCTCCTATCTTGTGGCCCATTGGCCTTGCCCTGGCCGGGCGAGCCACGCGTGGGAATGACGCCAATTTTGGTGATTTTGGCATCATGACCCCACTTGACGAACCCGTGGTGCCCTGATGCCGGGGCCTCAGAGGGAACCAGGTTGGGTGAGGGCTCCAGGGAGTTTGTACTCGAAGGGCATAGGGTCAGTTGTCTCGTCCCTACCTCTGGCGGATCCCGACGAGGGGACAGTTTTGGAGATTTTTGAGCTAATATCAGTTTTGGCTGAAACAGCCCGTTTTCAGCTACCCACTCCTAGGGGATAATGGCGGGGCCCCTTCTCCGGCTCAGAGGAGCGTTAGGACCTGCTGTTCAGGGAGCATAGGGAGCCACTGTTGGTTGGCCCTGGAGCCTCTTGGTTCCGGGGAACTCGCCTGTGGCTAGGTGGCACACCTCCCCCATGGGCAGGGTTTCAGGGTCCGGACTGAGCAGGGCATGGGTTGTGTTTGAGCCCCCGCCCCTGCCAGCCACTGAGAGGGTCGGACCTGGGACTGGGACCTGAGTTGGGACTGAGTGTCTATTGTCCTGTGATGCCCTTACCCGAGTCCAGTCTTAACCCCATGTGTACATATCCTGATGTGTTGCTGTACATACTTTTGTTCCCTTGTTTCAGAGTGGCAAGGATCCTGAAACGCTTTGTCACATGACACGAGCGTAATGATGCCCCTGTGAGCGCAGTGCTTTGCCTGCCTGCTTGCTTGTGCGTGTCCACCGCAGCGTCCCGTGGCCAGGCCCCCCACGGGAACGCGTCAAAAGCGTTTCACCGCCGCGGGGTTACCCATCCTTCGCGTGCCACGCGGGGCCACCTGAACCCCGAGTACCACGGGCTTCGCAGCGCCGCCCGGTAACAGCGCCGAGTCCGTGAAGGAGGCGTAGTGACCGGAACTCCGACATCAGCGAGTTCCTTCGGCCGACCAGCAAGGCCGCACTCCCAGCTACAGCAACCGCCTCAACAACCACCCCCAGGACCAGTCCATCGAGGGGACGATGGTGAATTGGCAGGAGGCGGGCAAGACGTGGCCGCGGCCCCACCCCCATGCGGTGCACCTACTGCGTGGGTTGGTGTAGGACCAGCACTACCGCCACAGCCATCCCCAGTGCGAAGGCGGCACGCCCGGGAGCTTCGAGCTCCGCGAGGATATGGGCGCGGACCGCCTGCAGGCAGTGGAAGACTGGCTGCGGGTGGAAGGGTATGCCTACCGCTTCCGCACGAGGCGCTGGAGGGTCTGGACCCGGCCAGACAGGCCCAGCGAAGGGCTGCGCCCTGACGGGATTGAGGAGGACGAGAACCCCAACGAGTACCCATCGGGCGCCACGATCAACGTCTCCATGTGGGACATGATCCAGAAGGAGTTCCCAGAGCTGGAAAACGAGCGCACGCTGCAGGGCAGCAGCAGCAGCGCGTCTCCTGGGAAGGAGAAGCGTTCCGCCGGGGACAGGAAGCGGGACAGGAAGTGGCGGGAGTACCAGGAATCCCTGGCCGCCGAAGCCGCCCAAGGCGCCAAGGGCGGAACCCCGACCCCCAGCCCCCAACGGGCCAGTGGCGGTCAGCACCCCGGCCACACCACCCTTGGCGACTTCCTCGAAGTCGCTAAGCAGGCCAAGGCCAAGCCCCGTCAGCTGCACCTGAGGAAGTCAGGCCCCAGCAGCGACGTGGAGTCGGCCCACCGTGGGAGGAGGCCGGCCGACCAGGCCAGCTCCAGCAGCAGCGTCGCTCCCGACCAAAGGGACGTGGCGGGCGCCTGCGATGGCGCCTGTGGGGTGCCCTGCAACCTTCGGGTTGCCCGGCAACGGGCCACGCAGCAGAACGCTGCCGTGGAGGGCGCAGTCGGCATCGCCCAGGAGGAGGCCACAGACTGAGGCAGAGGCATGGCCTTCCACGCCTCGACCGTGGCGGCCATCGCGGCTGGTCTCACGGCCGCAGCCGCCCAGGAGGCAGCGACTGCCCGGGTCAGGGGTGAGGTGGCGGGAGCCGCCGATGAAGCCCGCCTGACCCAGGAGGCCATTGCCTGCAAGGAGGCCGAGGTGAAGGCGCTGGAAGAGGCGCTTGCCCAAGAGAGGGCAAAGAAGGAGGCGGAGGAAAGGGCCCACGCCGAAGCAACGGCCAAGGCCCAGGCGGACGCCGCCAGGAAGGACGCCATCGAGGCCGCGCGACGGAAGTTCGCTGAGGAGAGGGCCAGGACGGAGGCGGAGCTGGCAGCGCTGGAAGCGGAGAAGGCTCGGCTGCAGCGAGCTCGGGAAGCCGAGGCTGCCCATGCCCCGGAGGAGGCCGAAAGGCGGGCTGCCGCAGCCACGGCCGCCGCCATGGAGGAGGCGGAGGCAAAGCTCCAGCGCGAGACTCCCCCGGGAGGATCCCGAGTGGAGACCCTTCGAAAGCTTTTCGAAGGGGACGCCTCCTCCAAGATGGCGCTGGATCCGGAGGAGGTCGACACGGGCAGCAGTGGGGACAGTGGCCCCACGGCCTACCGACGGAGGAAGGGCAAGGGGAAGACCCCCGACAGGTCACGGAGGCCAGCGGGCAGACACCCCCACGACTCCGACCCCTTCTTCACCGCCAGCGACGGGGATGAACGAGGCTGCCGACATCGCCGAGGAGTGGCTGGCGGAGGAGGCGGAGACGTCCCCATGGAGCCGGAGGGTGAGGGTGAGGATCTCCCACCTCCCTACTGGAGATCGGAGTCTTCCACATGCGAGACCGAGACGCCTAGGTGGGGCGACATGGACGAGGATGATGACATGGACTTCGACTACACGAAGAAGCCCCCATCCTCGGACCTACCGAGGCGACCCCGCGGAGACCCACCGGGACCCCCTGGCGGAGGACCATCAGGACCCCCTGGAGGACTCCCACCAGGTGGACCACCTGGAGGCGGACCTCCGGGCGGGGGACGACCCCCTGGACCGGGCGGACCCGGTGGAGGCCCTCCTGGAGGACCCCCTGGGGACCCCGACAACCCACCAGGGAACGGTGACCTGGATGCCACCTGGCGGTGGATTGTCCACCTCCGCAGGAGGGTCCAGTCCCTCGAGCGCGAGGTAGACACGGGCAAGGGCGAGATGATCCGCATCGCCAGGGTCGCCGCGGGCGCACAGAAGGAGCTGGACATCGCCAAAACGGAGATGGTCAAGATCGCCAAGGGCGCCACTGCCGCCCAGAGGGAGCTGGACATCGCCAGGGGCGAGACCAGGCTGCTGAACAAGGTCATCAACGGCCTGCAGCAGAGTTTGGACCAGCTGGAAGGCCGTGGGAGCGTCGGCAGCGACCACCTACCCCTGGAGTCTGGCTCGTCGGACGACGGCTGGGGACCTGGACCAGGTCCAGGCAGACCCCATGCCCCCGGCGGAGCCCCCAGGAGTCGCTCCAGCGCCAGTGCCCCCTCTCTCAGCGCCCCCTCTCACCACAGCGCGGGCCGCCGTAACGAGCGCGTGCCGCCCGGCAGTGGCAGTGGGGAGTGGCGTGATGAGTGGCTCAGGGCGGAGTACCACAACCGCCGTGCGCCACCGCGGACACCGGTACGCCCCAGACGCCCTGCACCAGCCCCGGAGCCAATCCCAATGGCTGGCGGACGTTATGGTGGACTCAGGGATGAGGTCCCCAGAGGAGACGCCGAGTGGGATGTCGGCGGAGGTGAGGAAGAACTGGAGGAGTTCCGCATTACCCCGCCGCGTGGTGTCCGACGGGAGGCCGCTGAACGCAGCCGGCGGCGCCGTGATGAGGAGGCATACATGGAAGGAGTACGGCGTGAACATCTAGGTTCAGCGTACATGGAGGAACCACGGCGTAGCCACACGGATACCGTGGAGGAGATGGAAGTGGCGGCCGTGGGAGTCCGTGGGGGACGCCGATGGGAACCTCGGTTGACCTCGCGGCCGGCGTTCATGGTCTCTAAGGCCGCGGATGCCGCCGTGTGGGAAGACCTGAAGGACATCAAGCCCCCGGTGTACGATGGCAACCCCCTCAACCTCGACCGCTTCTTGGAGAAGCTGGACGATTGGGGGGTGACCGTCACTGAAGACATGGATCCCGCAGATGCGGAGAGATATGTCTTCAAACGGTTCAGGTACCGCCTGCCGGAAGTGCTCCAAGAGCTATACTTCGTGGCGACCAAGGAGGGGAAAATCAAGACCCTCAAGGAAGCCAAGAAGTGGCTCAACGAGCAGGAGCGGGTGGAGGCTCTGCGGGTGGCTGCCAAGCGGTGGAAGTCCATCAAGCTTCAGCATGATGGTCGAGAGATCCGCCAACGAGATTGGCGGGACTTCCGGGGGCAATACAGCCTCTTCCGCCGCAACGTCGAGGACTGGAATGAGGGTGACGAGCAGGCCCGCCTGCTCTCCATGCTGCCGGAAGCATGGATCAAGAGAGTCACCAAGGAGGAAGCCAAGAGGGCCAAGTCCAACCACACGGTCAAGATGATGCTCCCCAAAGAGTATCATACGAACGTGGTGGCTTGGACAAGGAAGAACGTGGCCCGGGATGTCAAGCGGCACTCCCTGCGGAACGCCCTCCTCATCACCGTCACGGGCGATCGCGAGAACACCGCGATGTGGCGCCTTGATGAGTGTGAGTTGAGCGGGCAGACCATCTGTCTGCAGGCCATCCCGGCGCGGATGAGTTGCGACGAGATCCTGGAGTGGGTTGGAGAGGAGGTACTCAAGGAGTACCGGAACCTCCACCACACCCGCGGGTTGAGGCCCGGCGACCGTGACGTCAACTACGTTGGCGAGGGGCCTGGCGGGGAAGCTGCCATGGACCCAGCGGGAGCCGATGGCGGTGAGGCTCTCGACGACGATGACGACGACGATGAGCCCGCCGAGATGGCCGTTTGTGCCTTCGTGGCCAGCAACCTGAACGCGGGAAGCAGACGGGGAAGCTGGAAGTCCCTGCAGAAGGGTTGGAAGAAGCAGGAGAAAAAGGACCCCCGCCGCATTGGCAACCCTGCGCTGTCCTTTGGGGAGTTCATACGAGCTCACCCTCAGGGCTGTTTCGTGTGTTATGGGAGGAACAAAGGGTTCAACCATGACCACCGAACATGCCCCATCCACAAGGCCGACACGGAGGCCTACAAGGAGGTGCACGGGTCGAAGAAGCGTGCACCCGCGGGTATCCGGGAGAGCAAAGTGGTGGTGGACAAGGACGAGCTCTCCAAGCTGATGTCGGTGGGGACCGAGTTGGCCAAGGAGATCCAGGAGATCAAGAGGAATTGGGTCCCCAGGTCGGACGACAAGAACAAGGAGAACAAAGAGAACGACAAGAACAAGGACAAGGACAAGAAGGGTAAGCAAGGAGGAAAGAAGTAGGGTGTCAACGAGGTTGATGCGGAGGAGAGTACCCCTACTACCACAACCGACGCCCCTTAGCGGAGCCCCTGCAGCCAAGGGCCCCAGCTAGGGCGGTCGCAGGATGGTGTCGTGGGAAGCGCCACACCTTCCCAGTCGGGAGACGATAAGCACAATGGGACTGCCGCGGACGAAGGCCCGGTCCGGCACCCAAAGCGAAAGACAGTCGCGGTGGCAGGGTGAGGGCAAGTGAAGGCACGAACCCTTGCACCCGTCCATCCTTCGCGACCAAGAATGTATTCGATGTGCTTCAAGATCTATCCGAGAGTATCTGAGGATCACCCGGACCGCAGCTGGATGCTGCAGATGGGCAGCCTGAGCCCATTGTCCACGACCTGCACCAGTCGCTTGTTGAGCTTCTGGAATGGCCGGAGATCCTGAGTTTGCACGCCGTGCGCCGCGTTGGGCGTGAGCAGCAGTTGCACCTTAAGGTCCGTGCCTTATGCGGGGAAGTGGAGAAGGTCTTCGACGTGTTGGTCGACACGGGAGCTCAGGTCAGCTTGGTCAAGGCTGGCCTACTTCCGCCAGAGTGCTTGACCGACAGTCGGAAGCCTGTCAGGCTGAAGGTGGCGAACGGCCAGTACATGGTTGGAGGCACGAAGGAAGCGGCCATTGGCCTGCAGTTTGTGAACCACCGCGAGCTGAGCCGCCCGGACCTCGGCAAGGAAATCCTCCTGCAAGGTCGCTTCTACGAGGCCGAGATGGACTGGGACATGATCGTTGGGTACAACTTCATGATGGAGACGGACTCCGGCGTTCTCCCGGCCCAGGCCTCCATGACCCTGTACCAGGATGACCAGCTCTCGTGGCTTTCGTCACCTGAGCACCATGTGGAGTGCCAATGGATCCACCCGGAACGCAATCAGCTCGAAGTAGCCGCGCTGGGCACTGAGCCAACTGGGCCAGCAAACCAGGAGTACGGCGTAATGCCGGAAGTGGCGAGCCGAGTGGTTGCGGACCTGGGAGCTTCGGATCTGGCCCTGGATGCGTTCTCTTCAGGAACCTCCGCCCATCTTCGGGTTTGTGAGAAGTACTGGAGCGCCCAGGACTCCGCGTGGAAGAAGCACTGGGGTCCGCATCAGGGTTTGATGTGGATCCATTGCCCCCGATGGGACATTCCAAGGGCGGTAGCGAAGATTCGCAAGGACCGCTCCAAGGCAGTGCTGGTTGTTCCTACGGGATGCACCGAGGAGAAAAGCACCCGAGATTGGGTGGTCTCATTCACCAACATGACCTTAAACAAGGTCGTCCTACCGGCTGGAGAGAGTGTCTATCAGGACGCTAAGGGACAGCCCATGCCACCCAAGAGATGGCCAACGGAATTCCACTATGTGGATGGGGGCCTTGAACAGGCCGATACCACGGACTTCGTGTGTGTCAACCGCATCATAGCGGAGCCATGGCGGCAATGCCTTGCGGTTTCACATATGATTTTACGATGTCGCCAGATCCGAAAATTCAGTTGCCGGACTACCGCTGAAACCGCCGCGGTCGCGATTTTCCCGCCGCCGCAAGCATTTTTGGCTCATTTTGCGAGATTTGTGCCAATTCTGTGCGCAGTTAAGCTAATTTAAGATGCGCAATCTGCCAATCGCAATCATATCCTGCTCGTGTGATGAAATGACGGTCATCCCATCAACCTTTAGGGAGATATTTCCAAAATACCGCCTTTTCGGGCCTTTTTTGGCACTTTTTCACGAAGAAAGTGGCATAAGTGGATTTCGGGGAGGTCTCATGAGATTTCAAATGGGTCAAGCTTCTCCCTAAGGTTAGTTTGGCCTTAGCAATCCACAATATTTGACCCTAAATGGTGGTACATCAAGATAATTGAGTGGCGGGTGCTAAAATTTCCCGAAAACAGCCATATTTGCCCTTTTTAACTTGTAAATCTCGCATAAGTAGATCTTCTGGTATTGGTAGATTTAGGGGAGATGTCATGAGATTTCAAGTTGTTCAACCTCGTCCCTAAGGTTGGTTCGGGCCTGGTAAACCACAAATTCTGACCCCAAATGCTCTTTGCTCAAGATAAATGATTGGAGGGTGCTAAAGCCCCCTCAAACCTGCCACATTTCGGACCCGTAAGAATTGACGTAATTGAGGCAGTTTGAGAACATTGCCTGGCTTTGTGTTTGCGCTGCCATTGCTTCATTGCCCACATTGCATCACGGAGACACGAGACGAGCAATGTGCATGCTGCATACGAGACGAGCACACCTGAGGTTTATAGCTGATTCATTGAAGTCTTTTCGTTGATTTTGGAATTCTTGGATTTTTGACTCTTCCTGTCAGTGTGGGTGGACTCTGAATGTTGATTTATTCATGTGTGTCTCGTCATTTTCCTGTCTAGGTCAGACATACGTTTATAATCTCATTATTCCTGAATTTTCTGGCGCTTCGCTAGGAGCCGCTCCTGCGCGCCGCTTTTTTCTGCGTAGGAATTTCTTGATTTAAAAAATCGAGAGATGACTACAATTTTTATAAAAATGTGCATCTGATGCACAATTGGATTCTGCTCAGGTGTGTTGTCTTAAAAAAATACTAGGCCGTCATTTGACGGACTTAGGTGTTGTCGCTTCGCGCTTGCGTGGATTGGTCCATAATTCTCCGATTCCTGCCTCTGCAGATATCCTCGCGAAAGCGTCGCTGAGTAGGCCGCTTTCTGGGCCGAAAAGCAGCAGCCAGGAGACTGAGCAGAACCCAAGACCCCACCAAGGGGCAAATTAATTTTTTTTAACAACTCCCTTCGCCCTAAGATCAGGACAGCAGGTCGCCAGCAGGTTTTAACAACCAGAGCGGATGTCCATACAGAGTCTGGCGTTGGGTTGGTGACGCGCTGCGTCTTGGAGGGAGGGATGCACATGCATATGTTTTTGGCATGCTCCCAAACTAACCCAACCAAGCCACAGGAACCCCGGCAGCGCCATGAGCGCTGAGCTTTCTGTAGGAAATGTCAGGAACAAAGCAGCAAAAAGGCGCCAGCCTTGGTGAGCGCCCATTTTTCTGTGTGGGGGAAGCTATAGGTATTTTAAAGTCGATGTGGAAACCAAGGAAAGGCGAAGAAAAAATCCCTTTTTCCTGAAAATGCGACAGTGGTGGCCACCACAGCACAAGGGGGGAGTAAGAAAAAGTGCTTTTCCAATACTTTAGGGTATACTTTAGTTGTATTAGAGATGCTCTAAGCACACAGGCATTTCTATCTTTGTATTGGCCCAACCAAAAGTGGTGATAACACATTTTGACCTATGGAACCAAACACTAAATCAGGATATGGAGGGGACCCCTTAATCCCCTATCAATGTGAGGCTATTCATCTCTTCCTGAGTTGACTGAAGTCTGACATATCCAGGGCAGAGCCTATGAATTTATCTATGTTTTCTCATGAATTCTTAGCTATCCTAGTGGTATGCACCCTAGGGGGCTGGGCACCTCTTTTTGAGAGGTCCTGGGTTCAATTCCCGGTCAGCCTAGCTAAGTAGGAAGATCCAATGTGACATGGCAGTGACCTCATCACCACATGCCCTGCCACCTCAGCACATATGGGACCCAAAACAAAGAGTGCACATCTCCTGAGATGGCACTATGGAGATTGAGTGACTATGGGGCAGTTTTCCAACTCTTTTTCCAAAATATTTCAGCTATCTTTGTGAATATGCAATCCGATGTGTCCTGAGTTGCAGTTTCTGTGAATATTCTAACATCTTTCACTGTTTACACTGCAGCCCTTCATGCTTTGATCCTGATTCTCTTCTACTTGCTTATCTCTGGCTTGGGTCATCCTGGATTGATTGTATTTCAGCAAATAAAACATTTTCCTCATCAAAAACAAGCGGCAAGAAACCCTACACCAGCAGCAAGCAGCAGGAGAGGCACAACAAACTCACAGTGTTGAAATCACTAAAAGACTTTCTCCAAATCGGGCGTGGGGGGTTTGCTCTCCCCGCAAACGAGGTGGATGCGGCGGCGGCCGGGTTTGACGTGTACTTCCCAATGTGGCCCCAAAATTTCCGCCACGACTTCGCGAAGGCGCGCCAGCCACGCGCGCCTGTCGCGGTAGTTTGAGGGCGCCAGCTGCTCAAAGGGCCGCTGCATGGTGCACAAACAAAGACCTGCAGCACGTGAGGACGTGGCAGGCGGGTTGGATCATACAACGGAACGTTGTTGCACGTTCGCACACAGATGGCACACAGTTAGCACGCAGTTGGCGCGCGCCAGCTCGGGATTTGGCGCGCCACCTCGTCAGTTGGCGCGCGCCAAGTCCTGAGTTGGCGCGCGCCAAGTCGTAAGTTGGGGCGCCAACTTCTCATTTGGCGCGCGCCAACTCCCCTGTTGGCGCACGCCAAATCAGGATTTCGCGCGCCAAGTTACCACTTGGCACGCGTCAAAACCATGCCCAGCCAGTGCCTGCACATTTCTTCGACCGCTTGCTGCCCTGACTCCGACTGCCCTCGCTCTCTTCCGCCCACCTGCGCTTGGGGTCAAGCAGGTGCGCAACCGGGTGCTTGTCCAGCAGGACCTTCAGCTCCGTGAGGGTGGCCTCTTTGACCCCCATGTTGATGGCCACATGGCGTTTGGCGCTGAGTGCAGAGTGCAACTCCACCGCCGCCGCCGGCAGGTACAGCACATGGTCGGGGTTGGCACTACCCTCTCCCCCGCCCCCCACTGCACGCACCTGCGCCGTGGCGGTCACCTGCTGCTGCAACTCCCCCCTCTGCTTTTCCCACCCCTTCTCCCGCCGCTCCCACAAGGCGCGCTCACCGGTGAGCGCGTCCTGTGCCGTCTTGCGGGCGGCCTCCGCCGCTTTAAGCTGCTCGCGCAGCAGCTTGTTCTCCGCCTCCGGGCGGAGATTCTCCGCCTTCTCCCGTGCCCCCCCCCCGTCTCCCGCTGCCTGCGCTGCCTGTGCTGCCTCCCGGGGGGTGGTCGTGGGGCGAGGGCGCCTGGTGCCCCTAGCTTGCTGCTCCGTACGGCCCTTGCTCTGCAGGGAGGGGTCCCCAGACGCGTCAGATGCGGCCCTGCCCCCCTTCTCCCCCTTCGGCCCTTTCCCCACGAGCTGCTTCTGGAAGCGGAGCAGAAACGCCTGCGTTGCCTCCTTCAAGTGGGGGGCGGGGGCAATGGCCCGCAGGTCGCTCCAGTCACACTGCTTCCACCTCTGCAGCTGTCCCAGAGCGTCAATGCTACAGAGGGGGAGCCGGTTGTGCGTGGAGGGGGGGTGCACCTGCACAAAGGGCACAACGGAGACAACCCATGGTTGCAAGCCCCCCTTTCCCTGCACCACTGCCCAGAACGGGCACTCCACCACCCTATTCTGTCCCGAACCCCGCCGAATCACCTGCGCCTGGAACAGGCGGCTGATGATCGTCCCCCCCCCATCGACGACGTCCACCGCCGTCGCCTCGGCGGACGTCACCTTCAGAAACTGGTCGGGGCTGTGCAAGGCGTCCCCGAAGTCCGCCGGTTCCGGGACCTTCGGAACTTCTCAATCCACCTCCACGTCCACATCCACCTCCACCCCCTCCTGCTGCTCCTGCCGCTGCTCCTGCCGCTGCTCCTGCCGCTGCTCCTGCGGCTGCCCCTCCACCTCCTCCGCCCCGGCCGGCACGGGCACCGGACGCGGGTCCACTTCCAATTGAAAATTGGCGTAGTGGATGGGGACCTGCAGATGTGCAACACCACAAGCATAAAACAATGCACACAACGACACCACTGCAACAGCCAAGACAACGCGAAAACCAGCCACGGAACAACGTTTCCGATAAAGCCCAACGAATTAAATTCAGGCGCCTAAACGGCACTTGGCGCGCGCCAACTAGCTATTTCGCGCGCCAAAACTGGACTTGACGCGCGAAAAAACTGGACTTGGCGCGCGCCAACCAAACACTTGGCGCGCCAACCGGTCACTTGGCGCGCGCCAAGATGGAAGTTGGCGCACGCCAACTGCGAAGTTGGCGCGCCAATAGTAAGAAAAAGTGCTTTTCCATTGCTTTGAGGCATACTCTAGTTGTATTAGAGATGCACTGAGCATCCATGCATTTCTATCTTAGTATTGGTCCCACCAAAGCTGGTGATAACACATTTTGACCTATGGAACCAAACACCCAATCAGGATATGGAGTGGACCCCTTAATCCCCTTTCAATGTGAGACAAATCATCTTTTCCTGAGTTGACTGAGAACTGACATATCCAAAGCAGAGCCTATGAATTTATCTATGCTTTTCCATGAATTCTTAGCTATCCTAGTGGTATGCACCCTAGGGGGCTGGGCACCTCTTTTTGAGAGGTCCTGGGTTCAATTCCTGGTCAGCCTAGCTAAGTAGGAAGATCCCATGTGACATGGCAGTGACCTCATCGCCACATGCCCTGCCACCTCAGCACATATGGGACCCAAAACAAAGAGTGCACATCTCCTGAGATGGCACTATGGAGAGAGAGTGACCATGGGGCAGTTTTCCAACTCTTTTCCAAAACATTTCAGCTATCTTTGTGAATATGCATTCATTTGTGACCTGAGTTGCAGTTTCTGTGAATATCCAATCATCTTTCACTGTTTACACTGCAGCCCTTCATGCTTTGATCCTGATTCTCTTCTCCTTGCACACTTCTGGCTTGGGTTATCCTGGATTGACTCTATTTCTGCAAACAAAAGGTTTTCATCTTCCAAAACAAGCAGCAGGAAACCCTACAGCAACAGCAAGCAGCAGGAGAAGCAAAAACACAGTGCTGAAACCACTATAAACCTTTCTGGTAGCAGAGGCTGCCTGTCTCTGCGCACCGGCAGCAACCCCGCGCCGTACATCCAGTGCGCCGAGTACGGGCATATATAAGCAGAAGGGTGACTGAAGATGGACACAAAGAAGGAGGACGCCGACGCGAAGACAGCGCCAGCGCCTGAGGCACCAGCAAGGCCGGCGCTGTACCTTCGGCGGAGCCCTTACATGGGCCAGTGGATGCGGCTGAGGACTCCTTGGATGGACTCCAGACGGCCTTCGGGGCCCTGTCCGTCGAAGAGGTGGTCGTGGTCACTCAGCCTGTGAAGAGGAAGAGAAGAGAGAGCGAGAAGGATGCTGGAGAAGAAGCAGACGAAGGAGAGGAACAAGCGCAAGACCCTACCTTCGAAGGCGCACCAAGCGCTTCTGGCCTCCTCGCATCACCCTCTCCTATAACCACCACACTCCCAGCCGCTGCAACATCCACTTCCACAACCACCCCGCCTATGGCAGAGGGCACAGGCTTTACTGGCATGCCTCCCTACCCCGCCTATGGCATGGGCCCACCTACCACTGCGCTCCATGAGGCAACTACTGCCAGTGAGCCGGTGGCTTCCAGCTCTGCGCCGCGATGGTATGCGGCTGAATATCCCCATCCACTACCCGCTACTGGAACCTATGTGGATGGTCCTGGGTATGCACCTGGCTATGCAACCTTGAGTGGGTTGAGGAGAGGACCTGACTCTCTTGGTGGCAGGAGTAGAGGATCGGGAAGATCCTCCAACAGGTCCCTGACGCGGTCGGAGATCAACGAGGTGCTCCGAGGAGCCACTTCAAAAATCGTGGGCGACCTCACTCAGGAGATCCGTGAGAAGCTGGAGCCCCTGATGATCCCGCCCCAAGCGTCACCTATCTCGGTGGGAATGTCACCCCACCGAGTACAGGCTAACCACCTGGCGGCAGGGTTGACAAATACCCTGGGGAGCCTGAGGAGCAGACCGATGCCGACGCCTGCAGCTCTTCCGAGAAGTCCTTTCGTGCCGAGAACGGCCCAGCCGCCCTACAGCCACGTGACGAACTCGACGAGGCCCGAGCTGGACCGGCTGGGGCTGACAGCCTTGAGGGCTATGGTGGACGTAGACCCTTATGGCTCTAGTGATCTAGGCGGAGACCCCTCCGATGATGAGCCGCCGTCGATGGATTCTTCTTCGCCCTCAGATGACGAGGACCCAGAGGACCCCGAGGACCCAAGGGGTAAGAAGAAGAAGAAGAAGAAGAAGAAGACCTGACGCCCTGAGGGACGCAGGTCTCAGGAGGCGAAGGCTATTGCCACCTCCAAGATCGTGGTGAACCTGCCTGAGTTCACAGGCAAGGACCTCAGCGATTTCGCTGAGAATTTTGGCCGGTTTCTACGACTGACCGGCCAAACCCACGCTAGTGGACGAGTCAAGTGCGATCTGCTCCTGCAGTGCTGCAAGACCAAGTACCTGGAGAAGCAGGTCAGGCAGATCATGACTAACTCCGCCACCTTTGCCGATGTGTTGGTTGCCCTGGAGAGGCAGTACCTGACCTACGAAACCGACCTCTCCATCAGGGCCGAGATCCAGAACCTGCCCGTGCTGCCCAACAACCCCAAACCTGGCAGGGTCTCTGAGCTGTTGGCTGACCTGGATCACTGGGCTGGACGACTGACGCCCGGTTCCTACAGCAGCGACGACCTGCTGTTCTGGTTGGTGGCCAAGCTCCCTCGAGAGCTATGGGACGAGTGCCGTTCGACGGCGGAGCGCAAGGCTAGATCCCTCCGCTACGAGGATCTATGCGTGCTACTACTGGAGCTGGCGCTGGAGAAGGAGAGCGACCAGCACTTGAACAACTACCGTCCTGGTGGTGGAGGTTCTGGAGGCCATGGCAAAGGGTACCAAGGGTCCCGACCTGGGCAGGGGAATACCCCCAAACATGCCCACGCCCGTATCATGGAGAACGTGAAGGAGCTATTCTGGTGTGATGCCAGAGACAAGCAGGGCCACCTGCAGCACGCCCCTGACTGCGAGCAGCGAGACTGCTTCGTAGTACAGGGGAAGCAGCAGGAGAAGAACACCGGCGCTAAAGCGAAGCTGCCGGATCATTACCGGTGCACCATCACGTGTGCATTCTGCGGTAAGCGGAAGCACTACGAGGATGAGTGCTACCACAAGCAACGCCTATCGGCGAAGCTTAAAGGGGAAGGTCCTGGCAAAGGCTCAAGCAAAGGTGGAGGCAAAGGCAAAGGCAACGACTCTGGCAAGGGCAAGTCGAAGGGACGTGGGCAAGGACAAGACAAGGGTCAAGGTGGACGAGGAGGAGGCGCTAACCGCCAGCCCGACAACAAGAACAAGGACAAGAACGGAGGCAACCCCAACCCTAATCCAGGGGGGAACTCCGAGCCCTCTGGAGGGCAGTCTGGTCCTACCACACGCTCACAAACGCAGGCCCAGCAAGAACAAGGAGCCAAGCGTGAGCATGAAGGTGGTGATGACGGCAACGCTAAGAAGAGGAGCCGTTTCATGAGGATGGCCCGCAAATTGCGGAACAAGGGGTTCGAGGTGACCTGTCCCGCGGAGTTCTGACGGGGACGCTCAGGTGGCACCCAAGACCTGGTGTATTGGGTACGTATCCGACTAGGGGGACGCGAATACCTGGGGGTATTGGACACTGGCGCCACCATATCAATAGTCGCCAAGAAAATTTTACCTTGTGGGAGCCTGAAGAACACCATGACCACCGCTGCTATACGCATGGGGGATGGACATGTGGTGCACAGCTGCGGGGACTGTGAAGTGGAGGTACCTATGGGCTCCCGGACTATCGCCCATCGGTTCTACGTGATGGACACTGAGGCCTTCAACTTTATACTGGGTACTGACTTCTTCGTACAGCACTCCCAGATACAATCCCTGACGCTGCAAGCGCCCTACCTTCTCTACGTGGACCACGGCAGTGGCAGAGAGTCTGTGCCACTGGAGCAGTCGGAACATACCTCGAGTTACCTGAGACTATCGAAGGAGGAGCCCTCGAACATGATGGCGGCCTCCAAAACTGAGGACTATCAACTATTGGGGGAAGTCCTAGACCAAGGTCTGAAGGAGTTGGGTTACTCTCGAGAAGACCTGAGTGTGGAGTTGTTCGCCAGCGACAAGCAACATGTACTGGACCTTTACTGCAGCAAGGGGAAGAACTGCAGCTACAAATTTTACTGGCCCTCTTTCGGGATGGCCTACGGGAACCCCAGGTTCAGTGAACTGGGGAAGGTGCTGACCAAGGTGGCCTTGGAACGTTCCCGTATGGTCCTGTGTTCCCCCGATTGCAGAGCCCATGGGGGCAACGAGTACTGGCGAAACCTCCTGGACAGGCTGACTATCAGCTCTGTTCGTTTGCCTGATGAGGCCATCTACGTGCCTCTGGGACGCAAGACGCCTATTGGGAAGCCCGGATGGGGGAGTATGCTCAGCGTGGTGGACGGAAGTCTTACCTCCATTCCCTGGGAGGACCTGGACCCGACTCTGGTCCAGGCTATACAACGAGAAAGCGATGGACTCGCCTTGGGTGACTTGAAGGATCGCCTACGACCTCAAGATGCTGTTGAGACTACACCCGGAGGAGATGAGTACGTCGTAACTGACACCAACGCCCCCCACTCTCCCTGTCATGTACCTGTTCCTGATGGAGTCTCTGAGTGTGGACTATCTGAGCTACCTAGCTCTATCCACTCAGACGACGAAACTGAGCACGACGCCTTCTTCGTGCAGACCTGTGTGGAGGAAGTGGAGAACGCCGAGTACGTCGCCCCACTGAAACCCCTACTCTCCATGAGGGTGGAAGACCCCGTGGACGAGGAGCATGACCCTCGATCCCGGCTCAGGGAGTATGTG
The DNA here is from genome assembly GCA_964036045.1 of Eutreptiella sp. 'Long Island Sound 2002'. Taxonomy (NCBI): domain Eukaryota; phylum Euglenozoa; class Euglenophyceae; order Eutreptiales; family Eutreptiaceae; genus Eutreptiella; species Eutreptiella sp. 'Long Island Sound 2002'. The sequence goes on from OZ038379.1 coordinate 173,692,243, forward strand.
GATTCCAAGAGGAAGTTGGTGGCGAAAAAGCTATGCTACGCGAAGCCTACCCGCAGCTCATGGCCACTGAAGCAAGGACGTATGGGAGACCTATGCCAATTGAAGGAGGACCTCGAACAGAAGATCACCACCTGGCAAAGGGAGGTAGATCTTAAGCTCATGAAGAGCGTGTGGGGCGCCCATGTGAGGACCCCAGAGGAGGACGACCTCTCGGAGGAATGTGTATGCGAACCCCCTCGAGCGTGCCTCTGTTGCCATCGTCCATCAGAGATGGTCGAACAAGACCCTCTATATGCCTACCAAGGGCTGAAGGATACTACCACGGGCGAAGAGTCGGTGGAGGACCACCTCCCGACGTCTATTACTCAGGGGGCAAGCAACTTACACTCTGACGAGGACATGGAGGACAAGATCAAGGTATTGGACCCGCGGGTACAGAAGCTTATAAGGACCTATCTGGAGGTGTTCGGAGAACTACCCCCTCCAGCCTCATGTGACAAGCTGGTACAGATGGACCTCAAGCTGAAACCCGAGTTCGTGGGTCACAAGATCCGGAGGAGACCCTATCCAGCTCCTAAAGAGCAGGCCGACGAGATTGAGCGACAGATACAAGAATGTATCGACGCTGGCCTAGTCCTGGAGTACAAGGACGGGGACTACCCCCTACACTGCAGCCCCTGTTTCCTGGTGGCTAAACCTGGGTCTACAGCCAAACGGCTGGTAGTGGACTACGGAGAGCTGAACAAGAAGACGTTGAACCACTCAGGGTCCATTCCCAATATGGAGTCTACCCTGGAGAAGATAGCCTCCTGCCGCTACAAGACCAAGATGGACAAGCGAAGCGGATTCTGGCAAGTGGATCTGACGCCCAACGCTCAGGAACTACTGGCCTTCATCACCCCTCAGGGGAGGGTGTTCAAGTGGAAGGTCATGCCGTTTGGCGTGGCTAACGCACCCGCTCTATTCCAAGAGCTGATGAACAAGATCTTGTCCATCCTACGAAGGAGACCTAAGGTTCAGGAGCTCATATCCCGTGGTGCCCAGATGGAGGCTCACATCGACGATGTATGCCTCGGGACCAATACCCAGGAGGATCACCTAATCCTCTTGGGTGAGTTCTTTGCGGTCTGCCAGGAGAAACACACACGACTCAAGCTGGAGTAGTGTGAGTTCATGCAGGAGACCATGCAGTACCTGGGGTTTGACGTTGGCTATGGGTGGTGGACCCCAGCGGCCTCTAAGGCCAAACCCCTGATGGATGCCAAGGTACGACACGAAGACCCCAAGAAAGGACTTCATGATGTACGCAGTTTCATTGGGGCACCGCAACTTCTATCGCCGCCACATCAAAAGCTTCACCTACACCAGCGCCGTCCTGACGGACTTGATCAAGAAGAGTACTACTTGGCGCTGGGGCCCACAAGAGCAACAAGCCTTTGACGAGCTCAAAGACAAGGTAGCCAACGCTAAGTGCTTGGGCGTGCCTAGGGCGCAAGGGGAGATTATCCTGGTGACCGACGCCAGCAATGTGGGCGGTGGTGGAACGTTGTTCCAATGGCAAGCACTAGAGAAGGAGGAGTTCCATTCGGCCATTTCCCAATGGGGGACGGAAGGTCTCAACCGAGATGGAACCCTCAAGCACAGCTACCCTGACGACAAGTGGGTCCTAGTACCTCTGGGCCACTGGAACTGGAAGTGGAACCAGGCCAGGGGGAACTACTCCACCTATGAGCAGGAATTGCTCGCGGGTATGCTGGTGCTATCCTCACAAGCACGACTGTTGGGGAGTAACCCTGTGGTCTGGCTGTGCGACCAAGAACCGGTCCGCAGTTTCCAGAAGGGTCCCCCACCTGAGAAGGCCAAGCTACGACGTTGGTGGACCTACCTCAGTCAACTACGGCTGACGGTACACCATATCCAGGGAGTGAAGAACGAGTGTGCCGACTACATCAGCCGCAACAACTTCGACGCCCTGATTGGTGCCCGGTCTGAAGCGCTGGCTAAGGAGGCGTTCAGCCGTATGGACGTCCACTTGGACCTCAACATGACGATGATACGCCCCCTGGATGGACTCCAACAATCGGAGTACCTGAAGGAGTTCGGGGATATCTACAAGCGCCTGGAGAAACGCCTTGAACCCCTCCTGGTCAACCAAGACCAGTGGAAGAGGGACAAGAGCTACCTATGGCACGAGGACCGTATTGTGGTGCCTAGTGACCGAGTCCCAGCGCTGCTGAAGTGGACCCATGAGTCCAGTGGTCATGTGGGTGCTGACCGCACCCTGAGGCTGTTCAAGCAGTGGTTCCACACTACGTGGACTGACGACCAACTGCGGAAAACCCTCCAGCCTATCGTGGACAAGTGCCCGTGCAGGTCCTGTAAACCAGGGGATATCAGGGACAGAGGTCTCTACTCGACCCTGCCCATCCCTCACTGTGCTAACAGTGTTCTATACGTGGACTACACGGAGATGCCGAAGTTTGGAGGCTATGACTTCGCCCTCGTGGTAACCTGTGGGTTGACCAGGTTTACCAGGGTATTCCCTTGTACCAAGCACATTACCGGGGAGGAGACTATCAAGATACTCCTGGAGGAGTGGTTTTGTGTCTATGGGGCGCCCAAGGAGATCAACTCCGATGAGGACGTGCGAGTACGCTCAGATACTGGCTGGTACAAGAGGGTCCTGAGATCCCTCAATGTCCAGGTGTCTACGGGGATTCCCTACTCTCACACGAGCAACCCCCTATGTGAGCGACAGATCCGTGTCCTGAAGGAGAACGTACGGATATGGTGCAAAACTGAACGCACCAGAGACTGGGTGAGACTACTCCCCGTCATATCCTTGATGATGAATCCCCAAGAGAGTTCAGCTACTGGCTACTCGCCCCATGAGCTATTCCTGGGGCGCCCGGCATGGTTCCTACATGCCCCCTATCCAGAGGACACCCATTCTTCTGTGGGTGAATGGGTCCAAGAGCAACAAGCGAAGGTGGACAAGGCTAAGGCTATGCTCCAGAGAGTGAGGGAGCGTCAGTGGAACAAGAAGAACAAGCACCGAGTACCGGCCACCTACCAAGAGGGGGACTGGGTGCTGGTGCACCACAGTCGACTACCCGCCTGGCCACGCTCTACCAGCGATGACCCATACTTCGGGCCGTACAAGATCCTATCAGTGGATGGACACCGTATCACCGTGCGGTGTTCTCCCCGTCTAGGGGGGACCCTGGTGTGCGCTGCTCAACACCTGAAGCGCTACTATGATCCTGAAGACCTCTGTGGGGAGGAGTGGGAGCTGAACGACGAGGAAATCGCAGCTCTGGACCTACAAGGGGCTGCCAGCCCTATGGAAGTTGAAGGTGAACTCCCCGACATAAACGCCGAGGAGATGGCTAAGGAGGGCTTCTACCTGGTGAAGTCTGTCCTACGCCACCGCTATCGCCAGGGTTGGCGCTTCCTCACCCTCTGGGAAGGGTTTGGAGTCGAAGAGGCCACCTGGGAGCCCTTCTCTGCATTTGTTCTACCTGAGGGACGCCTAAACTCAGTTCTGGTTGACTACTTGTCCCAGAACAACCTTGGTGAGTTGCTGAGGCTCGCTGAGACGCTTGCCTCCAAGACTAAAGCTAGGGACTGAACCTTACCCTTACCTGCCAAAGCGTATGTGTGAGTGTGCTATTCCTAAGGTCCTGAGAGCAAGCCGCAGAAGTGGTGTCCTAATTATACCCAAGTCTGCACGCTTGCTAAACCTGGAGGGTTGGCTTATTGATGGCACGGGGTACGCCCCGGGTCTCCCCTCCCCTAAGCGCCCAATTTCTGTGCTGGCGCAAAACCTTTGGGGAATACCCAGCGTACTAATCCAGGTATTGTTTTCCCTACCTATCTGTCTACTACAGGGAGGGGTGGCCAAAAGCTATGAAGGCATGAAAACGTCGTTTTGCTAAGTGGCCAAAACACTGACCTAACCACTGCCACAGCCCACCAACCCTGCTAAAATTGCAGGAAACGGGTGGGACAGTGACACACGCACTACAGGTCCTACACACCCTACAGTGGCACCATCCTGGTGGGCGAGCACTGGGGCAACTGGCTCAAGCCCCCACTCAGGACTACAACTCCTACACGCACGCTCTACTGGGCGTTGCGAAGGCAAAGGTCTCGTGGGTCCTAGCGACCCTCCTGTGAAATGACAAGAGAACACAGCGCTGCTAAGCAACTGTGGCCTAACAGGGGACGCCACAACGCGTTTCCCCTGCTAGGGCTTGAAGGGAAGAGGTGCTCTTGCGTGCACGGCGCAGATGTCGAAGGAGTCGGACTCCCTGCTCTGCCACAGGCAGAGGGGAGTTACTTGTTTGTGTGATCTGCACCCTTGTTTAGCAGGGCATGAAAGAATTGGTATGCTGCTGCACCAATCACCCTACCTGCCCACCTGTAAAGCAAAGGCAAATGAAGGGGCGTTTGCGGCGGAGGAACCAAGCCACTCTCCACGTATTATACGCTTCTCAGAGTGACCTATAATACACTGTCCGCAAACACGCTGCAGAAGCAGCTACCCCTGTCAAGCAAGCAAGCGTTAAGGGACTGCTCAGGTTCTCTTAAAGAACGTACCGAGGAGCCCCTGAGTAGCCTAAACAAGGTTTACCGTGCGCACTTCGCGTGGCCTACCTTTTAATGCGTGTGTGCATGCGCGAGTATGCACGAGCGTTTTGGGCAAACCTTCCCATCTCAACCTCAATCACGACTCCACCAGGGGGTGGCCCCGCCTGGGCTTACTCACCTTACCGACCGCTGGAGAGGGAGAGCAGGTGAGGGGCGCATGCGAAGAACGTTGCTATGCACTTGTGTGTATGTCTAATCACCCTGATCTGACCGCTAATCATCTGCAATCTTTCTAATCAATCCCTCTATCGCGTCCTATCGTTGTTAGCGCTGCTACAAGACTCGTTCACGGAGACACGAGACGAGCAATGTGTATGCGGCATATGAGACGAGCATACCTGTAGTTTATACCTGATTCATTGAAGTCTTTTCGTTCATTTTCAAATTCTTGAATTTTTGATTCTTCTAATAGTGTGGGTGGAATCTGTATGTTTATTTATTAATGTGTGTCTCGTCATTTTCAAGACTACGTGAGACATACGTTTATAATTCCATTATTTCTCCATTTTCCGGCGCTTCGCTAGGAGCCGCTCCTACGCGCCGCCATTTTATGCGTATGAATTTCTGGATTTAAAAAATCCAGAGATGACTATAATTTCTATAAAAATGTGCTTCTGATGCACAATTGGATTCTGCTCAGGTGTGTGGTTTCAGAAAAATTCTAGGCCGTCATTTGACGGATTTTGGTGTCGTCGCTTCGTTTTTGCGTGGATTCGTCCATAATTCTCCCATTCCTGCCTCTGCAGATACCCACGCGCAGCTCCGCTGAGTAGGCCGTGTTCGGGCCGAAACGCAGCAGCCTGGAGAGACTGAGCAGAACCCAAGACCCCACCAAGGGGCAAATTAATTTTTTCCACGACTCCCTTTGCCCTAAGACAGGTCACAGGTCGCCAGCAGGTTTACGAGAACCCATGCGAGTGTGTATATGGTGTCTTGCGTTGGGTTTGTGTCGCGCTGCGTCTTGGAGGGGGGGATGCACATGCACATGTTTTGGCTGAGTCTTCTGTAGGAAATGTTACAAACAGAGCAGCAAAAGAGCGCCAGCCATGGTGAGCGCCCATTTTTCTGTGTGAGGGAAACTATAGGTATTTTAAAGTAGATGTGGAAACCAAGGAAAGGCCAAGAAAAATTCCCTTTTTCCTAAAATGCGACAGGGGTGGCCACCACAGCACAAGGGGGGAGTAAGAAAAAGTGCTTTTCCATTGCTTTGAGGCATACTCTAGTTGTATTAGAGATGCACTGAGCATCCATGCATTTCTATCTTAGTATTGGTCCCACCAAAACTGGTATTAACACATTTTGACCTATGGAACCAAACACCCAATCAGGATATGGAGTGGACCCCTTAATCCCCTATCAATGTGAGACAAATCATCTTTTCCTGAGTTGATTGAGAACTGACATATCCGGGGCAGAGCCTATGAATTTATCTATGTTTTCTCATGAATTCTTAGCTATCCTAGTGGTATGCACCCTAGGGGGCTGGGCACCTCTTTTTGAGAGGTCCTGGGTTCAATTCCTGGTCAGCCTAGCTAAGTAGGAAGATCCCATGTGACATGGCAGTGACCTCATCGCCACATGCCCTGCCACCTCAGCACATATGGGACCCAAAACAAAGAGTGCACATCTCCTGAGATGGCACTATGGAGAGAGAGTGACCATGGGGCAGTTTTCCAACTCTTTTCCAAAACATTTCAGCTATCTTTGTGAATATGCATTCATTGGTGACCTGAGTTGCAGTTTCTGTGAATATCCAATCATCTTTCACTGTTTACACTGCAGCCCTTCATGCTTTGATCCTGATTCTCTTCTCCTTGCACACTTCTGGCTTGGGTTATCCTGGATTGACTCTATTTCTGCAAACAAAAGGTTTTCATCTTCCAAAACAAGCAGCAGGAAACCCTATGTAAGGTTTTCGTGCAACCTATATTCTCGCTTTTTTCAGTGCAAAAACCTGATATATGTACACCCACAGAAAACCACGATCCCAGCACTGTTTTGGACAGTGTTGGTATCAGTGGATGAGGAATTTCTGTAGTTTTACATTCATGGTGTTTTCACCATTTTCTGTACAATAAAACTGAGTTTGGGTCGGCGACGGCCAGTCCTGAGATCGCGCGCGCTGATCCAGAAATTGTCGATTTCTGACGATTTTTAAGATATTTCAATCAGTTGTATTGATAAGATTAATTGTATATCAGTTTTAAGCATAAGCGGATGTTACGGCACTATCGCGACGCCGTTCCGTGCCAGTTTTTTTGGCGCAAGTACGCCATGTTCATGAATTTTTATAAAATTGTACGTGTCTTGAATCCTGAAGTTAAGTACACCAAATTGCAGCCCATTAGTAGGGCTTTGCATGCATATGCTGATTTGGTTTCCAAACGCGTCGGTGCACCGGCACCACGCGTTGGGGGGAGACCCATGATCATGTGGTAAATATGCATTGTTTTGCTCATATTTCATTGTTATATGTCCCCTTTTGTTCATATCTTCTTAGGACATGAAAGGGACCGTTTCGAAATCACTCCCGTGATTTCGTCGAACACGTAGTATGTTTCCGTCGCCTTTTGTGGTTGCATTTGTGGTGTATTTTTGGGTTATTTGAAGGAAAACTTGGATAAGTTTCAAGGAAAACAAGTTCAAGGTCATTCATTTCCAAAAATGAAAAGAATTTCGAAACGCCCTCAACTACGACGACGACGACGACGACGACGTTGAAGACGACGACCACGACGACGCAAACATTGTCGACGAGATCTATGGAGCAATTGGTAAACCCCAAAATCATGTTCAAGAAGGTCCTTGGTGCCTACACCATTTGAGGACCATTTGACTACTTTGAGCCCTATTACAAGGACATTGACGACCAAGGAGACCTTCACCATCGCGCTGGGACTGCGTAGCGCTGAAGAACAAGTTGCAGCGCGATTATCCCAATGGTGTCTGTCCGTGATAGTTTTCATTTGATTACTCCAGTTGTGTGCCATGGACAAAGTGCCATGGACCTTTGGATGGTTCTCAAGATTGATTACTCCAGTTGGGTGCCATGGACAAAGTGCCATGGACCTTTGGATGGTTCTCAAGATTATATCATGATCATTGGTGAGTTCTCAACCTCCAGCAAGGACGACAGCGCTGCCCACATCCTGCAGATTACGAAGTGGTCAAGTTGGAAGTCAAAAATATGAAGATTTGAGAAAATATAATTCATGGTATGGGCCAAGAAGATTGGTGACCAGAATTGTAATCATAATAACTATGGGCCATGAGAAATGGCCTTATTGGTTATTTCTGTGTTATATTATATGATCAGTGGATGATTTTAAAAGCTGTGAATTTTTCTGATTTGCTTTGTGTTGTCTTTGGTTTTAGGGTCAGGACATCTCAGAAGTGCATTTTTTATTTTTTGTTTGTTCACTATTTTTTATTTTAAATTCTGTGCAGAGGTCATTTTTTCATGATTAATTTCTGTCCAGGATTGCAGAAATTTTACTGTGATTGAGCCTGGGGGTCAGAGGACCCTATGTGTGAGGCACTTGTGAGTGCCATGAGTGGTGTGTGTGTAGACATGTACATTACATGCGGGTACCGGAACCCAGCGGTGCCTCCTAAAATCCCAGGTCCGGGATCAAAGTAAAAATCTGTGTTTTTTTATTGCTCCTCGGCTTATCTTCATAGATTCAGCCACAGAAGCACCCATTTTCTTCGGGTGTTTCTGAGCTTGGGAGGGGAGTGTTAACCCGTGGAGCAATTCAGTTGCGTGGTTAACACCCGACCCAAATGCTTTGCATTTTTCCCACCCAATTTTGTTGTTGCACTGCACCTTTCTTTTGCTTTTCAGCCTGAGATGTGTCTCAGGACTTGGGAGGGGAGTGTAAGGTTTTCGTGCAACCTATATTCTCGCTTTTTTCAGTGCAAAAACCTGATATATGTACACCCACAGAAAACCACGATCCCAGCACTGTTTTGGACAGTGTTGGTATCAGTGGATGAGGAATTTCTGTAGTTTTACATTCATGGTGTTTTCACCATTTTCTGTACAATAAAACTGAGTTTGGGTCGGCGACGGCCAGTCCTGAGATCGCGCGCGCTGATCCAGAAATTGTCGATTTCTGACGATTTTTAAGATATTTCAATCAGTTGTATTGATAAGATTAATTGTATATCAGTTTTAAGCATAAGCGGATGTTACGGCACTATCGCGACGCCGTTCCGTGCCAGTTTTTTTGGCGCAAGTACGCCATGTTCATGAATTTTTTTAAAATTGTAGGTGTCTTGAATCCTGAAGTTAAGTACACCAAATTGCAGCCCATTAGTAGGGCTTTGCATGCATATGCTGATTTGGTTTCCAAACGCGTCGGTGCACCGGCACCACGCGTTGGGGGGAGACCCATGATCATGTTGTAAATATGCATTGTTTTGCTCATATTTCATTGTTATATGTCCCCTTTTGTTCATATCTTCTTAGGACATGAAAGGGACCGTTTCGAAATCACTCCCGTGATTTCGTCGAACACGTAGTATGTTTCCGTCGCCTTTTGTGGTTGCATTTGTGGTGTATTTTTGGGTCATTTGAAGGAAAACTTGGATAAGTTTCAAGGAAAACAGGTTCAAGGTCATTCATTTCCAAAAATGAAAAGATGTTAACCCGTGGAGCAATTCAGTTGCGTGGTTAACACCCTACAGCAACAGCAAGCAGCAGGAGAAGCAAAAACACAGTGCGGAAACCACTATAAACTTTTCTCCAATCAGCTTTTTGGCGCGCGCCAAATTCGTGTCACGTGTGACAACATCGCATGCATGCAAGGCACCTTCTCGCTGCAGGAGCAGATGGTGCGGCGGGCATTGTCCACGCGGACGAGGTCCAACATCTTGGCTTCCTGGGAGCTCAGGGGCGGGGTGAAGTGGGCCATGGCCATCCATCCGCGAGGGTCGTGCGGTACCGGCCCATCATGGCACAGCAAAACCTGCTAAGAACCCCCCTGGTCAGGGCGAAGTTAACACGGGTGGCGTCAATTCGCCAGACCAAGTGGAAATTGCCCGGCTGGTCCCACTTGCCGAAGAGGGCGGCCTCCAGGGGTTCGCGGAGGGGGGGAAACTGGGGGAAGGATTCGGCGTCCGGGGAGGTGAGGGTGTAGGAGATGGGAAAATAGCCCCCGGGGAAGTGCTCGGAGCCCACGTTGGCGATTTCGGCATCGACCACCGGCTGCACCTCGGGGTTAGGCGGTGCAGCGGGGGCAGACGTGGGGTCGGTGACTGTCACCTTCTTCCCCTTGCTCCTCTTGGGTTGCTTTGGAGGCATGATAAAGTGAAATGCCTAGAAGGGAAAGGGAATGCATAAAGGGTGCAAAGGAAGAGGAAGAATGGGGCAGTTGGCGTGCGCCAAAACCGGAGTTGGCGCGCGCCCACTCAAGAGTTGGCGCGCCAAGTTGGCGCGCCAACTTGGCAGTTGGCTCGCCAACTATGCAGTTGGCGCGCGCCAAGTGCCAAGTTGGCGCGCCAACTTTGACTTGGCCTCCAAAAAGTTGGCTTGGACCCAAAAAACCCACATATTGCAACATATCAACAAAGCAACGCAACCAAAAGCTGTAAAATATCAATAGTTCCTCACGTTTCATGCACAAGGCGTAGCAACAACACAGTGCACAAGTACAAGCAAGTTGAATGCTCTCGACATGGAGTTGACCAGGAGCTGGCGAATGTACAGTATCTGGGGTTGGCTTCGTAGTTACATACCACAGTTCCTCATCCGCAAAATATACCCGAACCTTGTCAGCCAATTTTTGTGCATTGCAAAGGTTGCTTCTGGAGGTCCCATTCCACCTTGGTACTTCAAAGTACAGGAACAGACGCTCATTAACCTGCCTGAGCATCTTAATGCGGCGCAACACCAGTGTTCCTGCCCCCCCACCTCTATCACAAAAGGAGGACCAAATGTCCTTCAGCACCCTGTTGCTCCCTTCCAAAAGAATTCGGGAAAACATTCTTAGGCCATAGGGCCTTATGGCCTGAATAGTGACTGTAGCATCGTGCAACATCAAGTTAATATAAGGTGATCTTATTGCTGGACAAACCCACCTCTGGAAAGCCTGGGCAACCTCTGGAGCCTGCAATGCAGCCTCTTCAAATATCGTGCCATACATGTCCCCCGGTAGTATGTACATGGCAACCACTGCTGTGTGCATCCTCATGTCACCCCCAAGGAGGGGGGCCAGGTCCTCCCAAACCTTTAGAAGGCACCAAGTCTCTTCCCCATCTGGCTCTGCCGTCCCCTGTAGTGCTATGTGACAACCAGACCTGTGAAGAATAGCCTGAACAGAGACCCTAGTACTGGGACGCACAGACTTGGCCAATCTGCGTACCAAGGCAGTGACCTGCCTCCCTACAAAAATCAGAAGGTGCAGAACACATGGTATAAGGTGACGCCGCCTCAGAGGCACCTTCAACAACCTGCTCTGGACAACACCAAATATATCCATGGGCCTGCACTTGGCCCCAGGTGCAATAAGCCCTAGCAACTGCTCATCTCGCTCGGTGGTTCTATCCACATCCTGTTGCCACCACGTTGCACTGGACTTGCACCACGTCATGTAAGTGAACAGACTACCTGCCATCCAATGTGTAGTGACACCCGACAACCGACGCAGCCAAGGGCTATCCCCACCGCAGAAAATCCTGCAGCGTCTGGATGCACCCCGGATGGGAACCACACCACTGTCAAGGGCACTCTGCAGAAAAGCAAGATTGTTAGCCCAGACCTGGGACAACACAGAGGTGGACTTCTCACCACAAAGGGCGACGTTGACAGTCCAGTGGTAGGACAACGTCCTTGCCAAGTGACCATGGTTGGCAAAGGAAACGGACATCCGGCACCACGATTCCCCCCCACAAGGCAACCCATCCCCCCTCACAATGATCCACAGCTCTCCTTGGCACTCCCTGGGGTATTGGAGGTTAGAAACAATGGAATCAAAAGAAAATATATAGTCAAAAAAGTGCTGCAGGGGCCACTGCGAAAAGACTGTGACCAGTAAGAAAAAGTGCTTTTCCAATGCTTTGAGGCATACTCTAGTTGTATTAAAGATGCACTGAGCATCCAGGCATTTCTATCTTAGTATTGGCCCCACCAAAAGTGGTGATAACACATTTTGACCTATGGAACCAAACGCCCAATCAGGATATGGAGTGGACCCCTTAATCCCCTATCAATGTGAGGCAAATCATCTTTTCCTGAGTTGACTGAGAACTGACATATCCGGGGCAGAGCCTATGAATTTATCTATGTTTTCTCATGAATTCTTAGCTGTCCTAGTGGTATGCACCCTAGGGGGCTGGGCACCTCTTTTTGAGAGGTCCTGAGTTCAATTCCCGGTCAGCCTAGCTAAGTAGGAAGATCCCATGTGACATGGCAGTGACCTCATCGCCACATGCCCTGCCACCTCAGCACATATGGGACCCAAAACAAAGAGTGCACATCTCCTGAGATGGCACTATGGAGATAGAGTGACCATGGAACAGTTTTCCAACTCTTTTCCAAAACATTTCAGCTATCTTTGTGAATATGCAATCAGATGTGCTTTGAGTTGCAGTTTCTGTGAATATCCTTTCATCTTTCACTGTTTACACTGCAGCCCTTCATGCTTTGATCCTGATTCTCTTCTACTTGCATATCTCTGGCTTGGGCTATCCTGGATTGATTGTATTTCAGCAAACAAAAGCTTTTCATCTTCAAAAACAAGCAGCAGGAAACCCTACACCAGCAGCAAGCAGCAGGAGAGGCAAAAACACAGTGTTGAAATCACTATAAACTTTTCTGGTAGCAAGAAGCAGACTGTCTCTGCGTACCGGCAGCAACCCCGCGCCGTACATCCAGTGCGCCGAGTACAGTCATATAAAAGCAGAAGGGCGAACGAAGATGGACACAAAGAAGGAGGACACCGACGTGAAGTCAGCGCCTGAGGCACCAGCAAGGCCAGCACCTGGTGAACCTGGCCCTGGAGCTAGCGCTGTACCTTCGGAGCCCTTACATGGGCCATTGGAGGTAGCTGAGGACTCTTTGGATGGACTCCAGTCGGCCTTCAGGGCCCTCTCAGTCGAGGAGGTGGTCACGCAGACTGTGAAGAGGAAGAGAGAGAGCGAGAAGGATGCTGGAGACAAAGCAGATGAAGGAGAGGACCAAGGGCAAGACCTGACGAATGACCCTACCTTCGAAGGCGCACCATGCGCTTCTGGCCTCCACGCATCACCCTCTCCTATAACCACCACACTCCCAATTCTAGACCCAGCCGCTGCAACATCCACTCCCATAACCAACCCGCCTATGGCAGAGGGCACAGGCTTTACTGGTATGCCTGCCTACCCTGCTTATGGTATGGGCCCACCTACCACTGCGCTCCTTGAGGCAACTACTGCCAGTGAGCCGGTGGCTTCCAGCTCTGCGCCGCGATGGTATGCGGCTGAATATCACCATCCTCTACCCGCTACGGGAACCTATGTGGATGTTCCTGGGTATGCACCTGGGTATGCAACCTTGAGTGGGTTGAGGAGAGGACCTGAGTCTCTTGGAGGCAGGAGTAGAGGATCGGGGAGATCCTCCAACAGGTCCCTGACGCGGTCGGAGATCAACGAGGTGCTCCGAGGAGCCACTTCTAAAATCGTGGGCGACCTCACTCAAGAGATCCGAGAGAAACTGGAGCCCCTGATGATACCGCCCCAAGCGTCACCTACCATGGTGGGAATGTTACCCCATCGAGTACAGGCCAACCACCTGGCGGCAGGGCTGACAAACACCCTGGGGAGCCTGAGGGGCCGACCGATGCCGACCCCTGCAGCGATACCGAGAAGTCCTTTCGTACCGAGAACGGCCCAGCCGCTCTACAGCCACGTGACGAACTCTACGAGGGCCGAGCTGGACCGGCTGGGGCTGACAGCCTTGAGGGCAATGGTGGACGTGGAGCTTTATGGCTCTAGTGATCTAGGCGGAGACCCCTCCGATGATGAGCCGCCGTCTATGACTTCTGCTTCGCCCTCGGAGGACGATGACCCGGAGGACCCCGAGAACCCAAGGGGAAAGAAGAAGAAGCAGAAGAAGAAGACCCGACGCCCTGAGGGACGCAGGTCCCAGGAGGCGAAGGCTATTGCCACCTCCAAGATCGTGGTGAACCTGCCTGAGTTCACAGGCAAGGACCTCAGCGAGTTCGCTGAGAATTTTGGCCGGTTTCTCCGATTGACCGGCCAAACCCACGCTAGTGGACGAGTCAAGTGCGATCTGCTCCTGCAGTGCTGCAAGACCAAGTACCTGGAGAAGCAGGTCAGGCAGATCGTGACTAACTCCGCCACCTTTGCCGATGTGTTGGTTGCCCTGGAGAGGCAGTACCCGACCTACGAAACCGACCTCTCCATCAGGGCTGAGATCCAGAACATGCCCGTGCTGCCCAACAACCCCAAACCTGGCAGGGTCTCTGAGCTGTTGGCTGACCTGGATCACTGGGCTGGACGATTGACGCCCGGTTCCTACAGCAGCGACGACCTGCTGTTCTGGTTGGTGGCCAAGCTCCCTCGAGAGCTGTGGGACGAGTGCCGTTCGACGGCGGAGCGCAAGGCTAGATCCCTCCGCTACGAGGATCTATGCGTGCTACTCCTGGAGCTGGCGCTGGAGAAGAATAGCGACCAGCACCTGAACAACTACCGTCCTGGAGGAGGAGGTTCTGGAGGTCATGGCAAAGGGTACCAAGGGTCCCGACCTGGGCAGGGGACTACCCCCAAACACGCCCACGCCCGTATCATGGAGAACGTTAAGGAGCTCTTCTGGTGTGATGCCAGAGACGAGCAGGGCCACCTGCAGCACGCCCCTGACTGCGAGCAGCGAGACTGCTTCGTAGTCCAGGGGAAGCAGCAGGAGAAGAACACCGGCGCCAAAGCGAAGCTGCCGGATCATTACAAGTGCACCATCACGTGTGCCTTCTGCGGGAAGCGGAAGCACTACGAGGATGAGTGCTACCATAAGCAACGCCTATGGGCGAAGCTTAAGGGTGAAGATCCTGGCAAAGGCTCGGGCAAAGGTGGAGGCAAAGGCAAAGGCAACGACTCCGGCAAGGGCAAGTCGAAAGGACGTGGACAAGGGCAAGACAAGGGTCAAGGTGGACGAGGAGGAGGCGCTAACCGCCAGCCCGACAACAAGAACAAGGACAAGAACGGAGGCAACCCCAACCCTAATCCAGGGGGGAACTCCGAGCCCTCTGGAGGGCAGTCTGGTCCTACCACACGCTCACAAACGCAGGCCGAGGAAGAACAAGGAGCCAAGCGTGAGCATGAAGGTGGTGATGACGGCAACGCTAAGAAGAGGAGCCGTTTCATGAGGATGGCCCGCAAATTGCGGAACAAGGGGTTCGAGGTGACCTGTCCCGCGGAGTTCTGACGGGGACGCTCCGGTGGCACCCAAGACCTGGTGTTTTGGGTACGTATCCGACTAGGGGGACGCGAATACCTGGGGGTATTGGACACTGGCGCCACCATATCTATAGTGGCCAAGAAAACTTTACCTTGTGGGAGCCTGAAGAACACCATGACCACCGCTGCCATACGTATGGGGGATGGACATGTGGTGCACAGCTGCGGGGACTGTGAAGTGGAGGTACCTATGGGCTCCCGGACTATCGCCAATCGGTTCTATGTGATGGACACTGAGGCCTTCGACTTTGTACTGGGGACTGACTTCTTCGTACAGCACTCCCAGATAAAATCCCTGACGCTGCAAGCGCCCTGACTCCTCTACGTGGACCACGGCAGTGGCAGAGAGTCTGTGCCACTGGAGCAGTCGGAACATACCTCGAGTTACCTGAGGCTATCGAAGGAGGAGCCCTCGAACATGATGGCGGCCTCCAAAACTGAGGACTATCAACTATTGGGGGAATTCCTAGACCAAGGTCTGAAGGAGTTGGGTTACTCTAGAGAAGACCTGAGTGTGGAGTTGTTCGCCAGCGACAAGCAGCATGTACTGGACCTTTACTGCAGCAAGGGGAAGAACTGCAGCTACAAATTTTACTGGCCCTCTTTCGGGATGGCCTACGGGAACCCCAGGTTCAGTGAACTGGGGAAGGTGCTGACCAAGGTGGCCTTGGAACGTTCCCGTATGGTCCTGTGTTCCCCCGATTGGGGAGCCCATGGGGGCAACGAGTACTGGCGAAACCTCCTGGCCAGGCTGACTATCGGCTCTGTTCGGTTACCTGATGAGGCCATCTACGTGCCTCTGGGGCGTAAGACGCCTATTGGGAAACCCGGATGGGGGAGTATGCTGAGCGTGGTGGACGGAGGTCTTACCTCCATCTCCTGAAAGGATCTGGACCCGACCCTGGTCCAGGCTATACAACGAGAAAGCAATGCACTCGCCTTGGGTGACTTGAAGGATCGCCTACAACCTCAAGATGCTGTTGAGACTACACCCGGAGGAGATGAGTACGTCGTAACTGACACCAACGCCCCCAACTCTCCCTGCCATGTACCTGTTCCTGATGGAGTCTCTGAGTGTGGACTATCTGAGCTACCTAGCTCTATCCACTCAGATGACGAAACTGAGCACGACGCCTTCTTCGTGCAGACCTGTGTGGAGGAAGTGGAGAACGCCGAGTACGTCGCCCCACTGAAACCCCCACTCTCCATGAGGGTGGAAGACCCCGTGGACGAAGAGCTGCACCCTCAGTCCAGGCTAAGGGAGTATGTGGATTCCAAGAGGAAGTTGGTGGCGAAAGAGCTATGCTACGCGAAGCCTACCCGCAGCTCATGGCCACTGAAGCAAGGACGTATGGGAGATCTATCCCAATTGAAGGAGGACCTCGAACAGAAGATCACCACCTGGCAAAGGGAGGTAGATCTTAAGCTCATGAAGAGCGTGTGGGGCGCCCATGTCAGGACCCCAAAGGAGGACGACCTCTCGGAGGAATGTGTATGTGAACCCCCTCGAGCGTGCCTATGTTGCCATCGTCCACCGGAGATGGTTGAACAAGACCTTCTATATGCCTACCAAGGGCTGAAGGACACTACCACGGGCGAAGAGTCGGTGGAGGACCACCTCCCGACATCTATTACTCAGGGGGCAAGCAACTTACACTCTGACGAGGACATGGAGGACAAGATCAAGGTATTGGACCCGCGGGTACAGAAGCTTATAAGGACCTATCTGGAGGTGTTCGGAGAACTACCCCCTCCAGCCTCATGCGACAAGCTGGTACAGATGGACCTCAAGCTGAAACCCGAGTTCGTGGGTCACAAGATCCGGAGGAGACCCTATCCAGCTCCTAAAGAGCAGCCGACGAGATCGAGCGACAGATACAAGAATGTATCGACGCTGGCCTAGTCCTGGAGTACAAGGACGGGGACTACCCCGTACACTGCAGCCCCTGTTTCCTGGTGGCTAAACCTGGGTCTACAGCCAAACGGCTGGTAGTGGACTACGGAGAGCTAAACAAGAAGACGTTGAACCACTCAGGGTCCATTCCAAATATGGAGTCTACCCTGGAGAAGATAGCCTCCTGTCGCTACAAGACCAAAATGGACAAGAGGAGCGGATTCTGGCAAGTGGACCTGACGCCCAACGCTCAGGAGCTACTGGCCTTCATCACCCCTCAGGGGAGGGTGTTCAAGTGGAAGGTCATGCCGTTTGGCGTGGCTAACGCACCCGCTCTATTCCAAGAGCTGATGAACAAGATCTTGTCCATCCTACGAAGGAGACCTAAGGTGCAGGAGCTCATATCCCGTGGGGCCCAGATGGAAGCTCACATTGACGATGTATGCCTCGGGACCAATACCCAGGAGGATCACCTAATCCTCTTGGGTGAGTTCTTTGCGGTCTGCCAGGAGAACCACACACGACTCAAGCTGGAGAAGTGTGAGTTCATGCAGGAGACCATGCAGTACTTGGGGTTTGACGTTGGCTATGGGTGGTGGACCCCAGCGGCCTCTAAGGCTAAACCCCTGATGGACGCCAAGGTACGACACGAAGACCCCAAGAAAGGACTTCATGATGTACGCAGTTTCATTGGGGCGTGCAACTTCTATCGCCGCCACATCAAAAACTTCACCTACACCAGCGCCGTTCTGACGGACTTGATCAAGAAGAGTACTACTTGGCGCTGGGGCCCACAAGAGCAACAAGCGTTTGACGAGCTCAAAGACAAGGTGGCCAAAACTAAGTGCTTGGGCGTGCCTAGGGCACAAAGGGAGATTATCCTGGTGACCGACGCCAGCAATGTGGGTGGTGGTGGAACGTTGTTCCAATGGCAGGCACTAGAGAAGGAGGAGTTCGACTCGGCCATTTCCCAATGGGGGACGGAAGGTCTCAACCGAGATGGAACCCTCAAGCACAGCTACCCTGACGACAAGTGGGTCCTAGTACCTCTGGGCCACTGGAACTGGAAGTGGAACCAGGCCAGGGGGAACTACTCCACCTACGAGCAGGAATTGCTCGCGGGTATGCTGGTGCTATCCTCACAAGCACGACTGTTGGGGCGTAACCCTGTGGTCTAGCTGTGCGACCAAGGACCGGTCCGCAGTTTCCAGAAGGGCCCCCCACCTGAGAAGGCCAAGCTACGGCTCTGGTGGACCTACCTCAGTCAACTACGGCTGACGGTACACCATATCCAGGGAGTGAAGAACGAGTGTGCCGACTACATCAGCCGCAACAACTTCGACGCCCTGATTGGTGCCCGGTCTGAAGCGCTGGCTAAGGAGGCGTTCAGCCGTATGGACGTCCACTTGGACCTCAACATGACGATGATACGCCCCCTGGATGGACTCCAACAATCGAAGTACCTGAAGGAGTTTGGGGATATCTACAAGCGCCTGGAGAAACGCCTTGAACCCCTCCTGGTCAACCAAGACCAGTGGAAGAGGGACAAGAGCTACCTCTGGCTGTAACCGCTGCATAGTGGTTGCTCTTTCTTGTAACTGCGAAGCCTGTAGCCTTGATGCCCCAGGGGTCGTAACGCCCGACACTGCCCCTGATATCTCCGAACCCAACTGACCCTCTTCAGACCCATATCCAGCCTCGGGGAGCGACATATGCGAAGCACTTGTAAGTCCTTTGAACTCCATGGTGGAATATGAAGAGTACGAAAACTTGGTCTACAAAAATGGAGCAGACATAGAATCTCAATGCACATTCATCGCACATAATGACACAACGTGAAATCATTCGAAATAATTTAAATAAATCCGATTGGGAAATCACGAAAGACAAATGCGACTCGACGCGCGCTCACAGGCGACATCTGGCGGCGAACGGAAAACATGAAAACAAGCAGAACATTTACTGCACTAATGCACATCTGAGAATCATTGAAATTCTGATCACCTTGATGTATAATCTGAGTGCTGTCACTGCTGCCGTTACACTCCCCCTCTGAAAAAATACGCCAGTCTGTCAGGCTGGGTCAAGTGAAGTGAAAGAAACGGCTAAAGTGACCAAAAAACCAACTAATCTGTGACAAAATGTGAAAAACTGAGCTGAATTGAGCAAAATTGTGCTGAGATCTGTGCTTCGCGATGGCCACCGACTTGAATGAAACGCATAGGTACCTTAGGGCACACAGAAAAAGCTTCGTTCAAGCTCAAAAATTCGAAAATTGAAAGTCTGAGTGAAGAATGTACGTGCATGATCAAGATCCATGATCCATGATGAAATCAGGATCTGACATTCCACTGCCAGAAAACAGAAAACGAGTGTCGCCATGTCGTCGAGCGTCCAGAAAATTGGGTATCCCTTCATGGAGTCCAAGATATGTGAAACTGGTCGGTGTCATTTGCAGTCATGAGACCAGATGCCAGATTATGGTACAAAATGTGACTGAATTGAGACCAAAATCAGTGAATCGCAAACGGATTGAGGGTGGCGAAGTCTGAAACAAGCCAAAATAGGTCCAATTCATTGTCGATATACACTGTGTGTAGTGCTGAACGGAAATCCAGTTCTCATTCATAGCCAATCCAGGTCAAATCCTCATGATGATGATGAATCCCATGATGGAAATCCAATCATGTATAAGTAATGATAGCCAAGAAAACCCAGTGCGTGCAGTACACTGTCAGTATTGTCTCCAGGGCTTCATGTTCGATCCAGTACGAGCCAGAAATAGTAATTGACTCAATATAGTTCCAGAATGTAGAAGCATCCAATGCTTGGTACCAGGAATTTGCCAAAATTGAGCTGATTCTGAGGGGGATTCCAACACAATCCACAGATGAACAGCGAGTCGACACAAGTAAGAACATCATCGTTGTCACTTGGTCTATATAAGCCCTTTGACAGCGGTCGATTGGAAAACAAACCAATAGTCTCAATGTAAGAGCTGATTGAAATCACATTCTCAGCAGATCCGTCAAACACATGAAATGGATCAGACTCAGTCATGTGCCAGAATCTCTGTAATGAGCACGAACTCGAACGAGTCCTTCCCAAGGCGAGTAGAGGGGCCCAGTCGACAGCAAAACACGAGAGTGTCGTCGTGGTTGAGGATAAAGGCCTTTCGGATCTTCGGATTGGAATCATCTACAATGAAGCACATGATTCACATGATGACCATGATGAGAATGATGGAGGGAATGACCAGGATGACCCCAGAATGTCCCATCATCTGTTCATCGAACCACATAGACGTTGCATCAGGACTGTTGTGTCCCGATGCCAAGGGTATATGTCGACCGTAAACCTTTTCGAAAGTTTCGGCGATCGAAATTCTGATCAGATCTTGTCTCGAATAGATTCTGCCACAATTGGAGCTTCTTCTTGTGCTTGTAAGTCTTCCTTGGTGACACAATCTTTGATCAGCAAGAGCTCACGGTCAATCTCAGGGTGTTTCTTCAGGAACTTGATGAAAGTGTCCGTATACCCATGGATAAAATTTGAAGCTGGCTCCCATTTGTCCTCTTCTGGACCGAATCCTTTCCATCTGCACAGAAAGTACCACTTGTTTCGAGCATTTTTCTTGTAATCAAGGATCTTCTCCAACTCAAAACTGCTGGTGACCATCTTCCTGTCGCTCAGGTACTTCGAAGTCCAATAGAGAGGCTTGAACCTTCCTATGGGGCAGGGTAGTTCGGCCTTCAAACGGTCTCGATGTACTTCTTGATGCCTGCCTGGCTCAATTTCAATGTTGAATGTAGTCTCACTTAGTTGACCACTGACTTGGAATGGGCCATCCCACAAAGGTAACAATTTGTTGTCGTCCTTCAGGGTCTCATCTGACTTACGAAGCCAAACTTGCTGGCCTTTCTCGAAGGGTTTTCCTTGCGTTCTCGACTTATTTTTGAAATTCAACCAATCTGCTTGACTCTCCACTTTGGCTCGGACCCACTTGGACTCTAAATCCTTGATCCTCTCAAACCATTGCGAGGCGTCGTAGCACTGCCTTGGATGATACATCACTGGTCCTGGACCCATCTTCTCACGACCAAAAACAAGCTCATTCGGACTTAATCCAGTGTAATTCTTGGTACGATGGTATCTCCTCAAGACACAGTAAATTGTCTCCAACCAATTGTAGTCTTTTTCAGTCGCCAGGAATTTTCTCAGAATGTTGATAAGAAATCTTCCAGCGCGTTCAGCAGGGAGAGCTCGATGGTCGTAGACTCGGGCACGAAGATGATGAACTCCGAATAGAGCACACATGTTCTCCCACCAAGTCCCAATGAACTCCTTCCCACTGTCCGTCAGAATTTTACTGGGAACATCCCAGTTACTCATCCACTGACTTACAGTCCACTTGGCAGCCATTTCAGAGGTGAGATGCTTCGTGTTGCAAGGGAGGACCTGGATGTAGCCACTGTGGCGGTCTTGAATTAACGATAGGCTTCCTCGTGTAGAGACATTCCTCTTGGATTTGTCCCAACTCGAAGTCATCCGCCGTCACCTTGTCGAACAACCTCTCAGGAATTGGTAATCCCTTCAGTAGTCCTTCTGCCTTTTGATTCTTGGGGATGGTCGCCTGACATTGCTTGCATCCTTTGGCAACTCGTTCACAGGCACTCTTGAGGTCCCGTGCGTACACTCTGTGTCGTAGCTCCTGCTCCAGAACACGAGAATGTGTGTAGGCTGTCTCATTCCGATGCCAATGTTTGACATATTGGTCAATCAGACAATCAGGAACACAAATCCGTCCTTGCCAAAATAACTTGTCGCCTTGGATCTTGAAATCAGACGTCTCTTCAGAGTCGTAAGGCTCGTCCCCTTTCAACTTGTGGTATACAGACCCAAAGAACCTGTCCTCCTTGTACATCTTCGTCCAATCCACATAGAGGAAGGAAGTTTCCTTGTCCTTTTGTTGTGGAGGGAGCCCGGATTTCGCTTTGGATCTTGTCACTGGAAACACATTCAGGAGCGGCAGCGAAGACTCAGAGTCGGATTTAACCCTTTCAGTCTGATCTGCCTTGGTAATCTCCTTGCATCTGACCAATTCAACCTTCATGCGATTCTTAATCGAACATTGAAGACAATGTTTTTTGATCAGTGCTTGTTCCTCCTTGTCAAACTCGATCACCTCACCTTTATCCGTCGCTGTCCCATGAAAACTCACTTCAGAGTAAGCCTCTGAGGCTGGGTAGGCCCAGCGACTCAGGGCGTCCGCCACTGTGTTGTAGCGACCCGGAATGTAAGTCACATAGAGGTCAAATCTGCTGAGAGTTTCATGCCAACGGCCTCTTCTCCCAGCTGGTCCACCAGGGGTATCCACATGTTCTGTCCTCCAGCTCTCCAGTGACTTGTGGTCAGTCAGTACCTCAACGCGATGGCCCAAAATCCAATCTTCATAACGCCGTAAGGCACAAAGGATTGCGTAGGCTTCTTGTTCCCTTGGACTCCAGTTTCGCTGACTTGTTGTAAGCTTGCGAGACCAGAAAGCCAGAGGATGATGGTGACCTTCGTCATCGACTTGTTCGATCGTAGCACCAATGGCGTAACGACTGGCGTCTGTACGAATATAAAAAGGTCTTCCATCCAACCACGGAGTCTTTAATGTAACCACATTCGCCAGTGCTTCCTTGAGACCAGTAAAGGCCTCTTCACATTCTGGCGTCCACTTGAGCTTGACTTGAGATCCCTTCTTTCCTTCTATTTTGCCAACCTTGAGTAACTCTGTCAATGGACCAGAGAACTTGGCGTAGAGAGGAAGGAACTCGTGGTAGTAATTGCAGCAGCCTAAAAAGGCACGAAGCTGCGTGATGGTTTTAGGCCTTTCCCATAGCTGCAGGGTAGCCATTCTTCCTGGGGCTGGTCTTCTTGTCCCATCTTCTAAGACAGAGCCACAAAATTCCACACTCTGGAGGAACATTTTGCCCTTCTTGGGTCCACACACGTGCTTCTCTTGTCGAAGGACTTCGAGAACTTTTCGGACTTGTTCTTCGTGCAACTTCAGGCACAGTAAGAAAAAGTCACTGCCATGTCTTTCTTGGAGGGCTTGATACAGGCCAAGCCCCCCTTACAACCCTTTTGTTGATGCTAAGACAAACTTAAGTGTTTTTATCTCTCTTTTGTTGCCTAAAGTACACTTTCTCAATGTAACTAGGGTTGTGACCCTAGCCCCCCATGAAGTTCACCCCTACCACTCAACTGAGCGGAGGTACCTTCCTTCATGGAGGATATACCGAAATAAAACAGGCATTTCATGCTTTAGGCCTTGGAGGTTAAGCCTAGTGGTCTCCCACCCCAAGACCCCTATACTTAATTGTTTCTACCACTTATTGTGGTCCTACTTTGTAACTGTTTCTGAATTCAGTTGCTTGACCAAGTCATCTTCTGTGTGGTCCTGACATCTATGCCCCACATTCCTAACCAGCACCATTTCACCCAAAAGAGTGCTGATGAAGTGCCTAATGCAACCTCTGAGGCAGGAGTCAGACCAATTTTCATATAAAATCTTTTGTATTATCCATTTGTGATTGAATCTATGTGTATAAACCTGCTTTGTCTATCTGCAGCCCTTCTGTGTTACACTGGATTCCAAAACCAATCATTGATTCGATCCACATCCTGTTCTTGCTCTACTTGCTGCTTTGGTTTGGGTTTTCAACTACAAAACCTGCAGGAATACATCAAAATATGTAGGGCATAATTCAAGGACATCTTTCCGGTAGCAGAGACAGTCCCTTGTGACCTTTTGAACCGACCCTGAGAAGAAGTGCAGCACAAAAGCTCAACAACAAGTTCATCATGTTCACGCCAAGCGTCAGGACCTGGCCTATCAGAACTGTCCAAGTGCAAATGGGCAGCATGGCCCACCCTATGAGTGAACCACCATACCGAGCTCCACAACATCTCAGTGGCGCATCTGGGTCCCAAGGAGATCCAGAACGCAGAAAGTAAGAAAAAGTCACTGCCATGTCTTTCTTGGAGGGCTTGATCCAGGCTAAGCCCCCCTTAAAACCCTTTGTTGATGCTAAGACAAACTTAAGTGTTTTTATCTCTCTTTTGTTGCCTAAAGTACACTTTCTCAAAGTAACTAGGGTTGTGACCCTAGCCCCCCCCATGAAGTTCACCCCTACCACTTAACTGAGCGGAGGTACCTTCCTTCATGGAGGACGTACCAAAATAAATCAGGCATTTCATGCTTGTTGGCCTTGGAGGTTAAGCCTAGTGGTCTCCCACCCCAAGACCCCTATACTCAATTGTTTCTACCACTTATTGTGGTCGTACTTTGTAACTGTTTCTGAATTCAGTTGCTTGGCCAAGTCATTTTCTGTGTGGTCCTGACATCCATGCCCCTCAGTCCTAACCAGCACCATTTCACCCAAAAGAGTGCACATGAAGTGCCTATTGCAACCTCTGAGGCAAGAGTCAGACCAATTTTCATATAAAACCTTTTGTATTATCCATTTGTGATTGAATCTATGTGCATAAACCTGCTTTGTCTATCTGCAGCCCTTCTGTGTTACACTGGATTCCAAAACCAATCATTGATTCGATCCACATCCTCTTATTGCTCTACTTGCTGCTTTGGTTTGGGTTTTCAACTACAAAACCTGCAGGACATCATCAAAATATCTAGGGCATAAAGCAAGGACATCTTTCCGGTAGCAGAGACAGTCCCTTGTGACCTTTTGAACCGACCGTGAGAAGAAGTGCAGCACAAAAGCTCAACAACAAGTTCACAATGTCCACGTCAAGCGTCAGGACCTGGCCCATCCGAACTGTCCAAGTGCAAATGGGCAGCATGGCCCACCCAATGAGTGAACCACCTTACCGAGCTCCACATCATCTCAGTGGCGCATCTGGGTCCCAAGGAGATCCAGAACGCAGAAGGGCGGAAGAGAATAAAGGCCTTACCACCGAGGCCTTAGCAGCACACGGTGGAGACAGCTTCAGTCACCTCCACAGACGTGTGGCTGCTTCAGTATCAAGATCCAATTGTCCAGCTTCATCCTCAACTGCCATTGAAGGACCTGAGGATGATGAGCAGCTGAAAAAGAAGATGGATGAGTACATCATGCATGAGGAGTACTATAAATCCATCCGTGGGGAAGATGGAGAGGAGCCATTGGCTGTATATGGATCCAGACCACTTACAGACCTAGGGTCCTACGCACACTCTGGTCCTCCGTCCACTGCATCCCTGCCAAGACGACTAAGACCTGAGTATCCAACCCCAAGGGCTCCCGAAGTGGGCCCTACTCGAGTCAAAGAACAACATCATCCAAGGCCAACCTACGGTGCCCTGGATCATACGGCCGAGCTGTTGGCCAAACTCCTGTCTGGATCAGAAGATCCAGATGTGACGGCCTTATCGGAGGCCATTAAGGCTAAACTGGGTATTGCAGAACCCTTACCCAAGCCAGAGTTGCCCTCTCTCTCTCCAGGACTGAGTACCCTGGCCGAGGATCTCAAGAGATCAAGGGTCTCAAGGCTGTTGCCTAAGGTCACCTGCCCCAGCCCCTTTCACCCCCGTGCGAGGACAGTGCCTATGGCTGATCTACAGGACGTGCCTGTCACAGAGAGTGAGAGAAGAGGGCTGTCAGCCCTGGCCCCTCTTGCCGGCGTGTCGCCTTCAGGCCTAACTCCGGGGGGTGGGAAGACGGGCAGACCAATTGCCCAGGCGAACATCCAGCTGGAACTGCCGGAGTTCGACCCCAAAAATCTGCCTGAATGGGCAGAAGAATTTGCAGAGTTCCTTTTGTTGACTGGCCAATCCCATGTGGATGTGGCCACCAAATGTTCACTGCTAAAACGCTCATGCAAAAAGAAATTTTTGCAAAAACAGGTCAAACAGATTGTGAAAACCTGTTCTACCTGGGCAGAGGTACTCCTGAGGTTAGAGAAAACATTCCCAGTCTATGAGACTGACCTCAGCGTACGCACACAGATCGAGGAGCTACCTATGCTCCCGGAGTTTCCATCCGCTGCGCGAATTTCTGAGTATGTGTGCGACTTGGAGTACTTTTTTTCGAGGATGAACGTGGGCTCCTACGGAGCCACTGAGCCCCACCTGTTGCTCATGAGTAAGATCCCCCAGCGTACGTGGGATGATTGCCGCTCCACCTCTGAGAGGAAGAGCAGGACCCACTCGTACGATGCACTGGTGGATCTCTTGATTGAGCTAGCTCTTGAGAGAGAGAATGACTCCCTAATGGAGAAATTCCTCAAGAAGCATTTGGGACGAGGTGGTACCCCTACCCCCGAACGTGGCGAAGGGAAGGGGCATAAAAATCCCACTAACACCAACCAGGGAGGTGGTAAAGGGAGGGGCAACCTACGTGATATGAACGAGGTTCAACCTGATGCAGGCACACCCCCCCTGTTTTACTGCCGACCTGTCAATGACAAGGGGGGACCTTGTCATGCCTCTGACTGCGATCTCCGCAGTGGCTGTATGCTGCAGATGAAACGTCAGCAGCACACCAAAGATGGGAAACAGGTGACCCATCAGGACCATTTCAGGTGTACTATCACCTGTGGGTACTGTGGCGAACGTCGTCACTACGAGGACGAATGCCACATCAAGAAACGCGAGAGTGACAAACTCAAGCGTCAGGAGGCGGAGCGCCAGAAGACCCAGACGCCCGCCAGAAATCCCCCGAATGGGGATAAAGGTGGTAAAGGAGGTGGCAAAGGGGGTGGCAAAACTGGACCCCCCAACCCCCAGAGGCGCTCATCAGCGCCCGTTGCTACACCCACTCCTGCTGCTACACCCGCTCCCGCAGTTGACCCCAAGAAACGCCCCCAAGGGGATAACGCTACCCCTGAGGGGAATAATTCTAAGAAGAGGCGCTTGGCCTGGATGGCCAAGTCCCTCATGGCTGCAGGGGTGGATGTGAAATTCCCTGATGAGGAATAGGGGGGCGGCTCCGAAGAGGAGGACTTGGTTTTCTGGATCCTCGTGAAAATCGGGGATCAGGTTTTTCGAGCGGTGCTTGATACCGGTGCAACACTTTCCATAGTGGCCCGGCGCCTGCTTAAAACTTACAGGAAAACTAAGACCGTGGCCATAAGAGTAGGGGATGGGCGTACCATCCATTCCTTGGGGGGGGTCGATGTGACCATATGTCTGGGCGACGAAACCGTGACCCAACACTGCAGAGTGTTGAACACTGACACCTTTGACATCGTCATTGGCACCGACTTTCTAAGAAGAAACCCCCAGGTAAAAATGCTGTCCCTACAGCGTCCTTACTCTTTGCACTGCGACTTTGGCAGTGGGCTATTCTCCTTTCCTTTGGAGCTGTCAGGACGAAAAGAGTCTGGGCTGCGCTACGCAGCCAAGACGAACTATCGTACTGAAAACTACCAACTGGCCCGTCACGTTCTTGAAAATGGACTGGCGGCCCTTCAGGTAAACCTGGATGAGATCCAGGTGGAATTGTTTGCGAGCCAACAACAGCACATCATGCAGTTGTACTGCTCGAAACAAATGAACAATGCTTTCCGTTTCTTCTGGAAAGCAATGGGCCTAGCGTATGCTAACCCTCCCTTCTCCCTGCTCGCGAAGGTTCTAACCAAGATCGCTTATGAGGAAGGAAGGGTTGTTATGTGCACCCCTGACTGGGGTTGCTCTGGTGAACATGCTTACTGGCGCCGTATGCTAGACCGAATGACCGTGGGAAGAGTGCAACTCCCCGACGGCCCCATCTATGTGCCTGAGGACTCAGACACAGCTATGCAGGCCCCTGAGTGGGCCAGTTTCCTGTCCATCATCGATGGATCTCTCAATCCTGTACCTCTGTGTGACCTGGACCAGGTGCTACTAAAAGAGGTCATGGCCGAAAATCGTGGCCTGACCCTTTATGATCTCAAAAATCGATCTCCTGAGCACCTATCTGCCACACTTACAGGGTGTGAGTCTCCTGATGACTATCTGGAACCTGCAGCTGTAAAAGAGGATGCTGCGACCAACTGTCTGAGATCGCCAGCACTATTCCCTCTGTTGATCCCAGCTGTGTTGACCTAAAACATAGTGCTTTCCTGGCGTAGCTGTTGCTAGAGGAGGTAGATCTAGAGTCAACCTCTGAACCCGCTTCCTCTGTTGGGAAACCAGTGCTACACATGCAGCCTGTGCACACAGGTGAACCCGTGGCCCGGAGTGCTGATGCTCTGGCACGGCCTGCTGCTAATAACATGCCATTGTCTGAGCATGACACTCAAGAACTGCGACGGCTGTTGTACCTGAAGGCCGAAGGTATTGAGCGCCAAGAGCGGCTGCAATACCTCAGACAGACCTGGAAATACTCCATCTGGTCTGAGGAGGAGGATGGGTCCTATACGCTGCCTGATCCTGAGATACCTCTAGTGTATTCTCTACACTATGGGCAGCAATGTCCCCCTGAGTGGGACGATGGTACTGTACCTGCCGAAACTGCTGATCGGCAGAAAAAGAAAGAACATGGAAAAAGCAACCTCCATGCTGAGGAGGATTTCCTTCAGAAACTAGAGAGTCTTAACCTTGACCCCCGCCTGAAGAAACTGCTGATAACCTATGAGGAGGTGTTCGGCGCCTTGCCGCCTCCCCTTTCTTGTAAAAAACTGGTCCAGATGGACCTGAAATTGAAACCAGAATTTGAAAAGACGCGAGTGAGGTGTCGTCCCTACCCCGCTCCACAGGAACAGGCCGAAGAAATCGAGCGCCAGATCCAAGAATGCATTGATGCTGGCCTCGTTGAAGAGTATAAACACGGGGACTATCCCCATCACTGCAGTCCCTGTTTCCTTGTTGCTAAACCAGGGTCGACTGCCCTACGTCTTGTTGTAGACTATGGTGAGGTCAACAAGAAAGCCCAGAACCACTCAGGGAGTATTCCTAACATGGAAAACACCCTGGAGCGTATTGCCAAATGCAGGTATAAGACCAAAATGGACAAACGCTCGGGTTTCTGGCAGGTGGACCTAACCGCCGCAGCTCAGGAGCTGTTGGCCTTTATAACCCCTAAGGGTGGTGTCTTTAAGTGGAAGGTTATGCCTTTCGGGGTGGCTAATGCCCCAGCGCTCTTCCAGGAGCTCATGAACGGAATTTTGTACATACTGAGGCGCAGACCTCTAGTACAAGAGTTGATTTCTCGGGGTGCAGAAATGGAGGCTCACATCGACGACGTGAGTTTGGGTACTAATACCAAAGAGGACCACGTCCTTCTCCTCCGTGAATTTTTCATTGTCTGCCAAGAAAACCATCTCCGAATTAAACTCGAAAAATGTGAGTTTATGCAAGAGGAGATGGAGTATTTCGGTTTCGACGTGGGGTATGGCTGGTGGAAACCAGCCTCGTCTAAGATGCAGCCCCTACATGCAGATTCGCGATGACCCTAAGAAGGGTCTACACGATGTGAGGAGTTTTGTGGGCGCCTGTAATTTCTATCGGCGTCACATCCACAATTTTACTTACTCCTCTGCACCCCTCACTGACCTGATCAAGACAACTACTCCCTCGAGGTGGACCTCCAGAGAGGAAGAGTGTTTCCAGGAGTTGAAGAAGAAGATTGCCTCCTTCAACTGCCTAGGAGTGCCCCGCCCTGAGGGCGAGTTAGTCCTGATCACTGATGCCAGTGATGTAGGGCGGGGAGGTACGATCTATCAATGGCAGGAGCTTAACCCCGCTGAACTAACCCACTGCCATTATCGTACTACTGGACTGAACCGTGATGGTTCGTTGAAACATGACTATCCTACCAGTGAGTGGCGACTGGTGCCACTGGGACACTGGAATTGGAAATGGAACCAAGCGCGTTCAATTTACAGCATCTCTGACCAGC
Organism: Eutreptiella sp. 'Long Island Sound 2002'; assembly: GCA_964036045.1. Classification (NCBI taxonomy): domain Eukaryota; phylum Euglenozoa; class Euglenophyceae; order Eutreptiales; family Eutreptiaceae; genus Eutreptiella; species Eutreptiella sp. 'Long Island Sound 2002'. The sequence continues at coordinate 173,722,114 of OZ038379.1, forward strand.
AACTCCTGGCCGGTATGTTGGTGCTATCGTCACAATCCCGACTCCTGGGATCTAACCCTATTGTCTGGCTGTGTGACCAGGAGCCTGTGAAGTCTTTTCAGAAGGGCCCACCACCAGAAAAAGCAAAGCTAAAACGGTGGTGGACTTACCTGAGCCAGTTCAGGCTGACAGTGCATCATATCCCCGGGATTAAGAATGAACTGTCTGACTATATATCGCGCAACAACTTCGATGCGCTTATTGGTGAGAGCTCTGAGGCGCTCGCCAAAGAGGCTTTCCAGCGTATGGATGTCCAGCTTGACCTGTCCATGCGCACTGCTGGAATCCTGGAGGGTTGGAGTCTAACCGACTATCAGTCAGAGTATGAAGAAGTTCTCCCAACCCTCAGCACTGGTCTCGAACCCCGTGTCATTGACGGGCACCAGTGGTATAAAAACAATCAGTACCTCTTCTACGAGGACCGAATTGTGGTGCCTGAGGCACGACTGGATGGGTGCCTACAGTGGTCCCATCTCAGTTCTGATCACACTGGCGCTAATCGCTCAGTGGACTTCTTCCGTGAGTGTTTCTACTCTAGTCTAACCCTGACTGAACTGAGGTCGCGTATGCAGACCATTGTGGATGCTTGTGGTTGTCATGCCAGCAAGCAGAGCGACAGTAGGGATAGGGGCCTGATCTCCAGCTTACCCATACCCTATTGTGCTAACTCTCTTCTCTACGTGGATTACATACACGGCCTACCACGCTTTGGCGGCTATGATAGTTGCCTCGTGGTCACCTGTTGTCTATCTCGCTTCACCCGTGTGTTCCCTTGCAATAAGAAAATCACAGGTGAGCAGACTGTGAAAATGTTGGTCGAACAATGGTTCGAACCCTACGGAGCACCTAAGCAGGTGCACTCTGAAGAGGATGTACGCATCCGCAGTGACACTGGGTGGTACAAACGAGTGCTAAATGCCCTCAACGTGGAGGTAACCACAGGTGTGCCCTATACCCACACGTCTAACCCTCTCTGTGAGAGACAGAACCGTGTGGTGGAGCAAAACTTAAGAATCCTGATGAAACAGGAGCGCACCAAGGACTGGGTACGCCTAGTGCCCTGGGCAGTGCTGTCCATGAACTCACAGCGGAGCTCTTCTACGGGTTTCACCCCCCACGAACTGTTCCATGGAGGACGACCTGCTTGGTTCTTCAAAACCCCTTTTCCTGAGGACTTCAAGAGCCCTGTGGGAGATTGGCTGGAACACAAGCAGTCTCTGGCTAACCAGGCTGGTACTAGCCTGAGGCACATTCGTGACCGTGAACAGAGCCGACGGAACCGCCTACGGCGACCTGTCAGATTCAAGGTTGGTGACCTTGTTTTGGTACACCATTCACGCCTACCCTCCTGGCCACGTAACTGCCTACAGGACCCTTACTTTGGACCCTATCGTATCATCAGGATAGATGGATCCAGGATCCATGTCAGGTGCAGTCCACGTCTAGGTGGTGAACTGCTGTGTGCACCTAAGCAGTTAAGGCACTATCACTCCCCTGACGACTTGTCTTGCGATGAGTGGCGCCTCAGCAACAGTGAGATTGAACGTATAGACCTAGAGAACGCTGCCAGTCCAGACGAGGCAGACGAACTCGAAGAGATGACTGCCGATGAGATGGCAGTCGATGTTTACTACGTGGTTGCAGGTATTGCTCGCCACGAGTATAAACAGGGCTGGAAATTCCTTACCCTGTGGGATGGCTATGGGTTGTCTGAGGCGACCTGGGAACCTATGTCAGCCTTCATACAACCAGATGGGAGTATCAACCCCATCTTCCGCACCTACCTCGTTGAGAACAACGAGGGGCAGCTCCTAACCCGTGCTGAGACTATGTCCCAGCGTAAGAAGCGCAACTAATTTCCCTGTGTCAGTCTACTGACAGGTGCAGTGAGCACTCTTCTGCAGACGTGCCTGTGTATGGGTGTAAGAGCAGTTGTCACAGTTGCCCCGCATTGCATCGCAGGACAGGACCGTTGGCCCCCCGTGACAACCACTCCCTGGCCGAAGGCCATTGGTTTTTTCACAGACTACTGCTTACTGAGCACTGCACTGACCCTGTCTGTGCCCTGCAGACCCATGCCTATGGTTTCCAGCGTGAGCCAGGTGGCCGCTTATCATGATTGCAGCCACCCAGCGAGTGTGTGCTTTGTTGACCATGTGTTGCATGGGTACTGCCCTAATGTAATGACCTTGGAGAGCCAACGAAGAACGGTGGCTTACTACACCAGGGGGGAATGACAAGCAAGGTGTTATGAGGCAAGGTGTGTCTTCCCTCCTTGGGGACAAGCGAGCCCACAGTTAGGACCCCTGACTGGTCCAGACCCATGGGGTTCTACCCTTCCTTACAGGGTTTACCATACCCCTAAGTGTGCTACGTATGTCTGTATGTGTCTCACTTCTCTCCCCAGCGTGGCTCCCGGAGACCGGGCTTCGCTGACGTCGGACCGAAGGTCCTAATCAGGTACTATTACCACTCCTATGGCGCCCAATTTCTGTGCTGGCGCCTATCCTTGGGGTAAGACGGCAAAAGCCCTACCTATTAAGAGGGGAGGGGTGGCCAAGTGTGCTAAGGGCATACAAAACGCCCATTTTCGCTACAGGCCAAAAGCTAACGCACTCCCCTGCCCACGAGGAAAAGCACGCGGGACAGGAGACACCACTACACTACACTCACTAACGCCAGCACCGGCCTTCGAAGGCAGGGTGAGCACTCATCACTTGCACTCACCTCCTGCCAGGCCTGCTGACCCTAACCCCTACACACGCTACTGGGCGCTGCTGTCGAAGTTCACTCAGGCCCTAATGGCCCTCCTGTGAAGAAGACAAGAGAACACAGCGCTCCTAAGCAGCTGTGGCCTAACAGGGGACGCCACAACGTGTTTCCCCTGCTAGGGCTTGGAGGGAAGGGGTGCTCTCGTTGCGTGCACAGCGCAGATGTCGTTGAGGTCGAACTGCCCTCGCCAGTACTGGCTGAGGCACAGTCCATTGATTTGTGATCAGCGCCCCTGTTTTGCTGGGGCAGAAAAATGGTAGCCGCCGAAGGCAGCTGCTGCGTGCACCAATCACCCTTAACCTCTCCCACCTGTACAACAGAGGCAAATGAAGGGGTGTTTGCGACGGAGGAACCAAGCCACACTCCAGGTATTATACCCTTCTCAGTGTGACCTATAATACACTGTTCGCAAACACGCTGACGGATCAGCTCCCCTGTCAAGCAAGCAAGCTTTAAGAGACTCCTCAGGTTCTCTTAAAGAACGTACCAAGGAGCCTCTGGGTAACCTAAACAAGGTTTACCGTGCGCAATTCGCGTGGCCTACCCTTTAATGCATCATGTGCACGCAGGGAAGGGAGGCTGAACCACTGACTCAACCAGGAGGTGAGCTCCTCCTGGGCTAACCCACCTTACTCACCATGCATCGTGTGAATGCCGAATTGAAACGAAAACAAAACAAGCCTAAGCGTTTTAAGCAACCCTACTTTAACGCCACGGCCGCACACGAACAAACGCTTTCTTTACTTACCTGTGAAGAAGGAAACAAGGGTGAATTAGGGATACAGGTGAAGCGTCACAGCGTGTGGATGCCTCGATTAGGCACATGCATCGCGAGCACAGCGCATATTCTAACCCTACGTGCGCGCTGCGCGCTCCATTCGCATCACATACCTTTCATTCCTGTTTTTACCTGTGCAGAGCACGAGAGAAGAACACCCGACCCCCCAACGAGCACAGCGTGGACAGCCCTACTTTGACGAAACGACCAACACGAACGCAAGGCGTGAGTGTGAGGTGACATTGACATACCTGAGAGATGGGTTGTTGACCTGCTCTATGGTGTGGGCTGAATTTGAATACTTGGGTCTGAAGTTCATAAACATTTTGATGCAACTGTGCAAACATTTCCTTTGAAACTTTGAAAACTACGGCCCATACCTTCTTTTCCAGAAGCCGTTTACGCTTGCGCAACCCTTTTCTTGGAGTCCGCTTCCTTTCCGCTTGTCTGCGACTTTGAGTTATGTGTAAAAATGACGATTTCCCGCGTGGTTTCGTCGATTTTTAACGATTTCACTTGCTAAATCGCAACCCCTTCCGCTAAACCGCAGGAATCACTCCCTGCTGGTTCCATTTTCTATTTTTTCCAGCTCCTAGGGGTTTGTGTCCTCCATTGGGAGTATTGCTCCGCCCTGGCCCTTGGTCAGGACGTACACTAAAACGCTGTTTATACGGCAATAGCCGTCCGCTTTACAGCGTTCGACTGTACCCTAGTGGGCAAGCACATGTGCTCTAGGGAGGGAGTCCTGGGCTCAATTCCCACTACCCCCAAACTTTTTCCAAAAGTTTTCGTCGCACGCCGGCGACTTTTGAGGAATGCCCCATCGAAGGGACATCATTCACGGTACATTACACTGTTTTTCAAGGGTACCTACAGTGTGATAGGCTTCTATGAAGTGATGAGGATGTTTTCGGTAAGTTTAATGCATTTTCTGAGGTAATTTTGGGAATATTTCAGCCTTTTTCCTTGGTCCTACTAGCTTAGCTAACTAGTACTCCAGGGGGGAGTAAGAAAAAGTCACTGCCATGTCTTTCTTGGAGGGCTTGATCCAGGCCAAGCCCCCCTTACAAGCCTTTGTTGATGCTAAGACAAACTTAAGTGTTTTTATCTCTCTTTTGTTGCCTAAAGTACACCTTCTCAAAGTAACTAGGGTTGTGACCCTATCCCCCCCCATGAAGTTCACACCTACCACTCAACTGAGCGGAGGTACCTTCCTTCATGGAGGACGTACCAAAATAAATCAGGCATTTCATGCTTGTTGGCCTTGGAGGTTAAGCCTAGTGGTCTCCCACCCCAAGACCCCTATACTCAATTGTTTCTACCACTTATTGTGGTCCTACTTTGTAACTGTTTCTGAATTCAGTTGCTTGGCCAAGTCATTTTCTGTGTGGTCCTGACATCCATGCCCCTCAGCCCTAACCAGCACCATTTCACCCAAAAGAGTGCACATGAAGTGCCTATTGCAACCTCTGAGGCAAGAGTCAGACCAATTTTCATATAAAACCTTTTGTATTATCCATTTGTGATTGAATCTATGTGCATAAACCTGCTTTGTCTATCTGCAGCCCTTCTGTGTTACACTGGATTCCAAAACCAATCATTGATTCGATCCACATCCTCTTATTGCTCTACTTGCTGCTTTGGTTTGGGTTTTCAACTACAAAACCTGCAGGACATCATCAAAATATCTAGGGCATAAAGCAAGGACATCTTTCTCAGAAGGGCGGAAGAAAATAAAGGCCTTACCACCGAGGCCTTAGCAGCACACGGTGGAGACAGCTTCAGTCACCTCCACAGACGTGTAGCTGCCTCAGTATCCAGATCCCACTGTCCGGCTTCATCCTCAACAGCGATTGAAGGCCCTGAGGAGTACGAGGAACTGAGGAAGAAGATGGATGAGTACATCCTACATGAGGAGTACTACAAATCCATTCGTGGGGAAGATGGAGAGGAGCCATTGGCTGTACATGGATCCAGACCACGTACAGACCTAGGGTCCTACGCACACTCTGGTCCGCCATCCACTGCATCCCTGCCAAGACGACCAAGACCTGAGTATCCAAGACCATGTTATCCAACCCCAAGGGCTCCCGAAGTGGGCCCGACTCGAGTCGAAGAACAACATCATCCAAGGCCAACCTACGGTGCCCTGGATCAAACGGCCGAGCTGTTGGCCAAACTCCTGTCTGGATCAGAAGATCCAGATGTGACGGCCCTATCGGAGGCCATTAAGGCTAAACTGGGTATTGCAGAACCCTTACCCAAGCCAGAGTTGCCCTCTCTTTCTCCAGGACTGAGTACCCTGGCCGAAGATCTCAAGAGATCAAGGGTCTCAAGGCTGTTGCCTAAGGTCACCTGCCCCGGCCCCTTTCACCCCCGTGCGAGGACAGTGCCTATGGCTGATCTACAGGACGTGCCTGTCACAGAGATTGAGAGAAGAGGGCTGTCAGCCCTGGCACCTCTTGCCGGCGTGTCGCCTTCAGGCCTAACTCCGGGGGGTGGGAAGACGGGCAGACCAATTGCCCAGGCGAACATCCAGCTGGAACTGCCGGAGTTCGAACCCAAAAATCTGCCTGAATGGGCAGAAGAATTTGCAGAGTTCCTTTTGTTGACTGGCCCATCACATGTGGATGTGGCCACCAAATGTTCACTGCTAAAACGCTCATGCAAAAAGAAGTTTTTGCAAAAACAGGGGAAACAGATTGTGAAAACCTGTTCTACCTGGGCAGAGGTACTCCTGAGGTTGGAGAAAAGATTCCCAGTCTATGAGACTGACCTCAGCGTACGCACACAGATCGAGGAGCTACCTATGCTCCCTGAGTTTCCATCCGCTGCGCGAATTTCTGAGTATGTGTGCGACTTGGAGTACTTGTTTTCGAGGATGAACGTGGGCTCCTACGGAGCCACTGAGCCCCACCTGTGGCTCATGAGTAAGATCCCCCAGCGTACGTGGGATGATTGCCGCTCCACCTCTGAGAGGAAGAGCAGGACCCACTCGTACGATGAACTGGTGGATCTCTTGATTGAGCTAGCTCTTGAGAGAGAGAATGACTCCCACATGGAGAAATTCCTCAAGAAGCATTTGGGACGAGGTGGTACCCCTACTCCTGAACGTGGCGAAGGGAAGGGGCATAAAAATCCCACTAACACCAACCAGGGAGGTGGTAAAGGGAGGGGTAACCTACGTGCCATGAATGAGGTTAAACCTGATGCAGGTACACCCCCCCTGTTCTACTGCAGACCTGTCAATGACAGAGGGGGACCTTGTCATGCCTCTGACTGCGATCTCCGCAGTGGCTGTATGCTGCAGATGAAACGTCAGCAGCATACCAAAGATGGGAAAACTGTGACCCATCAGGACCATTTCAGGTGTACCATCACCTGTGGTTACTGTGGCAAACGTCGTCACTACGAGGACGAATGCCACATCAAGAAACGCGAGAGTGACAAACTCAAGCGTCAGGAGGCGGAACGCCAGAAGACCCAGACACCCGCCAGAAATCCCCCGAATGGGGATAAAGGTGGTAAAGGAGGTGGCAAGGGGGGTGGCAAAACTGGACCCCCTAACCCCCAGAGGCGCTCATCAGCGCCCGTTGCTACACCCACTCCTGCTGCTACACCCGCTCCTGCCGCAGGTGACCCCAAGAAACGCCCCCAAGGGGATAACGCTACCCCTGAGGGGAATAATTCCAAGAAGAGGCGCTTGGCCTGGATGGCCAAGTCCCTCATGGCTGCAGGGGTGGATGTGAAGTTCCCTGATGAGGAATAGGGGGGCGGCTCCGAAGAGGAGGACTTGGTTTTCTGGATCCTCCTGAAAATCAGGGATCAGGTTCTTCGAGCGGTGCTTGATACCGGTGCAACACTTTCCATAGTGGCCCGGCGCCTGCTTAAAACTTACAGGAAAACTAAGACCGTGGCCATAAGAGTAGGGGATGGGCGTACCATTCATTCTTTTGGGGGGGGTCGATGTGACTATATGTCTGGGCGACGAAACCGTGACCCAACACTGCAGAGTGTTGGACACTGACGCCTTGGACATCGTCATTGGCACCGACTTTCTACGAAGAAACCCCCAGGTAAAAATGCTGTCCCTACAGCGTCCCTATTCTTTGCACTGCGACTTTGGCAGTGGGCTTTTCTCCGTACCTTTGGAGCTGTCAGGACGAAAAGAGTCTGGGCTGCGCTACGCAGCCAAGACGAACTATCGTACTGAAAACTACCAATTGGCCCGTCACGTTCTTGAAAATGGACTGGCGGCCCTTCAGGTAAACCTGGATGAGATCCAGGTGGAATTGTTTGCGAGCCAACAACAGCACATCATGCAGTTGTACTGCTCGAAACAACTGAACAATGCTTTCCGTTTCTTCTGGAAAGCAATGGGCCTAGTGTATGCTAACCCTCCCTTCTCCCTGCTCGCGAAGGTTCTAACCAAGATCGCTTATGAGGAAGGAAGGGTTGTTATGTGCACCCCTGACTGGGGTTGCTCTGGTGAACATGCTTACTGGCGCCGTATGCTAGATCGAATGACCGTGGGAAGAGTGCAACTCCCCGACGGCCCCATCTATGTGCCTGAGGACTCAGACACAGCTATGCAGGCCCCTGAGTGGGCCAGTTTCCTGTCCATCATCGATGGATCTCTCAATCCTGTACCCCTGTGTGACCTAGACCAGGTGCTACTAAAAGAGGTGATGGCCGAAAATCGTGGCCTGACCCTTTATGATCTCAAAAATCGATCTCCTGAGCACCTATCTGCCACACTTACAGGGTGTGAGTCTCCTGATGACTATCTGGAATTTGCACCTATAAAAGAGGATGCTGACGACCAACTGTCTGAGATCGCCAGCACTATTCCCTCTGTTGATCCCAGCTGTGTTGACCTAAAACATAGTGCTTTCCTAGCCCAGCTGTTGCTAGAGGAGGTTGATCTAGAGTCAACCTCTGAACGCGCTCCCCCTGTTGGGAAGCCAGTACTACACATGCAGCCTGTGCACACAGGTGAACCCGTGGCCCGGATTGCTGATGCTCTGGCGCGGCCTGCTGCTAATAACATGCCATTGTCCGAGCATGACACTCAAGAACTCCGGCGGCTGTTGCACCTGAAGGCTGAAGGTATTGAGCGCCAACAGCGGCTGCAATACCTCAGACAGACCTGGAAATACTCCATCTGGTCTGAGGAGGACGATGAGTCCTATACGCTGCCTGATCCTGAGATACCTCTAGTGTATTCTCTACACTATGGGCAGCAATGTCCCCCTGAGTGGGACGATGGTACTGTGCCTGCCGAAACTGCTGATCGGCAGAAAAAGAAAGAAGATGGAAAAAGCAACCTCCATGCTGAGGAGGATTTCCTTCAGAAACTCGAGAGTCTTAACCTTGACCCCCGCCTGAAGAAACTGCTGATAACCTATGAGGAGGTGTTCGGCGCCTTGCCGCCTCCCCTTTCTTGTAATAAACTGGTCCAGATGGACCTGAAATTGAAACCAGAATTTCAAAAGACGCGAGTGAGGCGTCGTCCCTATCCCGCTCCACAGGAACAGGTTGAATAAATCGAGCGCCAGATCCAAGAATGCATTGATGCCCGCCTCGTTGAAGAGTATAAACACGGGCACTATCCCCATCACTGCAGTCCCTGTTTCCTTGTTGCTAAACCAGGGTCGACTGCCCTATGTCTTGTTGTAGACTATGGTGAGGTCAACAAGAAAACCCAGAACCACTCAGGGAGTATTCCTAACATGGAAAACACCCTGGAGCGTATTGCCAAATGCAGGTATAAGACCAAAATGGACAAACGCTCTGGTTTCTGGCAGTTGGACCTAACCGCCGCAGCTCAGGAGCTGTTGGCCTTTATAACCCCTAAGGGTCGTGTCTTCAAGTGGAAAGTTATGCCTTTCGGGGTGGCTAATGCCCCAGCGCTCTTCCAGGAGCTTATGAACAAAATTTTGTACATACTGAGGCGCAGGCCTCTAGTACAAGAGTTGATTTCTCGGGGTGCAGAAATGGAGGCTCACATCGACGACGTGAGTTTGGGTACTAATACCAAAGAGGACCACGTCCTTCTCCTCCGTGAATTTTTCATTGTCTGTCAAGAAAACCATCTCCGAATCAAACTCGAAAAATGTGAGTTTATGAAAGAGGAGATGGAGTATTTGGGTTTCGACGTGGGGTATGGCTGGTGGAAACCAGCCGCGTCTAAGATGCAGCCCCTACAGGACATGCAGATTCGCGATGACCCTAAGAAGGGTCTACACGATGTGAGGAGTTTTGTGGGCGCCTGTAATTTCTATCGGCGTCACATCCACAATTTTACTTACTCCTCTGCACCCCTCACTGACCTGATCAAGAAAACTACTCCCTGGAGGTGGACCTCCAGAGAGGAAGAGTGTTTCCAGGAGTTGAAGAAGAAGATTGCCTCCTCCAACTGCCTGGGAGTGCCCCGCCCTGAGGGCGAGTTAGTCCTGATCACTGATGCCAGTGATGTAGGGCGGGGTGGTACGATCTACCAATGGCAGGAGCTTAACCCCGCTGAACTAACCCACTGCCATTATCGTACTACTGGACTGAACCGTGATGGTTCGTTGAAACATGACTATCCTACCAGTGAGTGGCGACTGGTACCACTAGGACACTGGAACTGGAAATGGAACCAAGCGCGTTCCAACTACAGCACCTATGACCAGGAACTCCTGGCCAGTATGTTGGTGCTATCGTCACACTCCCGACTCCTGGGATCTAACCCTATTGTCTGGCTGTGTGACCAGGAGCCTGTGAAGTCTTTTCAGAAGGGCCCACCACCAGAAGAATCAAAGCTAAAACGGTGGTGGACTTACCTGAGTCAGTTCAGGCTGACAGTGCATCATATCCCCGGGATTAAGAATGAACTGTCTGACTATATATCGCGCAACAACTTCGATGCGCTTATTGGTGAGAGCTCTGAGGCGCTCGCCAAAGAGGCTTTCCAGCGTATGGATGTCCAGCTTGACCTGTCCATGCGCACTGCTGGAATCCTGGAGGGTTGGAGTCTAACCGACTATCAGTCAGAGTATGAAGAAATTCTCCAAACCCTCAGCACTGGTCTCGAACCCCGTGTCATTGACGGGCACCAGTGGTATAAAAACAATCAGTACCTCTTCTACGAGGACCGAATTGTTGTGCCTGAGGCACGACTGGATTGGTGCCTGCAGTGGTCCCATCTCAGTTCTGGTCACACTGGCGCTAATCGCTCAGTGGACTTCTTCCGTGAGTGTTTCTACTCTAGTCTAGCCCTGACTGAACTGAGGTCGCGTATGCAGACCATTGTGGATGCTTGTGGCTGTCATGCCAGCAAGCAGAGCGACAGTAGGGATAGGAGCCTGATCTCCAGCTTACCCATACCCTATTGTGCTAACTCTCTTCTCTACGTGGATTTCATCCACGGCCTACCACGCTTCGGCGGCTATGATAGTTGCCTCGTGGTCACCTGTGGTCTATCTCGCTTCACCCGTGTGTTCCCTTGTAATAAGAAAATCACAGGTGAGCAGACTGTGAAAATGTTGGTCGAACAATGGTTCGAACCCTATGGAGCACCTAAGCAAGTGCACTCTGATGAAGATGTACGCATCCGCAGTGACACTGGGTGGTACAAACGAGTGCTAAATGCCCTCAACATGGAGGTAACCACAGGTGTGCCCTATACCCACACGTCTAACCCTCTCTGTGAGAGACAGAACCGTGTGGTGGAGCAAAACTTAAGAGTCCTGATGAAACAGGAGCGCACCAAGGACTGGGTACGCCTAGTGCCCTGGGCAGTGCTGTCCATGAACTCACAGCGGAGCTCTTCTACGGGTTTCACCCCCCACGAACTGTTCCATGGAGGACGACCTGCTTGGTTCTTCAAAACCCCTTTTCCTGAGGACTTCAAGAGCCCTGTGGGAGATTGGCTGGAACACAAGCAGTCTCTGGCTAACCAGGCTGGTACTAACCTGAGGCACATTCGTGACCGTGAACAGAGCCGACGGAACCGCCTACGGCGACCTGTCAGCTTCAAGGTTGGTGACCTTGTTTTGGTACACCATTCACGCCTACCCTCCTGGCCACGTAACTGCCTACAGGACCCTTACTTTGGACCCTATCGTATCATCAGGATAGATGGATCCAGGATCCATGTCAGGTGCAGTCCACGTCTAGGTGGTGAACTGCTGTGTGCACCTAAGCAGTTGAGGCACTATCACTCCCCTGACGACTTGTCTTGGGATGAGTGGCGCCTCAGCGACAGTGAGATTGAACGTATAGACCTAGGGAACGCTGCCAGTCCAGAGAAGGCAGACAAACTCGAAGAGATGACTGCCGATGAGATGGCAGTCGATGGTTACTACGTAATTGCAGGTTGAAAGTGCTGCCCTGGGTCGTTGATGGTGCCGGAGGGCTCGGGGCCGGCAAGACCAGTGGGGCAGGCACGCGAGGAGTCGACCTGAACGCTGCTGTTGGGGGTAGAACCGGATACACGGACACCAACGGAGGCGAGAGCAGCAACAACTGAAGCAAGATCCATGCTGATTGTTATCCGGCAGAAAATCCCAGTCTATGAAGAAAATTGATGCGGATTATTCTAAGTACATCTGAGTGTCCATATCTATCTGAAAAGATTTAAATAAATCCGATTGTGAAAAATATTTGGCCGATCTGGCCCGCGAGCGCGCGTCAGCGGCAAATGGCGATTCCAGGTAAATGATCGGAACGCGGCGGATTTACGGAGAATGGACCGCGGAATCAGATCCGGCACATCAGAAATATATAGGTCTGATCCTGAGACTGAGCTGCGAGGCGGCGATTCCGCCGAAGCAAAGAAAATGACCAAAATGTAGTCAATCTGGGGCAGATCTGCTAAAATCTGAGCAGATGGGGGTTAGCCGCACTTACACTCCCCCTCCAAAAACACACTGGGGTGTGTCGCTACGTCAACGAAGAACGTAGTGCGGGTAAGTCCCAGAAAAAAATAGAAATGTAGCCTCGATGGGGCGAAATCTGCTTGATCTGACCTGATTTGGGCTGAATTGGCACTGAATCAGGATGGATGAACCTGAAATGAGACAGAATGAGGAGTGATGAACAGTCCTCCGTGCAGTAAAACATTAGGTTAAGGGCTAAAAAGCATGTAAACGTATCGAGAATCGATACCAAACCATGCATTGGTTGAGAATGAGGTAGATTATTGGTGGATTGAGTGGGGGAATCAAGAAATGGAGTGACATCTCAGCGCTCTGGCACAGTTTCGCTGTCGCGAGCACGCTACGGTGTCCTCGCCGAACTCTACATCGTGTTACTCCCGCTTTTCTCGTTCTGAAAAGTGCAGCATGTGCTTCAGATTTGGCGCATCTGGTGGATGATCACTAGATTTAGCAAGATTGAGAGTCAATTTGGGCAGGGATGAAGGAGATGAACCAATCACAGAGAGGGAAAACAAATACAGATGAAGTCTGCAGGCCCTAAGTGAATAGAAAAACATCAGCGTCAACAAAGTTAGGCAAGGCCGTAAACAGATCTTCGAGGAATGAGAAGAGATGACAAGGAAATCAACCTAAAATGTCTTAAAATCAGCAAATTCCCTAAGATGAAGGTGAAATGAAGCGGAATGTCTAAAACTGAAACTACTAATACCTTCGTTTAGACTAAAGTTAATATATATTGTCGTTTATTCAGCTCAATTGTGCTTTCCGGCACGTTGGTTCGCGAGCATCTAACAGATTCTATGAAAATGTGGATCATGTGATGATGCATCATGATGGGACATGCTGGCCCTGGATCATCCGCATGTAACGCGCCGAAGGTTCGCTGAAGGCGCTTTACTGACAGTATATAACTGAGAGACACCGAATGGTCCTTTATTTACAGTGGCGGCGGTGTCAATCGACTTGGACAAGGCCAATCTTTCGATTGAGTCCCAGAAGACACTTGGATTCACCATTTTCGACAGTTTCAGGTCGGATTGAGCTCACATTGGCGTGTGCCAAAAATACAACGAAGCTTACGGACTTCAGAGGTTGCTGTTAGAAGTCCCTAGAGCTCCTATCTGAAGGTTGTCTGAACAATTGACGTCTGGGTTTTGTGCAACAGTGGCAGAATGATGGACAAACCTGAGGAATTCAAGGTAAATTCAAGGAATCTGGATCTGAATCTGGACTTTGACTTCAGCATCACGGCAAATGAAGGTAAGATCTGAGTTCCTGGCGTCGCAACTGGTGCAGCCAGTACTACAGGGGGTGCCTGTAGGGGTGAATGTCACCGGCCGGTGTTTTTACTATGTACATTTGCTTCCATCTGCACGAGTAGCCAAATTCCAAAAATGCACAGACCAACAGAGACAAGATTACCCCGAATCTGCCTGAATTAAGCCTGAGTTTGGTTTTTTCTGAACACGGCAGCACACTCCGTGGCTTTCGGCAGCGTATCTACGCCTTGTCTGCCGAACGGAGACCAAAGAAAAGTTGATTGACGTCAAATTATCAAACATTCGCAGTTCCCCACATCATTTCGAAATCAGGAAGATTGAACAGTGGATTGAGCAGAATGTGGTTTTTTCAAGTCCTCAGAACACTCACATTGGAATAAGTGGTCGACGGGGCGAGGCTGGAGCTTTTGTAGGAGTTGGACATGCAAGGGTTTCGAACCTACACCCTTGAGCCCTAGCGACGAGTGCCATGACGCCCTGGACTAGACGACTGTTAGCCAATCTAGGGCGCCGGCGACTCAAGTCACGACGGATCACCCTGAATTCGGCCAAGCACGAATACATGTGACCACCAACCTGTCTGGTCGGGCCCTCGTACGGCTTGGGCGCTGCAAATCAGCGGCCGAACTCGAAGCTTGGTCCTCATTTGGCTCCTGGGCTGGCCTGACCGCAGGAGGGGGGATCGACAGATCAGCCCTGGAATGTGGCTGCTGAGGGCCGTAAAAGGCTGGATCTCGATTCACCACAGGTCTTTTTCCGTCGCTCTCCACCTGTCTGTCTGGTTTCGACAGACAGTCTGTCAGGAGTACGCCAATTTCGGGGTGCTTCTTGAGGAATTCGATGAACCCCTTGGTGTACCCATGGACAAAAGAATGGGCTGGTTCCCAGTTGTTGTGACTGGAATCAAAGCCCCTCCACTCACATAGAAATTCCCATTCGCCCTTCGCGTCACCTCTTGCTTCTACAATCCTCTTGAGTTCGTACTTCCCCCCTTCGATGACCCGATCGGACAAAAATTTCGAAGTCCAAAAAAGGGGTTTAACCCGATCCTTGGGGGAGGGGATCTCTCTCTTGAGGCGATCGCCCGAAACGTCAATCTCCCTGCTGACATCCACGCGAATCCTCCACCTGTTCTCACCTAGACGCGCTGTAACAGCGAATGGCCCCTCCCACAAGGGAAGAAGCTTATCATCTCCGTCCAGGGTGGTTTCGGATTTTCGAAGCCAAACTCGATCATCGACTTCAAAATTGTGGGGGTTTTTTCGGCCTTGATTCTGGACCCAAAGCCAGTCAGCTTGATGCTTATCGATTAATTTCGAAACAGTTTTATCTGCTCGTTGGACGTCGTCCAAAAACAACGAAGCATCTTTACAAGGGCGAGGATTATTCAACGGCATGTTCCACCAACACTTCTTTCGTCCAAAGACAATTTCATTTGGAGAAAGGCCATGGTACAAAGGCGTGTTGTGGTAACGGCGAAGCAATGCGAAGAGAACTCCAAGCCAATGGAAATCCTTCTCACTCGCGAGCTCCTTACGAAGCATATTTATAATAGAGCGGCCGGCTCTTTCGCCAGGCAGCGCTCGATGCGAGTGGATTTCACATCTTAGGTGGTAGATTCCAAGGCGAGCACATAATTCTCTCCACCATTCGGAGGTGTACTCTTTGCCTGAGTCCGTTACCACCTCGGATGGGACGTCCCAACCTCCCATCCAGGTCTGCGCGCACCATTTGGCGGCAGCCTTGCCAGTCATCGACTCGATGTTACAAGGCAACACCTGAATGTAGCCGGAATGACGGCACTGAATAAGGAGCACACCATTGATCTTTTTATTAGTCCAATGGCACTCTTCGTCATCGAGCTCACCGAGATAGAAGAAATCACTGGTGACTCTGTTAAAGAGGCGCTCCGGAATAGGGTGTGGCCTCAGATGGCCGTGCTTCTTCGCACTGGGGGGCGTCGAGACAGCACATTGGGCACATCCGGCGGCTACTTTCATGCAATGAGTATATAGCCGTGAGCCAAACAACCTATGTTGAATCATCGACCATAATCGACGGCCATGTGCGTGGGGGGACTCCCATTTATGCCACCAGTTTAACACTCGGGGGGCCAGGGCGTCTGGTACGCACAATTTACCCTCCATCCACAGCTTCCCCCCATCCAACGAATACTCCGAAAAAATCCCATCCTTGTGAGCATCTTTGGATTTGAGATTCTCAAAGACCTCTTTAAACATGGGATCATGCAGATAATCGGACGTCCAGTCACGGATGATAAGGGAATCTTTTGGCAGGGGTGGAGTTTTGGCCGGATCTCGACGCTTAATGCCCTGAATCAACCGAAATCCACTTACACGTCGGGTATAGTCAAACCGTTTCACACTCCCTGAGGAGGGATCGGTGACTTTTTCCACGACTTTCAGTGATTTGGTTATGATTTCATGAGCATGCGCCGGATCTGAGATGGCCGTGATGTCATGGCACGGTAATGCGTGCTGTTTAACAGCGCATTGCATGCATTCACGTCGAATGAGCTTTTTTTCTTCCTGATCCCACTCGATTACGACGTGGCGGTCCTGCTCCGTACCATGGATGTTGGTACTTTGCAGCCCCTCTGAAGCGGGGTAAGCCCATCGGCTCAGAGCATCCGCTACCGTGTTATATTTTCCAGGCAAATACGACACATGGAGGTCAAACAGACTGAGAAATTCGTGCCATCTGGCCCGTCGACCAGCTGGGCTCGCGACAGTATCAATGTGTTCGGTGGCCCAATACTCCAGAGATCGATGATCCGTCAGGACCTCGACTCGATTGGTGCCAACCCACGATTGGTACTTTTTCAAAGCACAGATTATGGCGTAGGTTTCTTGCTCACGCGGCGACCATTGCATTTGGCGTGGGGCTAGCTTCCGAGACCAAAATGCAAGAGGGTAATGATCACCTGTGGCTTCATCAACCTGTTCAAGGACAGCTCCAATCGCGTACCTAGAAGCGTCGGTTCTTATGTAGAAGGGTCGGTCGAATTGCGGCACATGCAACGTGGCGACTTCGCAGAGGGCCGCCTTCAAGTGATGGAAGGCCTCCTCGCACTCGTCAGTCCACTTGACACGAACCTTTGAACCTGCCTTGCCTGCATCTCTCCCTACCTTCAATAATTCAGTGAGGGGGGCAGCAAATTTGGCATAATTCGGCACAAAAGTGTGGTAAAAATTGCAACAACCCAGGAATCCTCTCAATTCCGTGATCGTCTCAGGGCGCTTCCACTTCTGAATAGCGACGAGCTTCCCTGGACTGGGTCGTCGGGTGCCATTCTCAAGGAGAGAACCACAAAATTCGACTGATTTGAAAAATAATTTTCCCTTCTTTGGCCCACAAATCAGCTGATTGGCATCAAGAATGTCCAAAACTTGGTTCAGCTGCTTTTCATGTAGGGCCACCAGCTCAGCTTCAGTCAGTCCCTCCCCCTCTGTCGCGATGATTATGTCATCTATGTACACACTCACGAAGGCACGAAGCTCAGGATGAGCTGTAAAAAGCACATCCTCCATCATTCTTTGAAAAAACGAAGGGGCATTCTTCAGGCCCATGGGCATGACTGTCCACTGGACTGGGCCACATGGCGTGCACATACAGGTGAGAGGTCGGCTGTCCTTCCTCAACGGCATTTGGTGAAAGCCGTGACGGAGATCCAGCACAGAAAACAAACGACCTCTTGCCCTCTTGGCGATTTCCTCCTCAATGAGAGGCAGGGGGTGCGAATCCGCCTTGGTTTCGGCGTTGAGGTTGCGAAAATCAACAACCATTCGCCAACCATCAATAGTGTTCTGGTCTGCAGGCAGCGGCTTCGGGACAGTGAAGGGTGCACAGCACCATTCGCTGGTCATACAACCCTCAAGCCAACCAAATTCCCTGAGATTTCTCTCGATGATTTTTCTGAGTATCTCATGTTTGTGTCCATGGTTCTCATAAGGGCGCTGTTTCTTCGCCTTGTAACCTTCACGAAGCTCGATGAAAGCTTCACCGAACTGCCCACGGACAGGGGGGTCCTTGATCAACTTCCCCGAAAGGGTTGTGTCCTTCCGTTCCTCAAAAATCTTGTCTCTTTTCTTGGAACACAATTCAGTGTCCACCTGATCGCCAGGAATTACTGTCGAAAAAACTTTGGCGACTTCTTCGGCCTTGGCAGGAAGAATCTTCTTACGGATGTCCCTAAAAAGGTCCGTATCAACTGCCTCTTGAAGATAGGTGGGTCGAGTGTCGACATTCCAGAGATTCTCTTCGTGATCCAGCTCCTCGAAAGGATCTATGAAAGCTTCCACACGGGGTTTTTCATAAAAAAACTCTGAATTTGCGGCGCGATTTAAAATTTTTCTTCGCCCGTGCACTGAAGATTCTTTTCGATGTCGATCGTATTGGGGAAGAGGGAGACGAGGCGGATCCATTTGACGTTGGATCACCTTGGGTATCCGACGGACAAAAATCAGAAAAAATAGATTCATCATCAGTACCACGCTCAACCTCAGATTCAGACCCAACACAGGAATCAGTACCAGAATCAGCAGAATCAGAGTCAGAAAGCTTTCCATCCACCAGGAATGCAAGCGAACTCCAGGACCGCTGTGGCAGGGGACCTGTGTCGTCCCTGGCATACAGCTTAATCTTCCTGGGAAGTTCGATGTAATCTACACAAATGTCTTGCAATTCCTGAAACCAAGGCTTGTCGTCCCACAAGGGCACAACTAAAATCGCCTGGGTTTTATCTTGCTTGATTTTGTGGATGACCTGCTGGATTAAGTGAAACGGAGGATTAATCCATAACTTCTTGTCCCATTTATGGGTCCAAGCGTCACGAAAGTGCTTGTCAAAGCGCTTGTTCTCGCGGTTAGCAAAGGCATCATACTGTGGCCAAAAGGAATGGTGTTCATAAAAATATTCACAAATTGTATCGCGCCATTTGTCGACAACTCTGTAGGATGAAGAGTGCCAGCGCGAAGGGCGTCGTGGCTGGGAGTCCCTACGAAGACATTCTAACTCTCGGGAGTAATCGGCACTCCCATTCACCTCTGCAATGGTGACATCTTCGCCAAATTTTGGTGTAACCTTTTGCTTCAAAAATTCTTCTGCACTTTTAAACCCTGCGTGCAAAAAACGAAATTCAGGACGCTCCAAGGGACCTGACTCCAGCAAAAAACAACGCCGATGACCTACGGGCGCTACCCTGTTCTTGCGAAGCCAAGGATGGCCCAAGTAAAGGTCATATTCTATGTCGGCACGATAGAAGTAGTCATCCTTAAGGACAACTTCCTCCACATTACCTTCTTCCCAAAGGTCTTGAGCGACCAAATGAGTTGATATATAACAACCGCGTTGCCCACCTGCGAGAGAATGTCCAGAAGCTCCCTCGAGGGTAACAGGATGAGGCGACTCAAACACGCAGTCGTCAGGCAAAAAGGAATTGGATTGGAGATTTACCTCTGATCCATTGTCACACAAACAAGTGGCGAGGTGGAGATTGCCCTTGCGATCAGAGACCCACAGCTTTGTGACAAAATGACGGGCCCTGTGCTTGGACTGTACACCAACCTCGTCCACTACAACAGAAGGATCCGCTGCCGGATCCAGGGGAGAGGAGACAAGCGACCCTACATCAAGTAATGGTCGAGATGGAATCTGGGGATCATGCCTGAAATCGCCTGGGGAGGGGCGATTTTCGTGGCTCCCCTAGGCGTTCTGACCTCCAGTTGCTGCGTTAACATTGTGAACACACCCTGATTCGTCGACCCACTCATCTTGGAACGGATCATCTGCTGGATTCAAGGCATTTTCAGCGTAATCTCGATCCGCATCGGACACCTGATCTGCACCTGAGACCTGATCCACACGATGGTTGCCCTTTCCACGTCCACGGCCACGGCCGCCGGATGATGGACCTCCACCGTCGCCACGCCCTCTGCCCTTACCAGAGAAGGGGGTTCCCGAAGGATTTCCCTTACCTTTACCCTGGAATCCTGGAGCATTTCCCTTGTTTGCACCGGATTGAGGGGTTTGGCCTGGATTTCGATTTCCGCCTCCGGCGTTGCTATTGGGATTTTTCTGGCCGTTCGGCTGCCCACCGGAGCCGGATGGAGTCCGATTTCCTGTGCCTTGGGACCCGCCAGGGCCTCCAGTATTTTTGTTTCCACCGGAGGGGGTCGGATTCCCTTTTCCAGCCTTTCCACCATGCACCTGTCTGTCATTCCTGTCTGAGTTCTGCGGATTACTGATATTTTCACCAATCACCTTGTGATCGTAAGGAGACCATCGGTGATTACCAGTAGAATGCGTCTTAGCTCGGTTCGTAGAACCTAAAAGAAGGCAGATGCTACAGTGATCCTGAACATTCCGGGTGTCATTCACCTTTTTGTTGCCCTTTTGGGCCCCATTTTGGGTGTTTTGCTGGGTATTCTTGTTTCCCCCAAGACCCTCATGGAAATTTTGATTGGCGGCGTCGGCGAGCCGCTCAACCTCTTCCCAGAGTTCTTTCGGGGTGAACGAAAACACCCAGTTCTTGGCCTTCAGGCGATGGCCATGGAAGCTTACTCCCCTGTTGAGGACTTGGACAAACAAGTCCCGATCCTCGTGTTCATTACACTTGATTTTCCACGTCTCCTCAGTGAATTTCACCTTGGTGAAGGACGTGGGGGAGCACTTTTGAAGTGCCTCCCTGACGGAGAACCTGTTGGCCGAGGCATCGAAGCCTTCGACCTCCGCCCACCAGGTCTTGACCTTTTCTTCGGACTGTTTGTTCCGAAGGGTGGCGGCAGTTTCTGAGGGGATCTTGTCAAAAATCAGATTTTTCAGCTCGGCACTAGAAAATTTTTCGCCTGAATGTTCAGATTCTTCCACTAAATTCCAGAAGCGCTGTCTTTTGTCTTGCACTTCGTGCAAGATTAATCGCGAGAATGAAGGAAAATTCTTCAACATTTGGTGGTAATGGTCCTCTGGCAGCCGGGATCCACGTACCTCCAACTGTTCCCACACCTCATCAAAGGTAAGGGGGGAACTTGTATCCTCACAATCACTCCAGGTCCTGAGCCAAGTGTTGGCCGGCGCTCCCTCAAGGCAGTCCAAGAGGGCCATCAGGAACTGATCATCTTGGAGTTTTTGAGTCTTAACCCACAATTTAAATTCCCGTTGGAACTGAGGCCAACGTCGGGGGTTTCCATTATACTTCGGTTGCTTGGCAACCTGACGAAGTCGCAATGAAGTAGGATTAAGAAGCGAATCCAGCCCAACACCAGCCGTAATGGCAGACACCTTGGCGGCATCACTCGCCACACCAGCTCCGGCGAGGATCTGGGCGAGCAACAGCTGGGCTAAGGCATTGGAATCAGCAGCAGGAGGGGCAGTACGGGAGGCAGTTCGCTTGGCATTCTGAGCCTCAGTCCTAGCCTTCGCCGTCCTACTCTCAGAACAAGAGATTTTAAACCTTTTCCTTTAGCTTGGTCCTGCTGATCCTTGCATCGGTGGTCTTGGAGTCCACCGAAGGAGCAATTGAAAAAATTTCTGTCGACTCCTCCGACGGCTCTGTTGCTTGTTCCACCGATGATGCGCCCTCAGACCGCATGTGCGTCTTGAAAAGATTTTTTATTCCCAGCGTTTCAATGATGAGGTGCATTTGATCTTTGAGCGTTTGGAGCTCAGCATCTCGCTGGAATCTGCAGGAGCAGTCGGCAGGACAGTACATACCGTGTCCCCAAGGGCCTGAGCAGGCTGTCGGACCGCTGATCTCAGTGGTCCGCAGCCAGGAGTCCACTTGGGGAGCTCCTTCAGCCCTAATTTCCAGGCTTGCCTGCCTGGCCGCCTCTAAAATTCCTTCCTCAACCGCGGCGGCTAGATCGTCGCGGATGGAAACAGGGGGATGAGGGGCGGAGGGCCCGGCAACAGGTGCCTTGGTCTTCTCCTTCGGGAAGGGGCTTGCCTCCCAGATCTGCAAAAAAATGGCAAAAGAGTCATCTTCTTGAGAACGCCACCACATCCTGGTATTAATTTCGTCCTGAAGGAGGAAAAAATATTCCGTTAAAAAATCAGAGGCGATTCTTTCTTGTCCGATCAACTTAGACGTGGCTAAGAGACAAAGGGCCTCAAGGGCCTCAAGGTTACGGGTCACTTCTGGGGACAAATGGTCGCCCCATTGTGCCCAAGAGGCTGGTCGATTATAGCTAGGTACCTCACCTGGACCACCCATCTCAATGTCGTCAAGATCGGCGTCCGTGGTCTCAAATGTTGGACATTGGTAAGGAATGTTGGTACCTGCCAGCTCCGTAAGGTCTACCGGAGCGTTGCCATCGTCGTAGGCCGGCTGATTCCAGCTACTCAATGGCCAATTTCGACTGGGATTGTGGTAATGTGGGTCCCCACAGCTGCTGATTTGTGCCCTTCTTGGGCAGCTTGGACTCGCGCAAGGCATTCCTCTCAAGGCCTCGTTCGCGCAGCACCAAGGCAGTGTAATCGTTACTTCTCCAGAAGCGGCGGGGTCTACTGGGCCGTACTGGGGAGCGGGCTGTGGTTGGGACACCAAAGGAACAACATTCAGGTAGCCTCTGCTACCATAGAAGTGCTGCCCTGGGTCGTTGATGGTGCCGGAGGGCTCGGGGCCGGCAAGACCAGTGGGGCAGGCACGCGAGGAGTCGACCTGAACGCTGCTGTTGGGGGTAGAACCGGATACACGGACACCAACGGAGGCGAGAGCAGCAACAACTGAAGCAAGATCCATGCTGATTGTTATCCGGCAGAAAATCCCAGTCTATGAAGAAAATTGATGCGGATTATTCTAAGTACATCTGAGTGTCCATATCTATCTGAAAAGATTTAAATAAATCCGATTGTGAAAAATATTTGGCCGATCTGGCCCGCGAGCGCGCGTCAGCGGCAAATGGCGATTCCAGGTAAATGATCGGAACGCGGCGGATTTACGGAGAATGGACCGCGGAATCAGATCCGGCACATCAGAAATATATAGGTCTGATCCTGAGACTGAGCTGCGAGGCGGCGATTCCGCCGAAGCAAAGAAAATGACCAAAATGTAGTCAATCTGGGGCAGATCTGCTAAAATCTGAGCAGAGGGGGGTTAGCCGCACTTACACAGGTATTGCTCGCCACGAGTATAAACAGGGCTGGAAATTCCTTACCCTGTGGGATGGCTATGGGTTGTCTGAGGCGACCTGGGAACCTATGTCAGCCTTCATACAACCAGATGGGAGTATCAACCCCATCTTCCGCACTTACCTCGTTGAGAACAACGAGGGGCAGCTCCTAACCCGTGCTGAGACTATGTCTCAGCGTAAGAAGCGAAACTAATCTCCCTGTGTCAGTCTACTGACAGGTGCAGTGAGCACTCTTCTGCAGACGTGCCTGTGTATGGGTGTAAGAGCAGTTGTCACAGTTGCCCCGCGTTGCATCGCCGGACAGGACCGTTAGCCCCCCGTGACAACCACTCCCTGGCCGAAGGCCATTGGTTTTTTCACAGACTACTGCTTACTGAGCACTGCACTGACCCTGTCTGTGCCCTGCAGACCCATGCCTATGGTTTCCAGCGTGAGCCAGGTGGCCGCTTATCAGGATTGCAGCCAGCAAGCGAGTGTTTGCCTTGTTGACCATGTGTTGCATGGGTACTGCCCTAATGTAATGACCTTGGAGAGCCAACGAAAAACGGTGGCTTACTACACCGGGGGGGAATGACAAGCAAGGTGTTATGAGGCAAGGTGTGTCTTCCCTCCTTGGGGACAAGCGAGCCCACAGTTAGGACCCCTGACTGGTCCAGACCCATGGGGTTCTACCCTTCCTTACAGGGTTTACCATACCCCTAAGTCTGCTACGTATGTCTGTATGTGTCTCACTTCTCTCCCCAGCGTGGCTCCCGGAGACCGGGCTTCGCTGACGTCGGACCGAAGGTCCTAATCAGGTACTATTACCACTCCTATGGCGCCCAATTTCTGTGCTGGCCCCTCTCCTTGGGGTAAGACGGCAAAAGCCCTACCTACTAGAGGGGAGGGGTGGCCAAGTGTGCTAAGGGCATACAAAACGCCCATTTTTGCTACAGGCCAAAAGCTAACGCACTCCCCTGCCCACGAGGAAAAGCACGCGGGACAGGAGACACCACTACACTACACTCACTAACGCCAGCACCGGCCTTCGAAGGCAGGGTGAGCACTCATCACTTGCACTCCACTCCTGCCAGGCCTGCTGACCCTAACCCCTACACACGCTACTTGGGGCTGCTGTCGAGGAAGTCTCGGGCCCTAATGGCCCTCCTGTGAAGAAGACAAGAGAACACAGCGCTGCTAAGCAACTGTGGCCTAACAGGGGACGCCACAACGCGTTTCCCCTGCTAGGGCTTGGAGGGAAGGGGTGCTCTCGTTGCGTGCACAGCGCAGATGTCGTTGAAGTCGAACTGCCCTCGCCAGTCCTGGCTGAGGCACAGTCATTTGATTTGTGATCAGTGCCCCTGTTTTGCTGGGGCAGAAAAATGGATAGCCGCCGAAGGCAGCTGCTGCGTGCACCAATCACCCTTAACCTCTCCCACCTGTACAACAGAGGCAAATGAAGGGGTGTTTGCGGCGGAGGAACCAAGCCACACTCGACGTATTATACGCTTCTCAGTGTGACCTATAATACCCTCTCAGTGGCTGGTGGGGGCGGGGGCTCAAACACAACCCATGCCCTGCTCAGTCCGGACCCTGAAACCCTGCCAATAGGGGGGGTGTCCCGCCCAGCCACAGGCGAGTTCCTGGGAACCAAGGGGCTCCAAGGCCAACCGACAGTGGCTCCCTATGCTCCCTTAACGGCAGGTCCCAACTCCTCTCTGACCAGAGACATGGCCCCGCCATAATCCCTCAGGAGTTGGTAGCTGAAAACGGGCTGTTTCAGCCCAAACTGATATTAGCTCCAAAATTCCCAAAATTGACCCCTCGTTCGGACCCGCCAGAGGTAGGGACGAGGCAACTGACCCTATGCCCTTCGAGTACGAACTCCCTGAAGCCCTCACCCAACCTGGTTTTCTCTGAGGTCCCGGCATCAGGGCAACACGGATGAGTCATGTGGGGTCATGATGCCAAAATCACCAAAATTGGCGTCATTCCCACGCGTGGCTCGCCCGGCCAAGGTAAGGCCAATGACTCACAGGGTGGGAGGCAGGACCTAGGACTTATATCTGAGTGTACAACTTAAATTTAGGTCCGGGCTCCCTATGGGCTTAGAGAAATGGGGCCGCCAATTGACCACACGGAAGGGGGAAATTGGGGTCCCAAAATTGGGTCATTTTGCCTGCTTGAAATGAGCCAAAATTTGGTGTGCTCCCAATAGTATATCTCCACGCCGGCTTGGAGATCGGATCTGCCATTCCATACGCGATCCACCAGGAGTCCAACGGAGACTCCCATGCACTTGGCTCCCAAAGATCTCCATGCCACTTGGCGTGGTGACGATCCCAATTGGGTCCACAAATGCCAAAATGGCAAAATTGCCCACACTCACTTTGGGCTAGCGCCTTAACGAAGGTTGCTCCGCTTCGCCCACGTGGTGTGTGAACCATGGGGACCAATGTCCATATCACCCATGTCATATATGGTCCATTGGTCCAAGGGTCCGGCGTGCACGAAGGTTAGAACATGGTGCACGGCGGGCAGCAAAAGTGGAAAATTGCTCAAAATGGCCAAAAATGCGCACACTCATGGTTGGGGCAAATGAGGCACATGCCCGACTCGGACCGGAGTGTGCCATAGGATTGGTATCAAGTCATATGTGTCCAACATATCTTTTGGGCGCCGCCCAACTCCTCCGGTATTGGGAATGGCAGGGTCGCCAAGTGAGCCCATGATTTGGGATAGTTCCAAATCGCCAACATGGCGGCCACGGTATGCCAAGCCTAAGAGGAGTTATTCGCCAGGTCCAAGATATGTTGGGCACCGAAGTATG
Organism: Eutreptiella sp. 'Long Island Sound 2002'; assembly: GCA_964036045.1. Lineage (NCBI taxonomy): Eukaryota > Euglenozoa > Euglenophyceae > Eutreptiales > Eutreptiaceae > Eutreptiella > Eutreptiella sp. 'Long Island Sound 2002'. Next base: position 173,747,865 of record OZ038379.1, read on the forward strand.
TACCCTCATAACATACTTGGGTCATGATGTCAATTGAACGCAACGTTGAGATACACGGTCGCCACTTGACATCATGACGGGCCAAAAATGGCAAAATTGGCACAAAGACACACAAAAGTGCATTGAAAGGTGCACAATTATATTATAATATCTTCGGCTTGGATCGTGCAATCAACTAATCCTTCTAAACACAATGACTTGACACTAATGGCCTTCGATTCCATATATGTGCTCCACTTGGGGCGCTTTGAAAGGTTACGAGCGCCGCTTCCCAAGTGGGCACATGAAAATATGGAAAATTGCAAAACACACACCTTGCTCCCAACGCATCGCTTCGGGATCGCCACACAAGCTTCCCTTCACGAAGGTTAGGCTTGCAATTGATCGTAGGGGGTATGGAGAAGGGGCTTGCACAATATGAGGTCCATTGGCAGGGCCATCGCTCTTAGCCAAACCCGCCAAATGGGCACGCAATACAACACATGGCACATACCACATATTGCCCCAAAAGGTAGCTCCCCCCACGATATGTCATGCCCCTCCAAGGGCATAACTTTGTGTCAATCGCTCATAGGAACTCAAAAAGAGTTCCTATGCAACACCAACACTTGCGCGCTACACTCGAAAGTTATCTTAACGCACGCAATGTCATGGCCAAAGAGTTACAACGCAAACTCTACCCTCTTGACCATGATCCATTACACTAGCGCGCACGTGTGGAAACGCAAGGCATATGATGCTTCCTAAATTACGTCGGGAGTATTGTGCATACATCCCACGTTTCCTTATTGTCATTCCTCGCAAGCAACACGAGATATGACCTTCACAAGTGGCCTCACGAATCAACTTTGTTTTGCCCATATCTTTAAGACAAATGGAGGGCAGGATAAAAGGAAAGTTGATTCGTGCATAGGGAAGCACGTAGGTCCACTCGAAGGAGGTCAAATCAAGTGCGGGGATGTCGAAGTCGAAAATCCGATTTCGACATCCTGAAAAATTCGGATTAAGGTTGCGAGTGTAAGATGTGAAAATTGCGGAAGCATCCATGCAGTTCCTGACGACTTTGGAGCCTTCGTGACGGATAGCGTTAAAATTTTCATTAATTACAGTTAAACTGGCGGTTACGGTAATGTCGCGATCCAACCGCCAGCAGTCAAAACAGTGAATATCAGAACGGAAGCGTAAAAATTGACGGAAACAATATGGAAATAAAACCCTGTTGATTCCTGATATCCTGATATGCAAATCTCCGCTGGCGGTGCATCGGTTGCCGATGCGGGGCTTTACGGCACGGATCGGAGCGTCAGCGGGCGTCTTTCCTTCCGTACATGGGGTTAGTGGACCGGAGACCGGTTGTATGCCGTAACCTAGCCATGGGGTTCTGGGTACCGCTTCACCCCCCTCCTTAGAGCGAACCCTGGGGGGGGCTCGATAACACCCAAGCATGGCAGCGGGTACCCAGGACCATCCCCTGAAGGGGGGGTGTCACATCCTCACTTCAGGCTGAATCTGGGTTAGGCTGCCCATTCCAACGCATAGTAAAACAGGTATGATGCTGTAGATGTTAGTAATAAGCGGTACAGTATCAAGTATCAAGTCCCGGGTCCTGGCGGCGATTGTTCGGCATCCAAAGGACCCGTTAACCCATACCAGGCGCACCGGGTGCCGGCTGCTACGGTCACCACCACAGTGGCAGTGGCATACACGGCCAACATAGGCGACACACGACGACCGAGGTGGTCCCACAGGTCGAGAGCGACCACAAAGATCCATCAGGCTACCCCAAGCTTCCCAAGGCCCGCCGACTGGGGAGAGTCCCCACGGGTCCTTCCTCGGGCGCACCATGTCCATATCCATACGACGCGAGTCCAGAGTGCCATAGTCGAACTCCTTAAGAACCCCAGATCTTAAGGGAGCTCCTCCTTAAGGGATCGGGCATCAAGGCCGTCTTTTCCCTCGCCCTACTACCACGAAGGCCATACATGAGGGAGTCCTCATGCAGTGTGGGCGGAGGCGTCGACTCCTCAAACCACCAGTTTCCCAGGCAGACTGACCGAGGTCAGGAGCACCGGAGGCCGCCATCCGAATGCAAGTGCGTCTGCGAATCGGTAGGCTCACACTGGGACTGACAGTGGCGGACCGCTGGGAGTGTAGTCAGGCAACTGGGCTTCCCGCCTGGCGCCATCAGGATCTCCACACATCACAGCGAATAGGGCAACACGGTATCACCGGCACTCAAACAGTAGTATCTGTATTCGGGTACTGGTCCAGGCTGGACCAGGCTGTATGAACATGTACACGGCGACTCAAGGCGCCTTTGTATTTGATTCGTGAAAAACAGTCCACACTCCGGTGATGGGCTGAAGACAGCAACATACAGATGCACATATCCTGGAGGGCAGAAAAGCAAAACAAGCGGGGTAAATAGGCATGTAAACACACTCTGAACAGAGCGCCAAACCACGCCACGGTCAGGATAAGGCAAATGCAGGAGGGTGGACAGGAAATCGCCTGAGTTCAGGCCATATATAGTCTCGAGACACACGTCGACTGGTCTGGATTCCGCAAATGCCATGGAACCAGACCACACACTCAAAAATTGCAATGCCGATGACAGCGGCATCCGTTGCGCAACGACGTATGGGCTTCAAGGCCCCAAGAGCTCAAAAATATGAAGGTCAGTCGCCCTACCTGGTTTGCCAAGGATTCAGCAGGGGGGGGAGTGACGAATAGAATTGAAGAGAGGGGCCATCCTCCTCTGGATTCAGCAGGGGGGGGTATATGGCCACTCTGTCACCGAAAGATGGAAGAGAGCAAGCAAGTAAGGGACGATTCGTCGGCCTCACAAGCGCTCAAAACGCATCAGGGGAGAGCTCAGGGCGCTGATGAGGCACCCCTGGCTGCAATCGCCCGGGTGAGTGCTGCCAAGTCCGAAACGTGGATCTTGGTCTTGTGCTTGCGGATGTACTCCATGAAGGGAGTATTGACCCGCGGCACGAACGAGGAGACGGGTTCCCAGGTGTCGTGGGACGGCCCATAGCCTCGCCAACGAACCTTGAACTCCAGACATCCGGGTGCCGAGGCTTTCGGACGCTGAGCCAGGATCTTTTCGACCGTATAGTCGTCCTGCTCAGCATAGTCGTCGTCCGAATCAGCCTCATGTGCGGCATAGCTCAGGGACACATGCTGGCCACGGAGGTCGGGTTCCCGCACACGGAGTTGACTCTCGTGGCGCTCCCGGAACTGTCCGTGACCCACCTTGATGCGGTAGGTGTCCTCACCAATCCTGCGGACCACCTCGCCGGGTGTGAACCAGGTTTTGGTGCGGTGGGTGCCCATAGGGCGGGGTCTGATCACCCACACCGGGTCTCCCACCCTGAACTTCTGCGCTGTCGAGCTCGGGGCGGACTTCTGACGCTCAGCATGCTCCTTCTCAAGCTGCTGGCGGATGTCCCGCGCCGTTTGCTCTTGCCGCGCGAAGAACTCCTTGGCATCCATGGCCATGCCATCACCAGACAAGGGAAGTCCCCGACCCAGGGGATCCCTGCCGAACAGAATCTGGTGAGGGGACAAACCACCCGGTGTGGGGGTGTCATGATGGGCCTTCAGAGCAGGCCACATCTCCTCAAACCAGTTCCGACGTGGATTGGTGATGTGGATCTTGCGCAGCTTCTCGAACAGCTGCCGTCCAGCCACTTCAGCCCGGCCATTGGACCGGCTGAGATAGGCGACGCTCTTGGAATGACGTATTCCCATCAGGGAACACATAGCCTTGAACCAGCCACCAGTAAACTGGGGCCCTCGGTCACTGCAAATGGTGCGGGGGATGTCAAAGACGGTCAGCCAATGACGAATCATCATGACTGCCACTTCCTTGGCAAGCAACCCCTTTTTGCGTGCCGGAACGGCTACGACGTAGCCGCTGTGGCGGTCCACACAGAGAACCACACAGTCAAAGGTCTCCTTGCCAATGTGCACTTCGGGCATGGAGAAGACGTCCATGGCCACGCTCTCCATGGGCTGGTCAGGAACCGGGGTCCATTGGGGTTCCCCCTTGACGTTCCGGTTGTCGGGATTGCAGGCCTGACAGACCGAGCAACCCTTCCTGACCTTCTTGATGGCAGTAGAGAACGATATGGTCGATCTCGAACCGACGCTGCATGTCAAGAGCTTGCTTCTTGACCCCTGGGTGCAGCATGTGGTGGTGCCAAGCTTCACACAGCTCGAGCGCCCGGGACTCTGGCACTAGCAGCTTACCATTCCGGTAGAGCTTGCCATCTTCCTCAGTCAGCCCCTTTGGCCACTTCTGCCCGTCATCAGGGTCGGTCACAGCCCTATACTCGGCCGCAAAGGCCTCAGACTTGGCGTAGTCGTCGGTCCAGTCGTCCTGGAGGCAAGACTCCGGGAAGAGGTGCTTGTCGGACTCAGCTCCCTCAGGGGCGAGTACACTGACCGCTCTGCTCACCCTCGACACGAGGGGGGCATCCGCAGCCATGACGACGAAGCATTTTGCACCCTCCTCCTCCATCAGGCGCTCCATTTCAATGATCCTCTTGGCTTCAGCGGTCTCAGCCTCATCGCCATGGGCAGAGATGTCCGTCATGCCCTTGCTGGCGGGATAGGCCCACCTACTGAGACAGTCCGCCACGGTGTTATCCTTTCCAGGAATATAAACAACCGTAAGGTCGAACTTGGCCAAGGTCTCATGCCATCTTGCCCGTCGGGAGGCGGGACCTGAGGGGGTGTCCACGTGCTCCTTGTGCCACGACTGCAGACTCTGATGGTCGGTGCAGACGGTGACGGGATGGAGGGCTATGTACCCAGCCCATTTCCTGAGAGCCATGACGATGGCATACGCCTCCTTTTCACGGGGCGTCCACGTCCGTCTCTGGCCTTCCGCCAGGACTCGGCTCCAGAAGGCCACGGGCACGTGCCTCCCGTCGTCAAGCACTTGCTCCAACACAGCGCCAATGGCGTAGTCGGAAGCGTCGGTGCGCAGGACGAACCCTCGGTCGGGATCCACGAGGTGCAGACCCACTGCGGATAGCAGCGCCTGCTTCATCCCCTCAAAGGCACGGTCGGACTCAGCTGTCCAGACCAGAGCCTTCTTGGACCCCTTCTTGGTCTCCTCTCGGTTGCCCTTGAGCATGGTCGTCATGGGGGCTGCATACTCGGCATACATCTTGATATACCCCGAGTAGTAGTTGCAGAACCCCAGATACGCCCGTAGCTCAGAGACCGTCTTGGGCTTTTCCCAGTGCTCAATCGCAGCCACCTTGCCAGGTATGGGCTTTCGCTGCCCGTTCCCGACTACGTGGCCAGCGAAGACCACCTCGCTTACCGCAATGGTGGCCTTGTCACTGCTGCCCGTGAGTTTGTGCCGAACCAGAAGGTCCAGCACTCGAGTGACGTCCCTCTCGTGTGCCTCCAGGAGCTCCTCGTAGCTCATGCTGGGGTCCCCGGACGCGATGATCACGTCGTCCACGAAGGGGTCCGCACAGTCGCGCACCGGCTCAAGCAGGTTCTCCAGCATCCGCTGAAAAGCCGCATTGCCGTTGGTAACGCCCATGGGCATCACCTTCCACTGGAGAGGTCCAAGTGGGGTGCTCATGGCTGTGCAGGCACGGGACTCCTCGGCGAGAGGCATCTGATGATAACCATGTTTCAGGTCAATCACCGTGAAGATCCTCCGCCGGTGTTGCTTTTGCAGCATGTCCTCAATGAGGGGCAGCGTATAGCTGTCGTGCTGCGTTTGGGCGTTCAGGCCGCGGTAGTTGACCACGAGCCGCCACTCACCGGCAACCTTCTTGGGGACGACGAAGCAAGGAGAGGCCCATTCGGAGTGGCACGGCTTGAGCCAGCCTCTCTGGATGAAGTCACGGAGGATCTTCTCCATGGCCTCTTTCCTCTCGCCCCTCAGGGCAAACTCCCGGTGCCGGTACACACGGGGGTCCTGCTTCAGTCGTATCTTGGCCTCGCCATACGGTCCACGCACCGGTGGGGGAAACACAGGCTTACCGCTGAAGAAGGTGTCACCATACTTCTGCTTCAGCCTGGCCCTCAATGCCTGAATCTTGGGGCAATCATCAGACTCCGCCTTGGCTTTTCCGGGCACTTGGACCACGGAGCTTACTTGAGGGGTAGCGACCCCGCTCGCTTTCGGCTCAGGTGGTCTTCCCAGGTGGCCCAAAGGGCCATCTCTGGTCTTGCCTCGGAATAGATCGCCGTAGGTGGGTGGGTTACCCCCGATTGGCTCGTCCTGGCTGGATAGGTGGTCCAGCACCCTCTGCACGAAGGTGTTCCCGTCATAGGAACCAGAGACGATCGAGTCCACTTCCCACCAGGCTCTGTCCTGGCCCTTGCCCTCACGCTGGTTTCCCCAGTCGTGAAAGGGCTGATCCATATACCCCTGAACCAGATCCCACTCCTCTTCAGTGAGGGGGTCTTCCGATTCGGATTCTTCGATGTCAACAGGGGGAACCGCAAAGCATTGCCTCCAAGGCTCCGCTACGATGCGGTTGACACACACGAAGTCCGTGGTGTCGGCCTGATCAAGGCCCCCATCCACATAGTGGAATTCCGTTGGCCATCTCTGGGGTGGCATGGGCTGTCCCTTAGCGTCCTGATAGACACTCTCTCCAGCCGGTAGGACGATCTTGTTTAAGGTCATGTTGGTCAATGAGGCTACCCAATGTCGGGTACTCTCCTCCTCGGTGCATCCCATAGGAACAACCAGCACTGCCTTGGAGCGGTCCTTGCGAATCTTCGCTATCGCTCTTGGAATGTCCCAACGGGGGCAATGGATCCACATCAATCCCTGATGCGGACCCCAGTGCTTCTTCCACGCGGAGTCCTGTGCGCTCCAGTACTTCTCACACACCCGCAGATGGGCGGAGGTTCCTGAAGAGAACGCATCCAGGGCCAGATCCGAAGCTCCCAAGTCCGCGACAACTCGGCTCGCCACTTCCGGCCTTACGCCATACTCCTGGTTTGCAGGACCAGTTGGCTCAGTGTCCAGCGCGGCCACTTCGAGCTGATTGCGTTCGGGGTGGATCCATTGGCATTCCACATGGTGCTGAGGTGACGAAAGCCACGAGAGTTGGTCGTCCTGGAACAGGGTCATGGAGGCCTGGGCCGGGAGAACGCCGGATTCCGTCTCCATCATGAAGTCGTACCCAACGATCATGTCCCAGTCCATCTCGGCCTCGTAGAAGCGACCGTGCAGGAGGATTTCCTTGCCGAGGTCTGGGCGGCTCAGCTCACGATGGTTCACGAACTGCAGCCCAATGGCCGCTTCCTTCGTGCCTCCCACCATGTACTGGCCGTTCGCCACCTTCAGCCTGACAGGCTTCCGACTGTCGGTCAGACACTCTGGTGGAAGTAGGCCAGCCTTGACCAAGCTGACTTGAGCTCCCGTGTCGACCAACACGTCGAAAACCTTTTCCACTTCCCCGCATAGGGCACGGACCTTAAGATGCAACTGCCGCTCGCGACCGACACAGCGCACGGCGTGCAAACTCAGGATCTCCGGCCGTTCCAGAAGCTCCACAAGCGACTGGTGCAGGTCGTGGACAATGGGCTCAGGCTGCCCATCTGCAGCATCCAGCTGCGGTCCGGGTGATCCTCCGATACTCTCGGATAGATCCTGTAGTACATCAAACACATTCTTGGTCGCGAAGGACGGACGGGTGCAAGGGTTCGTGCCTTCACTTGCCCTCACCCCGCTTCCGCGACTGGGCGCCGGACCGGGCCTTCCGCCCGCGGCAGTCCCCTTGTGCTTATCGACTCCCGACTGGGATGGTTCGGCGCTTCCCACGTCACCATCCTGCGACCGCCCTAGCTGGGGCCCTTGGCTGCAGGGGCTCCGCTAGGGGGCGTCGGTTGTGGAAGAGGGGGTGTTCTCCTCGGCCTCAACGTCGTTGACGCCCTTCTTCCTCCTCTCACTACGAGTAGGCTTCTTGTCCTTGTCCTTGTTCTGGTTGTTCTGGTTGTTCTCCTTGTTCTTGTTGTGCGACCTGGGGACCCAGTTCCTCTTGATCTCCTGGATCTCCTTGGCCAACTCGGTCCCCTGCGACACCAGCTTGGAGAGCTCGTCCCTGTCCACCTCCACCTTGGCTTCCCAGATACCCGCAGGCGCACGCTTCTTCGCCCCGTGCGCCTTCTTGTAAGCCTCCGTGTCGGCCTTGTGGACGGGGCATGTTTGGTGGTGATGGTTGAAGCCTCGCTTCCTCCCATAACACACGAAACAGCCCTGAGGGTGAGCTCGTATGAACTCCCCAAAGGACAGCGGAGGGTCGCCAATGCGGCGAGGGTCCCTCTTCTCCTGCTTCCTCCAACCCTGCTGCAGGGGCTTCCAGTTTCCCGGCTTGCTCCCCGCGCTCAGGTTCTTGGCCACGAAGGCACACACGGCCACTTCGGCGGGCTCATCGTCGTCGTCATCGTCGACGAGAGTCTCATCGCCGCCGGCTCCCGCTGGGTCCATGGCAGCTTCCCCGCCAGGTCCCTCGCCAACGTAGTTGACGCCGCGGTCGCCGGGCCTCAACCCGCGGGTGTGGTGGAGGTTTCGGTACTCTTTGAGTACTTCCTCGCCAACCCACTCCAGGATCTCGTCGCAGCTCATCCGCGCCGGGATGGGCTGCAGACGGATGGTCTGGCCGCTCAACTCACACTCGTCAAGGCGCCACATCGCGGTCTTCTCGCGGTCGCCCGAGACGGTGATGAGGAGAGCGTTCCGCAGGGAGTGCCATTTGACATCCCGGCCCACGTTCTTCTTTGCCCAAGCCACCACTTTCGAGTGATACTCTTTGGGGAGCATCATCTTGACCGTGTGGTTGGACTTGGCCCTCTTGGATTCCTCCTTGGTGACCCTCTTGATCCATGCTTCCGGCAGCATGGAGAGCAGGCGAGCCTGCTCGTCACCCTCGTTCCAATCCTCCACGTTGCGGCGGAAGAGGGTGTATTTCCCTCGGAAGTCTCGCCAATCTCGTAGGCGGATCTCCCGTCCATCATGCTCAAGCTTGATGGACTTCCAGCGCTTGGCAGCCACCTGCGGAGCGTCCACCCGCTCCTGCTCGTTGAGCCACTTCTTGGCTTCCTTGAGGGTCTTGATTCTCCCCTCCTTGGTCGCCACGAAGTATAGCTCGCCGAGCACTTCCGGCAGGCGGTACCTGAACCGTTTGAAGACATATCTCTCCGCATCCGCGGGAGGCAGGTCCTCAGTGACGGTCAGCCCCCAATCGTCCAGCTTCTCCAAGAAGCGGTCGAGGTTGAGGGGGTTGCCGTCGTACATGGGGGGCTTGATGTCCTTCAAGTCTTCCCACACGGCGGCGTCCGCGGCCTTAGAGACCATGAACGCCGGCCGCGAGGTCGACCGAGGTTCCCATCAGCCTCGCCCACGGACTCCCACGGCCGCCACGTCCATCTCCTCCATGGAATCCCTGTTGCTACGCCGCGGTTCCTCCATGTACCCTAACCTGGTCCGTACTGCTTCCATGTACGCATCCTCATCACGGCGCTGGCGGCTGCGTTCAGCGGCCTCCCGTCTTACACCACGCGGCGGGCTGATGTCGAACTCCTCCAGGTCCAGATCCAGGTCCTCACCTTCACCGACATCCCATTCCACGTCTCCTCCGGGGACCTCATCCCTGAGTCCACCATAACGTCCACCAGCCATTGGGATTGGCCCAGGGGTTGGTGCGGGGCGCCGGGGGCGTACCGGTGTCCGCGGTGGAGCACGGCGGTTGCGGTACTCCGCGCTGAGCCACTCATCACGCCAATCCTCACTGCCACTGCCGGGCGGCACGCGTTAGTTGCGGCGGCCCGCGCTGTGGTGAGAGGGGGCGGTGAGAGAGGGGGCACTGGCGCTGGGGCGACTCCTGGGGGCTCCGCCGGGGGCGTGGGGTCTGCCTGGACCTGGTCCGGGTCCCCAACCGTCGTCCGACGAGCCCGATTCCAGGGGGGGGTGGTCGCTGCCGACGCTCCCACGGGCTTCCAGCGCGTCCAGCCTCTGCTGCAGGCCGCTGACGACGTTGGTCAGCGACTTGGTCTCGGCCCTGGCGATGTCCAGCTCCTTCTGCGCGCGCGCGGCGACCCTGGAGATGCGAGCCATCTCGCCCTTGCCCGTGTCTACCTCCAGCTCGAGCAACTGGACTCTCCTGCGGAGGTAGACAATCCACCGCCAGGTGGTATCCGGGTCGCCGTTCCCTGGTGGGTCGTCGGGGTCCCCAGGGGGTCCTCCAGGAGGGCCTCCGCCGGGTCCGCCCGGTCCAGGGGGTCCTCCCCCGCCCGGTGGTCCGCCTCCAGGGGGTCCACTTGGTGGGCGTCCTCCAGGGGGTCCTGATGGTCCTCCGCCAGGGGGTCCCGGTGGGTCTCCGCCGGGTCGCCTCGGTGGGTCCGAGGATGGGCGCTTCCTCGTGATGCCGAAGTCCATGTCGTCATCCTCGTCCATGCCGCCCCACCTGGGTGTCTCGGTCTCGGAAGGCTCCGAGCTCCGGTAGGGAGGAGGGAGATCCTCATCCTCACCTTCCGGTTCCATGGGGACGTCTCCGCCTCCTCCGCCCGTCCAAGCCACCACTTGGCGATGTCGGCGGCCTCGTTCATCCCCGTCACTGGCGGTGAAGAAGGGGTCACTGTCGTGGTGGTGTCCACCCGCTGGCCTCCGCGGCCTCTCGGGGGTCTTCCCCTTGCCCTTCCTCCGTTGACGGGCGGTGGGGCCACTGCTCCCACTGCTGCCCGTGTCGGCCTCGTCCAGCGTCATCCTGGAGGAGGCGTCCCCTTCGAAAAGTTTTCGAAGGGTCTCCACTCGTGATCCTCCCGGGGGAGTCTCGCGGCGGAGTTTGGCCTCTGCCTCCTCCATTGCGGCGGCGGTGGCTGCGGCAGCTCGCGCTTCGGCTTCCTCCCGAGCACGAGCCGCCTCGGCTTCCCGGGCCTGCTGCAGCCGCGCCTTCTGCGCTTCCAACGCTGCCAGCTCCGCCTCCGTCTTGGCTTTCTCCTCAGCGACCTTCCGTCGCGCGGCCTCGATGGCTTCCTTCTTGGCGGCGTCCTCCTGGGCCTTAGCCGTTGCTTCGGCGTGGGCCCTTTCCTCCGCCTCCTTCTTTGCCCTCTCTTGGGCAAGCGCCTCTTCCAGCGCCTTCACCTCGGCCTCCTTACAGGCAATGGCCTCCCGCGTCCGGCGGGCTTCCTCGTCGGTTGCCCTGATCCGGGCAGCCACTGCCTCATGGGCGGCCGCAGCCGTGAGACCGGCCGCGATGGCTGCCACTTTCGAGGCGTGGTAGTCCATGCCTCTGCCCCACTCGGTGGCCTCCTCATGGGCGATGCCGACGGCGCCCTCCACGGCGGCGTTCCGCTGTGTGGCTCGTTGCCGGGCAACCCGAAGGTTGCAGGGCACCGCACAGACGCGCTCACAGGCGCGCGCCACGTCCCTTTGGGCGGGAGCGGCGCTGCTGCTGGAGCTGGCCTGGTCGGCGGGCATCCTCCCGCGGTGGGCCGACTCCACGTCGCTGCTGGGGCCTGCTGGGGCCTGCTGGGGCCTCAGGAGCAGCGGACGGGGCTTGGCCCTGGTCTGCGTGGCGACTGCCATGAAGTCACCAAGGGTGGCGTGGCCGGGGTGGTGACCACCATTGGCCCGTTGGGGACTGGGGGCTGGGTTTCCGCCCTTGGCGCCTTGGGCGGCTTCGGCGGCCAGGGACTCCTGGTACTCCCGCCACTTCCGGTCCCCCTTCTTGTCCCCGGCGGACCGCTTCTCCTTCGCCGGAGACGCGCTGCTGCTGCCCTGCAGCCTGCGTTCGCTCCCCGGCTCCGGGAACTTCCTCTCGATCAAGTCCCACATGGAGACGTTGATCGAGGCGCCCGACAAGTAGGCGTTGGGGTCCTCGTCCTCCTCAATCCCGTCGGGGCGCAGCCCTTCGCCGGGCCTGTCCGGCCGGGTCCAGGCCCTCCAGCGCCTCTGCTGGTGGCGGTACTCGTACCCTTCCGCCCGCAGCCAGTCCTCCACGGCCTGCAGGCGGTCGGGGGCGATGTCTGTGCGGAGCTCGAAGCTCCTGGGCATGCCGCCTTCGCACTGGGGGTGGCTGTGGCGGTAGTGCTGGTCCCATACCAACCCACGCAGTAGGTTCGCTGCATGGGGGTGGGGCCGCGGCCACGTCCTGCCCGCTTCTTGCCAATTCACCATGGCAGCGGGGGCGTAGTTGGACTTGAGGTCCTTGGTGTGCACTCGTTCAACTCAACGAACTGGTGGTGGTTGTTGAGGCGGGTGCTGCAGCACTGGATTGGGAGTGCGGCTGGTGCTGGTCAGCCGGTGGTTGTGGAGGTGGTTGACGCGGCCTTGCTGGTCGGCCGATGGGACTCCGGGTCGGCCGATGGGGCTGATGCAGGAGTCCTGGTCTGTGCACCTCTTTCACGGTCGCTGCGCGGTCAGGGTGATGCTCTGGACGGCGCTGCGGGCTCCGTGACGAACTCGGCGCTGTCGCTGGGCGGCGCTGCGAGCCGCTGCGCTGCGCTGCGAGCTGCTGCGACGCGCTGCTCGGGGTTGGTGGCCCCGAGTGGCACGCGAGGGCTGGGTAACCCCGCGGCGGTGAAACGCTTTTGACGCGTTCCCGTGGGGGGCCGGCCACGGGACGCTGCGGTGGACACGCGCAAGTGAGCAGGCAGGCAAAGCACTACGCTCACAGGGGCATCAATGCGCTCATGTCATGTGACAAAGCGTTTCAGGATCCTTGCCACTCTGCAACAAGGGAACGAAAGTATGTACAGCAACACATCAGGATATGTACACATGGGGTTAAGACTGGACTGGGGTAAGGGCATTACAGGACAATAGACGCTCAGTCCCAACTCATATCCCAATCCCAAGTCCGACCCTCTCAGTGGCTGGTGGGGGCGGGGGCTCAAACACAACCCATGCCCTGCTCAGTCCGGACCCTGAAACCCTGCCAATAGGGGGGGTGTCCCGCCCAGCCACAGGCGAGTTCCTGGTAACCAAGGGGCTCCAAGGCCAACCGACAGTGGCTCCCTATGCTCCCTTAACAGCAGGTCCCAACTCCTCTCTGAGCCAGAGACATGGGCCCGCCATAATCCCTCAGGAGTTGGTAGCTGAAAATGGGCTGTTTCAGCCCAAACTGATATTAGCTCCAAAATTCCCAAATCTGACCCCTCGTCTGGACCCGCCAGAGGTAGGGACGAGGCAACTGACCCTATGCCCTTCGAGTACGAACTCCCTGAAGCCCTCCCCCAACCTGGTTCCCTCTGAGGTCCCGGCATCAGGGCAACACGGATGAGTCATGTGGGGTCATGATGCCAAAATCACCAAAATTGGCGTCATTTCCACGCGTGGCTCGCCCGGCCAAGGTAAGGCCAATGGCTCACAGGGTCGGAGGCAGGACCTAGGACTTATATCTGAGTGTACAACTTGGATTTAGGTCCGGGCTCCCTATGGGCTTAGAGAAATGGGGCCGCCAATTGACCACACGGAAGGGGGAAATTGGGGTCCCAAAATTGGGTCATTTTGGCTGCTTGAAATGAGCCAAAATTCGGTGTGCTCCCAATAGTATATCTCCACGCCGGCTTGGAGATCGGATCCGCCATTCCATACGCGATCCACCGGGAGTCCAACGGAGACTCCCATGCACTTGGCTCCCAAAGATCTCCATGCCACTTGGCGTGGTGACGATCCCAATTGGGTCCACAAATGCCAAAAGGGCAAAATTGCCCACACTCACTTTGGGCTAGCGCCTTAACGAAGGTTGCTCCGCTTCGCCCACGTGGTGTGTGAACCATGGGGACCAATGTCCATATCACCCATGTCATATATGGTCCATTGGTCCAAGCGTCCGGTGTGCACGAAGGTTAGAACATGGTGCACGGCGGGCAGCAAAAGTGGAAAATTGCTCAAAATGGCCAAAAATGCGCACACTCATGGTTGGGGCAAATGAGGCACATGCCCGACTCGGACCGGAGTGTGCCATAGGATTGGTATCAAGTCATATTTGTCCAATATATCTTTTGGGCGTCGCCCAACTCCTCCGGTATTGGGAATGGCAGGGTCGCCAAGTGAGCCCATGATTTGGGATAGTCCCAAATCGCCAACATGGCGGCCACGGTATGCCAAGCCTAAGAGGAGTTATTCGCCCGGTCCAAGATATGTTGGGCACCGAAGTATGTACCCTCATAACATACTTGGGTCATGATGTCAATTGAACGCAACGTTGAGTATTGAGATACACGGTCGCCACTTGACATCATGACGGGCCAAAAATGGCAAAATTGGCACAAAGACACACAAAAGTGCATTGAAAGGTGCACAATTATATTATAATATCTTCGGCTTGGATCGTGCAATCAACTAATCCTTCTAAACACAATGACTTGACACTAATGACCTTCGATTCCACATATGTGCTCCACTTGGGGCGCTTTTAAAGGTTACGAGCGCCGCTTCCCAAGTGGGCACATGAAAATATGGAAAATTGCAAAACACACACCTTGCTCCCAACGCATCGCTTCCTGATCGCCACACAAGCTTCCCTTCACAAAGGTTAGGCTTGCAATTGATCGTAGGGAGTATGGAGAAGGGGATTGCACAATATGAGGTCCATTGGCAGGGCCATCGCTCTTAGCCAAACCCGCCAAATGGGCACGCAATACAACACATGGCACATACCACATATTGCCCCAAAAGGTAGCTCCCCCCACGATATGTCATGCCCCTCCAAGGGCATAACTTTGTGTCAATCGCTCATAGGAACTCAAGGAGAGTTCCTATGCAACACCAACACTTGCGCGCTATACTCGAAAGTTATCTTAACGCACGCAATGTCATGGCCAAAGAGTTACAACGCAAACTCTACCCTCTTGACCATGATCCATTACACTAGCGCGCACGTGTGGAAACGCAAGGCATATGATGCTTCCTAAATTACGTCGGGAGTATTGTGAATACATCCCACGTTTCCTTATTGTCATTCCTCGCAAGCAACACGAGATATGACCTTCACAAGTGGCCTCACGAATCAACTTTGTTTTGCCCATATCTTTAAGACAAATGGAGGGCAGGATAAAAGGAAAGTTGATGCGTGCATAGGGAAGCACGTAGGTCCACTCGAAGGAGGTCAAATCAAGTGCGGGGATGTCGAAGTCGAAAATCCGATTTCGACATCCTGAAAAATTCGGATTAAGGTTGCGAGTGTAAGATGTGAAAATTGCAGAAGCATCCATGCAGTTCCTGACGACTTTGGAGCCTTCGTGACGGATTGCGTTAAAATTTCCATTAATTACAGTTAAACTGGCGGTTACGGTAATGTCGCGATCCAACCGCCAGCAGTCAAAACAGTGAATATCAGAACGGAAGCGTGAAAATTGACGGAAACAATATGGAAATAAAACCCTGTTGATTCCTGATATCCTGATATGCAAATCTCCGCTGGCGGTGCATCGGTTGCCGATGCGGGGCTTTACGGCACGGATCGGAGCGTCAACAGGCGTCTTTCCTTCCGTACATGGGGTTAGTGGACCGGAGACCGGTTGTATGCCGTAACCTAGCCATGGGGTTCTGGGTACCGCTTCAACACTGTCCGCAAACACGCTGACGGATGAGCTCCCCTGTCAAGCAAGCAAGCTTTAAGAGACTCCTCAGGTTCTCTTAAAGAACGTACCGAGGAGCCTCTGGGTAACGTAAACAAGGTTTACCGTGCGCAATTCGCGTGGCCTACCCTTTAATGCATCATGTGCACGCAGGGAAGGGAGGCGAAACCAATTCCACTCTGACTCAACCAGGAGGTGAGCTCCTCCTGCGCTAACCTACCTTACTCACCATGCATCGTGTGAATGCCGAATGAAGCGAACACAAAACAAGCCTAAGCGTTTTAAGCAACCCTACTTTAACGCCACGGCCGCACACACGAACAAACGCTTTCTTTACTTACCTGTGAAGAAGAAAACAAGGGTGAATTTGGGGTACAGGTAAAGCGTCACAGCGTGTGAATGCCTCGATTAGGCACATGCATCGCGAGCACAGCGCATATTCTAACCCTACGTGCGCGCTGCGCGCTCCATTCGCATCGCATACCTGTCATTCCTGTTTTGACCTGTGCAGAGCACGAGGAGGAGCACCCGAACCCCCACCGAACACAGCGTTGACAACCCTAACGTTTTGACGAAACAACCAACACGAACGCAATGCATGCGTGTGAAATGACACTAACATACCTGAGAGGTGGGTTGTTGACCTGCTTTGTGGTGTCGGTTGAATTTGAATACTTTTCTCTGAAGTTTATAAAATTTTTGATGCAACTGTGCAAAAATTTCGTTTAAAACTCTAAAAACTACGGCTCATACCTTCTTTTTCAAAAGCCGTTTACGCTTGCGCAACCCTTTTCTTGGAGTCCGCTTCCTTTGCGCTTGTCTGCGACTTTGAGTTATGTGTAAAAATGACGATTTCCCGCGTGGTTTCGTCGATTTTTAACGATTTCACTTGCTAAATCGCAACCCCTTCCGCTAAACCGCAGGAATCACTCCCTGCTGGTTACATTTTCTATTTTTTCCAGCTCCTGGAGGTTTGTGTCCTCCATTGGGAGTATTGCTCCGCCCTGGCCCTTGGTCAGGACGTTTACTAAAACGCTGTTTATACAGCGACAGCCGTCCGCATTAGAACGTTCGACTGTACCCTAGTGGGCAAGCACATGTGCTCTAGGGAGGGAGTCCTGGGTTCAAACCCCACTACCCCCAAACTTTTTCCAAAAGTTTTCGTCGCACGCCGGCGACTTTTGAGGAATGCCCCATCGAAGGGACATCATTCACGGTACATTACACTGTTTTTCAAGGGTACCTACAGTGTGATAGGCTTCTCTGAAGGGATGAGGATGTTTTTGGTAAGTTTAATGCATTTTCTGAGGTAATTTTGGGAATATTTGAGCCTTTTTCCTTGGTCCTACTAGCTTAGCTAACTAGTACTCCAGGGGGGAGTAAGAAAAAGTCACTGCCATGTCTTTCTTGGAGGGCTTGATCCAGGCCAAGCCCCCCTTACAACCCTTTTGTTGATGCTAAGACAAACTTAAGTGTTTTTATCTCTCTTTTGTTGCCTAAAGTACACCTTCTCAATGTAACTAGGGTTGTGACCCTAGCCCCCCATGAAGTTCACCCCTACCACTCAACTGAGCGGAGGTACCTTCCTTCATGGAGGATATACCGAAATAAAACAGGCATTTCATGCTTTAGGCCTTGGAGGTTAAGCCTAGTGGTCTCCCACCCCAAGACCCCTATACTCAATTGTTTCTACCACTTATTGTGGTCCTACTTTGTAACTGTTTCTGAATTCAGTTGCTTGGCCAAGTCATTTTCTGTGTGGTCCTGACATCTATGCCCTACATTCCTAACCAGCACCATTTCACCCAAAAGAGTGCACATGAAGTGCCTAATGCAACCTCTGAGGCAAGAGTCAGACCAATTTTCATATAAAATCTTTTGTATTATCCATTTGTGATTGAATCTATGTGTATAAACCTGCTTTGTCTATCTGCAGCCCTTCTGTGTTACACTGGATTCCAAAACCAATCATTGATTCGATCCACATCCTGTTCTTGCTCTACTTGCTGCTTTGGTTTGGGTTTTCAACTACAAAACCTGCAGGACATCATCAAAATATCTAGGGCATAATTCAAGGACATCTTTCTGGCACTCATCAAAGTTTTTTTCCCAACGGCGTGGCAATCAGAAGGTCGTCAATGTAGATGCTGCAGAATTCTTGTAAATCCAGAGACTTGTGCTTCTGAAAGAAAATAGTCTCCATTATCTTCTGGAACATCGACGGCGCATTCTTCAGACCCATCGGCAGTACAGTACACTGGACAGTGCCACAGGGTGTGCACATTGCCGTCAAATGCCTATCCTCCTTTCGAAGGGGCATCTGATGAAAGCCATGGCGCAAATCCAACACAGTAAAGAGCTTGCCTTTGGCTCTCGCGGCGATCTCCTTCTCGATTAAAGGAAGAGGATGCGCGTCTGGTACTGTGGCGGCATTCAGGGCTCTGTAATCCTCCACTAGACGCCAAGCATCTATGCTGGATTGGTCAGCAGGTGGGGGTTTTGGCACAGTAAATGGTGCTGAACACCACTCAGAACTCATGCAGCCCTCCAACCAACCGAACTCATAGAGATTGCTCTCAATAATCTTTCGCAGGGCATCTGCTTTGGTGCCGTGTAGATAGAATGGACGTTGTTTGTGCACCTTTGAGCCTTCGATTATGTCAATCTTGGCTTCCCCCTTTTCACATCGAATTGGGGGGTTTTTCCACAACTTCCCACTCAGCACGTCATCTTGATAATCTTCAAACACTGCGTCCCTTCTTGCAGATATCTTGTCTCCGTCGACCTGATTCCCACATTTAATCACCCACATTATGTCCACCAATTTGCGAATTGTTGGTCGTGGTCTCATATTCTTGGCCACTTCATTCCAAACTTCTTCGTCGCATTGTTGGCGGATGAAGCTCACCTGAGCTCGCTCCTCCGTGGGATCCCACCAATCAAAGGGGTCCACGAATGTCTTGAAGGGATGGTCGGACGAATTCAGCTTCATTCCTGTCAATTCAGGCGAGATTCTTGGAGATTTGTCATCATTCTTGCTTGAAATCTTGACATTTTTGCCTTGATTCTTGTCTGATGGGGACGAGTTGTAATGGATGGAGGCGTTCTCTTGAGGGACGCCGGTTGTGCTTCCCTCCTTTCGCGACGATACATCGGGATTCCGCTCTCGATCGTCTTCATCCACCTCAATTCCGTCGATTCTTGAGGAATTTGAGATGACCTCTTCTGTTCCCATTTCACTGTCATCTTGCCAATAATCTCCCAGATTCACGTCAACTAAGCACGCCAACGTGCTCCACGAAGGCTGTGGCAAAGGCTTGCCATTATCTTCGCAATACAGCTTCACTCCCTTGTGAGGTAGCTCGACAATGTCGATTGAAATGTCCATAATGTCCTTGAACCACTCTTGTCTTGGCCAATTGGGGACAATTAAAATCGCCTTTGCGCGGGATTGCTTCAGCTTCTGCACCACACGAGGAAAAACGTCGAAGGGCGGATTGATCCATAGAGGTTCAGACCAGTCCTCACTCCAGGCATCGTCGTAGAACTTCGGAAATCTTTTATTCTTCTTGTTTGCAAAGGCATCAACTTGAGGACGAAAATTGTGGTTCCTTTCGAAATAATCCACCAGAATGTCCCGCCATTTGTCGACTACACGATAGCAAACTGACTTCCACTTCTTGCAGTTCAATGATTCCGCCTTTCCTGCGTCGAATTCTTCTTGATTCCCTGTCCATTCCTGCCCATCTTGCTGAATATGCAGCTTATTTCGCTCCTTGAATTGGTGGATACTCTTGGTATACGGGTACAGATAATACAAGTCGGACGGGTCGCTGGTCGACGGATCTTGGAGGAAGCATGTCCTGTGTCCCATGGGCGACACACGGTGAGCGTGAAGCCAGGGTTGACCCAAGAATAAATCATACTTTATGCTGGCTTCATAGAATTTTCCAGAAAACCACTCCTCTGTGACCGTCTCTTCCACGCTCCACACAGATTGTTTCACCAATCTGACCGCCAATTCTGCTTCTCTGTCGCCACCGTCAAGGCGATGTCCGCTGACTCCCTCCAGCTGGACATGGGTCGAGGACATCTTCGCCTCTCCCTCCTGCAGAAAGCCTTTCCTCACCAGATTGACTTCTGAACCATTGTCAATCAGACATCTGGCAAGTTTAACCTTACCATCCGTAGTTCTGACCTGGATCCAGCAGACAAACTGGCGCTGCTTGCCTCGCCGGACAGCGCTGAGGACCCAGGCAGGGTACAGGAGGTTGGAGGACCGCGCCAGCCTATCCCAGCAGCGTCCATCCACCGCCCCAACTACCCTGATGGGTTTTGTCTCCTGCCACTCAACCCCAGGGTTGGGATTTGGGTCAAGTTGGCTTCCCTATTGCCATTCTTCTTCGACGTTCGTCTGCACGTCCTGTACTTGTCCTTCGTCAACCCATTCTTCTCCTGCTTCAACGGCATTGACTCCTTTTCCACGTCCACGACCACCAAATGACTTTCCACCACCACCTTTCTTACCCCCTTGGCCTTTGTTGTTGGAGGTGTTAGAATTGGGGTTGGATTCGTTGGATCTGCCCTTGCCTCGACCTCCAGTATCCTTGTTGTTGCCGAAGGTCTTGTTTGCTGGCATCTCCGTATACAGGGAGTTGCCGTTCACCTTGGAATCATCTTGATTCCCGGACTTTCCTTGGCCTTTTCCACCTTTTTCACCAGATTTTCCACCAGATGTTCCACCAGCATCGGTCCATCTTGAGCCACTTGGATCTCCGCCTTGCTGCGAGTAATCTTTTGGTGTCCAGTCTCTGTTCTTTCCTTTGGACTGCCCTTTACCCTTTCCCCGTCCATGCTGGTCAGCATCTCGTGCTCCATCCTGCTGGGGATTTTTGGGAGAATTTCCCTTTCCATCCATTTTGGACTGAATTGTCTTGAGATCTGAGGGCGTCCACCTGTGATCTGCGGTCGTGTGAGTCGCCGCTCAACCTTCCTTTCCAAGGGCAATGCACACAGAGCATCCCTTCTCACCAACAGCGTTGACGTTGCCTCCAAAGCCTTGTGCATCCTGTGACTTCTGGCGTTCTAAGTTTGCATACTTTTCAAGTTGGTCCCAGATCTGCTCGACTCCATACGAGAAGATCCACGGTCGTACCTTCAAAACTGTTCCCTTATACTTCACTTTGCCATCCACCATGCTACAGAAAAACTCCGACTGTTCAGAATCATGGAAACCAACTCTCCATCTGCCCTCACGAATAGTGATGTCTTTCAATCCAGTAGCACTGATAGAGTGTAGCAACTCACGAACTGCCATTTTTCCCATAGTCTCCGGCAATCCTCGGACTTCAACCCAGTTGCCCAGGACTTTTTGGTCCGCCTGAGAGTCCCTGATCTTCTGCTTGGTCTCCGGCGTGAGCTTGCTCAGGAGGATCTTCTTCATCTCGCCCTCAGAAAGGCCTTCTCCAGAGTTCTCCGCCTCTTGCACCAAAAACTCCCAATCTTGCCTTGCAATTTGAATTTACTCCACAAACAATTTCTTGATCGCCCTGAAGTTCTCCAGACGGTTCCTGTAATGATCTTCAGGAAGTCGAGAGCCTTTCTTCTTGAGACTTCGATACAGCTCTTCATAAGTCAGGGGATCTCCTTGATTCTGCCTTTCCACATAAAGATTATATGTACTTTCCCTGAGTTTGCCAGTCAAACAGTCCATCAACCCAAGGATCCAGAGTTCCTTGTCCAGTTTCTCCGTCTGCAGCCACACCATGAACTGCCTCTCGAAGGACGCCCAGTAATTTGGGTGTCCTGAGAACTTCGGCTGCTTCATTACTGATCCTCTCAGCCTCATGTGCAAAGGATTCAGCAGGTGGTTCAGGTTGAAATTTGTGGCTATGCCAACCGGATTGACAAACACGGGGTTGACAGCGGCGCCTCCCATTGCCTGTGCCTGCGCAATTGCGGCCGCCAGCAACGCCTGGTCCACAGTAGGCTGCACGAACGGCGTTGGTTGTGCTTGATGCAGCCTCATCTCCTTCAATTTTTTCTGCTTTTCTTTGATTTTTGCTTCGTTTTCTTTCTGCTGCCGGTCCTTCTTCTTCAAGGCCATTGATCTCTCCTTCACGGTGGTCCTTGCTTCTCCATCAATGTCTCCGACAGTACCAACAGACAGTACAGCCCTCTCCGACGAAGATTCTCCTCCTTCGGTACCCAGATTGAACCCAATAGGACTTGTAAATCCAGTAGGGGGGATACCAGAAATTCCAGTAAAAGCTGGATGTGAACCAGTAAAAGCTGGGGGTGCTGGAGAATGTGGAACGCCGTAAGGCGTGGATGCAGGTGCAGCTGAGGAGGTAGGTGCTGGGTGGCTTGCCATTGTAGGCGCTGGTCCAGTGAGCCCAGTAGTGCTCAAATTTTGTACCAGATTCGTAAGCTTTTCCAGCTTCTGCTCCATCTCCTTCCACTTGCTGTCATCATCCCTTCTTTTCTTCTTGGGGGCCTTCTTCAGCTCCTTCACCCTGTCTTCCAGCGACGAACTCTGGCGCCGACAGGAGCAGTCCTTGGCACACTCGCCACATGACGGGCATCTCGTACCTTTTCCTTTGCTTCTCACTTCATCAACCCAGCTGTCAACACTGGAGTTGGACTGGGGAAGCTTGGACAGTTGCTCCCTGGAGAGGTGGGAATGTGTCGAATCACACCTCATTTCGTCGACCTCGTCGTCGTTCGGACCCCAGGCGCCCGACGGACCAGCATGCTGACGCACATTCTGGCGTCTTTCCTCGGCGATGATGGCCATCTGCACCATCACGGCTCCCTGGTGGTCGAACTGGTCCAGCAGCTCTTCCCAATCCTCTTGTTCCTGCAGTTGGGCGTCGAATCGCAACCGGCCGCTGTCCCTGATGAACTGGCACGACGCCCTGAACCAGTCCCTCAGGCGGCCTCGGTAGCTCGCCTCCGCCAGCAGCCAATTCTGGCGGTTCAGGAACTCCTGATTCCAGATTTCCTGGAAATGGTTTTCCCAGTCTTCACCACTAATTCCAGTATCATCTGGCTCTCCTTCGCTGCTGCTGTCTTCAAGATCAGGCAAAGCGTGAGAGCTGGAACCAGATTCACTCGAGGAGGGAGATTCTCGACCGGGTTTAAGGTTGGGTGGGGCGTTCACACAACAATCAGCACAAGTATGAACTCCAGGCCAATGTCTATGGCCACAGTAAGGACACTCAGAAGGGTGATCTTCGGTTCGCTGGGGAGATGCCACGAGTGTAACCTCAGGGGGAACACGCAGTGACTCTCTACGAGTGATAGCCCCGCTAAACTCCGATTATCTCAGAGTGTCCGTGGAGATTCCAGAAGCAGAGTCATGATTTCCTCTGCTACCATGTAACCGCTGCATAGTGGTTGATCTTTCTTGTAACTGCGAAGCCTGTAGCCTTGATGCCCCAGGGGTCGTAACGCCCGACACTGCCCCTGATATCTCCGAACCCAACTGACCCTCTTCAGACCCATATCCAGCCTCGGGGAGCGACATATGCGAAGCACTTGTAAGTCCTTTGAACTCCATGGTGGAATATGAAGAGTACGAAAACCCGGTCTACAAAAATGGAGCAGACATAGAATCTCAATGCGCATTCATCGCACATAATGACACAACGTGAAATCATTCGAAATAATTTAAATCAATCCGATTGGGAAATCACGAAAGACAAATGCGACTCGACGCGCGCTCACAGGCGACATCTGGCGGCGAACGGAAAACATGAAAACAAGCGGAAAATTTACTGCACTATCCCCCACTGTGCTAACAGTGTTCTATACGTGGACTACACGGAGATGCCGAAGTTCGGGGGCTATGACTTCGCCCTCGTGGTAACCTGTGGGTTGACCAGGTTCACCAGGGTGTTCCCATGTACCAAGCACATTACCGGGGAGGAGACTATCAAGATACTCCTGGAGGAGTGGTTTTGTGTCTATGGGGCGCTCAAGGAGATCAACTCCGATGAGGACGTACGAGTACGCTCGGATACCGGTTGGTACAAGAGGGTCCTGAGATCCCTCAATGTCCAGGTGTCTACGGGGATTCCCTACTCGCACACGAGCAACCCCCTATGTGAGCGACAGATCCGTGTCCTGAAGGAGAATGTACGGATATGGTGCAAAACAGAACGCACCAGAGACTGGGTGAGACTACTCCCCGTCATATCATTGATGATGAACTCCCAAGAGAGTTCGGCTACTGGCTACTCGCCCCATGAGCTATTCCTAGGGCGCCCGGCATGGTTCCTACATGCCCCCTATCCAGCGGACACCCATTCTTCTGTGGGTGAATGGGTCCAAGAGCAACAAGCGAAGGTGGACAAGGCCAAGGCTATGCTCCAGAGAGTGAGGGAGCGTCAGTGGAACAAGAAGAACAAGCACCGAGTACCGGCCACCTACCAAGAGGGGGACTGGGTGTTGGTGCACCACAGTCGACTACCCGCCTGGCCACGCTCTACCAGCGATGACCCATACTTCGGGCCGTACAAGATTCTATCAGTGGATGGACACCGTATCACCGTGCGGTGTTCTTCCCGTCTAGGGGGGACCCTGGTGTGCGCTGCTCAACACCTGAAGCGCTACTATGATCCTGAAGACCTCTGTGGGGAGGAGTGGGAGCTGAACGACGAGGAAATCGCCGCTCTGGACCTACAAGGGGCTGCCAGCCCTATGGAAGTTGAAGGTGAACTCCCCGACATGAACGCCGAGGAGATGGCTAAGGAGGGCTTCTACCTGGTGAAGTCTGTCCTACGACACCGATATCGCCAGGGTTGGCGCTTCCTCACCCTCTGGGAAGGGTTTGGAGTCGAAGAGGCCACCTGGGAGCCCTTCTCTGCGTTTGTTCTACCTGAGGGACGCCTAAACTCAGTTCTGGTTCACTACTTGTCCCAGAACAACCTTGGTGAGTTGCTGAGGCTCGCTGAGACGCTTGCCTCCAAGACTAAAGCTAGGGACTGAACCTTACCCTTACCTGCCTAAGCGTATGTGTGAGTGTGCTATTCCTAAGGTCCTGAGAGCAAGCCGCAGAAGTGGTGTCCTGATTATACCCAAGTCTGCACGCTTGCTAAACCTGGAGGGTTGGCTTATTGATGCCACGGGGTACGCCCCGGGTCACCCCTCCCCTAAGCGCCCAATTTCTGTGCTGGCGCAAAACCTTTGGGGAATACCCAGCGTACTAATCCAGGTATTGTTTTCCCTACCTATCTGTCTACTACAGGGAGGGGTGGCCAAAAGCTATGAAGGCATGAAAACGCCGTTTTGCTAAGTGGCCAAAACACTGACCTAACCACTGCCACAGCCCACCAACCCTGCTAAAATTGCAGGAACCGGGTGGGACAGTGACACACGCACTACACGTCCTACACACCCTACAGTGGCACCATCTTGGTGGGCGAGCACTTCTGCAACTGGCTCAAGCCCCCACTCAGGACTACCATTCCTACACGCACACTCTACTGGGTGTGGTTGAAGAACATGTCGTGGGTCCTAACGACCCTCCTGTGAAGAAGACAAGAGAACACAGCGCTGCTAAGCAACTGTGGCCTAACAGGGGACGCCACAACGCGTTTCCCCTTCTAGGGCTTGGAGGGAAGAGGTGCTCTTTTGCGTGCACTGCGTGGATGTCGATGGAGTCGAACTGCCCTCGCCTCTCTTGGCGGAGGTGCAGTCAATTGTTTGTGTGATCTGCGCCCTTGTTTAGCAGGGCAGGAAAAAAATGGTATGCTGCTGCACCAATCACCCTACCTGCCCACCTGTAAAGCAAAGGCAAATGAAGGGGTGTTTGCGGCGGAGGAACCAAGCCACACTCCACATATTATACGCTTCTCAGTGTGACCTATAATACACTGTCCGCAAACACGCCCTGTCAAGCAAGCAAGCGTTAAGAGACTCCTCAGGTTCTCTTAAAGAATGTACCGAGGAGCCCCTGGGTAACCTAAACAAGGCTTACCGTGCGCATTTCGCGTGGCCTACCCTTTAATGCGTGTGTGAATGCACGAGCATGCACGAGTGTCTTGGGCAAACCTGCCCATCCGAACCAGGATCACGAACTCCACCAGGGGGTGGCCCCACCTGGGCTTACTCACCTTACCTACCGCTGGAGAGAGAGAGCAAGTGGGCACGTGAGCGGGGCGCAAGCAAAAAACGTCGCTACGCACTTGTGTGTATGTCTAATCACCCTGATCTGACCTCTAATCATCTGCAATCTTTCTAATCAATCCCTCTATCGCGTTCTATCGTTGTTAGCGCTGCTACAAGACTCGTTCACGGAGACACGAGACGAGCAATGTGCATGCTGCATACGAGACGAGCACACCTGTGGTTTATACCTGATTCATTGAAGTCCTTTCGTTGATTTTCGAATTCTTGGATTTTTGATCCTTCTATCAGTGTGGGTAGAATCTGTATGTTTATCTATTAATGTGTGTCTCGTCATTTTCCGAGTTACGTGAGACATACGTTTATAATTCAATTATCTCTGCATTTTCCGGCGCTTCGCTAGGAGCCGCTCCTGCGCGCCGCCTTTTTATGCGTAGGAATTGCTTGATTTAAAAAATCTAGAGATGACTATGATTTTTATAAAAATGTGCTTCTGATGCACAATTGGATTCTGCTCAGGTGTGTTGTCTTAGAAAAGTTATAGGCCGTCATTTGACGGATTTAGGTGTTGTCGCTTCGCGTTTGCGTGGATTCGTCCATAATTCTCCCATTCCTGTCTCTGCAGATATCCTCGCGAAGGCGTCGTTGAGTAGGCCGTGTTCGGGCCGAAAAGTAGCCGCCAGGAGACTGAGCAGAACCCAAGACCCCACCAAGGGGCAATTTAATTTTTTTTACAACTCCCTTCGCCCTAAGACAGGTCACAGGTCGCCAGCAGGTTTACGATAACCCGTGCGAATGTGTATATTGCATCTTGCGTTGGGTTTATGCCGCGCTGTGTCTTGGAGGGAGGGATGCACATGCACATGTTAATGGCATGCATCCAAACTAACCCAGCCAAGCCACAGGAACCCCGGCAGCGCCATGAGCGCTGAGCTTCCTGTAGGAAATGTTACAAACAGAGCAGCAAAAGAGCGCCAGCCATGGTGAGCGCCCATTTTTTTGTGTGAGGGAAACTATAGGTATTTTGAAGTAGATGTGGAAACCAAGGAAAGGCCAAGAAAAAATCCCTTTTTCCTGAAAATGCGACAGTGGTGGCCACCACAGCACAAGGGGGGAGTAAGAAAAAGTGCTTTTCCAATGCTTTGAGGCATACTCTAGTTGTATTAGAGATGCACTGAGCATCCAGGCATTTCTATCTTAGTATTGGCCCCACCAAAAGTGGTGATAACACATTTTGACCTATGGAACCAAACACCCAATCAGGATATGGAGTGGACCCCTTAATCCCCTATCAATGTGAGGCAAATCATCTTTTCCTGAGTTGACTGAGAACTGACATATCCGGGGCAGAGCCTATGAATTTATCTATGTTTTCTCATGAATTCTTAGCTGTCCTAGTGGTATGCACCCTAGGGGGCTGGGCACCTCTTTTTGAGAGGTCCTGGGTTCAATTCCCGGTCAGCCTAGCTAAGTAGGAAGATCCCATGTGACATGGCAGTGACCTCATCGCCACATGCCCTGCCACCTCAGCACATATGGGACCCAAAACAAAGAGTGCACATCTCCTGAGATGGCACTATGGAGATAGAGTGACCATGGGGCAGTTTTCCAACTCTTTTCCAAAACATTTCAGCTATCTTTGTGAATATGCAATCAGATGTGCCTTGAGTTGCAGTTTCTGTGAATATCCTTTCATCTTTCACTGTTTACACTGCAGCCCTTCATGCTTTGATCCTGATTCTCTTCTACTTGCATATCTTTGGCTTGGGCTATCCTGGATTGATTGTATTTCAGCAAACAAAAGCTTTTCATCTTCAAAAACAAGCAGCAGGAAACCCTACACCAGCAGCAAGCAGCAGGAGAGGCAAACTCACAGTGTTGAAATCACTATAAACTTTTCTTGACCCCATCTGTGTGCACGGCAACCTGTAAATGCTGCCTACTTGCAAGCTGGTTCCATTCTGTGGCGAAACTAGCATAGGACGGGAGAGAAAAAAGGTGTGTGGGGACCTTACTTCTCGTCCAAGTAATCAAATCTTTGTACCTGAGTAAAATAGCGCGCGCAACATGAGGACGTAGCGCGCGCAGAAGTCAACGAAGCGCGTGCTATGAGCGGAAGTGCGCGCAATGTCACATGCAAAGCGCGCGCAATAATACCTTCTTCTTGGAATCTTCAGAAGCAGGACCAAGTCCACCACCGACAGGGGTGTGACGGCGTTGGCAGCCTCGGTCCTGCGACGCTTCTTCTCTGCTTCAGACACGGGGACCCTTTTTTCCAACTTGGCCCACAAAGACCGTTGGACGGCAGACCCTGAGCAAAAAAACTCAAGTAGGTCCGCCAAAAGGTCCTCGTTCTTCCACAGGGACCACCCATAGTGGGGGCCCAAAATGCTGGCAATCTAGTAAGAAAAAGTCACTGCCATGTCTTTCTTGGAGGGCTTGATCCAGGCTAAGCCCCCCTTAAAACCCTTTGTTGATGCTAAGACAAACTTAAGTGTTTTTATCTCTCTTTTGTTGCCTAAAGTACACTTTCTCAAAGTAACTAGGGTTGTGACCCTAGCCCCCCCATGAAGTTCACCCCTACCACTCAACTGAGCGGAGGTACCTTCCTTCATGGAGGACATACCAAAATAAATCAGGCATTTCATGTTTGTTGGCCTTGGAGGTTAAGCCTAGTGGTCTCCCACCCCAAGACCCCTATACTCAATTGTTTCTACCACTTATTGTGGTCCTACTTTGTAACTGTTTCTGAATTCAGTTGCTTGGCCAAGTCATTTTCTGTGTGGTCCTGACATCCATGCCCCTCAGTCCTAACCAGCACCATTTCACCCAAAAGAGTGCACATGAAGTGCCTATTGCAACCTCTGAGGCAAGAGTCAGACCAATTTTCATATAAAACCTTTTGCATTATCCATTTGTGATTGAATCTATGTGCATAAACCTGCTTTGTCTATCTGCAGCCCTTCTGTGTTACACTGGATTCCAAAACCAATCATTGATTCGATCCACATCCTCTTATTGCTCTACTTGCTGCTTTGGTTTGGGTTTTCAACTACAAAACCTGCAGGACTACATCAAAATATCTAGGGCATAATTCAAGGACATCTTTCCGGTAGCAGAGACAGTCCCTTGTGACCTTTTGAACCGACCCTGAGAAGAAGTGCAGAACAAAGGCTCAACAATAAGTTCATCATGTCCACGCCAAGCGTCAGGACCTGGCCTATCCGAACTGTCCAAGTACAAATGGGCAGCATGGCCCACCCAATGAGTGAACCACCTCACCGAGCTCCACATCATCTCAGTGGCGCATCTGGGTCCCAAGGAGATCCAGAACGCAGAGAGGGGGGAAGAGAATAAAGGCCTTACAACCGAGGCCTTAGCAGCACACGGTGGAGACAGCTTCAGTCACCTCCACAGACGTGTGGCTGCTTCAGTATCAAGATCAAATTGTCCAGCTTCATCCTCAACTGCCATTGAAGGACCTGAGGAGTATGAGGAGCTGAAGCAGAAGATGGATGAGTACATCCTACATCAGGAGTACTACAAATCCATCCGTGGGGAAGATGGAGAGGAGCCACTGGCTGTACATGGATCCATACCACGTACAGACCTAGGGTCCTACGCGCACTCGGGTCCTCCGTCCACTGCATCCCTGCCAAGACGAACAAGACCTGAGTATCCAAGACCATGTTATCCAACCCCAAGGGCTCCCGAAGTGGGCCCAACACGAGTCGAAGAACAACATCATCCAAGGCCAACCTACGGAGCCCTGGATCACACGGCCGAGCTGTTGGCCAAACTCCTGTCTGGATCAGAAGATCCAGATGTGACGGCCCTATCGGAGGCCATTAAGGCAAAGCTGGGTATTGCAGAACCCTTACCCAAGCCAGAGTTGCCCTCTCTCTCTCCAGGACTGAGTACCCTGGACGAGGATCTCAAGAGATCAAGGGTCTCAAGGCTGTTGCCTAAGGTCACCTGCCCCAGCCCCTTTCACCCCCGTGCCAGGACTGTGCCTATGGCTGATCTACAGGACGTGCCTGTCACAGAGAGTGAGAGAAGAGGTTTGTCAGCCTCCGCCCCTCTTGCCGGCGTGTCGCCTTCAGGCCTAACTCCGGGGGGTGGGAAGACGGGCAGACCAATTGCCCAGGCGAACATCTAGCTGGAACTGCCGGAGTTCGACCCCAAAAATTTGCCTGAATGGGCAGAAGAATTTGCAGAGTTCCTTTTGTTGACTGGCCAATCCCATGTGGATGTGGCCACCAAAGGTTCACTGCTAAAAGGCTCATGCAAAAAGAAATTTTTGCAAAAACAGGTCAAACAGATTGTGAAAACCTGGTCTACCTGGGCAGAGGTACTCCTGAGGTTAGAGAAAACATTTCCAGTCTATGAGACTGACCTCAGCGTACGCACACAGATCGAGGAGCTACCTATGCTCCCGGAGTTTCCATCCGCTGCGCGAATTTCTGAGTATGTGTGCGACTTGGAGTACTTATTTTCGAGGATGAATGTGGGCTCCTACGGAGCCACTGAGCCCCACCTGTGGCTCATGAGTAAGATCCCCCAGCGTACGTGGGATGATTGCCGCTCCACCTCTGAGAGGAAGAGCAGGACCCACTCGTACGATACACTGGTGGATCTCTTGATTGAGCTAGCTCTTGAGAGAGAGAATGACTCCCACATGGAGAAATTCCTCAAGAAGCATTTGGGACGAGGTGGTACCCCTACCCCCGAACGTGGCGAAGGGAAGGGGCATAAAAATCCCACTAACACCAACCAGGGAGGTGGTAAAGGGAGGGGCAACCTACGTGCCATGAACGAGGTTCAACCTGATGCAGGCACACCCCCCCTGTTCTACTGCCGACCTGTCAATGACAAGGGGGGACCTTGTCATGCCTCTGACTGCGATCTCCGCAGTGGCTGTATTGACGCGTTCCCGTGGGGGGCCGGCCACGGGACGCTGCGGTGACACGCACAAGTGAGCAGGCAGGCAAGGCACTACGCTCACAAGGGCATCAATACGCCTGTGTCATGTGACAAAGCGTTTCAGAATCCTTGCCACTCTGCAAAGAGGGAACGAAAGTATGTACAGCAACACATCAGGATATGTACACATGGGGTTAAGACTGGACTGGGGTAAGGGCATCAAGGGACAATAGACACTCAGTCCCGACTCATATCCCAATCCCAGGTCCGACCCTCTCAGTGGCTGATGGGGGCGGGGGCTCAAACACAACCCATGCCCTGCTCAGTCCGGACCCTGAAACCCTGCCAATGGGAGAGGTGTCCCGCACAGCCACAGGCGAGTTCCTGGGAACCAATGGGCTCCAAAGCCAACCGACAGTGGCTCCCTATGCTCCCTTAACGGCAGGTCCCAACCCCACTCTGAGCCAGAGATATGGCTCCGCCCTTATCACCCAGGAGTTGGTAGCTGAAAATGGGCTGTTTCAGCCCAGACTGAAATTAGCTTGAAAAACTCCAAAATTGACCCCTCGTCCGGACCCGCCAGAGGTAGAGACGAGGCAACTGACCCTATGCCCTTCGAGTACGAACTCCCTGGAGCCCTCACCCAACCTGGTTCCCTCTGAGGTCCCCGCATCAGGGCAACACGGATGAGTCAGGTGGGGTCATGATGCCAAAATCACCAAAATTGGCACCATTCCCATGCGTGGCTCGCCCGGCCAAGGTAAGGCCAATGGCTCACAGGGTAGGAGGCAGGACCTAGGACTTATATCTGAGTGTACAACTTGGATTTAGGTCCGGGCTCCCTATGGGCTTAGAGAAATGGGGCCGCCAATTGACCACACGGAAGGGGGAAATTGGGGTCCCAAAATTGGGTCATTTTGGCTGCTTGAAATGAGCCAAAATTCAGTGTGCTCCCAATAGTATATCTCCACGCCGGCTTGGAGATCGGATCCGGCATTCCATACGTGATCCACCGGGAGTCCAACGGAGACTCCCATGCCCTTGGCTCTCAAAGATCTCCATGCCACTCGGCGTGGTGACGATCCCAATTGGGTCCACAAATGCAAAAATGACAAAATTGCCCATACTCAATTTGGCCTAGCGCCTTAACGAAGGCGGCTCCGCTTCGCCCACGTGGTGTGTGGACCATGGGGACCATTACCCATAACAACCATGTCATATATGGTCCATTGGTCCATGCGTCCGGCGTGCACGAAGGTTAGAACATGGGGCACGGCGGGCAGCGAAAGTGGAAAAATGCTCAAAATGGCCAAAATTGCGCACACTCATGGTTGGGGCAAATGAGGCACATGCCCGACTCGGACCGGAGTGTGCCATAGGATTGGTATCAAGTCATATATGTCCAACATATCTTTGGGGCGTCGCCCAACTCCTCCGGTATTGGGAATGGCAGGGTCGCCAAGTGAGCCCATGATTTGGGATAGTCCCAAATCGCCAACATGGCGGCCACGGTATGCCAAGCCTAAGAGGAGTTATTCGCCGGGTCCAAGATATGTTGGCTACCGAAGTATGTACCCTCATATCATACTTGGGTCATGATGTCAATTGAGCGCGACGTTGAGATACACGGTCGCCACTTGACATCATGACGAGCCAAAAATGGCAAAATTGACACAATGACACACAAAAGTGCCTTGAAAGGTCTACAATTACATTATAATATCCCCGGCTTGGATCGTGCAATCACTTAATCCTTCTATACACAATGACTTGACCCCATTGACCTTCGATCCCACATATGTGCTCCACTTGGGGCGCCTTGAAAGGTTACGAGCGCTACTTCCCAAGTGGGCACATGAAAATATGGAAAATTGTAAAACACACACCTTGCTCCCAACGCATCGCTTCGGGATCACCACACAAGCTTCCCTTCACGAAGGTTAGGCTTGCAATTGACCGTAGGGAGTACGGAGAAGGGGCTTGCACAATATGCGGTCCATTGGCGGGCTTGTCTTGGAGCAATGGGCCCGCCAAATGGGCACGCAACACAACACATGGCACATACCAAATATTGCCCAAAAATGTAGCTCCCACCACGATATGTCATGCCCCTCCAAGGGCATAACTTTGTGTTAATCGCTCATAGGAACTCAAGGAGAGTTCCTATGCAACACCAACACTTGCGCGCTACACTCGAAAGTTATCTTAACGCACGCAATATCATGGTCATTGAGTTATGACGCAAACTCTACCCTCTTGACCATGATCCATTACACTAGCGCGCATGTGTAGAAACGCAAGGCATATGAAGCTTCCTAAATTACGTCGGGAGTATTGTGAATACATCCCACGTTTCCTTATCGTCAACACTCGCAAGCGGCACGAGATATGACCTTCACAAGTGGCCTCACGAATCAACTTTGTTTTGCCCATATCTTTAAGACAAATGGAGGGCAGGATAAAAGGGAAGTTGATTCGTGCATACGGAAGCACGTAGGTCCACTCGAAAGAGGTCAAATCAAGTGCGGGGATGTCGAAGTCGAAAATCCGATTTCGACATCCTGAAAAATTCGGATTAAGGTTGCGAGTATTAATTATGAAAATTGCGGAAGCATCCATGCAGTTCCTGGCGACTTTGGAGCCTTCGTGACGGATAACGTTAAAATTTCCATTATAAACAGTTAAACTGGCGGTTACGGTAAAGTCGCGAACCAACCGCCAGCAGTCAAAATAGTGAGTATCGGAACGGAAGCATAGAAATTGACGGAAACAATATGAAAATAAAACCCTGTTGATTCCTGATATTCTGATACACAAATCTCCGCTGGCGGTGCATCGGTTGCCGATGCGGGGCTTCACGGCACGGAACACGCCGTGCATGGGGTTAGTGGACCGGAGACCGGTTATATGCCGTAACCTGGCCATGGGGTTCTGGGTACCGCTTCACCCCCCTCCTTAGAGCAAACCCTGGGGGGGGCTCGATAACACCCACGCATGGCAGCGGGTACCCAGGACCACTCCCTGAAAGGGGGGGGGGGGTGTCACATCTTCACTTCAGTAAGTCACAGTAAGATAGGTATCCCACAGTGGGATAGGTATGCTGCTGTAACAGCCCGTAGCACATGTATAGTATCAAGTATCAAGTCCCGGGTCCTGGCGGCGATTGTTCGGCATCCAAAGGACCCGTTAACCCATACCAGGCGCACCGGGTGCCGGCTGCTACGGTCACCACCACAGTGGCAGTGGCATACACGGCCAACATAGGCGTCACACGACGGCCGAGGTGGCCCCACAAGTCGAGAGCGACCACAAAGATCCATCAGGCTACCCCAAGCTTCCCAAGGCCCGCCGACTGGGGAGAGTCCCCACGGGTCCTTCCTCGGGCGCACCATGTCCATATCCATACGACGCGAGTCCAGAGTGCCATAGTCGAACTCCTTACGAACCCCAAATCGTAAGGGAACTCCTCCTGAAGGGATCGGGCATCAAGGCCGTCTTTTCCCTCGCCCTACTACCACGAAGCGTGGCCATACATGAGGGAGTCCCCATGCAGTGTGGGCGGAGGCGTCGACTCCTCAAACCACCAGTTTCCCAGGCAGACTGACCGAGGTCAGGAGCACCGGAGGCCGCCATCCGAATGCAAGTGCGTCTGCAAATCGGTAGGCTCACACTGGGACTGACAGTGGCGGACCGCTGGGAGTGTAGTCAGGCAACTGGGCTTCCCGCCTGGCGCCATCAGGATCTCCACACACCACAGCGAATAGGGCAACACGGTATTACGGGCACTCAAACAGTAGAATCTGTAACCAAGTACTGGTCCAGGCTGGACCAGGCTGTAAGGATATGTACACGGCGACTCAAGGCGCCTCTGTATCCCGATTCGTGGTGAAAAACAGTCCACCCCTCAGCGATGGGCTGATGACACTTAACATACAGATGCATATATCCTGGAGGGCAGAAAAGCAAGCAACAATTTGGGTAAATAGGCGTGTAAACACACTCAGAACAGAGTGCCAAACCACGCCACGGTCAGGATAAGGCAAATGCAGGAGGATGGACAGGATAACGCCTGAGTTCAGGCATATATAGTCTCGAGACACACGTCGACTGGTCTGGATTCCGCAAATGCCATGGAACCAGACCACACACCAAAAAATCGCAATGCCGATGACAGCGGCATCCGTTGCGCAACGTCGTATGGGCTTCAAGGCCCCAAGAGCTCAAAAATATGAAGGTCAGTCGCCCTACCTGGTTTCCCAAGGATTCAGCAGGGGGGGAGTGACGAATAGAAGAAAAGAGGGGCCATCCTCCTCTGGATACAGCAGGGGGGGGTATATGGCCACTCTGTCACCAAAAGATGGAAGAGAGCAAGCAAGTAAGGGACGATTCGTCGGTTTCACAAGCGCTCATAACACATCAGGGGAGAGCTCAGGGCGCTGATCAGGCACCCCTGGCTGCAATCGCCCGGGTGAGTGCTGCCAAGTCCGAGACATGGATCTTGGTCTTGTGCTTGCGGATGTACTCCATGAAGGGAGTATTGACCCGCGGCACGAATGAGGAGACGGGTTCCCAGGTGTCGTGGGACGGCCCATAGCCTCGCCAACGAACCTTGAACTCCAGACCTCCGGGTGCCGAGGCCTTCGGACGCTGAGCCAGGATCTTCTCGACAGTATAGTCGTCCTGCTCAGCATAGTCGTCGTCCGAGTCGGCCTCATGTCTGGCATAGTCCAGGGACACATGTCGGCCACGGAGGTCGGGTTCCCGCGCACGGAGTTGACTCTCGTGGCGCTCCCGGAACTGTCCGTGACCCACCTTGATGCGGTAGGTGTCCTCACCAATCCTGCGGACCACCTCGCCGGGTGTGAACCAGGTCTTGGTGCGGTGGGTGCCCATGGGGCGGGGTCTGATCACCCACACCGGGTCTCCCACCCTGAACTTCTGCGCTGTCGAGCTCGGGGCGGACTTCTGACGCTCAGCATGCTCCTTCTCCAGCTGCTGGCGGATGTCCCGCGCCGTTTGCTCCTGCCGCGCGAAGAACTCCTTGGCATCCATAGCCATGCCATCACCAGACAAGGGAAGTCCCCTACCCAGGGGGTCCCTGCCAAACAGAATCTGGTGAGGGGACAAACCGCCCGGAGTGGGGGTGTCATGATGGGCCTTTAGAGCAGGCCACATCTCCTCGAACCAGTTCCGCCGTGGATTGGTGATGTGGATCTTGCGCAGCTTCTCGAACAGCTGCCGTCCAGCCACTTCAGCACGGCCGTTAGACCGGCTGAGATAGGCGACGCTCTTGGCATGTCGTATTCCCATGAGGGAACACATAGCCTTGAACCAGCCACCAGTAAACTGGGGCCCTCGGTCACTGCAAATGGTGCGGGGGATGTCAAAGACGGTCAGCCAATGACGAATCATCATGACTGCCACTTCCTTGGCAAGCAATCCCTTTTTGCGTGCCGGAACGGCTACAACGTAGCCGCTGTGGCGGTCCACACAGAGAACCACACAGTCAAAGGTCTCCTTGCCAATGTGCACTTCGGGCATGGAGAAGACGTCCATGGCCACGCTCTCCATGGGCTGGTCAGGAACCGGGGTCCATTGGGGTTCCCCCTTGACGTTCCGGTTATCGGGATTGCAGGCCTGACAGACCGAGCAACCCTTCCTGACCTTCTTGATGGCGGTGTAGAGAACGATATGGTCGATCTCGAACCGACGCTGCATGTCAAGAGCTTGCTTCTTGACCCCTGGGTGCAGCATGTGGTGGTGCCAAGCTTCACACAGCTCGAGCACCCGGGACTCTGGGACTAGCAGCTTACCATTCCGGTAGAGCTTGCCATCTTCCTCAGTCAGCCCCTTTGGCCACTTCTGCCCGTCGTCAGGGTCGGTCACAGCCCTGTACTCGGCCGCAAAGGCCTCAGACTTGGCGTAGTCGTCGGTCCAGTCGTCCTGGAGGCAAGACTCTGGGAAGAGGTGCCTGTCGGACTCAGTTCCCACAGGGGGTGCCGGACCGGGCCTTCCGCCCGCGGCGCCCACAGGGGCGAGTACACTGACCGTTCTGCTCACCCTCGAAGCGAGGGGGGCATCTGCAGCCATGACGACGAAGCATTTAACATCCTCCTCCTCCATCAGGCGCTCCATTTCGATGATCTTCTTGGCTTCAGCGGTCTCAGCCTCATCGCCATGGGCAGAGATATCCTGCATGCCCTTGCTGGCGGGGTAGGCCCACCTACTGAGACAGTCCGCCACGGTGTTATCCTTTCCAGGAATATAAACAACCGTAAGGTCGAACTTGGCCAAGGTCTCATGCCATCTTGCCCGTCTGGAGGCGGGACCTGAGGGGGTGTCCACGTGCTCCTTGTGCCACGACTGCAGACTCTGATGGTCGGTGCAGACGGTGACGGGATGGAGGGCTATGTACCCAGCCCATTTCCTGAGAGCCATGACGATGGCATACGCCTCCTTTTCACGGGGCGTCCACGTCCGTCTCTGGCCTTCCGCCAGGACTCGGCTCCAGAAGGCCACGGGCACGTGCCTCCCATCGTCAAGCACTTGCTCCAACACAGCCCCAATGGCGTAGTCGGAAGCGTCGGTGCGCAGGACGAACCCTCGGTCGGGATCCACGAGGTGCAGACCCACTGCGGATAGCAGCGCCTGCTTCATCCCCTCAAAGGCACGGTCAGACTCTTCAGTCCAGACCAGAGCCTTCTTGGACCCCTTCTTGGTCTCCTCTCGGTTGCCCTTGAGCATGGTCGTCATGGGGGCTGCATACTCGGCATACATCTTGATATACCCCGAGTAGTAATTGCAGAACCCCAAGTACGCCCGTAGCTCAGAGACCGTTTTGGGCTTTTCCCAGTGCTCAATCGCAGCCACCTTGCCAGGTATGGGCTTTCGCTGCCCGTTCCCAACTACGTGGCCAGCGAAGACCACCTCGCTTACCGCAATGGTGGCCTTGTCACTGCTGCCCGTGAGTTTGTGCCGAACCAGGAGGTCCAGCACTCGAGTGACGTCCCTCTCGTGCGCCTCCAGGAGCTCCTCGTAGCTCATGCTGGGGTCCCCGGACGCGATGATCACGTCGTCCACGAAGGGGTCCGCACAGTCGCGCACCGGCTCAAGCAGGTTCTCCAGCATCCGCTGAAAAGCCGCATTGCCGTTGGTAACGCCCATAGGCATCACCTTCCACTGGAGAGGTCCAAGTGGGGTGCTCATGGCTGTGCAGGCACGGGACTCCTCGGCGAGAGGCATCTGATGATAACCATGTTTCAGGTCAATCACCGTGAAGATCCTCCGCCGGTGTTGCTTTTGCAGCATGTCCTCTATGAGGGGCAGCGTATAGCTGTCATGCTGCGTTTGGGCGTTCAGGCCGCGGTAATCGACCACGAGCCGCCACTCACCGGCAACCTTCTTGGGGACGACGAAGCAGGGAGAGGCCCACTCGGAGTGGCACGGCTCAAGCCAGCCTCTCTGGATGAAGTCACGGAGGATCTTCTCCATGGCCTCTTTCCTCTCGCCCCTCAGGGCAAACTCCCGGTGACGATACACACGGGGGTCCTGCTTCAGCCGTATCTTGGCCTCGCCATACGGTCCACGCACCGGTGGGGGGAACACAGGCTTTCCGCTGAAGAAGGTCTCGCCATACTTCCGCTTCAGCCTGGCCCTCAACGCCTGGATCTTGGGGCAGTCATCGGACTCCGCCTTGGCTTTTCCGGGCACTTGAACCACGGAGCTTACTTGAGGGGTAGCGACCCCGCTCGCTTTCGGCTCAGGCGGTCTTCCCAGGTGGCCCAACGGGCCATCTCTGGTCTTGCCTCGGAACAGATCGCCGTAGGTGGGTGGGTTACCGCCAGGTGGCTCGTCTTGGCTGGACATGTGATCCAGCACCCTCTGCACGAAGGTATTCCCGTCATAGGAACCAGAGACGATTGAGTCCACTTCCCACCAGGCTTTGTCCTGGCCTTTGCCCTCACGCTGGTTTCCCCAGTCGTGAAAGGGCTGATCCATATACCCCTGAACCAGATCCCACTCCTCTTCAGTGAGGGGGTCTTCGGAGTCCGATTCTTCGATGTCAACAGGGGGAACCGCAAAGCATTGCCTCCAAGGCTCTGCTATGATGCGGTTGACACACACGAAGTCCGTGGTGTCGGCCTGATCAAGGCCCCCATCCACATAGTGGAATTCTGTTGGCCATCTCTGGGGCGGCATGGGCTGTCCCTTAGCGTCCTGATAGACACTCTCTCCAGCCGGTAGGACGACCTTGTTCAAGGTCATGTTGGTCAATGAGGCTACCCAATGTCGGGTACTTTCCTCCTCGGTGCATCCCATAGGAACAACCAGCACTGCCTTGGAGCGGTCCTTGCGAATCTTCGCTATCGCTCTTGGAATGTCCCAACGGGGGCAATGGATCCACATCAATCCCTGATGCGGACCCCAGTGCTTCTTCCACGCGGAGTCCTGGGCGCTCCAGTACTTCTCACATACCCGCAGATGGGCGGAGGTTCCTGATGAGAACGCATCCAGGGCCAGATCCGACGCTCCCAGGTCCGCAACCACTCGGTTCGCCACTTCCGGCCTTACGCCGTACTCCTGATTCGCTGGCCCAGTGGGCTCAGTGTCCAGCGCGGCCACTTCGAGCTGATAGCGTTCGGGGTGGATCCATTGGCATTCCACATGGTGCTCAGGTGACGAAAGCCACGAGAGTTGGTCGTCCTGGTACAGGGTCATGGAAGCCTGGGCCGGGAGGACGCCGGAGTCCGTCTCCATCATGAAGTCGTACCCGACGATCATGTCCCATTCCATCTCGGCCTCGTAGAAGCTACCGTGCAGGAGGATTTCCTTGCCGAGGTCTGGGCGGCTCAGTTCACGATGGTTCACGAACTGCAGCCCAATGGCCGCTTCCTTCGTGCCTCCCACCATGTACTGGCCGTTCGCCACCTTCAGCCTGACAGGTTTCCGACTGTCGGTAAGACACTCTGGCGGAAGCAGGCCAGCCTTGACCAAGCTGACTTGAGCTCCCGTGTCGACCAACACGTCGAAAACCTTTTCCACTTCCCCGCATAAGGCACGGACCTTAAGATGCAACTGCCGCTCGCGACCGACACGGCGCACGGCGTGCAAACTCAGGATCTCCGGCCGTTCCAGAAGCTCCACAAGCGACTGGTGCAGGTCGTGGACAATGGGCTCAGGCTGCCCATCTGCAGCATCCAGCTGCGGTCCGGGTGATCCTCCGATACTCTCGGATAGATCCTGTAGTACATCAAACACGTTCTTGGTCGCGAAGGACGGACGGGCGCAAGGGTTCGTGCCTTCACTTGCCCTCACCCCGCCTCCGCGACTGGGCGCCAGACCGGGCCTTCCGCCCGCGGCAGTCCCCTTGTGTTTACCGACTCCCGACAGGGATGGTTCGGCGCTTCCCACGTCACCACCCTGCGACCGCCCTAGCTGGGGCCCTTGGCTGCAGGGGCTCCGCTAGGGGGCGTCGGTTGTGGAAGAGGGGGTGTTCTCCTCGGCCTCAACGTCGTTGACGCCCTTCCTTCTTCCCCCTTTACCTCCTCCTTTACCCTTGTTCTTGTCCTTGTCCTTGTTCTGGTCATTCTGGTTGTTCTCCTTGTTCTTGTTGTCCGATCTGGGGACCCAGTTCCTCTTGATCTCCTGGATCTCCTTGGCCAACTCAGTCCCCACCGACGACATCAGCTTGGCCAGCTCTTCCTTGTCCACCTCCATCTTGGCTTCCCGGATACCCGCGGGCGCACGCTTCTTCGACCCGTGCGCCTTCTTGTAAGCCTCCGTGTCGGCCTTGTGGACGGGGCATGTTCGGTGGTCATGGTTGAAGCCTTTCTTCCTCCCATAACACACGAAACAGCCCTGAGGGTGAGCTCGTACGAACTCCCCAAAGGACAGCGGAGGGTCGCCAATACGGCGAGGGTCCCTCTTCTCCTGCTTCTTCCAACCTGGCTGCAGGGGCTTCCAGTTTGCTGGCTTGGTCCCCGCGCTCATGTTCTTGGCCACGAAGGCACACACGGCCATTTCGGCGGGCTCATCATCGTCGTCATCGTCGACGAGAGTCTCATCGCCGCCGGTTCCCGCTGGGTCCATGGCAGATTCCCCGCCAGGCCCCTCGCCAACGTAGTTGACGTCGCGGTCGCCGGGCTTCAACCCGCGGGTGTGGTGGAGGTTTCGGTACTCCTTGAGTACTTCCTCGCCAACCCACTCCAGGATCTCGTCGCAGCTCATCCGCGCCGGGATGGGCTGCAGACGGATGGTCTGGCCGCTCAACTCACAGTCGTCAAGGCGCCAGATCGCGGTCTTCTCGCGATCGCCCGAGACGGTGATGAGAAGAGCGTTCCGCAGGGAGTGCCGTTTGACATCCCGGGCCACGTTCTTCTTCGCCCAACTCACCACGTTCGTATGATACTCCTTGGGGAGCATCATCTTGACCGTGTGGTTGGACTTGGCCCTCTTGGATTCCTCCTTGGTGACCCTCTTGATCCATGCTTCCGGTAGCATGGAGAGCAGGCGAGCCTGCTCGTCACCCTCGTTCCAATCCTCCACGTTGCGGCGGAAGAGGGTGTATTTCCCTCGGAAGTCACGCCATTCCCGCAGGCGGATCTCCCGTCCATCATGCTCAAGCTTGATGGACTTCCAGCGCTTGGCAGCCACCTGCGGAGCGTCCACCCGCTCCTGCTCGTTGAGCCACTTCTTGGCGTCCTTGAGGGTCTTGATTTTCCCCTCCTTGGTCGCCACGAAGTACAGCTCGCCGAGCACTTCCG
The DNA here is from genome assembly GCA_964036045.1 of Eutreptiella sp. 'Long Island Sound 2002'. Classification (NCBI taxonomy): domain Eukaryota; phylum Euglenozoa; class Euglenophyceae; order Eutreptiales; family Eutreptiaceae; genus Eutreptiella; species Eutreptiella sp. 'Long Island Sound 2002'. The sequence continues at coordinate 173,789,258 of OZ038379.1, forward strand.
GCAGGCGGTACCTGAACCGTTTGAAGACATATCTCTCCGCATCCGCGGGAGGTTGGTCTTCAGTGACGGCCAGCCCCCAATCGTCCAGCTTCTCCAGGAAGCGGTCGAGGTTGAGGGGATTGCCGTCGTACATGGGGGGCTTGATGTCCTTCAAGTCTTCCCACACGGCGGCGTCCGCGGCCTTAGAGACCATGAACGCCGGCCGCGAGGTCGACCGAGGTTCCCATCGGCCTCGCCCACGGACTCCCACGGCCGCCACGTCCATCTCCTCCATGGAATCCCTGTGGCTACGCCGCGGTTCCTCCACGTACGCTGAACCGAAATGTTCACGCCGTACTGCATCCATGTACGCATCCTCATCACGGCGCCGGCGGCTGCGTTCAGCGGCCTCCCGTCGTACACCACGCGGCGGGCTGATGTCGAACTCCTCCAGGTCCAGGTCCAGGTCCAGGTCCTCACCTTCGCCGACATCCCACTCCACGTCTCCTCTGGGGACCTCATCCCTGAGTCCACCATAACGTCCTCCAGCCCTGGGGATTGGCGCCGGGGCTGGTGGCGGGCGCCGGGGGCGTACAGGCGTCCGCGGTGGGGCACGGCGGTTGTGGTAGTCCGCGCTGAGCCACTCATCGCGCCATTCCTCACTGCCACTGCCGGGCGGCACGCGTTCGTTGCGGCGGCCCGCGCTGTGGTGAGAGGGGGCGGAGAGAGAGGGGGCACTGGCGCTGGGGCGACTCCTGGGGGCTCCGCCGGGGGCGTGGGGTCTGCCTGGACCTGGTCCGGGTCCCCAGTCGTCGTCCGACGAGCCTGACTCCAGGGGTGGGTGGTCGCTGCCGACCCTCCCACGGGCTTCCAGCGCATCCAGCCTATCCTGCAGGCCGCTGACGACGTTGGTCAGCGACTTGGTCTCGGCCCTGGCGATGTCCAGGTTCTTCTGCGCACGCGCGGCGACCGTGGAGATGCGAGCCATCTCGCTCTTGCCCGTATCTACCTCCAGCTCGAGCAACTGGACTCTCCTGCGGAGGTAGACAATCCACCACCAGGTGGCATCCGGGACACCGTTCCCTGGTGGGTCGCCGGGGTCCCCAGGGGGTCCTCCAGGAGGGCCTCCGCCGGGTCCGCCCGGTCCAGGGGGTCCTCCCCCGCCCGGTGGTCCGCCTCCAGGGGGTCCACTTGGTGGGCGTCCTCCCGGGGGTCCTGAAGGTCCTCCGCCAGGAGGTCCCGGTGGGTCTCCGCCAGGTCGCCTCGGTGGGTCCGAGGATGGGCGCCTCTTCGTGATGCCGAAGTCCATGTCGTCATCCTCGTCCATGTCGCCCCACCTGGGCGTCTCGGTCACGGAGGACTCGGAGCTCCGGTAGGGAGGAGGGGGATCCTCATCCTCACCTTCCATGGGGACGTCTCCGCCACTTCCACCCGTCCAAGCCACCACTTGGCGATGTCGACGGCCTCGTTCGTCCCCGTCACTGGCGGTGAAGAAGGGGTCACTGTCGTGGGGGTGCCCACCCGCTGGCCTCCGCGGCCTCTCGGGGGTCTTCCCCTTGCCCTTCCTCCGTCGACGGGCGGTGGTGCTACCGCTCCCACTGCTGCCCGTGTCCGCCTCATCCAGCTTCATCCTGGAGGAGGCGTCCCCTTCGAAAAGCCTTCGAAGGGTCTCCACTCGCGATCCTCCCGGGGGAGTCTCGTGGCGGAGTTTGGCCTCTGCCTCCTCCATCGCGGCGGCGGTGGCTGCGGCAGCTCGCGCCTCGGCCTCTTCCCGAGCACGAGCCGCCTCGGCTTCCCGGGCCTGCAGCAGCTGCGCCTTCTGCGCCTCCAACGCCGCCAGCTCCGCCTCCGTCTTGGCCTTCTCCTCAGCGACCTTCCGTCGCGCGGCCTCGATGGCTTCCTTCTTGGCGGCATCCTCCTGGGCCTTAGCCGTCGCTTCGGCGTGGGCCCTTTCCTCCGCCTCCTTCTTTGCCCTCTCTTGGGCAAGCGCCTCTGCCAGCGCCTTCACCTCGGCCTCCTTGCAGGCAATGGCCTCCTGCGTCAGGCGGGCCTCCTCGTCGACTGCCGCCAACTCACCGTTGACCCGGGCAGTTGCTGCACTATGGGCGGCCACGGCCGTGAGTCCAGCCGCGATGGCCGCCACGGTCTGGGTGTGGATGGCCATGCCATGCGCCCACTGCGCAGCCTCCTCCTGGGCGATGCCGGCGGCGCCCTCCACAGCAGCGCTGTACTGCTTGGCCCGTTGCCGGGCAACCCGACGGTTGCAGGGCACCCCACAGGCGCGCTCACAGGCGCGCGCCACGTCCCTTTCGGGAGCGACGCTGCTGCTGGAGCTGGCCTGGTCGGCCGGCGTCCTCCCGCGGTGGGCCGACTCGATGTCGCTGCTGGGGCCTGCTGAGGCCTGCCGGGCCCTCAGGAGCAGCGGACGGGGCTTGGCCTGGGTCTGCTTGGCGACTTGGATGTAGTCGCCAAGGGTGGTGGAGCCGGGGTGGTGTCCACCATTGGGCCGTTGGGGACTGGGGGCTGGGGTTCCGCCCTTGGCGCCTTGGGCGGCTTCGGCAGCCAGGGACTCCTGGTACTCCCGCCACCTCCGGTCCCTCTTCTTGTCCCCGGCGGACCTCTTCTCCGTCGCCGGAGACGCGCTGCTGCTGCCCTGCAGCCTGCGCTCGTTCCCCGGTTCCGGGAACTTCTTCTCGATCACGTCCCACAGGGAGACGTTGATCGAGGCGCCCGACGGGTAGGCGTTGGGCTCCTCGTCCTCCTCAATCCCGTCGGGGCGCAGCCCTTCCCCGGGCCTGTCCGGCCGGGTCCACGCCCTCCAGCGCCTCTGCTGGTGGCGGTACTCGTACCCCTCCGCCCGCAGCCAGTCCTCCACGGCCTGCAGGCGGTCGGGGGCGATGTCCGTGCGGAGCTCGAAGCTCCTGGGCATGCCCCCTTCGCACTGGGGGTTGCTGTGGCGGTAATGCTGGTCCCAAACCAACCCACGCAGCAGGCGTGCTGCATGGGGGTGGGGCCGCGGCCACGTCCTGCCCGCTTCCTGCCAATTCACCATGGCAGCGGGGGCGTAGATGATCTTGAAGTCCTTGATGTGCACTCGTTCACCTCAACGAACTGGTTGTGGTTGTTGGGGAGGGTGCTGCAGCACTGGATTGGAAGTGCGGCTGGTGCTGGTCAGCCGGTGGTTGTGGAGGTGGTTGACGCGGCCTTACTGGTCGGCCGTTGGGACTCCGGGTCGGCCGATGGGGCTGATGCAGGAGTCCTGGTCTGTGCACCTCTTCCACGGGCGCTGCGCGGTCAGGGCGAAGCACTGGACGGCGCTGCGGGCTCCGTGACGAACTCGGCGCTGTCGCTGAGTGGCGCTGCGAGCCGCTGCGCTGCGCTGCGGGACGCTGCGCTGCGCTGCGAGCTGCGAGCTGCGCCGCGCTGCTGCGACGCGCTGCTCGGGGTTGGTGGCCCCGAGTGGCACGCGAGGGTTGGGTAACCCCGCGGCGGTGAAACGCTTTTGACGCGTTCCCGTGGGGGGCCGGCCACGGGACGCTGCGGTGACACGCACAAGTGAGCAGGCAGGCAAGGCACTACGCTCACAAGGGCATCAATACGCCTGTGTCATGTGACAAAGCGTTTCAGAATCCTTGCCACTCTGCAAAGAGGGAACGAAAGTATGTACAGCAACACATCAGGATATGTACACATGGGGTTAAGACTGGACTGGGGTAAGGGCATCAAGGGACAATAGACACTCAGTCCCGACTCATATCCCAATCCCAGGTCCGACCCTCTCAGTGGCTGATGGGGGCGGGGGCTCAAACACAACCCATGCCCTGCTCAGTCCGGACCCTGAAACCCTGCCAATGGGAGAGGTGTCCCGCACAGCCACAGGCGAGTTCCTGGGAACCAATGGGCTCCAAAGCCAACCGACAGTGGCTCCCTATGCTCCCTTAACGGCAGGTCCCAACCCCACTCTGAGCCAGAGATATGGCTCCGCCCTTATCACCCAGGAGTTGGTAGCTGAAAATGGGCTGTTTCAGCCCAGACTGAAATTAGCTTGAAAAACTCCAAAATTGACCCCTCGTCCGGACCCGCCAGAGGTAGAGACGAGGCAACTGACCCTATGCCCTTCGAGTACGAACTCCCTGGAGCCCTCACCCAACCTGGTTCCCTCTGAGGTCCCCGCATCAGGGCAACACGGATGAGTCAGGTGGGGTCATGATGCCAAAATCACCAAAATTGGCACCATTCCCATGCGTGGCTCGCCCGGCCAAGGTAAGGCCAATGGCTCACAGGGTAGGAGGCAGGACCTAGGACTTATATCTGAGTGTACAACTTGGATTTAGGTCCGGGCTCCCTATGGGCTTAGAGAAATGGGGCCGCCAATTGACCACACGGAAGGGGGAAATTGGGGTCCCAAAATTGGGTCATTTTGGCTGCTTGAAATGAGCCAAAATTCAGTGTGCTCCCAATAGTATATCTCCACGCCGGCTTGGAGATCGGATCCGGCATTCCATACGTGATCCACCGGGAGTCCAACGGAGACTCCCATGCCCTTGGCTCTCAAAGATCTCCATGCCACTCGGCGTGGTGACGATCCCAATTGGGTCCACAAATGCAAAAATGACAAAATTGCCCATACTCAATTTGGCCTAGCGCCTTAACGAAGGCGGCTCCGCTTCGCCCACGTGGTGTGTGGACCATGGGGACCATTACCCATAACACCCATGTCATATATGGTCCATTGGTCCATGCGTCCGGCGTGCACGAAGGTTAGAACATGGGGCACGGCGGGCAGCGAAAGTGGAAAAATGCTCAAAATGGCCAAAATTGCGCACACTCATGGTTGGGGCAAATGAGGCACATGCCCGACTCGGACCGGAGTGTGCCATAGGATTGGTATCAAGTCATATATGTCCAACATATCTTTGGGGCGTCGCCCAACTCCTCCGGTATTGGGAATGGCAGGGTCGCCAAGTGAGCCCATGATTTGGGATAGTCCCAAATCGCCAACATGGCGGCCACGGTATGCCAAGCCTAAGAGGAGTTGTTCGCCGGGTCCAAGATATGTTGGCTACCGAAGTATGTACCCTCATATCATACTTGGGTCATGATGTCAATTGAGCGCGACGTTGAGATACACGGTCGCCACTTGACATCATGACGAGCCAAAAATGGCAAAATTGACACAATGACACACAAAAGTGCCTTGAAAGGTCTACAATTACATTATAATATCCCCGGCTTGGATCGTGCAATCACTTAATCCTTCTATACACAATGACTTGACCCCATTGACCTTCGATCCCACATATGTGCTCCACTTGGGGCGCCTTGAAAGGTTACGAGCGCTACTTCCCAAGTGGGCACATGAAAATATGGAAAATTGTAAAACACACACCTTGCTCCCAACGCATCGCTTCGGGATCACCACACAAGCTTCCCTTCACGAAGGTTAGGCTTGCAATTGACCGTAGGGAGTACGGAGAAGGGGCTTGCACAATATGCGGTCCATTGGCGGGCTTGTCTTGGAGCAATGGGCCCGCCAAATGGGCACGCAACACAACACATGGCACATACCAAATATTGCCCAAAAATGTAGCTCCCACCACGATATGTCATGCCCCTCCAAGGGCATAACTTTGTGTTAATCGCTCATAGGAACTCAAGGAGAGTTCCTATGCAACACCAACACTTGCGCGCTACACTCGAAAGTTATCTTAACGCACGCAATATCATGGTCATTGAGTTATGACGCAAACTCTACCCTCTTGACCATGATCCATTACACTAGCGCGCATGTGTAGAAACGCAAGGCATATGAAGCTTCCTAAATTACGTCGGGAGTATTGTGAATACATCCCACGTTTCCTTATCGTCAACACTCGCAAGCGGCACGAGATATGACCTTCACAAGTGGCCTCACGAATCAACTTTGTTTTGCCCATATCTTTAAGACAAATGGAGGGCAGGATAAAAGGGAAGTTGATTCGTGCATACGGAAGCACGTAGGTCCACTCGAAAGAGGTCAAATCAAGTGCGGGGATGTCGAAGTCGAAAATCCGATTTCGACATCCTGAAAAATTCGGATTAAGGTTGCGAGTATTAATTATGAAAATTGCGGAAGCATCCATGCAGTTCCTGGCGACTTTGGAGCCTTCGTGACGGATAACGTTAAAATTTCCATTATAAACAGTTAAACTGGCGGTTACGGTAAAGTCGCGAACCAACCGCCAGCAGTCAAAATAGTGAGTATCGGAACGGAAGCATAGAAATTGACGGAAACAATATGAAAATAAAACCCTGTTGATTCCTGATATTCTGATACACAAATCTCCGCTGGCGGTGCATCGGTTGCCGATGCGGGGCTTCACGGCACGGAACACGCCGTGCATGGGGTTAGTGGACCGGAGACCGGTTATATGCCGTAACCTGGCCATGGGGTTCTGGGTACCGCTTCAGTATGCTGCAGATGAAACGTCAGCAGCACACCAAAGATGGGAAACAGGTGACCCATCAGGACCACTTCAGGTGTACCATCACCTGTGGTTACTGTGGCAAACGTCGTCACTACGAGGACGAATGCCACATCAAGAAACGCGAGAGTGACAAACTCAAGCGTCAGGAGGCGGAGCGCCAGAAGACCCAGACGCCCGCCAGAAATCCCCCGAATGGGGATAAAGGTAAAGGAGGTGGCAAGGGGGGTGGCAAGACTGGACCCCCTAACCCCCAGAGGCGCTCATCAGCGCCTGTTGCTACACCCACTCCTGCTGCTACACCCGCTCCTGCCGCAGGTGTCCCCCAGAAGCGCCCCCAAGGGGATAACGCTACCCCTGAGGGGAATAATTCTAAGAAGAGGCGCTTGGCCTGGATGGCCAAGTCCCTCATGGCTGCAGGGGTGGATGTGAAATTCCCTGATGAGGAATAGGGGGGCGGCTCCGAAGAGGAGGACTTGGTTTTCTGGATCCTCGTGAAAATCGGGGATCAGGTTTTTCGAGCAGTGCTTGATACCGGTGCAACACTTTCCATAGTGGCCCGGCGCCTGCTTAAAACTTTCAGGAAAACTAAGAACGTGGCCATAAGAGTAGGGGATGGGCGTACCATCCATTCCTTGGGGGGGGTCGATGTGACCATATGTCTGGGCGACGAAACCGTGACCCAACACTGCAGAGTGCTGGACAGTGACGCCTTTGACATCGTCATTGGCACCGACTTTCTAAGAAGAAACCCCCAGGTAAAAATGCTGTCCCTACAGCGTCCTTACTCTTTGCACTGCGACTTTGGCAGTGGGCTATTCTCCGTTCCTTTGGAGCTGTCAGGACGAAAAGAGTCTGGGCTGCGTTACGCAGCCAAGACGAACTATCGTACTGAAAACTACCAACTGGCCCGTCATGTTCTCGAAAATGGACTGGCGGCCCTTCAGGTAAACCTGGATGAGATCCAGGTGGAATTGTTTGCGAGCCAACAACAGCACATCATGCAGTTGTACTGCTCGAAACAAATGAACAATGCTTTCCGTTTCTTCTGGAAAGCAATGGGCCTAGGGTATGCTAACCCTCCCTTCTCCCTGCTCGCGAAGGTTCTAACCAAGATCGCTTATGAGGGAGGAAGGGTTGTTATGTGCACCCCTGACTGGGGTTGCTCTGGTGAACATGCTTACTGGCGCCGTATGCTAGACCGAATGACCGTGGGAAGAGTGCAACTCCCCGACGGCCCCATCTATGTGCCTGAGGACTCAGACACAGCTATGCAGGCCCCTGAGTGGGCCAGTTTCCTGTCCATCATCGATGGATCTCTCAATCCTGTACCCCTGTGTGACCTGGACCAGGTGCTACTAAAAGAGGTCATGGCCGAAAATCGTGGCCTGACCCTTTATGATATCAAAAATCGATCTCCTGAGCACCTATCTGCCACACTTACAGGGTGTGAGTCTCCTGATGACTATCTGGAACCTGCAGCTGTAAAAGAGGATGCTGACGACCAACTGTCTGAGATCGCCAGCACTATTCCCTCTGTTGATCCCAGCTGTGTTGACCTAGAACATAGTGCTTTCCTGGCCCAGCTGTTGCTAGAGGAGGTAGATCTAGAGTCAACCTCTGAACCCGCTTCCTCTGTTGGGAAACCAGTGCTACACATGCAGCCTGTGCACACAGGTGAACCCGTGGCCCGGAGTGCTGATGCTCTGGCACGGCCTGCTGCTAATAACATGCCATTGTCTGAGCATGACACTCAAGAACTCCGGCGGCTGTTGTACCTGAAGGCCGAAGGTATTGAGCGCCAAGAGCGGCTGCAATACCTCAGACAGACCTGGAAATACTCCATCTGGTCTGAGGAGGACGATGAGTCCTATACGCTGCCTGATCCTGAGATACCTCTAGTGTATTCTCTACACTATGGGCAGCAATGTCCCCCTGAGTGGGACGATGGTACTGTGCCTGCCGAAACTGCTGATCGGCAGAAAAAGAAAGAACATGGAAAAAGCAACCTCCATGCTGAGGAGGATTTCCTTCAGAAACTCGAGAGTCTTAACCTTGACCCCCGCCTGAAGAAACTGCTTATAACCTATGAGGAGGTGTTCGGCGCCTTGCCGCCTCCCCTTTCTTGTAAAAAACTGGTCCAGATGGACCTGAAATTGAAACCAGAATTTGAAAAGACGCGAGTGAGGCGTCGTCCCTATCCCGCTCCACAGGAACAGGTCGAAGAAATCGAGCGCCAGACCCAAGAATGCATTGATGCTGGCCTCGTTGAAGAGTATAAACACGGGGACTATCCCCATCACTGCAGTCCCTGTTTCCTTGTTGCTAAACCAGGGTCGACTGCCCTACGCCTTGTTGTAGACTATGGTGAGGTCAACAAGAAAACCCAGAACCACTCAGGGAGTATTCCTAACATGGAAAACACCCTGGAGCGTATTGCCAAATGCAGGTATAAGACCAAAATGGACAAACGCTCCGGTTTCTGGCAGGTTGACCTAACCGCCGCAGCTCAGGAGCTGCTGGCCTTTATAACCCCTAAGGGTCATGTCTTCAAGTGGAAGGTTATGCCTTTCGGGGTGGCAAATGCCCCAGCGCTCTTCCAGGAGCTTGTGAACAAAATTTTGTACATACTGAGGCGCAGGCCTCTAGTACAAGAGTTGATTTCTCGGGGTGCAGAAATGGAGGCTCACATCGACGACGTGAGTTTAGGTACTAATACCAAAGAGGACCACGTCCTTCTCCTCCGTGAATTTTTCACTGTCTGTCAAGAAAACCATCTCCGAATCAAACTCGAAAAATGTGAGTTTATGAAAGAGGAGATGGAGTATTTGGGTTTCGACGTGGGGTATGGCTGGTGGAAACCAGCCGCGTCTAAGATGCAGCCCCTACAGCACATGCAGATTCGCGATGACCCTAAGAAGGGTCTACACGATGTGAGGAGTTTTGTGGGCGCCTGTAATTTCTATCGGCGTCACATCCACAATTTTACTTACTCCTCTGCACCCCTCACTGACCTGATCAAGAAAACTACTCCCTGGAGGTGGACCTCCAGAGAGGAAGAGTGTTTCCAGGAGTTGAAGAAGAAGATTGCCTCCTCCAACTGTCTGGGAGTGCCCCGCCCTGAGGGCGAGATAGTCCTGATCACTGATGCCAGTGATGTAGGGGGGGGAGGTACGATCTACCAATGGCAGGAGCTTAACCCCGCTGAACTAACCCACTGCCATTATCGTACTACTGGACTGAACCGTGATGGTTCGTTGAAACATGACTATCCTACCAGTGAGTGGCGACTGGTGCCACTGGGACACTGGAATTGGAAATGGAACCAAGCGCGTTCCAACTACAGCATCTATGACCAGGAACTCCTGGCCGGTATGTTGGTGCTATCGTCACAATCCCGACTCCTGGGATCTAACCCTATTGTCTGGCTGTGTGACCAGGAGCCCGTGAAGTCTTTTCAGAAGGGCCCACCACCGGAAAAAGCAAAGCTAAAACGGTGGTGGACTTACCTGAGCCAGTTCAGGCTGACAGTGCATCATATCCCCGGGATTAAGAATGAACTGTCTGACTATATATCGCGCAACAACTTCGATGCGCTTATTGGTGAGAGCTCTGAGGCGCTCGCCAAAGAGGCTTTCCAGCGTATGGATGTCCAGCTTGACCTGTCCATGCGCACTGCTGGAATCCTGGAGGGTTGGAGTCTAACCGACTATCAGTCAGAGTATGAAGAAATTCTCCAAACCCTCAGCACTGGTCTCGAACCCCGTGTCATTTACGGGCACCAGTGGTATAAAAACAATCAGTACCTCTTCTACGAGGACCGAATTGTGGTGCCTGAGGCACGACTGGATGGGTGCCTACAGTGGTCCCATCTCAGTTCTGGTCACACTGGCGCTAATCGCTTAGTGGACTTCTTCCGTGAGTGTTTCTACTCTAGTCTAACCCTGAGTGAACTGAGGTCGCGTATGCAGACCATTGTGGATGCTTGTGGCTGTCATGCCAGCAAGCAGAGCGACAGTAGGGATAGGGGTCTGATCTCCAGCTTACCCATACCCTATTGTGCTAACTCTATACTCTACGTGGATTACATACACGGCCTACCACGCTTCGGCGGCTATGATAGTTGCCTCGTGGTCACCTGTGGTCTATCTCGCTTCACCCGTGTGTTCCCTTGCAATACGAAAATTACAGGTGAGCAGAATGTAAAAATGTTGGTCGAACAATGGTTCGAACCCTATGGAGCACCTAAACAGGTGCACTCTGATGAAGATGTACGCATCCGCAGTGACACTGGGTGGTACAAACGAGTGCTAAATGCCCTCAACGTGGAGGTAACCACAGGTGTGCCCTATACTCACACGTCTAACCCTCTCTGTGAGAGACAGAACCGTGTGGTGGAGCAAAACTTAAGAGTCCTGATGAAACAGGAGCGCACCAAGGACTGGGTACGCCTAGTGCCCTGGGCAGTGCTGTCCATGAACTCACAGCGGAGCTCTTCTACGGGTTTCGGCCCCCACGAACTGTTCCATGGAGGACGACCTGCATGGTTCTTCAAAACCCCTTTTCCTGAGGACTTCAAGAGCCCTGTGGGAGATTGGCTGGAACACAAGCAGTCTCTGGCTAACCAGGCTGGTACTAACCTGAGGCACATTCGTGACCGTGAACAGAGCCGACGGAACCGCCTACGGCGACCTGCCAGCTTCAAGGTTGGTGACCTTGTTTTGGTACACCATTCACGCCTACCCTCATGGCCACGTAACTGCCTACAGGACCCTTACTTTGGACCCTATCGTATCATCAGGATAGATGGATCCAGGATCCATGTCAGGTGCAGTCCACGTCTAGGTGGTGAACTGCTGTGTGCACCTAAGCAGTTGAGGCACTATCACTCCCCTGACGAATTGTCTTGCGATGAGTGGCGCCTCAGCGACAGTGAGATTGAACGTATAGACCTAGGGAACGCTGCCAGTCCAGAGGAGGCAGACGAACTCGAAGAGATGACTGCCGATGAGATGGCAGTCGATGGTTACTACGTGGTTGCAGGTATTGCTCGCCACGAGTATAAACAGGGCTGGAAATTCCTTACCCTGTGGGATGGCTATGGGTTGTCTGAGGCGACCTGGGAACCTATGTCAGCCTTCATACAACCAGAGGGGAGTATCAACCCCATCTTCCGCACTTACCTCGTTGAGAACAACGAGGGGCAGCTCCTAACCCGTGCTGAGACTATGTCCCAGCGTAAGAAGCGAAACTAATTTCCCTGTGTCAGTCTACTGACAGGTGCAGTGAGCACTCTTCTGCAGACGTGCCTGTGTATGGCTGTAAGAGCAGTTGTCACAGTTGCCCCGCATTGCATCGCAGGACAGGACCGTTAGCCCCCCGTGACAACCACTCCCTGGCCGAAGGCCATTGGTTTTTCACAGACTACTGCATACTGAGCACTGCACTGACCCTGTCTGTGCCCTGCAGACCCATGCCTATGGTTTCCAGCGTGAGCCAGGTGGCCGCTTATCATGAGTGCAGCCACCCAGCGAGTGTGTGCCTTGTTGACCATGTGTTGCATGGGTACTGCCCTAATGTAATGACCTTGGAGAGCCAACGAAAAACGGTGGCTTACTACACCGGGGGGGAATGACAAGCAAGGTGTTATGAGGCAAGGTGTGTCTTCCCTCCTTGGGGACAAGCGAGCCCACAGTTAGGACCCCTGACTGGTCCAGACCCATGGGGTTCTACTCTTCCTTACAGGGTTTACCATACCCCTAAGTGTGCTACGTATCTCTGTATGTGTCTCACTTCTCTCCCCAGTGTGGCTCCCGGAGACCGGGCTTCGCTGACATCGGACCGAAGGTCCTAATCAGGTACTATTACCACTCCTATGGCGCCCAATTTCTGTGCTGGCGCCTATCCTTGGGGTAAGACGGCAAAAGCCCTACCTACTAAGTGGGGAGGGGTGGCCAAGTGTGCTAAGGGCATACAAAACGCCCATTTTTGCTACAGGCCAAAAGCTAACGCACTCCCCTGCCCACGAGGAAAAGCACGCGGGACAGGAAACACCACTACACTACACTCACTAACGCCAGTACCGGCCTTCGAAGGCAGGATGAGCACTCATCACTTGCACTCACCTCCTGCCAGGCCTGCTGACCCTAACCCCTACACACGCTACTGGGTGCTGCTGTCGAAGTTCACTCAGGCCCTAATGGCCCTCCTGTGAAGAAGACAAGAGAACACAGCGCTCCTGAGCAGCTGTGGCCTAACAGGGGACGCCACAACGCGTTTCCCCTGCTAGGGCTTGGAGGGAAGGGGTGCTCTCGTTGCGTGCACAGCGCAGATGTCGTTGAGGTCGAACTGCCCTCGCCAGTACTGGCTGAGGCACAGTGATTTGATTTGTGATCAGCGCCCCTGTTTGCTGGGGCAGAAAAATGGATAGCCGCCGAAGGCAGCTGCTGCGTGCACCAATCACCCTTAACCTCTCCCACCTGTACAACAGAGGCAAATGAAGGGGCGTTTGCGGCGGAGGAACCAAGCCACACTCCCCGTATTATACGGTTCTCAGTGTGACCTATAATACACTGTCCGCAAACACGCTGAAGATTCAGCTACCCCTGTCAAGCAAGCAAGCTTTAAGAAACTCCTCGGGTTCTCTTACAGAACGTACCGAGGAGCCTCTGGGTAACCTAAACAAGGTTTACCGTGCGCAATTCGCGTGGCCTACCCTTTAATGCATCATGTGCACGCAGGGAAGGGAGGCTGAACCACTGACTCAACCAGGAGGTGAGCTCCTCCTGGGCTAACCTACCTTACTCACCATGCATCGTGTGAATGCCGAATTGAAACGAACACAAAACAAACCTAAGCGTTTTAAGCAACTCAACAAACGCTTTCTGTACTTACCTGTGAAGAAGAAAACAAGGGTGAATTTCGGATACAGGTAAAGCGTCACAGCGTGTGAATGCCTCGATTAGGCACATGCATCGCGAGCACAGCGCATATTCTAACCCTACGTGCGCGCTGCGCGCTCCATTCGCATCACATACCTTTCATTCCTGCTTTTACCTGTGCAGAGCACGAGAGAAGAACAACCGACCCCCCAACGAGAACAGCGTTGACAACCCTAACGTTTTGACGAAACAACCAACACGAACGCAATGCGTGAGTGTGAGGTGACACTGACATACCTGAGAGATGGGTTGCTGACCTGCTCTATGGTGTGGGCTGAATTTGAATACTTGACTCTGAAGTTTATAAAAATTTTGATGCAACTGTGCAAAAATTTTCTTTAAAACTTTAAAAACTACGGCTCATACCTTCTTTTCCAAAAGCCGTTTACGCTTGCGCAACCCTTTTCTTGGAGTCCGCTTCCTTTGCGCTTGTCTGCGACTTTAAGTTATGTGTAAAAATGACGATTACCCGCGTGGTTTCGTCGATTTTTAACGATTTCACTTGCTAAATTGCAACCCCTTCCGCTGAACCGCAGGAATCACTCCCTGCTGGTTCCATTTTCTATTTTTTTCAGCTCCTGGAGGTTTGTGTCCTCCATTGGGAGTATTGCTCCGCCCTGGCCCTTGGTCAGGACGTATACTAAAACGCTGTTTATACGGCGATAGCCGTCCGCATTAGAGCGTTCGACTGTACCCTAGTGGGCAAGCACATGTGCTCTAGGGAGGGAGTCCTGGGTTCAATTCCCACTACCCCAAAACTTTTTCCAAAAGTTTTCGTCGCACGCCGGCGACTTTTGAGGAATGCCCCATCAAAGGGACATCATTCACGGTACATTACACTGTTTTTCAAGGGTACCTACAGTGTGATAGGCTTCTATGAAGTGATGAGGATGTTTTTGGTAAGTTTAATGCATTTTTTGAGGTAATTTTGGGAATATTTGAGCCTTTTTCCTTGGTCCTACTAGCTTCATGAACTAGTACGCCAGGGGGGAGTAAGAAAAAGTCACTGCCATGTCTTTCTTGGAGGGCTTGATCCAGGCTAAGCCCCCCTTCTCCCATTCCTGTCTCTGCAGATATCCTCGCGAAAGCGTCGCTGAGTAGGCCGTGTTCGGGCCGAAAAGTAGCCGCCAGGAGACTGAGCATAACCCAAGACCCCACCAAGGGGCAATTTAATTTTTTTTACAACTCCCTTCGCCAGCAGGTTTACGATAACCCATGCGAATGTGTATATTGCATCTTGCGTTGGGTTTATGCCGCGCTGTGTCTTGGAGGGAGGGATGCACATGCACATGTTTATGGCATGCATCCAAACTAACCCAGCCAAGCCACAGGAACCCCGGCAGCGCCATGAGCGCTGAGCTTCCTGTAGGAAATGTTACAAACAGAGCAGCAAAAGAGCGCCAGCCATGGTGAGCGCCCATTTTTTTGTGTGAGGGAAACTATAGGTATTTTAAAGTAGATGTGGAAACCAAGGAAAGGCCAAGAAAAAATCCCTTTTTCCTGAAAATGCGACAGTGGTGGCCACCACAGCACAAGGGGGGAGTAAGAAAAAGTGCTTTTCCAATGCTTTGAGGCATACTCTAGTTGTATTAGAGATGCACTGAGCATCCAGGCATTTCTATCTTAGTATTGGCCCCACCAAAAGTGGTGATAACACATTTTGACCTATGGAACCAAACACCCAATCAGGATATGGAGTGGACCCCTTAATCCCCTATCAATGTGAGGCAAATCATCTTTTCCTGAGTTGACTGAGAACTGACATATCCGGGGCAGAGCCTATGAATTTATCTATGTTTTCTCATGAATTCTTAGCTGTCCTAGTGGTATGCACCCTAGGGGGCTGGGCACCTCTTTTTGAGAGGTCCTGGGTTCAATTCCCGGTCAGCCTAGCTAAGTAGGAAGATCCCATGTGACATGGCAGTGACCTCATCGCCACATGCCCTGCCACCTCAGCACATATGGGACCCAAAACAAAGAGTGCACATCTCCTCAGATGGCACTATGGAGATAGAGTGACCATGGGGCAGTTTTCCAACTCTTTTCCAAAACATTTCAGCTATCTTTGTGAATATGCAATCAGATGTGCCTTGAGTTGCAGTTTCTGTGAATATCCTTTCATCTTTCACTGTTTACACTGCAGCCCTTCATGCTTTGATCCTGATTCTCTTCTACTTGCATATCTTTGGCTTGGGCTATCCTGGATTGATTGTATTTCAGCAAACAAAAGCTTTTCATCTTCAAAAACAAGCAGCAGGAAACCCTACACCAGCAGCAAGCAGCAGGAGAGGCAAACTCACAGTGTTGAAATCACTATAAACTTTTCTTGACCCCATCTGTGTGCACGGCAACCTGTAAATGCTGCCTACTTGCAAGCTGGTTCCATTCTGTGGCGAAACTAGCATAGGACGGGAGAGAAAAAAGGTGTGTGGGGACCTTACTTCTCGTCCAAGTAATCAAATCTTTGTACCTGAGTAAAATAGCGCGCGCATCATGAGGACGTAGCGCGCGCAGAAGTCAACGAAGCGCGGTGTATGAGCGGAAGTGCACGCAATGTCACATGCAAAGCGCGCGCAATAATACCTTCTTCTTGGAATCTTCAGAAGCAGGACCAAGTCCACCACCGACAGGGGTGTGACGGCGTTGGCAGCCTCGGTCCTGCGACGCTTCTTCTCTGCTTCAGACACGGGGACCCTTTTTTCCAACTTGGCCCACAAAGACCGTTGGACGGCAGACCCTGAGCAAAAAAACTCAAGTAGGTCCGCCAAAAGGTCCTCGTTCTTCCACAGGGACCACCCATAGTGGGGGCCCAAAATGCTGGCAATCTAGTAAGAAAAAGTCACTGCCATGTCTTTCTTGGAGGGCTTGATCCAGGCTAAGCCCCCCTTAAAACCCTTTGTTGATGCTAAGACAAACTTAAGTGTTTTTATCTCTCTTTTGTTGCCTAAAGTACACTTTCTCAAAGTAACTAGGGTTGTGACCCTAGCCCCCCCATGAAGTTCACCCCTACCACTCAACTGAGCGGAGGTACCTTCTTGCATGGAGGACATACCAAAATAAATCAGGCATTTCATGCTTGTTGGCCTTGGAGGTTAAGCCTAGTGGTCTCCCACCCCAAGACCCCTATACTCAATTGTTTCTACCACTTATTGTGGTCCTACTTTGTAACTGTTTCTGAATTCGGTTGCTTGGCCAAGTCATTTTCTATGTGGTCCTGACATCCATGCCCCTCAGTCCTAACCAGCACCATTTCACCCAAAAGAGTGCACATGAAGTGCCTATTGCAACCTCTGAGGCAAGAGTCAGACCAATTTTCATATAAAACCTTTTGCATTATCCATTTGTGATTGAATCTATGTGCATAAACCTGCTTTGTCTATCTGCAGCCCTTCTGTGTTACACTGGATTCCAAAACCAATCATTGATTCGATCCACATCCTCTTATTGCTCTACTTGCTGCTTTGGTTTGGGTTTTCAACTACAAAAGCTGCAGGACTACATCAAAATATCTAGGGCATAATTCAAGGACATCTTTCTATCTTTCTTGACATTGTCAGCGTCACATGCGGTGCCGGAAGCATCTGAAACTTTAGAAAAATAGGCGTTTTTGCCCTGCTTATTAGGACATGGGGTTACAAACCCAAGACCCCGAGCCATAGCGCGCGCTATGCTGCGCGCTATAGTTTTGTAGTGCGCACTGAGCCATCGCGCGGCAATACCCTGTAGCGCGCACGCAGGGTTGGTGACCCGTGTTCCAACCTTCGGGCTCATCTTGCTTCGAAAAACAGACACCAGTGCATCGGTGTCGGCATTCACCAAATCAAGGGTGCAACCCAAAAGGTTGGGGTTGGCATCCATAATGGGGTAGATCATGTCACTGAGACAAGACCCAGTGACCTTCCCAAAAACGTCGTGTCACACGGATGTGGGCAAAGGTAGTGGTTGCATCAAAGGTCAGCTGCTCATCGGATGCCCTTATGGTGGCAGCTTGCAACACCAAATCCGGTCCCACCGCCCTTCGTGTCCCCAAAACACATTTGTGTTGTTCCACCCAATCCCCAATGCACACTGTGGCTGCACCCAAAGCCTCCATGACCACCGGCAAGTCCCCACGGACACAAGAGAAGGTCTGAGAACAAGGGAAGAGGGAAAAGTGCAATGGAAACCTACGAATACAACACAAAAGGGGGCGCGACAAGGGGGTGCAACAAGGGGTGCGATAAGGGGGTTATCGCGCGACCAGGGTGCGCGATAAGGGCGCGATAAGGGGTGTTATCGCGCGACAAGGGGCGTGACAAGGGGCGCGACAAGGGCGCAACAAGGGCGCGACAAGGGTGCGACAAGGGTAGTTCAGCACAGGCGAATTATAGGATTTGCTGCTGGCACTTGGATTTCTCATTAAAAACAACATTTAAAATAACAGATTCACCAGATTTAGCAGAAATTAAATTATGGTCTGGCGCCAAATGCGCTTTCAAATTTACGACCCTTTTCCATCAGCGCCTGTCGCGCGACACCACACAACCCAATCTTGCTTAAAGGACCAGTCTGTGTGTTGATACAGACCAGTTTCTTCATCACCCATGGCACAAACCATAGGTCCATTGTCGTCTTTGACGTACTCTTCTTCTTCTTCTTCTTCTTCCTCTTCTTCTTCTCCCTTTCTTTCTTCTTCTTCTTCTTCACCATCCTCCCTATCCGACATCACCTCGTACCCTTCTTCATCCTCTCCATCCGAGATATCTCTAGAAACAAATTTTTTGCTTTCAACGATGGCATGTGTTAACCCAACAATGAAGGATATGCAAAGAAATTTGCAAAAAATTAAAAGCGCTAGTAAAAATCCCACGATGCAGGGTGGCCTCGATAGGAGCAGGGGGGTCTGGAGCGCCTAAAAAAGGGCGATTTCTATTTAAATTGTTCTCCACGGTCCTGCGGCCAAAAACGGTTCTGTAAACGGTAATCAGGGGCCCCAGCCGGCATCTGTAACCTGAAAAAAAATGGCCCTCCAGGTCTAGAAATCGGCCAGATTTTGCCGGTCCAAAAGTGGCCCTCGATAGGGGAGTTTTACCTTACACTTTCAGCAAAGGTACCAAAATTTTGGGCAGGGTAAAACTGGTTTACCTTGGTACATTGGAACGTATATGCAACTATCAGTTTGCAGATTTCTTTTTCAAATTCTTCTTTGACAATCCGTTTGACGTTCTCGGTTCCACAGGCCGAAGGCCGTTTGATTTAAGTTGTAAGGCGCCGAAGGAACTAGCAGGGCTTAACCGCCAACTGCCGGCAACATTGAAGCTGTCTCACTGGGGTCCTCGCCTTCGTCCGAGTCTTCAATATGGGCAGATCCTTTGTTCGCTTTGTTCTCCCAGCGCATTCCTTGCGCTGGGAGAATATTTGCACACATGGTGCAACATGCGTGACATGGGAGTGCACTACACACACCACATGCCACATGAAGTGTTATAATAAAATTATGCACATACACATACACATGCACGAGGTTCATGCAATGAGAAGACGAAAGCGCCATCTACACTCGCACCTTCAGCTTGGTTTCATGATGTTTCTTTGATAAGTCTTCTATTGCCTCGTTTGCCGTGCCAACCACACATGGCAAATATTGGGAATTTGCACTGTGTTGCGCTATTCCCACTTAGCGTTTCTGCCGGCAGGCACAACGACAAACAGTCAGCGATAAATGACACAATTCAACATATGATGATGAGAAAGGGCTCACGATCATTTCGCATCAAAAGCGTGCAGTGGACCGTACGTGCTTCCCAACGAGGAAAGGAAATTAACAAAGCCGGATACAACTTGTATCGGAGAACTAGATGAATGCTTTGACAATGCCTTTACAGAGTCCGAAACCCCAAGAGATGCACGATCCATTGTCGTGTGGCACCCTACGAATGGTTGCATTGGATTGATGTATCATGGCGCACGTGTATTCTAAGCTTGCATCGCGCCCGTTCAAATGTTCCGGATTGCTCAGCTTAGGTAGCATGCCTCCCTTCGTCTCACTTATCCGAGTGGTTGTTGCATGTGTGTGTTTGAAGATGTTGACGATGACGAGCTCGCTCGCCAAGGTTGGCGTCGCGTCAAAAGAAAGATTTTTTGGCGCCGAATTAGAGAGCCTCGGCAAGTTATGCATTTCGTCGACGCACTCGCAAGTCGGCGAAAGTGCAAATAAACGGCACGCGATCTTGCAGTTGCGCAGTGGAACGACACAAAGGGAAGAACAATTGTTGCTCAAGTTTGAAACCGTGTGCGTGTAAGTGAATGGTGTTGGGGAGACACTAGTAGACCGCATGCTCGATGACACCATGTCCCCAAGTTTGAGGTGCGTCTTCTTTTGAAGCAGTGACCAAAGTTGAAATAACAACAAGCTTATCTTGCTTCGTCGTGCTCAACACAGACTTTCGTCGACGCACTCGCAAGTCGGCGAAAGTGCAAATAAACGGCACGCGATCTTGCAGTTGCGCAGTGGAACGACACAAAGGGAAGAACAATTGTTGCTCAAGTTTATCTCGCATGGAAACCGTGTGCGTGTAAGTGAATGGTGTTGGGGAGACACTAGTAGACCGCATGCTCGATGACACCATGTCCCCAAGTTTGAGGTGCGTCTTCTTTTGAAGCAGTGACCAAAGTTGAAATAACAACAAGCTTATCTTGCTTCGTCGTCAACACAGACAAGATTTAGTTTTTCCGGTGTCTTTGATTTTCCAACCTTGCCATTTGAGAATTTTTCCCTTGTCTTTGTGCCGTGCCTACCGCATCTCCGATCTCATACGAAGCGTCACCCTAATGCGAGTTTCACAGATGCCATTTTCTTAGTTTAGTTGGCGGTGTTCGGTGTAGGTTATGCCACACGCCAACGGGAAGTGGGATCACACTTGTGCAACTGGAGCTCGCAACACGGTCCCATTTTGCGTACTTTCATTTGGATCTTCTTGACACGCCATGATGCAAGTGTTCGTCATTATTGTCTTCAGTGTATGCGTTGTCCATGGCTACCATGGTGGATGGTACGCCTTGGGCTGAAAAATCACATGTTTTGTCGAGTGATGTAGCTATGGAACACGAACTTTCCGAAGGAGAATCAAGTGACGAAGAAGTTGCTCGTGCAAAGGGAAATGGAAGTGGAAATGGCGGAAACGGAAGCCTAGATCGGAGGGCCTCCGTGTCCAACTCAAATGCAGAATCCGTAGAGTCGGAACCGGAACCGGAAAAAGAGCCGAGACCAGAGAATTCTCGTTTTGCAGAGTTTCGATGGCATCTTCGTCGCCTTTGCAATTCCAAGTGGTTCAATGCATTTATCATATTTTTGATCGTGGCCAATGCCATTACATTAGCAATGGATTCGCCGGGCGCAAGCCAAGGACTCAAGGACGTATTGGATGTCTTCGAGCTTGTGTTTTTGATCTTGTTCACAATCGAAATGGTGCTAAAGATGATAGCCTTTGGGTTGGGGTTGCCGGGGTTTCCCAAAAACGAGTTCTATGAAGGATATTTCCGCGATGGTTGGAATTGGCTAGATTTCATCATTGTCGTTGTCGGTCTCGTCCACTCCCTGATCGTCCATGCGTGTCGTCATTTCTTCGATCGTGGCTTGCCTTTGACCCTCGAAACCTTGTTTGACGATTGTGTTATCGTGTCGCTGGAGCCCGTCACCAACATGGACCCTTCACGTCACTTTTGCATCCTTAGGTTGGGTAACGGAACTTCAATCCGATGGAACCAATCTATCGGCGTTGCGAGCCATGCGTGTCTTCCGAGTTCTCAAGGGGGTCGCCAAAGTAGGAGGCATGCGAGTCTTGGTGGAATCCTTGGCGGAAGCTGGTCCGGCTCTCTGCAACGTGTTGGCCCTTTTGTCATTCTTTTTGGTGATGTTCTCGATCGTGGGTGTCCAATTGTTTACAGGGGTGTTGAATCGACGATGTTACACGCCGGACATAGTAAGTAACGCGACGTATAACACGACGTACTATAATTTGGATGAAGCCCAAGAGTCAAGGTATTTGTGTGGTGGGGTTCATGTTTATATCCATGTGTGACGAAACATATGACAATACGTGAATATCATGGACTCGCGATGTCACTTAATTCATTTCCAAGGTGGAGACCTTGTTGTTTTGCCTTGACGGCCTTTGCATCCAACCCCTTCAAAAAGCGTGCACTTTTAATGGAAAATGAACGGTTCCAACATATGGTGGCCGTGATCACGTTTGAGTCCGCACGTCGTGGTTGGTCAACCGGACGCTGTGAAAGTAGTGGAGGATGACGAAAGGATACCACGGGTGGATTGCGGCATCAAGGTGCAAAATGGCATTTTGCACCAAGATGTGGTGCAAGCGTGCCAAGTCAAAGGGATTCGGGTTTGCCACGCTCCTCGTTTTTGCTCTCTTTTTGCTCCTGCATACACACCATTGCGTTTTTGAGTTATAACCCTCTCAACCGAACACAAGCACCGCGCTACTGCACACACCCTCGAATCGAAGCGAAAACCCAATCCCCACGATGTCGGACCGCACCACGCCCTCACATCGCACGACGCCACACCTCGGAACACCGCACCGCATCACCACACCACCACAACATCTCACTCGACATCACCTCACGGCACCGCACTGCACCGCACCACATCTCGCACACCACACCGCGTGTCTTGCAGGTGTGATGCCAAAGGTTCGCCACTCATTTTCACTGGGTGGCCTTGCGACGATGGCACCTCATGCTTGGAGCCCACGACTTTTCCAGTAGGTGGATGCATTAATGGCAGCTCGTGTGTGTACACGGAGCCGGTTTTGAGCTGGGACAATAGCTTGAAGGCCATGCTGATCACCATTAAAATCGCGTCCTTGGATGATTGGCCGACCGACCAGGAGTATGTGCAGGACGGGCTTGCGCATATCACTTGGATATTTTTCTGGATAATGACGATCCTCGGCTCGCTGTATGCCATCAACCTCGTGCTTGCCGTCCAAAGCGAGGAGTTCTCAAAATCCTCGGAGAGGGACAGGCTTAGGAGAATGAGGAACAGGAGGAAAAAGCGCAAAGACGACACGAGGTGGCGTGTGTTTATGAACAAGATGGACAAATGGAGACATGGTATCTTTCTCCCTCTGCACCTGCATCACCGCTGTAGGGCCCTATTTTGTCGGTTTGTCAGTACGTTGATGTTTGCTAGGCCAAAAAGGGCTCCCAGCCACCGCCACCGACGGGCGACGGTCGACTGCCAACCACCATCGTTGGTTGACTGCCAACCCCCGTTCAGCGTTGGTTGGCCCGGGGTCTAGACACAGTTTTGCCCCGTGCCATTTTGACACCGGAGGGGGGGTGTAATGCTGTCCCACGTGGCCACCAAAGACAGGGTGAACAGAGCGGGAATGCTATGCCGATGTTGCTTTGTACAGGTTCTCGGTCAGAGTCAGATACAGGGCAGATACAGGGCTGGGTTTGCAATGCAGAAAGCCGTCTGGAGTACGAGCCATAACGACTGCCAAGAGGGCCCTGGGTGGGGGTCGGGTCGGTCGGTCTGAACCTCCCCAAAAGGTTGTGTACCTAAAATCAGCCTCCAAACCCATGAAACAAACAAGTGACAGAATCCAGCCCCTTTCATAAATTGCATCGAGCAAAATTTCTGCAGATGTGGTTGGGTGGGTCCGCGGGGTTGGCCAGGTGTACCAATTTCGCCCATCCACTCCCCCTTGGGGATGGTTAGGCAATCCCCATCAATCCCCTGGCCCTGGCATCTACCACTCGGCTACACTTGCAACGCCCCCTGTCTAGACCCCCCAAACGCATGGGGAGCACTGAAATTTGCAGCATGGGGGTGTTCGGGGAGGACTTGCAGTAGGCTGGGCAGTAGGCAGGAGGGGGGGGGGGTATTTTCACGTCCGTGTTGGGCTTGTGTTAACACAACATAGGAGGGGGAGGGGGGGTACTTTTCACCGCCTGTGTTGGGGCCGTGTTAACACGTCCAATAGGTGGTGTGTTGTGTTATGTGTTGTTGTGTTCTTTTGTGTTGTGTTGTGTTGTGTTGTGTTGTGTTGTGTTGTGTTGTGTTGTGTTGTGTTGTGTTGTGTTGTGTTGTGTTGTGTTGTGTTGTGTTGTGTTGTGTTGTGTTGTGTTGTGTTGTGTTATTCCTTGTTTTGTTTTGGTTTTTTTCGTTGTGTCATTTTGTGCTGTGTTCCTCTTTTTTTTTTGTTTTTTGTTTGTGGTGTGGTGTGGTGTGTTGTATTATGTTGTGTTGTGTTGTGTTGTGTTGTGTTGTGTTGTGTTGTGTTGTGTTGTGTTGTGTTGTGTTGTGTTGTGTTGTGTTGTGTTGTGTTGTGTTGTGTTGTGTTGTGTTGTGTTGTGTTGTGTTGTGTTATTCCTTGTTTTGTTTTGGTTTTTTTCGTTGTGTCATTTTGTGCTGTGTTCCTCTTTTTTTTTTGTTTTTTGTTTGTGGTGTGGTGTGGTGTGTTGTATTATGTTGTGTTGTGTTGTGTTGTGTTGTGTTGTGTTGTGTTGTGTTGTGTTGTGTTGTGTTGTGTTGTGTTGTGTTGTGTTGTGTTGTGTTGTTTTGCATTGTGTTGTGTTGTGTTGTGTTGTGTTGTGTTGTGTTGTGTTGTGTTGTGTTGTGTTGTGTTGTGTTGTGTTGTGTTGTGTTGTGTTGTGTTGTGTTGTGCTATTCCTTGTTTTGTTTTGGTTTTTTTCGTTGTGTCATTTTGTGCTGTGTTCCTCTTTTTTTTTTGTTTTTTGTTTGTGGTGTGGTGTGGTGTGTTGTATTATGTTGTGTTGTGTTGTGTTGTGTTGTGTTGTGTTGTGTTGTGTTGTGTTGTGTTGTGTTGTGTTGTGTTGTGTTGTGTTGTGTTGTGTTGTGTTGTGTTGTGTTGTGTTGTTTTGCATTGTGTTGTGTTGTGTTGTGTTGTGTTGTGTTGTGTTGTGTTGTGTTGTGTTGTGTTGTGTTGTGTTGTGTTGTGTTGTGTTGTGTTGTGTTGTGTTGTGTTGTGTTGTGTTGTGTTGTGTTGTTTTGCATTGTGTTGTGTTGTGTTGTGTTGTGTTGTGTTGTGTTGTGTTGTGTTGTGTTGTGTTGTGTTGTGTTGTGTTGTGTTGTGTTGTGTTGTGTTGTGTTGTGTTGTGCTATTCCTTGTTTTGTTTTGGTTTTTTTCGTTGTGTCATTTTGTGCTGTGTTCCTCTTTTTTTTCGTTTTTTGTTTGTGGTGTGGTGTGTTGTGTTATGTGTTGTTGTGTTGTGTTGTGTTGTGTTGTGTTGTGTTGTGTTGTGTTGTGTTGTGTTGTGTTGTGTTGTGTTGTGTTGTGTTGTGTTGTGTTGTGTTGTGTTGTGTTGTGTTGTGTTGTGTTGTGTTGTGTTGTGTTGTGTTGTGTTGTGTTGTGTTGTGTTGTTTTGCATTGTGTTGTGTTGTGTTGTGTTGTGTTGTGTTGTGTTGTGTTGTGTTGTGTTGTGTTGTGTTGTGTTGTGTTGTGTTGTGTTGTGTTGTGTTGTGTTGTGTTGTGCTATTCCTTGTTTTGTTTTGGTTTTTTTCGTTGTGTCATTTTGTGCTGTGTTCCTCTTTTTTTTTGTTTTTTGTTTGTGGTGTGGTGTGTTGTGTTATGTGTTGTTGTGTTGTGTTGTGTTGTGTTGTGTTGTGTTGTGTTGTGTTGTGTTGTGTTGTGTTGTGTTGTGTTGTGTTGTGTTGTGTTGTGTTGTGTTGTGTTGTGTTGTGTTGTGTTGTGTTGTGTTGTGTTGTGTTGTGTTGTGTTGTGTTGTGTTGTGTTGTGTTGTTTTGCATTGTGTTGTGTTGTGTTGTGTTGTGTTGTGTTGTGTTGTGTTGTGCTATTCCTTGTTTTGTTTTGGTTTTTTTCGTTGTGTCATTTTGTGCTGTGTTCCTCTTTTTTTTCGTTTTTTGTTTGTGGTGTGGTGTGTTGTGTTATGTGTTGTTGTGTTGTGTTGTGTTGTGTTGTGTTGTGTTGTGTTGTGTTGTGTTGTGTTGTGTTGTGTTGTGTTGTGTTGTGTTGTGTTGTGTTGTGTTGTGTTGTGTTGTGTTGTGTTGTGTTGTGTTGTGTTGTGTTGTGTTGTGTTGTGTTGTTTTGCATTGTGTTGTGTTGTGTTGTGTTGTGTTGTGTTGTGTTGTGTTGTGTTGTGTTGTGTTGTGTTGTGTTGTGTTGTGTTGTGTTGTGTTGTGTTGTGTTGTGTTGTGTTGTGTTGTGCTATTCCTTGTTTTGTTTTGGTTTTTTTCGTTGTGTCATTTTGTGCTGTGTTCCTCTTTTTTTTTGTTTTTTGTTTGTGGTGTGGTGTGTTGTGTTATGTGTTGTTGTGTTGTGTTGTGTTGTGTTGTGTTGTGTTGTGTTGTGTTGTGTTGTGTTGTGTTGTGTTGTGTTGTGTTGTGTTGTGTTGTGTTGTTTTGCATTGTGTTGTGTTGTGTTGTGTTGTGTTGTGTTGTGTTGTGTTGTGTTGTGTTGTGTTGTGTTGTGTTGTGTTGTGTTGTGTTGTCGTGCTATTCCTTGTTTTGTTTTGGTTTTTTTCGTTGTGTCATTTTGTGTTGTGTTCTTCAGCTTCTTGTGTTGCCATGGGGTGGACAAAGGCGGGGGGGGGTACTTTTCACCTCCGTGTTGGGCCTGTGTTAACACAACACAGGAGGGGGAGGGGGGGTACTTTTCACCTCTGTGTTGGCCGGCCGTGTTAACACGCCTTTTGCACGCTGTTCTTGGGCTCAGAGTTTGGGTTGGATGTCGACTGTTGTCACCATTCTTTGTCGGTTCAAAACAGGCAAACCGCGACGGAGAAGCAAAGGGCAGGGGTTCCACCTGGGGCCCACAAGGACAAGGGCTCAAAGGAACGCGGTATAAACACCCAGTACGGCTACATGCAGATTTGCAAGTGACTTTCGACGTCAGTGGACAGCACCTCTGGAAGGACAGGCCTTCTTTAACAAAGTTGTCCCGGCCAGGGGGTTAGACCACATTAAGGTGACAATTGAAATTGAAATTGAAATAAGGCACCGCACTCCGCAGTCTGAAAAGAGTGCATTTTGATTCTCCAAACCAGATCTGGTTGAACCTGATGACAGACCATCAAACGACCTCAGACTGACACACACGATTCCCCTGCGAATCTCTTCGCGTGTATGATCTGCACATTGTACGTGGTACTACTGAATGCACCAAACCCTCCCTCAAAGTAAGACCTGGGGTCTTACTTTCGGGTAAGCTGGTCCTGGGTGCCAGTAGGGGTCTTACTTTCAGTTGCAGGAAGACTTTCAGGGGGCAGGGGGATTGTTTGATTCCAGCTCTTAAATGTGTCATCAACCCCCAGTAACAGTTCCATCACGTTTGGCACCATACTCAAACCCTGTGCCGTGCTTTCTCTCTCAGCCGTGGGTTGTACCGACCAGACTGAATTTCGTCATCGGGGGAGGGGGGGCATCACCCGCTGCATACATCCATCCCTGTCACAGAAGCACTGAGTCAGACCCCATCAGCCGATGAAAGTGTCTGTGGCAGGAACACGCAGTGTATCAGAAGCGTCCACCCTCCTGCCGTGTATTGCTGCTTCCAGGTTCGAGTAAGAGAAACCCGCTCCGTGATAAAGTCTTGTGGTTCGTGCAGCAGCCAAAGTTCCAATACTTCATGCTGATAGTCATCACCATCAACGCCATCATGCTGGCTTGTGATTACTACCAGGCCCCCGACGCATTGAAAGATGCCATCAAATACGTCAATTTGACGTGCACAATCATCTTTGTCATCGAGTGCGTCCTCAAATTGTTCGGATTCGGCATTCGAAAGTATTTTTCAGAGCTTGCCAATTGGTTGGATTTCTTGCTGGTAGCGTGCCACACCTGGTGCATGCTGCTCGATGTCGTGATCAGCCGTCCCTGCCCGTCCGAATGTTACTGGTGTTTTGTCGTGCTGTGGGTAAAGGGAAAGAACAAAGCACACAAGAGCACAGGCGCAAAGAGTCTAGTATTTCCAGAATTTCTGCTGCTTGCGCTTGCACGGATGTGGTCATGGAAAAGCACAGTCGTATCCGGTTAGCAAAGGTAAAACCAAATGACCGCCACTGGTACGGTTGCTGTGCAGGCAGTTCGCACATGGTGTGCTTTGCTCCAAATCCGAATACCATCCCCCTCCCTCCTTCCCTTCCTCTCTCCCTGTGTCCCTCCCCTCTCTCCCTCCCCAAGGTGCCACCCTTTGGACAGGCACTGCCAGTCATCTGTACCACAGAAAATCATGGAAATTGGCCGGGCAGTCATGCGGGTCTGATCGATCAGAAGAGCCGTCAGAAAAATGCGCAAGCAGTTGCGCCAGGGTGCTGTTGCCACGTATT
Source organism: Eutreptiella sp. 'Long Island Sound 2002' (assembly GCA_964036045.1). NCBI lineage: Eukaryota > Euglenozoa > Euglenophyceae > Eutreptiales > Eutreptiaceae > Eutreptiella > Eutreptiella sp. 'Long Island Sound 2002'. The sequence goes on from OZ038379.1 coordinate 173,816,958, forward strand.
TGAACGGCGGCATTAATTGTTGTTTTGTGGGGCCGTAAACTGGAGGTGATGGCTGTATGTGTGCAATTTATCTTCCATCCTGCTTTGTTGTTGCAACGTCCATCCAGGGACCTCTAAGGATTAGCAGTGTCCAGCTGGAGACCTCCAGCAAGTGACAGTTTCTATCCAGAGATGTCCAGAAAACCAACAGTGTCTATCCCAAAAACCTCAAAGAAATAACAGCATCCATCTAGAGACCTCCTGGATTTGACAGTGCCCATCCAATGACCTCCAAGAAATCGCTTTGGCCATCCAAAGACCTCCAGGAATTAGCAGCATCTCTCTGGAGACGTCCAAGAATTAACATTGTTCATCCAGAGATGTCCAGGAAACAACAGTGTCCCTCCAGAGGCCATCTAGAAAATCACAAAAGATCACGCAAAACGGCACAGATAGAAGTTGGCAATTCAATCACAGATTGGTGAGAATCCCTGCTTTGGAGTGGGCATCTGCACAGTTGATTCGACAACATATTCTTTGTCTGTTGCTATATTCTTGCCCATTGACCCCCCAGCAGCCACCACCACAACCACTGTACCTCTTGCCTTCCGCCCTCCCAATCTCGCTTCCTACTTGTTGCTGTACAGGTGGTGTTATCCATTGTTGAGCTCTTCCTCAGTGGCAATGCTGCCTTCAGCGCATTCCGTGCCTTCCGGTTGGCTCGAGTGATCCAGCTGGCGCGCAAGGCGGAGCGGCTGCGGAAGATAGTGAACGTGCTAGCCTCCGCCATGGCCGAGGCCATTTACCTGTTTATGTTGCTGCTGATCTTCCTGTTTATCTACACAATCCTGGGCATGCAGCTGTACGGAACTGATGTATGCCTCGTGTGCCTTGGACGAGGGCGTGTGCATCTTATCTGCACGTGTATGCGTGGGGGCAACTAGCACAGACTAGAATTGGGTACACGCCCAATTCTATTGCCTTCGGCAAGTCCACCTCGCAGAGAATCTACACCAAGCAACACACACCCAAGATAGGGTAAAAACTACATAAATGCGGGCTAAACCATGCTTTACATATCTTGGATGGTCATTTTAGGTGATCACTGTATCAGAAAAACAACTTTCGAAAACTTCGATTTTTGAGCTGCCCACGGTGAAAAGCTGCACAAGCAGGTTGTGTACCGTCCCTTGGGAGGACCCCCCCCCCCCCTGCGCCCAACACCCACATAGGGTGAAAAACACGTAAATACGGCCTAAAACACGCTTTACATACCTTGGATGGTCATTTTAGGTGATCACAATATCAAAAAAATAAGTTTCGAAAACTTCGATTTTCGAGCTGCCCAGGGTGAAAAACTGCATAAGCAGGTTGTGTACCAATCCCTTGGGAGACCCCCCCCCCCCGGACCTTTACCCAAATAGGGTGAAAAACACGTAAATATGGCCTAAAACATGCTTTACATACCTTGGATGGTCATTTTAGGTGGTCACAACATCAAAAAAACAAGTTTCGAAAACTTCGATTTTTGAGCTGCCCAGGGTGAAAAACTGCATAAACAGGTTGTGTACCAACCCCTCGGGAGGACCCCCCCCCCCCCGGACCTATTACCCAAATAGGGTGAAAAACATGTAAATACAGCCTAAAACATGCTTTACATACCTTGGATGGTCATTTTAGATGGTCACAACATCAAAAAAACGGGTTTCGAAAACTTCGATTTTTGAGTTGCCCGGGGTGAAAAACTGCATAAACAGGTTGTGTACCAATCCCTTGGGAGACCCCCCTCCCCCCCGGACCTATTACCCAAATGGGGTGAAAAACACGTAAATACGGCCTAAAACATGCTTTACATGCCTTGGATGGTCATATTGTGTGGTCACAATATCAAAAAAACAAGTTTCGAAAACTTCAATTTTTGAGCTGTCCAGGGTGAAAAACTGCATCAGCAGGTTGTGTACCAACCCCTCGGGAGCCCCCCCCCCCCCCCCCCGGACCTATCACCCAAATAGGGTGAAAAACATGTAAATACAGCCTAAAACATGCTTTACATACCTTGGATGGTCATTTTAGGTGATCACAATATCAAAAAAATAAGTTTCGAAAACTTCGATTTTCGAGCTGCCCAGGGTGAAAAACTGCATAAGCAGGTTGTGTACCAATCCCTTGGGAGACCCCCCCCCCCGGACCTTTACCCAAATAGGGTGAAAAACACGTAAATATGGCCTAAAACATGCTTTACATACCTTGGATGGTCATTTTAGGTGGTCACAACATCAAAAAAACAAGTTTCGAAAACTTCGATTTTTGAGCTGCCCAGGGTGAAAAACTGCATAAACAGGTTGTGTACCAACCCCTCGGGAGGACCCCCCCCCCCGGACCTATTACCCAAATAGGGTGAAAAACATGTAAATACAGCCTAAAACATGCTTTACATACCTTGGATGGTCATTTTAGATGGTCACAACATCAAAAAAACGGGTTTCGAAAACTTCGATTTTTGAGTTGCCCGGGGTGAAAAACTGCATGAACAGGTTGTGTACCAATCCCTTGGGAGACCCCCCTCCCCCCCGGACCTATTACCCAAATGGGGTGAAAAACACGTAAATACGGCCTAAAACATGCTTTACATGCCTTGGATGGTCATATTGTGTGGTCACAATATCAAAAAAACAAGTTTCGAAAACTTCAATTTTTGAGCTGTCCAGGGTGAAAAACTGCATCAGCAGGTTGTGTACCAACCCCTCGGGAGCCCCCCCCCCCCCCCCCGGACCTATCACCCAAATAGGGTGAAAAACATGTAAATACAGCCTAAAACATGCTTTACATACCTTGGATGGTCATTTTAGATGGTCACAACATCAAAAAAACGGGTTTCGAAAACTTCGATTTTTGAGTTGCCCGGGGTGAAAAACTGCATGAACAGGTTGTGTACCAATCCCTTGGGAGACCCCCCTCCCCCCCGGACCTATTACCCAAATGGGGTGAAAAACACGTAAATACGGCCTAAAACATGCTTTACATGCCTTGAATGGTCATATTCTGTGGTCACAATATCAAAAAAACAAGTTTCGAAAACTTCGATTTTTGAGCTGTCCAGGGTGAAAAACTGCATAAGCAGGTTGTGTACCGGCCCATTCACTGGGCCATTATTGGTGGAAACAGCCATTTCGCGTCTTTGGCACGCGTTGTGAACGGCCCTAAGCAAGGCTAGAGACCGCAAAAAACGTCCTTCCGTATCATAGTAGGCATATATTGTCAGAACATCCCCACTCGCACCCCTCAAAGTGGATACCACGGGCTCACCGACGTCGCCAAAACCGCCAACATAGCAAAAATGGCTGAAAAAAAAGCATAAACTGCACAAGCGCTCGTCCCACTCTGCCCCATACAAACCCTATGGAGTCGGGACCCCAAAACACTTTTTCGGCTCAAAATCGAAAAAAACCAAAAGATTCATGATTTTCGACCCAAAAAAAGGGGGGGTCATTTTTTGACCCCCCCCCACCCCCCACCCCCCCCCCCCTCCCTCAAAACCTCAAAAAAGTGGGTTTCAAGTGGGGGGGGTCTGGGGGGGTCCGGACCAAAAACTCATTGGGGGATGCGTTTATTGGGCAAAATAATGATTTTACAAGGGGTTAAACTAACAATTCAACCCCTTGGGGTAGGGTACGTGAATGGGCCCAAAAAGGCCAAAATGGGGGGGGTATGTGGCGTTTTCCCCATATATACGCCTGCCTGGCTTTGATCTAACAACCTCTGCGAGGTGATTTAAATAATATTCCTCCTGCACAGCAGGGCCTCCAGGGTGCTGAATGAGGTACACAGCGAGTCATTGCACTGGGGCAGGGTAACCTTTGCGCGAGTGGTCTTCCGTATCCTCTCAATGCATCGCTGGTCCAAATCCACACACAGCAGCCACAATACGCAAAGAAGTTTTGACCCCCCCCCCCCCAAAAGAGGTACCCGGGTATGGAGGGGGGGTTAGGAGTGTCAAAATCGAAGACTTCATTGGGGGATCATTTTCTGTCCCAAAATGATGATTTTACAAGGGGTTAGACTACTGATACCTTGGGGTATCCTACGCGAACGGCCCCAAAAAGGGAGGGGGTATATGACACCCGCGCCTGCGCTTGATCTCACAACCTCTCTTTGAGGTGATTTACAAAGGCTGCTAAGTGGCGCTGGGTTGTCAAAAGAGTGGGCCCGGCTGTGGCCCTAGAGTTGGCGGGATATACGGCCCTGCCACAAGAGGTGCAGCCTCTGTGTGCATGGTTCGAAGTCAAAGGAGCGGAGAAACAGGCCGGGAGGCCAATGGCTATGGCTGACACTGCAGGGTTGGTGTAAAGGTGCGTTCTGGGGCTGTGCACCCAAGACGAATCACCGCAATATTAGGGTGGAAGGCTGAGTGCAAGGTGAAACAACTCTGTGGCTGGTCATGGAAGACAAGGAACTGGCAAGACAGCCACCAGCACATCCACAGAAATTCCACCTTGCTTAACCCATGGGCACCGCCTGTGGCACCAGCCACCACCAAATTGAAAAATTCTATTGCCTTCGGCGAGGCACCTCCAAGAGAGACCAGTGTCAGTCAAATACGCTGACAGTCAGTCAGGCAAGCAGGCAGGCAGACAGGAAGGTGAACAATTTTTTTCTTGTCTATGGACCCCCTAACCCATGGTGGGGGTTCCAGGTCCAAACTCCAGGTACCCCTGGTCGGCCCCCCCTATGGGCCTTGCCGTCGGGGACTGAGACGTTTTCACACTGGATAGGCTGTTTAGTGGCACCTGCAATATTTCGAAAAATTGACTTTTTCGGAAATCCTTCTGTCATCCCTGGGATGAGTTTGGGTGATCATTTGGTGACACTACAGGTACTTGAGTGCCCATGGGGGCCCACGTAATGGCCGCTAGGCCCATGTAGCCCGAGCCATGGGCCCCCAAAAGCCCCAAAATTGCTGGTTTTTAGGCTATTTAGTGGCTCCTGAAAATTGTTGAAAGTCGGATTTTTCTCTCTCTTCAAGGTGCCTTGCCGAAGGCAATAGAATTTTCGACACTGTGATTTTTTCAACAAGCTTCTGACAGGTTTGGTGTGGGTTTGGGTCACCATAGGTGAGCATATGGGCACTCTCACACCCATGAGGACCCACGTAGCGGCCGCCAAGCCCATGTAGCCAACGCCATGGGCCCCTTGAAAGCTCAAAAATTGTGTTTTGTAGGCTGTTAAGTGGTTGTTGAGACTTTTTGAAATTTTGACTTAATCAGACAACCTTTTGTCAGCTGTGGGATGAGTTGGAGTCATTTGATGTCAATGCGGGTACCCTAGCACCCATGGGGACCCACATAGTAGGAGGTGGGCCTGTGTAGCCAGGCCATGGCCACCCAAAAGCCCCTGAAATTGCCATTTGCAGCCTGTTTAGTGGCACCACCTACTGCTGCAGTGTTCAACCTCAACAGCTCAAAATGGAATTTTTTTTCTCTCGAAGTATCCTATGTAAAACATGTTTTGGACTCTCTTTATGCGTTTTTTACCTGGGTGCCGGGGTGGGGCCTTCTCCGCTGGACTGGACTGGACTGGACTGGTGTATGAACTGCCCATGCAGTTTTCAGCCTCAACAGCCCCAAAACCCAAATTTCTAAAACTGATTTTTTTTCGTTATTGTGACCACCCACAATGATCAAGTATCACATGCAAAGCATGGTACGGCATGGTACGATTTGCTGTGGCCACTGGATTGTGCACCGTGCAATCTAACTATTGGCAAATACTGTTCAACCACCTCCAGGGACACTACAGGGACAGAAATCAGTCCCTCTTCGGGGTGCCTTGCTGAAGGCAATAGAATTAGAATCCAATTCGCACCATCCCTCCTTCCCGCTCCTTTTTCCCACTCTTTTTTGAGGCTGTGTCCGTTTGAGTGGTTGCCATAAGAGCTACACTCCACTCCACTCCACTCCAAACCCAATCCGATCTGATCTGATCCCATCTGATTCAAACCAACTCAATCTCGTCCAAACCAGCCCGCACCAATCCAATCCAATCCAGCTAAGTCAAATCCAATCTAACCTAACCCAGCTCAATCCAATCCAATCCAACCCAACCCAATCCAGTCCAGTCTAGTCCATTCTGAAAAACGAATGAAACAAGACCAACCTCCTCATAAGTGTGCTGTTGTTTTCTTGGACTGGCAATTCTGTGAAAACCACAGCAGTCTTGGTTCTTCTTGGGTCTCAAGAAAACGTCACCACCCCAATTCTCTGATTCATTGCCCAAACTTTGGCAGGATCTTTAAATTGCAGTGACCATCATTTTGGTATTCTGCTGCGTCAACAAAAGCAGCAGCTCTGTCAACAACAAGAACTGGCCACCAAAAGAGCACCACTCTTACCCATGAACAAAAGGCATTACCATGGTTTCTCCACATCAAAGCAGTGTACCAACCGTCCTGGCGGTGTTATAATCGTTTCGCTTCCCTTCAATCACTCTGGGCCTTTCAAAAAGTCTATTTAAGGTGATCTAAGCGAAGGTGTAGGTGGATGGTGGGATGGGATTGGATCCAATTCAATCTGATTCAATCCCATCCCATCCCGTCCTATCCCGTCCCATCCCATCCCATCCCATCCCATCCCATCCCATCCCAACCACTCATGTCTTTTCTTTGCTGTCCCAGAATGTCTCGTCTGACGACCCACGGTTCTCTTTTGCCACCCTGTGGGAAAGCTTTTACACAGTGTTCATTGTCATCACTGGCGAGTCCTGGGCAACCATGATGGCCCTTACAATAGAGCAGACCTCTTGGGTGTCGGCTTTCTACTATTTGACATTATTCATTTTGGGCAATTACATCATGATCAATTTGTTTATTTGCATTCTGATTGACAGCCTTGGCCATTACCAAGAAAAGCAACGCCTGGAAAGCATGCTGCAGAAGGAGAAGATGAGAGAGAGGGGCGAGCTGCCCGAACCGTCCTTTTGGAAGAAGTCCCTGGCCAATATTGCAAGTTTCAGAAGAAGCAATAGCGCTCTCAATGAGAAACAGTATGTGTTGCAGATGCATAGGGTTGCTCTGCCCCTTTCCCCCTTACCCCCTCTGTTAACCAACGGCTTGCCCCAGCACAATTTGGAGACAGGGGCCTCTGAGCTGATTGAGGCTTTGGTCTTTCAACCAATCTCTGGACCCTCTGGCACACATGTTGCCACAGGGAGGCCTTGTCCTGCGGCACCTGCTGTGTGCCCCGTGGTGTGCCACTTTGGTAATTATCTACAAAAAAGGTATTTGAAGTACATGCACACACGGAAGCTTTTTTTTTTTCAACAAAATTCACCCCTGTGGTCCAATTTTTTTTATGTTTCCTACATGTATTGTCCCTTTTAGGTGTCTTTTTTTCACAAATGGTGTACATGGTACTTGGCAAAGTGCTGATGCCACGTTTTGCTGATTTGGAGTAAGGCAGTGACTCGTCCACATCCAACTCTGACTCCGATTGCAACTCGGACCCCAGCTCTGCACTCTGAGCTGGGGGCGCAGTCTCTCCTTTTTAGAGAGCAATGGTGTCAACAATATGCCTGCATTTTCTGTTTCCCGACTTGTTTCGGTGCCTGTGGCACAAGATGAGTGTTCCCGCAGTCACTTCCACTTGGATTACAATTGGACCACCTCCCTCGAAGGGGAGCTCTTGTGAAAGGTACCAATTGCCCCCCCCTCCCCGAAGGCTGTCCCTGAGCAAAGTGGGATTTGAACTCCAAATCGATGCGGGGTCGGGCGGTGAACCTCATTGAACAAAGTGAAGGCGAGCCACCAACGTCATGCCCCTTTCCACACCTCATAAACAATCCAGGTATCAAAGGACGGCAAACCACCACGCTGAGACACGTACGTGCATGTTTTGCATATTGTGCGATACTTGGCACACAACCTGCACACGGTTCATGCTGAACATTCAGGGCATTATGGGAGGGCCCAGTCAAGCATATTGTTTGGCCTATGTGGGGACACGTAAGGTCACAATTTGTATTCCATGGTCTAAAGATACCATTTTCAGTTTCCCAGAAGGTTCTTGGGCCCTTTCAGTAATTGGCGGATATGGAGTGCCCACTGATGTCAGTGCTGTGAATTTGCAGCCGTGCAGGCACAGCGAAAACATTTTGGGGCCAACGGAAGGGCTCATGTGCAGAAGGTGGCAGCTGCTCTGCCTCTGAGATTCACCCCATGGGCGCAAAACGGATACCCCCCAGGAATGCCCTGATTCAGGGGTTTCCGTGAGGGACAACATTTTTTTCTCATTTCAGGAAATTCTTGACACCCAGCGCTTGGCGGTAGGCACCACTGGTGATTAATTGTGAAATAAAACAATGCTGTTGATGGTCAAGCGCTGGTGTTTGGCAGTTAACCGACATTCGTTGGCGCCAACTACCGGCAGTTGGCTCAATAAATGTCATCAGACGAAGCAATTTTGGCCTTGTTCGGGCAATTCCTGTCCTGATTTGCTCCGCTTACCGCAGAAATGACCCCAGTTTGCCACATGGGCCCACACGTGCTGCAATGTGAGACATGCTTCAACCTAGCTTAACAGCGGTCTTTTCACCCACAGAGTGCGGCCGACAACCACATGACGGCTCGTCGCGCGCGTGGTATGTTCATTCATGTGTCTGCCAGATTTTCTGTTTTTTTTTTGCTTGACAATGTGCTTGTCGGTGTACTGGGTGTGTGCGGCGGCTTCCCCTTTTGCCGTTTGCGGATTACTCCTCCCACCACCTACTCTATCGTGGAGGGGGTCAAAAGCCAGGTTTCATGGCCCAATATTGTTTTTTCCGTCTCCTTGATGGATTTCCAATAAGTTTGGAAAACGTCAATTTCACCCCACTTTGGGCACAAAATGCTTCAGTTTGCAGGTAATTTGAAAATTTGCCACATGCACATGGGCCAAAAATAGGTGTCTATGGTTCAAAGAAAACGTCTCAGGTGGTCCCTGATCAGTAATGGAAAAATAATAAAAACACACTAGCACATGCACAGTTTGCCATTCCCCAATGCGTCAATGTCCTTGACCCCACGTCCATGGATGGCTGATTCAGGGGACTGGGTGCAGGGATGTTCAGAAACCATCCGCCAGTGCTGTTTTCGTTCTATGGATGTTACGCGCCCAGGGATACTGAACGGAGACAATCCAGACAGTCCGCCACCAGCAATCTCTCCGATCGCTCGAGCCGGAACACCTCCTGCGCAAGCTCCCTGGAAAATGGGGACACGGCACATGATGATATGACGCAGCTGAGGTTTTTAGAAGATACGCCTGAGATCGAGAAAGTGGACCTCAGCAAACAGATACCTCCCTTCCCGAAAGATGCGGAGTTCAGGAAGCAGGTTTGCCCTTTGAACCCTCAAGCAGCCCGCCTGATGGAATGTGGGTGGATTGGATTGGATGGAATAGGATGGGACTGGATGGGAAGGGGTGGTGGGATCGGATGGGATGGGGTTGGGGATGGGGTTGGGGTCGGGGTTGGGATTGGACTGGACTGGACTGGACCGGATTGGAGTGGAGTGGGTTGGACAGGATCGGATCGGATTGGATTGGATTGGATGGGATCGGATCGGATCGGATCGGATCGGATCGGATCGGATTGGATTGGATTGGATTGGATTGGATTGGATTGGATTGGATTGGATTGGATTGGATTGGATTGGATTGGATTGGATTGGATTGGATCAGATTGGATTGGATTGGGGTGCAAACGGATCGGATTCGATTGGACGGCATGGTACGGGGTGGTATGGGATTGGAATTGATTGGATTGGGCGGAACCAGTTTGGGTGGGATGGGATGGGTTAGGGCCATATGGGTGGCTTTCTGCCAAGCATGACAGGTGCATGTGCTCTGTCTTGCAGGTAAAGTGGGTCGTCGAGCACCAGTGGTTCGAGAAGGGCGTGATTTTGTTGATCATCGCCAATGCGATCTTCTTGATGTTTGACACCCCTTGGACGGACGCCGATTGCATTTCGTCGTCCTGCGACGCGTGGAGCCTGACAATGTACATTGCGAATCTCTTCTTCGTCATCGTCTTCACCATTGAGCTGATTCTGCAGCTCATCGCCTACGGGATTACAGAATTCTGTTTAGGACCCAAACAAGATCGGTGGAGCTTTAGCACATTTCCATGGGCCAACTGGGTCTGTGTGCCTGATGTTTGCATGTGGGTGCCAGGCAAGGAGGGGGGGGGGTAAGGAGGCAGGCAGGGCGGGATGGAGGGAGAGAGGGATGGGGAGGGAGGGGATTGCTAGTTGGAGTTAGGGTTTGAGTCAGATAAGAGCACGGTATACAGTGCGCAAACCGCCTGCACAGGGGCCATTTTTGTGCCTGCTGGTTGGACTTTGCACCATAATTTCGCCTGTCTTACTGTTGTTCGCCACCGGGACCTCTCGTCTTGCGCCCCCCCCCCCCCAGTCCTGCGACACTCTTCCATGACCCCCTCGTTCATTTGATCTGTCTAAGCCTTGGCATTGTGTGCACTAGTGAATGCTGCCCTTCGCCCTGTTTGGGAACAGTAATCCTGCGGCACACAATTTGGGTAATTATCATGGAAAGGGGAAATTGTTTCCTTTGTAAACCGTACTTGTGGTTAGCACAATATTTTTGTCCGTTTTGAGTGTTGCGCTTCGCCATTGTGCCCGTTTGACCTAATTCTTCGCCCAACATTGAGGAAAATTCGTTGTTGATGCTGCCGTGTGTCTTACACTGCGTTCCAGATGCCTGCTTTGGTTCAGATGTGTATCTGTCAGAATGCCGAAGTATTTTTCAGTTGTAGTGAACCGTAGAAGGAAATTGCACCCGTTTTGTGTGGATTCAAAGTGGTCAGAATGAAATGGGCAATTCAAAAATGCCCCCCAAACCCGAAAAGAATGCCCCCCCCCCCCCCTCTGGAGCCCTTTGCCCACGCAGGGGTTGGGGTCCGGAACTGAACTGAACCGCCACCCTCGGGAGAGAGCACACCGATGGTCAGTACACAGACAAACCACAGTACACAGACTGCTCAAGAATGGGAAACGATGGTTTGTTCACAAGACAGGGCATTTTGCGGAGCCGCTGCTCGGGGGAGTAGCGTGTGCCTACTGCGCTGGAGTGCAGGGCCAGCGAGCGAAAGTGAGAGCAACGCCGCAAGCGGTCTGTGCTTGGACAGGAACGGGGGATGGGCTGAAGCCGAGTCGAACCCACACATGCCGTGCTTCGCTCTGCCCCATGGCCTTCGCAGATCGACATTTTCGTTGTCGTCACGTCCCTCATTGGGATATTTGTCCATGACCTTCGGATCTTCCGGGCCCTCCGGACCCTGCGCCTTGTGACGCGTGTGAAGAGGCTGCAGAAGGTCGTGCAGGCGCTGTGCGGTGCCGTCCCGGAGCTTGGGACCGTCTGTATTGTGGTGGGGTTCATTTGGTTCCTGTTCGGCGTGTTGGGGGTGCAGCTGATGATGGGGCGTTTCTGGTCCTGCATAGACACTGCCAATGATGAGACCTTACGTATGTAAGGGGGCAGGGCAGGGATGAGGGCACAGGGCACAGGGTACAGTGCGGCCTGAGACACCCCCGTGCACGGTCCACCGTGTTGTGAGATCCATCATGAGGTGTGGACCAGCAGGCTCTTGCCCCCACGCGAGGCAACAAGGCATCTGCTGCAATGGATTAGTGAGGCATGGCTGGTATTTGCCCCGCACGCGCGTGGTGCGCACCTTTTGGGAGTGATTTGCTGGGAAAGCCCATCAGCCCCCCCCTCCCCCCCCACCCCTGCGCCGCTGCGCATCACTGATGGATAACTTTTGGTGATCCACAACCCCTGGCCCTGTACTTCGTTTCCCAGATGCAAAGTTCACGCTGAATGTGCACCAGGATGGGATGGACGCCCAGGGCAAGGGGCAGAAGCGGCACTTGGGAGCAGATGTCCCACTCTCACTGACCAACAATGTTTTGCAGTGGCTGGGGACAAGCAATGTAGAGTATTTCCTCTTGAACGTAACCAGTTCAGTCTGTGACTAGGCTTGCGCACCACCCCGCCATATGGCCGCAATGGACTATGGCCTTCTGCCCTACTCCACTGCCAGTACCGGCAGCCTTCGCATGTGGTGGGCGGGTCACAAAAGGCTCAGCAATGGTGCTATTGTTGTTGTTGTTGTTGTTGTTGTTCTTGTTGTTGTTGTTGTTGTTGTTGTTGTTGTTGTCCATTGCGGCTGGTTCCCTGGGTTGCCCCTCTTGCATGGCTGCAGGAGCCTGCTTGACAGTTGCAGTAGTGTAGGGGGTGGACTACATTTTATCAGCAACACCGAGGGTAAATTGCCCGGGAACCAGTGCACCGCTCATGGGAAGCACTGGGTGATCCGTGCCCCTGTGTTCCATCATTAGTGTCTGAGAGCATGTCATGGGAGCGAAGGGAGTGGGCACCAGACCGGCAGGGTGCTGCAATGGTAAGTGGCGGGACACCAAGCGGCATTTCTCCCCTATTCTCAAGCGGCACAAGCGACCTCCATCAATAAGCAGGGCACATAAAATCATGGCGCTGGAAACCAGATGCATCAGATGGTACCCAACCAGCCTTCACGGAACACCCCTCACCTTCCCCATGAAGCCCCAGCCTCCTTGACTTTGTACGTCCCTTCCAGTGGTTGCAGAGCTTGTTAGGTGGGTTTGTCAAACGAAGGGGGTTCAGGAAAACAGGCTCGAAGGACCGAGCCTTCTTCTCCCCATTGCAGTGTGCCTAGAGCAGGTTTGGGTTGGGTGTAATTGTTTCAGTGTTTGATGATAACAATCAAAATCCTGGGGACCCAGCATGTGTAGCCAAACATTGGAGGTGGTGCTCTCAGAAACGGGCTCTCAGGGCCCCATTCTACAAGCGTCTGCAATGGGATCTCGTGTTTTTTCCTTTCAAGCCCGGACCCTGTCTCTGATGCCCGTCTCGTCTTCGCAGCTCTCGATGAAAAGGATTGCACCGGGGCGGACATGAGCTGGGAACGCCCCCGCTGGGACTTCGACAACATTTTGGTGGCATTTGTCACCCTCACCATCGTGGCGCTGGGCGAAGGTTTTTGCTGTCCCCTGCACTGTGGGCTTGTCTGTGGGCATCAGACAGCATAGGGCAAGGCTGGTGCTGACGACCAATCTCGTTCCTACTGAATCATGCATTAGATTTGCAAGGGCCTTGCTGCTGCATGCATCAGATTTGTAAAGATGTGCAAGGGCCTAAGTGCTTTATGCATCAGATGTAGGCGTGTAAGTATCTTACTGCTGCATCCCTCAGATGTGTAAAGATGTATACGGGCCTTACCCCTGCATCATCAGACATGGAGGGTCTTTCCTGCCTTATGGGGCAAATGGACCTTCCAGGATCTGCCAAACCCTGTGTTTTGTCTCTGTCACCCGTCTACCCGTCCAATGTCCCAGGTGTCCGTGCACGTCCACACCACTTACCTCTCACAGGATGGGCGTCCATCATGTGGCAGGCTATTGACAGCACTGGTGAAGGCCAGGCCCCCAAGCGCAACAATTCCCCGTGGCTGGGCATTTACTTCGTCGCATTCGTCATGTTCGGCAGTTTCCTCGCCCTCAACCTTTTTGTCGGTATGCCTCCCGTTTGTGCTCTGACGTGCTGCCCAGTGTGTGTCCTCAGGAACCCGGTTCTCTGTCTCTGTCCCGACAAAGAATAGCCTCAGAGGATTTATCGGTGGAGCCACGCATATCAAGTCTGAGGCTCAGCCAGATATCGTTCGGGGAAGGCACTGCATACTCTCGACAATCACAGACCATGAAGATCACATCCCGTGTCTTCGCCAGAACACAATGCACAGCGTGCCAAGGAGTTCCCTTTGGTGGGGAAGTACTTCGAAGTACTTTGCCACAACATTCGGTAGGAATCACCCTCATGGAAGCGCACAGGTTTAGGGTGACCAATGCCACTGTCCACATTGATGTAAACGATGCCTCACAATAATCGATCCCCGCAGCGTTCAAAGAGAACTATGAGGGGCCCTTCGGGCCTGATGACACCCTCTACCCCTGTTGGAAGGCTGCAGGGATCCATTGCTGTGAGGCACCAATTACCCGCAGCTAGGATCGGCCGACACTCAATACTTCGAACACCTCAGATTTCCCCCTGCCACAGTGAGCTCAGTGCCCACAGTGCAAATAGAGGAGAGACCAGATCACCGTCTGCAACCAAGCCACAACAGAGAAAAGGAAGGTCACCCAGAAGGAAAGGAAGGGTAGGACGCTGGAAAGAGCAGTCAGAAACATGTTGGTCATGTACCTGGGTAATGTTGCCCAGAAGCTCTACATGGGAATACCCGCCGGGATGCGAATGGTAAGGTGTGCAATTGCCCAAATGGTGACCCTTTTGGTCTCAACGGAGGTGGTCAATGTTGTGGTATTGGTGTTGGGAGTTGGGCGTGATGGCATGACCGCCTTGGGTGTTGGGTTCAGCACAATATACTGGCGGGGAGTGCGCGGGGTCAGTGCATGTGCATGTGCTTGGATGTGCCATGGGTACGCTCCCCCTCATCCATTCGCCTCGACTTCCCATACTCCACACAGGAACTCTCATTGACTCCTTCCTGAGCGGGCATGACAAACTCTCTGTCCTCACCGATGAGCAAAAGAATTTCGTGAAATCCATGAAGGTGCTGCTGAAGGCCAAACTTGCGCCTCCCATCAAAGCCCCGAAGGGCTTCCGGCGGAAACTGTATTCACTAGTAACGAATTTCTATTTCGAGGTGACCATTACGTGTCTGATCGTCCTCAACATCATTTTCATGGCAATGGAGTATTATAATCAGGTCCCTTTCCTGCTAAAGCGTACCCCTTAACCACAGAAGGAGATATGGTGGAACCTAGGATACCCAAACCATGACCTGCCCCCTGAGTAGGTGAGAAGGCATACTGAGCCATGCCCATGGAAAGGTGGAGCAGTGGCTTAAGAACAATGAGTGGCTCAGGGGCGAGCCCTCAATTCCCATACATGACCCCCCCCCTCCATGCCCTCTCTAGAGCCTGGGGTCAGGGACCTTGGAGCGGTGTGGGGCCTCATGGACCTTGAGCCAAGGGGCAGATGGGGTATGTATGCTCACCTGATTGCGATTTGAACAAAATCATCGGAAACTCAGCAAGGAGCTCACCACTTTGGGCCAAATGGGACATCTATGTGGAATCCACAGAATCTAATCTGGCTGGCATCGCTTTCCTACCCTCCTTGTCTAACTGTTAAGTCCCGAGAACAGCAGCAACCAAGGGGCAAATGGGTGTAGCTTCTGGTGCTGGCCCGGTGCCGCAGACAAAAGAGCATGTTCTGCTCACGAAAACAAGTAGGCACTCCAATTCGAATGGTAGGTCACACGAAGAACAGGGCATTGGACAAAAGGTGTACTACATAGTATTCAATTAGCCTTCATGGAGCAGTGGGCCCTCCACCCCCGGAATTTTCATCACCGAGTTACTCACATTCCGCCTCGATGATGTGTCCACTTTTTCAAGGTGTGCCATGCATTACAAAGCCATCTGCCTCCTCTCCATTTTGGGCCCCGATACAGCAGCCACGGACTGTTATGCAAACACACTCGAGGCATACCCCCCAGCTGTAGTGCCACCTAGCAGCGGTATTGGCAACGTGTAAGGGGTCCACAGTCGCTTTTTGTGACGCAGTGATGAGTGGATGCAGGCGGGATTAGCAGGCGAGATCCTAGAGTGTGTATACCGGGGCCATGTGAAGAGGAAATATCATGCAAGGGGGCCTCTCTCTAACACCCTTCCCAGGGATGGCCACCTCCTAGTTGTAGTGTGGAGAAGGATGCTGCATCCAAACCCTCTCAGACATGCACTGCACCTCCCACCCCCATCCAAACACGCTTCTCTTTCTCCAGACCGAATCAGAAATTTGCGCCTGGAAATTGAATATTACATTTCCGTTGGCCAAGGTCCACATGCCACCCGGAAAACAAAGTGTGCATACCAGTTTGGAGAAAATGGCTTCTGTTGGGCGTTAGCGGCCGTATGGGCCCAGTCAATACTGATCAGCTTATTAGAACTTCAGTTGGCTAGCATAGAGCCGACACCGAGGATTAGCAGCATTCACAGGAAGAGGAGAGCGGAGACAGTAATGTCATCAAGTAAGCCAGAACGTCGTCCACATCAAGCCATAGGTTAGGGCCTTCTCCGCCAGCAAAATATTTGCCTTCTCCGCCAGCAAAATATTTGCCTTCTCCGCCAGCAAAAACAGGCGGAGAAGGCAATATAAACAGATCATGACAATTTCACTGCACCTGCAGTAAGATTTTCGAGAAATTTGCGTGAAATCCTTGCGCTTCGCCAAGTTCCACAGATGTGCAGGCGGCTGCGCAATTTTGCATAAAATCGCCAGAAGTCGAACAGGCGAATTTCACGGGGGGGGGGGGGGTGTCTCCTCGGTTCTGGTACGCGACCCCCCCCCCCCCGCCCCTTCCCTGCCCTCCGGGCCCACTTAGTTGCCGGGTCAACGGCTACTGGCCATACATATGGTGGCGCCCGAATTTTTTTTTTCATTCCCCTTGCCCATTTTGTCCACTTAGCACCCCAACACTATCCTTGAACCCAACCTTGACTCTAATGCCCACCCCAACCCTCAGCCTACTCCTAACCCTACCCCCAAACCTTACCCTTTACCCTAACCCTAATCAAGACTGAATATTGGGACCGAGCTGGTGGGGGAGGGAACTTCAGCTATGACTGGTGCGGGGCATCAAGAATGATTCACACATTGATGGCTCTTGACAAAGTGAAATCAGCTTGCAAGTGAACCCCATCACCACGAGGCCCACTTTCAAGGCTTTTTGGACTTCTGAGGGGCCAAAATGCCCCAAAATGGGCTCAAAATGGGCTCATTTCACCCTTTTGTGCACCCCAAATGGTCTAGGATGAGGTTTGGAAAAATGTGTTTTTGACCCATTTTTGACCCATTTTGGTCCCAAAACAGCCCATTTTCAAGGCATTTTGGGATTTTCGGAGGCACCACAAGCTCAAAACAGTCCAAAAACACTTGTTTTAGCGTCGCACGTGGTCTAGGATCATTTTTGAGAAAAGTCATCTTTTTGCCCCTGTTGACCCATTTGGGCACCCACCAGTTTGGGCTTGAGCTTGTTGACCCATTTGGGCACCCATCTGTTTGGGCTTGAGCTTGCAGCTTGCCGAAGCCGAGTGGGCCTAGGTATTGGGGTCTAGGCGTCCGTTTGGGCAATTCTGAGGGGTGGAAACCACAAAAAGTGGGGGGTTGCGGGTGGAGTAGGTGCCCTCGGAATCGCATTTTGAGCCATGCAGCCAAAGATATAGCCTATTCTTGGTTTGTGGTTGTCGGCATTTGGAGCTTCTGGGGGCCTTTTTGGGCCGTTTCCAGGACATATCATGGAGTTAGAGGGCCGCAAAGAGCTCGTTGACATGGGGAAGTCAAGCCGCACGTGGAGTGTACCCACTGTTTCCCTTCGTTTGGCCGTTTTGAGTGTGCTCCGGGGCTTTTTTGGCCCAAAAATGGCTATTTTTGGCCCTAAAGTGCAGTTCTTGAAACCGAGGTCCGCCACTTGCGAATCCCGTTCCAGGACGCCACCGTTGAGTTTCTTGCTCAAACGTTGTGTGATTGTACTTCACACCCATAGGTATCATCCACCAAAATTTCACCCGAATCTGAAGCACCACGACGGAGTCCCGATTTTTACCCATTTCGCGCGTGCTGCTGCTTGCTGCTTGCTGCTGCTGCTTGCTGCTTGCCGCTGCTGCTGCTAAACCTGGTAGGTCCACCCTAGACACTAAAAAGGGTTATAAAACCAAGACTGGTTCCACCAGCTCGGTGACCCTAATCAAGACTGAATATTGGGACCGAGTTGGTGGGGGAGGGAACATTAGATATGAATGGTGAGGGACATCAAGAATGATTCACACATTGATGGCTCTTGACAAAGTGAAATCAGCTTGCAAGTGAACCTCATCACCACGAGGCCCACTTTCAAGGCTTTTTGGACTTCTCAGGGGCCAAAATGCCCCAAAGTGGGCTCAAAATGGGCTCATTTCACCCTTTTGTGCACCCCAAATGGTCTACGATGAGTTTTGGAAAAATGTGTTTTTGACCCATTTTTGACCCATTTTTGGTCCCAAAACAGCCCATTTTCAAGGCATTTTGGGATTTTTGGAGGACCCAAATGGGCCACCACAAGCTCAAAACAGTCCAAAAACACTTGTTTTAGCGTCGCACATGGTCTAGGATCATTTTTGCGGAAAGTCATATTTTTACCCCAATTGGACCCTGTTGACCCATTTGGGTACCCACCTGTTTGGGCTTGAGCTTGCAGCTTGCCACAGCCTAGTGGGCCTAGTTATTGGGGTCTAGGCGTCCGTTTGGGCACTTCTGAGGGGTGGAAACCACAAAACGTGGGGGGTTGCGGGTGGAGTGGGTGCCCACGGAATCGCATTTTGAGCCATGTAGCCAAAGATATGGCCTATTCTTGGTATGTGGCTGTCGGCAGTTGGAGCTTCTGGGGGCCTTTTGGGCCGCTTCCGCGGCATATCATGGAGTTAGAGGGATGCAAAGAGCTCGTTGACACGGGGAAGTCAAGCCGCACGTGGAGTGTACCCACCGTTTCCCTTCGTTTGGCCGTTTTGAATGTGTTCCTGGCTCTTGACAAAGTGAAATCAGCTTGCAAGTGAACCCCATCACCACGAGGCCCACTTTCAAGGCTTTTTGGACTTCTGAGAGGCCAAAATGCCCCAAAGTGGGCTCAAAATGGGCTCATTTCACCCGTTTGTGCACCCCAAACGGTCTAGGATGAGGGTTGGAAAAAAACGTTTTTGACCCATTTTTGGTCCCAAAACAGCCCATTTTCAAGGCATTTTGGGATTTTCGGAGGACCAAAATGGGCCACCACAAGCTCAAAACGGTCCAAAAACACTTGTGTTAGCGTCGCACATGGTCTAGGATCATTTTTGAGAAAAGTCATCTTTTTGCCCCTGCTGGACCGTGTTGACCCATTTGGGCACCCACCTGTTTGGGCTTGAGCTTGCAGCTTGCTGCAGCCTAGTGGGCCGAGGTATGGGGGTCTAGGCGTCCGTTTGGAAACCACAAAAAGTGGGGGGTTGCGGGTGGAGTAGGTGCCCTCGGAATCGCATTTTGAGCCGTGTAGCCAAAGATATGGCCTATTCTTGGTTTGTGGCTGTCGGCATTTGGAGCTTCTGGGGGCCTTTTTGGGCTGTTTCCGGGACATATCATGGAGTTAGAGGGCCGCAAAGAGCTCGTTGACATGGGGAAGTCAAGCCGCACGTGGAGTGTACCCACTATTTCCCTTCGTTTGGCCGTTCGGAATGTGTTCCGGGGCTTTTTTGGCCCAAAAATGGCTGTTTTTGGCCCTAAACTGCAGTTTTGGAAACCGAGGTCCGCCACTTGCGAATCCCGTTCCAGGCCGCCACCGTCGAGTTTCTTGCTCAAACTTTGTGTGATTGTACTTCACACCCATAGGTATCATCCACCAAAATTTCAACCAAATCCAAAGCACCACGACGGAGTTATGTTTTTTTCCCATTTCGCGCGTGCTGCTGCTTGCTGCTTGCTTGCTGCTAAACCTAGTAGGTCCACCCTAGACACCAAAAAGGGTTATAAAACCAAGACTGGTTCCATCAGCTCGGTGACCCTA
This sequence comes from Eutreptiella sp. 'Long Island Sound 2002', assembly GCA_964036045.1. Taxonomy (NCBI): domain Eukaryota; phylum Euglenozoa; class Euglenophyceae; order Eutreptiales; family Eutreptiaceae; genus Eutreptiella; species Eutreptiella sp. 'Long Island Sound 2002'. The sequence goes on from OZ038379.1 coordinate 173,836,614, forward strand.
ACCAGGACTGAATATTGGGACCGAGCTGGTGGGGAAAGGAACATCACGTCCAAGGCATTTTGTGACTTTAGACGGGCCAAAATCGCTTACAATGGGCTCAAAACGGGCTCAGTTCCCTTGTTTATGCACCCCAAACGGTCTAGTTATCATTCTAGAAAAACGCGATTTTGACCCATTTTTGACCCCTTTTGGTCCCCAAAAAGCCCATTTTCAAGGCTTTTTGGAATTGTGGAGCGTCATCACGGGCCACCATGGGCTCAAAACGGGCTAAAAACACTTGTTTGAGCACCCCAAGTGGTCTAGGAACAAATTTGGAAAAAATATTTTTGGACCATTTTTGGACCCACAAATGACCCATGTAACCCTACCCTAGCACGTGCACTGTGCGCGCTCAACACCACTCTGTTGTGCCAAAATGGGGCATCGAAGGGTGATGACAATATGGAAAAAGGCTTCAAAGTGATCCCATTCATCGTTATTCAGCACCACAAGGGTGCCCAATGCAATTCATGGCAAAAAAACACGTTACGAGAACGTGCAACTTGAAAAATTATGCAAAAAGGGAGCTTTTCAAGGCCAGTTTTGCGGTATTTTGAACCCATAAAGAGGTCGTTGGACGCACTACTTGGGTGTAAAACCCACTAGACAGTGACCAAAGGTGATTGTTCATCATGTGTATATCAGTTTCCCTGCCAATGCCCCTCCCCAAGGACCTAATAGGCACCCGTAAATGCCAAAAAAAGGCATTTTCTGGCCATTTTTGACAGATTTTGAAACGGAGGTCCGCCACTTGCGAATCCCGTTCCCAGCCGCCACCGTTGAGTTTCTTGCTCAAACTCTGTGTGATTGTACTTCACACCTATAGGTATCATCGACCAAAATTTCAGCCGAATCCGAAGCACCACGACAGAGATCTAATTTTCCCCCATTTCGCGCGTGCTGCTGCTGCTTGCTGCTGCTTGCTGCTGCTTGGTGCTGCTAAACCTAAAGCCCATTTTCAAGGCTTTTTGGGAATTTTGGAGGGTCAAAACGGGCCACCATGGGCTCAAAACGGGCTAAAAACACTTGTTTGAGCACCCCAAGTGGTCTAGGAACAAATTTGGAAAAAATATTTTTGGACCATTTTTGGACCCACAGATGACCCCCGTGACCCTACCCTAGCACGTGCACTGTGCGCGCTCAACACCACTCTGTTGTGCCAAAATGGGGCATCGAAGGGTGATGACAATATGGAAAAAGGCTTCAAAGTGATCCCATTCATCGTTATTCAGCACCACAAGGGTGCCCAATGCAATTCATGGCAAAAAAACACGTTACGAGAACGTGCAACTTGAAAAATTATGCAAAAAGGGAGCTTTTCAAGGCCAGTTTTGCGGTATTTTGAACCCATAAAGAGGTCGTTGGACGCACTACTTGGGTGTAAAACCCACTAGACAGTGACCAAAGGTGATTGTTCATCATGTGTATATCAGTTTCCCTGCCAATGCCCCTCCCCAAGGACCTAATAGGCACCCGTAAATGCCAAAAAAAGGCATTTTCTGGCCATTTTTGACAGATTTTGAAACGGAGGTCCGCCACTTGCGAATCCCGTTCCCAGCCGCCACCGTTGAGTTTCTTGCTCAAACTCTGTGTGATTGTACTTCACACCTATAGGTATCATCGACCAAAATTTCAGCCGAATCCGAAGCACCACGACAGAGATCTAATTTTCCCCCATTTCGCGCGTGCTGCTGCTGCTTGCTGCTGCTTGCTGCTGCTTGGTGCTGCTAAACCTAAAGCCCATTTTCAAGGCTTTTTGGGAATTTTGGAGGGTCAAAACGGGCCACCATGGGCTCAAAACGGGCTAAAAACACTTGTTTGAGCACCCCAAGTGGTCTAGGAACAAATTTGGAAAAAATAATTTTGGACCATTTTTGGACCCACAGATGACCCCCGTGACCCTACCCTAGCACGTGCACCGTGCGCGCTGAACACCACTCTGTTGTGCCAAAATGGGGCATCGAAGGGTGATGACAACGTGGAAAAGGCTTCAAAATGATCCCATTCATCGTTATTACTCACCACAAGGGTGCCCAATGCAATCCATGGCTACAAAACACGGCACGAGAAGGTGTGATTTGAAAAGGTATGCAAAAAAGGGTGCTTTTCAGGCTGATTTTGCGGTATTTTGGGCCCAAAAAGAGGTCGTTGAGGTGCCTAATCGGGTACATAACACACTAAACGATGATGAAAGGTGTTTGTTTATCATTTAGGTTAGTTCCAATGCAGATGGACCCCTTCACGCATATCCTAGGCACCCAAACTGCCCCAAAAAAAGCATTTTTTGGCCATTTTTGACAGATTTTGAAACGGAGGTCCGCCACTTGCAAATCCCGTTGCCGGTCGCCACCGTTGAGTTTCTCGCTCAAACTTTGTGTGATTGTACTTCACACCCATAGGTATCATGCACCAAAATTTCAACCAAATCCAAAGCACCACGACGGAGTTCTGATTTTTTCCCAACCGCGCGTGCTGCTGCTTGCTTGCTGCTTGCTTGCTGCTAAACCTGGTAGGTCCACCCTAGACACTAAAAATGGTTATAAAACCAAGACTGGTTCCACCAGCTCGGTGACCGAGCCGGTGGGGGAGGGAACATGAGCTATGACCGGTGAGGGACATCAAGAATGATTCACACATTGATGGCTCTTGACAAAGTGAAATCAGCTTGCAAGTGAACCCCATCACCACGAGGCCCACTTTCAAGGCTTTTTGGACTTCTGAGAGGCCAAAATGCCCCAAAGTGGGCTCAAAATGGGCTCATTTCACCCGTTTGTGCACCCCAAATGGTCTAGGATGAGGGTTGGAAAAATGCGTTTTTGACCCATTTTTGACCCATTTTTGGTCCCAAACCCATTTTCAAGGCATTTTGGGATTTTCGGAGGACCAAAATGGGCCACCACAAGCTCAAAACGGTCCAAAAACACTTGTGTTAGCGTCGCACATGGTCTAGGATCATTTTTGAGAAAAGTCATCTTTTTGCCCCTGCTGGACCCTGTTGACCCATTTGGGCACCCACCTGTTTGGGCTTGAGCTTGCAGCTTGCTGCATGCAGCCTAGTGGGCCGAGGTATGGGGGTCTAGGCGTCCGTTTGGAAACCACAAAAAGTGGGGGTTGCGGGTGGAGTAGGTGCCCTCGGAATCGCATTTTGAGCCATGTAGCCAAAGATATGGCCTATTCTTGGTTTGTGGCTGTCGGCATTTGGAGCTTCTGGGGGCCTTTTTGGGCTGTTTCCGGGACATATCATGGAGTTAGAGGGCCGCAAAGAGCTCATTGACACAGGAGGGTCAAGCCGCACGTGGAGTGTACCCACTATTTCCCTTCGTTTGGCCGTTCGGAATGTGTTCCGGGGCTTTTTTGGCCCAAAAATGGCTGTTTTTGGCCCTAAACTGCAGTTTTGGAAACCGAGGTCCGCCACTTGCGAATCCCGTTCCAGGCCGCCACCGTCGAGTTTCTTGCTCAAACGTTGTGTGATTGTACTTCACACCCATAGGTATCATCCACCAAAATTTCAGCCGAATCTGAAGCACCACGACGAACATCTGATTTTTACCCATTTCGTGCGTGCTGCTGCTTGCTGCTGCTTGCTGCTTGCTGCTTGCTGCTACTGCTAAACCTGGTAGGTCCACTCTAGACACTAAAAAGGGTTATAAAACCAAGACTAGTTCCACCAGCTCGGTGACCCTAACCCTAGCCCTGCCCCTAGCCCTAGCTCTCACCCTAGGCTCGGGTTAGAATGAGTGTTGGGGTCCAAAATGGAGAGCAATCATGTCGCAAAAGCAGCCATGAACGAAATTTGGGGGATCTTGTGCCGCCCAATTAACATGGCTGGCATGGCCAAACCAACTGGCTGTAAAGGTCAGCGTTAGGTTTATGGTGATGGTATGATTACATTGAGGGCAAGGGGAGGTAAGGGGAGTCTGTGCCCCCCCCCCCCCCAGCCCTAATGGCCCCACCTGGACCCCCCCCCAACCTAGACCCGCCCCCCAACCGACCCTCCCAACCGCCCCCCCCCCATCGCCCCTCCCTGAACCCCCCCTCCAATGCCCCCCCCCCCCCCCCCCCCCCCCCCCTGGGGGCCTTCGGCCCACTTCTACTGGGGGGGGAGTCGCGATGAGACGTCCCCCCCCTGGCGAATTTTTTTTCAGATTTGGGGCTTGTACCTCAGGTAGAACGTTCCTGCCATCTGGCTGAGAGGTTGTTAGATCAAGCACAAGCGCGGACGATATGCCTACGTGAAAGGGGCATGGATGAAAGGCATAGGGGGGGAATGAAGGGTTCCGTCCGAACTCATGGTCCTTGAGAACCATGAGTTCGAGCGATCGACGGAAAAGCTTGCGCGCTGATTTTCTCTCAGACGCAACGGCGAAAAATTCTGGTGAACACACCAGATGAAAGTACAAGAAAAACCCTCTAGATCCAGCCCTTAAGTTCCCTTAGAACCTCAAAGGTACTCGAGAAAAGTCCATCACAAAACTCGCCACGGAGAAGCGACGAAAGCGCGCGAAAAGGCGACAACAGGCGGCGATTTCCACGACAATCAGAAATCGCGGTAGAAATCGGGTATTTCACCGATTTCTAACCGAAAATCGACCAAGACAGTAAAATTATGGTAATTCTACATCGATTTAATGGTTAGGGATCGGATTCCAGATCTCGCGGATTAGAGAACAGGGATATCCCGCTGACAGCCGGTGTCAACGGCTTCCGCACGGGTGTGACGGCTCAACGGCTTCCGCACGGGTGTGACGGCTCACAGGCCTCTGGGTCTTGGCCGTAGGCTCTGGGTACCGCTTCAATGGGAGCGGTTACAAAGGGGTTTGAGGTGTTGGCACTTTGTGAAATGTGTTTTGAGGACATGGGGGGAGTTGAAAAGGGAGTTTGAGGTGTTGGCACTGGATGGAATGTGTTTTTGTGGGCATGGGGGGAGTTGCAAAGGGGGTTTGAGGTGTTGGCACTAGGTGAAATGTGTTTTGAGGGCATGGGGGCAGTTGAAAAGTGGGTTTGAGGTGTTGGCACCATACCCCCCCCCCCCGCCACTTTTGGGGGCCGTTCGTGTAGCATACCCCAAGGCATGATATTGGATGTCTAACCCCTTGTAAATCATTATTTTGCGAGACAAAATGATCACCCAATGAATGTTTCTATTTTGAGCCCTCTACCCTCCCGTACTTGGGTACTATTTTTGGGGTGTGGGGGGGGGGGGGGGAGGGGGCGGGTCAAAGTTTGTGCTTAGCAGGATTCAAACCCTGGTCTGCAGAACGGCTGAGGGACAAACCATTACGGGTCAAAGTTTGTGCTTAGCAGGATTCAAACCCTGGTCTGCAGAACGGCTGAGGGACAAACCATTACGCGGCCGACTATCCGTCACGGGATTTGAACCTACGCTCGGCTGGCCGTGTGCAAACTGTCTTTCCACTGGACCACTGTCTTTGCCTGCACAGATGTGGTTCACCATCGCTTGTACATGTAGGCTGCCACCAAAAAAACCAAACTGGGTGTTTCTGCCTGCATGCATGCCTGCCTGCCTCACTGCCTACCTCACTGCCTGCCTGACTGCCTGCCTGCCTGACTGATTGCCTGACTGTCAGCCAAATTGACTGACTCTAGTGTTCCAGCACTTTCTTCGAGGTGCCTTGCCGGAGCCAATAGAATTTATTTTCAGAGTTGGGGCTTGTGCCTCAGGTAGAACGTTCCTGCCATCTGGCTGAGAATTATCGCCAGATTGCATTTCTGCACCGTCTGGCACTTCTCGAGCAAAAAAGGGTTGCATGTGGTTCCAAACAATATGCGCCACAAAACATTACGTTACCCATCGAACTTGCTCCTCATTGCGGTCATTTTGAGGGGCATATGTGTAGGGCATAGATAGACTCGAGACTATTTTTTTGAGCCACATATTCCCAAATGCATTAGGGGCGGTCGCGCATGGGAACCGGGCTTCGGGGGGGGGGGGGGGCTACAGGCAAATTGAACAAGTTTGAAGAATTGTGCACATCTGGATGTACTAACTGGCACACTTCCCACGCTTAGCTGCAGGATATCTCCATTGCACACCTGCAGGCAGCTGCAACTGGAAGCCAGTGGTGCTTTAGAGAATGACAGAGCCTCAAGGAGCAGCCTTCGGGGTCCAATAGAAAGATCCTCAGAGTTTGTTCAGGAACAACATTCTTGGGCCATTTAAGTACACAAACCCTTGGGTCCCACCCCCCCCCTTTCCCTGCTTCAGGGTGTTTCTGCTGGCAGGCAATTCACAGGGCGGGCAGAATTTAGCAGCCATTTTGAGCGGAGAACTGCCACCACCGGCATCTGCCTGTGCTTCTGAGAACAATTACCAAAAGTAGGCGCCAGAGCACCAAAAGTGGACACAGAGCTTGTGCTCCAGGTTTTTTTTGTCATTCGGTCCTTCTCACCAGTCCAGCCTGCACCCATTGAATGCAGTTGCACCATCACCGTCCTTGTGCCACAGCCGCAATATTGGGAGGATATGTTGACCATCTCGAACTACGTGTTCGTCTCGATATTTGCATGCGAGGCCTTGCTGAAGATGGCTGCCTTGACCCCGAAATCATACATTGCGGATCATTGGAATAAGTTCGATTTGTTTGTTGTTGTGATCTCCATCGTCACAATCCCGTTCGATGGCCCAGGCACAAGTGTTTTGCGAATGATGCGAATCCTCCGCATCTTCCGTCTGGTTAAGCGATTCAAGGTCCTTGCTTATTGGGTGATGGATGCATGGTAAGGGTTGCAGAGGATGGGGTGTTAGCGAGCTGGTTGTAGGTTTCATCAGTGCTTATGTTGCTGTTTAGGGCGATGGGGGGTCATGGGGGATGGTGTAGGACTGCAGAGGGTTCATGGCTTACAGAGGGTGTTTGGGCGTGTTTGGTTGCAGAGGGGTGTGCACTGTCGGAGAGGAATAGTGGGTGAGATGGGGTGTGGAGGGTTATGGAGCGTTGTGCAGGGACATTGGGGTTGTTGTGGAGTGTTGTGAATGGTGGTCAAAAGGGGTGTGGAGGGTTGTGGAGGGGTCCAGGGTTACGGGGGTTTTGGAGAGTTGTGAATGGTGGATCAAGAGGGGTGCGGAGGTTTGTGCAACTCTTCAGGTTTGTGCGTGGCGTAGAGTAGTGAGTTGCAGAGGATTGTAGCAGGTGATGGTTTATGTCGTAATTCGTGCAATTTTTTTTTTGCGGCAGATGCGTGTAACAAAAAAATCGTCACTTTGTGTGATTGTTTTTTTTTTGTGGTAAGTTGGCTAAACCCGTTACACGCATTACCGCAAAAAAAATTACACAACTTGACAATCTTTTCGTACACATGTTTACCGCAAAAAAAAAAACAGGACGCGACAAAATTTTTTTTCCATGCGTTTACCGCAAAAAAAATTACACGACCTTACCGCAAAGACAAAAATTACCAATTTTACTAAAAATGCATACATGTAGGCGATGTGCCCACCTGTGGGCCATTTCTGATTTTGTCCCCAGCTTTGGGTTGGGGACCCCCCAGGCGACAGGGCTTATATAGCCACCTGGCCCACTTGTTGGGCCACTTCTGACTCTATCCCCTGCTCTGAAGCATTGGGGACCCCTAGGCGACAGGGGGTATGTAGCCACCCGGCCCACTTGTGGGCCATTGCTGATTCTATCCCCCGCTTTGAAGCGTTGGGGACCCCCTAGCCGGCAAGGGTTATGTAGCCACCCAGCCCACTTGTGGGCCACTTTTGATTTTGTCCCCCGCTTTGAAGCGTTGGGGACCCGCTAGGCGGTAGGGGTTATGTAGCCACCCGGCCCATTTGTGGGCCACTGCTGATTCTGTCCCCCACTCTGAAGCATGGGGAACCCCAGGCGGCAGGGGTTAACCCCCCCCCCCCCAACAAGAACATGCGCGTCTTCTTATTTATCTGCGTGTTCTTATTTTTTGTGTTCTTATTTGTGAGACCCCCATGTGCAGTGTTCCCGGCGCTCTTTGTTTGCAGAAATATGGCAGATTGGAATGATGATTACCCCTCCTTTTGGTTTAATGATGTTTTGCCTGCCACAGATGAGGATGAGGCCATTGTGGATGAGTGCTATGAGGCGGCCACGGATGCCTCAGACTATGCTAGTAGTATTAGTGAGGGTGGCAGTGACAGTGACCACGTTGATGCATCAGGGTAAGAATGAAAAATTCCTGGTATGCCAGCAGGGGCCGATAGGTGATGAAATTGGGACCCTAGGAGTCCGGGCCGGGTTGCGTGTTCTTATTTTTGACTAAATAATAAGAACATGTGTGCGTGTTCTTATTTTGACTGCGTGTTCTTGTACGGGGGGGGGGGTTATGTAGCCACCCGGCCCACTTGTGGGCCACTTCTGATTCTCTCCCCCCTTTTTGTTTTTGCTCTTTGTGTTTGCAATAGTGTTCTCCAAGGTGAAGGGAAAGAAGGCCTTGCGAAGTGCCCCCCCCCCCCCCCGTGCAACCCTCCCACTTCCAAAAGGCGTACTCAAAGAACCATCCCGAGCGAAACAACCCCTTTGGGAGTGGGAGATTGGTTGACGGACAAGGATATCTTGTGTTGGTTGAACCAAGAGCTAGAAAATGGAAATCGATGAACCACATGCGTGGACTCTGGCGGTTCTATACATCAAGAGACTGTCCAAGTGCATGCAGATGGTTGAATCCGGCACAACACTGGGCAACATGGCTTGGTGCCGTTGCCACATTTTTGTGCTTAATACCGATGACAAAGAAGGGGCGCACTGGTTTGTGTGTGCCTTCGATTGTCGTGTCCGGTTGGAGCTTTTCATTATTTGGGTTTGGGAACCTCTAAGCTCCATTCATTTGATTCAATCCTTCTTGACGGCCATGAAGAAGCTTTCGCAAACCACCAAGCACCGCGCCTTGGGATTTCAAAAGAAAGGTCGGTACTGTGGTTTTCAAAGCTTGAACATCATGAAGATGGCAGTGGGGCACCGAGGTTCTTTTTCTCATGTGCCCCTCGTCCCAATGGGTCCCGGTTTTGTGGACTATGTGCTCGGCATTGTTAATGCTGATCGCGCCGTGTGGGTCGTTGAAGCGCCCGGTGATGATGTGGAGGGCGTGACTGAGTTTCCTTGCCCTCCTGAGTCCCCCCCTAGCACCCAAGTTGAATGTGCACCTTCGGCAATCGAGGAGAGTGTTCAGGCCACCCCCACCCCACTTGAAGGCAAGGAGGCCTCCGCCGAGCAAAGCGTGGAAAGCCCAGAGGCTAGGACGCAACCTTCTACGCCCACCCCCCTCATCCATGGAGAGTGGCGCAAGGTGCCGGATGGCTACCTGAGAGATGCATCTCGCCAGCTGGAGTGTGACCAGCTTTTCATCAATGACCTGGCCAAGCAGCTAGTAGCGGAGTTGCGCGCCGCTTGTCAGCTGAACCCCAATCCTGGTGCAAAGCCCAAGTCTGGCGACACAAGAGCTGGCTTGATCTACAAGCGTGCATTCTGCAACTACTTGTAGCGGGTGCATGTTTTGTGGGCTATATTTTCCTCCGCCCGTTTGGTCTACCTATGGTGGAGCATATAAGCATGCTATTATATTGGCCCCATAACAGTGCCTTGGTGGCCTACATGGGAGCACCTGATGCGGCGTGCGTGCAGTGTGCGCGCGGCGCGGAGATTTAGCGGTTTGGCCTGACCAAGCAGCTGCAACTTCTGCCCCGGGGGCCCCTTGTCTAGGGGTTTTGAGCCTAGTCCGTGATGCTCTTGAGTTTAACTACTGCACCAAGTTGTTCCATCAAACCGTCCATGCTTTGAGCGCCAAATCGTGCAAGACGAGGCACTATACAAATGTCGTTTGTTGCGGTGTGAAGATCCCGCCCTCAAAGGTCAGCCCCGGCGTGTGGTACCCAAGCGTTATCTCTCCTTAGGGGGCATTTTGGGAGGTGTGTCAAAGCCAGCCCCTTACGGGTAAACACGTTGGAAAAGTAGCGCATGGCGCGCGTGCGGCAAGATATTCCCCCTCTAATGGTGGCACTAGCGTTGGCCATGGCCCTGACATGACTCTTTTTCTTGAGCCTGATTTTGTTCCCAGTGCTAGCACATTGGATGTTGGCCATGGCTCTGTCAAGATTCTTGGGCCTGATTTTGTGTCTAGTGCCAATGACACCATGTGAAACTATGTTATATTGGCCGAGTCCGAACTAATTTAATTGGTGGCCACACAGAGTACTAGGTGCACTGTGGACTCAGCGTCCCATCGTTAAGGTCGCCATGGGGTGCTGTACGGAACCGGCAGATGTGCATATTGCTCATGTATTGCAAAAATTGCATTTCTTTCAATTTTTCAATTTTGTTTGTAATTTACACGATTTACCGCAAAAAAAATTTACACGCGTTGACCGCAAAAAAAAATTCCTTTTTTTATAATTTACACGACTTACCGCAAAAAAAAGATAAATTACACGAATCGACGATTTTTTTGTACACGAGGTACATTTTTTACCAGGTGATGAAGGGTTATGGAGGGTTGCAGGTTGTGAATTTTGATAAATGGTTGAGGAGGGGTGTGAGGAAGTTTGCATTTGAGTTGTGCAGGGCTGTGATCTGTTGTCGAGTGTTGTGAAGGGTTGTGAAAGGTTGTGGAAGGTTCTGCACAGTGGATGGCAACATGGCCGAGGAGTGGTGGAGGATGGTGAAGGATTGTAAAGGTTGCAGAAGAAGCTGGCAGAGGGTGGAGGTTTGTGAGGGTTGTGAGGGGGACGTTTATGGAAGACCTCTCCCACTGACTTTCCCGTTTCCCTCTCTCCCCCTCCCGCCAGGGTCTGCAAGTCTGCTTCACCACGCTCTTGCTGGCCCTCCCATCCCTTGGCAATGTCGTCATTCTGATGTTTCTCATCATGTTCATCTTCGGGGTCATGGGGGTTCAGCTGTTTGGCAGGATCGATGTTGTTGGGAATCCCGGCCTCACTCACAATGCCAACTTCTCGAACTTGTATTATGCCCTTGTCCTTCTCTACACAATCTCCACCACTGAGACGTGGCCTGATGTGATGGAAGGCTGCCAGGTGCGATCCATGCGCCCACAACTCCGACAACCCTTGGAGAGCCTTGGGCCAGGCTTGGTGAGTACGTATACACTCATGGGGAGGAGCCACATCGCACCAATTAGGCCCTACTAGTGGTGCTTACTGACCTCCAAAGTGCCGTTTTGGATCCTCTGCATCGTCCCTGCCACTGCTTTCATCCCTGCAGCCGTGCTCTCCCATGCATCACTCTTGTCGTCATTCCCATTGCCTCTGCTATCTCACCCCGTCGCCCCTGCACTCTTGCAATCGCCATCACCTCCAATGTCCCCAACCTCCCCATCATGCCCCCAATGCACAAATTTGTTGGTGTGGTCCAACAAGTGGTGCCGTACAAGTATTTAGTGCCTTCAGCACGAGTTTCTGGCGTTTGGGTGTTCAGCCAAAAAGGGGGGTGTTGCATGAGCTGAAGGGTCACAAGGCGTTTCAGGCGCCCGCGGCCACCCTATGACTTGGGGCGCATGCGTAGCACCGTAAACGTGGGGCGCGCAGGTGCGAAAAGTGCCGCAAACACCACAGAGGTTTCCATTAAGTGTAGGGATTGCCAAAGGGGGGATAGTAGGGGGTTTGGCACATTTCTAACATAAGCGTTTACGGCGCCAGCGCCGTAAATGTTTACGGCGCCGGCGCCGTAAATAGTCAGGACTATTGGAGGGGAAGCAGTCAGGAAGCAGGGATATCCCAACCCCTAGAGACTACACCCCTCCTTGGAGCCCTGTCTGACGGAGAAGAGATGGACAAATTGGGAGGAACCTGTATAGTCCTCTTGTTGCATCATGCTGATATGGGGGTGAACTCAAACGCTTTCCACACAAGCCCTACGGGACACACCAGTGAACACCACCAATGGGCAGGGGTCATTCTGTAGTGGGTACACATTTATGGCGCTGGCGCCGTAAAGTGAGAGGGGGTAATTTCTGATGATTATCGCGATAATGGGGTGTTTGTGGCAGTGCCCTTCACCAGCACCAGCCAGAAAATTTCCGGGTGCACCTAAACACGGTGACAAAGGTTAAAACTGCAAACTGCACAAACTGCCATATGCAGGGGTCATGAAAATATGGGGGTGATCTAAAAAGGTTTCCACACCAGCCTGATAGGATCCAACAGTTGAAACTGGTAGGTTGTCTTTTCGGGGGTGGTTTGAAACAACTGTAAGAGCCAGAAATTCTTCCAAGTGGGGAGCCCCCAAGTCTCACCGCAGTGCACCACCTTCGTGAATCTTTTGATTCCGACGGTTATTGTGACAATGGGGGTTTTGTGGCACTGCCATTCATCAGCACCAATGACAAATGTGACCAGCATGTCCTTGGCCCATGTGTGCTGCAATCACGTCTGTGCAGTCTAGCTGAAGCTGGGGGAGCTGGCAGGGGAAATCCATAAAGACCATAAAAATGTTGCAAAAAGTGCAATACTTACATCAAAATGTGTCATTGCACGGGGTGGCAATCGAAATTCTGAGCTGCCAGCCCCCCCATGTTCAGCTAGACGGCACACACGTGATTACAGCACACATGGGCTTCAGGTTCGCTTGAGCCGGCCTGTACTTCAGGCCTTCAGCAGGGGCTAGCAGACCCAGCATAGCCCTTCAGCAAAAAAAGACCTAGGTAGGCAAAGGCGGTTAGAGAAGCAGGAACGGCGAAACACCCGCCGAAAGATTCAGACAGTTCACCCAAGGACATGCTGGTCACATTTGTCATTGGTGCTGATGAATGGCAGTGCCACAAAACCCCCATTGTCACAATAACCGTCGGAACCAAAAGATTCACGAAGGTGGTGCACTGCGGTGAGACTTGGGGGCTCCCCACTTGGAAGAATTTCTGGCTCTTACAGCTCGTTTCAAACCACCCCCGAAAAGACAACCTACCAGTTTCAACTGTTGGATCCTATCAGGCTGGTGTGGAAACCTTTTTAGATCACCCCCATATTTTCATGACCCCTGCATATGGCAGTTTGTGCAGTTTGCAGTTTTAACCTTTGTCACCGTGTTTAGGTGCACCCGGAAATTTTCTGGCTGGTGCTGGTGAAGGGCACTGCCACAAACACCCCATTATCGCGATAATCATCAGAAATTACCCCCTCTCACTTTACGGCGCCAGCGCCGTAAATGTGTACCCACTACAGAATGATCCCCCCCTGCCCATTGGTGGTGTTCATTGGTGTGTCCGGCTGCCATAGGTCATGACGGGGATCACACGGTAACTGTGGGAAGCACCAGTGGACTATGCAGGTTCCTCCCCATCTAGAGATCTCTGCCCCAAACCTGTAGTGAGTAACAATATTCTGCGGTTTTCCAAGCTCTTGACATTCGTCATTCTTTACGGCGCTGGCACCGTAAACATTTTCGCAGAGATACTTCAATGGAAGCAAAATATCTACACCGAAAATTACAAGGAGGCTGTTTGAACTGCAGAGATCAATATTTTCTTCCTTGCAGTTGTCCAAATAGACAGAAGCCTTGTCTCTAGTTCGCAAATTAGATCTTGCACCTATCCTTCTCTTTTTCGTTTCTTTTTCTACATTCCTCTGGGGCTACCAATGAACCATGGTACCATATTTGAACAAGGCCCAGGGTTTGACATATTGGTACAAATGTTGCAGGAACTGTGTTTTTCAGATAAATTTCGGTGTAGAGAAAATGGAATTTTTGACTGAGATGCGTCAATGCCGGCGCCGTGAATTTTCCGTTGGTTCCCCATTGGTGATTGAGGGGTTTAGAGCCCTCTCACACACGTTTTCTAAAAGTTTGTATTTTTTAGGGCGCCCTAGGTTTGGGGGTTTACGGCTGTATCTGTGCCCGTAGTGCACCCCAAGTATGAGAAACCTTTTCCTACGGCATGTACCACACCTCCAGCACCTGCAGCACACCTGCGGTGCAACGTGACGCCCTGCCTTCCTGACTGCAGAGAGGAAAATCTCAAGGGCCGCCGTGTGCTCCCCACGTGTCGCATTCCTTTTTGCAACAAAAAGTCTTCAAGTTTCGCTCCAGATTGAAAATCTCTTGAGAGGTAGAGTTGGATGTTGGAGGAAAAAATTCCCGAAATTTCGATTTTGATGTTGAATGAAAGATGATTCGCTTTTCTCAAGATCAGATTTAGATATTCACCCAAAATTGTGATTTTTCAACCAACACGTCCGGTTGAAAACATCCTGTGGAGGACCAGAGGGGCCGATCTCAGATACCCACAGAACTAACCCAGGCCCCACCATTGGTTTGGGGGTCCATATAGAAAAAAAAACTCTGGGACCTGGGTCTAGATGGAGCCATAGTGGGCGCAATAACCCAGCCAAGTTGCGACTAACCCCCAAACCCCGGGGGGGGGGGGGCATGGTGCTCACGCCTACGCTTGATCTAACAAGGTGATCTACGCGGGTGATTTCCAAAAAAAATTTAATCAAGGCAATTTGTTGATATTGCGACCACCCAGAATGATAAAAAAATATCAAATGAATACATAAATATGTTGAATCACGTGTTCGACTCTCTTTGCACAGTCATTTTCGGGGGGGGGGGGGGGGCACTGCCCGGGCTACATTGGCCGAACAGCCACTACATGGGTCCCCATGGGTGCGAGACTACCCATATTGTCACTAAATGACCACCCAAACCCATCCCAGAGGCGATCGAAGGGTTTCAGAAAAAGTTGAGTTTTCGAAAATTTCAGGTACCGCTGAATGGCCTGAACAGCAGCAGCAGCAATTTCAGTGCCTAACGGCCACTACATTGGTCCCCATGGGTGCTCAGGTACCCCTATTGTCAAGAAATGATCAGCCAAACCCATCTGAGGGGCGAAAGACCGGTTTCAGAAAAAGCCAAAATTTCAAAAATTTTCAAGTACCACAAAAACAACCAAAGGCAGTGGCAACTTTGGGGCTTTCACGGTGCCCATGGCGCGGCCACATGGGTGCTCAAGTACCCGTATTGTCACCAAATGATAACCCAAACCATCGCAAGGGTGATGGAAGGGTTTGGAAAAAGTCAAAATTTTTTTCGAAAAGTTTTTAACCGACGCATGCCAGCCTGAAAACGGCACAGTCCTCAATGGCAAGGGCCCATAGCGGGTGCGTGTGTGTGAGTGGGGGGGGGGGGGGTTACACAGCGTTCGGACCCTGTAGTTCCGAACCTGGGTCCAAATCGACGCACAGCAGCCGCAATGCGCAAAAAAGTGTTGACTCAGGTAGGGGGGGAGGAGGGTCAAGCCTAGGCTACACGGGTCTAGTGGCCACTACGCCGGACCCCATGGGTCCTAGAGTACCCGTATTGTCACCAAATGATCGCCCAATCCCATCCCCAGGGCGACAAAAGGATTTCAGAAAAAGTCCAATTTTGAAAAATTTTCAGGTGCTGCTAAATGGCCTAAGCAACGGCAATTTCAGGGCCATAGGGACACGGATCAGGCCGTAGGGTTTCAACCTTCCACACAAGGGTTTCAGAAAAAATCCAATTTTCGAAAAATGTTCAGCCGACGCATGCCAGCCTGAAAACGGGTAGGTCCTCACTGGCAAGGGCCCATGGGGGGGGGATACCTCCAGTTGGGACCCAATACCTTTGCCATTGGTGAAGGGGTCCATCATGTCCATGTCGAAGAAAAAACTTGTTGGGACCTATGTGTGAGTCAATGCACAGTGTCCACATTCCGCAAAATTTTTTTGACCACTCCCCTTGCTATGGGATACAATGGGATAATGGGATACAGATGCATGTGCACAACCAGTACTGGTTGGCACAAGGCAGAAGTGCAAAGCAAAAGTCAAAGAGAAAAGCTCATGAGTGACATGTCATAGGTGCCTTTCGCTACAGTAGACCCCCCCCCCCCCCAAACCCTAGCCCACCCCACACCCCTCCCCAAAAAGTGGCACCTGGGTACATTGGTACAGGGGGTTGGAGCAGTCAAAATCAAAAAATTCGTTGGGGGATCATTTTGTCTCCCAAAATGATGATGTTACAAGGGGTTGGACATCTAATCCCCCATTGGGGTTCGGGGGGGGGGGGGGGGTTAGCACCGGGATTTTTTCATACGAGAAAATTTCGCACCGGGTGTATTTTGCACACTGGCCTGAAAATTGAGCGGGAATTTTGCATGCTTCTAGGATTTTTCTTTTACCCAGGAAGTTCCTTCATGACCTAGATCTCAATCCCAGGCCCCAAGCACACCTTCCTTTTGCTCAAATTTTGAAAAACAAAAATTCCACCCATCGGTCTGCAAATGGTCCTTGAGCTAGCATATGTCAGTGATAGGCATTACTCTAGTGGTTGTGCAGTGGTGTGTTAGCAGAAAAGTCCTTGGTTCTATTCTTTGTGGCACCCTAGTATCACCAGCCTGATGAAGGCTTGTAAAGTATTGGAGGGCCATGCATTGTGGATCATTGATGAATTGAAGAAGCGCCGTGCCCTGGGAGTGGTGCCTCAAAAACAGCCAAGCAGGAGGCCATCACAGGCCTCCTTGTTTATGGAGTTGCGCAACAAGCACCAAAGGAAGGAGAACCTTAACCAAACCAAGGCAGGGTGGTGACACGTGAAGGTGGCTAAATTTTGTTACGAGTTTACTTTACACAGCGGCTTGAGAATTGAGCAGGATATTTCGCACACGTTTGAAGTACGAAGTTTTCCACACCGAAATATTCCCGTCGCAAAATCCCCCAACCCCTGTTTGCTACGCTAATGACCCCCAAAAGGACGCAAACAGTGCCTGCGCCTGCGCTTGATCGAACCGCCCCTCTTCGAGGTGATTTCCAGTTGCCACATGCCGCACTCGGGTAGTTCCTGGAGCTCATCTCGCCCAAGCAGGTGCTGTGCCGCGTCACTGTGGCCTACTGTGCCCTGGACTACTTTGACCGCCCCCTTTGTTCGCACAATGTGTTCCAAGAGTGGTGGTTGGAAGTGGAATTGGTTTAGCCCCCCAAAAGCCATCCATGAGCAGTTGGCAGGTCCTGCCTTGGCCATTCATTAGCCAACAACTCATCCCCCCCCACCTTTTGGGGGGGGGGGTGAGTTTTTCAAGGTTTTACACCCCAACTTGACCATTTCTTTGAGTTTGTGGAAACAAGGGCCAAAAATAGCCAAACCGAAAGGTTCCAACCTGCTCTGCTGCCGAGAGGGGCATATCCTCATTTTGCTGGTCATGCTCCAACATGTTGCCGAGAGGGGCATATCCTCATTTTGCTGGTCATGCTCCAACATGTTGTCAAAAATGACATGCAACATGTGCATTTTGATGTGGAGAGCCCAAACATACAAGGGTTGGCCCCCAACGGAATATATTGGTGAAAATGTGCAATAAGTGTTGTGGACCTCCGACCATCCCCCTAAATAAGCCACATGCAACCCGACGACAAACCACTTATTGGCCCCCAAAAGCGCCTTTTTGGCGTGTTGCCACTGCGAAGAGCGGAATTTCGTCGGCCTATAGGGTACAATTTCCCCGCAACATCCCTCATCTCTCTTTCAGGTGCCTTGCTGAAGGCAATAGGATTTAACATATTGGTGAGATATACCCTAAATTGCATTAGAAAGTTTTGTTCATGCCAATATCAGAAAGGTCCAATACACCCCTACCTCTGGGACAATAAACCAACCAATGGGGGCCGCAGCTTACCCTTTGGGGACAATATTTCCGTTGTGCCTGCCTTGGGCTGTCCTGAAGGACCCAGAGTTTTCCTTTCTTGTTCTTTATCAAGGACTGTTGTCAAGGATGGCCCTCTGGGGGCGCCTCAAGCGCAGTGCGCGCGCAGTGCAACTATTTGGGCGTTGGCCGTACTAGAGACCCATACTTTGAGATACTAGGGGCCCCTAGGGGCATCATGGTGACCCGTAGCGGAGGTTTTGAGTTCTGATTTTGTCCCCCTTTGTTGGGGACCCCCGAGAATGCAGGGGTGATGTAGCATTTCCGCCCTCTTTTGGGCCCCGACCTTCCGGTGCTATTGAGGAAACCGGGACAATCTTTGAATCCACGCTTTGATACTAGGAGCATCATGGTGACCCCTAGCGGAGGTTTTGGTCCGTGGGAACACGTACCTGCACATGTATGGACTGCACCTACACAGGACTGTGTCATGTTGTGCACACAAGTTGCGTATTCTCAATGTGTACTTAGTTGACAATGGAACAGAGAGACAGTTGTGTGTTCTTGAGGGTGGCGACCAATGCGCTGTTCATGGCTTTTCCAGTTGTGCATGATGTGTGT
This sequence comes from Eutreptiella sp. 'Long Island Sound 2002', assembly GCA_964036045.1. NCBI lineage: Eukaryota > Euglenozoa > Euglenophyceae > Eutreptiales > Eutreptiaceae > Eutreptiella > Eutreptiella sp. 'Long Island Sound 2002'. The sequence continues at coordinate 173,854,872 of OZ038379.1, forward strand.
TATGTTAAGGGAAGGTAGTTTGCAACTTTCTTGAGCTGGGGCAGTTTGGGTCACCTAAGGGCGTTACCAAGGGGTGTGCTTGGGGGCTCTTTGGGGGGAACATAGTCTAAAAGTAGCGCGCAGTGCAAAGACTCCCCCTCTGGGCCAGCGGTTACTGGCCAACTGCCAGTGGTACACTGCCAGCAGCCAGCGGCTAATGGCCTTTTTTTTTTCATCAATCACCGACTGCTTACCAGCTGCTGCCGGTTGTATGTTGCTGTCATCAGGTAGATAGTAGGTGTTGTTTGTTCCGGGCCAATCGTCACTCTCGATTGGCCCAGAAATGTCAGTTGGCTGCTGTGTCGTGCAACGGTTTGTATTGGGACAGGTTTTTTTTCCCACTGAGGATGATCCTGCGCCTGCCACTCCTAGTTGGTCTTACCAGGCATGGGGAGGGGTATGTTGGTCTGGGGACGATCCACATTGTTGGACGAGTGATTTGGACCTGTCCATAGACGCCTGCTTCGCTGTTGCGCCGGAGTGAGACGCGGTGGTCGTGTCAAGTGTGTTGATGAATCACACAGCACCCGCCGTTGAGTCCTTTCTGGCGTCGCGAAGGCGTTCTTTCCTGTTGCAGGTGAAGCCCGACGGGTGTGAAACCAATGACAGCTGTGGGACGTGGGTGGCCGTACCATACTTCCTGATCTACATGATCCTTGCCGCCTGCGTCATCCTCAATGCCATCATCATGGTGGTTATTGCGCACTTTGATACCTCCACAGACCCTGGAAAAGACATCTTTGAGGATCTGAAAAAGGTCCAGTGGTGCAGCTGCATGAGATTGGTGTTGGAGAGGGTGATGCACCCCCCACCCCCCATCCCTCTTCAGCATTGAGGTTCTGTTCCGGCAGAAAAACCAACAGATTTGGACATTTTGACCAACCCCCCCCCCCCAACACCCCCCACGCCCTCAAAAAAAGTGGGTTTTAATTGTGGTGGTGGGGGGGATCTTGGCGGGGGGGGGGGGGGCGACCAAAAACTCACTGGGAAATGCGTTCGGACCAAACAATGATTTTACAAAGTGATAAACCAACAATTCAACCCCTTGGGGTCGGGTATGCAAATAGGCCCAAAAGGGGGGGGGGGGATGTAGCGTTTTCCCATGTTTGTGGTCCTGTGTGGTTTTGGTGTTTTGCACTGCAGCAGCCAAAACCAACAGGCATGCAAAACAGCGTAAAGGCTGGACCTTGGACACTATTTCATCGGTGCAATTGTGGCGTGAAGAACACCCCACCAGGCCAAATGGCACTGGCGGATAAATGCAGGCAGGCACACGCAGGACGATGCAGGGGTCGCCATGGCGCAACTGAAAAGGCGGTGCAAGTGGGAGGAGGCGGGTAACAAAAAACAATAAAGTAGCTTAAGCTACAAGGGAGAAAGGGCAAGGCACCCTTCACCTGAGCGTGAAGGGACAAAACACGAGGACATGAAGGGCAAAAAGTGAGGACGTGCAGCTACAATAGTTTATAAGCTGTTGCACTGCAGCAGCCAAAACCAACAGACATGCAAAACAGCGTAAAGGCTGGACCTCGGACACTACCTCATTGGTACAATTGTGGCGTGAAGAACATCCCCAACATACATGAGCTCATGTTAAATAATATGATAATATAAAGCTGACCCCCAAGGCACCCGAAGGGTCACAAACAGGGCCCGTACAGATGCGTCAGGCTGTCAAACACACCACCAGGGGCGCTCCTTGGGCTGCAGGAATGGATGATAAAACTGCGCCAGCGACGGAAACTGCATGTGGAAAACCTCTTTAACAATTTGCGGGCTGCCAAGGCGGGCGGCGCGTGAGGGTGAATCGGCAATATTCGCAGGGCCCTCCCGATAAAAGACGGCCGCAGCGGGGCTAAAGGCATACAGGGCAAGAAGGCAAAGAAGGGCGAAAGAAGGCATTCAGGTGGTAGGCCAAGGAGAAACCGCCAGTGGCAGAGCCGGGGCGCAGCTGACCCTGACACATAGCACTATGGTCGGTCACCACTGCAACACGCGAGCCCAGCGCCAAGCGTCCCTGGAGCCACTCCACGACCTTGAGCCCCCCATTGGGCTCTGCCCACGCCGAGTGGCGCAGGTCACCGTACCAGCCGCCCATGACATCAAAGACGCGGCCATCAGCAAAGCGGACATACGCTCCATACCAGGTGCCGCTGGCGTCGGCGATGGCCACCGCAGCGTAGTTGTTGTCAACAAGGGATGGCAGGGGCGGGCAGTGTGGAACAACGGGCTGGTTGGCCACCAAAATGGTGAACAAAGGGGTCAAGACGTCGAGGACCCGGGGTTTCATGGGAAAGTACATGTCCCAGCTACCGACCTGCTGGGCCACACGGGAGAACAAGCGGAGGATCTCCCAATGGTCGCGCAGTGATACGTTGAGGGTGTTGGCCATCCAGGAGCACAGGCCGACGAAGGAGGCTAGCTGACGGCACGTCACCACGACCCGGGAGTCCTCGCACGCCGCACGCAGAGGAGGGCAGGGGTGCCTTGTGACCCGCGACCTCAATCTCGTTCAAATCAGCCGAACACGCAGTCGCACGTGCAAGGTAAGACTGCACGGCCTCCACGAAGCGGTCCGGATCGTTGGAACAAATGATGACGTTGTCGACCATGGAGGTAACGAACACGCCATCCGGATGATCGGCTCCATGAGCGCCCAGGTAGTTGTATTGGTGACGCCGCAAGACTGCGTGGCCCCCATGGGTAAACACTCCAAGCAGAAGAGCTCGTGTTCCGCCCCTTCCCAGTGGATAGGCATGGCGGAGCGCACCACATGGTAACTGCCGACGTCCAGCAAGGGAAACTGGTCGAACCATGCGAAATGGTCAAGCTCCAACTGGTAGATATAACTTGACATTGGACTGCAGCGTTCAACGCGGGAAGGGTGCGAGAGCGGAGGAACCGGCGACCGCTAGAAGAAAGGATTATAAAGGGTCTCGAAGACGGGGTCCAGGGACGCTTGGCAGGCTGGGGTACAGCGAAACCCCGTACGCCCGAGCAAATATCCTGGGACCCCAATGGCCGGATCTTCCCCATCTCCAAGAACCGCGACCACTGATTGTATGTGAACTTGGAGACGGGCACCTGCGACTTGGTATGGGGCGGGCGTTCGGCGATACCATAGCACTCGGTGGTCTGGAGCAGACGGGCTGCCCCGTCAAAGGTTGTCCGAAGGTCATTGGACTCCACCGAGGCGCGTACAGCATGCAAGTCGACGGTGGGGACGTTGTGGGCATGGAGAGTCCAGTCTTTAAAGGCATCTTGTGTCCCATCATACTCATCCTCCAGGCCCAGGCCAACCAACGGCAGTGTCTGTGTGGGAAACAGCGACGGTGGGGCCCGCACCCGGCGACCCCGGTTGCTGTTGAACCCCGACCAGCGTCCCATCTTCATGGGGGCGGCAACATCCCCTCCCGTTGGAGCAACTGTGCGCGCGAGTTTAGTTGCCCTGGAGGCGGTAGCCCCCGATGCCTTGGTACTCTCGTGGCCCCAGCCGAGGTAACGGAGAAGGGTATCCCGGCGTTTATGACCGGACAGCATCTGGAGCTCGGCGTCTGTAGCTCTGGCCGTGGCGTTGTGGACCAAGGCGCCCCGTCGCACGCTACGGCAGCTGTGACCGGGGGACCTACCCAAGGCCAGCGACAACTCACGCTGGGCAGTCCGAGAAAAAGTTTGGAAGGGCGTGTTGCCTGGGTTCCGATGTGGGGTCGCCCGCCTTGCTGCCTGCCAGCGCTCGCGGAAGAACGCCGTCAACTGCTTGGCTACGGGGGCAGGGACGGTGGTGTGGATGGTGTAAGCCCCCAAGAAGAAAGCACCCTTGCCCTCCGTAAAGAGGGCTTCGAGCGCGACGTTGCCGTGGTCACCGGGGGTGTTGGCAATGCGCACGTTCTCTGGATCAAGGCGACCAGTTGCAGGAGATACCAAGCATCGCTCCCCCAAAGCCGGCCTCCCCACTGTCAAAGTTGGCGTAGCTCAGCGGGGTAGACTTTTGCCGGCGCAACGCGGTGACCCACGCCTTGTGTGTTGCGTGGGACTCCGCACCACGGAAGTAGGGGTCCATTCGAATGTCGATGACATCCCCGTTGTAAGATGGAACGTAGTACCGGGGGTCCCACAGGGCTGAGGCAACAGTGGACAATGAAGACGAAATAGTGCTCCAGGCCCAGCGGCATATTCTCGCCTCACGCAGGACCATCTCCACCACGGCCTTCGGCACGGGTGTGTTGTTAAACTCATCCGGGAGGTGGCGAATACGGTGAATCCACCGAGGGTGGGCCTGACAAGTCTGAGGTGGCATGCTAGACCACACGAGGGGGTGCACATGGCGCGGACACTCCAGGGCCTTGCCCACCGGATGCCACCGTTTCACGTCGAGAACCCGCCAAGTGCCTGCAGGGGCGCTGTCCATGGACACGAGCGTAGCGCGAGCCGGGTCGTCAAGCTGGTTCCACAGGGCGTCGACCTCCGAGTGTGCTGCCTCCTCCTCGCCGTAGTCGCTGCCCACGTCGTCCTCGTCGTAGTAGCCACAGGCCTGAATGAGCTCAGGCAACGTAGGGAGCCGGCCGAAAGCAAAGTAGGTGAAGTCGGGGTCTGGCAACTGAAGGCAGGCCGGGTCCTGGGACTCGAACTGAGAACACCAGTCGCACCACCGCGTGAGGACCTCTGACTCACCCAGGGCAGACCGCATGGGTGCCCGAAGGAGGCGCGCCACGTACTGGGCCCGGTGGGGCGCTGCGGCGTGCGAGGGAGAGGCGAATAAGGGACCCCGACGGCACCTCCCGCAGGCCACGCTCCAGTTCATTGTGCCGCATGGCAGGTGCACCCTCTCGCGGCGCAAACAGAACAAGCTTGGTGGACGAATCTACGGCGTCGGTCTCGTAGGAAGCGGCCTCCCACCGCGGTTCACCATCAGGGTCAAGGACGCGGAGGACGGCGTGACGCTCGGTCAGAGACGCGTGGACCCAGCAGGCACGCACCCCGGCAATGTCCATGGCCGGCAGGCGGCACCCTCGATGCATGATGGTGGCGCGCCCGCACAGGCGCTCGGACCGCTGGGTGGCCTCGATGATAGCGGGATGATGCCAGTTGCAATACCCGCCGCACACATGATTGGGGGATCGAGGATCAGCACCGTCGCGGCACGTCCGGTGGGGCCCGTCCCGCGCGGTCCTGGACCCGTTGGCCTCCGGTGCCATACAGTGGGGCGCGGGGGGGGGTAGCTACAGGTGACGCTTGCCCCAGGGAGGGCTGGTCTGGTAAGGCCGAGGACGCCACGTTTGGCCCCGCGGATACCGGCACCGTGTGGCAAGTGCCTGGGTCTGGCAAGTGCGGGGGTCGTGCAAGTGCCTGGGTCGTGCAGCAAGTGCCTGGGTCGATGATGGGCACAACCGTCTTAACCCGCAGGGCCAGAATGGGGCGCACCGGTGGTGCAGCCGCGGGGGAAGGTCTCTGGATTCGGCCCAAAGCCACGGGCAGAGAAGCCCGCCTGGACGGCGACAGTGGTGGGGTCGGGGCGGCCCGGTCGGAAGAGGGTGGTTTGCGGCCAGTGGGCTCCACCAGCCCCGGCCGGCTTACCGGTAGAGAGGGCTCTGGGGCTAACGGTGCGGCCAGCAACCGCGGCAGGGCGGAGTCGGCCCGTTGCGGTAGAAGAGACCAACGGAAGCCGGTGCGGTCGTCGGGTTCCACACCCGCCCGGGACAGCCCCAAATAATACTCATGTGCCTCGCGGACATGTCGCCGGGAAAGGGCCCCGGGCTCGTTGATGCGATAGATTGACCGCCTCAATGCCGCACTCCGTCTCCTGTTGGCGCCTGCAGGGCGCGTAAATGGCCTCCGGCAGGACAGGCAGACCGCGATGTCGGAGAAAGGAGGCGAACACACCTGCCCAACGCAATGTCGCATCGCCGAACGCCGAACGCCAGGCATCGAACCTCGGACCGGTTGCGTCCGGCCCGTGCCAGCTGTCCCGCACCACAATGAGCCCACCATCGTAGACGAAGGCCACAAAGTGTTGCTCCGGCGCAATGAAGGCCACAGTAGCGACCCTGTCGGTGAGGGCCCCACGCTCCCACCCAATGCACGTGGGCAGGACGCCGCGGCCCTCCCACCAGGTAAGAGCCTGACAGGGCAGGTAACTCCACCCCGTAGACGGCAGAGTACGGAAGATGGTGTCCAGGATGGAGGCATCGACGGCAGTATCAGTGAGGTAGGTATGCCGAAGAAAGGCACAGTAGGCCATGTGCATCCTGTCCTCCTCCACGGCGGACTGTGCCCGCATAGTGGCAGCAATCTGCGCAGCGCAGTCCCGCATGAGGCGAAGTAGCGGGTGGTTGGGGGGAAACAGGAACCGCGCCGATTGGCCCACAAGGCGGTATCGGCGGTGGGCGACGTGAGCCGGGTCAGGCTGACAGCGGCCTGTTCCCCTCTGTCAAGATCACAATGGCGGTAGAAGTCCCGCATCAGGGCGACAGTCGCAGCATCCAGGCTGGCGGTCGCGGTCCGTGAAAGGAGCCACGCTAGAGGCACCGGTGTCTGGTCGATGAAGCCGTCAGTGAACTCAGCGGGGTCAACAGTCGCCGCTGCGGCGCGCTGAGCGCCGGCGTTGTATGTCGAACGCCACGCGCGAGTGCGGAGGGCCACAGGTTTGTCAGGAACGTCGAGGGGATGGCACAAAGGGCGGCCCGCGGAGGTGGAGGAGGCGCCGTCGGTGGTAGGGGCGCCACCGTGCATGGTGTCGTCAAAGCCAATCAAGGCAGCGAAATCAGTGCACGTGTCGGCAAAAAGCGCCGTGAGGTGTCGCGACAAGGGGCGGGCGTCCGCTCATAGGCTCATAGGCTCCGCCACGTGTGAAGCGACATGTGGCGGGGGAGCGTCAGCTGAACGTGCGGAAGGGGCCTGGTGCCAAATGCGGCCCAAGCGCCAACGAGAAAGACGTGGAGGCCGCACTCGGCGGACCTGCCGAACTGCCGCGCGTGCGCCACGATTGTTGGTCTTTCGAGGCCGAGATCTCGGGTGAAGTGGAAGTTGATATCCCGGGCAATAGTGGGATGCCCGGCGGAGTCGTAGACGATGGTAGTGAGGCGCCCCGAGATCAGGCGAACCACCGATGTGGTCCAATGATAGCGTACGTGCACTGGCATGATGGCGTAGGAGTGTCGTTCCAAGACCGAGAAGAGCCGCTCCACCAGTCCGGGACCTTCGGCAAGTTCCGCGACTTCAACTGGGGGTGGCGGTGCTTGTGCTCCTCCTCCATCACCTCGGTGACGACGACGTTGTGGGCCCGAATGCGAGAAGGCATGGCCCTATAGCGGAGAAAGATGGCAGCGTAAAGCTCCCGGCTGTCCGACCAGAACAGGTGCGAGAAAAGGAGGACGTCCTCAATGATCATCTCACCTTTCTCGGCCCACCATATAATCTGGGTCTTCGCCTCCTCGGCCGAATAGGTGTTAAGGATGCCCCCACGCTTCACATGCCCCAACGGGTACCGCGTGTTACCGTAGAGGTGCCCGTAGGCGCGCAGGCGCTTCTCAGCGCAGCGCTCGTTGTCCAGGTGGAACTGCTTCTCAAGGACCTGTGTGAGCTCCAGAGTGGATCGGCTGGATAAGGGACCGTCGAGCCCAGGTTCACGGAGATCATACTGCCGTGCCAAGACTCGATACACTTGTTTTTGAACTCCTCACTGCTGCTACCCGCGCGGATAGCCTCAGCGGCCGCGTCGACCGCGGGGTCAGCCCCCGAAGTGGACCAATCGTGAAGCACTCCGCCACGCAAACGCAGGACCAAGTGCAGCGTTGACTCCTTACGGATGCCGTAGTCGGCGAAGGCACGTCCGGCCACAAGCTGCCTGCCCGCATATAGTAAACGCTGTACACCAGGGGGAACGTGCACCCTGTCCTGGATCGCCAGCATCAGGGGGAACGTGCACCCTGTCCTGGATCGCCAGCATCACGGCCGTGACAGATGCAGCGGAATCCACATTCAGGGTCACGGCGGCTCCAGATAGGGTCTTCACGAAAATCTGCATATGCGAACTCAAGCCCACGGTGTCCGCAAGCCCACGGTCCGTACCCTCCGTTATTTTGGACCCCCCCACCGACAACTGCACATGCACGCCCGCGGTACAGCAGGCAGGGGGATTGCGATGGGGAAAGTCCCGCCCTCGCCCGACGGGAACGCCGGGATCAGGGCTGAGGACCGTGGGGGGAAAGGTGCGCTGCTTCTCCGCGGTGACGGCCGTCCACTGCCCAGCATCCAGAGCAGCCGTTTCATTGAAATCCGACAGTCTCCCCTGGCCGTGCACCGCAGGCAGTCCGCCACGGGAGAGGAGGGGTGGTGCTGGGGTCGCTCGCAGGGCTGGACCCGCGTTGGGCGTCTGTCTCGATGCCCCCGGCTGTGCACCTTGGGCAGTCCGCCGGGGGGGGGGGGGGGGGGGGGGCGGCACTGGGGTCACCGCGAGCTCTGTAGTCAGCACAGCACAGCACTGCGCAGCGCTCAGCTGAAGTTGTCTGGAGGTGAGGATCTCGGAAACGGACCGCGGCACCAGAGTTACAGCGTGGCTCCACGCTGGGTAGTCGTCTGCAGCATGCTGCTCCATGAGGTCTTGCGTCAGCTGGATCTCCTTCTTTGATGGCGTGTGATGCCCTGACGACCACCTTCGTCGTGTCCAGCTCGTCCTTGAAGACACCGGCGGTCATGATTGGAATGGACGTGTGCTTGTGCTTGTTGGCGAAATGGTCGCGGACCGCGAGCCTTGGCCGCATCGTGCACGTTCCTGAGCTTGATCAGTTTGTCGCCGAAGAGGTAGAGGGTGATGCCATCGTCGTCGGCATCGCACACGAACGGCAGCAGGGTCTCCACGACCTCCTTGGCCTGAAACCATTTGAGGCCCTGGACCTTACTGCCATGGTCCATGAGGATGACGTAATTCCGCTGCTCGCATCGGCTGAGATAATCCAGAAAGCGACTTTCACAAATGTGGACAGAACAAAAAACAATAAAGTAGCTTAAGCTACAAGGGAGAAAGGGCAAGGCACCCTTCACCTGAGCGTGAAGGGACAAAACACGAGGACGTGAAGGGCAAAAAATGAGGACGTGCAAGCTACAATAGTTTATAAGCTGTAGGCCCAAAAGGGGGGGGGGGGTATGTAGCGTTTTCCCATGTTTGTGGTCCTGCATGGTTTTGGTCCAACAATCTCTGCAAGATAATATGGAGGCTTTCGGGGGGCCCATGGCTGTCCGGCTACATGAGCCTGGCGGCCACTGCGTGGGTTCCCATGGGTGCTAGAGTTGTCACCAAATGATCGTCCAGCTACAGCCCAGAGGCAACAAAAGATTCTCAGAACAAGTCGAATTTTCGAAGAAATTCTTAGCCAACCCCTGGCGGCTGTAAAATTGGCTCAATACTCACCGGTGGGGCCCCATAGGGGGACCGATCTTGGAAAGTAGGAGATAGCACCAGGTACCCCGTCATTGGTTTGTGGGTCATATGGTAGAAAAAAATGGAATTGGACCTGTGTCTGAATCAATGCACAGTGGTGGCTCTAGGCCAAACCAAGTTTTGACCCCCCGCCCAAAAAAAAGTGGTACGGGGGTACAACGGTCAAAATCGAAAAATTAGGGGATAAATTTCTCCCCCAAATGATGATTTTACAAGGGGTTAGACATTCGATATCATACTTTGGGGTATGCTACGCCAATGACCCCAAAAAAGGAGCGCATATGCGTGCCTGTGCCTGTGCTTGATCTAACAACCTCTCTTCGAGGGGATATAAATGGCAATGGAAAAGTTCTTTTGCGGGAGGCCGAGGCCATTGCCGCTCACAAGGGGATTCAGGGAGGTCCCTACTCTATTCAAAATTGTCCAGATCATTTTGAGGTATGTAGCATGCGGAAAGCTTTTTTCCAACAAAATGTCTGTTGGGGCCGGTTTTACAGCCCAACCTTGAGCTAGGTTCCTGGTCAAAACATGCCACAGGAGCTGCTTTAACCACTCTGTTTTCTGGGCATGCGAACGCCCCCCTGCCCCCCTCTTGCAGATGAATTTTGCACTTGCCGTCGCTGATACAATTTGGGCCTTGTTTCGTATTATGATTTCAGGGCTTCCTACTGGCCACAGCCAGCTCTATTTCCCGTCCCCTCGTTCGCAGAAATGGAGCTCCCTGGACTCAACCCGGACCAAGTTAATGTCCGTGAGTTTGTTCTTCATCCTGATCCGCACTTTGGACAAACCCATCGGCACGGCTGTGGCCCGAACACAGACAAAGACTCCCCTGAAGGATCGATACCTGACTAAGATGGGACTGGGCAGGTTTGCCAAATCATCAAAAGATGACACAGGCGAGAGCGCCAACATCCTTACCGGTGACTTTGTGCAGTGTTTGAGAGCATTGGAGGAGCTGCACGTGCCAGTGACCAGGGATTTCATGGTGCAGTACGAGCAGGTTGATGCTATGGCATGCTCTGCGCTGTCTTGTGTGTGCTGTGCTGTGCCATGTGCTGTGCCATGCAATGCCGTGCTGTGCTGCCCTGTGCTGTGGGAAAATCCGCAGCCCATTGCAGGGTAGCCTGAGGTCCAGATGAATGTTAAGGGATGACTCATCCCATCCCATCCCACCCCATGCCATCCCATACCATCCCATCCCATCCCATCCCACCCCATCCCATCCCATCCCATGCCATCCCATCCCATGCCATCCCACCCCACCCCACCCCACCCCACTCCACCCCACCCCATGCCATGCCATGCCATTCCATGCCATCCCACCCCATCCCACCTCATGCGATCCCATCCCATTCTATCCCATGCCATCCCAGATAGCCAAGCGGCAGTTTGTTTTGTTTTCTTTGGCGTTCGGTGAGAATGGAGGTGAAGGCAGGAGGGCAACCACCACCAGAGATGGGAATACCCGAGAGGGAACCAGTACGAACCTGGCCAAAGTGTTTTTGACGGAACAAAACAAAACATCCCATCCCATGCCATGCCATCCCATCCCATCCCATTCCATGCCATGCCATGCCATGCCATCCCCCCCCATCCCATCCCATCCCATTCCACCTCATCCCATTCCCTCCCATCCCATCCCATCCCATCCCACCCCACCCCACCCCATCCCATGCAATCCCATGTCATCCCATCCCATTCCACCCCATCCCACCCCACCCCACCCGGCCCCATCCCATTCCATGGCATGGCATGGCATGGCATGGCATCATGCCTGGCATGGGGAGGAGTTCGCACACGAGGCAAGCAAGCAGTGGACATAGTATGGTCTCATCCGACAAGGGTGACCAGTTTGCATTATCGGAAACCAGATCGCCGGGTGGGATGGCCCGTGTGGCTGAGAATAGGCCCTGTCAAAGGGGTAACTGTCCCTCTTGCAAGAGTGCGGGTGCAGCGAGTGAGAGTGGTCGTGTTCAAAGTGTTGGAGGCCGCCCATGGGATTGTGTACACGGGAAGTGGACAGCAACAAATCCACCATACAATCCGAAATAGTCGGAGGGTGGAGAGCAGGGACCAACTGTAAGGTAGCCAGGTACATCAGACCAAGGGCAAAGAGTTCATTTGCTCTGCTACAGCAAACCTTGGGAGGTATTCAGGCCTCCCAGTGAAATAAGCGGGCCCGGATGTGTGGCAGGGACAGTGAGCAGGCCACGTCGGGGAGGTGGGAGCAGGTGTGCTGGGGCACGCAAGGAAAAGGAGTCTAGTGGTGCCTAGTCCACTACAAGTGGGGATGGAGTGGGTGCAGGAAGGATAGTGGGGTCAGTCTGTAAAAAAGTGAAGGGGATTCCAGTTGGATGGACCATCAGGGATGTGGACTGAGTGCACGGCGTAAAACCAAGTTGTGTTCAACTATTGCGGCTGTTCTGCGAGGCACCAAGAGTATGCTGGCAAGGCAGCCCCAAGACGAGGTCACAACAATGGGTATATTCGACGAGAGCAGTGGAAGACGGCCGGCAATGGCAACAAGGCTGGGCGAAAAGGACTGCCGGTGCAGTGGCAACAGCCATACACCCGTAGGTGAGAGTGGTAAGGAGTGAGTCTAGTTCATAGAAGCGGCCCGCCAGTGCGCTATGCGATGAGGGCGGCCTGCTGGTGTAACACGATTTGCTTTTGTTTTCGGCTTTTCTACTCTATATGAGCCAGCTTGGAGAAATTGCAGACAGAGGTGCCGCCTTTCAAGAGCATTCATTGCACTCATGGCGTTGAAATACTGCTCGTGCAGTCATGACGGCGTATTTATGTTTATATACTTATGCATATATGCTTGCAAGGCAGATGCACGGACTTCTCAGAAAGTATGTCAACAGGATATCCCGAGAAACTTCACAAGTGTTTTTCATTTGCACCACTGGAAAGTGGCGGCCGACATTACCGAGGCCGCCACCGAGTCCAAGATCACATTACAATGATTCCGTATACTGAGTAGTGCTTGTGTGGTGCTTGGCTGCTGCCTTGCCCTTGCGCTGCGAATCCATGATAGCACAACAGACGGGAGTCCTGTAGGGGAAAACCAGAGGCATTAATAGGAAAAGCCGATGACTTTAGTAGCACAGACAAAAGAAACCCAACCAACAAATGGCGACACATAGCTAAGCGGCAGTTTGTTTTTTTTTCCTTTGGCGTTCGGTAAGAATGGAGGTGGAGGTAGGAGGGCAACCACCACTAGATATGGGTTTACCCGAGAGGGGACCAATACGAACCTGGCCAAAGCGTTTCTAACAAAACAAAACAAAAACAAATCCCACCCCACCCCACCCCATCCCATGCTATCCCATCCCGTCCCATCCCATCCCATCTTATCCCATCCCATCCCACCCCCATCCGATGTTCCCATCACAAATTCTAGTACGCCGAGCAGTGCTTGTCTCGTGCCTTACTGCTGCATTGCCCCTGCATTGCGATTTCATAAAGACAGCAAAGGGGGGAGTTGTACAGGCAATAACCAGTGAAACCGAGCAACACATAAAATCCCAACGGCATGAAAAGCAGAAGCCCAAACAGCAAAAGGTGACTTAGGGCCAAGTTGCGGTTTGTTTTGTTTTCTTTGGCGTTCAGTAAAGCAAGGGGGTAAAGGTAGGTAAATGAGGGCAACCACCAGCAGAGATTGGTATACCTGGCCAAAGCGTTTATAACAAAACAAAACAAAACAAACCCCATCCTTTTCCATCCCATCCCACCCCATCCCATCCCATCCCATCCCATCCTCCCATCCCATCCCATCACCTCGCTTCTTTAGTCTGTATTTGATCTGTGTGTGCTATGCTGTGCTGTGCTGTGCTGTGCTGTGCTGTGCTGTGCTGTGCTGTGCTGTGCTGCAGTGCGCTGCATTGACGAGCGCAGCATTGTGCCGTTTCTGCTGTGCAGGTTGGGCTGTGTGCTGTGTGCTGTGCTGTCCTGTGCTTTTTGGTGCTAAGGCAATTTTGTGCTGTGTGGTTTCCTGATGTTGCGTTGTTTGTTTACTGGTTGTGCAGTGCCTGTCGTGTTTTGGCGTTGTGTAGGTGGTGCTGGCAATCTGCCTCAAGATCTACAACTGCGATGAACAAATGCTTGATAAATTGGCAGAGGTGTTGGATGCGACAGACGTCCCTCAGCTCGACAAGAAGACGTTTGCTGTCCATCATTTGTGGGCTGTGCGATGCGTCGAGCGCTTCTGGTGCGCGTATTCTGAGAGACGTCAGACCCGCAAGCACAACTCCCTGACGCCACGGAATCTGCAGAACTGTACCTACCCATCACGGAACACGTCCTTGCAGCCGCCCAATATGTACAAGGACTCATACCTGACCAGCTTTGGCTACCCGACCGGGGTCGACTTCATTACCCCTGAGCAGGACGCTGAGCAGCCGATCATTGTGTTCCCACAGGTCTCTCTTGTTGCTCTTCCACTGATACTCTTCACAGAAATGCATTCGCTGACCCGGACCGCACTGGTACTCTCCACAGAGAAGCACTGACCCGGGCAGCACTAGCACTGTCCACCGAAATACATTCGTTGACCCGGCCCGCGCTGGTATTCTCCTACGGATGCTGCCAGGCACCGAACGTATTGCTGTGGAAAGTACTAGTGCTGTCTGGGTCGGTGAATCGATATCGGTACTCCGCGGAAATACATTCACTGACCCGGGCCGTACTGGTGCTGCACCGAAATGCATTCGGTGAGTTGGGCAGCACTGGTGCTCTCCACAGAAAGTGTACAGTGTAACATAGGGTAGGGAGGCAGAAGAGGTTCCGAAACCAGTGTGATATATTCCCTACAAGTGCTGACACCTTCCTAATCCTTCCTACAAGTGCCGACGTGTTTCTGGTATCTCTTTGAAGTTCGGGCCACGGGGGGCGCTCCTGGTCGGGACCCGACCCCAAGGGGGGGTGGGGGGGGGGGGGCTCTACGGACCCCAAAATTGTCGTACGGAACAATGTGCTTTGTCGGCGCCGGAGATTTTGTTTTAGGCATAGGGCAGGGGGAAATTTTTTTGTTCGACCCTATGTGTCTGTACTCAAAATACTCAGAATTTGGTGGAGAAATCAAAAATGGCTAAAAAGCACAAAAAAGGATTTTGACCCCAACCCGGCCTCCGGGTCGGACCTTGGCTGATGGGAGCCTGAGTTGATGGGCAATTCTTTTTGAAAAAAATTTTTACCCCACTTGTGCATATTCAAAATGATCAGTGTGTCATGGGGATCATTTTGAGGTATTTATGTTGGGGTACCCACCGACCCCCCCCGGGGGGCCCGGCGGCTGACCGCCCGACCCGCCGACCCCCAAGGTTTGGGTCAACCAAGGGGGGGGGAGGGGTCCCCCCCCCCCCTTCGGAGGGGGGTGGGGGTCCCCCCCCCCCCCTACAGCCCCCCAAACTTTCGAACACCCCTTGGGGTCACACATTGGCTGGCGGCCGCCCCCGTGGTTCGGGCACCCATTCTACTTTTTCTACGAAGTGCCGATGTCTTTCCTATACTTTCTGGAAGTGCCGACACCCGCAGCGACACATGCTAGTATTTCCTGACAGTGCAGACATCCTTCCGGTATTTCCTAGAAGTGACGACGTTTTTCCGGTACTTCCTAGAAGTGTTGACACCCATTCGAATACTTCCTATGAGTGCCGACACCATTCTAATACTTCTTTGAACAGCCGACATTTTCCAAAACCGCCTCAAAGTGTCGACACCCTTGTAATATTTGTGAAGTGTCGACATGACAGAGGGCAGGCACCTGCAGCCTTTCAGCTGCCAGTCGAGGGGGCATTGGCATTATGCAGCTGCAAATTGCATCGAGCATGGGTGAATTGTGACGATTCTTGGCGTGCACTTGGTGTTCAGTATTGCAGCCCTCTTCTCATCACCCTGTTTCTCCCCTCCCACTCGCCCTTCCCCTCCCTCTCCTTTTCCTTCAATCGGCATCTATCCTCCTATCTCCTTCGACCTCTTCCCCCCCTCTGTTCCTTTTCTGTTTCTGTCTCCTTCACCTTCTCCAGCTCATGTGGTCCCCCTTCCTTTTCGCTCTTCCACTCCGCTCCGCTCCACTCCAATCCAATCCAATCCAATCCAATCCAATCCAATCCAATCCAATCCAATCCAATCCGCTCCAATCCAATCCGCTCCAATCCAATCCAATCCGCTCCAATCCAATCCAATCCAATCCAATCCAATCCAATCCAATCCAATCCAATCCAATCCAATCCAATCCAATCCAATCCAATCCAATCCAATCCAATCCACTCCACTCCAATCCAATGCAATCCAATCCAATCCAATGCAATCCAATCCAATCCAATCCAATCCAATCCAATCCAATCCAATCCAATCCAATCCAATCCGATCCGGTCCCATCCCATCCGATCCAGTTCAATCCAGTTCAATCCAATGCGATCCAGTTCAGTCCATTCCAATCACGCCCCATCCCATCCCGTCCAATCCAATCCCCTCCATCACTCTCCCTCTCCCTCTCCCTGCATCTCCAGGGCTCGAATGGATCCTATGGCCAGGATTGCGTTTTCCCCAAGCCGTTCACCGCTGCACTCAGCATCGACTCGGACTCCAATCCCGAGGGCGCCCCCACACCTGTGAGCACACCTGTACCCCTGACTGTATTCCCCTGACCAATGGTGCGTCGTCCGGACGGTAGTCTGGTGCAGTTGGTGGAGTGGTTGGGGCCGGTTTGAGGGGCGTTTTATGGCAGTTGGTTTGGCCAAGGAATCTTTTAAAACAGTCATAAAATACAGGAGCGGGTCGGAGAGCTCCTCTCTTAGAATCATCTCCCCCCCTCCCCCCACCCCTTTTCCGCATCCTCATCTTTCAGGGAAACAAAAGTGTGGTGCCTGCAGTGCCTTTTGGGTACCAACACTGATTGTTTTGTCAGGCCTTGGTCAGGACAACCCCCGCCCCCCTCTAGAACCCAAACTCCCTGCAGGCAGGGGGGTCCCCGTTCCACAGATCTATGCAGCCATGCGTTGGGCACTGGTGGGCTCCCCACCTCCGAGCGATCCCGCCACCCATCACGCATTTCCCAATCAAGTAATAGTCTCTCTCTCTCTCTCTCTCTCTCTCTCTCTCTCTCTCTCTCCCTCTCTCTCTCTCTCTCACACTCTCTCTCTCTGTGTGTGTGTGTGTGTATGCAGTGGGGGGGGGGGGGCGTAGCATACCAGTAACGGTGCGTTTGTCACGACCACTGTCCCTGTACGTGCAAAGTACCCACTGTTGGATGAGCTTACTGCGCCTTTGATGCCGCGGCTTGCCCCTCAAGGATGTCATCGATGTCAGTGAGACGTCGCACCACGGCTCTCGCTGATGGAGAGGGATGACTTGGGTGAGCGGTAGGCCCGGTGCACCACTCGCTGCTTGTGTGCTGTACCTTGTCTGTTTTGCTGACAGTGACTGAGTGTATGTACGTGTGTCTGTTCCGCGCATTCTCTCTGCTGTTCTGGAATGGTGTTCGTATCGGGTCAGGGGCATGGGCACAAGGAAATGTCGGGGACGTTTTGGTTGTGTGCGGTTATGGCGGCTATTCGAAAGCCGGGCAGAGGGAGCGCAATGCAGTGCAGCTTCATGCAACACACAGCACAGCACAGCACGGCACGGCACAGACGCGTGGTGACAGCCGTAGGTCAGGAGAGGACAGGCTGCAGGGGCATTCGGACATAGCGGCGGGATCAATGCTGCACCGTACCGCACTGCACATGCGCAACATAAACCTGCGGGAGTCGGGTGCGAGAGGTTGGGGCCAAGCCTCCGGCCCCCGGGCGACCTTGTTATTGCCTCTCATCGTTCTGTTGCATTTGGAATGCTACGCGCCGGGTACTGCACCCCTGATCCAGTCTTCTGCTTATATAGCTCAGCCCCAATTCCTTCTCATGGCCCCCTCCCCGTCCCCAACCCACCAAGCCCTGCAGGCGTGGTGAACATCTGCCACGTCCCCTCCAAACCCCCTCATGAAAGGTGGCCGGTACTCTGTCGCTGGAGGGGAGGCGTCGCTAACCTTAGGCAAGGAGATTTGGGTTGCGCCCCCCCCCCCCCCCCGCCGTTGATCGCCCTTGCCGTGGTCATTATCTGTGTTGCTGTCGTAGTTGTCGGCGTCATGCCGCATATGTTGTTGTTGTGCTGTAGATGCCGACAGACCGTGCACTTGGTGAGTGAGGGTTCCGGGTTCTAATCCCGCGTGAACCCATGCGATCCGAGCCGGACTCAGCCCTTCGGTTGTGGAGTGTGGCCGGGTCCCACTGAGTCGCACAGCAGATGTGGGCAGAGTGCAGGCCCAGCCAGCGCAGGGCGACAAGGCATACCGACCACGCATGCCCCGGTTTGTGTCGTGGGGCTATTGCTGGTCAGGACCAAGTTTGCGTGACCGAACACCCTGACCCAGACAGAGAAACCCCAGGTTTGAGAATGAGTTATTTTTTGGTGCAGAGTAGGGCTGGGGGAGAACGTGAATCACCCCCCGTTTTCTCTCCCGTTTTGTAGACAAACGTTTTGGAGACAATCGCATTTGCAAGGGCAGTCCGGAGCTTGGAGCATTACACGGTTTGTAGCTGCATGGGCAAAACCCCCAGCAGTGTACATCTTGCATCAGCAATTGAAGTTGTTTTGCATATGAAAGAAACGAACGCGCAGTGCTATGCGTGGTGCGCCTGGTTTCTGGTGCTATTTTTTGGATTCACTATTTTTTCATTTAGCCACCCGGGAAAAAAAATCTGCCAAAAGTGGGTAAAATATGTTGGTCTTTCTTGCTTGCTCCCAGTTGTGTGTCAGTGCAGCGCGGGCCGAGCCTGCACGGCAAATTTAGCCGTGCGGAGCGCCCAAAGCACTGCCCGAAGGTATGCCTCTGTGTTGGTGTTCGTGGGCTCCACGGGACACGCATAGACAGCTGCTTCTGCAAACAGCAAGCGGCATTCCGTCATCGCTTTTCGGTCCCCTTTTCCGCTTTTTCCAAGGGAGTCCAATGGGACCCCACTGTGCGGGAGACCCCCATACACGCAACACAGAGGGGCCCACTCATGAGCTGACGCTCGTCTGCAGACCCCCAAGTGCAGAACTGGAAAACGTTTGTATGTCTGTGGGACATTCATGAACATGGCATGGCACAGATATGCTGAGATGAAAAAAAACCGGTGTCCCCGCACGTTGTGTGTGTGTGTGCGCGCGCGTGTGTGTGGTAGACTCATGCGGGAATGGCATATCCGGTGCCTGGTCACTTTTGCATCTCGTGGGCCTGCTCCACTTTGTGCTTCCGCTGCTTTCTGGGGGCTTTTGCACTGGGGTGGAGCTCTGCCCCTTGGGCTGACCACATGGAACAGGTGCAAAGGTGGTGGGTAGTCAGTCAACGCCAAGAAGGGATAGCCCCACCCCCGCAGTGATGTATTGCTTTCGCCCCCGAGTCTCTGTCGTCCTCGTCGTGCTCTCCAACCGATCATGCGGTGCAGACAGCCCAGCATCCGTGCCTTCAGAGGCCAGCTGGGGTTCCACCGAAGCTGCAGACCCGCTCTGTAGGCCACCATGTCAACCAGCCCCAAACCCAAGGGGCAACGGGCCCTTTGGGGTCAGGGTCCCTCGCTTCTTCCTGCCTTTCATTGTGGGGGGCCGAGCAACTGCATGAACAGGGCTGGGGGTCGGGTGTTCAAACCCGTGTTTATTTCATCCCTGTTCTCGTTTTGTGTGTTGCACTAACTGCGTTTTGGCAGGTGAGTCACTGACACCGGTCAATACCGGTGTGACTGGAGTGGTGCATGTGGCGGGGGTCGGGCTGCGTGATACCATTCCACATGAGCGCGCTTGGCGGTTGCGCAGGTGGAATGGCTGGCCACCCGACATTTCCTGCCCCCGGGAGCAAACCTGAGGGTAGTAGGATGGAGCCTTTTGCACTGTCGGCTCCCACGGATCTCCCCCACACGCAAGCGCCCATGGGCTAAGCTCGTTTAATATGCTTTCCTTCCTTGCGGTTTGCCTGCTGAACGCGGAGGTGATGGTGGTGCGCTGGTCCACAGGAGGGAAGCCAAAATGAAACATGATGACGCCAGGAATGTCGCATGTCAAGTGCCGGCGCAGAATGTTGTCGCAGAGAAGTGTTGTTTGGGAGGATCAGAGCCGTTGTTGAGGAAGCATCTGAAATTGCGGTTGCTCTGCCGGACGCTAGTGGAGGACCGGTAGCCGTTGAGGTGCATATGCAGCATTTCCGGAGACGGTTGAATGCGCATTCGCAAGCTGTGTGTTTTTGTTCTCACTAAATTCGCTACAAATGCACTCAGCACCGGGAAATTGCAGTTTGTTGCTTTTTTTGGCCTCCGTGGCCAGAAGAGCTTTGCAGGCACCCTGCCTGTACCCTTCCCCAGCCAGGCTGGGTGGGGGTTGAAAAAAAGTTGAAAAAGCAAAAGTGCGCGTGCGTCCAGGAAAAAAAACCTCTTTATTTCAACACAAAAACACAGCATTTTTGGAATTGCTCGATTTCGAGCTGGAAAAATGTTTTCCGGTTCCGAAATTTTTGGCCTGGCTGCGGCCGGGCATCCAAATATGGCCATAATTTGGTCTAGGTGCATCGAATCGACCGAAATCTGGGCCATCAGACACGCACTCGTGAGCTCTACATTTTTCTCTGGGCTTCATATTTTTGTCCTGCAGACCACATCCCACATCTGCACCCCCTCCCATAGTGGAGCTTGGCCTGAAGGGCAGGCCTTATAGGGCTGAAGCTGTCTCATTGTGTTGGTGTCTGTGGGCTCCAGGGGACGTGCATAGACAGTGGTTTGTCCAAACAGCACGAGGCGCCGTTTCTGCACCTTTTGGTCCTTTTACTGCTGTTTGGGCAAGGGCAGGGTGATCCACGGGGGACTGCCGCATCTGGTGCCTTGTCTCAGGGATCCTGCATCTTGTGTGCCATCCCTTCTCTGATGTACATTGCCGTGTTCCTCTCGAGGGCACACCTTCTTTGACCTGATGTGCTGGACCCAATGTCCAGAAAGGAATACCCCACAAAGTCGGCATTTACACGAGGATGGTCAGATGGTGTGCGTCCTGCAACAATTATCGCAGTCCATGCCGTGCAATCTTTCGGCTCGTCTGACAGGATTTTGGCGTGTGCATACTTCGTGCTCTGTGTCTCGGAGTTTGAAAATTTCTGACCACTCTCGCCCACTGACTGCGGAGACAGGAAGCTACAGGTTCGATTGTGCGGGACTACCCATAACTGGAACCACCACCTCCAATGGGCACTAAGTGTGCGCAACAGTGGTGTGTGTGTTTGTGTGTGTGCGCTCTCCCACAGAAAGGTGCCTGTTAGTGTTGAACATGCTTTGCTTATTTGACTGTCCAACTGACGAGGAGATGCACATTCGGACCTGGCGTTCTGCTCGTCCACTTGTTGGCAACCGTGTGTGTGAGCAAAAGACCCAATTCTGGGTGTGTGTTGTTTGTTCTTTTATTGGTTGGTCGCTCGCTTTGTCTTCTGACAATCGAGCATGTTAATCTTTTTCTCCCTCTCTCTCTCTCTCTTGTTCCCTCTCTGTGTCTTCGTGTACATCGTCTTTATTCTGAGAGAGGTTTGTTGCAGTTTCAGGGCAATATTCATTGTATGTTGTTGGCAATGATGCACTGTTGGATCGCTGCTTGATGGATGGGCGGCTGTCCGTGTGTGTGCAGGTGTATGTGTATGTGTGCGCGTGCGTTACACGGCAACATGCAGTGCATCAAGTGACTGTGTGTGTGTGTGTGTTGTGCGCCTGTCTGTGTTGTTGTCCATGTGCTCTTCCATGTGCTCTGAGGTCTACCGTTGCAGGGATTGGTTGTGTGTGTGCCTTTGCTCACAAAGTAATGCCAATCCTTCTGTTTGCATGCTTGTGCATAAATTTGTCACCTGTGAAAAATGGCAACATGTATCCAGCATGGCCGGGACAATGGAAGAAAGCATGCAAAAATACCTGGTGGTGGTGGTGTGGGGAGCAGTGGATGACAGTTGTGGCTTGCATTTTGACATTCTGTGGCTCAAGCAAACTGTAATGGCTAGCAAATCTGCCCAGGCATATGTGCAGTTCCACACAAGACAACCCCTTGATGAGCTACCCATGTGGTACCACCAAGGCTTTTAAAGTGTGTCAACTCAGTCCGTTTCGTTGTGCTGGCTGAGAGTTTGGTACCTCATTCACAATTGTTGCCCATATTCCATGTACAGGCCCCCCCCTGTAACTCTCCATTTGCACGTACCCTTTGGTCAGACTGCCAAGCCTCTGCAATGCTGCAGTGCTGGTGTCTTGTCCTTTGGGATCTGGTTTCTGCCAAGGCCATATACGTGTCAGAATTAAGTGCCACTACCTGTACATTTTCTGAGGGATACCGGGACATGGGTGCCTCTGCATTTTTTGAGTTCGTTGCAGTCTGCAGCATTTGCAATTGTTATAATGGTTATAAAACCATCCCACAAATGGATGATAGAGCCACCACCCCAGCCCATTTGTGGCCATTTTGCACCCCTGGGGGGTTTTTATCCCGCCTGGGGGTGGTTTTATCACCCGTTTAGGGGGGGGGGGGGTAGTTTTATGACTCCGTCGGGTGTGTGTGGTTTTATCACCCCCTGGGGGGGGGGGGGGGGCTACAACTCTTTTGGGGTGGTTCTATCACCTCAATGGGGGAGGTTGATGCATGGCACCCATGCTGAGAAAACAAAGTGCTGAATCACACCAGTTTTTCATTGGTATATGTACAACAGTATTGTGCAGTTTCAGAGTTCATATAACCTCCCCCCCCTTTTGTCCTCACATGGGCTTGTGCAAACACGGAGACCCCGTGTTACCGCACTTTTGGGCCTTTTTTGGGAACCATCGTTTTTGCGGTTCCAATCCAAAAGAGAAGGTGGTTTGTAGGCTGCAGGAACGAATATGGGTGTCAAAGTGTTGGTGTAGCTGTAATTACATGTGCTCCTGTGTTCTGGGGTGTGTGCTGGCCTATTGGACACTTTTATGTAGTCATTAGCAATTCTGTTTTCACTGCCGGACTGCCTGTCACATACCAGAACAATGACTTTTTACCTGCAAGCCTGTCCAGCTCTTCAAGATGAGGTGCAAGGTTGGCAAGGGGTTCTATCCGGTGCCATTTCATCAGAATGCAAGCAACTGAGTGGAACTAACTTGTGCACATGGAGAACAATGCTTTGTATTGTCAACTACGCCTTTTGGGATGCTTGGCAATTCGCCAACGACTCACTAGAAGAATCGAAGCCATTCTCTGCACGACATGCCGAACTAATTCTCAGACGCCGTAAATACACTATCTCTCAGTCAATCTGATACATTAGAATTCAAGACCAACACCAAGCACTGCTGTACTTCAAGCTTCCATCGCCGCAGACACCATGAGAGATGCGAGTGATAAGTGGTTTCTTTGCATCAATGGTCCAGTGCATGCCCTGCAGGGTGGAGTGAGGATACTGTTGGTTTTTCTTTGCTTTTTCGTTTTCTTTTTAACATTGGCACAACAAGTCATTTTCACCACGACCACATTGCTAGAAATACAAACATAACAGCAGGATTTTCTGAGCAGCAGGATTTTCAACTGAGGTTTCAGGTCCCTGCAGCCAGCCACTATGTGGCCTCCTAGAATTTTTGCAAGCCTCTGGTGCCATTAGGGCAGTGCATTGCACCTTCAACTTTCCAGGGCAGGAATTCAGATACTCAGTTTTTTCCGGCACTTCAGTGTTCATTTACTCTGTAAATTAGGGAAATGGCGGATTAGCATGGGAGACTCCTATGTCACTGCCACCCACCCAGCACTGAACTCAGTTTGTTGTTACACTTTGGGCGGGAAACCGCCATGCCCCAAAAAAAAAATGCTTTGTATTGTCATGTTCTAAGGGGTATGGTTTGCCTTTTTTGTGCTCAATGTTCACTTTTTGGTCTTTACTGAACCGAAGCAGGTCAATTCAGGCATTTATGATAAAAAAATAAACTCGCGGTTGGATCCTAACCAGTGATCGCTATTTCCATGGGGGCGCCTCAAGCGCACTACACGCGCACTGCAACTATTTGGCGTCTGGCCGTACTGGAGAGCCATGCTTTGAGATACTAGGGGCATCATTATTGCCGTGTGGCATAGGTTTTGATGTTTTTTCCATATTGGGGATATGGCATTTTTGGATTATCACCCAATTTCACCCATTTCCATCCCTTTTCACACTATTTTGCTCATCTCCACCACATCTCCTCTTTTCTAGGAGGGAGCATTGGGCGCACACAAGGCATGTTTTTTTGGCTATTTCCGATCCCTACCCCTATGGGATCTCTCAGAAGGCGGCGGTTATGAGGGGTGATGTAGCCATTTTTCCGGCGCTATTGAGGAAACCGGGCCAATTATCCAATCCACGCTTTGTTGCGTGGCCCTTTAAGTTGGGGTTAGGGACTCTCAATCCACGCTTTGTGGCGTGGCCCTTGGAGTTGGAGTTAGGGGCGCTCAATCCACGCTGAGGGGATCCGGTACCAAGTTGCATGAGTACGTGCGTGTACTCTTGCATTTGCAGTAATTTTTGATTGGAAGAGAGGTATGGTACCCTCCATATGGTCCGTGGGAACACGTACGTGCACATGTATGGACTGCACCTGCACAGGAGGACAATAATGATGAGGATGTTGTGGGTGATGATGGGGATGTATGTGGCCTTTGTTGCACCAAATCTGCCCCCTGAAAAGATGCCATGTGTGACAAGTGTGCACTACAATGTTGTACGAATAGCATCGACGCACACACATGTGACAAAATGACATTTCTTCAATTCTGCAAATGTGTCGTGTTGTGCATACAAGTTGCGTATCCTCAATCTGCACTTAGTTGACAATGGAACAGAAAGATAATTGTGTGTTGTTGAGGGTGGCGACCAATGCGCTATTCATGGTTTTTTCCGGTTGTACATGATATGTGTTATGTAAAGGGAAGGTAGTTTGCATCTTTCTTGAGCTAGGGCAATTTGGGTCACCTAATTCTAAGGGCTTTTCCAAGGGGTGTGCTTGGGAACCCTTCGGGGGGAAGATGGTCTAAAAGTAGCGCGCAGTGCGCGCACAGTGCAAGGATTCCCTCGATGACTACCCAATTTTACGGAACGAGTCTTTGGGACAGTTTTGCCGAATTTTTCATGCCGAAATCCTTTTTGCCACCACTAATCTGACCAAATCAATTCATCGCACGGCGACAATGTGCTATCAGCCACCTGGAGTTCCGCATTTCGCAGAATGAAGGGAGCCTCACGTGTTCTCCAAAGTCGTTTTGCGCCCGGCTATCGCAGCATCCCGTTGAAAGCTGCTCCACACTTCTTGCGCGACCAAGCATCTCCCGATTACTCTAATCGCTTCATAGCAACAGGGAAGACGACACGACGAGTAGACAATTTGGTCACAAAATGGTGGGTGCGCCACTATGACTGCTAGCGGGCCCCGTACAACCCAGGGAGGCACACGCAGGATTCCATCACCAAATTCTTGACGGCTTTGAAGGTGGTCCGGCACAGTACAACCATTCATTACGAGTGTGGACAAGCGCAGTAGTTGACACGCGATCTTGATTACGAAGCATATATCGGAAACGTTTGCAGCCAGTTTGCATGAGATCAGAAGACATGTTGCCCTGTTGTTGAAAGGAAACGTGAAACCATCAATGGCGGCTTATGTTTGGTCTGATTCAACCGTTAGTCTCATCGCCAGAATGCTCGCATGCTCTTCCCCGACGCCACCCAGATTTATACAACCACGGCGTCATGCTATAACAATGCCGTATGCACGTTATTCGCATGCATGAAACCGCGCTTCAAGACCACTGCATCGTGCCGCCGCGAAGCCATGGCTACTCAACCGTGTCAGCACATACTTTCCCGAGCCTGTGTTGTACTCGTACCAATGCACCTCGGAGACTATTGCAGAGAGGAATACGACGCTGCTCGGTGGCACCCTACGCGATTAGTACGCACATCTTTCTCAGACCCCGAGACCGGTGCCTTACAGATGCAACTGGTGCATCATGATGCCACACCGGACTTCCTCAAACAGGCCACGATGGCTGAAACCGTTGTGGACGCCTCTCATCACAACTTCTTCGGTGCAGTCTTCAAGATTGAAGCCTATCATCACGAGACCGTCCTCGTAGCGACAAGTGCATTCTACGCAGCAGGCTAGCCTTTCCCCTCAAAGGATGCGGAAATGCTTCCACTAATCAGCGGCTCCTCTATGCTTAGAGCAGCTCTAGGGATTGAAGGAGGACCCTTCATCGGGATTGGATGACACGCAGCTAGGCGGGAAGTCCGTAGCTGATGTTAAAAGTTCCACTGGGTTGCAACGTTCCATTTAAGCCGACTAAGGGGGGTGAGACCGGTATGTCCGCTTTGTTGCCCCAGATATCGATTTCGGTCTCCAAGGTACATGTGATTATACCTGGAAGTGTATGTCACATACCCAGACTATTACACTTCTCTTCCACTGCGCGACCCTGGACCACGGACCTTGTCTTTTTCCCTAGGATCAAGATGAAAACAAGATCTAAAACACAGTCAGGCCTATTCTTCTACATACAGGCTTTCCTAAGCATTGTAACGCAAGCATCCTTCACTTCAGCGATGCATTTTGAGAGATTTCACAATTTTCATTTTCGCTGGTCGTCATTTGACGAGCCCTCTCCAGGCTTAAAAAGAAGATGTAAAATGGTGCAGATGACGAATAGGGAGCAATCTATTGGTATGGGTATATAACCAAGAACCGTTTTGCACTTTCCAGAACGGCCCACCTCCTGAGAAGGCTAAGCTATGACCTTGGTGGACCTATCGAAGTCAGCTACGCCTCTTGGTGCAGCACATCCAAGGTGTGAAGACTGGGTGCGCTGACGACATCAGCCGCGACAACTTTGACGATCTGATTGGCGTCAAGTTAGAGGAGCTAGCTAAGGAGGCCTTCACCCGTATGGATGTCCACCTTGACTTGAACATGACTATGACAAGAGCTTCGGATGGACTGCAACAAGTGGAATACCTAAAGGATTTGGCGGACATCTACACACGCCCGGAGAAGAGTCTCAACCCGATCGTGGTCAACCAGGAGCGGTGGAAGCGTCACAAGAACTACCTATGGCATAAGGACTGCATCGCCACACCCAACGAACGGATACCGGTACTCGTCAAGTGGACTCATGAGTCTTGTGGTCATGTTGGTGCAGACCGCATGCTAACACTATTCAAAAAATGGTTCCATATCACATGGACAAATGAGAACGTACGCAAGACACTCGAGCCTATCGTGGACAGATGCCCGTGCAGTTTCGGCAAACCTCATGACCTGAGGGATAGAGGTCTTTACTCAACTCTACCCATCCCACAGTGTCTTAGGCGGCTCAAGTTGCATGGTCAAAATCACACCAAAAGCACCCAATGTGGACAATGCAAAAAAATAGTTTTTCACAGGCTCTGTTTTTTGGAAACCGAATATTACTCTAAAGAAAGTTTCTTTCTTACCATTTGTGCAATTTTGTGCCTTCTTTCGGACAACCGAAACCAGAAAAAAACTTATTATTTCAGTTGAAAATGATGTCCTTTTAGCGGAAATTAACCACTACATGCATTTTGCGCTCCCCTTGTTTTTGGGATGAACATGGTCTGCAGAACAAATGATTGCAACATGAATTTGCTTTCTTCATGTTCATTGCATACCTGAAAAACAGCATTATTGATCGAATTCTATGCACGAAGCCTCGCGCATGCAAGACAAAAGAAAATGAAAACAGAAGGATGGAGGATTGCATACCAGTGCAAAGCATGTGCAATGTGTGGTTCAAGCGGTGCCCCATGCGCAAGGCCTCGCGCAAACGTTAATCAACCACGAACCACAACCAATTCATTTTCCTTTGGGAAGACGGCTCAAGGGTGGACTGGTCTTGCCACCCACCTCACGATTTGATTTTTGATTTGCACTGCCAGAAAAAAGATTTATAGGTTCTGACTCTCACGCTCTGGGATTGCATTGCAGTTCTCATGTGAGAGGCCTCGCGCATAAAAAAGCCCAGAAAATATATTTTTTGTACCATTTTGATGGGTTCTCATCTGACAACGCTCGTGCACAAGCGTCACTGAAGCAACGAGTACCTAAATTATCATTGATTCATTGAAATTTCCCAGAAGCCGGCACCCCCAGAGACGCAAAAACTCTTCTTGCGCTTCGTCAGCCCCCGCGCTTACCAGACTGCTTCCCCCAGGGCACCCTCTTTCTCCAGGTATCCGACATCATGTTGATTAGTGGTGTTGTTTGCAGTACATTGCATTTTACTCGCTACAAAATCAATTTTTGTGACCCAAAAAAACGCCAAAAAAGGTACCATGCATGGTGAATTTGTATTTTCTTTGCGGAATTTACTTTGATTGATAGTCAACAACGGGAAGATCAATCTTCCTTCAGCCAAAGCTACAAGGGTGGTCCCTGTCCACCTCAGCGTCATACGTTGAGTGGACATGCTTCATGTGCCACCAGTGATATTCTTGTTTCTGATTGACACGGCCCATATTTTTTGGCAGGTGTCCATCATCAGTTATGCTGAAGGATGCACTCTGTGCAACACCTCCAACATATGTGCTCCCTTTGTTGAGAAGGCAACAAACAATTAGAAACGATTTCTTGAATCATCAATTAGATTTGCAAGGTTTGCTTAGAGAGCTGAGTGTCCGCCCGCATAAACATATGGTACAATGTGCTCAAGTCAAGGATGCGTGCTATGTCACTCCAGTGTAGGTGCCTGCTTGATTTATAAATTCTACGATCATTACTTGGACTTTGAGGGGCAATGGACTGCTCTATGCGTGAGGCCGCGCGCAAAGAATAGTCCATTGCCCCCAAAAATGCATTTTTTGGACCCATTGGGACCAAAAAAAAGGGCCGAAATTCCTTACATAAGATTTGTTTTCGGTGTTTCAGAAACGGCTTGATTTTTTTGCAAGCCAAAGAATGTTGTTTTGTGTGTTTTTTGAGGCCCTGTATTTCTGACACTT
This sequence comes from Eutreptiella sp. 'Long Island Sound 2002', assembly GCA_964036045.1. Taxonomy (NCBI): domain Eukaryota; phylum Euglenozoa; class Euglenophyceae; order Eutreptiales; family Eutreptiaceae; genus Eutreptiella; species Eutreptiella sp. 'Long Island Sound 2002'. The sequence continues at coordinate 173,883,386 of OZ038379.1, forward strand.
TCTGTCGTTTTATACCATGCAACTTGAGCCGCCTAAGAGTGTTGACTACACCAAGATGCTGAAGTTTGCAGTGTATGACTTCGCCCTGCTGGTGACATGTGGAGAAAAGTTTATAGTGTTTTCAGCACTGTGTTTTGCCTCTCCTGCTGCTTGCTGTTGGTGTAGGGATTCCTGCTGCTTGTTTTTGGAGATGAAAAGCTTTTGTTTTGATGAAATACAGCCACTCCAAGTCACTTCAGGATAGCCCAAGCCAATAGTATGCAAAGAGAAGAGGATTCAGGATCAAAGCATGAAGGGCTGCAGTGTAAACAGTGAAAGATGATTGGATATTCACAGAAACTACAGCTCAGGTCACAAATGAATGCATATTCACAAAGATAGCTGAAATGTTTTAGGAAAAGAGTTAGAAAACTGCCTCAGGATCACCCTCTCTCCATAGTGCCATCTTAGGAGATGTGCACTCTTTGTTTTGGGTCCCATATGTGCTGAGGTGGCATGGTATGTGGCGATGAGGTCACTGCCATGTCACATGGGATCTTCCTACTTAGCTAGGCTGACCAGGAATTGAACCCAGGACATCTCAAAAAGAGGTGCCTAGCCCCCTAGGGTGTATACCACTAGGGCAGATAAGAATTCATGGAAAAACATAGATAAATCCATAGGCTCTACCTTAGGTATGTCAGTGCTCAGTCAACTCAGTAAAAGATGTTTTACTTCAGATTGAAAGGGGATTAAGGGGTCCACTCCATATCCTGATTGGGTGTTTGGTTCCATAGGTCAAAATGTGTTATCACCACTTTTGGTTGGACCAATACTAAGATAAAAATGCATGGATGCTCAGTGCATCTCTAATACAAAGCAATGGAAAAGCACTTTTTCTTACTCCCCCCTTGTGCTGTAGTGGCCACCACTGTCGCATTTTAGGAAAAAGGGAATTTTTCTTGGCCTTTCCTTGGTTTCCACATCTACTTTAAAATACCTACAGTCTCCCTCACACTGAAAAATGGGCGCTCACCATGGCTGGCGTCCTTTTGCTGCTCTGATTGTACAGTTTCCTACAGAAGACTCAGCGCTCATGGCGCTGCCGGGGCTCCTGTGGCTTGGTTGGGTTAGATTGGGAGCATGCCAAACATGTGCATATGCATCCCTCCCCCCAAGACGCAGCGTCGACACAACCCAAACGCAAGACACAATATACACACTCGCATGGGTTCTCGTAAACCTGCTGGCGACCTGTGACCTGTCTTAGGGCAAAGGGAGTCGAAAAGGAAATTAATTTGCCCCTTGGTGGGGTCTTGGTTCTGCTCAGTCTCTCCAGGCACCTGCGTTTCGGCCCGAACACGGCCTACTCAGCGAGGCTGCGCGTGGGTATCTGCAGAGGCAGGAATGGGAGAATTATGGACGAATCCACGCAAAAACGAAGCGACGACACCAAAATCCGTCAAACGACGGCGTAGAATTTTTCTGAAACGACACACCTGAGTAGAATCCAATTGTGCATCAGATGCACATTTTTATAGAAATTATAGTCATCTCTGGATTTTTTAAATCCAGAAATTCATACGCATAAAATGGTGGCGCGCAGGAGCGGCTCCTAGCGAAGCGCCGGAAAATGGAAAAATAATGGAATTATAAACGTATGTATCACGTAGTCTTGAAAATGACGAGACACACATTAATAAATAAACATACAGATTCCACCCACACTAATAGAAGCTTCAAAAATTCAAGAATTCGAGAATCAATCGAAAAGACCTCAATGAATCAGGTATAAACTACAGGTATGCTTGTCTTGCATGCCGCATACACATTGCTCGTCTCGTGTCTCCGTGAACGAGTCGTGTAGCAGCGTTAACAACGATAACCACGATAGGACGCGGTAGAGGGATTGAATAGAAAGATTGCAGATGATTAGCGGTCAGATCAGGGTGATTAGACATACACACAAGTGCATAGCAACGTTCTTCGCGTGCGCCCCTTTTGTACTCTCACCTTGCTTCACTTCCCAGCGGTAGGAAAGGTAGGTACGCCCAGGCGGGGCCACCCCCTGGTGGAGTCAGGATTGACGCGTAGATGGGCAGGTTTGCCCACGACTTTGTCGCATACCCGTGCATGCACACACGCATTAAAGGGTAGGCCACGCGAAGTGCGCACGGTAAACCTTGTTTAGGCTACCCAGGGGCTCCTCGGTACGTTCTTTAAGAGAACCTGAGGAGTCCCTTAACGCTTGCTTGCTTGATAAGGGTAGCTGCTCCATGCAGCGTGTTTGCGGACAGCGTATTATAGGGCACACTGAGAAGGGTATAATACCTGGAGTGTGCCTTGGTTCCTCCGCCGCAAACGCCCTTTCATTTGCCTTTGTTTTACAGGTGGGCAGGTAGGGTGATTGGTGCAGCAGCATTTTTTTTTATGCCCTGCTAAACAAGGGCGCAGATCACACAAACAAGTAACTCCGCTCCGCCTGTGGCAGAGCAGGGAGTCCGACTTCATCGACATCTGCGCCTTGCACGCGAGAGCACTCCTTCCCTCCAAGCCCTAACAGGGGAAACGCGTTGTGGCGTCCCCTGTTAGGCCACAGTTGCTTAGCAGCGCTGTATTCTCTTGCCATTTCACAGGAGGGTCGCTAGGACCCAAGAGACCTTCATCTTCGCAACGCCCAGTAGAGTGTGCGTGTAGGAGTGGTAGTCCTGAGTGGGGGCTAGAGCCAGTTGCCCAGTGCTCGCCCACCAGGATGGTGCCACTGTAGGGTGTGTAGGACCTGTAGGGGGTGTGTCACTGTCCCACCCTTTTCCTGCAATTTTAGCGGGGTTGGTGGGCTGTGACAGTGGTTAGGTCAGTGTTTTGGCCACATAGCAAACAGGCGTTTTGCATGCCTTCATAGCTTTTGGCCACCCCTCCCTGTAGTAGACAGATAGGTAGGGAAAACAATACCTGGATTAGCACGCTGGGTATTCCCCCAAGGTTTTGCGCCAGCACAGAAATTGGGCGCATAGGGCAGGGGAGACCCGGGGCGTACCCCGTGGCATCAATAAGCCAACCCTCCAGGTTTAGCAAGGGCGCAGACTTGGGTATAATTAGGACACCACTTCTGCGGCTTGCTCTCAGGACCTTAGGACTAGCACACTCACACATACGTTTGGCAGGTAAGGGTAAGGTTCAGTCCCTAGCTTTAGGCTTGGAGGCAAGCGTCTCAGCGAGCCTCAGCAACTCACCAAGGTTGTTCCGGGACAAGTAGTCAACCAGAACTGAGTTTAGGCGTCCCTCAGGTAGAAATAATGCAGAGAAGGGCTACCAGGTGGCCTCTTCGACTCCAAACCCTTCCCAGAGGGTGAGGAAGCGCCAACCCTGGCGATAGCGGTGGCGTAGGACAGACTTCACCAGGTAGAAGCCCTCCTTAGCCATCTCCTCGGCGTTCATGTCGGGGAGTTCACCTTCAACTTCCATAGGGCTGGCAGCCCCTTGTAGGTCCAGAGCGGCGATTTCCTCGTCGTTCAGCTCCCACTCCTCCCCACAGAGGTCTTCAGGATCATGGTAGCGCTTCAGGTTTTGAGCAGCGCACACCAGGGTCCCCCCTAGACGGGGAGAACACCGCACGGTGATACGGTGTCCATCCACAGATAGGATCTTGTACGGCCCGAAGTATGGGTCATCGCTGGTAGAGCGTGGCCAGGCGGGTAGTCGACTGTGGTGCACCAGCACCCAGTCCCCCTCTTGGTAGGTGGCCGGTACACGGTGCTTGTTCTTCTTGTTCCACTGACACTCCCTCACTCTCTGGAGCATGGCCTTGGCCTTGTCCACCTTCGCTTGTTGCTCTTGGACCCATTCACCCACAGAAGAATGGGTGTCCTCTGGATAGGGGGCATGTAGGAACCACGCCGGGCGCCCCATGAATAGCTCATGTGGCGAGTAGCCAGTAGCTGAACTCTCTTGGGAGTTCATCATCAAGGATATGACGGGGAGTAGCCTCACCCAGTCTCTGGTGCGTTCAGTTTTGCACCATATCCTGACGTTCTCCTTCAGGACACGAACCTGTCGCTCACATAGGGGGTTGCTCGTGTGAGAGTAGGGAATCCCCGTAGACACCTGGACATTGAGGGATCTCAGGACCCTCTTGTACCAGCCAGTATCTGAGCGTACTCGTACGTCCTCATCGGAGTTGATCTCCTTGGGCGCCCCATAGACACAAAACCACTCCTCCAGGAGTATCTTGATAGTCTCCTCTCCGGTAATGTGCTTGGTACATGGGAACACCCTGGTAAACCTGGTCAACCCACAGGTTACCACGAGGGCGAAGTCATAGCCCCCGAACTTCGGCATCTCCGTGTAGTCCACGTATAGAACACTGTTGGCACAGTGTGGGATGGGCAGGGTCGAGTAGAGACCTCTGTCCCTGATATCCCCTGGTTTACAGGACCTGCACGGGCACTTGTCCACGATAGGCAGGAGCGTCTTCCGCACCTGGTCGTCAGTCCACGTAGTGTGGAACCACTGCTTGAACAGCCTCAGGGTACGGTCAGCACCCACATGGCCACTGGACTCATGGGTCCACTTCAGCAGCGCTGGGACTCGGTCACTAGGCACCACGATGCGGTCCTCGTGCCAGAGGTAGCTCTTGTCCCGCTTCCACTGGTCTTGGTTGACCAGGAGGGGTTCAAGGCGTTTCTCCAGGCGCCGGTAGATATCCCCAAACTCCTGTAGGTACTCCGATTGTTGGAGTCCATCCAGGGGGCGTATCATGGTCATGTTCAGGTCCAGATGTACGTCCATACGGCTGAACGCCTCCTTAGCCAGCGCTTCAGACCGGGCACCAATCAGGGCGTCGAAGTTGTTGCGGCTGATGTAGTCGGCACACTCGTTCTTCACTCCCTGGATATGGTGTACCGTCAGCCGTAGTTGACTGAGGTAGGTCCACCAGCGCCGTAGCTTGGCCTTCTCAGGTGGGGGACCCTTCTGGAAACTGCGGACCGGTTCTTGGTCGCATAGCCAGACCACAGGGTTACTCCCCAACAGTCGTGCTTGTGAGGATAGCACCAGCATACCCGCGAGCAGTTCCTGCTCATAGGTGGAGTAGTTCCCCCTGGCCTGGTTCCACTTCCAGTTCCAGTGGCCCAGAGGTACTAGGACCCACTTGTCGTCAGGGTAGCTGTGCTTGAGGGTTCCATCTCGGTTGAGACCTTCCGTCCCCCATTGGGAAATGGCCGAGTCGAACTCCTCCTTCTCTAGTGCTTGCCATTGGAACAACGTTCCACCACCGCCCACATTGCTGGCGTCGGTCACCAGGATAATCTCCCCCTGTGCCCTAGGCACGCCCAAGCACTTAGCGTTGGCTACCTTGTCTTTGAGCTCGTCAAACGCTTGTTGCTCTTGTGGGCCCCAGCGCCAAGTAGTACTCTTCTTGATCAAGTCCGTCAGAACGGCGCTGGTATAGGTGAAGTTCTTGATGTGGCGGCGATAGAAGTTGCACGCCCCAATGAAACTGCGTACATCATGAAGTCCTTTCTTGGGGTCTTCGTGTCGTACCTTGGCATCCATCAGGGGTTTGGCCTTAGAGGCCGCTGGGGTCCACCACCCATAGCCAACGTCAAACCCCAGGTACTGCATGGTCTCCTGCATGAACTCACACTTCTCCAGCTTGAGTCATGTGTGGTTCTCCTGGCAGACCGCAAAGAACTCACCCAAGAGGATTAGGTGATCCTCCTGGGTATTGGTCCCGAGGCATACATCGTCGATGTGAGCCTCCATCTGGGCCCCACGGAATATGAGCTCCTGCACCTTAGGTCTCCTTCGTAGGATGGACAAGATCTTGTTCATCAGCTCTTGGAACAGAGCGGGTGCGTTAGCCACGCCGAATGGCATGACCTTCCACTTGAATACCCTCCCCTGAGGGGTGATGAAGGCCAGTAGCTCCTGCGCGTTGGGCGTCAGGTCCACTTGCCAGAATCCACTTCGCTTGTCCATCTTGGTCTTGTAGCGACAGGAGGCTATCTTCTCCAGGGTAGACTCCATATTGGGAATGGACCCTGAGTGGTTCAACGTCTTCTTGTTCAGCTCTCCATAGTCCACTACCAGCCGTTTGGCTGTAGACCCAGGTTTAGCCACCAGGAAACAGGGGCTGCAGTGTAGGGGGTAGTCCCCGTCCTTGTACTCCAAGACTAGGCCAGCGTCGATACACTCCTGTATCTGTCGCTCAATCTCGTCGGCCTGCTCTTTAGGAGCTGGATAGGGTCTCCTCCGTATCTTGTGACCCACGAACTCGGGTTTCAGCTTGAGGTCCATCTGTACCAGCTTGTCACATGACGCTGGAGGGGGTAGTTCTCCGAACACCTCCAGATAGGTCCTTATCAGCTTCTGTACCCGCGGGTCCAATATCTTGATCTTGTCCTCCAAGTCCTCGTCGGAGTGTAAGTTGCTTGCCCCCTGAATAGACGTCGGGAGGTGGTCCTCCACCGACTCTTCGCCCGCGGTAGCATCCTTCAGCCCTTGATAGGCATACAGAAGGTCTTGCTCAACCATCTCCGGTGGACGATGGCAACATAGGCACGCTCGAGGGGGTTCACATACACATTCCTCCGAGAGGTCGTCCTCCTCTGGGGTCCTCACATGGGCACCCCATACGCTCTTCATGAGCTTGAGATCTACCTCCCTTTGCCAGGTGGTGATCTTCTGTTCGAGGTCCTCCTTCAGTTGGGATAGGTCTCCCATACGTCCTTGCTTCAGTGGCCATGAGCTGCGGGTAGGCTTCGCGTAGCATAGCTTTTTCGCCACCAACTTCCTCTTGGAATCCACATACTCCCTGAGCCTGGATCGAGGGTCCAGCTCTTCATCCACGGGGTCTTCCACCCTCATGGAGAGTAGGGGTTTTAGTGGGGCGACGTACTCGGCGTTCTCCACTTCCTCCACCGCGGTCTGCACGAAGAAGGCGTCGTGCTCAGTTTCGTCGTCTGAGTGGATAGAGCTAGGTAGCTCAGATAGTCCACACTCAGAGACTCCATCAGGAACAGGTACATGACAGGGAGAGTTGGGGGCGTTGGTGTCAGTCACGACGTACTCATCTCCTCCGGGTGTAGTTTCAACAGCATCTTGAGGTCGTAGGCGATCCTTCAAGTCACCCAAGGCGAGTCCATCGCTTTCTCGTTGTATAGCCTGGACCAGAGCAGGGTCCAGGTCTTCCCAGGGGATGGTGGTAAGACTTCAGTCCACCACGCTGAGCATACTCCCCCATCCGGGCTTCCCAATGGGCGTCTTGCGTCCCAGAGGCACGTAGATGGCCTCATCAGGTAATCGCACCGAGCTGATAGTCAGCTTGTCAAGGAGGGTTCGCCAGTACTCGTTGCCCCCATGGGCTCCCCAATCGGGGGAACACAGGACCATACGGGAACGTTCCAAGGCCACCTTGGTCAGCACCTTCCCCAGTTCACTGAATCTGGGGTTCCCGTAGGCCATCCCGAAAGAGGGCCAGTAAAATTTGTAGCTGCAGTTCTTCCCCTTGCTGCAGTATAGGTCCAGTACATGCTGCTTGTCGCTGGCGAACAGCTCCACACTTAGGTCTTCTCGAGAGTAACCCAACTCCTTCAGACCTTGGTCTAGGACTTCCCCCAATAGTTGATAGTCCTCAGTTTTGGAGGCCGCCATCATGTTCGAGGGCTCCTCCTTCGATAGTCTCAGGTAACTCGAGGTATGTTCCGACTGCTCCAGTGGCACAGACTCTCTGCCACTGCCGTGGTCCACGTACAGGAGGTAGGGCGCTTGCAGCGTCAGGGATTGTATCTGGGAGTGCTGCACGAAGAAGTCAGTACCCAGTACAAAGTCGAAGGCCTCAGTGTCCATCACATAGAACCGATGGGCGATAGTTCGAGAGCCCATAGGTACCTCCACTTCACAGTCCCCGCAGCTGTGCACCACATGTCCATCCCCCATGCGTATAGCGGCGGTGGTCATGGTGTTCTTCAGGCTCCCACAAGGTAAAATTTTCTTGGCCACTATAGATATTGTGGCGCCAGTATCCAGTACCCCCAGGTATTCACGTCCCCCTAGTCGGATACGTACCCAAAACACCAGGTCTTGGGTGCCACCAGAGCGTCCCCGTCAGAATTCCGCGGGACAGGTCACCTCGAACCCCTTGTTCCGCAATTTGCGGGCCATCCTCATGAAACGGCTTCTCTTCTTGGCGTTGCCGTCATCACCACCTTCATGCTCACGCTTGGCTCCTTGTTCTTGCTGGGCCTGCGTCTGTGAGCGTGTGGTAGGTCCAGACTGCCCTCCAGAGGGCTCGGAGTTCCCCCCTGGATTAGGGCTGGGGTTACCTCCGTTCTTGTCCTTGTTCTTGTTGTCGTTCTGGCGGTTAGCGCCTCCTCCTCGTCCGCCTTGACCGTTGTCTTGACCACCTTGACCACGTCCTTTCGACTTGCCCTTGCCGGAGTCGTTGCCTTTGGCCTTGCCTCCACCTTTGCCTGAGCTTTTGCCAGGATCTTCCCCCTTAAGCTTCGCCGATAGGCGTTGCTTATGGTAGCACTCGTCCTCGTAGTGCTTCCGCTTACCGCAGAATGCACACGTGATGGTGCAGCGGTAATGATCCGGCAGCTTCACTTTGGCGCCGGTGATCTTCTCGTGCTGCTTCCCCTGGACGACGAAGCAGTCTCGCTGCTCGCAGTCAGAGGCGTGCTGCAGGTGGCCCTGCTCGTCTCTGGCATCACACCAGAATAGCTCCTTCACGTTCTCCATTAGGCGGGCGTGGGCGTGTTTGGGGGTAGTCCCCTGCCCAGGTCGGGACCCTTGGTACCCTTTGCCTCCAGAACCTCCACCACCAGGACGGTAGTGGTTCAGGTGCTGGTCGCTCTCCTTCTCCAGCGCCATCTCCAGGAGCAGCACGCATAGATCCTCGTAGCGGAGGGATCTAGCCTTGCGCTCAGCCGTCAGACGGCACTCGTCCCATAGCTCTCGGGGGAGCTTGGAGCACAACCAAAACAGCAGGTCGTCGCTGCTGTAGGAACCGGGCGTCAGTCGTCCAGCCCAGTGATCCAGATCAGCCAACAGCTCGGAGACCCTGCCAGGTTTGGGGTTGTTGGGCAGCACGGGCAGGTTCTGGATCTCGGCCCTGATGGAGAGGTCGGTCTCGTAGGTTGGGTACTGCCTCTCCAGGGCAACCAACACGTCGGCAAAGGTGGCGGAGTTAGTGACGATCTGCCTGACCTGCTTCTCCAGGTACTTGGTCTTGCAGCACTGCAGGAGCAGGTCGCACTTCACTCGCCCACTCGCGTGGGTTTGGCCGGTCAGTCGTAGGAACCGGCCTAAGTTCTCAGCGAACTCGCTGAGGTCCTTGCCTGTGAACTCAGGCAGGTTGACCACTATCTTGGAGGTGGCAATAGCCTTCGCCTCCTGAGCTCGGCGTCCTTCAGGGCGTCGGGTCTTGTTCTTCTTCTTCTTCTTCTTCTTACCCTTGGGGTCCTCGGGGTCCTCAGGGTCTTCGTCATCCGAGGGCGAAGAAGAATCCATCGACGGCGGCCCGTCGTCGGAGGGGTCTCCGCCTAGATCACTGGAGCCATAAGGCTCCACGTCCACCATAGCCCTTAGGGCTGTCAGCCCCAGCTGGTCCAGCTCGGCCCTCGTCGAGTTCGTCACATGGCTGTAGGGCGGCTGGGCCGTTCTCGGGACGAATGGACTTCTCGGTACTGCTGCAGGAGTCGGCATCGGTCGGCTCCTCAGGCTCCCCAGGGTATTTGTCAACCCTGCCGCCAGGTGGTTAGCCTGTACTCGGTGGGGTGACATTCCCACTGTCGTAGGTGACGCATGGGACGGGATCATCAGGGGCTCCAGTTTCTCCCTGATCTCTTGCGTGAGGTCGCTCACGATTTGCGAAGTGGCTCCTCGGAGCACCTCGTTGATCTCCGACCGCGTCAGGGACCTGTTGGAGGATCTTCCCGATCCTCTACTCCTGCCGCCCAGAGATTCGGGTCCTTTCCTCAACCCACTCAGGGGTGCATACCCAGGAACATCCATGTAGGTTCCAGTGGCGTGGAGTGGATGGGGATAGTCTGCTGCAAACCATCGCGGCGCAGCGCTGGAAGCCACAGGCTCACTGGCAGTAGTTGCCTCATGGAGCGCAGTGGTTGGTGGGCCCATACCATAGGCGGGGTAGGGAGGCATGCCAGTAAAGCCTGTGCCCTCTGCCATAGGTAGGTTGGTTGTGGAGGTGGATGTTGCGGCGGCTGGGAGTGTGGTGGTTATGGGAGAGGGTGATGCATGGTGGCCAGAAGCGCTTGGTGCGCCTTCGAAGGTAGGGACATCCGTCGGGTCTTGCCCTTGCTCCTCTCCTTCGTCTGCTCCTTCTCCAGCATCCTTCTCGCTCTCGTTCTCTCTCTTCCTCTTCACAGGCTGAGGCTGAGAGACCACTTCCTCGACTGACAGGGCCCCGAAGGCCGTCTGGAGGCCATCCAGGGAGTCCTCCGCCGTATCCACTGGCCCATGTAAGGGCTCCACCGAAGGTACAGCGTCAGGCACCGGCCTTGCCGGTGCCTCAGGCGCTGGCGCTGTGTTCACATCGGCGTCCACTCTTCCTGGGTCCATCTTAATCCTCCCTTCTGCTTATGTTTGCCTGCTCGGAGCACTGGTTGTACGGCGCGGGGTCGCTGCCGGTGCACAGAGACAGGCTGCCTCTGCTACCAGAAAAGTTTATAGTGTTTTCAGCACTGTGTTTTGCCTCTCCTGCTGCTTGCTGTTGGTGTAGGGATTCCTGCTGCTTGTTTTTGGAGATGAAAAGCTTTTGTTTTGATGAAATACAGCCACTCCAAGTCACTTCAGGATAGCCCAAGCCAATAGTATGCAAAGAGAAGAGGATTCAGGATCAAAGCATGAAGGGCTGCAGTGTAAACAGTGAAAGATGATTGGATATTCACAGAAACTACAGCTCAGGTCACAAATGAATGCATATTCACAAAGATAGCTGAAATGTTTTAGGAAAAGAGTTAGAAAACTGCCTCAGGATCACCCTCTCTCCATAGTGCCATCTTAGGAGATGTGCACTCTTTGTTTTGGGTCCCATATGTGCTGAGGTGGCATGGTATGTGGCGATGAGGTCACTGCCATGTCACATGGGATCTTCCTACTTAGCTAGGCTGACCAGGAATTGAACCCAGGACATCTCAAAAAGAGGTGCCTAGCCCCCTAGGGTGTATACCACTAGGGCAGATAAGAATTCATGGAAAAACATAGATAAATCCATAGGCTCTACCTTAGGTATGTCAGTGCTCAGTCAACTCAGTAAAAGATGTTTTACTTCAGATTGAAAGGGGATTAAGGGGTCCACTCCATATCCTGATTGGGTGTTTGGTTCCATAGGTCAAAATGTGTTATCACCACTTTTGGTTGGACCAATACTAAGATAAAAATGCATGGATGCTCAGTGCATCTCTTATACAAAGCAATGGAAAAGCACTTTTTCTTACTTGTGGTCTGACAAGGTCCACCCGATTGTTCCCTTGCACCAAACATATCACCGGCAAGGAAACCATCAAGTTGAAAAATGGTTCAGTGTCTATGGTGTACCTAAGGAGGTCAAGTCTGACAAAGACGTCAAGGTGCGTTCTGACATTGGCTGGTACAAAACAGTACTGACATTTCTCAATGTCCAAGTGTCAACGGGTATTCCCTATGCTCATACGAGTAATCCTCTTTGCAAACGCCTGATCTGAGTCCTCAAGGACAACATTAAAACTCATTGCAAGACTGAGCTCACCAAGGATTGAGTGAGACTACTCCCAGTTATCTCCCTCATGATGAACTCTTACGAGAGTTCATTGGCTATCCACCCCAAGAACGGTTTATGGGACGAGTTGAGAAAGTTTTATAGTGTTTTCAGCACTGTGTTTTTGATGTACTTCTCCTGCTGCTTGCTGCTGGTGATGGGATCCTGCTACTTGTGTTTGATATTGAAAATGTTTTGGTGATATAGAACCAATCAAGTGCAACCCAAACCAGAGTAGTATGCAACTGAAGATAAACAGGACCAAAGCATGAAGGGCTGCAGTCACAAAGAGTTAGATGAAGAAAGATATCAACCATAGACCACAGCAATAAACATTCAATGCAAGTCAGGATGAAATATTTTACATGATTGAGAAAAACTGATTGGAAAACTGCCCCAAGGGCTCACACTCTCCATATTGCCATCTGGAGATGTGCACTCTTTGTTCTTGGGTCCCATAGGTGCTGAGGTGGCATGGCTTGTGGCGCTGAGGTCACTGCCATGTCACATGGGAACTTCCTACTTAGCTAGGCTGACTGGGTATTGAACCCAGGACCTCTCAAAAAGAGGTACCCCAGCCCCTAGGGTGCATACCACTAGGATAGCTAAGAATTCATGAGAAAACATAGACAAATTCATAGGCTCTGACTCAGTATATCAGTGCCTCAGTCAACTCAGGCAAAGATGTTTTAATGCACATTGCTTGGGGATTAAGGGGTCCACACAACATCCTGATTTGGTGTTTGGTTCTATAGGTCAAAATGTGTTATCACCCAATTTGGTTAGGCCAATACTAAGATAAAAATGCAAGACTGCTTAGAACACCTCTAATACAACTAAAGTATACCCTAAAGCATCGGAAAAGCACTTTTCTTACTCCCCCCTTGTGCTGTGGTGGCCACCACTGTCGCATTTCAGGAAAAAGGGTATTTTTCTTGGCCTTTCCTTGGTTTCCACATCTACTTTAAAATACCTATAGCCTCCCTTACACTGGAAAAGAGCGCCCCAAACCACACACCAGGACCGCCGCGGGCAGGCACCGACACGGCACGCCCTACCGAGAGGGGGGGCCACGCACCAACGCAGCATGCCCCACCATGAGGGGGGCCACAAACCAACGCAGCACGCCCCACCACGGGGGGGGGGGCACACACCGACACAGCACGCCCCACCACGAGGGGGGCACGCACCAACAGGGCACGCCCCAGCAAGAGGGGGACCACAAACCAACACAGCACGCCCCACCATGGGGGGGGCCACACACCAACACAGCATGCCCCACCATGGGGGGGGGCACGCACCAACACAGTACGCCCAACCATGAGGGGGGCCGCGCACCAGCACAGCACCCACCCCGGCCAGGCGATCAACACAACCACAACCGCAACCCAACCGCCGACCACATACATCCGAACACGCCGAGTGTATGGCGGCGAAGACAACACCGAACAAACAAAACAAGCCGCGCATGGCGCCAGCTAAAACACCACCACAAGCACCACCAACCCGAACCCTGCGCCGGCGCCCAGGCGGTACACAGGACGACAACCCAAGCCGCACCACCACACCACGCACAACCACCGCGGCGGAAAGGCACCAACACAGCATGCCCCACCATGAGGGGGGCCACGCACCGGCACAGCACGCCCCTCCATGAGGGGGGCCACGCAGCAAAACAGCACGGACGACCATGCGGCGGGCCGCACGCGAGCACAGCACCCACCTCGGGAGGGGCCACACGCCGACACAACACGCCCTACAGTGGGCGGGGGGCGCGCACCAACACAGCACCCCCTACCATGGGGGGGCCACGCACCAACGTAGCAAACCCCACCAAGAGGCGGGCCACGCACCAGCACAACACCAACCCCGGCCAAGCAAACAGCACAGCCCCAACCGCAACCCGACCCGGGCACGACCAACCAACACCGAAACAAGCAGGACAACTACACGAACAACGTCCGACCGCGCAAGCGCCCGCAGCAGCGCCAAGGAACCAACGCCGAACAAGCCGATCATGAGGCGGCTAACACAAACGTGCACCAACAAAACCACTGCAGCGGCCAAGACATGACCATAAACAGACCACACGCGAGCCGGCCAACACCACACCAGCCAGGCATGCAGGGGTCGAAACGGGAACGGCATCCAGCGGGTTGGCGACACCGTGGTGCGCCACGCCCGCCGACCACCATACCCACGGCCACAACAGAACATGTAATTCTACCATTACGAACACGACCAACCAACGTTAACAAACTACACTACACAACACTTGGACAAACCAAAACGCAACTAACCAGCACAGACACGGATGTGCCGGCTACACAAACACCATTCCGCGATACGACCACCGGCAGCAGCGCGACGGAACCCACGCAAACCAAGCCGACCATGAGGCGGCCAAGACAACCGCGCACCAACCACACCGCAGCTGCAGCCGCCACTTGACCATAAACTGACCACACGCAAGCCGGCCAACACCAAACCAGCCAGGCGTGCACGGGTCGAAACAGGAACGGCGTCCAACGGGTTGGCGACATCGTGGTACGCCACGCCCGCCGACGACCATACCCACGAACACAGCAGAACACCGCAACTCTACCGTTACTAACGCGACCAACCAACGTTAACAAACTACACAACACTACACTTGGACAAACCAAGACGCAACTAACCAGCACCGACACGGATGTGCCGGCTACACAAACAACATTCGGCGATACGACCACCGGCAGCAGCGCGATGGAACCCACGCAAACCAAGCCGACCATGAGGCGGCCAAGACAACCGCGCACCAACCACACCGCAGCTGCAGCCGCCACTTGACTGTAAACAGACCACACGCAAGCCGGCCAACACCAAACCAGCCAGGCGTGCACGGGTCGAAACAGGAACGGCGTCCAACGGGTTGGCGACACCATGGTGCGCCACGCCCGCCGACGACCATACCCACGAACAAAAACGTGACTCTACCATCACGCACCCGACCAACCAACATTAACAAACTACGCCGAACGGTTAAACGACCGACCAACCAACCACAACAACCTACTTCGAACCCCCGGCCCCCCGGGAGAGCGCAAGCTCTACCGAGTCAGGAGGCATGAGTGTGCGCCACGGCATGCGAGTCCCGTAGCACGTGCTTCTTCAAGACGCCTCACGCCTACTGAAAACCAACCCAGGTGGGGGTGCCTGCAGGACAGGGCCTTTGGCCTGGCTCCCGGCCCCTGGGCCCCAGAGAATCCGGAGGTTGATGAGGATGTGCGATGGGACCCTCCCCCACGTATCATCCGCCCGAAGGAGAGGAATGTGAGACTTCGGTCGAACATCGGTTACCTCTCTGGGCAGAAACCGCTGTAGTGTACTGCTCGCGGCGACCGCGCCCTTCCCCCATGTGGGGGAGCCGCTTTGTGGGGGCACGTGCAGTAGGGCCGTGGGTGGGTGAGCAAAAGCCCCTTGGTAAGTCTGCCCTGCGGGGCAACCCCAGTCCCGAGACGACCTACCTACCTACCTCGAAAAGAGCGCTTTACCATGGCCAGCGACTCTTGCTGCATTGTACATGACAATTTCCAACAGAAAACTTAGCGCTCTTGGCGCTGCAGGGGTTCCTGTGGCTTGGTGGGGTTAGAATAGGGCATGCAAAGACCATATGCATATGCATCCCTCCCTCCAAGCTGCAGCGTGACACAACCCAACGCCAGACTCTCATAGGATGCTCGATCTGAGTCCACTGGAACCTGATGGAGACACCTGTCCTGATACTGGGACGAGGGGGCAACGATTAAATTAAAATTGCCCCTTGGTGGGGTCTTGGGTTCTGGTTCAGTCTCCTGCTGCTGCCTTTCGGCCCGAACAGCGGCCTACACAGCGACGTTTCTCGACGATATCTGTACAACAGAGGAATGGAAGGATGAGGGACGAATCCACACAAACGCGAAGCGACAACACCTAAATCCGTCAAATGACGTCCTACAATTTTTGTGAAAGCACATACCTGACCAGAATCCAATTGTGCATCAAATGCACATTTTTATAAAATTTGTGGTCATCTCCTGATTTTTTACTCAGGAAATTGCCACGCAGAAAAAGATGGCGCGCCGGAGCGGGTCCAAACGAAGCGCCGGAAAACAAAGAACTAATGAGATTATAAACGTATGTCACGTACATTGAAGAAAATGACGAGACACACATAAATAAATAAACATCGAGATTCCACCCACACTGACAGAAAGAATCAAAAATCAAAGAATTCAAGAATCAACGAAAAGACTTCAATGAATCAGGTATAAACCACAGGTGTGCTCGTCTCGTATGCAGCATGCACATAGCTCGTCTCGTGTCTCCGTGTCCGAGCCGTGTAGCACCGCTTACGCACGATAGAGGGATAGATTAGAAGATTGCAGATGATTAGAGGAAAGTTCAGGGTGATTAGACATACACACATATGCATAGCGTCGTGTTTCCTCTCCTCCACACTTGCTTTCCCTTTCTAGAGGTGAGTAAGGTAGGTAAGCCCAGGTGGGGCCACCCCCTGGTGGAGTTCGTGATTGTGGGGTAAGATTAGGTATGATCAGGACAAAACTTGAAGAAACTCGTGCATGCTCGTGCATTCACACACGCATTAAAGGGTAGGCCACGCGAGGTGCGCACGGTACGACCCTTGTTTAGGTTACCCAGGGGCTCCACCCCACGTTCTATAAGAGAACGGGTGGAGTTCCTTAAGCTTGCTTGTTGTACTTGGGTTTGGGAACAGTGTATTATAGGGCTACCTGAAGGCGTATAATACGTGGAGGTAGTCTTGGTTCCTCAGTCTCAAACCCAAGTCATCTGCCTCTGTTTTGCAGGTGGGAAGGTCAGGGTGATTGGTGCAGCAGCGATTGTTTTTTTTTCTGCCCTGCTAAACAAGGGCGCTGATCATACCAAACAAATAACTCCGCCTCTGCCTGTGGCAGAGCAGGGAGTCCGACTCCATCGACATATGCGCTGTGCACGCCAAAAGAGCACTCCTTCCCTCCAAGCCCTAGCAGGAGAACGCGGTGTGCCGTCCCTGTTAGGCCACAGACGCTTAGTAGCTCTGTGTTCTCTTGTCATCTCGCAGGTGAGCCATTGGGGCTTGTGACCTCGTCATCAACACCACCCAGTAGAGCGTGCGTGTAGGAGTGGTAGTCCTGAGTGGGGGCTTGAGCCAGTTGAGCAAGTGCTCGCCCACCAGGATGGCGCCACTGTAGAGTGTGTAGGACCTATAGTGCGTGTGACACTGTCCCACCCGTTTCCTGCAATTTTAGCGGGGTTGGTGGGCAGTGGCAGTGGTTAGGCTATATTTTGGCCTTCATAGCAAACGGGCGTTTTCATGCCCTCATAGCTTTTGGCCACCCCTCCCCTGTAGTAGGCAGGTAGGTAGGAAAAACAATACCTGGACTCGTAGGCTGGGTATTCCCCCAAGGTTTTGCGCCAGCACAGAAACTGGGCGCTTAGGGGCGGAGAGACCCGGGGCGTACACCGTGGCACCGGTAAGACATCCGCCGGGTTTAGCAAGCGTGCAGACTTTGGTATAATTAGGACACCATTTCTGCGGCTTGCTCTCAGGACCTTAGGCATAGCGCACTCACACATACGCTTAGGCAGGTAAGGGTAAGTTTCAGTCCCTAGCTTTAGTCTTGGAGGCAAGTGTTTCAGCGAGCCTCAGCAACTCACCAAGGTTGTTCTGGGACAAGTAGTCTACCAGAACTGAGTTTAGGCGTCTCTCAGGTAGAACAAATGCTGAGAAGGGCTCCCCGGTGGCCTCTTCGACTGCAAACCCTTCCCAGAGGGTGAGGAAGCGCCAACCCTGGCGATAGCGGTGGTGTAGTACAGATTTCACCAGGTAGAAGCCTTCCTTAGCCATTCCTTCTCCTCGGCATTCATGTCAGGGAGTTCCCCTTCAACTTCCATAGGGCTGGCAGCCCCCTGTAGGTCTAGAGCGGCGACCTCCTCGTTGTTCAGCCTCCACTCCTCCCCACATAGGTCTTCAGGATCATAGTAGCCCTTCAGGTGCTGAGCAGCGCACACCAGGGTTTCCCCTAGTCGGGGAGAACACTGCACTGTGATACGGTGTCCATCCACAGATAGAATGTTGTAGGGTCCGAAGTAGGGGTCATCGCTGGTAGAGGGTGGCCAGGCGGGTAGTCGGCTGTGGTGCACCAGTGTAAAACTTGGGGCATAGCCATGTCAGAATCCATGTTTGATGCCCATTTCTCCTTTGCACACTCATGTTGCTTCTTGTGTGCCATTTCAGGTGTACATTATTATGGGATCTCAGCATTCGATTGCAATCCCAGATTTCGATCCCAGAATTAATTCCGATTGCAGATTTCGAATCTGTCTTTGCATTTTTAAGGTTGCATTGAATTTTTTCAATTCTGCGGTTGGCCAGAATTTGTTCTAACATTATTTGGATTTCCGATTCGTCGATTGGCTGCTGCTGTGTGTGCGGGCGCGCCGTCTTTGACCGCGCCGTAATGCAGGCCAGCCAATCAAATTCCCTTCCAGTTTGGTGCTAATAGTGTTAGATCTATCCTGTTGCGGATATGGATACGAATCGGAGGCTAGGGCGACTCCAGTGGAACATAGAAGGCCCGGAATAGCGATCTGGCTAAACCCTGGTGTGGTGCCCCCGCGCACACCGGCTGCTGCCCTTGGGTGCATCACTGCACTTGAGGGGAGCATGGTACACGTTAATGGGCACATCTGCTTCGGCAGTGCCACGCCTACGTGTATGGGGGATAACGAGTCCCTGGAAGCTGGAGGAGTCCTAGTGGAAGAGGATTGAAGTGGACGTGGCTGAGGTAGGCGCACCGCTGGTCGTGGGATACATTGGTTGTTGCTTTGCAATTGGATTCCATTGGGGTGCCACACCATATTTGGTTTCGAGGTCTTATGCATTCATTTTAAGAGTTGACATTGCATTTGTCGTTCATGCATGGTTGATTCATGGTGTGACTCAAATTTGGTGGTGCCCACGATTCCATGGTCAAGGTGAACATATAGTGTCTCCTCTCCCCAAGGTGGATTTGGTGCTTCCCTCACTCTCCCTCTCTCTCCCAATTCTTCATACTCCTCAAGAAGTAAATTGAGCATTTAATGCCATGTGACCGTTGTCTTTGATCCTTTGAGACTCCTGGACTCTTTCATTTTTGTTTCAAGTGCCCGTGGCTTGGGAGTTATCCTATTAAGACATGCCGTGGTTTTGCCCTCTTATAATTAGACTCAAGGATAGGCATTGGTCAAGCTTTCGCCTCACTCTCTCCATATGCATGCTCTCTTGGGTCAAGGCTAGGCGAAACTCTCTCCCCATGCATGCCTTCTCTCATGGTGAATAGGTAAATCTCTCTCAAGGGATTTGGTTGGGGAATATCTCTTCTCGGGCATGGTTAGGCGATGCATGTACTCTCTCCGGCTCTCCGGGATGAGACCAACTCTCCATGCACGTGCTCTCTTTGGGTGGGATCATCTCTCCATGCACGTGCTCTCTTTGGGTGGAGGTGAGGTCCCACGATTAGCCCGGAAGGCCATTGGCCTATTGTGTGCTTCTTTGCCCAATCTCATGGATCTCATTGTCAATGGTGTATTGCTCATTTGCTAATTTGGTTTAGAATAGTTGTTGATCCTAAAAGCTAACCGGGTCATGGTTTGGTGCCTTTGTTGGTGCGTTTACATGCCCCATGTGACCATGTATGTGCATGTGCACTTCCTTGGTGTAGTCCTTGGTGTAGTCAAGACGTCCGGAGACTCAAGTGTGACTCATTTGCTCTTTGTGGTTGGCCCGACGGCGGTGTCGTTCATTTCTTCCCACTCCTCCACCCCAGGTGAGACCATCCATGTCGACGGGTAGAAGTAGTGTGAATTTTGGTTTACACTTTTGCATGCATGACTCAAGTCCATGGGATAATGCCCGTGCCCATGAACTCTTCGTCCTTGCATTGCATGTGGTCCGACCGGAAGAGTAGGTTGAGTCTTACTCGCACTTGTGAATTTTTTTCTTTTTCTTAAGGGTGGACCATTCAGGAACCAGGTGTGCTTGCCACCGCGCTTGCCAGAGCCTTTTCCAGGATCTTCGCCCTTCAGCGTCGCCGACAGGCGCTTCTTGTGGTAGCACTCATCCTCGTAGTGCTTCCTCTTCCCACAGAAGGCACAGGTGATAGTGCACCTGTAGTGATCCGGCATCTTAGGCTTGGCGCCGGTGTTGGTCTCCTGCTTCTTCCCCTGGACCACGAAGCAATCGCGCTGATCGCAGTCGGGAGCGTGCTGCAGGTGACCATGCTCGTCTCTGGCGTCACAGCAGAAGAGCTCCTGGACGTTGCCCATGATACGGGCATGCTTGGGGGTAGTCCCGTGTCCAGGTCTGGGTCCCTGGTACCCTTTGCCATGGCTCCGAGAGCCTCCTCCTTCAGGATGGTAGGTGTTCAGGTGCTGGTCGCTTTCTTTCTGCAGCGCCAGCTCCAAGAGTAGCACAGACAAATCCTCGTATTTGAGGGCTCTCGCCTTGCGCTCTGCCGTTGACCGGCACTCGTCCCACAGCTCCCGAGGGAGCTTAGCCACCAACCAGAAGAGCAGCTCGTCTCAGTCGTAAGAACGGGGCGTCAGTTGTCCCACCCAGTGGTCCAGATCAGCCAGTAGCTCGGAGATCCTGGCTGGCTTGGGGTTGTTGGGTAGCACCGCCAAGTTCTGGATCTCGGCCCTGATGGACAGGTTGGTTTCGTAGGTAGGGTACTGCCTTTCCAAGGCAACCAACACGTCGGCGAAGGTGGCGGATTTCGTCCCAATCTTCTTCACCTGCTTCTCCAGGTACTTGGTCTTGCAGCACTGCAGGAGCAGATCGCATTTGACTCGCCCACTAGCATGGGTTTGGCCGGTCATTCGGAGGAACCGGCCAAAGTTCTCAGCGAACTCGCTGAGATCCTTGCCTGTGAACTCAGGCAAGTTCACCACAATTTTGGAGACGGCGATTGCCTTAGCCTCCTGAGACCTGCGTCCCTCAGGGCGCTTGGTCTTCCTCTTCTTCTTAGTCTTCCGCCCGCTCGGGTTCTCGGGGTCCTCAGAGTCGTCGTCTTCTGAGGGCGAAGCAGAAGTCATGCACGGCGGCTCATCGTCAGAGGGGTCTCCGCCTAGGTCACTAGAGCCATAAGGCTCCACGTCAACCATTGCCCTCAGGGCTGTCAGCCCCTGCCGGTCCAGCTCGGCTCTCATGGAATTCTCCACGTGGCTGTAGGGAGGCTGGGCCGTTCTTGGTATGAAAGGGCTTCTCGGTATCACAGCGGGAGCCGGCATCGGTCGGCTCCTCAGGCTCCCCAGGGTGTTTGTCAACCCCGCCACCAGGTGATTGGCTTGTACTCGGTGAGGTGAAACTCCCACGATGGTAGGTGACGCTTTGGGAGGAACCAGGGGCTCCAGTTTAGCCCGAATCTCTTGAGTGAGATCACCAACAAGTTCAGAAGTGGCTCCTCGGAGGGCCTCTTTAACCTCTGACCGCGTCAAGGACCTGTTGGAGGATCTCCCCGATCCTCTACTCCTGCTCCCGCATGACTCAGGGCCTCTCCTCAGCCCACTCAGGGTTGCATACCCAGGAACATCCACATATGCTCCCGTAGCGGGTAGAGGATGGTGATAATCCGCCGGGTACCAGCGCGGCGCAGAACTGGAGGCCACTGGCTCACTGGCAGTAGTTGCCTCTGGAAATGCAGTGGTGGATGGGTCCACATCATAGGCAGGGTAGGTAGGCATGCCAGTAAAGCCTGTCCCCTCAGCCATAGGCGGGCTGGTTATGGGGTGGATGTTGCAGCAGCTGGGTCTGGAGTTGCGAGTGTGGTGGTTGTAGGAGAGGGTGATGCGTGGAGGCCAGAGGCGCTTGGTGCGCCCTCAAAGGTTGACTCGCTCGTCGGGTCGTGCCCATGGTCCACTCCTTCGTCTGTCATGCCTTCTCCTGCATCCTTCTCTCTCTCCCTCGTTCTCTTCACAGGGCTGGTGTTCACCTCCTCGACTGAGAGGGCTCTGTAGGCCGATTGCAGTCCCTCCAGCGAGTCATCGGCCACATCCACTGGCCCATGTAGGGGCACCGAAGGTGCAGCGTCAGGTCCAGGTCCAGGCACTCCAGGCGCTGGCATTGCTGGTGCCTCAGGCGCCGTCTTTGCGTCGGTGTCCTCCTTCTTTGTGTCCATACTCGCCCTTCTTGCTCAAAACAGTGCTTGGCGCGCTGGGTGTAGGACACGGGGTTGCTGCCGGCACGCAGAGACTTTCTGCCTCTGCTACCAGATATTTTGATAGTGTTTTCAGCACTGTGTTTTTGATGTACTTCTCCTGCTGCTTGCTGCTGCTGATGGGATCCTGCTGCTTGTGTTTGATATTGAAAATGTTTTGGTGATATAAAACCAATCAAATGCAACCCAAACCAGAGTAGAATGCAGGTAGAAGATAAACAGGATCAAAGCATGAAGGGCTGTGGTCACAAAGAGTTAGATGAAGAAAGATATCAACAATAGACCACAGCAATAAACATTCAATGCAACTCAGGATGAAATATTTTACATGATTGAGAAAACGTGATTGGAAAACTGCCCCAAGGGCTCACACTCTCCATATTGCCATCTGGAGATGTGCACTCTTTGTTTTTGGGTCCCATAGGTGCTGAGGTGGCATGGCTTGTGGCGCCGAGGTCACTGCCATGTCACATGGGAACTTCCTAGTTAGCTAGGCTGACTGGGTATTGAACCCAGGACCTCTCAAAAAGAGGGACCCCAGCCCCTAGGGTGCATACCACTAGGATAGCTAAGAATTCATGAGAAAACATAGATAACTTCATAGGCTCTGACTCAGTATATCAGTGCCTCAGTCAACTCAGGAAAGAATGTTTTAATGCAGATTGCCTGGGGTTTGATGCACATTGCTTGGGGATTAAGGGGTCCACACAACATCCTGGTTTAGTGTTTGGTTCTATAGGTCAAAATGTGTTATCACCCATTTTGGTTAGGCCAATACTAGGATGAAAATGCAAGAGTGCTTAGAACACCTCTAATACAACTGAGGTATACCCTAAAGCATCGGAAAAGCACTTTTTCTTAATAGTTGCCTAGTTTCTACACACCCGACGTTGAAGACTCCTATTCCTCAGTAGGCGCATGCATCAAGGAGCAAGAAGACATGGTGAACAAGGCCAAGGCGATGTAAAACCAAAACCAGCTTTGGGAATCCTTGAAGTCCTTTCTTGAATGTCCCGTGATTGTTTGCAAACACACCGGCAACGATAGTGAGAGCAAAAGCACAGACTCCAAAGACTCAATCCAACAATGGTAAAGTATGAACCATTGTTTCTGCAAACAAATCAGTAACATACACCAAAGCAACAAAATCAATTAATAGACACTCAGTAAATTACACAGCAAACAAAAACAGAGTTCTCAAATGCATGATCGCGAACCCGCGATGTCGCGATGGACTGGACAGCTGTCGACGCGAATTCTGTGATTTTCCGGATCCAATGTCACTATTTCTGTCTCATTTTAATGCAATGTCGACATCCTTGTCCTGTTCTATTTCACGATGCTCAAGAGAGTACGCGAGCGTCAGTGGAACAAGGAGACCAAGCACCGCTTGCCTGTCAGCTACTGTAAAGGTGAGGACAGGCCTGAAATCCTGTGGTTGCCGTAGGATTTGGTTCGTTATGTTTATTGCTATGTTCTCATTAAGGTATCTTGCTCAGTACTTGGCTGTACTGACACATGTATGTTACATAAACCCATATAGTATGCTGTTTTGCGTTGCAGTGCAGATGCCGCCTTTTTGGGCACTGCAGAGCATGCGCGCGCACGGATTGTGCACTGAATTAGCTTTTATAAAGCTTTGTTTTATTATAGAAACATCTGATTTTGTAGGAATGTAATTGTGTTGCGAAATGCATGAATTGTGGATGCCCGTAATGTACATTGTTTTAGTGTGCTTTGAGATCGTTTGTAAACATGCAAGGCAGCCTCTTGGGTGCTTGCGTTTTACAGCTACCAAGAAGGAGACTGGGTGTTGGTACACCACAGCTGACCCCTACTTCGGCCCCTACACGATGCTCTCCTTGGAGGTGCACGGTATCAATGTATCGTGATCTCCCTGACTAGGGGGGACTCTGGTGTGTGCAGCACAGCAGACGGAGCATTCCTATGACCCAGACAACCTCTGTAGAGAGGAATGGGAATTGAACGACAAGAAAATCGTTGCCCTGGACCTACAGCGCGCTGCCACTCCTATGGAGGTGGAAGATACCCCACCTGACATGAACGCCGAGGACATGGCCAAGCAAGGCTTCAATGTGGTGAAGTCCATCATACGCCATAGCTATCGCCAGAGTTGGTGTTTCGTGTCCCTCCAGGAAGGGCTTGGTGTGGGAGAAGCTACGTGCGAACCCTTATCTGCATTTGTGTTACCTGAGGGTTGTCTAAACTCTGTTTTGGTTGACTACTTGTCCTAGAACAACCTAAATGACCCATTGAGGCTCCCTCAGACGCTTGCGTCATACAAGAAACGCAAGGAATGACCCTTGGCGTCTAGCCCTGCCTATACCTAAGGGTACCTTACATACACTACCCCTATACTATACAGTGTAAATGCCCCCGTAACGCACAGAAGCAGGTTGCGAGGTATAATGCCGCAAAATATAGGTCGGGCACATGTGCGGAAAAGAGATTATGTAATTGAAGAAGAGATTCGCTTTTCTGAAATATAGTGGATAGTTACATGTTTGTAGATATGATATGAACCCGTGTGGAATATCTTGAAGCTTTGTGTCGACAAGATCTGTGCTTGGATATCTTCGTGTTCGCCATGCTAGGGATAGCAAAGGCCTTACAAAACGTTCAGAAGGCAGGGAGAATTTGTTTTAACAGCAGTATGTTGTTCCGCTGTTGTGACAATCTGAGTTGACTCAGAAAATTTAGCCCAAAATGTAATTTGCCCTCTGGGGTCTGGAGACCGAAGCGATCCTCAAGATCCCGTAGCCCAGGTGAAATAAGCAGCAATTGAAGTGTCACGCAGAGTGTCTTTCAGTGATACATGTTTCGGAACCAATAGTGGCTCCCTTCTCAATCTGACAAACAAATAAAGACCGCAGCTAATTTACAATGGAAAACAGAGGCCTACGAAAAAAAATGCAGCGACTTTAGAGTGCGAAGTGCGTGCGCGTCTCTGGCTGTGCGCGCGTGTTAAGCGCCCAAGATAAGTGCCCAAAAGAATAGATAAAGTGGTAAAGGCACAAGAAGACCTAATGCCAATCAACGAAAAAGAATGAACCCACCTCCACCCATGTGGTCTCACGAAGATGCAAAAGCAGGTGCTGCATATCACCCGACCACGCCGGGTCCCACAATGATTTTTCATGTTCCAACAAAGTCTTAGGCGGCTCAAGTTGCATGGTCAAAAACGACAGGAAAGGTAGGAAAATGAAAGGTTTCAAAAGGCAGCAAATAATAATTGTTTTGATGGATATTTCTGGACCGTCGCGGACCAGTATGGCGAAATAAATATTTTTACAAGAATGACATGTCCCATGGGCGAGAAATAAAAAATTTTTGTTTTGTGACCATTCCTTGCGCGAGGCCTCGCGCAAAGGAGTTCATTTGTGTCAGATTAATGTACTACAGCACAACGCATTAGGTAGGGTGTCGAAAAAGAGAAACCTGTCGTATTTATACACGTAACTTAGTACCATTATCAGGATGGAGGGATAGAAATCGATCTATTAATGAATTAATTTCAAAGAAGGTGCACCCAAGAATCTTGAAAAGTATAAATGTTCCGAAATAAACTGTAGTTTCAAGCGCGAGGCCTTGCGCATGGAATAGCACATGAGAAACATGAATTTTTTGGTGATCTTTGCGCGAGGCCTCGCACAATGGATGTCAGAAGCGCTCATAGAAACAAAAAATGGAACAGATCCACCAACTACACAGCATGTGCATTCCCTTAATGTGGCGCTGCTGCATGGGCGCCCATACAGGTCCCGCCGGCATCTCCAGTTTTAATACTGTGGTCACCGCTGACTTCACTGCCCAACAGCGATGGTAGTCAGTAGCGCGCCGCAAATGGGTACCGCAATCAGGATTAAGTAGTCAAATGTGGGACCACAAGACAGTTAAATCAAACCGAAAATGGTGCATGCCACAAGCGAAGCATCAAATAATTGGTCGTGCGAAAACTGTGTGACAGGTTGATGTTTGGAAGCGAGAAAGTTTTTCAAACAGCGATTTGTACGCAGATACAGTTACTCAATTATTTTCCACAGTAACAATGCCCCTGCGAAAAGAGTAGGACCTTGAGAAGACAGTGGCCGCAGCATCTGGGGTTTTCCGCGATGTCTGCTCAGAGGAACCGCCGTATCTCACGGCAGAAGAATTGTGGGAAGAGCTAAAACAGAGGGACAAAGGGGCCCGCTTTTGTTGTTTGTGTTTTTTCTGCGTCTGCGCAAAAATGAACGGAGCGTTGCAGCATTGAAAAGGCGATTGCGGCAGGGGGCAAGAGATGGGTTGGTGTTTTGATGGAGGAGGCCTGGCGCCTTTATTTGCTGATGCGCCACCGCGCAGTTCCATACCAGGGAAAGCCAAAATCAGCTGTTGCGATAGAGGGAAGTAGGGCGCAGCGTCGCATTTTAGCAAGGTCAGGTCTGGCGCGATATAGCGCACCTTCAGTGAAGGAAAAGGCCGCAGTCAGGTTACAGACTACATGGAACAAAATACACCAGCAGTGGGTTGTGTTATGGATGGACAACTGGGACAACAAACAATTTACCACAAACCCTGACAAGAACGACAAAAGCCTTAACGCAACAGCGTTCGCTGTTTTGCTACTGCGGGGTGCACCGTGCTACTGGCATGGTCATCCTAGCCTGGAAGAGCTTGAACGGCGTGTTCCTTTTGTTGCACGCATGCTCAAGAACACCAAGGGAACGTTTGCACGTATCCTGCGTGATCTAGGATTTGCAAGCACACGGCCTGTTGTGCGAAATATTAGGGCACCGCTTGACATTATTCGCCCTGTGCCTGACAAGAGACCACATTGGCAACCCCTCTGTCTAAGCAAAGAAAAGGTAAGCGGCAACGTATCGCTTCTTAACCTACTGCCATTCATTAGGGACTTGGCACAGCACACTTGACCAGTTGTCCCTGTTTTATGTGATTACAACATCCATTACCGCATTTGTAAAATGATGTATGGTGAAAGAACCACGGGTTGGAATGTCCGGCTATTTTTGCGTTTACACCCTATATTATATGTTTCTGGCACACGTACAAATTTTGCGTTACACAAACATTTCGCTCATTCTGGCTGATTGTGACTTTTTTCCGTAAAGGTTTGCTGCGCAGCGGTGACACAGTCCCCTGTTTTCTCAAGCTGATCAGAATGGAGATAACGGTTGTCTGCGTGTCTGGATCTGCAGCAGTGGCATACTACATGCATCGCCGATATTCTGAAGCCTGATACACCGTGGGCGTTCCGTGCAAAGCTGGCGGGACAAGCACAAGGAAGCGCACAAGACGTTGTGCCAATACCGCTGTATGAGGCAGCAGATAACCTCATTCGATGTGTTGAAGATCAGCGGCGGCGAGGCCTACCTGACACCTACAACAATCTCAAGATCGCCATTGTGGATGCTGTGCAGATGAGTGCCCTGGTTCCAACCGCTCAACTGAAGCAGCCTGGTCAATTCGTATGTTTATTAAACGTTGTTTCGATGCTGTTCGTTGCGCGAGGCCTCGCGCATAACCTTGTCATTTTCAGCACAAAGCGTATAAGTTGTGGAAAGATTTTGTGACTTTTGCCTACTATGCTGGTCCGGAAGCTGTGAAAGGTCTGCATAAGTTCCACGACAAGGGAGAGAAGGTCACGAAGAACGCGCTAAAGAAACTGGACGGGATCCTCACGCCGGAGTTCTAC
This sequence comes from Eutreptiella sp. 'Long Island Sound 2002', assembly GCA_964036045.1. NCBI lineage: Eukaryota > Euglenozoa > Euglenophyceae > Eutreptiales > Eutreptiaceae > Eutreptiella > Eutreptiella sp. 'Long Island Sound 2002'. Next base: position 173,911,074 of record OZ038379.1, read on the forward strand.
AAGAAAGTGGCAGCTGAGATGCAGGAAGAAAAAAAAATTTTAATCGTTGCAGAAGTCGTTCGACGACATCATCCTTGAACTGTGGGAGAAAGAGTTTCTGGCATCCCTTGCTTGTTGTTGATATTGAAAACCTTGATTGCTTTTCAAAAGATGTTTCCCCAAAACTGCAAAAAGGTAAAGTCCACGAACAAGGAACACCACAAACAGGATCAAAGTCAGAATTGTGATAGTATTCTTCCAAATCAAAGCATTCTAAGCAAACAGGGGCTGCATATAGACAAATGAGGAATCAAATATGCAACTCAAATGGTTTTATAAACAAAACAAATGATTTTATGTGAAAACTGGCATGACTCAGGCCTCCAAGATAGCACCAAGCACTTCATGTGCACTCTTTTGGATGAAATGGAGTTGGTTAGGAATCTGGGGCATAGGAGTTAGGTCAGACACAGGAGATGACTTGGCCAAGCAACTGAATTCAGAAACAGTTACAATCTGGAACCATAATAAGTAGTAGAAACTTTTGAGTATAGGGGTCCTGAGGTGGGAGACCACTAGGCTTAGCCTACAAGGCCCAAGGCACGAAGTGCCTACTTTATTTCGGTATAACCTCCATGAGGGATGATACCTCCGCTCCTTGGAGTGGTAGGGGTGAACTTCATGGGGGAGGTAGGGTTTTAACCCTAGTCGCCTAGAAAGTGTACTTAAAGCTTCATAAGAGAAAGAAACATGTTTAAGAGTTAGTCTCAGCACTTCCTTAGGCAAAAAAGGGGGCTGTAGCCTAGATCAAGTACCCCAAGAAAGACATGGTAGTGACTTTCTCTTACTTCCCCCTGGAGTACTAGCTAGCTATGCTAGTAGGACCAAAGAAAAAGGCTCAAATTACCCTGAAATTACCTCGCAAAATGGTGTAAACCTTCACAAAACCTCCTCATCAGTTCATAGAAGCTGTTCACACTGCTGGTACCCTTTAGAAACAGCGTGATGTACCGTGAATGATGTCCCTTCGAAGGGGCATTCCTCAAAAGCAGCTGGCGTGAGCGTAAACTTTTGGAAAAAACAGTTTGGGGGCAGTGGGGTTTGAACCCATGACCTCCTCCCTAGAGTCTGCATTGCTACCCACTAGGGTATCATCGACCGCTCTAATGCGGACGGTCATCGCTGTATAAACAGCGTTTTAGTAAACGTCCTGACCAAGGGCCAGGGCGCAGCAATACTCCGAATGGAGGACACAAATCTCCAAGAGGTGAAAAAAATAGAAAATGTAACCACCAGGGAGTAATTCCTGCGGTTTAGCGAAAGGTGTAGCGATTTAACAAGTCAAATCGCTAAAAATCGACGAAATTACGCGAGAAAGCGTCATTTCTACATGAAAACTCAAAGTCGCAGACAAGCGCAACGGAAGCGGACTCCAAAAACAAGGTTGCGCAAGCGTAAACGGCTTTTGAAAAAGAAGGTATGAGCCGTAGTTTTTAAAGTTCTAAAGGAAATTTTGTCACAGTTGCATCAAAAATTTTATAAACTTTAGGGGAAAGTATTCAAACTCAACCCACACCACAGAGCAGGTGGACAACCCACCTCTCAGGTATGCCAGTGTCATCTCACACGCATGCATTGCGTTCGTGTTGGTTGCTTCGTTAAAACGTTAGGGTTGTCCACGCTGTGTTCGTTGGGGGCTCGGGTGCTCCTCTCTCTTGCTCTGCACAGGTCAAAACAGGAATGAAAGGCATGCGATGCGAATGGAGAGCGCAGCGCGCACGTAGGGTTAGAATATGCGCTGTGCTCGCGATGCATGTGCCTAATTGAGGCATTCACACGCTGTGGCGCTTTCCCTGTACCCCAATTCATCCTTGTTCTCTCTTCACAGCTAAGAAAAGAAAGTCCTTGCTCGTGTTTGTTTGCTCGTGTGTAGCCGGAGCGCTAAAGTAGGGTTCCTTAAAACGCTTAGGCTTGTTTTGCGCTGTGCAGTGCGCCACTTTCCCTCCTCTTTCTGCAGGAAACAAGACAAGGGAAACGTGCATGACACACGGTGCATTAATCGCTTAGGGTGGTTTATAATTCGCCGTAGGTTTGTTTAAGCGCGTAGGGTTGTTTTGCGCTCGTGTTTTCCTCGGCATTCACATGATGCGTGGTGAGTAAGGTAGGTAAGCCCAGGAGGAGCTCACCTCCTGGTTGAGTCACGCTGAGATTGGTTATGTTGGGTTAAATTGAAAGGTCAGTGCATACTTGTGCATGCATATGACGCATTATAGGGTAGGCCACGTGGAGTGCGCACGGTATAACTCTTGTTTAGGTTACCCAGGGGCTCCACCCTATGTTCTTTAAGAGAACGGATGGAGTTCCTTAAGCTTGCTTGCTTGTACTGAGGTTCAGGAACAGCGTATTTTAGGGCAGCCTGAGAAGCGTGTAACACGTGGAGGCTGTCTTGGTTCCTCAGTCCTGAACCTCAGCCATTGGCCTTTGCTTTACAGGTGGGAAGGTCAGGGTGAACTGGTGCAGCCCCTTGAGCCGTGCTAAAATATACGGCGCTGATCACACAAACAACAAGCTACGACTCAGCCAGGAGTGGCAAGCATAGCCCGACATCTTCATCATTCACGCTGTGCACGCAACAAGAGCACCCCTTCCCTCCAAGCCCTAGCAGGGAAACGCGTTGTGGCGTCCCTGTTAGGCCACAGAAGCTTAGTAGCTCTGTGTTTTCTTGCACTCTCACAGGTGAGCCGCTAGGGCTCTTGTCTCCATCATCAACGCCACCCAGTAGAGCGTGCGTGTAGGAGTGGTAGTCCTGAGTGGGGGCTTGAGCCAGTTGCAGAAGTGCTCGCGCACCAGGATGGTGCCACTGTAGGTAGGGTGTAGGGATGCAGGTTCGAATTCGCACGAATTTGCTCGAATTCGAATTCGCCCCGAATTTGCACGAATTCGTGGACCGCTCCGAACTCGAATTCGCAACTTCAAATTTGAATCCTCCCTGATTCGCTTGATTGAATCCATAGGCACGTACAATTTACCTTCTAGGTGCAATTCACCTGTTTACATATGGGTATGCCACTACCCAGTACCACATCGCATAAAAGATTTCCCAAAAGCTTCCGTAACCTTGCAATTTTTGTTGTTTGTTGTTGCTTGCATTTACCATGCTCAAGCGATTTGACGATTTGACAAAAAAAAGAAAATCAAAACCAAGAATTCCAAAGTTCCTTGATTCTTTCAAATGCCTTTTTGGAAAAGAAGCAGCAACGAAGCATGCAAGATCACCAATCCACACACAAACCATCACATGTGAACCACTTGTTCACCTCCCCCCCCATGGGGGGCTTTTAATTGGGGGGCCGGGGAATGGGGCCCCGCCCCCCCCTAAAAGCAGTCCTTATGCCATTATATACAGTCCGCGCGCCGAAACGAAACATACTTCAAAAGTCTACGATGCAGCCCCTCTAAATGACCGCCTCAGAGAGCTGATTCGCACTGTCATATTTGTTTTGATCCATCATGGCTGTTTTGCAGAGTTAGGACCTTTACAAGGTTTTAACTTGTTTAACAGCATCCACTAATTCCATATAACCTAGGGATGCGATTTGAAGGTGCACCAGCAAAGTTGAGGTGCCGAACAACACTATATATAAGCCACAGGCCCCAAATCCCAAGAAATCTATTGGCCATATTATTTATTTGCTGTGCACGCGTGCATTTCGCAGTCGCCGGCATTTGCGATCTTTCATTTTGACTGTTCAAAGTGAAATCGGGCTACAGTGCACGAAATTTCGATCTAAGACCAGTTTTATAAATGATTCCAAAAGCTTCGTCTTGCTGTATAGTTGAAAAACCGCCGTCATTTTGTTTTGGCACCGCTTTTCGATTTGAAGGTTTTCAGCGCATACAGCCGCCTTCACAAGCTCAAAAATGAAAAGAGTACCCCCAAATTGACCGAAATTGCCATTCATTTCGTCAAAATCCAATACAATAGGCCCGAGTTATGAATATGTCAATTTTATGCTATTTGCAACCTGTGTCGCTAATCTTGCCAAATGCACCCTCCCTGTCTTTGCGCTGCTAGCTTAAACACAAGGCAAAGGAGTGTTTTTGCTCTTGTTTGTCACCGCCTGGCTCCACTTCCGACATAGAAAGGTGACCCGAAAACGGCTGAAAACGTAATAAGGCTTTTCTTTTGATGGTGCTTCGCACCAGCAAAGGAAAAGCCAGACCAAGCACGAAAGACGAAGGATTCATTTAATGCTACTTTTCCACACCCTCCACAACATATCATGTATCATTGCTTCATTGCAATTTCCTCAACATGCTCATCGTTGTTTGTGATAAATACTTGATCATGCATGTGCATATTGTGTAATTTGACTTCCACGTGCGACATATACCTTTCAGAGGCGATCGCAGCCCGCACACTGCCCTTCCCCATCTTGTGGAGCCCCCCTCCACTTGTTGCCCTCATTGGGCCTTCATTCATTGCATTCTTGAATTGAATCGTTGGACTTGAAGTCATCTAAGAGAGAGCATACACGGCACCGGGAAGGGTAAGGAGGGTACCGCTGTCAAGGATATGCAAGGGCTACAAGGGGCTATGTACATAGCTTATAGGGAGGTTGGAGCAGTTCTGGGTGCCCAGGGCCTCACTGCGGCTGCGTCGGGCTGCTCTCGGCTGCTTCTCCTTCCACACAAGCCCGACAGTGCGTGGTTGCCAAGGGGCAACACTTTTTGACTGTCAAAAACTAGAAAACAAAAGTCGAAAATCAAAAGTTCGGGACGGGTTTTCCTCCAAACTGGTGGACTTCTGGGGAGAATGGAGGGTACCGCCGTGTTCGGTGGAGCTAGGCGGACACAGCGGTGTGTTCAAAACGCAAAAGTAAATTTTGTTTTCGAAAACGAGTACGCAGGCACCGCACAAGAAAATCAACGGCTCAATCGAAGCAGATTCATCATAGTTTTCATTGTATCAAGTCCGAAAAAATATTGCATCCCACAGTTCAAAGTTCGTTTTTCATCTGGAGTAAAGACGGCGCACGCGTGATCATTTTGCCGTCCCCTGCGAATTCGCAGCGCGAATTCGCCCCGAATTCGCAGTACTAAGAATTTCAGGCCGAATTCGCAGCGCATTCGCGCTGCGAACGAATTTGCAGCGAATTCGGCGAATTCAAATTGAATTCGCTGCGAATCTGCATCCCTACTAGGGTGTGTAGAGTAGTGGTGTCTCCTGTTCCGCGTGCTTTTCCACGTGGGCAGGGGAGTGCGTTAGCTTTTGGCCTTTAGCAAAAATGGGCGTTTTGTATGCCCTTAGCACACTTGGCCACCCCTCCCCTCTAGTAGGTGGGGCTTTTGCCGTCTTCCCCCAAGGATAGGCGCCACCACAGAAATTGGGCGCCATAGGAGTGGTAATAGTACCTGATTAGGACCTTCGGTCCGACGTCAGCGAAGCCCGGTCTCCGGGAGCCACGCCGGGGAGAGAAGTGAGACACACCCAGACATACGTAGCACACATAGAGGTATGGTAAACCCTGTAAGGAAGGGTAGAACCCCATGGGTCAGGGCACAGACAGGGTCAGTGCAGTGCTCAGTAAGCAGTAGTCTGTGAAAAGCCAATGGCCTTCGGCCAGGGAGTGGTTGTCACGGGGGGCTAACGGTCCTGTCCTGCGATGCAATGCGGGGCAGCTGTGACAACTGCTCTTACACCCATACACAGGCATGTCTGCACAAGAGTGCTCGCTGCACCTGTGAGGTTAGAACACAGTCAGTAGACTGACACAGGGAAATTAGTTTCGCTTTTTACGCTGGGACATAGTCTCAGCACGGGTTAGTAGCTGCCCCTAGTTGTTCTCAACGAGGTAGGAGCGGAAAATAGGGTTGATATTCCCATCTGGTTGTATGCTGGCTCACATAGGTTCCCAGGTCGCCTCAGATAACCCATAGCCATCCCGCAGGGTTAGGAATTTCCAGCCCTGTTTATACTCGTGGCGAGCAATACCTGCAACCACGTAGTAACCATCGACTGCCATCTCTTCGGCAGTCATCTCTTCGAGTTCGTCTGCGTCCTCTGGACTGGCAGTATTCTCTAGGTCTATACGCTCGACCTCACTGTCGCTGAGGCGCCACTCGTCCCAAGACAAATCGTCAGGGGAGTGATAGTGCCTCAACTGTTTAGGTGCACACAGCAGTTCACCACCTAGACGCGGACTGCACCTGACATGGATCCTGTATCCATCTATCCAGATGATACGATAGGGTCCAAAATAAGGGTCCTGTAGGCAGTTACGTGGCCAGGAGGGTAGGCGTGAATGGTGAACCAAAACAAGGTCACCAACCTGGAAGCTGGCAGGTCGCCGTAGGCGGTTCCGTCGGCTCAGTTCACGGTCACGAATGTGTCTCAGGTTAGTCCCAGCCTGGTTAGCCAGAGATTGCTTGTGTTCCAGCCAATCTCCCACAGGGCTCTTGAAGTCCTCAGGAAAGGGGGCCTCCAAAGAACCATGCAGGTCGTCCTCCATGGAACAATTCGTGGGGGGTGAAACCCGTAGAGGAGCTCCGCTGTGAGTTCATGGTCAGCACTGCCCAGGGCACTAGGCGTACCCAGTCCTTGGTACGCTCCTGTTTCATCAGGATTCTTAAGTTTTGCTCCACCACACGGTTCTGTCCCTCACAGAGAGGGTTAGACATGTGGGTATAGGGCACACCTGTGGTTACCTCCACGTTGAGGGCATTTAGCACTCATTTGTACCACCCAGTGTCACTGCGGATGCGTACATCCTCATCACAGTGCACCTGGTTAGGTGCTCCATAAGGTTCGAACCATTGTTCGACCAACAGTTTCACAGTCTGCTCACCTGTGATTTTCTTATTGCAAGGGAACACACGGGTGAGGCGAGATAGGCCACAGGTTACCACTAGGCAACTATCATAGCCGCCGAAGCGTGGTAGGCCGTGGATGAAATCCACGTAGAGAAGAGAGTTAGCACAATAGGGTATGGGTAAGCTGGAGATCAGGCCCCTATCCCCACTGTCGCTCTGCTTGCTGGCATGACAGCCACAAGCATCCACAATGGTCTGCATACGCGACCTCAGTTCAGTCAGGGTTAGACTAGAGTAGAAACACTCACGGAAGAAGTCCACTGAGCGATTAGCGCCAGTGTGACAAGAACTGAGATGGGACCACTGTAGGCACCCATCCAGTCGTGCCTCTGGCACCACAATTTCGTCCTCGTAGAAGAGGTACTGATTGTTTTTATACCACTGGTGCCCGTCAACGACATGGGGTTCGAGACCAGTGCTGAGGGTTTGGAGTATTTCTTTATACTCTGACTGATAGTCGGTTAGACTCCAACCCTCCAGGATACCAGCAGTGCGCATGGACAGGTCAAGCTGGACATCTGGAATGCCTCTTTGGCCAACGCTTCAGAGCTCTCACCTAGGAGGGCGTCGAAGTTATTACGCGAGATGTAGTCAGCCATTTTGTTCTTTATACCTGGTATATGATGGATGGTCAACCTGAACTGACTCAGGTATCTCCACCATCGTTTTAGTTTCGCTTTTTCAGGAGGCGGGCCCTTCTGAAATGTCTTCACGGGCTCTTGGTCACAGAGCCATACAACAGGGTTAGTACCTAGAAGACGGGATTGGGAAGAGAGCACGAGCATCCCAGCCAGGAGTTTCTGGTCCTAGGTACTGTAGTTGGATCGTGCTTGATTCCACTTCCAGTTCCAGTGCCCCAGAGGCACCAAACGCCATTCATTGGCGGGATAGTCATGCTTCAGGGTTCCATCGCGGTTCAGACCTTAAGTGTGAAACTGGCAGTGCGACAACTCATTGGGGTTAAGCTCCTGCCACTGGTATAGGGTACCACCCCCCCCTACGTCACACGCATCCGTGACGAGTATTATCTCGCCCTTAGGGCGGGGCACCCCCAGGCAGTTGGTGGAAGATATTTTCCTCTTCAACTCCTGGAAACAGGCCTCCTCCTTGTCGGCCCACCGCCGAGGGTTGGTCTTCTTTATGAGGTCAGTCAGGGGGGCTAATGAATACGTAAAATTGTGGATATGGCGTCGGTAAAAATTGCAGGCGCCAATAAAACTCCGCACATCGTGTAGACCCTTCTTAGGGTCATCACATATCTGCATATCCTGTAGGGGCTGCATCTTAGACGCGGCTGGTTTCTACCAGCCATACCCCACGTCAAACCCTAGGTACTCCATCTCCTCTCGCATAAACTCACACTTCTCAAGTTTGATGCGGAGATTGTTTTCCTGACAGACGGTAAAAACCTCTTGCAGGAGGAGGATATGATCCTCTTGGGTATTAGTACCCAGGCTCACGTCGTCGATGTGGGCCTCCATCTCAGCCCCGCGGGAAACCAGTTCCTGCACAAGGGGTCTGCGTCTCAGGATATATAGGATTTTGTTCATCAGCTCCGGAAAGAGAGCAGGGGCATTCGCGACACCAAAGGGCAGGACCTTCCAGCGGAAGACACGGCCCTTAGGTGTTACAAAGGCGAGCAAATCCTCGGCTGCTCGGGTTAGGTCCACTTGCCAGAAGCCACTGCGCTTATCCATCTTGGTCTTGAATCGACACTTAGCGATTCTCTCCAGGGTGTTCTCCATGTTGGGGATACTCCCTGAGTGGTTCTGGGTCTTTTTATTGACCTCCCCATAGTCAACGACCAAGCGCATAGCAGTGGACCCAGGTTTAGCAACCAGAAAACAAGGGCTACAATGGCGGGGGTAGTCCCCGTGCTTATACTCCTTGACGAGGCTAGCATCTATACACTCTTGGATCTGGCGTTCGATCTCGTCGATTTTGTCTTGTGCAGCGGGGTATGGACGCCGCCTCACTACCGACCCTTCAAACTCTGGTTTGAGTTTGAGGTCCATCTGGACCAGTTTCTTACAAGACAGGGGTGGGGGCAACGCTCCAAAAACCTCCTGATACTTGTGGATGAGCTTAGTGAGACGGGGGTCGAGATTCATGCTCTCCACCTTCTCGGAAAAATCCTCCTCAGCACGGAGGTTACTCTTCCCTTTATCCTCCTTTTTTATACGCCCCACCGTTTCGGGGGGCAACTCATCCTACCAGTCCTGGCGTTCCTGGGCATGGTGGAGGGAGTATACCAGAGGGGTCTCAGGATCGGGGAGAGTCCTCTCTTCATCATCCTCCTCGGACCAAATAGAGGTTTTCCAGGTCGTCTTGAGGAGGTCCAGGCGGGTCCTTCGCTCGATACCCTCAGCTTTAGCCCACAGGACCTGCTGTAGTTCCCGCACGTCATACCAAGAGACGGGCATGTTATTGGGTGAGGGTTTAGCGCCAGGTACCAGACCTGAGGGGCCATCAGTGGCCCTCATAGAGAACACGGCATGATCATTAGGCCCACCAGGGGCGGACTCGCCGAGATCCACCTCTTCCATGAGCAACTGCGCTGGGAAGCGCTATGCTTCAGTGTCACAACCTCTGGGTCGACCGGGGGTATTACACTGGCGATATCGCTCAGGCGGTCGTCAGCATCAGCCAGCGGAGTAGAGACTGCTGGTGTCTCCAGCTCATCGGGGCACTCACCACTCGTAGTGCTAACCGAAGAGTACTCATATCTCTTCTTGAGATCATGGAGGGTAAGGCCCTTGTTTTCGGCCATCAACTCCTTGAGTACAACCTGATCAAGGTCACTCACCTGCACGGGTTTTAGAGCACCATCTACGATGGATAGGAAACTGCCCCATTCAGGGGCGGGCATGGTCTCCTGAGAGTCCTCAGGGACTTAGAGGGGACGGTTGGGCAGTTCAGTCCTTCCCACGGTCATACGGTCCAAGAGGCGCCCCCAAAAGGCGTCTTCACCTGTGGTGCCCCAGTCGGGGGTGCACAGGACCACTCTCGCTCCTTCGAGGGCAATTTTGGTAATCACCTTGGCGAGCTGGGAGAAGGGGGGGTTTGCGTAGCACAACCCTATTGATTTCCAGTAAAAGCGGTACGCATTGTTTAGGTTCCGCGAGCAGTAGAGCTGCATCAGATGCTGCTCTTGACTCGCGAACAGTTCTACCTGAATTTCATTCAGATCCAGTTGCAGGGCGGCCAGTCCATTTTCCAACACTGGCTGCACCAACTGATAGTTCTCAGTTCTGTAAGACCGGTTCACGTAACGTAGACCGGATTCTTTTAGACCTGACAGCTCCAGAGGGACAGAGTATAGGCCACTGCCAAAATCGCAGTGAAGGGCGTAGGGACGTTGCAAGGACAGCAACTTCACCTGGGGGTTGAAGCGCAGAAAATCAGTGCCAATGAGAATGTCAAAGGCGTCGGTGTCAAGCACTTTGCAGTGCTGCGTTATCTCCTCATCGCCCAGACATACAGTCACATCAACCCCCCCCAGGGAACCGATGGTCTGACAATCCCCTACCCTTATGGCCACTGTTTTGGTTTTCCGGATCTTGGCTTGTTTTAGCAATCTGCGGGCCGCGATTGAGAGCGTGGCGCCCGTGTCCAAGACCGCTTTGTAAACCAAATCACCTATTTTGACGGTGATCCAGAAAACCAAATCTTCTTCCTCGGAGCCGCCCCCCTATTCCCCTTCAGGGAATTTCACTTCAAAGCCCACCGCCTGCAGGCACTTAGTGAAGCGGTATGGGGTGCTTCACCCATACCCGCTGAACAGCCTGTGGCGCTCTTCGCCAGGCCGGATCAGGAATTTACCTGCTGATGCTACGGCATCTTGATTTCTGTGGGATTTCTGTAAAATACCCCAGAAATCGTCATTTTACGTCTTTTCTGGACTGGCGACGACAGTCGTCGCCTGCGCGACGCAGCTCCAGATCGAGAATTTAACTCTCGATTTCTAAAGATTTTAGGCAATTTTATTATTGTTTTATCGTTTTTAGGAATAAAAGATTATAGCGTGACCTTTTTCGCGGCGTTCCGCGAAGGTCCATTTTTGCGAAAAGTGGCGCGTTCACGCATTTTTCAAAAAATGCTGAGGCGATTCCAGGAATCGCCCAGACGCCTATGGCGTAGCCCAACAGTGGGCCTTTTCATATGTAGGTTGAATTGGCACAGAAACGCGTCGCGTCGCTTACGCTACGCGTTGGGGGGAGACACGCAAAATGAGTGTTTTTGACTCAAAAATCACTTTATTTCGTTGTTTTTCCCCCAAAAACCACTGGTTGGCCCAGTTTGGGCAGGATCTCAGTGGAGATCCTGATGGCGACGCCTCGTAGCCGTCAGATTTTCTGATGGCGGCGACGCCGTCGCCTTCATTTCGTCTTCTTTTTTATGCTATTTTATAGTATAGAATTGTTACACATACATTGTACATGTCAACGCATTTATTTTGCATAATTATTGTACATATACCTTCTCTTTGTCCATAGACGCCAGATTGTGTCCGCGGACGCTCCCCGTGGGGTGAGCAAGGATTCCAAGACCATTTACGCAACTCCAATGGTATCGAAGTTTGGAATAGATTTCATGTAGTACTTGGAGAGGTTGGGGTGATGGGTTGAAGGATTTTCAATTTTTCAATTTCAATTTCGATTTTTCTGTGGACGCACGGACATCACCCCCACCGAAAATGCTTCAAAATGGTCTTGCCGCTGTCCGCGTGGTTCACTGGAGGACCTGTCGATGAGCTCCCACAACGTCGAGACCGACGCCTGCTGCCTGGTTTTCGACAACTCCCGCAGCGCAACAGACTGCAGCCTAAGGTATTGCACTGGTGGAAATACAGTGCAAGAAGGGACGCCTGGGCCAAGACTGGCCCCCAAGGCAACAGCAGCGACGACGACAGCCCTGAGATCAGCTCCAGGAGCTCCTGCGACGACGACGACGATCCCAGCAGAGGTCTTCAGGAAATCTGGACCCTGCAGCAGCTTGACAAGTGGGATGGATGGTAAATCCCAAGAGCAACGACAGCAGGTCGCGCGGAAAGCGCCCCGCGTCCACCAGTAACCGAAGCAGGCGCGTTAATTCGTCGCCTTGGGTTGGTTGACCCTCCGGGAGGTCCCTTCCTACATAGGCGTGGGGCGCCTTGGGTGAGAAATTACCCTAAATCCCCCAAATCAGGTGCGTTCATTCGTCACCTTGGGTTGGGAATCGACCCTAAAAGGCACGAGGAATTCGTCGCCTTGGGCAGGAAATGGCCCTAAATTCAGGCTCGGTGGAAGGCCTTGCCTTGGGTTTGACCCTAAATAATTTTTTCCGAATTTTCCGAATTTATTGAATTATTGATTTCCATGCCCATGGAGAAAAAGGGCCAATATGTGCACCTAAGTGCCATCAGTCAGGGCGGAAGGCCCTGCAGCGCCCCTGGTCTGGTCACCAGAGGCTACGAGGAGTGCCAGGGACCAGTGTTGTCGCCTGAGGGGCAATTGCCCTATGAATATCTCAAGATCAAAAAAAAAAAAATTTAATTTTTTTTTACATGTGTGTGGTGCTCCCCCCCATGTAAATTACTCACGAAGCCCCTCCCCCCCCCACTGTTCTGATGAATCAGTATTGAAACCAGGACACTGCAGGGGTCAGAGCGCCTCCTTGGCCTTGCCTTCCTTTGGATATAGGCAAGGCTTCTAAGGAGGGGGGTGAAGCGGTATGGGGTGCTTCACCCATACCCGCTGAACAGCCTGTGGCGCTCTTCGCCAGGCCGGATCAGGAATTTACCTGCTGATGCTACGGGATCTTGATTTCTGTGGGATTTCTGTAAAATACCCCAGAAATCGTCATTTTACGTCTTTTCTGGACTGGCGACGACAGTCGTCGCCTGCGCGACGCAGCTCCGGATCGAGAATTTAACTCTCGATTTCTAAAGATTTTAGGCAATTTTATTATTGTTTTATCGCTTTTAGGAATAAAAGATTATAGCGTGACCTTTTTCGCGGCGTTCCGCGAAGGTCCATTTTTGCGAAAAGTGGCGCGTTCACGCATTTTTCAAAAAATGCTGAGGCGATTCCAGGAATCGCCCAGACGCCTATGGCGTAGCCCAACAGTGGGCCTTTTCATATGTAGGTTGAATTGGCACAGAAACGCGTCGCGTCGCTTACGCTACGCGTTGGGGGGAGACGCGCAAAATGAGTGTTTTTGACTCAAAAATCACTTTATTTCGTTGTTTTTCCCCCAAAAACCACTGGTTGGCCCAGTTTGGGCAGGATCTCAGTGGAGATCCTGATGGCGACGCCTCGTAGCCGTCAGATTTTCTGATGGCGGCGACGCCGTCGCCTTCATTTCGTCTTCTTTTTTATGCTATTTTATAGTATAGAATTGTTACACATACATTGTACATGTCAACGCATTTATTTTGCATAATTATTGTACATATACCTTCTCTTTGTCCATAGACGCCAGATTGTGTCCGCGGACGCTCCCCGTGGGGTGAGCAAGGATTCCAAGACCATTTACGCAACTCCAATGGTATCGAAGTTTGGAATAGATTTCATGTAGTACTTGGAGAGGTTGGGGTGATGGGTTGAAGGATTTTCAATTTTTCAATTTCAATTTCGATTTTTCTGTGGACGCACGGACATCACCCCCAACGAAAATGCTTCATTAGAGTGCCAGTTGAGGCGGCGCTTCTTGGCGTTCTCATTTCCCTGGTCAGCGCCACCGGCTTTTGGGGGTAGAGGGTACGGTTCGCTTCTCCCCAGGCTGCTCACCCTTGGGGTTGGGGCCTGGTTTTCCACCTGTGGGGGGTGCGGAGTTTCCTTGCCCTCCTCCAGGGTTACCTCCACCGGGAGTTCCCCCAGGGGTACTGCCTCCCCCCCCCTTACGGGCGTTCTTACGCCGTTCTTCCTCGGCCTTCTTTAGCTTCTCGGACTCGCGGCGTTTTTTGTGGCACTCATCCTCGTAGTGCCTCCTCTTGCTGCAGTAGCCACACGTGATAGTGCAGCGGAAGTGGTCCTGGTGTTTGACCTCCTGACCATCCTTGGTCTTCTGCGTCCGCCGCAACTGGAGCATACAAGAGCTGCGTCCATCGCAGTCAGGGGCGTGACATGGTCCCCCCTTGTCGTCCGTAGGCTGGCGATAAAAAAGATTGGGGGCTCCCTTGCCTTTAGCGGGGGGGGTCTCCTTAATATGCTTCAGTTGCCCTCCCTTACCCTTCCCAGGGTTAGAGTGGGGTTGCGGGGACCTCCCTCCCTGAAGCTCTTCAGCAGGGGCCTCCCTCCGCAGATGTTTGCGCAGGTATTTATCCATGTGAGAGTCGTTTTCTCTCTCCATGGCGAGTTGGATCAGAAGATCGACCAACTCATCGTAGGAATGAGTCCGGGATTTCCTCTCGGACGTCTCCTTACAATTCTCCCACGTCCTGGGAGGAATTTTACCCACGAGCCACAGATGAGGCTCGGTAGGCCCGTATGAGGAGGGGTTCATCCTCCCCATTAGCTCCTCCAGCTGCGCCACGAACTCAGAAATACGGGCAGCTGTGGGGAACTCAGGAAGTGGGGGTAGTTCCTCTATCTCCGTACGGACACTGAGGTCCGTTTCGTAGACTGGGTACATTTGTTCCAGTCTTTTAAGGAAGTCTCCCCAACTGGAGCTCTTCCTGATGGCAGTTTTCACCTGCCGCTGAATGAACTTTTTCTTGCAGGACTTCTTGATGAGCGTGCACTTGGTCCGGACATCAGCATGTTGCTGTCCGGTGAGGAGTAGAAACTCCGAAAGCTCTTCGGCCCATTCGGGCAAGTTTTTAGGATCGAACTCAGGGAGCTCGATCTGAAGGTTCGCTGTGGCGATGCCCTTCGTTCCCCGACCTGGTACACCAGTGTCACCTTTTCCACCTGAGGAGGGTGAGGGGTAGACAGTGGCAAGTGGCGCCAGTGCAGCCAGCCCATAGTCCTCCATCTCAGCCTCAGTAGAATCCCCAATAGTGCACACAGGAACAGTCCTCACACGAGGATGGAAAGGGCTTGGACAAGTGTCCAAGGGGGTGCTGCGGATCCCTCTGCAGCTTTTCACGCCCCGGGTCAGGAGTTCAACGCCCGGGGACATCGTCGAGGGGGGCTTCTTCAGTTCAGACAGCCCCAGTTTAGCCTTGAGTGCTGCAGACAGTGCACTCACATCAGGATCTTCATCCCCAGCCCCCAGAACCCAGGAAAGGAGTTCCATGGTCTCATCCAGACCGAGTCTAGGGGCAGCCATACGTGAAGGTAAACCTCTTTCCACGCGCACGGGTTCAGGGCACACCCCACGAGGCGAAGGTGGTCTTGGCCTCGAAAGCAATGACGGGGTAGGTTTCCTAGATATCCAGTCCACCTCCAATTCTGAGGAGTCATTGGACGTCGTGGCGGATATTTCCCCATAAGGTGCTTCGAACCCCTCATTCCACGTGGTGCCGAACATGGGATACGCCTTCATCGGTTCTTTCTCCTTCTCCTGCTTTCCCGCTTTTCTCCAGGCTTCCAGTTTGGCGGTGGCGACCTTCTCCATCGCGGCCTGGGCTTCAGGATCAGGGGCATCCTCAGAAGGATGTAAGGAAGATACGACAGACAGGAGGGCAGCCGCCATCGGATCCCTCCCTTCGAGGCTTCTGAGGCGTTCCTGGGTTAACACAGGCGCCTCAGGGGCTTCTCTCATATATTTTTCTTCCGCCCCTCTTGCTTGATGCTCTCCGCGCCAGCCAGTAGTGTCCACAACGACTGTATCATCTCTTCCGCTCAGGGACATAGCCCTGGAAGGTCCTGCTAGAGGCCCCGCCGTTGGCTGGGACCTGATTGGCAGGGTCTTGGCGCTCAGTGTAACTGATGGACGTGACATTGCTCAATACGCTGTGGATTTCTTGTGCTTTAGCTTGGCGAGGGTGTTGCACTCTGCTACCAGAGAGAGTTTTTGGTATCCCTTGCTTGTTGTTGATATTGAAAACGTTGATTGCTTTTCAAAAGATGTTTCCCCGAAACTGCAAAAAGGTAAAGTCCACGAACAAGGAACACCACAAACAGGATCAAAGTCAGAATTGTGATAGTATTCTTCCAAGTGAAAGCATTGTAAGCAAAGAGGGGCTGCATATAGACAAATGAGGAATCAAATATGCAACTCAAATGGTTGTATAAACAAAACAAATGATTTTAGCCTCCAAGATAGCACCAAGCACTTCATGTGCACTCATTTGGATGAAATGGAGTTAGTTAGGAATCTGGGGCATAGGAGTTAGGTCAGACACAGGAAATGACTTGGCCAAGCAACTGAATTCAGAAACAGTTACAATCTGGAACCACAATAAGTAGTAAAAACCTTTGAGTATAGGGGTCCTGAGGTGGGAGACCACTAGGCTTAGCCTACAAGGCCCAAGGCACGAAGTGCCTACTTTATTTCGGTATAGCCTCCATGAGGGATGATACCTCCGCTCCTTTGAGTGGTAGGGGTGAACTTCATGGGGGAGGTAGGGTCTTAACCCTAGTTGCTGAGAAAGTGTACTTAAAGCTTCATAAGAGAAACAAAAATGTTTAAGTGTTAGTCTCAGCACTTCCTTAGGCAAAAAAGGGGGCTGTAGCCTGGATCAAGTACCCCAAGAAAGACATGGTAGTGACTTTTTCTGACTGTGGGTCTCAATGCATCTGGACCACCCTCACAACGGTCAGTACGTTCGACCTGAGAAAGGTGTGTACCATCAACGAGGCGTGGGTTCCGTTTCTGCATTGGTGCGCAACACCTTCTCTTTTTCTGTTCCTTAGCCACGGACATGCGCAGCCGCAAAGAGGTTGCTGCACTTGGAAGGCCTGCCCTGAAGGTGTCTCTTGGTACATGGGGCTATTGGCGGGAACTTGAAGGCAAAAGTCGCGGTCCATAGCCGGCATGGAAATCCATGATTCGCGCACCACTGTAACAGGAGGCAGAGAAAGGCAAACCCACCCCCATGAAGATCCTCAATGTCCAAAGACTCCTGGGTACAGAGGTTACCAAGAGCCGTGTGGTCCCCCCAGCTGCTGGCGTTACTGGTGACTTCAAGACAGTGGAACAGCAGGATCCATTACTGGCAAGTCAAACTATCACAATTCAGGCGACCCGGGTTGCAGCTCTGGCCCACGAACCCCCGAAGCGGTTTATGGAGATTGACAAGAACCCGATGGTCATCAACCGCGACATATTTGAACATCTTGCTCCTGAGACGATGTGCGAAGCCTGGCTGTATGAAGAGATGGCGCGTGCTGATACACTTCTGTGCGGTTCCCAAACTGTTGTTGACAACATGTACGACGTGCTGGAAACGGAAACAGAGAGGTGTCTGAACGATTATTTCAACCCGCCACGCATGGCTAACATGTTGCGTATTCCCATCTTCAGTTGGTCAACCAAACCGAAGCCAGCAGGGGATCCTACACTGTTCGACGTTTGCTGGATGCTGATTTTGTCACCGGATAGCTGGACAAAAAAATTATAATTTTGTCATTGCGTCCTTTCTTTGCGCGAGGCCTCGCGCAATAACTTCTCCCTCTTTGCAGATTCCGAATTATCTGACGTTTGGACCTACTCATGTACAGGAGATGGTTGACACTGAATTTGGCGGTCCCCTTCCGATAACGCATGTCATGTGGTATTCCGACACTCACCTCCATTACCTGAAGGGCGATAAGGGCTTCAAGCCTTCGTTTGTGTTCATTGATCATCAGCCAGACCTGGTGTGCAAGATTGCTGCAATCGAGCCGGATTCTCGCATGTACCTTCTTGGTGTCTCCACCGACAGTCTCTGCGATTGCATCAACAGAGTGCAGAATCAGTTGAACCACGACTTGACACAAGGGTCGAAACTGGACGAGTCTTGTGATTGGGACCAGCAAGCCAACTGGACGAACTGTGGTGTTCCCCTTTGGGTTCGCGATGACAAGTTGGGTTCTGATGCATTGACGCTGAAGGAGGAAGAGACTGTTCAGAAGGGTTAAGCTGCAGAAGCACAGGCCCCTGCAGCAAAGCGGAAGTCACCTGGTGAGGAACCTGCCCCGAAGAAGAAGAAGACTGCTTCCAAGCCTCAGGCAGCGAAGTCGGGTACTGGTGAAGAATCCGTCGAGAGCGATGGGGATGAAGAGGAGGAGAGCGAGGAGGAAGAGGAGGAGGAACTGCAGGTCTCCGAGGGCAAGGCAGCAAAGAAAGCGGCAGCGAAACGGAGGCCCGAGGAAACCGGGGCCAGAGCTCCATTCAAGCAGCCAGCTCGTCAGTCCCAACCAAGAGGCGAGCCTGCAAAGCCACCGCCAAAGGGTAAGACGTCCGTTGCTAAGGCTATGGGTTCTAAGATGAAAGTTGTTCCGAAGAAAAAGTAATTTCTTCATTTGTTCTGATATATTATGTGCGAGGGCTCGCGCTATGCATTCCTCTTCGACGACCATTTTGCTGTCACCTTGTGCGGCACATTTTTCCCTGTGATGTATTTTATTGCGCTGTTGTGTTGGTGTTTGCGCGAGGCCTTGCGCAAAGAAGGGTGCCAAAAAATGATTCTTGTGGTGCTGCGTGCAACATGGTTTTCAAAAGCTCGTTTTGGAAAGGATTGAAAGCTCATGGGTATTTTCATAGGAAAGCATAAGTGGTAAAAGAAAGAAAAAGTCATGGTTTTCCGAAAAAAGTAGTGCATTTTTAGGGAGATAAACTATTTTCCGGGGCAGTCGGTTTTCTTTAAAATAAATGAAAATGGTCCAATTAATTGATTTTTGCTGCATTTTTGGTTTTTGTGTTTTCGGGTCCTCCATAAAAACTATTTTTTCGGAGTGCCGCGGAGAGGCACTTTTGGGCAAATTTTGACCATGCAACTTGAGCCGCCTAAGAAAGTGTGTAACTTCTCACAATGAAAGCGTTCCTTCAAGGAAAGGGACAGCTTGGGCGTGCAAAAAAGCGAGAGGGTAGGCAACATTTCCTTCAGCTTATAGAGGAGTAGACACAAGAGGGAAGCCCAAGAAAGGGCAATGCAACCATTAAAATACGCTCTCAAAGGGTGAACGATAATTGTACCCCGCTCTTTTCCCTTTCTCGTAAGATACCTATGACGATCATGCCAAAGCAACGGAAACGGGGAATAGGACGACTTCGGGTACCCGAGACGGCACAAATGTTGTGGTTTGTTTCTTGGAAACTCTCTTGTACTCCTGTGCCTCTTGTTTCTCGAAAATCCAAAATTCCAAATCGACAAACCTCGCAGGATCTTTAGACGGGGCACCAATACATAGACACTTCACAAATTCTAAGACAAAAACCCTGTCCAGAGATTGAGGTATCTTACAGCACTTCATTCACACAACTGGCATTCGATGCTTCTTAAGTATTCACAGGCTGCAGTGCGATTGCGACTGCGACTTGCGCGCTCGCTGCGCTGCTGCTGTTCGAAGCCATAACACTACCCCCCCCTTGAGACCTTGAAGAGGTCTCATTCCTCTGGGTGAGCGTCACATGGTCCATTGCGAAGGGGGGGCCCAAAAAAGTCTTTTGGACGTCGACATGTGCTGGCTATAGCAGCATTATAGTGGTCAAAACTCACACACTGAGGTGCAGTTCATGGTATACCCGTCATCAGCGCCTCATTCATACACCGTGTTCGACTGTGCCACGGCTGTGTCTTGGCGGAAGCTGCAGAAGACAACTTCGCCAGGCACACTGCACGGGCGCTGTACCAACAGCAAGGCTGTGGGCACGTCGAACCATAACATACCATAACGTTGGGCACGGCTATCGAAGCTGGGTGCCAGCAGACAAACAACCAACAGGCCTATACATCTGTCAATTCGACAGGACATATCAAGGCAGTCGACACCGTTAATGGCATCCAGACTGTCGAATCAGCCATTACTTGGCATTCAGACTGTCGAATCAGCCATTACTTGGCATCCAGACTGTCCAATCAGCAGTCCGTGCCCCACTCGAACGTGGATGAGTGATCCACCTGGAGTCGACATACTTCGTGCACTTCCTTCAGCGTCTGGACGCCAACCATGAACTCGAAGGTGTCATGACCCGTGTGGTGTCGACGAGTGTCACTTTAGAGGGCACGCTTCTCGATCAGGATACCAGATCGATGGTTGAGCAATCGAAGGTTGGGATCACCAGGCCGGTTGTCGACGGGGCACTTGTACTGGAATACGAAGACATGTTCACAGGCAAGCGCTCGAAATTGTCCCGGTCCCAATGTTTGTGCCTTGGTCGAATAGAAATCCCAAACGTTCGACAGTTTCCAAACGTCCTCGCTCCACAAATCCGTGCGATTGGTGACGTCGAAGGAGCACGTGTCATGTCGACCGGTGGACCATCGATAGGTTTCCTTCGAGCCAGTACCAGCGGCCATGGTGTGGTAGAATTGACCAGTTCGCGTATCGACTCGCCACCATGGCGTGTCAGCAATCGAAACTCGTCGAACAACGATGATGGCACTGACGTCATCGACTTCAGGGCCAAGGGCATAACGGTCAATGACCTCAAGCATGTCAGTTCGAGAACCTTCTTCTTGGATTTGACCGAGGTGTTGATGCACATTTTGGCCATCAGCGCGAGCGCTCTGCAGAGCGAATCGAACCGCTTCTGCAGTCACAAGGCTCGAAGCCGTGTCGACAATGACCATCATTTGCGCCAAGTGTTGGTGCTGGCACGGACATTTCGGCGTAGGACGTCCACCAACTCGCCTCGTTCTTGTAGCAGCAAGCGCACTCTAGATCTTTCTTCCGAATACATGATGTCTCTCGTTAGTTCATGGTGCACAGGCCCGGTTTGTCTGGAGCTGTGGATCGAGCATATCTCCGGTAGGTCCAGGGATGTAGGAGGGGAGGAGCTACAGGTCGTATGCGTCTGAGGGCCTGCAGCAATCGATCCGGATCCATGCATGAGTCTTCGAGGACTTCACGCTGCAAAGAAGTGAGGTTCCTCAGGGTGGAGTCGAAGGAACTCAAGGTACACAGGATCCTCCTCTAGAGCTTTGCTTGACTCCCAAGACCATGTGTCGTCATCCGGTACAGGAACGTGCGGCGCTTTTTAGATCCCACTCGACGTCTAGCCAAGATCTTTTTTTTTCCCACGGCGTTGGCCGCCACCCATAACGTCATCATCATTGTCCCATTGTGCATGTCACACCGTCATTACCGTATGTACATTTAAGTATGTACAGTGACCCCACTAGGAGGTGGTTCTGATGGTGGCCTGAGCTGAAAAAAATCCCAGAGGGAAGGAGAGAAGAATGGTTGAGGTGGTGGCAGTGATTGTGGGCGCATGGCAGGCTGAATTAGTGGCCTGTGTGGTGTTTTATTCCCCTCTTTGGTGTCCTGGTAGCTGCTTTGTGTGTGACCTTCGAGGGCAGGGGTTCAGGTTCATGGTACTGTGGCTTTCGCTTTGCGGCGGAAGAAAAGGATGTGCCAGGATCTTGACAAGTCGAGGAGATTCCCCGGTTTTGATAGGTGGCATTGGGAACTCCCACACTGGTTGTCCCTCTCGATGGATGTAGGGCTTTATGCTGTCTCGATTGAAAACTCGCAACCCATCGAAGGGGGCAGGGATGTCAGGTTTAACATTCTTGCCCTTATTCAATACCTCGAGAACTTTGTATGGGCCGCACCAGAAAACATCCAGTTTCCCTTTATGTCGATATTCCGGTACCAACACCCACCATCCTTCACCGACTTCAGGCACTCGAACGTGTCGGTCCATTTGTAGGACCACATGCACCTGGCGTCGACGTTCCTCGGCAACCATTGCACGCACAGAATCGAATGTACGCTCCGCTCGTTGCATGTAATCATTGACGTTTGATGGCCCATGTGCATGAGAAGTCATTCGGCGAAAATCCAATGGAAAATGGGGTGTTCGTCCCTCATCTATCTCGAACGGGGATAGCCGAAGGCCATTGGACGTCAGGTTGTTAAACTGAATCTCGGCGAACAGTAGGTTCACATCCCACTCGTTGTTACCAAAGATGCCGTGTGTACGCAGGCGCTGGAGGATCAACTGATTGCTGCGCTCCGCTAGGCCATTGCCTCGAGGACGGTTGGCTACCGTTTGGTGCATCTCGATCATGAAACGCTGAGCCAACTCCTTCCACGCTTGTGACTCGAACAGTTTGTCTCAATCGGAAACAATTTGTCGAGGGCATCCTTTCAGTCGAACCACTTCATGCAGGAACACATAGATAAGGTCGTCGGCTGTCATATGTTTCCGACAAGGGATGAACATTCCACGCTTGGAGAATCGGTGGACCACAGTCATGACGGCGTCATGGCCCCTTGTGGTCGGCGGCAATCCTGAAACCCAATCCATGGACACACTGTGCCATTTGGTGTCCGGCACCAGTAATGGTCTGGGCACTCTGGTGGTGTCGACTCGCCTTGACTTCGCCGCTTGACACACATCGCAACTCAGGATGTATCGCTCCACGTAATGTCGGAGGTGCGAACAAACGTAGTCGCGCTTGATCACTGCCATGGTTCGAAGTACACCCGAAAGGCCATAGAACTCCGACTTGTGATACATAGCCACAATCGAGGTCAGGAGGGTTCGAGGGACAAGCACACGTTTGCCCATCGTCGACAAATGGAAAAATTTGCCATCATCGAAGGACAACTTGGCATCGCGGAGTTGGTGTTGTGCCGCAGGGCTTCGAACGGCGACTTCGTAGATGTGCTTCGTACGTGGGTCTTCTCGATAGGCTGCTGCCCACACAGCTGTCGAAGTTAAGTCCTTGCACTGATAGTGTCGATGCACTCGGCGGTGTGTACCTTTAAGACTCGACGGGTACGGCGTGTTTGGCCCAACCTTAGGCAAGGAAACCGATTCTAATGTGCCGTCTCCGTGACGTCGACAGCGAATCAGTTCCGCCATAGTCGGAGCATATCGAAGTTCTTTGCCAAAGGTGACTCGAAGGGGGCGGTCCATGCTTACATCGGGAAGGTCGTCAGTGTCGGCAGGCCTGTCGGGCTCGTTGCCAGCATCATCGAGATGTATCTCTGGTTGGTGTGAATCCTCAGCCAGGATCTTGTCTGATGGTACTGGCTCCAGGTCCTCCGGCTTGACGGTTTTTGCGTTTGATGGCAGCGGCTCCAGGTCCTCTGGCTCGACGGCAGGGTCGGTGTCGAATTGGAGGGCTGGTTCCGCATGTTCGTCAGCATCAGGTTCCTTCCCCACGGAGCGTCCGCTTCGAAGCGAAACGTACAGGTGGTTGTACGGCTGGGGCCACACCTCGTCGTGTGAGAACGAGTCCTCGAGTACATGTAGGAACTCATCGACAGATTCTCCTTCCGGTGAAGCCCAATTGTCGACCAAGGGGATTACAAAGGCCCGTGTACGTGTAGCGTTCTCGATGTCCATGAACTGTCGTGAAGTCAGGCGGGAACAGGCGTCCGCTGCTGGATTCTCGAGGCCCGGTACATACCATAGGTTTGAGGTTGTATTCTTCGAGGAACTGGGACCAATGTGTTAGTCGTGGTGTCAGCGTTTGAGGGCATATCTTGAGATAACGAAGACTTTCGTGGTCAGTGTGCACGTGCACCTGCTGCAGTCCTCGAAATAGATGAAACCACTGCTTCAAGGCTAACACGATGGCCATCAGCTCCTGTTCTCGAATCGGGTATCCAGTTTAGTTAGATTTGGCACCCTCCTGAACAACAGCAAAGTAATGGGCTCATAGAATTGTAGTCTTCCAGCTTAGTCCATAGCAAAAAGGGACTATGAAACACAATCATTATTTACACTCATGTTCACTCCTTACCTCTCTTCCACTCTCACCATACAAATATCCCTCTGGTAGTAAAATACACCTAGTTAGGACTTACCTAGGAAGCACCACGTGCTCCCTGGTGTCGCCGCCAGGCGCCTCTCCTCTATCGATCTCTGTTCTCTCCTCTTGTGTTTGGGGCTTGGCTTAGCCCTAGGTATACTCTTGGGATCCCCCAATACATGAAACATGCTTGGGACCCACCAAATAGGCATAAAAATACATGTAGAAGTAGAGACAACCATGGAAAAGGGTTGTAGAGTAAATAGAGGTCCCTTAGGGGCCTTAGACTCCTTCGAAGGTAGTATGTGTGGTATCACTCACAAAATGAGTCGATCATGCATGACATGCATGACAATCCATGATGTCAAAAATGTGATCATCCAAATTCAAAGAGTTATGAAAAATGAATAGTATAACCTTCTTAGGAACCCATAAGAGTAGGGTTGTGGTTGTGTTAGTTCTGAGCGAAAGTGAGGTTTTGGGTTGGAATGTGAAAGACACATGCTAGGGCGCCAGCATGTCATGACACATGATGCATGACACATGACAAATGATGCATGAGGAATGATGATGATGATGATGGTGAATGATCTGAATCTGCTCTGAGTTCAAATAAAGTACACTCTGAGTTCAAAATATATACTCCATGGGGCTCAATCTCACTCCCCCCCCGACTGAAGCCCAGGAATTCAGGAGTAAATACTCAAAAAAATAGGCTGAAAAATGATGTTGTGGCCATAATCATATGCAGCCCTGTGCAATCCCTTAGCATTTACTATTCAGTCCAGAACTGGACTACCTTCAATACCAAGTATGGTCACTGCACCTCAGAACCACAGTAAAGAATGAGTGGAATGACTTCAGAAAGCATACTTGTGAGTTATCTTTCTTACTATACCACTCTTACCACAGCACAATAGGTGATTAGTTTGGAGCTAAAAATGCAAATATCAGAAGTTCCAGCAAGATTGTGCTCAAAGTGATATATAAAGCATGGAGAAGGCGTAGGAATCCTTAGGGAAGCCTTACATAACAAATGCAGATACCGATTTTTTGAAAATCAAAGTGAAATCGGCAATGAATAACGCTTGTAATGCACTTCAAAATGAACCGTAGCTGAGCTTCTAACTCGCCAGCAACCAAAACTTGAAAAAATATTTGGACACCTGAAAAGCGCAAAGTGTAGCGCTGGGAGTTCTGGCGACTCCCGTAACAGCGCGCGTCCGCCGTGTGGGACTGGGGGCGAAGCCTCCAAAGTCCAAAATCAAAGAGTCGGAAACGGGAAGAATAAATCAGACGCCATAGGGAGCAATGTGTAAAGAAAAATGTATCCGCAAAAACAAAGAGTCCGCAACGACGCGGCCACGGTATGGCACACGCGAGCACGCACCCACACCCACACCGCACACACCACGCAACACACCGAGCACGCGCACCGGTGAACAGGGGCCGGGAGGCCCAGGACACCGCACACGCAGCACCGCACACCGGACACCACACACACACCGCAACACACCGCGACACCGGAGAACACGAACCAAGTGTCCCAGGACACCACACGCACAACACAACACGCACCACACGAGCGCAAAAGGGCCAAACGGCACACGCAACACCACGCACAGGGCGTGCACACCGGTGAACAGGAGCCGGGAGGCCCAGGACACCGTGCACACAACACCACACACAGAGCGTGCACAGCGTTGAACACGAGCCAAAAGGCCCAGGACACCGCACACGCACCACCACACACAGAGCGTGCACACCGGTGAACGGGAGCCGGGAGGCCCAGGACACCGCACACGCACACAGAGCGTGCACACCGGTGAACAGGAGCCGGGAGGCCCAGGAAACCGTACACGCAACACCACACGCAGGGCGTGCGCACCGGTGAACAGGAGCCGGGAGGCCGAGGACACCGTACACACAGCACCACACGCAGAGCGTGCACACCGGTGAACAGGAGCCGGGAGGCCCAGGACACCGTACACGCAACACCACACGCAGAGCGTGCACACCGGTGAACAGGAGCCGGGGGGCCCAGGACACCGTACGCACAACACCACACGCAGGGCGTGCGCACCGGTGAACAGGAGCCAGGGAGCCCAGGACACCGTACACGCAACACCACACACAGGGCGTGCACACCGGTGAACAGGAGCCGGGAGGCCCAGGACACCGTACACGCGACACCACACACAGAGCGTGCACACCGGTGAACAGGAGCCAGGAGGCCCAGGACGCCGTACACGCAACACCACACGCAGAGCGTGCGCACCGGCGAACAGGAGCCGGGAGGCCCAGGACGCCGTACACGCAACACCACACACAGAGCGTGCACACCGGTGAACAGGAGCCGGGAGGCCCAGGACGCCGTACACGCAAAGCCACACGCAGAGCGTGCGCACCGGTGAACAGGAGCCGGGAGGCCCAGGACACCGTACACACAACACCACGCACAGAGCGTGCACACCGGTGAACAGGAGCCGGGAGGCCCAGGACACCGTACACGCAACACCACACACAGAACGTGCACACCGGTGAACAGGAGCCGGGAGGCCCAGGACGCCGTACACGCGACACCACACACAGGGCGTGCACACCGGTGAACAGGAGCCGGGAGGCCCAGGACGCCGTACACGCGACACCACACGCAAGGCGTGCACACCGGTGAACAGGAGCCGGGAGGCCCAGGACACCGTACACACGACACCACACGCAGGGCGTGCGCACCGGTGAACAGGAGCCGGGGAGCCCAGGACACCGTACACGCAACACCACACACAGGGCGTGCACACCGGTGAACAGGAGCCGGGAGGCCCAGGACGCCGTACACGCAACACCACACGCAGAGCGTGCACACCGGTGAACAGGAGCCGGGGGGCCCAGGACGCCGTACACGCAACGCCACACGCAGAGCGTGCGCACCGGTGAACAGGAGCCGGGAGGCCCAGGACACCGTACACGCAACACCACGCACAGAGCGTGCACACCGGTGAACAGGAGCCGGGAGGCCCAGGACACCGTACACGCAATACCACACACAGAACGTGCACACCGGTGAACAGGAGCCGGGAGGCCCAGGACGCCGTACACGCAACACCACACGCAGAGCGTGCACACCGGTGAACAGGAGCCGGGAGGCCCAGGACGCCGTACACGCAACACCACACACAGAACGTGCACACCGGTGAACAGGAGCCGGGAGGCCCAGGACGCCGTACACGCGACACCACACGCAGGGCGTGCACACCGGTGAACAGGAGCGGGGAGGCCCAGGACGCCGTACACACGACACCACACGCAGGGCGTGCACACCGGTGAACAGGAGCCGGGAGGCCCAGGACACCGTACACACGACACCACACACGGAGCGTGCACACCGGTGAACAGGAGCCAAGCGGCGCGCCACGCCACACGAGCAACCCGCCCCCGAAACGAACCCAGCCCACGCCGCCCTGCAGGAAAGAAACACTATGTCAGACCGCCAAGACCAACCGACCGGCCAAGGCCAACCCAGCAGGTACGAAGAGGGTGGGCAGGCAGGGCAGGCCGGTGAAGAGGGACAGAGGGACAAGGCGGGGAAAACGAGAAGAGGGGTCCGAACCCCCCCCCCCCCCAACGTGCACACACCCCACTGCCGCGCGCCGGGCCACAGCCGGGCACCAACAGGGCCCGCCATGGAGCCAAACGGGCCCGCCAGAGAGAGGGTGTGTCCCCGCGCCTGCGCAGCAGCACGCCCGGGCAAGGAGCGCGCGCCACACACAGGCCAAGCAGGGCACACACGCAGCACTGCACGCCAGCACGCACCACGGCACAAAAACACGACACCACCATGGCAAACACCCACACCCGACGACGAACGAGCCGCCAAGAACAAGTCCAAGCCCCGCAGTCCCCACAGCGCGACAGCCGCCGTCCAGATGGACCTGTGTGCGCCCGGCAGTGAACCCAGCCCCTGCCGGCTACGAACCAGCCGCCGTCCGGATGGACGTGTGTGCGCCCGGCAGTGAACCCAGCCCCTGCCGGCTACGAGACAGCCGCCGTCTGGATGGACGTGTGTGCGCCCGGCGGTGAACCCACCCCCTGCCGGCTACGAAACAGCCGCCGTCCGGACGGACGTGTGTGCGCCCGGCAGTGAACCCAGCCCCTGCCGGCTACGAAACAGCCGCCGTCCGGAGGGACGTGTGTGCGCCCGGCAGTGAACCCAGCCCCTGCCGGCTACGGAGCAGCCGCCGTCCGGAGGGACGCGTGAGCACCCGGCGCCACCTGCCGGACGGGCTACCGGACCACCAGGCCCGCGCCACCCGGAGGGGTGAGTGCTCAGTTATCACCACCACCAAGCACGCCCACCCGCCACCACACACCCAGGGCCCGTCATCAGGGCCACCCGCCGACACCACAACCACCAAGCAGTCCAGCCACAACCACCACCACCACCCGCCACCGGCCGCCCACAACATCACCAACAACACCCTCCCCCCCGGCAGCACTCGCGACGCCGTCGCCAAGCACACCACCATCCGCCCCACACCACACCTGCCACACCCCCACACTTCACGCCACCCACACCGGAAACCGCCCACACCACCGTCCCACCCTTACCACCGGCAGCACCGTCACCATCGACGTCGCCAGCGGCACCACCATCACGCCCGACTGCACCACGCGAACGACACGCCCACAACCAACACCCAACCCCAAACACCCACACCGACACCACCCACGCCGACCAGACCCCACAACACCCACGCAACGCACACACCGGCCACGCCCCACCAGACAACACAAACCACCACACGCACGGCAACAGCGCACCCGACGCCCGCAGACCCCCCGCAACCCGCGCCACGTACACACCAACACGCACACCCGCACCCGGCCACGCCCACCAAGCGCCCGGCGCACCGACCACCACACGCACAGGCAACCGCCCAACGCCGGCACCGACTCCGCGGGCAGACAGGCAGACAAACCACCCCGTCGGCATCACCAACAGCACCATCGCCCAAGCCACCACCTGCGGCACCAACGCCACCATCGCCCGTTGCACCAACGGCAAACCCCCCTCCGGCCCCCCACCACCTGTGCCCAACGCGTCACCTACGGCACACACCGGCCTCACCGTCACCCAGTGTATCGCCTACGCCACCCTCGCCATCGGCACCACCGACGACACCACCGCCCACAACACCCCCGGCAACACCCTACGTAGGGACAGTACCAGCGGCGCCACCAGCCGGCACACCACCTGCAGCACCCACATCAACATCGCCACCACCCATGACATCACCCACAGCGCCTTCACCATCGACGTCACCGGCAGCACCCTCACCGCCGGCACCACCAGTCGCGCCACCACCCACTGCACCAATTACAGCGGCCACCGGAGCCGCAGGCCCCCCCAGCGCCCGCCCCGTCACCTATGACACCAACAACGTCACCAACCCCGTCGCCGCCCGGCGCGTAACCCGAAGCACCCACGTCAACAACACAGACCCGTTTCGACGCCTACAGCACCCCCCCGTAGGCGTCACCAGCATCACCTCCACCCATTGCATCGCCCACGGTGCCCCAGCCCAACCCACTGCGCCTCCGGCGCACACATACCCGACACCCACACAAACCAACCACGCCCACACTGCCCACCACCCCATCAGCCCACGCCACGAACACACCCACACGCACGCCCACGCCCGGCCAGGCCACCCAGACACTAACCAGGAGCCGCAGCCACCCACGCAAGCGCCACGCCACCACTGCCGCCAACCACCCGCCGTCAGCCCCCCCCGGACCGGCGCCCTGGGAACCGGGAGCCGACACCGGCACACACCCACACCCACGCACAGCACCCAAGCCACCCCCCAAAAAAAAAAAAAAACACAAAGCCAAACAAGCCAGCGAAAAGAGAGGAGTAAGGGACAGGCAGAGGAAGGGGCCACAGGGGGAGCAGAGGGCAAACACGCAAGCCCACACACGCGCGCCCCCCCCCCCCCAGCCAACCCGACCCCGCATGTCCCGCACCCTCCCAGGAACCGCAAAGCCCAAGACCACCCCCCAGGCACCACCACAACAGACCACCATGAGGAGCCGCCGAGGACGACACACGACACACCGCCGCCAAACACACGGTCGACACCGACACAAGCCCCACCCCCACAACCCGCCGCACCCACCGCTGCGGCGCCCCAACACACAATGGTGCCCCCATGGATGCGGTACACCCCAAAAACCCCCTTCAGCCAGCCGACCAGAGGCCACCACGGGACGCACCAAGGGGACGCCGCGGAATACCCACCCACAGTGCGGCCCCGACACCCGCTACCCGCCGGCAACCCACCACGGGCCCACCCCACACCCGAGCAAATAGCCCCCCCC
Organism: Eutreptiella sp. 'Long Island Sound 2002'; assembly: GCA_964036045.1. Lineage (NCBI taxonomy): Eukaryota > Euglenozoa > Euglenophyceae > Eutreptiales > Eutreptiaceae > Eutreptiella > Eutreptiella sp. 'Long Island Sound 2002'. Next base: position 173,941,084 of record OZ038379.1, read on the forward strand.
CCACCGTGGAAACGATACACCCCAGCCACACACCGCCACTCACCACCCGCGGGCACCGCACCGGGGCCACAACACGCCCAAGCAGCCGCGACCCACCGACCCGCGGACCCCGCAAACGCAATACCCCACACCACCGGGCCCACCCAACGGCGGGCCGACACCCCCAAGCACCACACGACCACACCCCCCTGGTTGCGACACTCCAGTCCCGCACACCCCGCCCCAGGGGACCCCAGGCCCTATGCCACACCGACCCCGCTCAGGCCACGTACTGAAACACACCAGGAGAACGATCAAGGGGCCACGCGGGGCTGCCCCACACCGCCAGAGGACAAACCACAGGCGACAGCCCACCCCACCAGACCTGGACACGGTGCCCCCCCCCCCCCCTGCAACGGGAAGGCCACCACACAGCACAACACCACCATACCGCACCGCACCCCCCTCCCCCACCCGGGGGCACGGGACACCACAGCCCACCAACACAGGAACGAAGCCACGCCCCGCCGACTCCGCACCCCACCCCGCCGGCACCACCCCTGGAAACCCCGCACACCTCGCGCCAGCTCAACACCCACCACCGGCCACAACCCGAACCGCACACAGGGGCAACACCACCGGCCAGGACAGCCACCAGCGTGCAGCCACACACCACAGCCACGCCAAACAGCGCGCCTCCCCCGGCGCACGACCCCACACCGGCCGCCGCACGTGCCCCGAACACCAGCATCACACGCGGACCATGCCATGAAGCAGCACCCCAGCACGTGAACACGCACGATGACCCCATGGCCCTGGACATCGACAGCCTGCTGGAACTGGAACTCCAACACACGGAGGACACGGAGCATCATATGGACCTCACCCCGCCGGAGCTCGAGCCCACAGCAAGCAGCCCCGCGGACCCCAACCCGCAAAATGCCCCCCCGCGCCCCCCCCCCCCCGCGAGAGGGCGCCCTGGACGCACCTGTCCAACGCCCTGCGGCGCCACCACCCCACCCACGAAGCCAGCAACGGGCCCGCCGAGTACCGGGCGTCACTCGAGCACGACCTGCCCGACGTCACGGGGCCGGGACTCCACGGGTACACCACCGCCCCCCCCCCTCCAGGCACCCCCACACAAGAATGGGAGGACGAGTACGCCGTCGACGTCACCGACATGACGGCATACATGGAACGCGTGGAGGACCCGGAGCAAGACACCGTCCTCAGCCTCCTCGCCTACCACAGCTGGAGATGGGGCCACCAGGTCACCCTCCACCGACCGCAGGACGGGCCCCACCAGTGGTCCCCAGAGCAAACGGCGAAGTGGGACATCGTCCTCCAACTCACCCCCGAGGGCTTCTACACCCTCACGCACAGCGGATTACCCGACGCCGCACCCAATGCACAGGCGCTGCCGCTGGCCCAGCCCCAGGAGGACGACGCAGACGCACCCCCACCGGAGGAATGTCATTGGGACCCCCCCACAGCCACCACCGAACGCATGCCGCACCGGCTCACCAAATGTCACCTCCCCCATGACTACCATGCCACCAACGACTCGCGGGGACGCCGCACACTGCCCCTGCAGTGGGCATCACCCGAAGGCACCTTCACGTGGGGGGAAATCCTCCCCGGCGCCGTGGCGCTCACGTACCTGTGGCTCCGGGACGCGAAGACGCACGCGCAGCCCCCCGGCACACACCTCCTCCTCACCCTGGAGGGAGAGGCCGCCGTCGAAAACGTCCACACAGCGGAAGGAGAGGACTACGTGACGGCGAACGCAGACACCGCAGTATGGCTACACGCTCACGAGCACACCACACCCCCCACCGTAGTACCGGGGTCACACCCCTGGCACGTGGTCATCGTGCGACTGCCCACAGGAGCAGACACAGGAAGCGCCCAACAGGGATGGGCGGACAGGTGGGCACACGTGTGCGCCTCCCTGCACGAAGGGCTGCACAGACCCTCCCTCACCAGTCACACCATCGAGCCGGCCCCCACCACGGCCGAATCCCACACCGGGGCGGCCCCCCCCTCCGGAGTCTGGGCCTACACGCGCACCCTCCACCGCGAGGCAGCGGAAGCCCTCAAGACCGCCATCTCCAACCACCAGGGCCTCGTGCACACCCCCCCACGATAACACACAAAAGGGCTACACCCTATGGTGGCACCACCCCGCACCAGAAGGGGGCCTGCAACCACCGGCAGACCAGCCTGGCATCGGCCCGGACCTCACGGCGATCGCCCGCGCCGTCGCCGCCATGGCCGAGCAAGTTGGGGCGCCACCCCAATGGGCACCGTCCATCATCAAGGAAACGGCGGCACGCCACAACCCAGCTTTCGCACACTTCCGGGGACGCCCCATTCATCCCACCCTACCGGACCTCGACCTCCCCGCCCACGATGCGTGGGCAGTCCACATCCTCGTGCCCGACGACACCGCGCCCAAAACAGGGGACGCGACGGCACGCATCACCAAACAGCTCCCCAATACTGCACTCCACTACGACATACCAACGCCCAACGTTATCGTCACCCACAACACGGGTCGCGACCACTACTACCTCCAGGCCACGCATGAGCGCTCCCCCATCACCGTATACACCTTCACCACCTACCCTGGCCTCCAGCCGCCGCAACACCACCCGCGCCCGGCATGGAAGCATCCCCTACACGTCGCCCCGACCCCACGCAAAAGGCCCTCCCACCACGCGCCCCCTCCCGCCGACAGCACCGCCCTCCACACCGCCCGCGGACGGGCCGCGGCACAACACCAAAGCCACCTGCTCCCACGCATTAGCGCTGGACCCGGCACCATCACCGAGGCCACCCACAAAAGCACCTTGAACCTACTGGCTCGCAAGCTACGCCCCAAAATGGCACTGGAGGACACGCTCTGGATATACTATGGCGAAGGCCGCACGGCACGGGTGGCGGACCTCCGCAACATCATCCCCCGCCACATCCAGCGAGCAGTAGGGCCCTTCTCCGTGTACGCGGTACCACACCCCATAACAGCCCCATGCACCCACTGCACCCCTCGGTGCGCACTACCATGCGCAGGCGCTCTGCAGCAACCCCTGCCCACCCCTACCTACAGGGGGGGCATATACCTCGGCACGGTACCCGGGGACCCACACCCCTACCTCCTGCCCGCAGCGGACCGCCACCACGCCATACCACTACACCTTGTCGAGCACCTGGCGGTGGGACCATCCCCCTTCCAGAAGCGCCCCCCCCACACCCCATCCGACGGACGCCCGCCAGATGAGCCGACACACGCCACACCTGGACCCAAACGCGCCATCGCACTCCTCACCCTAAAGGCGGAAGCCGCCATCCCCCGAGACCTGGAGGGGGAAAACCACCTCATGGTGGAAGGGCTGACGGAACACGTCCTGATCGCAGCCATGTACGCCACGGCGTCCGCATCCCGCCTCTGGGAGGACCGCCCCTCCCCACCTCTAGCCCAAGCAGCGCAGGACGCCCCCAACACGGGCCCCACCGCCGAGGACATCCACCAAATCCTCAACATGCGAGCACCCCCGAAGACCCACCCTGCGGTCCGCCCCATCCAGCTCGTCAGCTGGGACGCCATGGACGCCCCCCCGACCACCACGGAGGTCCACATCCTCAAACACCGGGACACCTGGTGGACGGTGGAATGGGACGACCACGGCAAGGTCAGACGGGCAACGGCACACGCCCCCGACGGCGAAGTCCCGCCCCCACCACGCGGAGGAGACCGCTTGCGACTCGCCGCACGCGTCCCCCACGCCCCAGAGGCAGCCTGGGAAGCGCTGCACTACGCCCTCTACTGGGCGCAGGGGGCGCCAGAAGGCCCCCTCCCCCCGGAACGCACCCCAGCGTGGACACGCCACGCCACCCGCTACACGGCCCACATGCGCCGCCACGGGGCAGGCACCGGGCACCGGCTCCTCACCTGGCCCACGGACCCGCCCGACGCCCTGCAGGAAGCCGAGGAAGTGCTTGGCCTCATGACCAAGCAAGTGTTCCAGCTGACGGACCCCGTCCCCACGTCCAAGCCCGACGTCCCAGCCGCCCGCGAACACCCCGTGTTTGCACCGGGCCACGCACCCGTACAGCGGCCCCAGGGCGCACCTTCCCAACGGGGACAACCCGCTGCCCGGCGCCGCCAAGGTGCGCAGAAGCGCAAGGCCCCCACACAGGCCAAACCCGCGCCAAAGCCAAGGGCCAAGCCGAAGAGCTGGACCAAAGAGGAAGCCGCTGCCCTGTATCCCGAATACGCCATCAACACCCGGGTGCAGCTGCCCTTCGAGTACCCCACGGCCGCGGGCCCCTCCAAGTGGATATGGGCCGCAGGGGAGGTCAAGCACCGGTACCGCGTCACCGGGGACCACCAGGGGTTCAAGATCCACGTCAAGTGGGACCCGGCCACCCCCAACGACAAGAAGCTGGGGCGCACCATCGAACTCTGGCGAGACCAAGCCGGTCGTGAGATGGTCCCCATGCAGCTGTGCACCCCCGACACGGAGCACCTCACCGGCACCGAGTACACGGGCGAAGTCCACAATGCATGGGCCCTACCCCAGCCCCAGAAACGGAACCGCAGGGCACCCGCAGCTCAGGGCGTCATCGACCTCCTCGACGCCTGACGGGGCCAGGGCCGGACACGGCCCGCCCCCCCAACTACCGGTCCCCAGAAACCGGCGCCTGCAGAAGCCCACGCCCGCATCAACATCCTCAACGAGCCCGCGGTCACCTACGACCCCACCAAGGCCGCCACACTGCAAGCCATGCCCGGGCCGCACCCCCAAGGCGCAGACCTCCTGGGATTCCTGGAGCAAGCCCTCCGCAAAGCAGACCAACCCGAACCAGCACCGATCCTGGACCCAGAGGGGAACAAATATCACGCCCACTGGGAACGGGGGGTACCCCTCTACCACAAGACGTCGGTCACGGTACATGCCCACCCCGACCTCGGAGTGGATGGTCGCCTCGGGGCGTACGAGTGCGTGGGGCCCGGATGGCAGCTAAACGTGCTACTCACGCACGTCCCGTTCGGGGAGGAGACCAAGGACTTCCTGGACACCCTGAGCCTGGCGTACCGCCGACTCTCCCTCCTGGCACCCACCATCATCATAGCCGACCTAAACGCCGCCCCCACCGACGACGACCGCACCGGCCCACCCACAGCCACCGACACAGCTGTCCGGGACGCCATGCACCAACTGGGCCTCACCGACCTCACGGCAGGACTCACCGGCACACCCTCCCATTACCCCCACCAAGCCGGCACCCACCCATCCCGCATCGACACGTGCTACGGGGACCCAACCACGGTGCGCGTCCACGAAGCAGCCTACGGGGACCTCCCGCCCACAGGCACGGGCCACCGGCCCCTCTACATCGACCTCATCATCCCCAACCTACCCCCACCCGCGGCCACCCTGCCAGACGACACCCTCCCACCCACACTGCAGTTCCCGGCCGAGGACGACCACGGCGCCTGGCATAGGTATAACAGGGCCCTACACGCCATCCTACGCCGCCCGGGTGCACCGACACTCACCACCGCCATGCGCCGGGCGGCACAAGCATGCGGCATGGAGCGTGACACCAACCACACGGGAGCACCACCAGACCTCACCCTCCAGCAACTCGTCCATGACATCTGGACCACGAAAGGGGAACTCGCCACCCTGCTACACCCCAGCACACCGGAGGCACGAGACCGGGACGCCCACCTCCGTGCGCTCCTCATCACCCGCCGCCACCAACTCCAGGAATGGCACGCCCACCGCATAGCGGCAGCAGCCCAGGAACGCGAAAGATACGGCAGAAACGACACGCCGTACAAGTCCCTACGGTACGTCAGCCGCATCCTGGAGGACACGGGGCGCCGTACCATCCACGCGGTACGCACCCCCGAAGGAGGCCTCACCAATGACCCCGACGCCGTCCTCCAGGCAGTCCCGGACAGCTTCCAGGCACAACACGGGGACGCCCTCCCCGAGCTCGACCCCCACACCAGAAACACCATCCGCGAGCATGTGCCCAGGGTCTTCAACCGGGAACAGCGGCGCGCCATCGAACACGACCCCTTCAGCATCTCAGAACTGCAACGCGCCCTAGACCGCCTGAAGAAGGGGGTCGTGCCCGGCGTCGACGGTTTGCCGGCCGAAGCGTACCAACGTCTCACCCTGCCCATCAAACGCCGCCTGGCAGCCCGCCTGTGAGACATCGTCACGGGCGCCACACCCATCCCCCCTGAGTGGGCCAACCTGGTCCACCCCCTCTACAAAAAGGGGGACTGGGCGCAGCCGGGGAACTGGCGGCCCATAGTCTGCGCCACCACCGAGGTCAAGCTGGTGTGGACGCTCATCCTAGGCCGCATCGCGCCAGCGGTCTTCGCCCACGTGCCCGCCAGCATGTGGGGGGCCATGGCCGGCAGGTCCCCCCACGAGGCCATCTTCCTCCAGGACACCGCACTGGACATGAACCCCTACGAGATGATCATCGCCTCCCTCGATGTCCAAGGCGCGTTCCCCCACGCCCCACACCGGCTCCTCACGGAGGTATGGGATGCCATGGGCCTCCCATTCCTATCCTTCATGACCGGGTACATCCAGACCCGACTCTACGCCGTCATCACGGCCGCGGGCCTCACCCCCTGGACCGGCACAGACAGCGGGGTCCCCCAGGGAGGCGCTGAAGGCCCCTTCCTCTACCTCCTCGTCACCCTGCCACTGGCATTCGAGCTAGCACGGGTATACCCGGGGTACGCCCCATACCCGCTACGGTCCCCCCTCATCAACTTCGCAGATGACAACCTCCTCACTACGGCCACCCGCCACCGCGACCCTGAGAACGCAGGGCTACCAACAACCACCGAACAAGCGTCCGCCATTCTCCAACTCACCACAACCTACCTGGACGCCCACCAGCTCCTAGTGCACCCCCGCAAATCGGTCGGGCTGGCCGACGCCAAGACCCCCACCCCCCACATCCGGAAAGGCGAACCCCTACACCTGGAAGACACCACAGTCCACCTGGGAGTCACACAGGCCACGCAGCACCACCACATCACACTCCCAAGCAAGCTAGAAGAGCGCCTCGCCCGGCTACCCCAAATTGCCAGGGGGGACCTCCTGTCTACGCGGGGCCTGGCGTACTTCATGGAAGCAGTGCTCAACGCGGCCATCGGGTACCAAGCCCTGCACCTCCCACGCCCCCAAGACGCACTACGCCACGCTCGACAGCAAGTGACGAAGGCATGGGCGCAACACGGAGGCTGGCCCACGTCTTTCCCCAAGGAGGCCATGATGGCCCACTGGCGCTACTACGGAGACAATACGGGCGCCCTGGTCGACATGGCCTATGCCAAACACGCAGCACACCTCCTACACAGGGTAACACACAACCACCAACCAGAAGTTCGCGAGGCGGCAGCCATACGCATAAAAGAAGCGCAAATGGCCCGCAACACCTGCCCCCGGTGGATACTGGCACAACACGGCGTCTCCACCCCCGTGGGCACTGGCATCTGGGCCCAGCTAGAACTCCTCCTACCGCACCACACACACGCCATCCTGACAAACCACCACTGCGATCAACAGGGGCCACTCGTGGCCACACACACCGACATCCACCGACACCCGGCAGGCGAGGTGGACACCCTGCGCCTCGTGGGGGCCACCATCACCATAGTGTATATCACCCCAACACAGATGAAGATCATGGCCCGATGCGACGCCCACCACGCCCCGTTCCTTTCCGACCCACAATGGCCAGCACGCCACGTCTTCCAAGCGTACCTCCGCGCATGTGCTACGAAGGCAGGGCGCGACATGCCGGGGCCCAAGGACATCGACACGGCGTACACAGCCTTCCAGCGCCAGCACCCCCGGCTCCGCTTGAGCGAGCACGAGACCCCCAACGACGGCGGCACGACGCAGGGGGAGCCCACCCCGTCAGCCGAAGGCTGGACACCACCCACCATCCTGCTGCTAGCACCAAACGGCCACAAACATGCTACCCGCACCGTCCAGCGACACCATGCCCCCTGGTCCATCCCCAAACACAATGCACCGGAGACCGATGTACCACCAGTCAGACACAGTGACCAGGGCATACCACGCACGTGCTGGCACTGCGGCCCGGCAGCCCTCGACACTCCGTGGCCCCTGCTGCACCTCATCTCCACCCACTACCGCACCCCCACCGCCGCCGCCACCGCCGACCAGCAGGCATGGCTCTCCCCCTGGTTTCACACGGTACCCCCAGACCACCCGGCGCACGTAGCCTGGACCCGGACACCCACGGCGACATGGACGTTCACCAACGAGCGGGCAGACCCGGACAGCATAGCCATGGAGTACGACCGCTGCGACCCACACCGCGCAGGACCTCAGGAGGCACCCATGCGCCCCCTACAGCACAAATGCCCCACCCTCCGCGGCGACAAAGACGACAAGGAGCGGCGACAGACCATCACGTGCCAGAAGTTCCACCCCAATACGGGATACCTCTTCCACCTGATGTACACGTATATCACCCAGGGACGCCCAGACAGGGGCCTCCTCCGCCTCACCCCACGAGCCCAGGCCATCATCACCCAGGGAATAGGCGTCTATGCAGCGCCACTACTGCAACCCACGCAAATCACCGCCAGAACCACCCAGGGGAACCCCATCTACGTCTATCACCCCACAGCAATCGCCCGCCTACCCATACCCAGCGACACCGACATCATCTACTTCACTGACGCATCCGGCACCCAGCAACGCACCTCCACGGTCGGTTGCGCCTCCGTGCGCGTCACCCGGCACGCGGACGGCCTCCACGTGGAACACCACACCGGGACCACCATCTTTGGGGCATCCTCCCACGGCGAACTGCGCACCATGGCAGACGCCGTCACCGCCACACCGCCACCCACGACGGTCCGGCCCCGCAACATCTGGGTAGTCGTGGACGCCACGGTCGACATCCACCTCACCAGGCGCCTTGCGGACCTGCCCCTCCACAAAGCACTCGAGTCCGGCCTCACCACACAAGCGTTGGGACTATGGATGGCCTTCAAGGGCATGCACCCCCAGGACGCCCTACACATCATCAAGCAGGAGTCACACCGCTACGCATACGGCAATGGACGCGCAGACACGCAGGCCAAACACCAGAACACCAACCACACCCCAGGGCTCGAACGCGTGCGACTGGACACCCCACACCACAGCCACCTGCAGCACCTGCCCCCGATACCCCTGGCCACACAGCCCCCCCAATGGATGCCCGAGGACACGCCGTACACGGATCGAGACAAGCAGTACCACTACCCCACACCCATCCAGCAACTGGCCACCACACTGGGCCACCCAGCGAACACCGAACTCCTCCGACGCCTCGAAAACTCCGTCCACACCCCCCTCTACTACTCCGCCCTACGCCCGGATAGCCTCCCGGCACACCTACAAAAGCCCCGACTCCAACTCGCCCTCGAACAACTTCCCCTCCTCACCCGATACCACCGATGGTATACGCGCCGCTCGATCCACGTCCCCGCAGGACACACCAAATGCATCTGCAGCCACACGGAGGAAGAAACATGGGACCACTTCAAGGCGTGCCCCCTGTACAGAGGACTGGACACCCTCACAGACTGGAACCGAACCCACACCATCGCACAGCACGCCGGATGGCTGGCGCAGTCCCCGGCGACCCAGCAACTCATCACCGTCCTCAAGCAGACGGAGGTGCTCGAGGCAGTCCGCAGGGGACTCGTCCCCACTGCCGTCTACACCTTACTACGCACCCACGCGGAGGAACCCCAGGCCACGGCGGCGCACATGCAGCGGACGGCCGTTGCCAAGACGGCGGAGCAGCTCACATACCGCACCCACAAATACCTGCAGCATGCGGCAACCCTGCCCCCAACAGACCAATCCCACCTCCTCAAACTCCTGTTCTACCAACCATGACAACCTACCCCGTGACGTACCAACACCGAACCCCCACCACGTCTACACACCGTCCACCGAGCACAGCACTGGCACAGCACAAACGGGCGCCACAGGCACCGCACACGCTCCCACCAGCATGCGCGCGCCACCAGCCCCCATCCCCCCACGCCGCCGTCCGTCCACAGGTACCACCAACCACCAGCCACCGCATGTCCCCTCTGCGTTCGCCAGCGGCTACCACAGACAGCCCTGCCCTGCAACCCAGACCACTGGGTCTGCCTCGGAGCCGCGCACCGCCTCACCCACTGCCCCCACTGCGGGGACCTCAACCCCCGCCACCGCGAACGGCCCGCGGCCCCAGCCGCACCCCCCCCCCGCCAGCCACCCCAGCTTTTTCGGGTACCTCACCGACACTCTCCGGGACCAACTGGGAGGGTACTACGTGGCGGACGCGGCGGACCACGCATGGGCCATAGCCGTGGCCGCGGGCAACACACCCCTGCCCCCCCACAGCCCACCCCTACGCCACAGCGGAGGCGGCTTGAACGTGGCGGCCCGCCACATCCTCCTCGCCCTATACCTCCACCACCGAGACCTACACCTCCCAGACCCACAACTCCCGGCCCCCCAAGCAGCAGCCCTGACGCCGGAAGCGTGGGCCGACACGGCACCAGAGGAGATAGCAGCCTACCTCCGAACCACGTGCCGCCGGTTCGCAAACGCCCTCGGCCGACGGAAGGGAACACCCTACCCCCTCAGCGCACTCCTCTACCCAGCACACCACCCCCACCCCGCACAACAGACGCCCCCGGAGGGCTGGGCGTCTTTTCGGGACGCCCACCTGGCCGCCCCCGACGAGGCCACCGCCACGCGGATGGGCCTCACGGACCAGGAGGCCTACGTCAGAGGCCTCAAGACGAGCCTCCAAGACGCACACCGCTGGCGCGCCCGCTCCCCGTCGCCCCCACGGGGACAGGGGGGTTCACCCGCCCCCGACCCCCACCAGGCCAAGAAGACCAAGGGGCACCGGCACCAGGGGGCCCGCCAACGCGCCCGCCAGCAGGGCGCGACGCCCCAACCAAGGCCCGGGTCCAGCCACACCGCACCGCCCCACGCCCAGACCCCCGGGGCACACCAACAACACCACCACCACCAACGCCCACCACCACCACCGTACCGCAGCACCCAAACCCTGCAGCCCAGTCAGCCACCACCGCCCACACACGTCCACACCATGCCAGGACCACCGTACGCGCAGAGCCAGGGGACATGGCACCACCAACACCACCACCGCGCCCCCGTCCCTCCCAGCCCCTACCCCCTAATGCCCCCAAGCTACAGCGACCCCCACCAGCTACATCCCCACCACGCCCCAGCACAACCAGGCCCCGCGAACCACCCACCCCACATAGCGCACATCTCCGCACCACACCATCACGTGTTCCACCACCACCAGCCCCTGTCACCACACCCACCAACGCCGGGGTACCACACACAACCGGCACACCCTCCACACGACCACCACGCGGTCCAGCACCACCCGCCGCCCCCGCTACACGGGCCCACGACATACGAGCCACGGTACACCCCCATGGACCCGCGAGGAGCCGCGCACGCACACCAGCAACACCAGGGCCTAGTAGGAGCGCCCCACCACCACCAACAGCCCCCCCACCCACACCCCATACCAGCGAGCACCATCCACCAGCAGCCGACCATCACATACGGACCACAGCCCCACCCGGGGGCTCATGCGGTCGCCTCCCACCCGCACCCCGGCACCGCAACCAGTCAAGAACCGCAAGGGCCACACGGCGCACACACACAACACCCACACGACCCACAGGGACGCCCGGACCCCCAACCGGCACAACACCCACCTCCGCCCCCCCCACCCCACCACCACCAGCAGCCCCCCCACCCACACCCCATACCAGTGAGCACCATCCACCAGCAGCCACCCATTACATACGGACCACAGCCCCACCCGGACGCTCGTGCGGCCGCCTCCCACCTACACCCCGGCACCACAACCAGTCAAGAACCGCAAGGGCCACACGGCGCACACACGCAACACCCACACGACCCACAGGGACGCCCAGACCCCCAGCCAGCACAACACCCACCCCCGCCCCCCCAACCACCAACGGCGCCACCCCCGCACCACCCCCCCCCGCCCCCCCCCGAGACCAGGCCACGGACACAACACGCGGCAGCCAGCACCAGCCAATCGACGTCGATGCCCCCGCCGACACACTCCACCGCGAATCCCCCCTCCCGCGACCGCCACAAGAGACCCCATCACCGGACCCCACGCGCGACAACGACGACCACCCCCCCGAACCCACACCACCCCCCCCATCACACCCCGCACCACCAGTCGCCGCACCGGCCGAACCCTACGCCCTACACAACCCCACAGCGGTACGGCAGCACCTCCGGGGACTCGGAAAACAGGACGTCGTGCTGTACCTCCGCACCTCCGGCACCAGCACCCCCATCCGGGCGGCCACCCTGGTCCAGGCGGCCACCCTGGGGGAAGGCGTCAGAGACTTCCTCTTCGACGCCTTCCTCCACGTCGCCCGACACGAGCGCCCCCCACGCGCCACCCCAGACGGCGAGAGCCCGCCCCCCACGGGGAGCCGGATCTGGGTACCCCCCATCGACTGGGGGCGACACCTGGTCGGACACCCCGTGCCGGAGCGGGACAGCACCCAGGGCCGCACCCGCTACCGCGAGCCCAACATGGCCCACCCCCCACCCGACGCCACCCCCGACAGCACCAAAGAGTGGGAGCGGGAAACATGGGTGGCCCGGATGGCCTCCCTAAGCAACTTCCGGCACCACGTCCCGGGGGACATCCCCACCCCCGACGAGCAGCAGCCAGCCCCCTCCACGTACATGACCCTCATGTACAATCTGCACTACACCCTATCCACCACCACCTACGACGCACCCACAGACCACTGGGTGGTACACGGCACTGACTCCCTCCTCCCCGCCGACTACACCCCCCCCACACACAACCCAGGCCCCGACACGTACGCCAGGGGGGACGACCCGGACGACCCCGACATCTGGGGCACGTGGGAACCCGAATCCCTGGACACGCTGCTCTCCATCCGCAGCGGCTGCCAGGGCCTTGGTAGGGCAATGTATTGCCTCGCCAAGTGGACCCAACGGACCTGGGGGATCCCCACGGACCGATGGGTGTGGGTGGTCACGCTGCGCCCCCAGCAGAGGGAAGCCCCCCGAAACCGCGAGGGACCCACCCCCCCACGCCCCACCACCCCACAACTATGCCCGTACATGGTGGCAGCCCGCCTCATGGCGCTGCTATGGCCGGGCCCCCACACCCCCACCCAAAACTACCCCCACCTCACAGAGGAGGACATGCCCGGCATCCAGCGATGCTTCTTCCGGACCCTCCACTACCTCCAGCAAACACACCCCCACGTCCTGGAGCAGAGATGGCCACCCCCCGGGTAACCCACGTGCCCGCGCAGCCGGGACAACGCCGCCACGCCAGCACCAGCACGCACGGATCACCAGGGAAAACGCGCGCACACGCCCAATGCCCGAACCTGCACCCTCGTTCTCGCTACTTACACGACCCAGCATCATACGCCCGCCCCCGAGGCCCAGGACCCTCCGCCGTCTCCCGCGGCCCTCTCCTCCGCCTCCGACTCCACAACCTCCACCACCACGACCACCTCATTCACCACCACCACCACGTCCTCGTCCAGCACTCCACCCCCCAGGCCGCGGGGGACACCTCCCAAACGGGCCTCCAAACCCGCCCCCACCGCGAGCAGCCCCGCCGCCGCCAAAGCCCACGCCCCGGCGAAGCCCACGCCCACGACCCAGCTGAAGCCCAAGGCCGCCGCCAAACGGCGACCCGCAGCCAAGCCCAAACCCAAGCCCAAACCCGGCGCCACGACGGCAGCTCGAGCCCGGCCCCCCGAGGATGTCCTCTACGACATCCGGCCCCAGCCGTCCCAGGCCCGAAGGCAGCAGCGCCCAGCGCGGCGCCCCCCCACCGTCACCGACGCCACCGCCACCACCTTCATGGCGGAGCGCGCCGCGGCCGAAGCGCGGCGCGCCTCGTCCCACCACCTCCCAAAGCCCGCACCCCAGGCCCACGGACCGCTCCAGGGTCCACCAGCAGCGCCCCCGCCCCCCTACCGGCCCCCGATGACAGCCCACATGCAACGCATGCCCCACTACCGCCGCCGCCGCGAATCTCCGCCCAACCCCGAGGCGGAGACCGTACGCGCACACCCGGGGGTCCACATCCGCGTGCACCCCCACTCCCCACGCACCCCCACGGAACAGGACTACGAGGAATCCCCCAGACCCGCCACCGCCGCCGGTCCCCACGACCCCGTCACACCCACCCACGCCCACTCCCCCGCCCAAGACCGCAGGCCCGCCCAGGAACAGTTGTGGCAGCGCTTGACCCACACGCAGCTCTGGGAGCTGCGGAATTGGGCCCGGGGAGAGCCCTCCCTCGAGGGCCTGGTCCATCGGCCCCGCAAGGGGTCGGTGGAGGACTGCCGCCTCCGGCCGGCGGGGGGGTGGATGCCGCAGGCCGCATGGGAAGCCATGCTGGCCGATGCGCTCCACCCCCTGGGAGTCCACCCCCGCAACCTCCCCGCGCCCCAGGACCACCCGTACGTCCTCAGGCGCCTGCGGGAGACCCTCCAGGAAGCGCGGCGAGACGGCATCCGCCTGTGGGACATCACCCAAAGCCCAGCCCCGCACGCACACACCCCCTCGACACCCCACAAGCGTCGGCGCACCGACACCGGCGACACCCACAACACCCCAGGAGCCCTGCGCGCCACACAACACGACGCGCCTGACCCCCCGGCCAGCGGCGCCGCCATCTAACCCCGTTACCCAACACACCACCACCACGGGGCGCCACGCCAGGCCCCGCCCGGAAGTCACCAAACGAACCGGACGCCGAAGGAAGCCAACGCACACGACAACGAGCACCACTACGCCCAAAGGCGCCGAACCCGGGCCCGATACCGTGGGCTCCTCTCCACCCTCAGCACGACACACACGTCACTGACGTCACTCCTCCGCCGTGCCCCCTCCCACGCCACCGCCCCGCCCCCCCCCCCTCCCGCCGCACGTCCCCACGCCGCCCAGCACCCAGCCCCACACACTGCGCCACAGCATCGCCCTAGTCCGGCTCCTCCACCATCACACCACTTGGCACCTCACAGTAGACCGCCGTCCTGTGGTCCCGCTCCCCCCAGCACCGCTCCCGGGGCCGCACCCGACCCACGCCGTGTTCGCCCCCACGTCGCGGGCCGCGGACATCCTCCCGCTCCTCGCCACCACCCCTCCCGGGCATCGCATACTGCTTGCCGCCAACCCCTCGGTCCTCAGTGAGGTCCCCATCGGGCAGGCCGACGCCCTGCACATGCGCCCGCTGCTGCCCAACCTGCACGCTGCGTACGCCTCCGGCACGCCCGTCGACTCCTCCGTGTGGGACTCCCAGTGAGGCCAGCGGCCAACGGCCGGCCCGCACGCACCACCCCGCACTCGCCTCGGGCGCACGACCCCGTGGACGCCGCTACCCACACGCCCTGCCCCGCGCAACCGCCTAACCGAGCCAGAACTCAAGCACAAATCAAACCCGAGCCACACCCCGAAACCGCTAACCCTTGACTCCTAACCAAACCCGCCGAGGGAACAACGTAACCACAGCCCACACCCACAGCCCACACAGCCGCCTAACCAGCCAGCTCCAGAGGCAAAGAGACACCTCACCAAACCCACCCTGACCCAAGCCTAACCGAGCCGAAGCCCCAACACAAATCAAACCCGAGCCACATCCCGAAACCGTCAACCCTTGACTCCAAACCAGGCCCGCTGAGGGAAATGCGTAGACACAGCCCACAGCCACAGCCCACACAGCCGCCTAACCAGCCAGCACCAGAAGCAAAGAGACACCTAACCAAACCCACCCTGACCCATACCCATGTACATCAGGACACGCGAGCCGCACCCCTGGGGCGCGACCGCCGCCACAGCACCGACGACACACGCCAGAGAACACAACGCTATAGCACCGCCGCACCAGCTGCCCATGCCTGTGCCTGCAGTGTACGCGCGCCTCTGTTTTCCTCTTTTTTGTTTTTTCTTTTTCTTTTTTCAAAAAAAAAAAAAAAAACAGGAAAAAAAAAAAACAAAAACAAAAACAAAAAACAAAAAAAAAAAAACGAAAATTAGGGGGGGAGGAAGAGGGACACAACCACCCATGGCACACGCGCACCGCACACAGCACGCACACCGGTGAACAGGAGCCCAGGGGCCCAGGACACCACACATGCAACACAACACACCGAGCGAGCACACCGGTGAACAGGAGCCAGCTGGCCCAGGACACCGCAGACGCACCACAGCAAACCGCGCGGGCACACCAGTGAACAGGAGCCCAACGGCCCAGGACACTGCACACACGTAGGGCGGCCGAGGGACAGGAAAGAACCAATACCCCATGGGTCGGACGCACTGGGGCGACCCAGCCGACCCACCGGGCCAGTGGCAGGAGCGGTACTCCAAAGCCACTGGTCCGAGCCCGGCCAGGCTGCATCGGGGACCATGGCAAACGTCACCCGGAGCCATGGAAGCAACCGGTGACAGGCGAGCCGGTACACAGTCCAGGAGGGGGTCACCTGCCAAGCAGAGTGGCCCCGCAACTCAAGCCACAAGGGTGAGGCGGTCGTACCGTAGACAAGCGGGAGCAATATCCCTTGTGGTGAGAGATACTCCACACGGCTGGGCAGCCCCCCAGAGCTGCCGCCCAAAGGAGGGGGCATGTGGCCCTACCCATGGACACATGTGGGGACACCCTCCCACCTGGGACACATGGACCGGGTGGCCGCGACAATGCCTTCCCAAGCACATGCGGGAGCGGCTCAAGAGGCACCTGACATAGGGCAGTGGGAGGGACAGGACGTCCCCTTGGTAAGACCTTCTTCCTGCAATGTCAAAGGAGGCATCCCGAGCTCCCGAAGATACCTACCTACCTGTGCTCAAAGTGATATATAAAGCATGGACAAGGCGTAGGAATCCTTTTGGAAGCCTTACATAACAAATGCAGATACCGATTTTTTGAAAATCAAAGTGAAATCGGCAATGAATAACGCTTGTAATGCACTTCAAAATGAACCGTAGCTGAGCTTCTAACTCGCCAGCAACCAAAACTTGAAAAAATATTTGGACACCTGAAAAGCGCAAAGTGTAGCGCTGGGAGTTCTGGCGACTCCCGTAACAGCGCGCGTCCGCCGTGTGGGACTGGGGGCGAAGCCTCCAAAGTCCAAAAACTTTTGAACGTTTTGTAAAAAGCGCTTCTGAAGCTGCAAAAAGCGCAGTTTTGTAAAACAAAGAATTTGGAAAACAACGAGCAGCGAAAAACGCGATTTTATAAAGTTAGGCTTACAGGCAAAAATTTTGCGCGGGGAGGGTGCACAGTACAGCCATAGGGTAACTGTACGCTTTGCGCGCATCAATTCACCACTGTGCGTTTAATAGGCGAGTTTGAACATCAGCCACACATAGCACAAGAGAAATGAAACATACGTGTTGGTTAGAGCTTGCACAACACGCGTAGCGTGTTTTTACCTTGCTTTGCCGTCTTTTGCACGCTCTTGGTGCCTCGCAAGGTTTGGCTTGGGCTGGCATTCAGGCAGGATTCAGGAGGGAAACAGGCCGTCACGCATGCAAAATAGCAGCGTACGCCGCGGCGTGCACACGTAAAAACTCCGAATCCAAGTAGGATAGAGGGTAAAACCTTCATAAGGGAAACATTCAAGGTTTGGGAGGTAGGGAGAACCTTCCTTGCTCGCTCTGTAGGACAGCATGCATGCATAGCGGAGGCGCCGCTATATGCGTCAGTGTCCTCTGTTTGACTGTAGTGGTGGTTTTGTGGCGGAATGCCTGGTGAATCGTTCAGTGCATGTATATGCTCACGTGCAGGCACCTACAACACTCATATGTCTCACCGTGCCGCTCACACATGCAGCGTGTGTTAGAGAGTGTAGTACCGTTGCAACTCAAAAAGTCCAATGAAACTCTGGGGTGAAATTACTCACTTGAAAGTTATTCGGTTCGAGTTGCACGAGTCTGGGAGGAGTGTGGAGTGGAGAGTGGGATGTGGGTTGGAGGCGTTAGCAAGGGGCGCTCCTGCAAAGGGCTACTCCTTTGTAGAGCGTTAGGATCAGCGAGTGGGAGACTGGGAAGGCAGGGGATTGGAATGGGCAAGGGCGTTCGCTTTGGTCAGCGTACGCTGGCCCTTGTTCCCACGCCCATCTGATCCCTGACGGTTTTTTCCTGGTCTCGGCTTTCCTTTGTCATCGTCTTTTCCTTTGCCTCCTTTTCCTTCGTTCGCCTTTCCTCCGTTCGCTTTTCCTCCACTTCCTTTTTCTCCTCTTTTCGCTTGGTCCTTTCCCCCTTTGCCTTGACCTTTCTTTGTTTGCTTTTGCTCTTCTTTCCTCGCGTCAAGGCTGTCTTGCCACGGCTTGTCTCTTACGTTGTGTTTTGTCCCACAATTGGGGCAAAACACGGTGGCGAAGAACTTGGGCGCGGTGGAGTTGTCCTCCTCGACCTCCCCTCGCCAATACCACTGCCCTTGGCCTTGTCCTTTGCCTCGTCCACCTTTTCCACGGCCACGACCGCCACCACCACGGTTGCCGTTTGCTTGTCCTCGTGCTTGTTGAAAAGACACGAAGCACTCCTCACATAGCGAGTGGGCAAAGGCTTCTTCTTGGTTCATAGGGGCGTTGGAGTCGGCGTTGGTGTTGCCATCTAGCCACTTGAGTTGAGCCATCGAGTGCAAGTTCTTCAAAGTAGCGTCGGACTTTCTCTGGAGGGCCAACTCGTAGAGGAGGTCAACGAGAGAGTTGAAAGTGTGTATTCTAGACAACCTCTCGGGAGTAGCACGTATTTTGTCCATGGTTTTGGGCGGAACACGAGGTAGGAGGTGTAGGAGGGCTTTGGAGTCATCGTAGTAGGACGTAGCCAATTGGTCCGTAAGCGTAGTAAATTTTTGGAAGTATTGGGCCATGTCCGCGGTTGTAGGGTATTCCTTCAACCGAGGGATACGCTCTATCTCTTGAATAAGCTCTAGGTCGGTAACGTAAGTAGGGTAGAGGTTTTCGAGCGTAATAAGGAACCTTACCCGAGAGTCACTTTTCTTGAGTGCCCCCGAAACCACTTCTTTTACGTCCTTGTTATCACATGTGTTGATTACAAGGTCCGCTTTGGCTCTTTCGTTGAGGTCTTCTTGTCCCGTCGACCTCAAGAACCTCAAAAAATCTTCGGTGTAAACATTGAGGTCTCTACCCGAAAACTTGGGTAGTTTGGTTTCGGTTTGGGGTTTGAAAAAAGCTTTGGTTCCTCTACCGGTATGTGGCACCGGTTGTGTGGGGTCGGGGAGTAGCGCCATAGGCGCTAGTGGACTGAGTCCTAGGGCGAGGGCTTGGTCGAGGGTGTATACTTCGTAGGTAGTGGTAAAGCATGCCACGGGTTTGGGTGCTTTGGTACGGGGTACAAAGGGCGACTTGACTACTGGAGGCACACCGGAAAGCCCGGTGCACACTCGGGTTAGAGGCG
This sequence comes from Eutreptiella sp. 'Long Island Sound 2002', assembly GCA_964036045.1. NCBI lineage: Eukaryota > Euglenozoa > Euglenophyceae > Eutreptiales > Eutreptiaceae > Eutreptiella > Eutreptiella sp. 'Long Island Sound 2002'. The sequence goes on from OZ038379.1 coordinate 173,960,649, forward strand.
AGGGGTGGTAAGGTACACAAGGGTTAGTGGTTAAGTTAGCACTAGTCCTATTTTCTAAGTTTTCAAGACGACCCTTGAGTTGTTGCAAGGTCAACAAAAGGATAGTGCTCTCTTCCGAAGAAGGAGAGGCTTCGAAAACATGAGTCCTTTTGGGAGCTTGAGGCTCAGAGAAAGACTTAGGCTCAGGAACTCCGGTAGGCACTCCATGAACAATAGGTTCTCCACGGATAGGGGGTTGAGGCATAGTGGCGTAAGTTACATTAGAACGCCATGGCACAGATTGGATGTGGTCCCCGACTCTTCAGTCTGTGGGGCATTAGTGAATGAACCTTCATGGTGTTCGATTTGTTGAACCATTTGTTGCAACCGACCACTCGGGTTGAGCAACGATACGACCTCCATAGCATGCGCTAGCTCAGCTGTCGTCATGTTACTCGCTGAAGGCACATGGCGTGGAGCTACAGCTTCAGCATACCCAGGACATGTAGGCGCAGGAAAACAATAGGCTTCCAATCGAGATCCATCCAGAGGTACTTCTGGGGTTCCAAACCCGGCCATGGTAGGCGCGACTAGTTCCTCATCAGAGACCGGTATCATGACTTGCACATCGTTTTCAGAAGCGCCCGTAGCTTCTACGCTGCTTGGAGTTCTCACAGGGTTCATCTCAATTTTTCAGACTCGATTTTCTGAGTTCAGGAATTCTTCTCCGTCCCTTGCTAAATTTCCAGGCTGGAATTAAATCGAAATTAAATCCAAGGGATACTGGATTTAGGCAGAGCAGGTATACTCTGCTACCAGTTAGATTTGGCACCCTGCTCAACAACAGCAAAGTAATGGGCTCATAGAATTGTAGTCTTCCAGCTTAGTCCATAGCAAGAAGGGACTATGAAACACAATCATTATTTACACTCATGTTCACTCCTTACCTCTCTTCCACTCTCACCATACAAATATCCCTCTGGTAGTAAAATACACCTAGTTAGGACTTACCTAGGAAGCACCACGTGCTCCCTGGTGTCGCCGCCAGGCGCCTCTCCTCTATCCATCTCTCTTCTCTGCTCTTGTGTTTGGGGCTTGGCTTAGGCCTAGGTATACTCTTGGGATCCCCCAATACATGAAACAAGCTTGGGACCCACCAAATAGGCATTAAAATACATGTAGAAGTAGGGACAACCATGGAAAAGGGTTGTAGAGTAAATAGAGGTCCCTTAGGGGCCTTAGACTCCTTCGAAGGTAGTATGTGTGGTATCACTCAAAAAATGAGTCGATCATGCATGACATGCATGACAATCCATCATGTCAAAAATGTGATCAGCCAAATTCAAAGAGTTATGAAAAATGAATAGTATAACCTTCTTATCTGCTCTGAGTTCAAATAAAGTACACTCTGAGTTCAAAATATATACTCCATGGGGCTCAATCTCACTAGTTTCGGCAGGTTGCATTTTCTGCGACATGAAGGCAATAGGTCGAAGGTGTCCCTTGTACTTCCCATGTCCACATTGCTGCGCTAGTGTAGCACCCACACAGTCTTTCGAAGCATCTGTGTACAAGTGATACGGTTGTCGGGGGTCGATAGCACTGAGATGTGTCGCATTGATCATTGCCTGCTTCAGCTTGTCGAAGGAAGCTTGATGTACGGCTGTCCACTCCCACTCAAAGTCTGCCTTGAACGTTGCGGTAAGAGTTGCTGCGACAGCTTGGACCCCTTCGACAAACTGCTGGTAAAGTCGGGACAATCCGATGAATTGTCAAACTTCATGAACCGTAGTCGGCGGAGGCCTACCTCGAATGACGCTGATCTTTTCGGGGTCCATGTGTACTCCATCTTTGTCGATGATGTATCCACAAAAGAATACTCGACTCTGGAAGAATGTGGATTTATCGATGCAGGTAAAGAGCTGGTGTTGACGGAGTAGTTAATGAGTTATCGAGAAGTCGTTGGTGTTCATCCGCATCCTTCGAGAAGACGAGGATGTCGTACATGTACACCCATACAAAGATCCCCAAGTGGTCTTGAAGTACATCATTCACGACGTGTTGGAACGTCGATGGCGCATTACAGAGGCCAAAGGGCATAACAACCCACTCGAGGGCGCCAAATTGTGTGTTGAAGGCGGTTTTCTCGATATCCTCGTCGTGGATTCGGATTTGGGCGAACCCACTAACAAGGTCGATCTTCGAAAATACGGTGGAACCCCCCAGTGTACTCAAGATGGATTGGATTGATGGTAAGGGATACCAATCTCGAACAGTTCGCGTATTCAACGCTTGGTAATCGACGCACATACGCCATTTACCATTCGCTTTCTTCACCAGCAGGCAACCCGCTCCGCATGGACTCGAGGATGGTCTGATCCGATCAGATCGATGCAACTTGTCCAATTGTCGTCGAAGTTCATCTAGTTGACTCAGGTCCATTTTGTAAAGGTGTACCCACGGTGGATTGTCTTCCGAATCGAGGCATATTCGATGATCTCTACCACGTCGATACGGAGGTAGGTCTCCGCCTTCTCCCGGTGGTAGAGGTCCGCCCACTTGTGTAATCGAATTGGCAGTTTGCGTCGCACGGGGTCAAGCCCGTCATTGTCATCACTGGCTTGCATCTTGTTCATTTGATCGACCGGCACTGCGGGTCGAGGCATGCAGCACAGAAATATTTGATCCCCCGTGAGATCAGCTCAACGGATCTCTCTTTTGAGTTTTGGCAACGAAATGTACCTAATCTCCATATCGCTGCACTCCTCATCGGTAATACCATCTTCCCTTTCGCACTCATCGTACATGTCAGCACCGTGCTGGACGTGTGTCGACGAGTGTAGGTCGGGGCGTTCCTTGGCATGTGGGGTAGGATTTCCAACCGGAGTTGCTTCCGAGGCACTGGATGACAGTATCCAAAGAAGGTCCAGCTTCGAAGCGGCTTGAAACTGTAGGTGGGTGGAATGCCTTGATTCGCCAAAAGACAACCGGTACGAATTCCAACCATGTTGGATGTCTGCGTACCGCTCCTTCCAGTTGACCGTCGGATTCTAGCTTGGAAGCCATGGTAGTCCGAGTACCACATCCGGCAGAATCTCCAAGACCTCGAAGTGATGTCGAAATACAAGTTCTCCAACTCGAACATAGGCTCTCGTGTAGTACCGTACTTCGACTTGGACACCTCCGGCTGTCAAGACGTGTCCAGGGTTTCTTAGTTTATAGAGGGGAAGTCGCGCCCTCTTTGCAGTCTGCATTGACATGAAGTCACTGGTCGCCCCACAGTCGACCAACAATTCTACGCTGGAGTCAAAGGAGTCTTCACGACATGCGCAAATGCGCCCTCAAACCGTGAACAGAGATGCATGCTCAGGTTTGGTTCCTTCGACGTTGACGCCTCCAAGTGTCGAATTCTTTTCGGGTTTATTGGTGCTGATGGTGGTGTTCAGCTCTTCTCGAGGACGTCCAACACCAGGTCTTCGGAAATGTCTTCTAGGCCGTGGCGGGCCTTTCTCTGCTTTTGGAGCGGGATCGAAACCGTCCCCTGCTGTCTCGACTTTGATCTCGTCTCACCGTGTTCAACCTTGACTCCTGACGCTCTCGTCCACGGGATGGCGGTCGATGCTTTGGACAGTCGCGGGCCAAGTGGCCTTGTTCGCCACAATTGTAGCAACGCCTACTTTCTCGACCATCTTGGCGTCCACCATCTTGGCGTCCGAACCGTTCATTACGACGTTCACCAATGTAGGCATGTAGTTCCTCTCGGAGCTTGGCAATTGCATCGAGGTTCATCGGCTCTGGCACTGTTGAACCCATGGGGGCTGCAGCTGGAGTCGGCATGGGGTTGACGTGCGGTGTTGGCATAGGGTTGGATGGGAACGTGGGAGTCGAAGTTGGTGGAACCATCATTGGCAGGGGTCTTGAGACCGCAGGACCCATGGTATCTGATGTCCTTCTCGATGCGTTCTGTACCTCTTCAAGCTGATATCCGCCCGCAATGTAGGCTTCTGCGATGGTCTCTACCAAGGTATCGAACCCAAATGATGTACCAGAACGCCATCTCGAACGGACTTCAACGATGTACTGCCGACGGACAGCGTCATTCGACAAACCTTCAACAAATCGAGCAAGGACCAGGTAACCCATCTGGAGGTCACTTGTGTTAACCTTCAACTTGACAACGGAAGTACAAAATTCCCTGACGTAGTCCACATGTGGAGGAAACTCACTTTCTTTCAAGCTCAACATTCTTAACAGGTACACTGGCTCATGGGATATGCAATCAAAACGTTGGCCCAACACACGCATGAGCTCGAACCAGTCATCCTGTACAGCTTTCGTCAAACTATGATAATACTCGTCGGCATCACCTTCAAGGAGGAACGATATGGTTGTCACCTGATCGACGGGTGAATTGATATCCGACAGGGTGAAAGCTCGTAACAAGTCCTCCTTCCATGTGCGAAACTCTCCAGATCCAGGTCTCCCAGAGAATCTTTTAACCAGCTTATTCAAGCGTTCGACACGAGGTCCTAGAATCTCCTGTGTTGGAGCACGCTCGACTGCGAATGAGTGCGCTGGATGTGGGTCGAAGACAGGTGGTTGTGGAGGTGGTTGTTGTGGAGAGTGAGGTGAACTGCTTGAAGAAGACGGCTGTGGCTGTGGTTGTGGTTGTAGCTATGGTTGTGGTTGTGGAAACTGGAGGTGATTCGAAGGTTGTTGGCTCGAAACTCGTACAAATTCGTTGAGAAGGGCATAACATTGCGACAATTCATGCTCTACGCGTCGAAGTTCGCTTACAGCAGCTGGAGTTGCATTCTCCGTCGAGGACTGCAAAGTGTCGGCTCGGTGATCAGTTGCCGCAGTAGCACTTGCTGCTGTTGTCTGCAACGCATCGATGCGTTGTTCCAATGCGATGACCTTGGCTTGAGTATCTGCAAGCTTCTGCGAACAGCTGTGAAGATCACGAGAGAGACATGGAAACCACTGGCTTTCTCGACTTGCGATGCGCTCTGCGATGAACTTTTCTAACGAAATCGAAAATTTATGATGCAAGGGTGAATCGGTTCGAAACAGACTGTCTCTGATAAAGTGCAGCATAGCTGCATCGTCGAAGGGCCGCTCCATTGTAAATCGAAATCCAAATCAAGTTGACGGCGTCCAAGATGGATCTCAAATATTGATCTCCCCGCCACCTAGCTGGCTACCATTTGTTGTGGTTTGTTTCTTGGGAGCTCTCTTGTACTCCTGTGCCTCTTGTTTCTCGAAAATCGAAAATCCCAAATCGACAAACTTCACAGGATCTTTAGACGGGGCACCAATACATAGACACTTCACAAACTCGAAGACAAAACCCTGTCCAGAGATCGAAGTATCTTACACAACTTGATTCATACAACTGGCATTCGATACTTCTTGAGTATTCACAGGCTGCAGTGCGATTGCGTCTGCGACTTGCGTGCTCGCTGCGCTGCTGCTGTTCAAAGCCATAACACAAACAAGTCTTAAGACGTTTCAAACAAAGTGAATAGAATTCCTCGTGCGAGTTAAGGCGCAAATGACGGGCGCATTCCCCCTACACCCACCCAAACGTCACGTGTCGAGGCACGTCCGCCGCAAAGGGGATGTAGTTTCCACTATGCGTCGATTTCAATTTAGTGCAATGCATGAGGGGGGAGAGGGACAAAACCATCACGCCTAAAAAACCGACCGGCTCGATCGTAGCCAAGGCCTCCACCTTGAAAGACAAGTGAGGGCGATAGGTAGAACCCAACAATTGGAGGACTCGTTGCTTATCGCGTTGGCGATGGACAATGAACGCGTCGTCACTAAATCGGAAGAGTGCGACAATGGGGCTCGGCCCAGCGGCATCAAAAAGGCGCCTCCTCTCATAAAAGCAAAGGGAAAGGTTAGAGAAGGGGGCGGCAACATTAGTACCCATGGGCCAACCAATGTGCTCTGTAAAGACACCTTCACCCGGCGCGTGAAATATATTGTGCGACCAAACAAAATTGAGGAGGATGTGTCCAATACAACAATCTTTGCTCTGCACAAGAGAAAGAAAGGGCAAACGGGCTGCAGGATCAATATATGTGTCATGGCCAACGGGTTCGGAAAGCCACCGAAGGAACAAAACTTCATAAGGCGTTATATGACCCTGTGTGGCACGCTCCAAAAGAAACTTCATCCAAAAATCCCATGTATGGACCACGTCTTTCCAAACAAAAGTTGTATAAAGCCAGTTGAAGTCAACCGAGGTAACAACGTATTCATGAGCACAATCATGGGAAGCAACGTCACGGAGGCGCGAAACAAAATCTAGCAAATCTATGAGGGGTGCATGTGTAGGGTCTAAAAGCCGATCAACACGGAGTGCAATATTGCCAAAAATGGAAAGGATAATTGATACCCTGGTGGTGGCCCACTTCGTAAGTCCTACAAGTGGCCTACTAGGCCAACGATTATTCTCAATGGAAAAGCGAACATGACTCTTCACAAGGAGATAGAAAGAAGGAAGGCGGTTGCAATGAAAACTATGCAAAAAAGTTGCAAAGGTTTTCGCCAACTCTATACGCAGGGAAGCAAGGACAAAGAAATGAATCGAAGTCAACCAATTATGGCCATGAGAAAGCCATACCTCAAGGGCGTCCGGCGATGGCGCCGACAATTTATGATAAGTTTTGGAACCATTTGAATGCACACCATTCATATGACCTTTTTGTTCCAACAAATAGCACGGGAGAGACATGGTGATGTGATCACCATCCTTGTCGGCTCCTACAACAACATGGTCTTTGAAAAATGAAGCAAGCACATCCAACGAATAACCAACACCCTTAAAGGGTAACTTGTCGGGTTCAAGCGCCGAAAGATTAAGGGGGACTGAATCTTTAAAGTCTTGCATATATGAAATGACACGGGAGTCATTCACACCTAAAGCGCCAATTAAATCATTGGGAGGTTTACTACCCGTGGCACGTAAAATGGCACGATGCGGCAACTTGGAAAAGAAAGACGGTTCACATACCTTAGCGAAATGCGAATGCCAAAGGAGTACCGTTTTCAATCGATCAATTTCGGTAACCATGGTTCCACGCCCAAGTTGCAAATTGCGGGCAGTTGGTGTGTACGGAACTAACTTACTGCCATATGACAAGAGGAACGAGAGATGGGGCGGAATAGAAAAGGTAACCGGATCATTAATCAATGTGGTTTGGCGAAACGGTTCTTTTTCTTGATGCAAACATAACCATTGGTGATATTTCCTACAAAGTGTGCGCTTCCTATCATACTTCAACTTACGCAAACTTTGTTTCAATGACTTCTCGCTCGGTGGCGTGGTTGACGATCCATGGACAAAGAGCATTTTCGACCTCTCTTGTTGGGAGAAGTAAATTGAACTCTCGGACTTTTCCCCTTGGATGATGAAAGGCTTGAGCGGGAGCTTGCATGGCTTGAGCTCGAGTAGGACGGACGGTGTGAGGACTTGGGGGTTCGGGAAGAGCCTCGAGAGCTTCCACTTCGGGACCCGCTTCGACTCCGTATGGGGCCATTGGAAGCCTTCGAGTTTTTATGGCATTTGATATGCATGTGGCTCAACAACATGCGAATATCTGCAAGTTGGTCATCAACATCTATTTCACGCTCCAATTCTTCAACGAGTCCTTCTCGAAGGACTTCACGTTTGTGGATTTTCATAGCCATGTTACCTCTCTTCTTTTGTTGAAATTGCGACAATTTTGCAAAGCATCTAGAGGTCTCACAAGAAATGTTCTCCGTAGCAGAGACCAAAGCTTGAAGGGCACGTTCTTTTTCCGCGGCATATTTTAGAAGGATACCATTGAGTTGGTGACCCGGATTCCAAGTGGAATAAATGGTGTCCAAGTTTTTGTAATAATCATTCCATGCCGTTTTGGGAGACGCAAACAAAGTGAGACCGTGTGCTTCGGCTTCTTTAATGCGCTTGGTGATGAGCTTAATTTTGAAAGCATATTTGGCAACCCCAATTTGAGGTTGAGCGTTCGCATCAATGACTTTCTTTATGGTAGTGGCACCATCCCTAAAGACATCCGTCTTAGGTTCAAACCCATGATCACGTGTCCATTCCAACTTGGATTTGGCATGTGTCCGATTGTGTAGCGACTTCACTCCAAGAAGGTAATCAACCGCCAATGGCTTCAAACCACTAGGCAAGGCACTCAAATCCCATTCCGGACGGGAATGACGCAGACGTGTAGTTTTTGAATTGCGAGGCATAACGCGTGGCGATGATACTATGTCCAAGTTGACTCAGAAAATTTAGCCCAAAATGTAATTTGTCCTCTGGAGTTTGGAGACCAAAGCAATCCTCAAGATCCCGTAGCCCAGGTGAAATAAGCAGCAATTCAAGTGTCACGCAGAGTGTCTTTCAGTGATACATGTTTCGGAACCAAAAGTGGCTCCCTTCTCAATCTGACACACAAATTAAGACCGCAGCTAATTTACAATGGAAAACATAGGCCAAAGCAAAAAAACGCAGCGACTTTAGTGTGCGAAGTGCGTGTGTGTCTCTAGCTGTGCGCGCGTGTTAAGCGCCCAAAGTAAGCGCCCAAAAAAAACAGATAAAGTGGTAAAGGCACAAGGAGACCTAATGCCAATCAACGAAAAAGAACAGCGGTATGTTGCTCCGCTCTTGTGACGATCTGCGACGTTGCGTTTGTGAAGCGATATGAAAACTACTCCAAAACAAGCCTACTAAACATGATGCAAAATCAGCGAGTCTTGGTTGTCAACATCAGCAGGCTAGCAGTCGGCAAATACTGCCGCAAAAATAGGAGACTACACCTTGGGTGAGCGGAATACTCGGTGACGGCGAAGGAGCGGCAGACCTGTATGAAAGATCACGACAGAGGAGGTCAAAAATGGTATGATACTGACACCAGAAGTCTGAAGCGCCTTCAAGAGGTAACTGCCAAGTATCACAAGCGCCAAGATCGCCTAATTGGGCGAGCTACCGAAGTTTCTTGGGGCTCATTGGATAAGCGGCTGGAGGATATGACTACTGAAGTCAAGGTGACGAGCGCCAAGGCAGAGGATTGCGCTCTTGCTTGAGCTCTGAAAAGGCCAGCGCTTTGGGTACCACGGCTACGCAAGAAGGGAACATGTGGCAAGGAGCGCGCCTATAGAGCAGTGCCACCGCCCACTAAGTGTGGGTCACATCTCAAGCAGTGTTGCGCTCCATTCTTTGCCATGCTTTCGCTGATAATATCGTCAACATCGTAGGTATCACACAGGCTTGCAGGGTCGACAATGTGTCGTGCAATTTGGTGGGGGCGGCCCTATTTTCCTTTCGCCGGCAGTCTCATTGCAGGTGCGTTCGGCTTTGATTCGGTACCACCGTTTCTTATAGTTTCGCCTACAAACAGACAGAAAAAAGTAGTACAATAAGTAGTGCACCTGATTGGGTGTCCAGAAAGTCGGACCACCTCCCTTGCTGGCCTGCCACCAATAGATGAGTTTGGCAAGCAACTGAGTGTGGAAGGGAGCATCGTCCTGATGAATTGGCCGTGACGGCTCATGTTAGGTGAACTTATTAGAATTAGGGTACCATGCTGACGGCCAGATGACATAATCATGGAAGATCCTATTGAGACCCAAAATCCATAGCTAAGGCAAAGAATGCCTCAAAGTTCAAAAGATAGAAAAGAAAGAGCAAAAATGAAATTAAACACTGTGAGTGTGAACAAAGGAAAGTAAGTCTGAAATCTGTGGTGGATAGCGAAACATAGCGCTGGAAAAAAAGCGAAAAACCAAGGTTAATTGGTTGATCATTGATTGTATTAGTGGCAACAATCGGAAAAAATTGATCATTTCTAAGGGTAATATGCGGAACAGTTCGTTGTTTTTTCAGAAAAGATCGTAAAAAAAAGGATTCTTTTTTTAAACAAATTCCGAACCTGAGCTGTAAGGGGATCCAGGCATACCTATCCCATAGTCACATACTGAGTAACCAGGCATCATAGTCAGCAGCCCAGGCAGTGGCATACCACAGTAGACCCTTGATGGTCCATAGAAGGCGGGTCAAAGCATTCGAGTATAGCTTGACCGTAAAGCAACCGGCTCGCGGACAAGTTACGCCGTAGGTCGCGCTTCCATAGAAACGTCCGAGGTGTGCCAAGTGCCAAAGGGGCCAATAGGATCTGTTCCCTATGCCATAGGCGAGCGGGTTGCTGGAGTGGACATAGTTGGGTATGTGGGGAGTCCTCGCATGTCCACGGCTCTCTCGAGTGCCACTTAAGGGCACTGTAGATATAGGCTCAAGTTTCACGCACAATTTCACTAGCTGCGCGCTCCTCGCGATGCTGTTTGGCCATAGTTGATGCTAGGTTTTGCGCCATATGGGTTGGTGCTCTTCTTGGCACTGTTGTCTCAACAATGTCTTTGGTGTCTATAGCTTTTTTCCCGCCCTTCAAAGAGTATATATCTTAGTCCTTGACTTTCATATTGTACTGCACAGGACCGCTGAGGACTTGAGCGCTCTGCTACCAGAAAGAAAGATAGACTCTAGATCAGTTACGATAAAGTTCTTTTGTTTCTTTGACCACTGCAAGTTTCTTGCTGCCTGTTTGCTGGTCCTAGTATTTTGATTGTTTTGTGAAACCAAGAAAAATCAGGATGTAAAGCGCAGTTCAAGTAGGGCACAATTCAGCATCGAGATCCCCCAAGCATGAAGGGCTGCAGTGCAAAGAAGATATATCATTTACAAAGTTAGATGTGAACAACAATTGATCAAATTCTGACTGCAGCAATCAAAAGATGGTTAAAAACAATCTACCAAAGATCAAAAACCTGCCCCTATGCGCATCCTCCTTGAGGCAGGGTCAAATTGAGATTTTCACCCTTCAACTGTGGTCCCATACGTGCTCTAGTAGCATGGCTTGTGGCACCGAGGTCACTGCCATGTCACCACGGACCTTCCTACTTAGCTAGGCTGCTAGGATATGAACCCACGACCTCTCAAAAAGAGGTGCCCCAGCCCCTAAAGTGCATACCACTAAGATAAGTAGGCATTCATGAAAAAATAGATGAAAATGTATAGCCTCTCAACCAGCATAGCAATGCCCTCAGTGCATCAAGATAGTATTTCAGCATCTTGTGATAGCATCAATATAGTTGAGGGGCATGGGTGCTCATAACGTCCTCTAGTTAGCGTTTGGTTGCAGGTCAAAATGCCTTATCGTCATATTGGTGGAGGCAAATATTAAGATAAAAATGTAGTATGCCTCAGGATTTCTTTCATACTACTAAAGGTATTCTGTAGACATTGAAATACACTTTTTCTTACTCTTTTGTATTGGTTTTTGAAAGGGGGATTGTCAAAATATGGAACCTTTTAACAATCTGACCTACACAATCAAAATTCCTTCTTTAGAAGTAGTTTGCAAGATTATATTTTGGAAAAATTGGAGATAATCAAAGCGAGTTACCTCGCGTATCGTTCTATGTTGCGGGCTGACATCTTACGAAGGGCCGTCAAAATTCCGTAAAATACGTGCCTATTGTTAAGTTGTATCGGTGATGTTGATCTGTATGTTTTTTTCTACACTTGCTTGATTCTCAAAAAAATTTTGTTGCGATACAACTTAAGATTGGTGCATTGTATGGGAAATTCATTCAGACATTTGTTTCCCCCTTGTTCATGTCTGGTGGGGAAAACCAAATTGTCTGGCATCCATTAGGTTGAGAATTTTGCTCTGCCGATTTCCCCAAATTCTTTAAGAATTGAAAGCTGAAACTTTCGATATGGTTGATTTATGATAAAGACTAACTCTCCATGGATTGAGTTTCCATTCCGGTGGGATGTCTTTTTTTGATGTGGCACTGAAACATTGAACCGGACCAGAAAAAAGCATTTGTACAAAATTAGTTTTTGTCATAACTTAACGATATCAAAAATCCCCATTGCCTTCGGCAGTGCACCTCGAAGAGAGGCTGACAGTCAGCCAATCAGTAAGTTAGATAAGCCAGAAGTCAGTCAGACAGAAACACACTTGGGGTTTTCTGTCAGTGGCAGACACCGGTCCAAGCAGTGGGGAGAACTGGTGGTCTCTGGACGGGCATTGGTTGAATGGTAATGCAGGCGGCCGCAGACTTCTTCGTCCGCGGTTGCAACCCTGGTCCGGCGAATATGGCGGCGGCGCCGGCAGCGGCGTCCGCCAACCACGATTCAAACCGCCTAGCACCGCGGGGATTGGGAGATTGCACACTGCAAAAAAAAGGATTCGAAACTCGGCATTCTGGTGCGTTACTATTCGAACGGGATTGTATGTGAGCGTAATGACCCTCCCCATTGCTTGGAGCCTTCTCAATGAAAACCTTTGACCCTCCCACCACCACCCCCCCCCACAAAAAAGTAATATCCAGTTTTAGGGGATAGAGGCCTCAGAATCAAAAAAACCGTTGGGAGATTGTCTTATCAAGCAAAATAATGATTTTACAAAGGGTTGGACATCCAATATCATGCCTTGGGGTATGCTACCCCAATGACCCCAAAAAGGGGGGTATACGACACCCGCGCCTGCACTTGATCTAACAACCTCTCTGCGAGGTGATTTCAGCCTTCAACTCTTAAAGAAATCCGTTTAGGTCATTTTGCTCAGATTTTAGGCGAACATATCTGGTGGCTTTGGGTGGTCACGCCGGCACTTGCTGCTCAGTCATAGCCACGCATGCGCACGGGTGTGAGGGGGGGGAGGATAAGATAGAAAAAAGTAAAGACAGAGAGAAACACAGGAATGTGTCAGGTACAGGTACAAAAAAAGCCCTGGTAGTAATGAGGTAAAGGCACCGGTTCATCCCCAGTGACCAGTTCAGCCCCACCCTGGGTATTATCAGGGCAGGGTGGGGATGAATAAGACAACCCCTGGGGATAAAAAAGGCACCCCCGGGGATAAAGAGGGCACACCCTAAAATACTAAAAAACCCTAAAAGGCTGGTTTCCACTGTTTTCCTTTACAAACCGTTTATTGTCTTTGTTTCTCGTAAAAGGTTGTTCTCTTTTCTTTTTGTAAAACCATGCAGAGGGTTATGTCTCCTAATCCCATGCCTTGTGTTTTCTTTGTACCAAAAGTTGATGACTTGTTCTTTGTAAAAGCATGCAACGTTTATTTGTTTTTTAAAACAATGTACTATGTCTTTCTGTTGTAAAAGGTTGATGTGTCCCGTTTTATACAACCATGCAGAGGCTTTTTATTTTTGAGAACCTTGTAATCTGTTTTCATGTAGCAGGTTGCCATCTTCTGTTTCGGAAAACCGTACAACGTTTTATTTTTGGTAAAACCATGCAACGTTTATTTTTTTTAAAACCATGCACTTTTTGTTTTTCGGGCAAAAGGATGCACTCTTCTGTTTTGAAAAACCATGCAAGGCTTATTTTTTTTCCAAAACTTTGTACTTGTTTTTTTCTTGCTAAAGTAGGTTGTCTCCCATTTTGTAAAGCCACGCAAAGTGTTTGTTTTTTTAAAACCGTGCAATGTTTTTTTCTTGCAAAAGGTTGCAGTATTCTCTTTTGTAAAACCATGCATTGCTTGATTTTCAAAATTAAGGAATGTTTTTTTTTGGCAAAACGTGGTAATCTCCTGCTTTTTAAAACTGTGCACTGTCTCCCTAGCACACTTGCACAGAGCAACACGGTGACAGTTTCTGAATGCTCCCATACACCTGTTGTAAAGGTACTTGAAGCACTGAGACAGCTTATGGACATAAGCGTGTACCTGGCTGAAAGTGTATGGCTTTGCACTTTTGATGACCGCGCCTAAAAGCAGAATCATTCTAAGTGTGCCAGTGTGTCCCATGACATATATACTCTATAAGTCATGTGCTCTACAAGTCTTGTACACAATCTACTAGCCATGCCATGCATGGCACAGTGGCATGAGGGAAGGAGATGCCATTAGAAGCACAGTTTTATTCTGTGTCGATGTTCATGGACGAACCACTGTCATGCGTCACGTAGCACGCGAATGCGGAGGCATTAGCTTCGTCTTCGCCGGACGTGTCGCTCCCCGTCACTTGACGCTTGGCAGCACGCTCAGACCGTTCATCACACTAACGGGCACGGTTTTCATTTCGTGACCCTCTGGCAAAGGCGCTCGTGTGGGGGCGTCTCAGCCTGCTATTTGTGTGCGGTGCAGCGGATGCTTCGGCAGATGTGCGTGCCCGTTTAGCAACGGGCTCCGTTTGCCGTGCCTGAGCGTGTGTGCCTCTGTGTCTTGCTTGCTTGAAGGTTTTGCGTTGCGCTTGGGCTTCTTCTTGCTGATCACGTTCTTGCTGCGCAGCCTGCGCGGCTGCAAGGAAGCTGGTCTTCGTGACCCATCCACCAAGGCGCAGCGTCGTTGCATCATCCTTTGTTTCCATGGTGATGGTCCGTGCGGTTGCTTGGGGTCCCATTTCTCTGGTGGTAACTGGGGAGTCTTGGGATGCGGAGGACTCTTGAGATGCGGATAACCTCTCGGTCGCAGTACCTTAGATGACTCCCGTTCACAGTCTCGGTGTCAAACAACAGAGTGGGCGGTAGAGCCTCTCCACTGGCAACCACCGCTGCAATGACAGTCACAGCCTTCCGCTGATACCCCTGCCGCCTCGGCACTGATCTCCGACCCCTGATGCTGTGCACCTTGCGTGCCGCTGCCCTGGTGATGAAGTTCTGATGGAAGGAGGTCTCATCCAGGTTCACGATGTACTGGCTGTCGTAGTCCACCTCTGCAAGGGCCTTGGAGGCTTCAGCAAAGAAGTCTCGCCATTGATCTTCGTCCAAGCGACTGTCAGCACGCTGACTCTCCACCAGGCTTGGGGTACGGCTGACCACGTCCGTGTTGCGTGCTTTGAATAGGCGCCACCACTTGTTGCCTGACCCCAGCTTGAACCCGTGCTCCTCTGCATGTCTCCGTGCCTCCTGCACAATGTCCAGCTTGTACGGGGTCAAGGAACTCAGCAGCTGCTGCTCCAACCACTTTCTCATGTGGAGGCCGTCCCATCACCACAGGCTTACTGTTCATGAAACGGAGCAGGTTCTTGTTGATGGTCTTCTTGTCCACGGTGAACAGCCTCATGGCTTGCCTCAATGATCCCCGCCCAGCGGCAACCCAAGGGACGGCCTCTTCCAGGTTTGTGGTGTGCTGCGGCAGAGGATAGGATGCGTAGTGCTCTTGTTCCGTTCTGTTGACGCTTTTTGACTTCCGTTTACCTCTCACTTAGGCGGCTCAAGTTGCATGGTCAAAAACGAAGGAAAAGGTAGGAAAATGACAGATTTCCAAAGGCATCAAAAAATAGTTGTTTTGATGAATATTTTAAAACCGTCGCAAACAAGTATGGCGGAATAAATATTTCTATAAGAAGAACGTGTCCCATGTTTCAAGCGCGAGGCCTCACGCATGGAACGGCGCATGAGAAACATTAAAGTTTTGGTGATCATTGCGCGAGGCCTCGTGCAATGGATCTCATAAGCGCTCATAGAAGCCAAAGATGGAACAGATCCACCAACTACACAGCATGTGCATTCCCTTGATGCGGCGCTGCTGCATGGGCGCCCATACAGGTCCCGCCGGCATCACCAGTTTTCATACTGTGGTCACCGCTGGCTTCACTGCCCAACAGCGATGGTAGCGCGCCGCAACTGGCTACCGCAATCAGGATTAACTAGTCAAATGTGGCATCACCAGACAGTTACAGTTAACCGAAAATGGTGCATGCGACAAGCGAATCACAGAATAATTGGTCGCGGGAAAAATGTGTGACAGGTTGATGTTTCAAATCAAGAAAGTTTTTCCAACAGCGATCTTTACGTAGATACAGGTACGCAATTATTCTTCACAGCAACAATGCCCCTGCGAAAAGAGGTGGACCTCCAGAAGACAGTGGCCGCAGCATCTGGAGTTTTCTGCGGTGTCTGCTCAGAGGAACCGCCGTACCACACGGCAGAAGAACTGTGGGGAGGGCTAAAACAGGGGGACGAGGGCGCGCGATTGTTGTTTGTGTTTTTTCTGCGTCTGCGCAAAAATGAACGGACGCGTTGCAGCGTTGAAAAGGCAATTGCGGCAGAAGGCAAGAGATCGGTTGGTGTTTTGATAGAGGAGGCCTGGCGCCTTCATTTGCTGATGCGCCACCGCGCAGTTCCATACCAGGGAAAACCAAAGTCAGTTGTTGCGGTAGAGGGAAGTAGGGCGCAGCGTCGCATTTTAGCAAGGTCAGGTCTGGCGCGATACAGCGCACCTTCGCTGAAGGAGAAGGCCGCAGTCAGGTTACAGACTACATGGAACAAAATACACCAACAGTGGGTTGTGTTGTGGATGGACAACTGGTACAACAAACAGTTTACCACAAATCCTGACAAGGAGGACAAAAGCCTGAACGCAACAGCGTTGGCTGTGTTGCTACTGAAGGATGCATCACGCTACTGGCATGGTCATCCTAGCCTGGAAGAGCTTGAACGGCGCGTTCCTGTTGTTGTACGCATGCTGGGGAACACCGAGGGAACCTTTGCACGTATCCTGCGTGATCTAGGATTTGCAAGCAGGCGACCTGTTGTTCGAAACATTAGGGCGCCGCTTGACATTATTCGCCCTGTACCTGCCAAGAGACCACATTGGCGACCCCTTTGTCTAAGTAAAGAAAAGGTGAGCGGCAACGTCTCGCTGCTTAATCTATTGCAATTCACTAGGGACTTGGCGCAGCACACTCGACCAGTTGTGCCTGTTTTATGTGATGAGAACATCCATTACCGCATTTGTAAGATGATGTACGGTGGAAAAACAACGGGTTGGTATGTCCGGCTTTTCTTGCGGTCGCACCCTATATTGTATGGTTTCTGGCACGCGTACAAGTTTTGCGTTACATACATTTCGCTCATTTTGGCCGATCGTGACTTTCTTCCGTAAGGGTTTGTTGCGCAGCGGTGACACAGTCCCCTGTTTTTCCAAGCTGATCACAATGGAGATAACTGTTGGCGCACTGCTGTTGGGTATGGGCCCCCACATACGGCGCCTTAACAGAAAATGTCATTCCCTTGGGCTGGCACGTCCTGTAAATCGGCGAGGACGCCTCCGTTACGCTGTGTGTAAGGCCATACAGGTTCTGTTAACACAATACTGTCCTATGTTACTATACCTAGGTCACCTCGTTAGACAGTGCAATTGGGCCGAAGAGACGGCCAACACGGGTGTTTTTGCTTCTGAGGGATTGCAGATTGTTATGTGTCTGTTAGACCGTTTGAACATGGGGGACACACTTTGAAAATACGAACGCCCTGTTGCAACTGCGCTATTGTGCCACACTGCATGGCACACAGCCATGCCTGGACAGGCTTTTGCCGAGAAGTTTTGTGAAAGTCTGCTTTCCAGCCTTGTGACAAAGAAGGGCCAAAACAGAGGTGCAGTAACCATTGAAGATGTTGACGATCTGTATCATCTCATCACTATTCGCAAAGAAGGTCACAAGGTGAACGTCTGCAAAACTTCCAATTCCTTTGTCAATTCCGTGCGTCAGCGGTCAACTGCTTACTTGAACGCAGAGCGTGTGAATGTGCCTTGGGTTAGGTGGTGTGCTGAGCCTACTTGTACAATTCAGGCGCATTGGCCGCGCAGGGGTGTACCTAACTTTCCACCGTCTCTTCTAATTGTAAGTGGCTCGAGGCTCAGGGTGCAGACGGACAGCAACAGACATCCGTTCGCAGATCGGGAGTACAGCGGAGCGGAATTATAGACAGGTCGCCAGTGCTGCATAAAGTTCAGAATTCGACTGTTTGATGATTACGAGATACAATCGCATTCAGTTGGTGTAGATAAACATTCTGTCTTGAAATGAAGTCCTGAGTTAGACAACCACTTGCCTTTCAGGGTTCTTGCAATATGTATTAAATGGAATTACGATCACACATGTCATGATGGGTATGCTTCGACTTTGAGCCGTGTTCATTGCCTTGTTCCTCTCGTGGTTGAGATCCTGTGGGGTATTTCAAAACTCAAGGAATTTTATAACAAAATCGTGGGATTTTAATGATGGTGGATAACGAGATAGACATGGTAGCGCGAGGTAACACCATGGAGGAACTAAAAGCTTTGGCGCCGGCGGTAGAGTTTGCATTACCGGGAGAGTTGACGATTCGTGATGATTATGATGATGGAACATGGTCAAAAATTCGTCAACAACTCTCCAAGATTACCCAACATGCCTCGGTGGTGATAGAACAAGAGAGGTGGTTCGACAAGAGTGGCAATCCTCATGAATTTTTTCACTTCTCGAGCGTACCGGATCGTTCACATCAAATGATACAAATCATGGAGCAATGCCGTGGTGAATTGGTGGTCCTTACCAATGAAGTAAATCATCGAGTGTCGCAACATGAGCAAGTTCATGATGAAATGCGTGCCACAATGGACACCGCCTTTGACTACATGGCACGAATAACTCATGGATTGCATGAATGCAATGTTCGAGATCGCCAATTGTGTGAGGCGTACCAAACTCTCATGCGGTCGTGGAATGGTCACATGCATGGCTTTCGTGAACTTGTTGTCCCAATGTTGACTTCTCATGATGATGATTTGCGGAGAATGACTCAAGACCTCACCACACATGGCAAATGTATTGACACACATGCCAAGCAAATTTATTGGTTGTACACTAATTTCAAGGAGTTCACCGGGAAATCCTTGACGGGGAGCCCTAGTAATAGTCTCCTCGATCCGCCATTGGTGAAAATGGAGAAGGATATCAAGGCCATCAATCAAAAATTGGCACGAGTTGGAGATTATGGTAGGACGGCAAGTGATGTGGAGCAACGTTTGGGTTCCTTGGCGACACGAATTGAGACTATCCATCAAAAATTTGAGCGTGTTGGCCCACTTGAAGTTCGTTTACACGGCCTCACGGAGAATTGGGATCGTGTTTCACATTTTGAGAAGGATTGGCGTGAATATGGGAATGTTTGTCAACATGTTCAAGCTTTGGTGCCTTTGGAGCCACTAGTGCCTGCCCTTGTGGCTATTGATGGCACGGTGGCCACTTTGTCCACACAAGTACAATTGTTGGATGAGGAGGTTGAGTGTTTGAAAAGGGAGAATGCCTCTTTGCGTCAAGAAATTAAACAAGCAACTCCTCTCACGGCACACACGGTAACACTCATGATACAACAAATGGAAGAACGGATGTCACGAAAATATGACACCCGTTTGCAACAACACATGGAGTTGGTGCAACGTCAAAACGATCAACATGAGTTGATTTTTCAAAGTCTTCAGAACAAGGTGAATTCGATGGTCGAACAATGGGAACTTCGATTTTCTAAGCTTGAGAGTGGTTGGAGTGAAACAAGGATCGCCATGGAATCCCTCTCCTCACGAGTTCACACGCTTTGTATGCATGTTGAGTCGCCCGTGCATGACTCGGTTAAAAGGTTTGAGAGCGTTGAGGCCTCGGTGCGACGCGCCGAAACGGCGCTTGCAACATTACTTCCATTGCTTCCTAAATTTCAGTCATTTCAAAGGGAAGTCGCGAACCTTCGAGAATCAGTGCATGCTAATCATGATTGTGATTTGTCATGTTCATGCCGGGCATCAATTGCCTCTTTGCAACGTGAAGTGGATAGCGTGAGAGATGATCGGACAATTTTTTCTGATTCTTTAGAGAGGTTGCAAACCCAAGTTACGAGGGTCGAGAGTGAATTGGCTGAAGTGGAATCGCGAGGAGGTGTCCACACTTCTCATGGCCCTGATTGTAGTATTTATTGCTCGTGTCGTGTGCAATTGTCGCAGCATGACACACACATTCGTCAATTGGGCATGGCTCTTGATGAGTTACGGGATTGTCTCGATTTAATCCCGCAGGATTTTTGCACACGTGATCGTGCCTCGTCGTTCGAATCCACCCGTTCTTCAATGCGATCGCAGCTGGATGCCCTCTCACCATTATCTTCTCAGAGTTTTGCAACTTTGCAAGTCAAGGTCGCGGCTCTCGAGGAGGTATATGAGAAGTGGGTCGCCGGCGAAGCGGTGGCTAACGAGGAAGGGTACGAAACGGACGGTGATGATGACGGTCACAAAGGTGTGCGCTTTCGCTCTTGGGAGTCCGATTCAGATGGGGAAGTAAAGTCGGCGGCCCAGGACCGCAAGCCGCCATCACGTTGGGATGGTGTTTCACGTGGGTCGCCTAGTGATGACCCTTTCTCTGATCTTTCTTGGGTCAAGGGCAAAGGTGCTTCTTGTATGCAGGCCAGCTCGTACACGCTGGATGCCTCCACCATGGGCTCATATGGGAAAGGTGGTCGACCCATTCGCTCTCTCTTTAAGGATGATAGCACGGAAGCTACGTTTGATATGCCGGGAATTACACAGGCTTCAGTGGACTTCCCCATGGCTGATTTTTTGGCAGCCGTTTCCCAAGGTAACGATTCCCCAGAGCAAGAACCCGATGTTAAACTGCGGGGATTGTTTGGGAAAATAGGGAAGGATAGGCCTGATGTAGAGGCATTGGATGATGAAACGCGACGGGAAGTGATGAAAATATTGAAGAGACCGAGCTGGGATGGTAAGCAGATTTCACGCCCCATTTTTGAACGTCAATGGCAGGGTTTTCACCAATATTGGTATAAACGCTGTGGCTCAGACACCCTGGCCAAAATTCTGCTTACTGCACTTCCGGAATCCCTACGCTCCCTCTACACCCAACTTCATTTATTCATGGGATGAAGTTATAAACATATCTGGACGGATATCATGAAACCCATGAAAAATGGTTCCCGGCGCATGTATAGGAAAAAATGGCGTAAGTCACAGCCACCGCAAAAAAAGACCCTGGAGGCATATGAATTCTCGGTCCTCGAATGGACCCTGTTGGCACAGCAAGCAGCCCCTGTCACCCCGCTGGAAGCAAAAGAAGCCTTCACTGACGCACTGCACCGGCACGGCGGATACCAGGACGAGCTCGACGAGCTCTATAAATATGAAGAGCTCAAAGGGGTGGAGCTCTCGCATCAGGGAGCGCACCAGCTCATCCAGTATGAGCTTTCTTGGCGCTCTAACAGGGATGTGGCCATGGAGGCTGACAAAGGGGAATCTGAGGCAGACTTGCGACAGATGCGCGGCAGGGATGCAGAGCGAAATAAAGGCAATAGGTCGCGTTCTGCGCCTATTGATTTTTCCAAAGTGCCCGCAGACGCCTGCTTGTATTGGGGAAATAAAGGACACCGAGCCGCAGACTGCAGGATAAAACAGGCGGACCAGAAAAATGGGACGCCTGGTAAAAGGCGAAAACAGTGGCCCAGAAAACCTGATAATGGCGATCGCAAGTCTGGCGGCGGCAAGAATGGGTCTGGCGGTGGTTCTGACAGGCGCAATGGTGGTGGCACTGACCGTCGGCAAACTGGTGGCGGTAACCGTCAGGAGGATAAACAGAATGACGGGAATGGTGCCAAAAAGGGTGGTCAGCGTGGTCGCAATTACGCCCTTGAAAAAGCTGCTGCCGAGGCAAAGGCGCGGCTAGACAAGGGACTGTGCGTCTCTTGTGGTGCCTCTGACCACAGGTTTACGGACTGTCCAAAGCGGGTGTCTCAGTCAGCACAGCACCGCAATCTGCAGGGTCAGGAGGCCACTGGAGGTAATGGCGCGGACGCACAGTCCCCCAACCCCAACCCCAACCCCAACCCACAGCCTACTACAAGTTAGAGGCGTCAGGGGAAGAGTATGGCTAAAGGGGTGGGGGGGGTACGCAGTGTGGCGACATCCACTGATTCACACACTGCACCTTCTTTTGCTGATTTGGCTTCGGTGGCTTTTTCTCATGACGGTTTAACACCGGAGCCTGAGTCCACTGGGACGCGGTCTGTTACCTCTGTGACGCTGTCCACCTGGACCAGGGCATTGCACTCATGCCGGGATCGGTGGCAGCCAGTGGCTCTAATTAGGCGCGGCAAGCAGGAGCATGTCAGGCGCCGCACACAGGCTGATGTGGGACAGTCTCTTACTGAGTTAGTGGTACCCGTCAGGGTTAAATTTTCTGGCGGCACATCGCAGGAGTTGAGTAGTTCCATGCTGATTGATTTGGGATCTGAGGTTCTGGCTCTGGCGCCAGAGGCCTTTTTTCAGGGCAGGGCCCTTGAATTGGCGCGTCGTCCCTTACGCATCACTGTGTCGAATGGGGAGCGCATAAATGGTGGCACACATGGGGCTGTGGTAGACCTCAGTGTGCAGATACAGGATTGTAACGATCAGCCTGTGCAGGTGGTCTGTGAACGGGTATTTGTGTACAAGGCGGATGTGCATGAACACCTAATTGTAGGCTACCCGTTTTGTAAGGCCTATGGCCTGATGGTGGATCCCACGAGGGATCTATTGGTTGATGCGCTGTGTGGTACAATGAGCCGCACGGCCCAGCATTGTTCGTGTACATCAATACAATGTGCCTGCAGGGCCCTTGCGGTTAGCAGCAAGAAGCCCAGCAGGACAAAGTCTTATGCGGCACGTCTTATTAATTTGGCGTCTGACAGCGAGGATGAATCGCTGCCACGACAGGCGCCACCTTCGGTACACACACAGGACACGACAGTTGCTTCTGTCGCGGCCATGTATGTCACACGTTTTCTGCCTGCCATTGCGGCTGCTGCAGCTGTGTCCTGTTCTGCAGCTCTCCTCTGTCTGGATCTAGGTCCAACAGACGAGCAGACGAGAATGCAATCAAGTGGGGTACAGCAGACGCATGCTCAGAGACGCGACATGTGCACAGCGTGTGTTCATGAGTGTGTGTGTGCGCGAAGTGCGGATGGCGGTTTGCCTGATCCTGCGTTGGTGCGACAGCAGCACTACTCAGGGGACGAGGCATCAGAGCAAGGCGTTAGTGACGAGGAGTCTGATTCTGGGCTCCCTCCTTCAATAGTCCAGTCCATGAGTGGTGACATACCCCCAGACTCGTTCGCTGCGGGGTGGGGTCACCGCAAGCAGTACTCAGGGCCCTGGCAGGCCCGAGATAAAGAGCTGGAGTGGAATCAACAGCCTACAGAGGCATTGGCAGAGCATTCGCGGAATCTGCGCCATTTTTGCAAGTGTGATTTGGATGAGCTGTGTGGGCATTGTTGTCAGCAGCCCGCTCTGTCGCTGGGGGGGGGGGGGGGTGATGCAACGCCTGATCCTCTGTCGGACAGAGCAGCTGGCACCACGTCCCTGCTATCTGAAAAATTGCGTACCCGTTTCTCTGAGCAATGTAACAAAGTGCATCTTACTCCCATGCAGCGCCGTATTAAGCTCCGTAAGCGGGTACGGCAGCACGCTTCGTACATGTATGCAGCCGGGCGACAGATGTTGTTGCCGGGCGTCCGTGATGAAATATTGGCATGGGCAGGTCTGCAGGATTCCAAGTTTATTGATGCCTTTTCGAGCAGGCAAACAGCACTGTTTCCAAAGTATTGGAATGTTAAGGCCGATGCCCTGATTCAGGATTGGTCATATGGTTCTCAGGACAAGGGAGACCACACTGATTATTTTTTATGGATCCACTGCCCTCATTTTTTGCTGCAGCAGACTGTCGATAAAATTTTGCTCGACCAGTCCAGGGGCATTATGTTGCTCCCTGTGCAGAAGGACCAGTGCTGGTTCTGGCAGATGGGGGAGGCAGCAGTGGACTGGTGGGACTTGGATCCCACCATCCCAATATATTGTGATGACAGTGGCATTGTATATAAGCAGCCAGCCAAGTGGACGACTAGGGTCGTCCTGTTTGACGCTATGGGCCTGCGTGATGCTAAATCCCAGGACAAACGCTGGGAGGATGATTCTGGCCCGGTAGGTGAAGGCGAACACAGACACTTGGTGTGTTCCCAGGCATGTGGACACTGTGAGCAGTGTTCGCAGACTGGTCTGGAGCAGGTCTCTGGGGAGGATAACTCAGACTTGCCTGAGTTGAGCAGCGGCACCTCAGATGACGAGGGTTCTCATGCAGTTTTGCCCAGCAGGGGCAGGAAATACAGGCGCTTTGCTCGCAAAGGGAAGGGAGAGTTACTGAGGGGAGTGCAGAATATTAAGGCTGCGCGCCTTTCTGTTTTGCATCCTGAATCTCCTGATTTTTTTCAGTTGGAAGAGAGGTCGCTGCGATCAGTTGTTGAATCTGATATGCAAGACCCAAGGTGTGCTGATTATCGGGAGCGCCTGATGGAACGCTTTAAAAATATTTTCGAGTTTCCAGACAACATTTTGGATGTAGATCCCTCTCTCAGAGGTAGCCCAGAGGACTCCATAGCAGTTATACACCTGAAACAGGGTGCAGTGCCGCAGCGAGTGGCGCCGTATCGCACTGTAGGAGTAAGAGATACAGCCTTCAGGGAGCTGATTGCAAAATTTTTTAAACGGGGCATGTTGGAGCGATCCCACTCGGCATGGGCAGCCAGAGCTTTCTGTGTGCCAAAGCCAGGGGGTAAATGGCGGTTAGTCATCGACTACCGCTATTTAAATTCACAGATCGATGGGGAGCAGTACCCACTGCCCGTCATCGACAATATTTTTTTAAAACAAGCCAAAAATGCCATCTGGTCCATCTTCGATTTGGAGGATGGGTTTCACCAGATGCATTTGGCTGAAAGCTCCCGCCCCTACACAGCATTTGTGACGCCATGGGGTTTGTACCAATGGACGGTACTCCCCATGGGTCTCAAAACAGCCCCACAGGCGTATCAGCGGATGGTTTGTCGAGTCTTGCAGGATTTTACGGATGCGCATGGCACTAAGCCTTATATAGATGATGTCTGCCATGGGAAACCTGATAGTGAGGATAATCCTGAATTTGATGTGCCCCCTACAGAGGAGTGCTTGGAGAGGCACTTTCGGGAGATTTGGCAGTTTTTTGAGATCATGGAACGTGCATGTCTCACTATCAAGCCTTCCAAGTTTCAGTTATTTGTACGTAGGGTTCGGTTTTGTGGACAGATATTGATGAAGGGTCGTCGTACTGTGGATCCAGCTAAAACTGCAGCCATTGCACGCTGGACCCCAGAGATGATCCGCACGCCAACGCACATGAAGGCCTTTCTTGGCTTTGTGCAATGGTATGCAGTTTACATTGACCGTTTTGGTCATCTTTCAGCACCTCTCACTGATTCACTCAGGGGCCTGGAACTCACGAAGAAGGGAAAAAACAGCTGGCCCAGCCAAAGGGTTCTAACCACTACAAACAAGTCCTTGTGTCTGTGTTGTTGGTGCTAACGCAGCAGGGGCCGCTTAAGGCTGGTTTTAAGCGAAAACTGTCGGAGCTGATCCCCCAACGCAGTGTGTTGGAGGAACAGAGAGAGGCCGACACGCTGCGAAACGTTCGAAGAAGATTGAAGAACATGCAGTGATGTGCGAGGCCTTGCGCAAACAGCATGAAACAACAGGTTAGTACACCCCCTCTCTTGCGCGAGGCCCCGCGCAAGGTTGACAGTCAACAACAGTGCCAAGCCCCTTCAGTTTTGCATTCTCAACCATACTGTACTCGTATTCGCTAAAAGCGCCTCACATATGCATTATCGACGACGATTTTAACCCTTTTCAATGTTATGCTTCCTTCAATACAGGCTTTCTCCTTATCGCAGAATGGCAAGCCCCGCCAAAAAAACAGCCGAGGAACGAGAAGATACCAACTATGACCCTGGGACCTCAGGATCGTAGGCTGGAACACCAAAGAAGGGGCGTAAGAAGAAGGAAAAACCAGATCCTGGCTTAACCTTGGGTACTGACATCGAGGACCACCTGAAACTGGATGGGAGGCAGGTGGCGGTTGAGCTGGACAACGTGAGAATCGACCAGGAGAAGACAAAGGGGCAGATTGGACGGAAAGATACGAAGTTACTGCAGAAGCGTATTGAGTCACTCGAAGCAGCACCGCCAACAGGCCCATTACACGTCGTTCTCTGGGAAGATAATAGTATGTTGCCAACCGACTGTTCGCTCTTCTCGTTGCACGAGCCCTCGCGCATAGACGTGTCTCATACTTGCAGATGGCGATTATTGGTGTGTATCTGGACAGCACAGCCTGGAAGCAATTGCGAAGATTCGGGGGAAGCGACGCACAGCGTGTCTGGATCTGCAGCAGTGGCATACTACATGCATCGCCGATATTCTGAAGCCTACGACACCGTAGGCCTTCCGTGCAAAGCTGGCGGGACAACCACAAGGAAGCGCACAAGACGTTGAGCCAATACCGCTGTATGAGGCAGCAGATAACTTCATTCGATGTGTTGAAGATCAGCGGCGGCGAGGCCTGGCTGACACGTACAGCAATCTCAAGATCGCCATTGTGCATGCTGTGCAGATGAGTGCCCTAGTTCCAACCGCTGAACTGAAGCAGCCTGGTCAATTCGTATGTTCATTAATCCTTGTTTCGATGCTGTTCGTTGCGCGAGGCCTCGCGCATAACGTTGTCACTTTCAGGACAAAACGTATAAATTGTGGAAAGATTTTATGACGTTTGCCTACTATGCTGGTCCGGAAGCTGTGAAAGGTCTGCATAAGTTCCACGACAAAGGGGAGAAAGTCACGAAGAACGCGCTGAAGAAACTGGACGGGATCCTGTTGCCGGAGTTCTACAAGAAAGTGGCAGAAGTGATGCAGGAAGAAAAAAAAACCCTTAAATCCTTGCCGAATTCGATTGACGACATCATCCTTGACCAGTGGGTCTCAATGCATCTGGACCACCCGCACAACGGCCAGTACGTTCGACCTGAGAAAGGTGTGTACCATCGACGCGACGTGGGTTCCGCTTCTGCGTTGGTGCGCCACACTTTCTCCATTTCTGTTATTTAGCCAAAGACATGCGGACCCGCAAAGAGGTTGCTGCACTTGGAAGGCCTGCCCTGAAAGTGACTCTTGGTACATGGGGCTATTGGCGGGAACCTGAAGGCAAGAGTCGCGGTCCATGGCCGGCATGGAAATCCATGATTCGCGCTCCACTGTGGCAGGTGGCAGAGAAAGGCCAACTCGCCTCCCTGAAAATCCTCAACGTCCAAAAACTCCTGGGTCAAGAGCCTACCAAGAGCCGTGTGGTCCCCCCAGCTGCTGGCGTTACTGGTGACTTCAAGACAGTGGAACAGCAGGATCCATTACTGTCAAGTCAAACTATCACAATTAAGGCGACCCGAATTGCAGCGTTGGCCCACGATCCCCCGAGGCGGTTTATTGAGATTGACAAGAACCTGATTGTCATCAACGGCGACATATTTGAACATCTTGCTCCTGAGATGATGTGCCCAGCCTGGCTGTATGAAGAGATGGCGCGTGCCGATACCCTTATCTGCGGCTCTCAAACTGTTGTTGACGACATGTTCGACGTGCTGGTGACGGAAACAGATAGGCGTCTCAACGATGATTTCAACGCGCGGCGCATGGCTAACATGTTGCGTGTTCCCATCTTCAGCTGGCCAGTCAAATCGAAGCCTGCAGGGGATCCTACAACGTTTGACGTTCGCTGGTTGCTGATTTCGTCACCGGATAGCTGGTCGAGAAAGGTATAATCCCTCATTATGTCCAATCTTTGCGCGAGGCCTCGCGCAATAACTTCTCCCTCATTGCAGATTCCAAATTATCTGATGTTTGGACCTACTCAAGTAGAGGAGATGGATCCTGTTGAATTTGGCGGTCACCTTCCGGTAACGACGGTTATGTGGTATTTCGATCTAATCTTTTACCTGAAGCAGGATAAGAGCTTCAAGCCTGCATTTGTGTTCATTGATCATCAGGCGGATCTGGTGTGCAAGATCGCGTCCATCGAGCCTGATTCTCGCATGTAACTTCTTGGTGTTACCTCCGACAATCTCTCCGATTGGGTCAACAGAGTGCAGACTCAGTTGAACCACGTATTGACACAAGGGTCGAAACTGGACGCGTCTGGTGATTGGGACCAGCAGGCCAACTGGTCAAACCGTGGTATTCCCCTTTGGGTTCGCGATGACAAGGTGGGTTCTGATGCGTTGTCGCTGAAGGAGGAAGAGACTGTTGAGAAAGGTCAAGCTGCAGAAGCACTGGCCCCTGCAAAGCGGAAGTCTACTGGTGGGGAACCAGCCCCCAAAGAAGAAGAAGACTGCCTCCAAGCCTCAGGCAGCGAAGTCGGTTACCGGTGCAGAATCCGACGAGAGCGATGGGGATGAAGAGGAGGAGAGCGAGGAAGAAGAGGAGGAGGAAGCGCAGGTCTCCCAGGGCAAGGCAGCGAAGAAAGTGGCAGCGAAGCCGAGGTCCGAGGAAACCGGGGCCGGAGCTCCATTCAAGCAGCCAGCCCGTCAGTCCCAACCAAGAAGCGAGCCCGCAAAGCCACCGCCTAAGGGTAAGACGTCCGTTGCTAAGGCTATGGGTTCTAAGATGCAAACTGTTCCGAAGAAAAAGCAATTTCTTCGCTTGTTCTGATATATTATGCGCGAGGGCTCGCGCTATGCATTCCTCTTCGACGAGCTTTATGCTGTCACCTTGTGCGGCACATTTTTCTCTGTGATGCATTTTATTGCGCTGTTGTGTTGGTGTTTGCGCGAGGCCTCGCGCAAAGAAGGGGTGCCAAAAAATGCTTCTTGTCATGCAGCGTGCAACATGGTTTTCGAAAACTGGTTTTCCAAAAGATTGAAAGCTCATGGGTGTTTTTATTGCAAAGCATAAGTGGTATAGGAAACAAAAAGTAGTGGTTTCCCCAAAAAAGAACTTCATTTTGGTGGAAATAAATCATTTTCCCGGGCAGTCGGTTTTGTTGAAAATAAAGGAAAATGGACCAGTTAATTGCTTTTCACAGGATTTTTGGTTCTTGTGTTTTAGGTCCCCCCTAAAAAGGGCTATTTTTTCGCAGTGCCGTGGAGAGGCAGTTTTGGGCGCATTTTGACCATGCAACTTGAGCCGCCTAAGTCTCATACCAGCCTTAGAACGCCCTTTTGGCAGCGTTTCACAGGCGTTCCTGATTTTCCGGCGAGCTGCAGCTGTACCGATACGGGATCCCATCCGCATTATCTAAAATGAAAAAAAGAAACAAAAATCAGTCTTGGAATCGTATATTTTGTGCAGTATTCATTTTGCTTTTACGTGGTGACATTAGGGCTTACGTAACTCTGCGGCGCTAATTTACGCAATTTCGCGCAGTTTTATCTGGCGATTTACGGGATCGCCAGATGGATCTCGATTATTTTTATAATGTTCAAAATAATGTTTCTTTGATTATAAATCGTCATTTCCTGATAACATTATTTGCCTGGCGATCCTGCGCCGCGACAGTGGGTGTCTAACTGGTCCCTTTACCTTAAAAGATTGATCAATGCATCATTGATTGAGGTGTCAGGATAGTCCCTTGGCACTTGAATTAAGGGCTGTATTGTTTCTAGGTCAACCCCTGGTGGCACTGGATCGCATCCAGCATTCCCATGGTAACACTCTATTCGGCTTTTCCTGGAGCCTGCAGGAACTAACTGCAAGCATCAGAGTGTCGGGTACCCTGACACCGGCAAGTGGGGCCAGACCATATCCCTCTTATCTAATACCGTCTTGCGCCCCCATGTCCTGCCCCCCAAGGACAACGGTCCCCCCCCACCCCGGGGGGGACGGTCACCAAATGACGGTCCCCGAGATCATATTTTTTTGAGATGCGAAAATACTTTTTTAGATGCGCTAGAAAATAATAGAACCTGTAAAAAAAGTACAAAATATCTGAAATTTAATACAAAACATCTAAAACAAAGGTCGAAAGTGACTAAAATTTGAGAGGGCGCTCTAAAAAATAATCCGCTGCAAATCTAAAAAAGAATAAGACAACGTTTCAGGAACAGACTTTGGGATCTAAGAAAAAATACAACCTCTAAAAAAAAATAATCCGCATCGAATAAAAAATAAAATAACGGATAACGCTACCCCCAAGTACCTGCCCTGGCCATACAAGAAAAATGCAATACAAACCACTGATTCAAACAGTTCGTTGCATCTAGGGACAACACGACGCCCGGCATGACACCACTCCCAACAAGATTGCCTAATGCCAGATGCACTTTCCGAACGTGCTGTTGCAGCACACTTTAGATTACGTGAGGATGATGATAATGCAACCCACTTGATGGCGTAGGAACCTGTCACTGTGCAACTGATGCACAAGAAGCCTTCGTTGTGTACAAGGGCTGGAGTGCCATAGATTTGTGGACATGACCCACATGACAAACAAATACACAACCAGCATCCCTGCCTGTGTGCACCCTGGTCGGCCTATGTTGACCCATCATCTGAAGACATTTGAAAAGAGCAACACTTGAGCATGAAATTACGGGCAAAATTGTGCACCGACTGAGTAGTGGTTGAAAACTACCTCTTAGAGGCAAAACCACTCGTCTTTGTGCACCAAATAATAGTCTCAGCAAGGAATCTGGAACTTGGGACTAACTGGGCAGACTGCGAAAGCCGCAGAAAATGCACAAAATTTTGTGCTGGGTTGCAGGGTTGTAAGGAGTTGATAACTATGGCTGTCAGACAATGCAGCACAGCCACGTGGATGGCACGTGGTACTTCAAAAGAAATGAGCAGAAAAAGCTTGGCTAGATCACCCTGTGTCTGGGTATTCTGCTGGGCAGCTGAGCGTAGGGACGTTTTTGGGTTAGTAGCTTCGTGCTCAGACTCCAGATACAAAGGGGCCTCTGATGCACTATCCGAACTCGGAATGCTATGAAAAGCAGTAAGAAACACATCTGCAATAGAATGGGAACTGGCTTTCTTTTCTGTCTGCCACTTGATCGTGCACTCAGAGCCCTCCACTGCGAGCCCCTTACCCCAACCCTTGAAATTGTGCCCCTAGGCTCCGGTCAAGGTGGCTGAGTACCCTACTTCACAGAATACAGCCATTATGTATGATCCGTTCAAATGACCTCTCTGCATAGGTCCCCGGGCAAAGGAAGACCCCTGTTCTCTGAGCAGATGAGTCTATGCACATGGGCTGTGGCAAAGGTGGCCGAGTACCCTACTTTACAACATTCAGATAGTACCTGTGATCCTCTGCGATGAACTCTCCGATATGACCACCTGCATCCCCAAACAGAATTGCGCCCATAGACTGCTGGGCACTGTCTACAGTGAGAAGGTTGGGGGGGGGGGGTCGGTCCATAGAATGCTGTGCATTGAATGGAGTTAACCAGACAACTCAATGATGTCCGCCTCAGTCATCCATTTCCCAAAAACACAAAGGAAAATGCATGTCAACCGATCAGCGTTCACACGCTGTGCAAAATCCTTGTTTTGGGCATCCAGGCAGCGCGTGACTTCTTCCGTGCCACCCCTACAGTTCTCTAGTTGTGTGCAGGTTGCCTGGTCACAATCAAGGTTACCACCGTAGTTTCGTGGCACTAGGTAAGCTCTCCAGTCTACCTTGACAACCGGGCGGTTCTCGAACACCTCAACATCCCCTCCCTCAATGGGCACAACGGCACCTTGCGTCTCCTGCTGGGGCGGTGGTGGTACCTTTGCGGGGGTTTCTTGGGGGGTAGGGGAGGGGAGGGGGGCTGGTTGTGTTGCCCGTGCAATCCTACCCCCATCCTGTGATGCGGATTCAGGAAACAAGGCCGGCTCTGAGGAGTTATCAGAGTTTCCAGACTGAGTGCCCCAACTCAACGGGCGCAACAATACTCACCAATATGGGGTTGTGAAACAAACAAACAAGTTAAGGTCTGCAACCTGGTAGTTTTGAAAACTACCGGGTGTTGGAGGTTGTTTTCTAAATTTTCCCCGGTAGGTGGAGGTGGTAAGTTTTTTGACAACCGGTAAGTGCCGGTATTCAATGGACCTAATATTAGGTCCATGCACCTTTCTTGATGTGCCTTCTTGTTTTTGTGCCCTAACACTTTGAAAATTTTAGGAAATTGTTTTATGCCTATATGTCTACCCCAGCAATGCCTGGCCCTTGTGTATGGACTCCCACCCCCTGGAGATCCCTTGTTCAGGGAGAGTCCAAGGTGATGGGTCAGGCTGCAAGGTGTAGGCCACAGACACAGAGCGTGTTCCCAAACTCTCCATGTCACCATTTTTGTGCCCTAAGGTATTTTTCTTTGGTTTTCTTGTTGTTTTTTTTGCCTTTTTTTTGGACCCCTGCAGGGAAACATTTTTGTGCCCTAAAGTGTTTTTTCTTTTTGTTTTTTGTTGTGTTTTTGTTTCCTTTTTTTGGACCCCTGCGATGAAAATGAAAAAACAATTGTACCTCTGCCTGTACCCCCTTGCACACTTGCACAAAGTCAAATTCTTTGAAAAAGTTGCAGCATATTATAGCTGGCCACTCATCGAAGCAACAGGTTCTGTCAAGACTAAGCTAAGGACACATAATACCTTTGTCTTAACTCCCAGCTGGCGCAGTTCCAAAGCTGCTTGTTGGGAAAGTTGCCGAGCCGTGCCCTTCTGTGTTGCATAAAGAATTGTAATACACCGTTGACTGTGCTGTGCTGTGCCGTGCAAATCCAAGCTGAGGGGGGAGGGGGGGGGGGTCAAAATCAAACTTGCTTCATCACCCGTGCTGGCATGGGGTCCCCGCACACACCACGTCCCCCACAGTTGCCTAGGGAATCGCCCATAACACTTTTTTGACCACTTCTAAAATTTGCGGCATTTGCGCTAAAAAAAAATACTGCGCGCAGAAAAAAAATGTCTGAGTATTTTTTTTTAGCGTGGAATATTTTTTTAAGCACAGAATATTTTTTTAGTGCGGAATATTTTTTATAGCCAAGAAAAAATATAACCTCTAAAAGAAAATAATCCGCATCTTAAAAAAAATTACAGAACCACCCCCCCCCCCCCCCGGGGGGTGGACACCACTCCCGACAAACCATTTACCGGCGCATACTCTGCAGAATTCATGGCCAGTCATGCCATGCACACAATACAAATAAGCAGAATTCTCAATGCACAGCATCCACTCATCAGTTCTGTGCATGCCCCTTGTTCTGCACAGGGACAGTGTAAAACTTCCTCTTACGGTCCCACAAAGTCTTGAACAACTGCACATGTTCCCCATCAGCGACAGGGATGGATGCACTGGCTGCAGCAGCCTGCTTTCCACGTTTGGCTGCACCCATCAGAGGTGGACCCATTAGAGGTGGACCCATCAGTGGTGGACCCCTCAGAAGTGGATCCATCATGGTCATCATCGGCATCTTCATCATCGCTGGACCCTGCAGATTCAGAATCTGATAAAGAGTCACTGTTTCATCGCCGAAGTAGGCGGTATCCAACAGCGGTGAAAATTTCAGACCATCAGGGAAGTAGGCAGCAACTGTGGCACTCTTCAGGGCTTCATCTGTGATTTTCTCCCAACTGTCCCTGATCCAGGTTGCCATCTGATGACGGGTCGGGGTGGGGGCTTTGGCCCGCGGCCCCGAACCCTCAAGGGCTGTACCAAGCCACTCGGTGAAAAAATCTTCCAAAAAAGTGCCAAATGCTTTGTTGATGTGCACTTTGTCACACCCTTGGCAGTAGGGTGTGCAGTTCGGTGGGCTTATGTACATAAAAAACAGGAGCAGGGTAAGGGCCAAACAAACTGATGCATGCATGTGTGCAGGTGCACCACCCAGGGTATACAAATGCTTCTCCTCTCCTTTGCGGAACATATTCTGCACCATGTATCGCATGGTCCGCTCAGTGCTCTTGCCCTTTGCTGCCACTGTGTTCAGGACCCTGGAGGTGACCATAATCTCAGACAACGAGGTGTCACGGTGGCACAATCCTGTGCAATAAGCAACGCGTTTTTTTTTGAACTAGGCAGTGACGGTCCCCCCCCAGGGGGGGGGGGATGGACAAGGGGGGGGGCTGGACATGGGGGGCGAGGGTATTTGCAACCCGCGGTCCGGCTACACAACACAATCCCCCTCCCCCTGAAGAACATGCCCCCTCCTGCCGTCCTGTTTGCGAGTTTGGTAACGACCAACCCAAGCAGCATAATCTCTGTGGATCTCGGTGCTGCCACGGCCAGATGAAGAAAACCTGTGTATGTTCTCCGAAAATTGTTATGTCAGATTTCAAGGAACCAAGGGGGTTGTGTTCTGGCGCGCACCTGATGCTCCGACTGGTTTCCCAGTGGAACCTCCGTGTTTCCTGTCACACAGCCCCTTGCCCTCGATTGTCCCAGAACCAAAACCCCACCACAGACCTAAACTCTCCCCTCAAGCAAGCAAAAGAGACGCGGCAATGCAGCGCGGCGACAAAAAGAGATTCCGGGACTTTGCGGCCTCAAGAGTTTGCAATATCTGATGATTTGATAACTGCAGCAAAGCAGCATGCAACTGCGAAGGGGCAGAGCGGTGAGAACGGCAATGATGGTGCACAGGGCCAGACCAAAGCAGGTGCCACCCAGGCCAAGAGCGTGGCCCACTCACCCGGCACTGGAACCGTCACCTCCAGCCAAGTGACAAAAATTGTCTAACACACTGCCCAGCTCTGGTTGAAGAGGAAATGATGGCGGTCGTCACACCCCTTCAGAAAATGAAAGTGACCTTGTGTCACATCAAAGTCGTGCCCAATCAACGGCGATGAGAACCAAACGAATCGAAAATGTTGCTGTGTAGATTTCAGATGCTTCGTAGGTCGCTGTCAGGGCATACGGACAGAAGCCATCCAAGGAAAAGGAAGTACACATTGGATAGGTTTATCAGTTGAAGCAATGAGGAGTACATGTGAGAAAGCTCAGAGATGATGCAACAGGTAGCAGCGTTCAAGCCCGATTTTCGGACAATTCTCCCCAAAGAAGTGCCGTTATCGAGCCACCCCCCCATACCCCTGAAGCCCCAAAAGGGGAACCAGTCCCCCCCTCCCCTGCCCTCCAATGGTCCAATCGCCCCCTGGGATGCAATCAGAGGGGGTGAACACCTGCCCCCCCTCCCCAGGGCGTATTAGAAGAGAGAAGGGGGGGGGGGGTCTGGGACCCAAAAGCGTGTGTACAAAAAATGGCCCGACCAGATTTTCCTGATTGATTCCCAATTCCCGATGGTCACTTTGGTCGGGGGGGGGGGGGTCCCCCCTCCTCCTACAGTGTAGGGCCATTCCAATACTTCCCTGCCCCACCCCCCCCCCGGGGTTCAGCCCCCCTGGAGATTCTAGGGGCCGCTCCCTCCTCCTCACGTTCTGGGCAGTACCACGCATCATGGCGGGGGGCGTCAAACACCGGTGGTACCCACTCCCTTTGGGGGAGGGGGAGGGGGGCGTTGTGGCGACGTAGGTCATGCCGCATCAGGGCTGCACACCCGTGTGCCAAGAGGCGTTCACAGCCGGTCAGCACGCTCCTGCAGCAAAGTACGCACTTCGGCTTTCTGGATCAAAACATGCCTCGGCCATGGGAGCCCCTCTCCCCCACCCCAAGTGTTGGTGGCTGGGCCCCAGGAATGCATTGGAAGGGGGGAACCCCCCCCCCCCTCCAGGGCGCCCAGCCTATGCCCAGCCACTGTCCCCCTGACAGCAAGCGCCGGCTTCAACGGCATTTGTAACCGACAGTAACCGCTTCAGCAACCTCCTCCAACCGCCTGTCTAACAGCTCGGAGGCCGATGAGGTCCCTTCCCTTCTAATGCATCCCTGCTGGGCTCCCTCCCCCTTCCCCCCCGCAGCACACAACCCCGGGAGAACGTGGAACAACGCAGCACAGCGCACCCACCAGCGGTCCGACACAGCGCACTGTGCCCGTACCCCGACCTTCTGCGCGGCCCACGGCTGCGGGAGACGTTAGCGCTCGGCTACAACCCTGGCACCAGCGGCGTGTAGTGCACCTCTGCCCAAAACCCCAGCACAAAAGGCTGCCGGCTGCCCTCGCCGCTACCAACGGGCTTGGCCACGCTGTGAGTGCTGGGGCTGACCTTGATGAAGCCGCGGTCCTCGTACGACGTCACCAGCTGCACGCTGCGGCCGTAACAGTCGCAGAAGGCCTGGAGCGTCAAATGGTCCCCCCACGCGCACGTCTTCATGCGCGAGAGGTACGCCCCCCACGGCTCATCGTGGACAAAGGGCGCGTAGTGCTTCGCGTGCTGCTCCAGAAACGCGCACACGCGTCGCCGGACATCGGCGTGCCTCGCGTCCGACCCGTCGAGAAAAAACGCGAGGGACCGGTACTGGCAGTGGCCGTCCCCGGCGACGGGCTCCACGCGCAGCCCGAAATCCGCGATGCGCTGCTCGAGGCGGCGGAGGTCACGTTCCGTAATGGCGGCCTCCGGGGCGGTGGTCGGGGGACGGGCGGTGAGGGTGCCAGGCTCTACGGGCAGCACGACCGCCGCGCGCGTCCGCCCGCCGCTGCTGGAGCCTTGCTGCTCCTGCATGGCGAGTTGCTGGGCCAGGGCCGCGTCCCCCCGCGCCACCTTCGCCGCCTCCTCGTACTTCCGCTGCTGCTGATACATCAAAACCCCACGGCCGATCTGCGACGACGATGTTGTCCACCGATCGCTGGGCTCGGCACGGAGGGCATCGCGGAGCGCCCGACTGTCCATGGCCCCGGTCGTATGCACAATTGGATCGGGCGGCGCGCTCCCCTTTCTCACTGGGGGAGGTCCGGATGCCCATGCAACGTCCCGTACCGATCGAAGCGTGTTTTCATTTATGCATCGTCTGGACACGGGCAAAAAGCGGGCTGAAACGCGTGCTACGTCGTCCTTCCCTCCATGTCATGCAAGAGTCACGAGTACTCAACACTCACACTGTGGTGTGTGGCCCCACAACACCAATCTCATATTGTGTGTGATGGGTACTATGACCCATGTCCGCTCGCTGCAATCACCTGTTGGACGTCGCCGGTATTTCAAAGCACATGACTTGTTGCACATATGCCCCCTGTAGCTTGGCATTTCCCTGCCGTCCATACTACACCCAAAATTCTATTGCCTTCGGCAAGGCACCTCGAAGAGGGGAGAGGGACAACCTTTTTTGAGCTGTTGAGGCAGGAAAACTGCATAGGCAGGTTGTGCCCTAGACCCCTTGGGAGCCCCCCCCCCCCCCCCCCCACACCCAAATAGGGTGAAAAACACATAAAGAGGGGCTAAAACATGCTTTACACAGGATATTTGATCATTTTGGATGGTCAAAGTATCCAAAAAATCAGTTTCGGAAAATTTCCATTTTTGAGCTGCCGAGGCTGGAAAACTGCACAAGCAGGTTGTGCCCTAGACCCCTTGGGAGGACCCCCCCCCCAACACCCAAATAGGGTGAAAAACACATAAAAGGGGGCTAAAACATGCTTTACATAGCATATTTCATCATTGTAAGTGGTCACAATATCAAAAAAATGTTTTGCAAAAATTTTCCATTTTTGACCTGTAGAGGGTGGAAAACTGCTCTAGCAGTTTGTGCACACACCAAAGGCCATTGAACCACCTACAAACAGCAATTTTGAAGCTTTTGGGGGGCCCATGGCTCGGGCTATATAGGCTTGGCGGCCACTACGTGGGTCCCCATGGGTGCTCAAGTACCCGTATTGTCACTAAATCATAACCCAAACCCATCCCAGGGGCGACAGAACGGTTTCAAAAAAAGGCGAATTTCGAAAATCTTGCAGGTGTCACCAAACAGCCTACACAACGGCAATTTCGGGGCTTTTGGGGGGGCCATGGCTCGGGCTATATAGGCTTGGCGGCCACTATGTGGGTCCCCATGGGTGCTCAAGTACCCGTATTGTCACTAAATCATCACCCAAACCCATCCCAGGGGCGACAGAAGGGTTTCGGAAAAAGGCGAATTTCGAAAATCTTGCAGGTGTCACTAAACAACCTACACAACGGCAATTTCGGGGCTTTTGGGGGGGCCATGGCTCGGGCTATATAGGCTTGGCGGCCACTACGTGGGTCCCCATGGGTGCTCAAGTACCCGTATTGTCACTAAATCATCACCCAAACCCTTCCCAGGGGCGACAGAAGGGTTTCCAAAACAGTCGAATTTCGGAAATCTTGCAGGTGTCACCAAACAGCCTTATCCAGCGTGAAAACGACTAAGTCCTCACTAGCAAGGGCCCATAGAGGGGGGCGACCATGGGTACCCGGAGTTCGGACCCGGGACCCCCGCCATGGGTTAGGGGGTCCATGTACAAGAAAAAAGTTGCCCGGGACCTGGGTCCAAATCCACACACAGCACCTAGAATACGCAAAGAAGTTTTGACCCCCCCCCCCGACACCCCCCCACCCCCACCCCCCCAAAAAGGGGTACCCGGGTACGGGGGGGTAAAGGGGTCAGAAACGAAAAATTCATTGGGGGATCATTTTCTCTCCTAAAATGATGATTTTACAAGGGGTTGGACATCCGGTACCATACCTTGGGGTAAGGTACGCGAATGACCCCAAAAAAGGGGGGGTATATGGCGTACGCACCTGCGCTTGATCTAACAACCCTCTTCGAGGTGATTTCCGGTCCTCAGTCAGGCTGGTCAAACCGCTTTGCGCGCGTGCTGCACACTAACATTTCAAACTGTTTTCATCCTGCAAATTGTGCGCCATCCAAACGCCCACCCACGCTAGCCTGTGAATCGCCTTTCAGAGCCCTTGACAAGGTAGAAACATATTACATCACATTTGCAACCATCTTTGACAGGCATAGGGAGGCCACATTACTCCTTTGTCCCACAAGTCCATGGTCTAGTCCAATGGGCAAGTAGTTGTTGCGTGTGCGCTGCACTCCAGGTGCCCCCGTAGATGGCTATCTGTACAATTGTTTGTGTTCTCTTGTGTTCTTCTGTACAGGGTTCTCGTCATCGTTCTGTGGATCAGCCCAACATTCAGGCTCACCAAAAAGTGCTTGTGTGCCATGTTTTGTGTGCCGTGCTGTTGTGCCACACCTTTGCGCACCACAGAATATACCTTGAGGCTTGTGGCCAAGTAA
This sequence comes from Eutreptiella sp. 'Long Island Sound 2002', assembly GCA_964036045.1. Taxonomy (NCBI): domain Eukaryota; phylum Euglenozoa; class Euglenophyceae; order Eutreptiales; family Eutreptiaceae; genus Eutreptiella; species Eutreptiella sp. 'Long Island Sound 2002'. Next base: position 173,999,439 of record OZ038379.1, read on the forward strand.
ACCAGCCCACGCTTTGGAACCCCTTCTCATAGGAGAACCCCCAGAATTGCTGGTCCCTACTACTACACACTCGATACTCGATGCAAAAGGTGGCGAAGGCCTTCAGTGCTCGCGCCGGAAAGATGTTTGGTGAAGAGATGGCACGGACAACCGCCATGCCCCCCTGTGCTGCCTGCTTTGGCAGTGGCAGGGAGTAACTTGACTCTTTATGTTGGGAGAGGTTGTGGACTGTAAGTCCCCACCCGGCGAATCCAAAAAGAACACTACTGTATGCATTTATCAGGGCAGAGACCAGCGAGCCCCGCCACAAAGGCTCATACTATTCATAGGAGAGTGGGCAAGACCACACTGAGACTAGAACCTTTTCTGGCTTGGAACGGCCCATTGGGGCCGCTATTCTTGCCCTGCGAAAAGATTCTTTAAATGGCCCCACATACGCCTCCTTGGCAGACAAGTGCGGTGTGTGGACACCCACCTATCTCACATGCTAGGTCTTTGGGAGCATTGGCAGCACCGAATGGCCACGAAAGAAAGACCTCTAGTGCCATCCTATCTTTTTCCTCAGTGGGCTGATTTACCCATATCAATATGAAGTCGAGTCACTGCCGAAAAGTGGGGTTTTGTTAAACCTCCTCGGACACACTGCTCGGTGGTGGACCTGCTGGAAATGGAACCAAGTCATCCACACACAAGGAGATCCCTAATGAGGCACACAAATTCTGCAAAGGATAAATCACTATGGCAGCACAGGAGGAGAAGAGTTGGAGTCTCCGGCATCCAATCCCTGTTTCTTGACAAAAACAGCTTCTTTGATCATTGCAGTGCCTGCCAAGAAATAATGATGCGAATGCACCACAAGTGGGCCAGGTGGCTACATAACCCCTGCCGCCTGGGGTGTGCCGAACGCTTCAAAGAGGGGGACAAAATCAACAATTGCTCACAATTGGGCCGCATGGCAACATAGCCCCTGCAACCTGAGCGGTCCCCAACGCTTCACAGGGGGGAGGGCAAAATAAGAAGAGGCCCACAAGTGGACCGAGCGGCTACATGACCCTTGCCGCCTGGGGGGTCCCCAATGCTTCAGAGCGGGAGACAAGATCAACCAATGGCCCACAAGTGGGCCGGGTGGCTACTTTACTCTTGCCCCCTTGGGGGTTCGCAACGCTTTAGAGCAACGGACGAAATCAGAAGTGGCCCACAAGTGGGCTGGGTGGCTACATAACCCTTGCCGCTTGCGGGGTCCCCAACAATTCAGAGCGCGTGACCAAATAATACATGGCCTATAAGTGGGCCGTGTAGCCACATAACCCTTGCTGCGTGGGAGGTCCCCAAGGCTTCAACACAGGGGACAAGATTACCAATGGCCCAAAAGTGGGCCGGGGGGCGACATAACCCTTGCCGCTTAGGGGGTCCCCAACACTTGAGAGCGGGGAACAAAATCAGAAGTGGCCCACAAGTGTGCCAGGTGGCTACATAACTCCTCCCGCCTGAGGGATCCTCAACACTCCAGAGCAAGGGACAAAATCAGCAGCAGCCCACAAGTGGGCCGGGTGGCTACATAACCCCTACCACCTTGGGGGTACCCAACGCTTCAGAGCGGGGGACAAAACCCCAGAAGTGACCCATGGTTGGGCCATGTGGCTGCATAACCCTTGCCGCCCGGGGATCCGCAACACTTTACGGCGGGGGACAACATCAGAAGTGTCCAACAAGTCAGCTGGGTGGCTACATAACCCCTGCGACCCTCGGGGTCCGCAACGCTATAGCAGGCGACAAAATCAGCAATGGCCCACAAGTGGGCCGAGCGGCTACATGACACCTACCGCCTCGGGGGTCCCCAACATTTCAGAGCGGGGGACAAAATCATCAAAGGTCCACAAGTGGGCCGGTCGGCTACATAATCCTTGCCGCTTGGGGACTCACCAACGCTTCAGAGCGGGGAACAAAATCAGCAATGCCCCACAAGTGGGCCGTGTGGGTAGGTAACCTATGCCGCTTGTGGGGTCCCCAACGCTTCAGAGCGGGCAGCAAATCAGAAATGGCCCACAAGTGGGCCGTGTGGCTACATAGCCCCTGCCACTTGGGGGTCCCCAACGCTTCACAGCCACGGACAAAATCAGAAATGGCTCAAAAGTTGGCCATTTGGCGACATAATCATTGCCGCCCGGGGGGTCCCCAACCCTTCCGAGCGGGGAAGGAAACCTGCAGTGGCCCACAAGTGGGCCGGGTGGCTACATAGCCCCTGCCACTTGGGGGTCCCCAACGCTTCACAGCCACGGACAAAATCAGAAATGGCTCAAAAGTTGGCCATTTGGCGACATAATCATTGCCGCCCAGGGGGTCCCCAACCCTTCCGAGCGGGGAAGGAAACCTGCAGTGGCCCACAAGTGGGCCGGGTGGCTACTTTACTCTTGCCCCCTTGGGGGTTGGCAATGCTTCAGAGCAACGGACGAAATCAGAAGTGGCCCACAAGTGGACTGGGTGGCTACATAACCCTTGCCGCTTGCGGGGTCCCCAACACTTCAGAGTGCGTGACCAAATAAGACATGGCCTATAAGTGGGCCATGTGGCCACATAACCCCTGCTGCTTGGGAGGTCCCCAAGTCCGGAGTGTTGAGGATCCCTCAGGCAGGAGGAGTTATGTAGCCACCCAGCACACTTGTGGGCCACTTCTGATTTTGTTCCCCGCTCTCAAGTGTTGGGGACCCCCTAGGCGGCAAGGGTTATGTAGCCCCCCGGCCCGCTTTTGGGCCATGGCTAATCTTGTCCCCTGTGTTGAAGCGCAAGGGACAAAATGAGAAGCAGCCCACAAGTGGGCCGGGTGGCTACATAACCCCTACCACCTTGGGGATACCCAACGCTTCAGAGCGGGGGACAAAACCCCAGAAGTGACCCATGGTTGGGCCATGTGGCTGCATAACCCTTGCCGCACGGGGGTCCGCAACACTTTACGGCAGGGGACAACGTCAGAAGTGTCCAACAAGTCAGCTGGGTGGCTACATAGGGGGCGTTTCCGCACAGCGCGAGCACAGCGCGTGCACAACGCGCGCACAGTTATTACGGTGTTTACCCCAGTAACAGCCTGCCACCTCTAGAAGCATGCATGAGCAATTCAAAAGTATGCGTGTGTTGGCATGCAAGTCTTGATGGGACCCCAGCCAAATGTCATGCACGGTGACAGTGAGCTGCTTGCCAGCCTCCCGAGACCGTTGTGTGGTCTTGGGGGCGCGCGGCTTTGCACGGGGTGGTGGAGTTGCCGATTTTGATGGACTCGTTCCCCGATCGTCAGGCGGCGGCGAAGGGCTGCGTGAGCAGGGGGGCGGTGAGTCGGCACTCGGGATGGCAAAGGAGATGGACTCAACTTTGCACTGCCGATTCACCACCTTCACCGCGTCTTGGAAATACTCCAAGTGGACTAATTCGTCGGGCGCAAACCCCACCACTGTGGCAGGAACTCGCACCCCATTGGAGCGAGTGTAGAACACCCTATCTCCAACATTAAAGTCCATCGTGAATGCAATAGAGGGTCTCAGAAATGAGAGCAATAGATGATGCCCCGCGGCAGACACCCTGAGAATGTATCACCATATACCGGCCTCAGGGTGCCCGTTTGCAAGGGTACATACACGCAAGAAGGGGGTGGGTTGATGCTACAGGGATACACAATGGCAATAGTACCCTGCGGCAATCCTACACCCAAAAAACTGCCTACCGGTGGTGGAGAATGGCCTACTTTCCACACAGCGCGCGCACAGCGCACGGTACGCCCCCATAACCCCTGCGACCTTCGGGGTCCGCAACGCTATAGCAGGCGACAAAATCAGCAATGGCCCACAAGTGGGCCGAGCGGCTACATGACACCTACCGCCTCGGGGGTCCCCAACATTTCAGAGCGGGGGACAAAATCATCAAAGGTCCACAAGTGGGCCGGGTGGCTACATCATCCTTGCCGCTTGGGGACTCACCAACGCTTCAGAGCGGGGAACAAAATCAGCAATGCCCCACAAGTGGGCTACTACCCTCGGAAAAGAACTCCACACAGCGCACGTGGAGCAGCCACAGTGGTAAATTCCACATTCCACATTCCACATTTATTATCAGTTTGCCAAACGTAGCAGGAAATTAGCACCATCTCTTGCCATCATGCGATGTTCATGCAGTGCAGGTGCTCCGTCCACCAATCCAGTCGATGCACATGTCATGTCAGTTGTTAACTCGACACCGTCTAGTGTTTCCGTACTTACTCAAGCCATAGGACATGGTGACCAAGGGTGCACAGGGTATCATAAGCCATGGGGACCAAGTTGGCACAGGGTACCATAAGCCATGGGGACCAAGTCCGCACAGGGCACCATCAGCCATGAGAACCAAGTGCGCACAGGGTACTGAAAGGCATGGGGACAAAGTGTGCACAGGGTACCATGAGGCATGGGGACCAAGTGTCCAACAGGGTTCCATAAGGCATGGGACTAAGTAACCACAGGGTACCATAAGCCATGGTGACTAAGTGCCCACAGGGTACCATAAGCCATGGGGACCAAGTGCCCACAGGGTACCATAACACATGGGGACCAAGTGTGCACAAAGGATACTATAAGGCATGCGGCCCAAGTGCGCACATGACTGCATAATTTTTAGCCGTAGTATTTACCTGTAGTAGAGTAACGCACGGCCCCTAAACGCTCAACCGGCACTCCGCCTCAGGTGGGAGAACCTGAAAGACTTGACCAACCACCACGGGGGTGTGAGACATGTACTTGCACGTGTCCCCCTAAAACGCAGGCGGGCGACTCTGCTCTGCTCTCCCTAGCCATTAAGATTTGGTGCTTTCAGATGCTGTCCCACACGTTGTTGTCCCTGTTATACCCGCCAGTAGGCACCTCTCTTGTGAGGTCAGGGCGGCAGACACGATCTGCTTATGTGATCAGTCGCTGCACTGCTGCACATCTCCGTACAAACTGTGGTGAAAGGCGACTAAAGCCGTCATGTGGTGTGTGTTCATGGCTGTGCATGTCTTTGTGTGTGTCGTTTCCGTGAATGTTGTAGTATGTGTATTTTTTTCTGCAGTAATTGAGTGTAACAAAAAAATCGACACGTCATGTGATTCTTTTTCGCAGAAAATCGTGTAAACCCTTGCTGGCATTACCGAAAAAAGAAGTTACACAACTTGACAACTTTGCTACATGTGTTTACTGCAAAAGAAATTACACGGTGTGACAATTTTTTCTGCACACATTTACCGTAAAAAATTACACGACCTTAAAGCAAGGGGGAAATTACCAATTTTGCTGAAATTGCATGCACGTAGCCAATGTGCCTACCTTTGGGCCACCTGCTGATTTTGTCCCCGCCTCTGAAACGTTCGGGACCCCCCAAGCAGCAGGAGCTATGTAGCCACACGGCCCACTTGTGGGCCACTACAGGTTTCCTTCCCCGCTCGGAAGGGTTGGGGACCCCCCGGGCGGCAATGATTATGTGGCCAAATGGCCAACTTTTGAGCCATTTCTGATTTTGTCCGTGGCTGTGAAGCGTTGGGGACCCCCAAGTGGCAGGGGCTATGTAGCCACACGGCCCACTTGTGGGCCATTTCTGGTTTTGCTGCCCGCTCTGAAGCGTTGGGGACCCCACAAGCGGCATAGGTTACCTACCCACACGGCAGTGTCCACGGAAAGAAAGAATTTAGCAGAAAGCACACATCATATCCACAGATATCGACACACACATCCCCTCTGTCTGCCCTTTCTACCATTGTCCAGGGTACAGCAGGTGTCCGGACGGCATTACTCTGGAGCCTAATCTGAACTCTGCCCGAAGTGCAGCGATGCATTGAGACGATATGTCAGACCACTCGCGCAAAGGTTACCCTGCCCCAGTGCAATGACTCGCTGTGTACCTGATTCAGCACCCTGAAGGCCTGCTGCGCATGTGGAATGTTTGTTTAAATTGGGCGCACCCAATTCAATAGTCTGTGCGCGTTGCCCCCACACGCACACGCGCAGATAAGATGCACACGCCCTTGTCCAAGGCACGAGGCGTCGGGACATTATCGATTTCGGGCCTATGGGTCTTATGGACAAAGCGGGCGGGGTGGGTCACTGTGTCGTGCATGATGATCCAGAAAATTGCCTAATTTCAACATAGCACAGATGTGTCAGCCATTGCATTTTACATGGGGGAAGGGAGGGACTCTCGGAAGACTACATGCAAAAGACTTGAATGGGAAGGATTCGAACAGAGGCATCCTCATCCAGAGGGTGTATCAAGAAATGAAAGACCTGGATGACCCACGAATGGGCCACGAATGTAACACGTCGCAACAAATGAGAAATGGGAGCAATTGTGTGGCTTCCATCATCATCCCATGAAGCATAATCCTTTTTGCTCTGGCCAGCAGTTGAGGGATACTGGGAAGGGACAAACTTAGGGGTATCATTCGATGCAGTGGTCACTCCACAGATTTGTGTACATGTACACCACATTGTGTCCTGTGCTGTGCAGGCAGTATCTGCCGCGCCGCAACAATATATGCTGAGATCACCATATGAACATTCGCTGGCGCGCTCTGGAAAGAACACGAAAAAGGCCGGTGACCTGGCATCAGGGGTTGCTGTATTCCATCTGCTTTTTTCATCTTGCACACCGTGTGCCCCCGTGTGCACTTGAGATAGTTCCGCCTCATATATCACCATGCCCTTATGCGCACACTGCCGCATGCCGCTGTGCACACTCCTCAGAGTGCCATGCCCAGCAGCCAATTGAAATACAAGAACTGTGTGGGAAGGGTGCCTTGATCGCACCGCGCGCCACGCTGCACTGCGCCGCGCGCACCAAGTGCTTGAATAGATGTGTCATCTAGCAATGTATTACACCCGTTTTTCAGGCAGGGACACGGTGGCCTGAAGGAGTAGTATGCAAGAACGGTCCACTCCACTCCAGGGACCCCATCCCTGGGCAATTGATGGTTGCCACTGCCCACACCCCTGCCAGGGAGGCGGTTGTGTGATCGAAAAAGCAGGTCGATGATCCTGCCTCAGGTTCCCCCGAAGGTTCCAAAAGAAAAATGGGAAACCAGGAAAAATGGGAGGAAGTGGGGGAAAATAGGGGGAAACAGGGGGGTTTGGGAGAAAATGGGGGTATTGGGGGGGACAAAGGGGAAAGGGGGAGAAATGGGGTAACAATAGGAGGAGATGGGGGGATATTGAGGTGTGCAACCGGTCCGCGGTGTCCAGGCATAGTGTGGGTAGGTGCCCAGGGACCCTACTATCCACTCAATCATCGGTACGGGTAGCGTCCCCTACTAGGGACTCATTGCCGCCAGCCGTTGAGAAGTAGGACATGCTGCAATGCAACTACTCCTTTGCATCCACATTTCAGTCCACAAGTAGTCAATCGGAGGAACGAGTCCTACGCTTTACCCTTGCCCTATCTCCCCATGGAACGGATGCGTACACCCGCACGGACCTTCCAAGGTGGGTACCATAATCCAGTTAAAATGATGGCATCACCCAGGTCCTCTAATGGGACCCCCATTGTCTGCATATCATTAAGGAGGGGGCCACGTTCACTCTGATCCATTTTGGTGGTAGCCATGCCTCTGCCTCTCTAGACGTTGCCCTCTCTAGATGTTGCGGCATTGCGCAGCTCATAAAATTCGAGTGTTGGAAGTGTATCATTTCCAGTGCACAATGTCCCCTGCAGCCCACAAATACACCGCACACAATTACACCTAGACCCCACCATTGTTATTTCTACCTAAACACAACAATTGGCCACCCATTCCTGATGCTTAGTGCCCTATGGCCCCTTTTGGGCAACATTCATTCGTACCATCATTCTATGCCAACCCGGGGTTGGAATGCACCGCGCATGCACTGTGCACACTACGCATGAGGCACCCTCGATGGCATCCTTAGACTCTTGGTAGTACCTGGTCTGCATCGCTGTATTGCAGTGTACAAACACATTCAATCGATACATCCAACGTGTCACAGCCGTAATTCAATTTGAAACAGGGACACAAGCAGCAGAGGAGCTGGCAATTCAGGCGCAATCTCACGGACACAAATGTCGAAAGCCTCCATGCATCTAGACGACCAACTGAAACAACAGCAGAATCACAACAGAATAGCGGGCTCAGCATATTGCTTGACCCAAACACATAGGCCAAGTTGTTGCACTGCGTGCATACTGCGCACGCAGAGGCCGGGATACTCACCCAAGAACACCTGTCACCTGACTGGTTGCACAGCGAAGCAGCAAAGCCCACATGAGATCGACGAAACTGCCTTCAACTTGGTACTCCACTGTCTCTATGAACAAACCACTCAGCCTTGTAAAGTCCGCTTGCTTCGAGTGTTTCGGTGCCCGTGGCTTCGCTCTTGGAGGCGGCGATGAGGTGCCCCTTGACTCGGAGCGCGGGGAATGCGTTGTCCGTGGTCTCTTGGGTGATGGGGACCGCAAATAGGGTGAAGGGGAGGGCGGTGGTGATTCTGAGCGTGGACGCGACACACTTGTTGATGGCGAGCGAGGTCAGTGATGTGGTGGGGATGAAGGCCGTACCACAAACTCCTCAAGGTCTGAGTATTGGCCGACATTCAAAACTTCGCACTGCGTGCGCACTGCGTGCATGGCATTCCCATACAATGTGTAATGAAGGATGACGAGGAACTGCACCGAGATCCTGAGAAAATAGACTGGCAGAGGGAAGAATAGCATATGAATGGGCATCGAATTGTGGGTATGCGCGGGATCAATTTGCTGGGGCCAGGGAGTGAGGTGATGAGACGGGGTTGGGCGCGGTTGCTTTGTGTCATGCACGGGTCCCCAGGTGCGGTGTTCCCAAGGGTGCATTCTTCTGGAATTCAATTTCCGGTGAGTGCAATCTCTTGACACCTCAAACTGGGACCCAGGACTTACTTACTTGCCGCCATCCAACCCTCCACCCTCTTGTCCAATCAAATGCATCATAGGCTACAGAAAACATGAGTGCACTTTGATAAATGACTTGATGCAGGCACGTCCAGCCCACCTCCAGTGATTCTCACCTCCAGTCCGCCATTCAGTATAATAAAGTGAAAGACGGGGCGAGGGTATCAATATAATTCCCCCATCCCCGCCACTTACCCCCCCCCCCAGAGCTCATGAGAATAGGGTCCAAGAAAACTGCTGCCATGGAGCCTTAGGCACAAGCCGAGTAGACAGACATGCAGAGCAACAAAAATAGGGAGCACGAAATCTGCAGTGCTTCTCTCAAATATGATACGCTTATTCTTCCACGACTGCATCAAACATGCTGAGCCATCGGAAATCATCAGCGCGCACAACCCTCCAAAAGCCCATGCAAACTGACTAAAGTTCGCTGTTTCACCACACACAGACATGCGCATACACATACGACACAATTTGCAATTTAACTACACCACAGCAAAACTACTCGAGCCTGTGTCCCTTTGAAAAGTATTGAAAAACATCACACATCTGTACACACCGATGGGGAAGTGTGCATTAGGATGAAAGTGCTATTTACAAGCAATTCTCAGAAGAACATCTCCGCATTTGCCCAGCTGAGTAGGCATGGACTGGAGGTACCCTGAAAGTGGGATGGAAACATGTTTCGTTTTTGCCTCCTTGTATCATGATCACCACCATGCTTTGTCTATTTTTTGGTTCTTATCGATGATAGCTCGAGTCCAGTCCCCAAAGCTAGCAACGGTTTCATGGGAACGCCATGAGTGCCCTGCCCCGCCCCGCCCCGCCCCGCCCCATCCTCAAGCCAATATGCTGTCAGCCGGCAGAACTCACCCCAAAGGGGTGACAAGACCAAGGGAGGGCAGACGCAAGCGAAGAAAGAGAGAGTAGATGCCCTGTGCACACGCCCTAATTGTGGCGATTGCGGGCCAACAGTTGTGCCTCGTGACGGTTCCCTAGACTCCATCGACATATGGATTGTGACAGTGCACCGTGTTAGCAATGCAGAGTTCCCGTTCCATGCTGTGCGGTACCTTGGAACCGGGTTGCAAGAAGAGACCCGTCCAATGTCAATGTGAAAGCAGAGTGCTCCAAACAGAGGCAGGTCCCATGGTAGCATATCCTGGAAGCATGGCCGCGGTCAGGGAAAGCAACGGTGACACGGGGTCGTGGTGCTTGGACAAGGCCGTGCTTGCTCAAGAGGGGGGGGGGCGTACATCTGGACCTCAAAAATGTGCACCAAAGTTGCCGTGGGCGCACCCTGTGTTGGGATGCTCCCTGGTACGGAGTGGTTTTGGCACAACACTGCTTACGACTGACCCTGCAACACAAATACGCTGACAGGATGGTACAGAATGTGTATCAGAGTCTTCTCTGTCGATTGCAGAGCCAAAGGTGAACCGAGACTCGGCTTGAGAATCACAGCATCACACTGCTTGTCTTGTGTGCTGAATTCTTGTCGGGAAACACAATTGCTTCTGGCAAATATCACTACTGCTGGTCCCGTGTGTCGAGCCTATGGCGAAGGGCAGAGCCAGCAAAATTAGAAGGATGTGCGGACACATGGCATTCGCTGAGTCCTCTTCCAATGGAAGGTGTGCCATGCCCATGAGTTTGTAAACTTCAACGAAAGGGTGCAAACACACAATGCCACCTTCTGGCTCGATGCGAGGTGTGCATGGGGTATGGCGACTGACCGATGTGGAGTGGGCGATGAGTGAGGTGCTTGGGGAGCGTGGATTGGCTGCATGATGTGAATTTGTCGTCGGGAAAACGAGATGATGTGAGCTGGGAAATGAGACCAAGGTGCCGCGTTGTCGCTTTGGCACCATCTGCAGTGATTATGGGAGGAGGCAGTCTGCAGAGCTTGGCCAGTTGGGCCTGCGGCACAATGTCGGCTCACTCAGAGAGACCTTGTGGCTGCTCGATGCCTTTGCATGTCAGAAAATGTCCCTCTTTGCACTTGCTGCGCACCCAGTAAGCCCGGAAACTGTGGTCGGTCACCCAACGGGTGATGGTTACGTGCCAACCGCCGCCGCATCTGCTGCCAGAAGGGGCCCTCAGAGAACATCGACAGTCAGGCAGTCCCAAACAGAATTACATTCCCCAGCAGGACCCCTGCCACCGCCTCAGCCACACCTGGGGCGACATCACCGCCGCGGCCCTCCGGCGGGCAGCCGCCCCAGGGAGTGGCATGGAGGGGACGATCTTCGACGTCCTCCTCCACGCCGCACGGCACGCGGATCACCCCCCACCCTCGCCCACGCAGCCCGGGCACGCGCCAGACCCACTGGGAACCTGCACGTGGGTCCCCACCTCAACTGGGGGCAACAGCTCCTCGGCGACCCCGCAACCCTCACCCGCCCAAATGGGGGAGGGGCCCCAAAGCTCATGGGCTGGAGAGAGCCCAACATGCACCCCCCCCCCCCCCGATGCGTCCCCACAGGAGGTTGTGGTGGGTGGAGGCAACGAGGTAGTGGTGGGCGTGGAGGAGTCTGAGGAGGTCGGGAGGGGGGGTCCCCTTCCAGGGTCCCATAGTGGTGCACCTGGGACTTCATCCGGTCTGGAGCATTTTTGGCATACAAAGGCACACCTGCCGATTCCTGATGGAGCTCCTGTGCAACCCTGACTCAAAATAATCCCAATACACAGCCTTTCAAGTCCTGAAGAGCTGCTTTCCAACTCCGACACAACCTGTCCAACTCTGGTACAGGTCTTGTTCCACAAAACAGCTCCTACACCTCCCATATCAACTCCTATACAGTTTCAGAACCATTACCGTTTAACTTTCTGGAACAATCCTTCACAGCTCCAACTACAGTCTATGAGGTTCAACTTTGGGTAGTGGCATTAAGGGGGCGTTTTCGCACAGCGCGCGCACGGCGCCAATTATTACGGTGATTATCCAGGTAACAACCCTGAAAACCACCCACCTGCGGAATCATGCACAATCAATTCAAAACTCAAAAATTTAAACATTTGATGCTTGCCATGGGTCCCAGGGACCTAAATTCTGCCCCCTATAGCCCCGTCCACTGCAGCACCCATTCAATGACCTCCTTTCAATCTTCTGAACTTACCGAACTCCCGGTGGTGGAGAACAGCCGACTTTTCGCACAGCGCGCACACAGCGCACGGTACGCCCCCTAACACCCACAACCATAACAAAATATCCCGTGCCCAAAAATGACAAGCCGCATGACTGAACGATACGAATGTTGCGCAAAGGGTGCACAAATTCAACGCAAAATCTCGCCCAATTCAAATCCAACAGGCATCCACTGGAACTGGGTGGTGCCGAAATCGGTCCTAGATTTCGGAACCACGCGTGCACACGACGCGCAAAAAAGGCCTTCTCGCTGGCCTCATTTTTTTTGCATTCTGCCTGACAGTGCTCGGGGCTGAGATGCAGACATGCCCGCACCTCAACGCGTGCACAGGTCGCTCATTGGGGCAGCATCCATCCCCAGCATCCCAGCAGGAGGAAATGGCTGCCGGTCGCCTCAACAAGGTCTGCTGAATGAGCAGAAAACCAATGTTCCTCTACACTTCCCGGCCCACAAAACATGTGCCCACTTTGTTGCGAGGCCACCACGTCTTTGGCCACCGTTGACAAATCTGTTCAGACTCGAGTGTGCCCCCTTCTTGAGTGGGGGGCCGCCACTTACCCCATGAGCATGTGACAGGTTGGACGTGCTATAACTCTAAGAAACATAACCCAGCCAGTATCAAGTCTTCTGGTTTCTGGGTTCAATGCCCCTAGAGGAACCAGTTCAGCCAGTGCTGCAGTCAGGCGGGACAACGCCAATAGTATTTTCTGGGAGTGAGGGAGGGTGCTCAAACCACCACCATCCGGGGTAAAAAGGGTCGTCGATGAATAGTAGGGCCTTGGCCAGGGCTGCGCTTGAGGGGGAGCTTCGTACCACGTGGGCCTTGGCTTTATCACCAATTGCCATGGGCCATGCAGAACCACATTCAGAGACGCGTTGCACAAGCTGACCCACGCCTCAGGTTTTGGCGGGGTTGGACCAGGACAGCAACACGCATGCAACCTGCGACCCTCAGGACGACAGGCAAGCCTGGGTTCAACAATACACAGGTGTCCACAAGTGTTAACAAAATTCAACAAGCGTCCACAGGTGTCAGCACGTGTCAACACATGTGCACAACTGTCAACAATTGTCAACACGTGTCAACGATTGTGACAGAGCAATGAACACAAACAAAACGCACAACTTCCATTGCAAACTGGTCCGCATAAGGACGTGGGCAGGAGCTGCCCCGGGTTTCCGATCTTCAAGTTGCGCGTCGGTTGCGTGTCAGCAATATCAAAGAATCGGCGGTGCTGCAGCGATGGCATGTGCTTCATCCGCCAGTGAGAAACATGGTGTTTAGTCCATTACTGCTCGCGGTGATCATGTCTGTGCCTTGGGGCAATTGATGACAGAGCCCGTGTATAACAGTTTATAACAGCTTCGGCGCCAGCACTACATGACCCAGTCAGCTCCATGCCTCCCATGACAACATGTAGCAGACGTCAGGCGTTGGCGCCAGGGTGCACCCACACTCGGGTTGCCTTGGAAAGGGCACAACCATCATTTCCGCTGCATGTATGCACATGTACATGTATGTACAGCGCATTGGTGTTGGTATGGTACATTCCGCTTGTAGCCCGTGGACAACGTAGTCTGTTGAATGTCATGAAGGTAATAACGGCAGTACCTGCCAGATACTCACTACCTGCATGCAACCACAAGGGTGGAGACAGCTCAGCTTGAGGGGCTCAGGGCACTCATTCGGCCATACTGAACTATGACCACCCCTTATGACCGCCCCATATGACCACCTCTTATGACCACCGCATGTGACCACCGCATATGACCACCCCTTATGACCACACCTTATGACCACCCTTTATGGCCACCTGATTCCTGTGGGGGTTGTGGCGGGGGGAGAAGAGTCAAGATTGTTCCTGGGTTAAAGGCGGGGGTTGCCTTGGAAAGCGTGATCCGGGGGGGGGGGGTCTTCCATGGGCATGAGCCTCAGGCCTGAACGCTTTCTCCCTTTCCCCAACAGCAGCCCGTCATCGGCATGTGTGGCCGACAGCAACTGCTCCCAACCGTTGTGCCAGCCCCCTCCAACCGCCTTCCCAACCGCTCCTGACACGTCCTCTCTGGGCCATTCCCCTTCTGACAGATCCCCGACCCACATCCACACAAGTACACATATGTGTGCATGTGTACCATAGGAAACAGAGAGGGTGTGCGATGAGCGTAATACACACCAATTCCAGGCGTACGGCCCGAGGGACCGAAAGCACAGGTAAAGAGCAAAGGTCACAGACATGCAGAAAAACGCAAGTAGGGGTGGGGCCCGAGGGATCCACTAAAGGGCGAAGCAGGTTCGCAGGCAGTCTGAATACAACAAACTGAGGCAATCAGAAACGCGTGTCACCCACACACGCATGCATGCCCCGCCACACACATACAGTACACATTGCACACCACACGAAACCGCCTTGACAACTTCGCAACACCCTACTCGCAAACCATGATACGACATGCCGTGTTTCCAAACTTCAGCCACGTTGATACTGGTACCTTCAGTGAGCACACAGGCGTGCAGGGGCACATGTGTGCATGCGCGGGCGAGTTTTCTTTCACCCCTTTTCTTGCTCTGTTCTTGTTTCGCGAGTCCCAACGTGCGTTTTCCATGCAAAGGTATTGCCCATGGGATCATGAGTATTTGGCCTGGTTCCTCGTAGGACACAAACACCAGAGGCACCCTGCTGGCTTGCAGACTTGCTGCGGTGTTCTGTATAGCTGTAATTGGATGTGTACGTGTATTCTCGTTGTGTACATGCAATCTACCACACAAACATGCACACACTGCATTATCCGCCACACCAGCACTCATGCAGCGGCATAATCTGCCACACATGCGGTTACACAATCTGCCACATTCTGTTGTACTAGCGGTAAGTGCCACACAAGCACGCATGCAGTTGCATAACCTGCCATGTACGTGTATGTGCTTGTATGCGCCCTCAGGAGCCGCAGAGCAGCCCTAGATGTCTTTTGGTCTATCGAAGAATGCAATGTGCAGCACTGGACAGTGCGGGTGCCGTGCGTTACAGGGTTCAAGCCGTAAATTTTGTTGTTACCTACACTGAAGTGTGCACAATTCAACGGACCAGGAAATAATCCATGGAGGTGTTCGTGTTCATGACTGCCCCATGCAAACCTGCCACACACACGCACATTTACACATGCACATGCCCCCAATTGACCCACATATGACGGGGACCATACAAACCACAACGAAGTAGCAAAGCGAGGGCAGGGAACAAACAGGTGGTGGACTCCAGCGGAGTTAAGGCAGCAACACGGGGCGTTGCATGACAATAAAGGAACACCAACAGGACGGCGACGCACGGACGTGACCAGCGCCAGTGAGAGGCCAGTCCCCAAGAGTCCAATCAGGCAGACGGTTTCCCAACGCCTGACGGCAATGCGAAGGGGTAGCCACGACTGTGGCCCCGCAGCCGCTGTTGGTCCACTGCCACCCGCCACCCGCCGTCCATCACACTCCATCGGGCGGTATTCGGCCAGCAACCGCTGGTATTGAACCGCGCCGTTGTTTAGCGGCAACGACGACCTTGTGACGGGGCCAGTCCCACTACACAAAGATGCGCGCGCGGACGGACGCCCTCAGACACGCATCCGAACACGCTCCTCACTTTGTGTCCCATTTCCAAATGCCAGTGAAAGGGGCAGTACTGGCCTTCAAGGTTTCCAAACGGTCACACATCATCTGAGCCGTGCCATCCCCGTTGGCGGCGCCCCGGCCCCAAGCGGCGCCGGCCGAGCTCCAATCCTTTTGACCGTAGGCCGCATAGCCCTCCTCGTAATCTCGGCACATTTGGACCTGCATCTCCGTGGCCGTGCCCCTGCGGGCCAGCACCTCGTGGATGGTAGTGGGCTGCTTCTTCCCCTTCAGTGTTACCTGCACAGTGCACCACAAACATAGAGCGCTCCATTGGGCAGAGAAATAACGGTTTTTTCGGCAATTTGATACCTCTACTCCACCTTGGTTTCGTTCCGCCTCAGCCGCTTCTGTCCGCCCCCAACACACCACACGCTGTTGTGTGGCCGCCAGGCTTTTCCAACCGCTTTTGGCAACCACTTCTGAAACGCCCCCCTTCAGCCAACTGCTCCCTCAAGCGCATCCCTCCTCCCGCCCCAATTTATCGCACTAAGCCACACGTTTGTTCATTTGTGTGCCTGCAGAACCTGAAGGGAAATCGCCTGGCATTGGGGCACAAAAGACTTCAGGGTCCTCTGCGGCCTCGTATCAGTGACAAGGACAACAAGGCCCAGTCCAAGGGATTCAGGGGCCTGGAGTTCAGCGGGAAAGAACCAGAATTTTCGCCTGAGCCACTGCCGTTTGCTTTGACCCGGGGTGGAGGGAATGGGTTGGGGTTGTCACTTGGTGTCAATACAGGTACTCCAGCACCCATCCCACGTAGCTAGGAACATGGCACCCACAATGATAAAACATCCCATGTTAAGCATCTACGCCCTCTTTGTGTGTTTTTCCAGGACCCTTGTTGTGAACCTGCTCGTGGTGAGGCTGCCCCAGCTGGGCCACAACCCGCCCGCGTGCTGCACACGGCGATTTGGTGCCCGCGGTACTCGCGTGGTGCGTACCGCCTGCTTGCTGCTGTGCGAGGCGCTCTGCGGCCGGTCCTGTTCTGCGGGAATCTCGGTCGCCCTATGTCCTCCGGCACCCAGTGCGCCGCTGACAGCCCTCTGGGTTGTCCATCTCCGGCAGCACCTCGCTGCTGCCCGTTTCTGGTGCGCTTCACGTGCATGCGACCTCATCAATTTCGCTGTCCTGCACGCACAGACCGACGAGTGGCACGCGTTGCGTGATGCTGCCCCAACCCCACGACGACCACGACACCACCGGGGTACAACCCAAATCAGTGAGCGAAGCGAAGGTTTTGGTGGAACCTTTGGCTAAGGGGGGGGGATGTCCGTTTTGGACGGTCGGGCAGACCTGTTAAGCATGATGACCTATGCTCTTTACCTGTGCTTTCGGTCCCTCGGACTGTACGCCTGGAATTGGTGTGTATTACGCTCATCGCACACCCTCTCTCTTTCCTACGGTACACATGCACACATATGTGTACTTGTGTGGATGTGGGTCGGGGATCTGTCAGAAGGGGAATGGCCCAGAGAGGACGTGTCAGGAGAGGCGCTGGCTACGCACCGCACACAGTAACACCAGAACCTGCAAACAACAAGAAACATCACAATTCAACAACCACAAAGTGCAGGTGGAAGTGACGGGGAAACCTTGTCAATGACACGGGTCAGGAACTGGTCTTTGTCGATCGCTTTGTGGGTCTCAGCCGAGATCTGGATGCGGGTCCTGTAGGACTTGCACAGTGCCTCCAGCCTTGAGGCCACGTTGACGTTGTCTCCAATGGCGGTGTAGTTCAGTCTCACGGTTGACCCCAAATTTCCAACGAGGCACAGGCCGGTGTTGATGCCAATACGATACTCCAAGAGCCAGCCCTGGTTGTGGTGTTCGGTGCAGCACAGCACAGCACATAGCAAAAAGCACAGCAGACAACACACACACCTCCACAGCACAGCATATGGCAGCACAACACACCACAGTACAGCACAGTACACAGCACAGCACAGCACAGCACAGCACAGCACAGCACAGCACAGCACAGTGCAGTGCAGCGTAGCACAACATAGTACACATGGATGGTAGAAAAAATGTTTGTCAGAGAGGAGGCCCAAAGGGCCGGTGTTGGGGAGGGGGGGGCTCTAGAAAGGGGCCCTTCAGGCCGGCTCTTTTGTTCTGCAGAGCATCACTTAGGGGTTAAAGGATCGAAGTTGACACACTCCCCAATGCTTTTGATGGATGGTATGCCCCTACCTGGGACCTATGGTGTGTGAAAGGGTTTGAGAACAACAGATTTCGGCTGGAGTTTGTCACTAGTGGTTAACATTGGTCTCAGACATTTGTAAGGCACAATTGTTCCGTAAGAACCCAAGCCCAGTGACAACCAAAACCCGTGATCTGGGGAGTGTGTGTGTGCATGCACATTGGGACAGGTCAAGATCGTTGCTCTTTCTATGCAGGCCTTGGTTGCGGTTGATTGTGGATGGGCCACATGTGTTCTGTCGCTGGCATATGTACACCTGTCCTAATACAGATTATGAAGGTTGGTTGAACCGAGAATACCTCGGAAGTAACAACAACCCTATAGAGCCCAAAAGGAAGTAACAGCAATCATCCAGAGGATTCAACAGCACTCTTCCACAACTCTCCAGGAATTGACAGTAGACATTTGGAACCCTTTAGGAATGAACAGCAGTCACCCGAAACCCTGCACCACACTGCACTACCCCCTGCAACCCCCCCCCCCCCCACAGCCTAGACCCCCATCCAAAAAAAAGTTTTACAACTAGGGGTGGACAGAAATTTGTATGGACCAAATGGTTTATAAAATTGTTGTCCACAAAAATTCTTGGTCTGAAATTGTTCAAAGAAGCACTCTTAGGCACCGGCCCAAAGAGCGCTCCTAGGAGGGGGGGGGAGGGGGGGGGGAGAAGGGGCTCCTTGGCCCCCTCCCCCAAACATTTCAATTTTCGCCCAACAGCACAGCACAATACATCCAAGCAGCACGGCACAGCACAGCACAGCACAGCACAGCACATAGCACATAGCAAGGCACATAGCACAGCGTAGCACTGCACAGCACATAGCATAGCAAAGCACATTAGCGCATTGCCCATAGCACAACTACACAGCACAAAACAAACAGCATGTAGCCAATAATACAACACATTGCATACAGCACATAGCACAATGCAACACAAAACAGCAGCACAGCATACAAAAAAAAGTTGTCGTCTTCGCAACACACCTCGCCGTGAGCGCGGTGGTTTGGAACATTGCTTCCCATGAATCTCTCACCAATAGCCCTCACTCCTCCTTTCCGGTTGGGGAATCTGGTGGCGCACGTGACAGTGACATTTCGTGCAAAAGAAATTTTACAGTGTTGGTGTTTGCAGTGAAAGGTCTGGTCTACAATGTTGGGTGGAGGTTTTGGCAAGAGCATGTCATATTCACAATGTGCCAAACGAGCCAAACGTGTTATATCAGGTTGAGTGGTCCGACGGGCTGTTTCCCACGTTTGAAACGCATACTTGGTGACACCGTGCCCAAACTGAAACCCACACGTTTGCAATGGTCTTTGCACACACATCAACGCACTAAGCCACCAAATCGAAGTGCCGTCAGGTGTTGGTCAGCTACTGGTTGGATGCTCGTTGAGTGCGGGCGAGGTGCCCTGGATATGCAATGCGACAATTGACTGTAACCTCCACCATGTGCACGTACGGATGAGCAGCTCTACTGCAGCCACCCAATGCGGTGCACTGCTGGGCAGCTGGCAGGGCTATCCCACCCTGTCCAGCCTCTCAATGGAAGGGTGACAGGGTTGGGGTTGGGGGGTGGGTATGTGACAGGCACTGGTGGCTGTGATAGGACAGAGGAATACAGACTACACCGCCATCTGCTGTTTCTTGGGGCAAATACCTGCCGCAGGCGCCACTGGATAAGGGTCATGGAAATCCACCTTCAGCAGGTCTATCTTACGACACCCCTCTCCCCTTAAAATTAGCTCACAAGCAACAAGCACTTCACGTTTCGGTTTTGCCAATACCTCCATCCCAACGCTTTAGGCTCTACTTGAGTCAAGCCATTTGTTGCATTGACACATGCCCTTCCCAAATCCAGAGCCCCCTACTCACCGGTGGCCGCCCGAGGCGCGAGCGCTAAATCGGGAGGTGCTTTGCCAAATCTACGCAATTCTGAGCCAAAAAAGAGCCGTTTTTCAAACAAAACAGCCCCAACACCGCATCATAACGGCCAGACAAAGGAAAACAGATGACAACTGCTGCGACCAGCTTGGTTCCCTTGTGCCTTTAGTGGCCTCCAACTCCACCATATGTCCAAGAAAGATCCGAAAAATGGTCCAAAAATGGCCCAAAACCTGCGCACTTTTGGCCATGCAGCCCCTGCAACCAAAAATGGGCTGTAAGGCTATACGGCTCAAAATCCTATTCCGGGGGCACCTAGTCCACCAGCAAGCCCCCCCACACCTTTTCTGGTTTCCAACCCTCCAAATCGCCCAAACAGACGCCCAGACCCCCATACCAGTGCTCAATTGGCTCCCGCAAGCAGCGAGCTTGAGTCCACAAAAATTGGGGCCAAATGCCATTGGTTAGCAAAAAACATGACTTTTCCGAAACTGATCCCAGACCACTTGGGATGCCAAAACAAGTGGTTTGAGCCTGGTTTGAGCCCATTTGGGCTTGTTATAAGCCCGCGAGGGGTGCCAAAAAGCCTTGCAAACGGGCCATCTTGGGACCAAAAGTGGGTCAAAAATGGGAAAAAATGTGTCTTTCGAAACACGATCCCGGATCACTTGGGATAGCAGCTCCGTGCCGCAATGCCATGCATCGGATTCTTGGACTGCCCAGGACCTCGAAGCCACAGGTTTTCTGGAGCAATGGTTCGTCCGTTCACAGAGAGCGTCGAAGGCAACACCGCGGAGGTAGCGTTCAGGACCGCCTTTTCCGAGTGCCTCACTGTAACACACCGATGATTTGTACATAGGCCCCGCAAAACACAACAAACTAGTGAAACGAGCCCACTTTGAGCCTGTTTTCACCCATTTTGGCCCACAGAACCCAAGACCTAGCTTCAAGGCCATTTCTACCTTGTAAGCTTGTTGTAAGCTAGGCTCTAGAGCCATGCTGAGGAGCCGTCTCGAGTAGTAGGGTCTAGAGCCATGCTGGGGAGCCATCTACGGTTGTGGAGAGGGGTGTGGATTAGAGAATATACCACTACATCTCTTTCCCCTTCAATCTGGCTAGCAAGCAACAACAACAAGCCAGCAGTTCATGTTTCCAATTTGGCCATTACTGCGCCCAAACTCTTTGGGCTCTACTCTACATTCATCCCCGTATCGGTGCCCAGCTTGCAGCCAGCAGCCTGCTTGAGTCCAAACTGGTTGCAGTAAAAATGGGTCCATCAGGTCCATCCGCGGCAAAAAAAACTCGACTTTTTTCAAAACAGATCCCAGACCACTTGGGATGCCAAAGCAATTGGTTCCGGCCTGTTTTGAGGCCATTTGGGCTTGGTATATCCATCCAAAGGTGCCAAAAAGGCTTGAAAATGGGCCATTTGGGGACGTCAAAAAAATCAAAAATGGGTCAACAGACTTTTTTTTTCAAATGATACTAGACCACTTGGGATGCTCCAACACGTGAATTGAGCCCTCTTTGGGCCTTTTGACCCATTTTGGCCTGTCAAACGACCCAAAAAGCATTGAACAGGGGCCATTTTTGGTCCAAAAAAAATGGGTAAAAGAACACATTTTTCCTAGAATGATCCTTGACAACTTGGGGTGCCAAAACAGGTAAAGTCAGCCCAGTATGAGCCCGTTTTGGCCCATTTTTGCCTACAAAACCCAGGCCCAGTCCCTTCAAATGTCCCGCAAGGCCATTTCCAGCTTGCACTTCACGTTTCCGTTGTGGACATTACTCTGTCCCAACGCTTCGAGCTCTACTCTACTCTTGCCATTTTTGCATTGACACATGCCATTCGCAAACCCAGACCCTGAGCCCCGGACTGCCCTCGACGTGTTCTCCACACAACCTCGACGCATCCTCAACACACCCTTGACACCCCACCACCACACATGGCAGCACACCTTCTCGTGGATCTCAGGCAACGCGGCACGCGCGTCCAGCGCGGCGTACACTGCGAGTGTCTCGTGGTTTGGCACCTTCTGGGGCATATTCCAAAAGGCCATGATGCAATCCCCAATGTATTTGTCCAAAGTGCCTTTGTTTTTAATGACCTGCATGGTCAGCAGAGTCATCACGTCCCCATAAAACACGACGGTTTCCTCATTGGACATCGCCTCCACCGTGTCTGTGAAGTTCTCAATATCCAGAAACATGACCGTGACCGTCTGTTGGATCACCGCAAGGTTCGCCTCCAGTTTCGACTCCAACAGAAAGCCGACGATGTCGCCTGGGAGGTATTTCCGGAACGACTTCATCCCGACCACCTGCAGTGTGCAGGGTGTGTGTGGCGCGGCTGTATGTGTGTGGCGTGTATATGGTGTGCATGTGCATAGGCTGTGTGGGGCGGCTGTGTGAGGGGATCCTGAGGGGTGTGTCCCGTGTATGGGAGGTGCATGGATCATGCAGGGTGGCCCCACTCCTTCCTTCTGGACCCCAGCAGGGGAGAGGGTGAAGGCAGGGGCGACTGGTGCTCGAATGGGGTGTGTGCGCACTTAGTCATCCTCCACAAGTCACATGCTATATTTACAACGATTCCAAGACATTTGCTTCATCGTGTCTGGGAAAATGCAAGGGACGAGGGAACGAACCGCGTACGACTACAAAAGCAGAAAAGGCTGGAAGATGCATGTAATACACACTCTTGAAAGTTGGGATACACATATGATACACGCGTTTCAAACTTTTGGGATGCAGTTTGACAGCAATTGGGGATTTTAGGATACACTTATCTACACGCCTTTTTTTTTTTTTGATAGGGCGATTGTCCGAGGGGAGTCTGGGGTGTGTGTGCCATGCTGTCCCCAACATCCGGGAATCGAACCCAGTTTTACGCATGACTGTCAAGCGCATCCGCTGTCCAGCGCTCCAATTGGGCATTTCTGTCCTGGGTACAGCTATCCCTAGTTTGAGCAGCATCTAGTCAGCAAAAGATGTTTTTCATGTGCCCCGCATTTTCAGATTGGTGAGATGGACCCCTGCTCAAATTGCAGAATTGCGTGCATTTTCACGCAGTTTTCAGAATGTACACACCAGCTTCGAGAACTCGGTCGAGATGGCCCGCAACTCCGCCACGTATGACTCGCTGTCCTGTTTCTGGATGGCGGCGAACGACAACTTCGTGGCAAAGCCCATGTCCCGACACAACTGTGCCAGTCTCTTCGCAACGAAATACGCGAACACTATGGCCAACACGAGAATGGCTGCAATGGCCCCGATGCTGCCTCCCACTGATTCCCGCTGGCTCTTGAAAGCAACGCCCAAGAAATCATCGATTGGGGCGCTGAAGATGTAGACCCAATCCAGGCCATACCGGTCCTGTGAGCACATCACGTATGAGCATGTACAGAACGTTCTTTGAGCAACTAAAAAAGAAACTGTTGTGTCCCTTCATGTTTGGTTAACCACCGTCGGCTAACCATCCAGTACGTAGCTCAGTGGTCAGAGGCATAAACTTCAAGTGCCCAAGGCATGATTCCCGGCCTACCAATTGAGTGACGTGCAGAGGAGGTCCTGAGATGGGTTGCACTCCAACCCAGAGGGGTTGCCCAACCCCACTACTGGATCTGAGTAGCTCAGTGGTCAGCCACCCCGGAATAGAGACTGCCTGGAATGAGGGTCCTATGTTCCAACACGACTACCTGCCAAATACCCTTCCTGCAGTACCCATATCAATGCGCCCCTGTAGCCTGCCACAGGGGGAGGCAGGCACAAGAATTCCGCATCGGCATCCGTTCCCACTCATAACCATCCACTGCAGGCGATTAGTGACGATCCCCCAGCCCTGCTCAGAGCCAACCTGTTTGAGAGCCCGTAAAGCACTGCTGGCCCTGTTTGCGCTGACAGAACTAGGCGGTCCCCAAGGGCAAAAACGTTTGCTGAACGGGTTGTTTCGATACAGTGACCCCAACAAAAGACCAGAATTGCGAAACAGTGGGCAGGCAGTGTACAGATAGTGTCCCCGGAAAACCTCCCGCTGGCTCCCTCAGCCCCAGAGCTTGGGGTCCATCTGGCTTTTGTTTTCTTGTCTTGCTGTGTCAAGGGTGGGTGTGGTGCCAAATTACCACCCTGGGCGTCCATTCCCCTGCTGGCGTGGCTACCGGTGCCGCATGGGCCCACCCCGGGACCATAAAGTATGGAGGCATCGCGTACAGTCTTTTTGGTGTTTTGGTGATGTACCTCGCATACTACAAAAAGCCTAATATGCGTACGTCTTTTGTGCATCTTTTGCTCTACGTCGCGTGCACTTTTTTATGTAAAGGCGCGTTCGTTTGCTGTCACGGACACAATATGCGACATACATCATTTTCACCTTTTTTCCCTTCATACAATTTACATAAAAAAAAGTGTACGCAACCTACAGCACAAAAAAAATGCACACGTTATACACACACGAACACCAAAGTCATAGATTGACACGGTTCAACCACCTGCTGTTCGTTAGACATCGGGTTCGTTGCACGTCCGCTGCCCATGCGGCACCAATTACCAAAACGTCCTGCCCTGCCCTGTGAGCACAAGATACAAGAGGTCTTGCATGTGAAACATTCTGGATACCTCGCAGCCATTACCATCTACACAATGATTGTCCCCATGACACATCACATCTGCCCTTCATTCTCCCAATTTCTCAGCCCGAAAGATGTCACTTCAAACTTGGTCCCTAAATTATCAGGGTCCCCAATGAATACACTTCGAACACTGACGATTCGTTGGACACGGGAAAGGTAGGGTAAACTCCCTTTAGAGCAGCAACCATCATCAGGGGTCCTGCCGCAGGAGTAGCTACTCGCTCATTCTGAACAACATCCAAGGCACTGAATGTCTTTTCTAATGGACAGGGCCCAGAAATTTGAAAAAACATTTGAAAATCATTTGAAAAATTGCAGAAGCATAACGTGAAACACTTGTTGTCCGGGGGTAGGACACGTCGACCGCAAAAGCATGCAACCTTCGTGGTGCGACTTCATCCTCGCAATTATCGACACTCACGTTGACCCCATGCTCGGGCCTGCTGGGTATTTGCGCAAGCACGCACTCACGCTTTCTCGCATTCACAATCATTCACACTCATTCCTGCACTTACACTTACTCTCACTCACACTGATTCACACTTGCTGACACTCACACACTCCTGAAGGAATAGCGCCGTGGTGCCCTGATGCACAAACGCGGAACACACACAGAAACACGCGCATGCACGCACGGACATTGGGCACGACATAGGACGCAGGGTGCAAGACCGGGAGAGGAGGCATCCCAATCAAATGAGGGACTCACTGTTAGGGCCTAACAAGGGGTCCCACTTGGGAGCAGATGTGACTGTGGCTGTGACGCAACTGTGACGTGACTGTGACTGTGAGTATAATTCACATGATCAAGTTTGAGCACGCGCGACTGTATGTGCGCAAGTGTAAACGAGCATGAGCAAGCGTTCAAAGGCGTATGAACAGCTGTGAACTACCTTCAGCGTGACTGCAAAGACATAGAAGTTGTTCCAGGGTTCGACGGTGGTCATTGTTGGCACTTTGCCGAAGCCGCCGTATCGCTGCTGAACGAAGTTCGTAATCGCGATAAACTCCGGGGGTTGCCGTTTGTCGGATACGAGGAGCCGCACAGAATGTGCCGTTGGCGTCCTTGACCGCAACGGTGACGTTCGGGTAACTGGACGCGATGATTTCGCCAGTCACCTCAATCACAGTATGCCTCATGTTTGGGGACAGCTTAGTCTTTTCCGACGAAATAAATTCGGAAACCCCCGCCTGCACATGCATCAAGCAGGCATTCCTCCGTCCAGCGTCCCTCCCAAGCAGGCAGGCATATGTCAGGCAGGCACACACAAATGCGTGCACAAACACATGCACACACAAGTGCTACAAGTGCCAGGGAAACCACCTGCTACCGCCACCTTCCCCTTCAGGGAGGCCCATCCAGGGGCAGGTTCTGGTACTACCATTCCTAAGGGCAGAGTGGTGCACTATATCCCCATCTTACTGAGGCGAGGGCTGCGGAGTCGCACAGAACGCTCCTTCTACTCAGTGGGCCCCCTGAGTTGAGCCGTGAGGAGGGCAGAAGCGCTGGTGAAGGCAGGGCGTCGGGCAAGGGCACGAGCAGGGGCACCATAGACTAGGCAGGACACAGACACAGGGCACAACGAGAACGAGAGAGAGAAGGGGGGGAGGGGTTCGGACCGAATACGAGGTTGGGTGGGCTGAGGAATGGGAGAAAATAGGGGAGGGAAAGCGGAGGCCACAAAGGCAGTGGCATTTGTACAAGGCACTCAGAAACATAAAAAAGAAACTGTGAATCATGAATACATCTGACAGTCAGCTGACAGCAATGCCGGCCGGCTGCTATGGAAAGGGACCAGTGCACCACCCAGCCTTTGGGAGGTGGTCGTGGGGTGGCTGCCACCCATTGTGCCACCTCACTCTCTGCCGGCCCACCTAGACGACGCGACAGCCTGGAGGGACTCCGACTAGTGCTCGGATAGCACAAGGCCATGTGTGCGAGTAGCCAGCCTTCCACTAGAGCCTGAACACTGTCTGGGTCGAGCCACACGGCATCTAGCTCCTCAGCCCAACCACGCAGGGTTGTGCGCACTGCATCTAGGCGGTTTGGTCGCCTCTCCGCGCTAGCTCCCCATCCCACACACCACCTCCCTCCCCCTCCTGTATGCCTCCCTATGGTGCCCCCCCCTCCCAGATCTCAAATCAACAAATAAATAGCACTGCATGCATAATGACAGACAGAGACATAAGCAGGCCCCAATAGGGCACAGGCACATCTGAAAAGTCATCTTTGCAACAAAAAGCACTCTGTAGCATGGTTTCAACCAAGAGATGGAACAAATGGCCTGTTTGAGTCGATTTCAGTTCGGAAGCACAGCGCGGCGCGCTTGTGCTTGGGAAACCCACGGCAGAGGGCCGTCCAACAATGAAACCATGGTTCATTTTTTCTTCTTGTTGGCTATGTTCTTTGCTGCTTGTACACGGCCCTGGAAGGACCCCAACCCCTCCCACGCGTAAACTTCGCAGCATGGGGCTTTGCGCTTGGGGTGGCAACAATAGACACTGACTTACCTACCTTCAGATCACCCTCAATAAGGGTCTTCACCATGGGGTCCCTTCAACACAATCAAATTCCTCATTAGGTACATCGGCACTGTCTAAAAATGATTGGATGAGAGGGGGTTGAGATGCTTCCATGGTCGCATACAGGCACCGAAGAACACTGCTAGCAAAAAGAAAAAGTGAACCATAGTTTCTTTGCACGATAGCCCGCTAACCCGTGTTTCCTCATCACGCAGCACGTTTGATGTGAAAATGACTCATGCAGGCCGTCTTTTCCATCTTTTGGTTGCAAAGGACGTTGCAACACACTTTTGTTGCAAATATGACTTTACTGCTATGTTTGTGGCCCTGTTTGAGCCTAGTGATTTCCACGTTTGTCATTATGGATGAACTAAACATCGCAGTGGGTTTCACTGGCCGCTTGAGCACATTGTGTCACTATCCAAAAGCGCACACGACTTTGATGCCATGTACGTCATGGAGTGGGACTCCATTAGCAACCAATTGGTCTAGGGGCTGCATGTTAGGTTGCGTGTTTTTGGCTGCAAGGCGGGGGGGGGGGGAGGTTCATGCTACAACAACAAACGCGGGCTTAGATCCTACCTACCTGTCCCGTTGTGGGCGCTAGATATGATTTGTCCGCTGGACAATGGGCACTCCATAAGCATTACCGCCATCCAGCCGGGGACCCCGTTGCCCACTTTGACCGTGACATTCTGACCAGGGTGACGCCACATGCCACCCACCAAGTACCCAGCGTGAATCAGCTTAAAACAGGGGTGTGATAGTTCGGTTCAATTACAAAAAGCGCACCGCGGCGCACTAAATGCCGACTAATGGGATTCAGAGACACTGTAGGGAGTGTAGCCCATCACGCCACGTCACAACAACAAAAGGTCGGCTTGTGGGGGTGGGATCTAGATTTTGTTGCGTGTAGTGAAAACTTGAAACACCTTGCATGAGTTTGTCTGTTCACAACTATGTCATCAAAGCGTGTCGCGACATTGGAACGCACACCAGCTCTTTTCCAACCTATTTGGAACGGAGGTTGTCAGCCAATACTGCTGCGTCCTAACAACAGGTGTTGTTGCTTGGGATTATGCCATGGATAATCCACTATCGTCAATTTCACGGGGATCCAACGCCCCCCTGGGATGTTGCTGTTCTTGATCACACACATGGTCACACACTAGCACACTTGCATGGCATATGATGTATGATGTATGTAAGTATTTTGTTATGCCTACCGAATTAACGCACTACGGCGCACTTTTGTTTGTTGCCCTTGCATCACTTTCTGTAGCCGGCAACAATTGGGTGCTTGGAGGCTAGCGTTTCTTGTCTGCGATTGTTGGTCCGTGGAAAGCTATTGTGAGAAGCGTGAAAGGTGTCCTAGAATGAATGAGTCATGTCATGATTGAAATCATTGTTACTCAGGTCCTTGAAAGACCCGCAATTGATATTTCGTGATCATAATGCAACATAGCACGCTGCTATAACCTCCACAATGGGACAGATTTGTCAATGCCCGGATGATGAATTGAACTCATCTGATGAGCCCAAAGCTGCACTGACCCAAGCGGTGCAAAAACGTTGGAAATTGGGTTTCTCCACAAGCACAGTGTGTGGTCAGTGCCATTGACCACGCGATTCGTCGTCTAACAGGCACAAATTGACTTGAAGCTGCACCTAGCATAGGATCAACTATGGAAAACTTGGAAAGCCATTGTACATTTTGCCAATTTTGATGGCAGGAGCCATACATTCAGATACTACAACGCTAGGCCTTAGTCATCCCTGCTTGAAGAAGTTCATGCACATATGCTAGTTGCAGTGATCGCTTTGTGTTGAAGCCCTATTGCAATGTGTTTTTCACACGTGGCACCTTTGGCAACTCATCATCCAAATGTTCATGCACGATTCACTTTACTATCATTTGGGCATATGCACCTATCGTTTGGGGATAGGTACCCATCGTTTGGGGATATGTACCCATCGCTTGGGGATAGGTACCTATCATTTGGGCACACACACCTATCGTTTGGGGATAGCAAAACCTTGCGGGCCATTACCTTCTGCTTTTCCTATCAATACTCTTGTGCGCCACATATTATCTAGGCCGCCGACCTTGGAAGTGTTTAACAAACAACCTTGTCATGCCCTCAAAATATGGTGTAGGCACAATACTACCCTATTTGACTCCCCTATCTTTGCGCATTGTCTGTTCCGTGAAAACTTGCCAACCATGCTTTTTGCAGCAAAACGAAGTCTCCACTGCCGGCAAGGGACCCCACTTCCCACTTCCATGCATAATGACGGTTATGCTATTGCCCATCAACGCTGTAGAGGCCTTGAGCCTATGCATTCCTTTATGACAATTTACAGCACTCCGGCTCCTCTCAATCTCTGGAGTTGCGTCTACAGCACACCCTTTGACCTCAACTACGGGCAAAATTCCCCAAACTAACCGTCGTCCCATGGAAGCACTGTATTCCATGTGTTGCAATATGGCTGGGCAGCTTGTGCAAGGATGCATCCACAGGAATGCAAGGAAGTGTACCATATGAGACAGCCTAGGACATTCTCATTTTCAGTGCCACAAATTTTGAAGCTACTTTGGGTGGGGATCCGAGTTTAGGTTGGAAATAGGAGGCTAACAGCTGGATGTTGGAATTCACATGGACCATGAACTCCGCATCCTTGTCCCAAGGCACTGAGTTGTGTCAACAACACTGGTTGCACTTGCAAGCGGATGTGTGTCCAAAAATTGCTTAGAAATATCTCCCTTCAACCTACTCGGAAACTCTACGGCTTGGGCTTCACAGTGCTTACTGCACTTGTAGACAAGCATGCCCTAGAAAGGACCTCTTCCCTTTGCCAGATTACTACAACTACTACCCAAAAAACTGCCACTTGGAACCCTAAAGCTAAGCAGCCTTATATCCAAAAGTTGCCAACGGTGTTGCATTGTCTGTTGCTGCATTGATGTGCATGTATCACGTGGCTAGAAACCCAGCGACATTGCACCACAAGACTGCACCACAATGGCAAGAAAGTGTAGTCCCGCACTGAACCCGCACCCGGTCAACATCCCCAACGGTGCATTTCTACGGCCACCCCTTATGTCCTTCTCAATGCAATCACCACAAGGCCACAGATCAGCAAAGTGTATCCTCGAAGCATCCGGCGCAAAGGTAGCTTCGGCAAACGTTAGCGGCCATGCTACATTGAGGCACGTGTGGGGCTGGGGCTCAAGTTGTTCGGGCAGAAGGGCTGGTCGCCACCTTTCGGCTCTGTTGTTGGTTATTTAGGGTGTCTTGGGGCCTGTCCGCCGTGGGTGCCCGCGGTTGCACTGTTGCATCAGGGGCATTGGGCGGCGAGTCTACGTGGGGCATCTCTGTAGCAAACAGGCTAGGGGGTGTCAAGGGGGTCAATGACTTGGGCACTAGAGCCCGTAAGGAGGCGCTACTCAGTGCACTGCTCCACTCTAGGGGGGGTGGGGGTGCATGTTGGTCCCCGTCTCTGTTGCACCTAGTGGCAAGGGCCGCGGGGACCTTGCGTGTGCTTGCGTGTGGGGGGCCAGGGGTCCCATAGCGCCGTATTTTTTTGTGCCTGCTTGCCCTTTTCAGGGGGGCGTGTTGGGGTGCTGCAGTGCAAGTTGCAAGGATGTGCAAGTTACCATTATCACCGCTGCCGCTCCTTGGCCATTGCATTGGATTTTGCTGCGGAGAAAGCAGAATTGGTGCACTACCGCACCATCATAGAAGGGAAGGCACAAAATGCATGTCTGTCCTATCAAGTGTTGGCATCGGAATTGCACCCGGCATCTATTTCCCATATGTAGTGTGCAGTTACCACAGCACGACTCCAAGTTAGCGACCAGGTCTCCAAGGTGATGTGGTGGTGTGCGGATGGTGCCAACATGGTGCAAGGTGCACGTGCCGGCATATTTCAGTGAAGAGCCGCAAGAGATTTGTGGCCGGTCAGGGTGGTGCCAATGTCACAAACAACCATCGCGCTGACCCAACCATCAAGGTTGCCGTGGGCTCTAGATACGCCTGTATGGACACGGTTGCTGATGGGTTGAAGCAAGTCGCGCTTTTTTGGGATGGTAGCCTTTGCATGCCTCCTGGTCTTGCGAACCAAGGCTAGTACCCTACAAACGTCCGTTGTGACGTTCGGGTCCTGCATGCGCGCCAACAGCCGGCAGCCCCAAAGGAAAGGGAGTGCCGAAAGCCCCGCACGACGAGGGGCCACTCAGTGTCCCAGGTACCGCCACTCAGCGGCCTTGGCTAGCTGTGACACCCCGAGACCCCCCGGCACTATCTCCTAACCTAGTGCCCTAGACAACGGAGGGAGCGGCGCCTCTAGCAAGGCCAACAACCTTCCCGATTGCCACACCACCCACCATAGGGCCACAAGGAACGACCAAAGGCGATTGTGCTCAAAGGGGTGGTGGACAAGTCCAACGCTTGCGAGACTTGAGCCACATTCATAAATGGCACTCGCCTCATCATAGTGCGCCGCCAAATGCAACATGTGACCTTCGCGGCTCTCCAAAGCAGTGGCGAGAGGCCAAGCACAGGGCTTGCACTCCCCCATGTTACATTCATGGTATCCCCCTGCCAAAAAGGCCCTTTTTAACCCCTGAAAGAGCTTTTTTGCCCTACATGCCCGTGCAACCCCAAGGGGTCGGCTAACACACCTAGGGCAGCCCATACGAGGAGGCCTTGGTAGACATGTACGTGATGGGGGGCATGCGAGGCATCTCCCTCTAAGATGTGGTCCGTATGGCAAGCCTCGTAAGTACCCGAATCCGGAGGTCCGCAACTCGCCAGGCGGCCATGAAAAAATGGAGGAAAATGGGGAATGGGGGGTGATGGTGGTGAATGGGAGGAAATGGGGGGGGGGGTAACGGAAAGTGGGAGAAAGTGAGCCAAATGAGAGGGAAATGGGGATGCTAGATGGCTGCAGCTACTCCGTAGGCAACGTGGGATAGCCTTTGGACTCTTTGCTGACTATTTGAAGTCTCTAGATGGATGTTGGTTGTTTTTTAGTCCAACCGCACACCAATTTGATGAGAAATCAGGCTTAATCAATAGATGGCCAATGAAGAAGCAACCATGGAGGTGCAAGGCAACCTTTGCGGGCTTTCAAAACACAGGGCAATACACACACACACACGATGAACGCAGACGAACAGGCGTGATCAAGCGGAGCACAGCACTGGACGTTAACGAATTTCGTCAGGCCGAAAAACAGTAGAAGAGGGAATGAAAGAGCATGTCGGCTAGGCGCCTTTCTGCAGTACAGGGTAGAGGGACGTGGCACATCCTGTCCCCGGATCATGACCGTCTCCAGCCCTTGGCAGCCGCGCAGAGCGCTAAGCCAAGGGCCTGCAAAGGGCAAAAGCAGGGGTCACTCATGCACCATGCCCGGGTATGGGACTGTTTTGGAGCCCTCACCTCAGTACCCTGCACCAGGACGATTCGGATGTTGTCTCCTGGACGTACCCCCCGTTACCGGGGAGACACACACACACAGCCTGCCCCGGGGCAGCACTGTTCACGTACACGCTCCAAAGCCCGCCAGTCATAATTCCAGATTACCTCATATGCGTGCAGCCCTGGGCACCCCCTGGGTGCCCATGATGTGTATCTTTCCCCTTCCCAGTGTGCAAACTGTTTCAAGTGTTTCTGCAGAGCTGCGACGATTACACACTTTGGAGCCGGAAGTTTGTGGGACAGGGTATACACACACACACACACACACACACATCATGCTAGCCCATACGGAGGCACTCTAGGGACCATGAGCCGAGGTATGCCAAAGCGTGGCCCAAGTGGAGCACTCGTGGTAGTGAATACAACAGGGAGCTTGGGCCAAGGACCACTTTTGTAATGCCCAAGTCTCGGCCTTGAACACCTGTTGGGCACTGCGGTGAGGATGCTTGGCATTGTTGACCCCCGGGGATTACACACACTAGCCGGATTGCCCGCACTTGGTGCTCAACGTTGAGGCCGTCGTGGACAAGTTGAGGGTCCCGGTCTGCCTCCCGCGACCCTATGAGGGCACAATACCGGTCATGGTTCGCAGCCCCAAAGTAGGGCCGGGCAAGGCCGTCGGCGCCGTGAGGCCGACAGCCGCCATATATAACAAGATACATGAGGCGGCCCTAGTGCTAGGCTACCACCACTGAGCCGTTTTTTGCACCAAAAATGGTCACTCCGGGCTTTTTGCAATGTGTGTGACGAGGCCCCCGGGCACCGGGGTGTCGTTGCCGTGTGCGCCTAGCTCCAATCCAGCCCATGCTCCGGGCGCTAGCACTCCAATGGTAATGGGCCATAGAAGGTTTGGCTCCTAGGCTTGGTGCCAAAATTCCGCGCAAAACCACGAGAGAGATGGTGGTCTACCTATGGGGACAAGCCATCAAGGTCCCCACGGTGTTGGAGGCAACTATCTTGGCCCTAGGGTGGACTGTGGCCCTGCTAGTTTGCAAGCAACACCAAGGCGATTTCCCCAATGACACCCGCCTCGGCTGCCTACTGATGGCCCTCTTGGACATCTAGGTGCAAGTGGTGCCCTGCTTGCATGCATGCCTCCACAGAGACCACAGGCTCACAACACTTGGCCAAGCTAGAGCCCATCGCCTCGACGCTCCGGCCATGGTTTGGCTCGAAGCTTGGCCCCAATGGGGTTGCGCCAAGATACTAGGAATAGATGGCCTAGGCGCCCCACCCACTGGTGCCATCCTTGATACCGAACCACCAAAGCCTAGCCGGCATGGCGATGGTTGGAGGTGGCAGAGAGCGATCCAGGGCAGTTGCACACCTGGGTGGCGGTAGGCTTCACGACGTCCCAAGAAGGGGAGGCCTCCTCTCCTATGTACGGCAACTCAGCACCGAGGCGGGCATCTACTAGGTGACCCCCTCCTATGTACGGCAACTCAGCACCGAGGCGGGCATCTACTAGGTGACCCCGGATTCTAAGTCCTCTATGGGAGCTCTACGAACGCACCTGGATGTTGGCCACTGTGGGGATGGCATACACCACCAATACACCCACATCCTCCATCCTCCAAGGGGCCTGGCTGATGCCCACGGCAGCCATCAACATTGTGATGATGCCGTTACATTGGATCACAGAGCTCAGCGCCTGTGTGGACGTGGCCACCAATGACGAGTTGGGGCCAGACCTGTCGTGGATGCTCCGGCGCCGCTTCTCCTTCATGCCCGTGGAGAAGTTCCGGGACCACTACCAACTGGCTCTGTCGGACCTGCAGGATTGGCTGCAGGCCCAGGCCGCCATTCGAGCACAGGTGCGCTACGAGCATCTGTGGGGAGACTGGTACAAGCCGGGAATGGGCTTGCTCCTGGACTGCTTTGACAGTGACCAGCAGTAGCACTCACGCCGCACAGGATGAACAACCTCCCCACAATGACCGCACAGGTAGAGCGCTCTGCGCATTCAGGAACCACACTCAGTAAGACGTACCTCCTCTGTGGGGATGCGCTGAAATGGCAACCCATGTTTGGACCTGCTGGCCCAGTCCCACAAATGGCGACAGGCCATCCAGCACCTCGCACCAAGGCACAGGCAACCCTATTCAAGGCCCGAGCGGGGCCCTACAGGAGCTGCGCCTCCACCAACACCCGGAACTGCAAGGGGTGTCCCAGGCCATTCTCAACTGATTGGTTCATTTCTTCGGTGCTGCAGTCCCAAAACCAAACCAGGGATCATGGCTTGTATTGAGGTTTGATATGGGCTATTCTAAATAGGCCCCCTATTTCCAAGGGGATTCTAAATAGGCCCCCCCTATTTCCAGAGGGATTCTAAATAGGCCACCCCTAGTTCCAAAGGGATTCCAAATAGGCCACCCCTATTTCCAAAGGGATTCTAAATAGGCTCCCCTATTCCCAAAAGGATTTCAAATAGGCCCCCCCCTATTTCCAAAGGGATTCTAAATAGGCCACCCCTATTTCCAAGGGGATTCTAAATAGGCCACCCCTATTTCCAAGGGGATTCTAAATAGGCCCTAAATAGATTGAATTGGGTCAGAGGGCAGCAAAAAATCCATGCATTTACACCACCACTTCTCCACACCCACTCCAACAAATACCAGTGTGAGGTCGGCCCCGCACACTCCGATGAAGTCACGGCTTGCGTTGTAGAGCCTGCGGGTCGCAGTGAGGCCAAGTGTGACGCCATCGGAGAACATGTAGGGGCCATACCACGCCTTCTCTAGGGTCGTGCCCCGAAACGCCTTGTACCAGCCTCTTTCCCTTGTGTAGTAGGCGGCACGGCTGCTGACGAGCCCAGGAGTGTATTCTTGACACCCGGTTGAGACGTAACCAGACCGCGCCTCCATTCCTGTGGTCTCCGCCAGTGGCGCAGCTGCACTGGGGGATGGTGCGAGGACGCGAGCGTCCGTCTTGTTCCACTGGATCGAGAGGTTGGCATCCTTCATCTGGTACCTGGCATTAAAGGTTGGAGAGGGTTGCGGATTGTAAAGGCTGGCATGGAGACGGATGCTGGTCACCGGGTGCCAGCGCTCACAGGCAAGAGGGCTGTGAAGGGTTGGAAATGGTTGGTTGCAAAGGGTTGTTGAGGAAGGGACAGTATTTGAGAATATTGAAGAGGGTTGTAAAAGGTAGGATTGGGGAATGGTGGACAGAGTCAAAAAAAAAATGTAGAAGGTTGAGGGCTGGAGGGTGGGAGCGGGTTGAAGAGGGAAAGCCACTTGATGAGGGGGGGGTAAAAGGGCCATGAATGGTTTCATCATGCTCCAAAGTGCCAGCGACACCGCAAGCAAGCACTGTGTTCAGGAGTAGAATCAGCGGGCCTGCTTTCAGCAGCTTTGTTTTGTTTTGGCAAGTTCAAAGCTGAGGCAACGAACGACACTGACCAGCAAACATTTTCGTGCGGCCACATCTGCGCACTTGCATTGCCCTGTGTAGAAACACATCTCAATTGGGGTCAAAGGAACCCATGATGTGTTCGGGGCTGCAGGGAGGACCCAAATCCCCTTAGGGGAGGTGTTGCACCGCACTTGCAGGTCTTTTGAGGATTCTGCCGCTACTGTTCGGGGTTTGGTGGCTTTTCCGTGTGACTTCGTTCCATGTGTGAGGGGATCGTTTGTGTTGTGTGGGATTGTGTTGCTTGTATGCGATTTTGTTGCTGTGGTAGCTATTGTGAGGTGAACATGATGAACAGCCTTCTCCAGTCGACTGCAATCCTCCAGTTCTCTGCGAACCTTTGCAACCCGTTCCCCAGACTTCCACGAAATGACTCAACATTCCTGGATGGGACTTCCCTCTACTTTGGCTTTCCAGCCCTGCAAACACTCATTCCGTGCACTCTGTCGGTGTCAGCGCACTGAGCACTGCTGTCCGCCATATCTCCGGGTTCTCCAGTGTGAAAACGGCCTCTTCGGGTTTATTATCATCCACATTGAGGGGCACTTGATGTGTTGCACGCACAACGGTTGGGGCAACCGGGGGACCCAGCAGGAGTGGGAACAGAACAGTGACAAGTGTGAAATAGTTGGGGGAAATGGTGGTGCGAACAGTGGAGAGGCGGCTCGTCGGAGGCTCGACAGGGTTGGAGAGCAGTCAACTCTCTATGAATGCACCTGGGGAGAGGGGCGGGTCGGATTGGTTCCGCTGTGTCCCACCAACTGTCAAAAAGGAGGACGGGGGGGGGGGGCACACCACGCCTCAAAGTGATGGGCATGTGGCACTGATCATTTTGAGATGTAAATGTTGGGCAAAAAAATTGGGGGTGGGGCTTCAACTGAGCGCCCAAAAAAAATTTCTGGCGCCTTCGTGTTGTGAGCTTGCCTGGTTGGGGACAGGCTGTCGAAAAGGAAGGGGGGGTATGACCTAAATTAAGTGAGAGATATTGAACTAAAAAGAGAGAGAATCAGGAAAAGGAAGGGGGGGGGGGGGCGCTACTCATAGTGAAACACCATGAGCGTTCTTGTGTACCCTACCTTTCCAAGGGCTGCATGTTCTTGGCATCGTTCATGAGGGAGTGGAGGGGTGAGGGGTGGGGTTGCAGCCATGGACTCAGCCCACCCACCCCTCAACCCCCCCCCCTTAGGCACCAACTCAGCACTCAGACATGACCAGATCACTTTCTTAGCTCCGAACTTTGGATCCAAACTACAATGCGGGAGACATGCAGGCGGAACCCAAGACCATGCACAAAAGCTCCAGCACTCCATCCTCCATCCAGTGGGAAAGGTCGGAGAGGGCTGGAGGAGGTAGTAGAGGTCAGGTACCCCAAAAAGGCATCGTACTCAGTGCCCATGTAGAGCCACGTCACAGGGCTGCTCTCCATGTCGTGCAACGTGTAGTGCAGGAACCGATAAGCCTGCCGGGCCGCAGGGGAGTCTACTCCCGCTTCCAAGTGCGAGCTCAGCACGCCGCAGCGGAACACATTGTGCACATTGTCGCACATGCGGGGCCCTGGCTCAGTAAGGTCCTCGCCATCCACTTCCTGGTGCAAGGTGGAGGACAGTAGGATCAAGGGGACCAAACCAGTGGCGATGGAGGCACAGAGCACCAGCATCACCGGCAGCAGGCTCATGCGGCAAGTGTAGGTAGCGCTGCTGTCCTTCTGGATGGCTTCCTCATTGATTTGCCCCGTCTGGTGGAATTCCGCGGCACATTTTTCGTACTGCTGCAAAGCCTGCGACCCATCACTGTTCTCATGCTCCGGCTGGACTCGGTTGTTCATCTTCAATCACTCGCGTTGTGACACACACACTCCAAACACTTTGTACAGTTGGAAGAAGTTACGCTCCAGAGCGAAATGCTGTGCAACACAAAATTGTTAGAGAGGATGGGCATTGGGCATTGTGCCGACCAATCTTTCTATCACTATCCACACAAGCAGCAGGGACTTGTCCTCAACTGTGAACAGCCTAAGTTCTTTGCAACATTGCAGCATGGCTCCCCGACACTGCCTGCGGGGTAACCAGTGGCAACCAATCAGTTACCAATTGCACTTGCAGCAAGTGGCGGCACATGTTGCGCCCGGATCTCCTGGAAGTGATCCCGGTCCCCGGCGAACACATTTTTGCGCATCACTT
Source organism: Eutreptiella sp. 'Long Island Sound 2002' (assembly GCA_964036045.1). Classification (NCBI taxonomy): domain Eukaryota; phylum Euglenozoa; class Euglenophyceae; order Eutreptiales; family Eutreptiaceae; genus Eutreptiella; species Eutreptiella sp. 'Long Island Sound 2002'. The sequence goes on from OZ038379.1 coordinate 174,037,478, forward strand.
TTTGAGCCCAGCCCGGTTGAAAGGCGGTCCTGGCCCCCCGGCGAACAGATTTTTGCGCCCTATGCACAGACTACAAACTGCCTACACACAACTACTCCAGCAAGCAAACAGCACCAACTCCTCAGCCAAATCAATAGAACATGTCAAAAATTTATGACAGTTTGAGTCATTCCCCCCACCCCCTTGTCGCTGCCACCCCCACCTGGATCTCAGCATTATGGCCCAGGCCAATAGCATGGGGAGCGGGTGGCACTCCACTCATGTGGCACTTTGGTTGGTGCAATTGAGGGCGACGGGGGGGGACAACCTAGCAGGAGTCCAAAGAGCACAGTGGGACATGCAGAATGGTGGGAAACAGTCGAGCATTTGGTTGGTGCAATTGAGGGCAACGGGGGGGGACAACTTGGCACGAGTCCAAAGAGCACAATGGGACGTGTACCCCCGACGAAAGCGACAAGAGACCCACTTGGAAAAGTACACTTTAAGAGACCCAATTGCAAAAGAAGACAAAGCTGAACCTTAACCCACGCCCAAACAGATGTAACCATATGCTCCAACATTGAATGTTGAGGGTATGGTGTGACACAACTCCAAGAAATAGGCCTTCACATGACATAGTCTTAGTGAAAATGTCATGGGACAACAAAATCAGTCCCCTGCATATGATAGTTCAACTACTGTATCAACCACTTCAAGAAGAAATGGGCCCCACAATGACATCGGTGCCTGGGCCCAAAGTGGGCTTGTTGGATGCAGCTTGCTTCCGTGAGCTCAAAAACAAGTCACAACAGGGCTTAGGTCTACGATATAAGAGACCCACTTGGAAAAGTACACTTTAAGAGACCCGCTTTGCCCACAATCATCATCATCGGAGGACTCATACTCCACTTCTTCCTCAAACATTTGTGGAGGTTCCATACTCCAAAGTAAGCTCATGGCGGGGAAGTCAAGGGGCCTTGGGAAAGCGAGGCACAAGGATGTTAAACAATGCTTCTCGGAATCGTTCCATTTGCGCAAGGCTCCGCATCAGGTTGAAATTTATGTGACACTGCAATTTTCGTCTTGCCTTTGAGTTTCCGTGATGTCTTGTTGAATCTTTTCTTGCGTAATTCTTGAACCAGATAGTGAACGTGTCATGAGGTGTTGCTGTGTAGTAAAAGCACTTTATAATCATGTTGGGCACCATGCCCTGGAGTACACAGCGACAATTGATGGAGTGATAGTCGACAAACCTTACAATAGTTTGCTCCTGGCGTGTGGTGGGTGGATTTCTGTGTTTCCACTGGATCTTGGTGGCTTCTCGTGTGTGTGGTGGTGGCAGTGATACAATGGATTCCAACGTAGTCAGTGATCTGCCTTCAGCTTCACACTGCAGCTTAAGCCCATGTATATCTTCGAACAAATTTCGCAGGTTATCCAGGTTGAACCCTTGGCAATTGAAGTACAAACCTACGATGTTGTCCCTGCACCGGTAGGGTAGGAATGGCAATGCATCAGCATGTGTCAGCATGTCTAAGACGGCGTTTTTAAGGCCATTTCCATTCGAATTTTTCTCCAAGGCCGTGCAATGAAAAAACGGTTGTTGAAACGGGGATCCCACTGTTAAAAAATTGCCTTAGAGCTCTGCAAAATGGCAAGAAATTACCAAATGGAAAATGGTCCTGAATAGCGGCGCGCGACCTTACATGCGTAGTTTAGAAGTGAAAATTGGTGTGTAGCTTGGCTCTATGGTTCTTGTAATTGCCATTGCCATGGAAGTTATAGTCTGATCATAAAATCAAAGGATTCAACACTGAAAATAGATATATTACAGTTTAACATTAATGTATTGAACATCCTACTGTGTGATTTGTCTTCAGTTCAGCTTTTTCTCATTTTTTTCTTCTGTGGCAGTTCAGCGGCTGAACAGTCTGAGTGAGAACAGGCACGACACCGCTCGTGGACTCCGCTGCATCCCGCGCCGCCGCGGCGCGCCGGACAAGCCAAACACCAGATTTTGTGTCCAGAACTATAATCGGCCTTTGCCCACTGTCAGATTTTGAGCTTGCTGCCCCGGTGATATACTGGTTCAGCACGTGTTCAGTTATTTTGGTGCCTGGGACGGGCAAACAGGAAGACGTGAAGTAATCGCCTTGCAAACTCACGCAACTTTACTTTAGCACATGAGGCGAGCACTGTCAAGAGGTTGGAGGGCGGGGTGCAGGCACCAACTCCGGGCTACGAGCAACACAACGAGTAGCCCGTTGCCGCCATTTTGGATCATTGACTCCACGTTGCGGGAAGGTGTGCTTACATGTGCGCAAAACCTCACCCTGCAGCCAATCTGGTCTATTTCGTGCATGCAGTTACACTCATGAGTTGTTGAGGAAGGTCAATTTGCTGCATCCTTTATTTTGCCCAGTCTCCACGACATGGGACGACAACAACAGTTATTCAATAATTGCGTTTTGCGGTGGGTGATTGGCGCTAGTAGAGAGTTGGATGAATGTAATCAACGCCTCTCTCCTCGTTGGGGGTTGGGGGGGGATGTATTCTACAGTATCAGCGGCTGTTGCCACAAGTGTCGTCAGGGCCGTGGGACTTGCCGTTGGTGTGGGTCAAGTCGCCGACCTCGTATCATTTATTGTAGTACATGTGCACTCTTACGTCACGCATGGTCACCGTAGCCTGCTTTCACTTCAGCGCTTCCTGCTAGGAATGCTTAGGGGTGTCGAAACGGTGATTGGTGGTTGCCGGATCCGCAGATAACAGGGACATCTTGATATTAGGCCGTTTCCTAGGAGTGCACCGAGGGCCAAGGAGCGCGTAGGTAAGAGTATCTTGACGCATACTGCGTGGCAGCGGCCCAACAAGCAGCTTCCGTCAACGACCCCCGTGCACATTTTCCAAGAAAGATGTCATAAGCAAGAAGTGGTGGTCGTGAGGGCCCCACGAAGGTACTTTGGTACAGGTTTTAGCCTCAAATGCATTTGATGCTGAGCAAATGGTGACGCCCCAGATGGTCCCTTTGCACGTGTTGCTGAAAAACTTCGCTGACAAGTTGACCGGTGTATTCTGCAATCGATCGTGCTGCATTTGTGATGCAGGCGAGCAGTTTGCTACCGCGGATTTTACTACCGATGACCGCATGTATATTGCCATGAATCTTGACAAGATGGGAGTCGACTACATTGAGCTGGCAAACCCAGCTGCAAGCGAGACAGCCTATCAGGTACAGGCCATGGCGACCATAACCCAACGCTTTGCTCATCGTTTTTTGAAACTCCGCGTGTGGACATGAGGATGACGAACGTACATTTCGAGGCAAGCAACTGCCCCACAGCGTAACGACTGAGGATTCCAACAGTATCGCACGCTGTGGGCGACGATGGGCACGTGGACAAATGTAACAAGGCTTTTTCTCGCCTTGGGCTTTTGCGTTTGACACGAACCCATTCAATCGTCACGCCTTAACCAAATAAATTGTCTCGTTGCCTTGGGCCTTGTGTTTTGAAACACACATACTCACACCTCATGCGCATGGTGCACGTGGTTGCAATAAGGCGGACACACCAATATGACTTTTGAAGTGGTTTGTTGATAAATTTGGGCGGCACTTCGGAAATGCGTTTGGCACGCACACTTTTTTCCCATAGTTGAGCCTTTCCTCGAGGCCTTTAACATGCGCATGGTACCACATACGTTTAGTTACCTAGTCAATTGGTGACCGTCACTCCACTAGTCATGCCTTTGCGACAATATTGAGTTTGTGCTTGTGGTCTTGGGCGTTACGTTTCATACACACATATGCACGTTCGCTCGTACCATGCGCTCTTGAGCCCTTTGTTTTGATGGCGTTGAACACACAACGTCGCTTTTGGCATTGCGTTCGACACACACGGATTCGGTTTCTCGGGGTTAGGTTGTGTGTTTTTGACATTGTTCAGTTTGTTCGTTGCCTTTGGCGTCGTGTTCGGGCCGTGTGCGTTCATCTTCATACCATGCTCTTGAGCCCGTTGTTTTTCTTTGATGGCGTTGGTCACCCACGGCCCATGATCGATGCGCCGAGCAAACGCATTCAGAAGCAATCCAACTCGGTTCAAAAACCAACGACAACGACAACACTCGTAACCAGTTCGTGCTGTGCATAGGGCTAGGGTTACCACCCAGGGATGACCCCTTGCAGTTGACCGATAACAGTACCTTACCGTGCACCAGTAGATAGCAAGCAAACTACATTTTGGTTTGGAACACACAAGATGAGACCACACTGAGTCCTTTTATGACTAATTCATGTATGTTAGTTAGAGGTCAACATTTTGTCTCTGCGCAAATTATCATGAGCATTGCATGTTCCCGGCCACTTCTTCTGCTTGTGCGCTTGCGCGCCAACCCCAAGCCCACTTTGACGTGCACGCCACTCACCTCGGCCTCAACATGCTACCCAAACACAACATGAACACAACCGAACTGAATCAAAATATTGTCTCACTTAGTCGGGTCATGAACTGAACGTGTGCTCGTTTTTGGTTTCGTATTGTGTATACACAAATACACAAATCCCAAATACCCTTCAATCTTCTGTGCCTTGCGTTATTGCTCGGCCTATTGCTTCTGCATTCCACCGAATGGAGGTTCGGCACGTAGCAGTTTGGGCGGGGGGGGGGGTGGCATGGCGCCATGGTGTATTGCTCTCGTCTGCAACTGGCGGCGCCTACCGGCCGATCATCATTCGCTAGGGGGGGGGGGGGGTCAAACCGTTCCTTGTCAACCGTCCCACAAGAGGGGGGGGGGGTCCATTCTTCTGGACCATTCCGGAACATTCCGGAGCTAGGGATGTTCCGGAATAGTTTACAGTTGATAGTGTTTAGAACAGTCCACCGTACAGTGCTTGTGGTGACAAAAAAAAATGTCAGGAAGTTTCATGGCTCATTGTCTTCCATTTGCATGGATGGTACACACCACCAGGTGCGCTTAGTTTGAGCAATGTGTTTTTCAAGAAGTTGCAATGGTTCTTAATTCCTTTTCCTAGTACATCATCGCTCATGCTTTGGAACAATTTTTGCAAGAAATCCACATGGTTCATTGGTTCACTTTTTGGTTGCATGGCGCGCTACATTCACGGGTACACTTTTCGCAATGTTTTTTGAAACAATTTTCATGGATTGTCGCTTTCCCTTCAACATGTCACACAAACTCACCATGTGAGCTTTCAACAAAGTTTTTTGCAAAGAGGGTTCATGGAGTGTTCGCTCTGACGTCGTTGGGTTTATATCACATTACCATTTGTGGCCAAATTCTGACGGTTTAGTGATTCCCTCACTTTGTGTATTGCACGGTTGTCCAAATCTTTGCTTTGTTGGTGATAATGGCTTTTTTGTTGGTCAAATTTGGGTTGACTTATGTGAGGAACAGGGTGTGCTTATAATCCCACTTATTTAACATCCACTTAGTGTCGAAATGACAGTGTATAGCACCTAACATCATATGCCTCCATCACCATGGTCTGGCAGGGGGAGCAGAAGCAATTGTGTTGGCAGCCACAAAACAGAATTTCAAGCAAATATCCAGGGGCGGAGAAAAGGGGGAGACACCCCCCCCCTCCGGTGTTCTAACACATCCCTCAGGTTGGGTCCTCGGAGTCCAGCTCCGGAACAGTTGGTTAGAGGGGGGGGGGGGGAGATACGTCAAGACAGCATGCGACGCCCTGCACAAGCCCTGCTATCATTTGTCACTAGCGAGGGTCCCTCCTCTTGCTTCTTCACCCTGCCTTTTTGGCACACTTCATTTCGTCTCAAGCAGCCAAATGAGACGGAAACTAAACTTCTTATGTGAGGTCACCAAATGACCTAATAATAATCTCCAAATGACTGTTGCGCAAGAGACGATGGATTGTAATTGGTAAAGGGCGCTGGGTCATTGCAAGAGGTGTTTCTACTTTCAACATTCTTCCTTGGAGTGCACCATTTCTGCACAAAGTGATGTGGGTTTGGCTTGGAACCTGTGGCGAAATACTCGTCAAAGCTCCAGCTCCAGCTCCAGTTGATAATGATTATCCTGCAGAGCGTGCGAAGCGCCTAAGGGCCTGACCTGTGCTTAGGCAAGGTGGTGGGGGGCTGGCGCCACCTAAATGGAATACCTCTTTGCGCGACCCCCTTCGGCTGTTTGAATGACAGGACCTTTCGAAGATTGCGTCTTTGGGGCTTCAAGCAAAGATTCTCACCCACACGCGATGCGCGATGAACGATGTGAAGTTGGCTGTGGACAGTGGGGTGGATGGTGTCAATGTATACATGGCCACCTCCCCAATCCTTGCGGAACATTCCCATGGTGTGCGCTCAGTCTCTCATACGTTCCACTGACATTCCTTCCCTGCTTCCCCGGAACTGACCGTGACAAAAAATCATGCGACGACATGGCACTGTGCAACACGGGAATGCACCAGCTTTCATGGCACACACCCCTAATCCCCAGTTTGCCCACGTTAAGTCAAATCCCCATGTGGAGATATTTAGCGTGATGGTACGGAGGCACTGCTGTGGATGGAGCCCCCGTCTGACGGCCTTCCAGCAAAGAATTCTGGACCTAGCAGAGTACGAAGCTCCCCTGGGACTATTGTCTCAAGAGTGCATGAATCGGCACGTGGAGACTTCTTTTGTTCCTGTCAGAGCACACCAGAGGCAGATATACAGACATGACCCTGCTGTGTATCCTCAATTTGATGTCCCTTGTGGGTAACACACCCCAAGGGCCCACTATTCTGTAGCGCTGCCAGCGCTGCCATACAAATGGCCTCATCATGGGGCAGGACCCCCAGATGCAAAAACTGTTTGAGCTGTAGGTAAACATGTGTAAAGGGAACAGGGGCAGTGTCAGGGGCAGGGGCAGGGACAGGGCAAACCAAGCAAAACACTCCACTTGCAACCCTCGCCGCTCTCCTCCGCGGCATTTGGCAAAGATCCTGCTCCGCCAATGGTTCGCCTGTCATCCAGGTAAGGCTATTCATGAGATTATTAAGATTGCCGAAGAGGTATGTGTCTGCGCCGTTGTGAAGGTGAGATTCGGGTGTGCAGGCCTCCACAAAACAGTGAACAACACGTCTCAACCGTTTCAGCACAGCGTATTTGGTTTCTTCATCATTCAGGTTGGTTTGAATGTCCATGGCCCTCTCCCTGGACCCCGAAACGGCCAGAAAATGGCATTCTCAGCCCTCCCGCATGCATCCTCCAGTTTGAAGCTTAAATCACCTCGAAGAGGGTTGCTAGATCAAGCGCAGGCGCGGACGCCATATAACCCCATTTTTGGGGGTCATTCACGCAGGATACCCCAAGGTATGTTGCTGGATGTTTAACCCTGGTAAAATCATCATTTTGGGAGAGAAAATGATCCCCCAATGAATTTTTCGATTTTGATCCGCCTAACCCCCCCCCTACCCGGTTACCGGGTAGGGGGGGGGGGGGGTCAGAAATTCTTTGCATATTGCGGCGTTGTCTGTGGATTCAGCTTGTCTGTGGATTAGCAGGTTGTGTACCAGCCCATGCAGACATGTAAGCCATTATGGGTGGAAACAGTCATTTCGCCTTTCACACCAGCCTTGATTGGCCCGAGGCAAGGCCAGACTACAAAAACGTCCTTTGGTATCCTAGTAGGCATATGCTGTCACAACATCTCTACTTGCACGCCTTAGAGTGGGTACCCCGGGTCAGTAAGGTTGCCAAAAACCCCGACGTAGCAAAAACGACTATAAAACTACATAAACTGCATGAGCGCTTGTCCCACTCCTCCACAGAAACCCTGTGCAGTCGGGACCCGAAAACACTTTTTCGGCTTAAAATCACCTCGCAGAGGTTGTTAGATACAAGCCAGGCAGGCGTATATAGGGGAAAACGCCACCCCCCCCCCCCCCATTTTGGGCCTTTTTGGGCCTATTCGCGTACCCTACCCCAAGGGGTTGAATTGTTAGTTTAACCCCTTGTAAAATCATTATTTTGTCCAATAAACACATCCCCCAATGAGTTTTTGGTCCGGACCCCCCCAGACCCCCCCACTTGAAACCCACTTTTTTTGAGGTTTTGAGGGAGGTGGGTGGGGGGTGGGGTGGGGGTAAAAAATGACCCCCCTTTTTTTGGGTCGAAAATCATGAATCTTTTGGTTTTTTTTTATTTTGAGCTGAAAAAGTGTTTCCGGGTACCGACTCCATGGGGTTTGTATGGGGCGGAGTGGGACGAGTGCTCCTGCAGTTTATGCATTTTTCAGCCATTTTTGCTATGTTGGCAGTTTTGGCGACCTCGGTGACCCCGTGGTGCCCACTCTGAGGGGTGTGAGTGGGGATGTTGTGACTGTATATGCCTACTAGGATACGAAAGGACGTTTTTTGCAGTCTCTAGCCTTGCTTAGGGCCGGTCAAAACCCGTGCGAAAGACGCGAAATGACTGTTTCCGCCAATAATGTCTTACATGAGTGAATGGGCCAGCCCACAACCTGCTTATGCAGTTTTTCACACTGGGTGCGGCGGGGGGGGGGGGTTCCCAAGGGATTGGTACACAACCTGCTTATGCAGTTTTTCACCCTGGACAGCTCAAAAATGGAAGTTTCCGAAACTTATTTTTTTTGATACCGTGATCACCTAAAATGACTATCCAAGATATGTAAAGCATGTTTCGGCCCGTATTTGCGCTTGGGTGCGGGGGGGGGGGGGGGGGCACTCCCAAGGGATCGGTACACAACCTGCTTATGCAGTGTTTCAGCCTATACAGCTCAAAAATGGAAGTTTCCGAAACTTATTTTTTTTGATACCGTGATCACCTAAAATGACTATCCAAGATATGTAAAGCATGTTTCGGCCCGTATTTGCGCTTGGGTGCGGGGGGGGGGGGGGGGGGCACTCCCAAGGGATCGGTACACAACCTGCTTATGCAGTGTTTCAGCCTATACAGCTCAAAAATGGAAGTTTTCGAAACTCATTTTTTTGATATTGTGATCACCAAAAATGACTATCCAAGATATGTAAAGCATGTTTTAGGCCTTATTTATGTGTTTTTCACCCTATTTGGGTATTAGGTCGGGGGGGGGGGGGACGAGCCGATTTTCTTTCTGCGTTTTTGTGCTGGCCGCGTCTTGTGCCCACGTGCAATAACTCAGCATTCCTTCGGGGAACTCAAGCCATTGGCCTCTCTCCTCACTGGAGCTTCCGTTTGGCTGATCTGCTTTGTCGACTGCTTTGACTTCACAACCTTTCTCTCCCATCTCGCGCGCCTCCCCATCTCGCCCCCACACATACCACGATGGCCCCAAAGTTCAGCAGGCCAACTATTTGCTCTCACTGTCACCGTGGAGGACATCGGGCCTTTGAGTGCCCGGAACGAAGTGACGCTGTACCTGGTGCTGAACCCAGAGGACGTGGACCGCCACGAGACCCGTGCTGGACATGTGGAGAACTTCACTGGTCCGACGAGTGCAAAGTTCAGCAAGAGAGAAAGCAAAAGGGCGCATGTCTCATCTGCGGTTCAACGGAGCACTGGATGCGAGCATGTCCCGAGTACGCAAACACAGTAAAGACACCGTCAGCGGCAGTACCGGCGAATACTCTATGGTGCCTCCGATGCGGCAATAGCAGCCATGCGACAGCAAAGTGCGAAACCAAGGACCCACCGGTTCACTTTCCACCTGATGACGGAGTCCAGCGGGGCTGCTTACATTGCGGGATTTTCGGCCATACGATGTCAGAATGCCTCCGGCGACCGCCCCAGGTGCAAAGCGAACAGGATGCCAAAATTGCAACCATATCTGGCAACTGCCATTCAACAGCTACAGTAGGACGTTAAGGCACTTCAGACCTCACACCGTATGATAGAAGACCAAAGTCAACGTCTTGATGTCCTTCAAGACCACAGCGGAACCGCAACTTCGCCGGGCAGAAACTACACGTACTACTTTCCAGCAGTTCCTGGATAAAGAGTGGAAGCCCCATAAAAAGCAATTTCAAGACTTCATTGAGGATGAATGGTCTCCAGTAAAACAGCACTTCGACACAATTCTCCGGCGTGATTTAGACCGCCCATCCGACGCTTCTCCGTTAGCGCTTATTCACAATGTCGACTCCAGCCCGGAATTACCTTTTGGCGATGAGGACACGGCTATGCCAGCAGCGCGAACTACTGGCAAATGCTCAGGAACAGATCGGGACACACCTCCAACGACGACGCCAGCCAAAAAGCGCCCTTCAAGTAGCAGTGGTACACGTCGATGGTGGGTCGATTTAGAGCCCCTGGCTGCAGACGACACAACCTCCGCATGGCACACAGAATTAATGGATGCTTTACTTGCTGAATGGACCGACACTCAAATGGCTCGTCTGCAGCAATGGGTCACTGTCCACAGTACCGAAGAAATGCGAACCACTTTGGATTCCCTCTCCACTGCAAACACCACACGACGCGCACTACCTGCAGGCCTCCGCACCCTTCTCCGTGGCGCCCGAGTACCCCCTTTAATCTTCTCTGCTCATGCCCCTAAGGGCCCCGCTGTGGCTTTAGCCTCCTCCTCCTCTTTAAACAGTCTGCGGACGACCCGTCACTGATTGACATATTGTATGAAATCACACTTGTACAACAAAAACTTGCTCTTGCGGAGCACATATGTCAGGCCACGCAGCACCAACCATTCCAGGAAACATATACTTATCATCCGCTGGACCTCCCAACCGGCCCGACTTCTTTCCTATTATCTCAGTTCTACATGGAACCAGGCCAAATCAAACTGTTTGCCTTCACAGCACGACACATGCACCCCCTCCTTCCGCTGCTCACACGCCCCCCTACACTGCAGAGCATCGCCACACAGCACCACACGCAGCAGACACCCCTGTACCAAATGGTCCGGTCTCACAGTACAGCAGAACGTGTACCGACACCACCACCTCATACCGTCCGGTATCTCTGCAGCGTCCTTGATGCCACCAACGTTTGGACACACGTGCAAGCACTTGCGTATGAACCATACCACACACCCACCGCGCCCTGGTCTCCTGGTCTCAGTGGAACACACCGCTCACTCCCACATCCCACATTGTGATCTTTCACACTGATACCCCGGCAAATTACCAGTCCAGCATCACGTCACGTAACTGGGTTCTCAGGAGGACAGCACTACCGCCTCCATTCGCACCTCCATCTGCATATGCCCGCTTTCAACAGCATATTTGGTTCCTGTACGCAGCCCCACGCACAATTCAGTGTCTCACAAGCACACAGCGGTTGAGGCTTCACTGTTACTTCCTGCATCACCACCACGGCTACTCCACACTATGGCGACCCCACCCTCACAGACAGTTCCTATACAAGGCATACAGCAGAGCTATGCGCCAAGCCCTTGATTCTAGAGACTTAGGTCGGTGGGCGTCACTGCTTCAGGCTCGTGTTACCTACCTTCCATACGAATCACATCCCCTGATCCGCATGCTTCGCGCCACATCGCGCACGCACGATTGGCACACATCCGTGACCCCCCCGACCATCCTGGTCTACGTCGCTGTCCACACTTTCCTACTGTGCTGTTACGCTGGCAAGACAACCCTAGCTACCACCCAACGACTCAGGAAGCACACTACTACCTCACTTGCCGGTACAGAAGACTCTAGCTTCCACGATGTCCTGAAACAGACGACAGACGACAGAACTCCACTGGACCCTGGTCACTGTCGAGCTGCCAAGCAACGTCGAACTGGCGTGCTACCGTGAGCGAGCCTGGTGGCACACTGTCCAGAAATGGGCCCTGAACGACGTAGCACCAGCGCTACCTAGTGCCACTTCATCTAAACCGCCCGGCGCACAACACACGAAACAGCTACAGACCACGTTACGACAGGCACACGTTGCGCGCGTGAACAGAGACTATGCCCGAGCTGCTATGCTACAGAAAGACATCCAGCGCATTGCCACCCAGCTGAACATCCCTCTTTGCCGTCCCGTCAACGTCACCATTCCATACATCACCCCAGGCCAACGCTCCAGTGTCGCCACCATCGTAAATCAAATGGTCCGCAGGACTACATACTCAGCATGGGAACGCCAGGCAGTGCGTGCACACATCCGCATAGTGTCTTCGGCCCCCCTGAATGTACGCCGCGCGTTTGAGCGGCCCTCCAACACACACGAAAAAGCGCCTACACGCCCCCAATGCTTCTGTTCTCCCAAGTACCTCCCTACATGGGCTCAAGCAGGCACGATTCGCGATGTGGGCGGTCACTATGCCCTTTTGCCTGTGCACATCCTTCACAACGGAGCCCCCCTCCGAGGAACGGACCCCCTCCCATGCTCCGGCGCCAAATCTCGACAGCGGGCAATCACCGGCTTACTTGACTTGGCGCGCACACTACACGTACAACACACATACACACAGGCCTCCATAAAGCAAGCGCTACCGGAAAAGGACTGGGGCAGCCCCCCCCTCCTTCGCACCCGCGTTACCGCCATTGCAGACAGTCTCAGTACTGTCGCATGCATTCGTTCCCAGACAAGGCACAAACCATGCTGTTTGCATTCTGTCGCCAATGGGTATGGGACCAGACCATTTCGTTCTTGGAAAAGGAAAAGTACAGTGCTCAGTCCCTGGACCACACAGACAGTATACTGTCCTCCCTGCACCGTATTATCCGTCAAAACAAATGGCCTGCCAACCCCTCACGCTACGTCCCCCTCTTATATTTGCTCGGCAAGGCCAAATCCCTCCTCAAGGGAACAATCCTATGGAGACCCATAGCTGCGATCGTCCAGCCGCAGATCCAGCGCTTCTACTTACGCAATGCGGCACGGGCTTTCACACTCTTTTTGCGCCTACTGGTGGAGGAAATCACTGCCTCTTTTTTAGTCCTCAGGATATGCGACCTCTAGCCCTGGGTACACGGCCTCAGTGACTGGGGGTGCACATTGATAGCCGAGTGTGACTGCTCTGGACAGTTTAACAACGTCACCCCCCTATCAGTCATGCGTGACATGTCAGCAACCATCAAATGGCTCGCTGCTAAGCGTCGATGGAACGCCACGGAGGTAGTATGGAGCATACACCGCGATAACAAACATCTGGACCGGGCAGGTGTAGGCACTACGTCTCGCTTCTTCCACCTGACACACACAGACCTTGAGAATCTCGTGTACTTTTCCCTATTGACAGACACATACACCCAGGCGTCAGGCAGATTATGGTCCAGGATAGGCGCCATCCCCATGGGAGGACCCTTTAGCGCTCAAAGTGCGGATTTGCGCTCAGTGTGGGGAGCCAAAACACGCGTGGACCTTATGAGGCGACTAGGCCAGCTTACTTTTTCACCACGTGGACACCCGATGTGGTCTACCCCGCGTGGTAACACAATCTCCCTTGCACAGTTTCGTGACAATGTGCTCCTTGGGGCCCGCGGGCCGACAGCTTCGACAGCTATGCAACATGTCTGTGATGTACTGTCGGAAACCTGGTCCCTCCCCGTCCTCTGCGATTGCATGACCGAAGAGAATCGCGTATGCACGGGGACGTGCATGCAGCCCACCATCACAGCAATGGGTTTCACAGTGCACATCCACGGTGACAGCCCCCCACTCGTTTATTCACAGCCCTCAGGCCTCACCAGCACATGGCACCTCAAATACACTGTCACCCTACAGTCACCACCGGCTCACGCACACAAACACATTTCAAACATCATCGTCAGTGCGGTCTTAAACATCCACCCGTTTCTGCACACATGGGCGGGCTGCCTCTTGAGTATAGCATCCTGGGCGCAATTAGCCTGCTTGTCCGATTACCCGCGGTCAACAGTTTTGCGCGCGCTGCACTCGGCGGTTCCGCGTATAATCAGCAGGACACCCTGGGACGTCGGCAGCACCCTCAATTGGTGCTGCCACGTCATATACTTTTTGCCAGCTACGCGTGACACCGTTTTCTTCCGCCTTCGTCGCTGGCTCCAAGCACATGCAGTGTGGACTCCTGCAGCGTACGCCTCTTGGCATATGCCCCACCCAGGACCATGCAGCGCCGTTTGTGCAGACTGGTGCCACGATTTTCCTGTGCTCTCCTGTTTTTCACCCCTCCTGGATCCGTGTGAACTCATCCAAACGGGGCTCTGCCCCCGGGGGGAGGGGGGATCACGGTTTCCCGCTATATGTGAAGTCGATGTGTAGTTAACATTTCAGGTCCGATGGTACCAGCTTGGCGGTGTGTCTGAATGTACCGCTGCGACCCATTGCTTCGCGTGTTGGTGGCCTGCCCACTGGCACCTCTGTGTCTCGCTCTTGTGACAGAAAGGTACCTATGGTCTTTTAGGCCACTGACGAGCCGATTTTCTTTCTGCGTTTTTGTGCTGGCCGCGTCTTGTGCCCACGTGCAATAACTCAGCATTCCTTCGGGGGGGGCTCCCAAAGGATTCATGACTGTTGACCCAAAAAGGGGGGCGGGGTTCGACATTTTTGACCACCCTCCCCCACCCCTCTCCACCCAACTTCCTCAAAAACTGAAAGAAGTGGGTTTCAAGTGGGGGAGGTTTGAGGAGGTCCAGACCAAAAACTCATTGGGGGATGCGTTTATGGGACAAAATAATTATTTTTTACAATTTTTTAAAACGAACAATTCAACCCCTTGAGGCAAGGTACGCGAATAGCCCCAGAAAGGGGGGTATGTGGCAGCCCCGGGAAATTGCGATTTATTGCCATTTCGGGCCGTTTTCGGCTTGAAAATTTCCCCCGGCCGGGCAACTATCATGGCCATAACTCAGTCTAGGGGCCCCAAAACGTGCGGCATTTTTGACCACCGGATGCGGAATTTTGCGCTCTTCGATTTTGCCTCCCGCACAATTTGCTGAAAATGCACGCAGCCTCATGCAGTTTTCCCGCCTCAGGAGCTAAAAAATGGGAATTTTCGAAACTGATTTTTTTGATACTTTGACCATCCAAAATGATCAAATATCCAATGTAAAGCATGTTTTAGCTCCTCCTTATGTGTTTTTCACGCTATTTGGGGGGGGGGGGGGGGCTCCCAAGGGGTCTAGGGCACAACCTGCTCATGCAGTTTTCCAACCTCGGCAGCTCAAAAATGGAAATTTCCGAAACTGATTTTTTTGATATTTTGGCCATCCAAAATGATCAAATATCCTATATAAAGCATGTTATAGCCCCCCTTTATGTGTTTTTCACACTATTTGGGTGTGGGGGGGGGGGTGGCCTCCAAGGGGTCTAGGGCACAACCTGCTTATGCAGTTTTCCCACCTCGGCGGCTCAAGAATGGTTGTCCCTCTCCCCTCTTCAATGTGCCTTGCCGAAGGCAATAGAATTTTTTGACAATTTTGCATTTTTGAGCTGTAGAAGGTGGAAAACTGCTGATGCAGTAGGTGTGCACACCAAATACCACTGAACCACCTACAAACGGCAATTTTGAGGTTTTTTTGGGGGCCGCGTCTGCACTCAGCAGCTCAAATATGGAATTTCCGAAACTGATTTTTTTGATATTCTGACCATTCACAATGATCAAATATCCTACGTAAAGCATGTTCTAGACCCTGTTTATGTGTTTCTCACCCTATTTGGGTGTTGGAGGGGGGTCGGGGCTTCTGAATGACTTTGTGACTACCTAACTCATTGACTGACTGTGCCCCCTCCCTCTTCGAGGTGTCTTGCCCATAGGCAATAGAATTTTGACGTACGTTGTGCACTTGTTTCCCCAGCGATGGATGCCGGCAGCCCAAAACGTCCCAACTGGGCCAGGCACGAGAATTCGGTGCCCAAAGGATTGCCTTTGTTGTTGATTCCTTGGAATGTGGGGCTGTTGATGTGGCAATTGGTTGCAGGACCATCGTTGTTTGCAACAGGTGATCAATTATGTCAAGGATGCCGGGAAAGAGATTCGATTCAGTTGCGAAGACACATTCCGGAGCAATATTGATGATGCACTGCTGATCTACAAGAGTGTGGGTGTGCTGAGCCTTTCAACCCTGCAAAAATTATGCCCTTTTCCAGCTCTTTGCAAAGGGACGGAGTTGTGGACATCATGGCCGCCGGGGTCGCCTTGCCCAGCCCGAACAACGGTTTCGCCACTATTTTTATTGCAAAGCACCACAGAAGCCAATGGACCGATATCACTACATCATCACATAACGCCCTGGTGCTGAACAGACAATAATGCCCGGATTCTATTGTACTCCTGAGCCTTGGTGGATGGCTTCCTTGTGAGTAGTCAGATTCCTATGCAATCAGCTCTTGGGTTGGAAATTTGCTTCCCGACCGATCAAATCCGAGAAATTTTGAAGTATGAATTTTTTGCGAAGCAGAAAAACAATTAATATTTAGCAAAAAATTGTTTTTGCCAGCAAAAAGTTGTTTTTTGTTTGCCAGCAAAAAATCGAAAAATTTATTTTTTGCCGTTTTTTTTTGGCGAATGTCCTGTGTTACGTGACCACACGTGACCACACATGTGGCCAGGAATGTTGTGTATTTCTTATCTATTTTTTGCGATAGCAAATTTTTGCGTGAAGCTTTTTGGTGCAGTGCCTTTCACCTTGGCGCTCTCTGGATGGATGTTTTTAATTCTTGGTGAACACGGGATGGATCCTGTTACTGTCTATCACACAAAATATGACACAGGAAGGAAAGAGTGTCACAAACAGTGATCAGGCAGAATTGACTGATTCGACACCCCTAGTCATAGTCGTAACTAATTAGTTGATTGATTGTCTAATTTTGCAAAATTTCAGCCGTTTTTGTGGCTTGTGGGTGGAAATTTAATTCCTTTTTTTACGTTATTTTTTTTTGCGTTTGCGCAACGTTTGACCAAACTTTGACCCTGATCGTGCTAGGAATTAAATATTTTGGCAAAACTTTCGGATTTGTTCGGTATTTGTGGGATGAGACAGATGACGCCAAACAGCAGGAAGCTTGCCACATGATTTCTTGTGCACAGGTCCATTCAATCACCAGGAGCGTTTGGACGCGGCAGTGCCACCACAGTATTCTTCTGTTTTCCCCGAAAATCTCAGAGGGTGGCCAGTGACATCCTTGCATCTCGCGAGACACAGTGCTGTATTTTGGCACATCAATGGTTGCTCCTTGTGATCAGTCCTCTGGGAATACAACCACAGGGAGAACACACGCGCGCGCATGCGCGGACAAGTACAACACGCACGTGCTGTTTGGCACTGTCAGTTGCCAAAGGCAGATAGTGTGCAGCGGGTGACTCTCATGTGTGCCATTCGGACTTCGCCCGTGATGCCAAATTCTTGGACCCTGCGATGCGTTTTTCCCCATACTGCAGTCTCTAAAGAGGGGAATTTTCGCACTAGGGCTCCCAGCGAGCCCGGCAGTTAGAAATTGTGATATCCCCACGGAGCCTGCAATGGCATATTACTGCCCCTTTGGGTGGGTGCCCGTAGGCGTGTCAAACACGTATCAAACACCCGAATTCCTGCAATTTTATTTGCAGGGGAGCTTGGGGTGAACCGTATTGGGATTGCAGACACCGTTGGCATCGCAACGCCAATGCAAGTGCAGGTATGGCCGGAACAGGGCTCGTCATCGTGATATTATTGCTGGAGTGTGAGGTAGCAGCAAGTGAACGCGTGGATCCTCCTTTTCCTCAGATGCATCAAGCAGTGCCCTGGCATCCTGGGATGCTAGATGCACGCTGGATCCTGGGACTCTTGTCTCACCGCTTTGCTGCTTGTTGTAGTTTGTTGTGGGTCTCATCGTTGTGTGTGTGCGTGTGTGTCTGTGTGTGTCTGTGTGTGCGGTGGGGGCTGGGGTGGGGTGTCACCATTCTCTTGTGGCGTTGCAGGATATCGTTGGCCGCGTTCGAGAGGTGCTGGATCCTTCGGTGGGCATTGAATTTCACACTCACAATGACGTTGGGGTATGTGCAGTCTGCTTTGTCCCCTTGGCACCCAAGCGAGGAGTTGTGCAATGAGGTCCATAGCCCACACAGCAGGGGAGTGGGATGACAGGGGCGTAGAATGGCGTAAACCTCCAGAGCATTGTTGTGCCGGGACACTGGGCGCGGCACAGTAGGGGCTTGAGATGGCGGGCTAAGGGTGGCTGAAATGAAAAGGGGCTGGGATGTAGGATGGCAAGGACAGGACGGGAGGATGCTGCAGGCGTAGCATGGCAGGGCGGAAGCGTGGCAGGACCGTACGATGGCAGGGGTGTAAGGTAGCAGGGGCGACGAAGGGTGACGGGGGTTGGGTGGCAGGAGGGTCTGAGGGACTAGTGTGGAAACATAGTTTTGTGACCACAGTCCCAACAGTAATGCCTTTCGTCAGAACCCGACTCTACGGCTCTCATTGAACCTTGCAATGCTCAAACCCCACGCTGGCCTGCAACATCCTCCCCAACCAACACTGTTGGTCCCTTCAAAATGCCCACAGTTCTCACCAACTCCCCGCTAGCCCCCATTGGCAGCAACACTGACCATCCATGGAATACAGCTTAGCTTGCTGCAGTCTTTCATATACCTCCATGGTACTCCTTCAGTACAACCCGCTCTCTGTGCGCCAACCGTTCCTTGTGCGCTGCAGGGCTGCATTTCCAATGCATTGGTGGCCCTGCATGCCGGTGCGACGCACATTGACACCTGTGTATTGGGAATCGGGGAACGCAACGGAATCACTCCATTAGGTGTGGACCTTCAATCATTGCCGGCCTTGTTTGCAACGCGTGTAAGCAGGGTTTGGGGCGAGTCCAGAGGGGGCCTGCAGGAGCTGGGGATCTGAGTTTTTTTTGCGGGGAGGGGGGGGGAGTTCAAAGGGCGTGCTCTGGCAATTTTTTTTTGGTGCCGGGGCACAATGTGGAGTGGGAAGGTCTCACCATTTTCAAATGCCCGCCTTATCAGTGACGACAGCGGTTTATGCACCTCAAAGACCATCAGTAGCCCCTCCAGTGTTCTCCCTTGCTGTCCCAGGGGGTCTTACCCGAGATATGTGCCGGTGGGAGGAAGGCAAAGGCCCCCTGGGTAGCGAGTGGGGCCGCAAGCCTTTATTGACACAGCCCAGTGCGCAACAGGGCCTCAGGGCACATGATGGGCAGTGCATGGCATGCATCCACCGACAGAGAAAACACCGGCCGTGGTGCTGCACATGAGAAGTTCGCAGCGTTGCAGAAGACAATCTGATGTGACCCGGAGGTGTGGGTTTCTAGGATCTGGGGGTGGCGGGTTTTCAACTTGGGGGGGGGGGGGGGGGGCAGCGTAGATCACCCGGTCACGCACATGGAAATACAGAGAGGCAGGTTGTGGACGGCCTGACGACGGAGGTGTGTGGACAGCAAAAACAGTCAAACGACCCCCACAGCAACCAGTACAACCTCAATACGCCAACTACTGGGCGCCGCTGACGCGCAAACGGCACACCATGCCACATCCAGCACAGCCCCAGCACACCAACCACTGGGCTCCGCGAACGCGGAAACGACACCAGCAGGAGCACCGGCTGCAGCGACCAACAGAAAGCAGCGACCCGATGCAACATGCGATGGGAAGAACGGGTGACTGTCCAGGGCCCCGTAAAGAAACAACAACCAGACGGAATGTCACACAGGGGGGTCAATAGAGCCCCCAAAAACTGGGGGGGGGGCATTGGAAAAGGGCTCAATTGACAGGACTGTTAATGTGAAGTCTGGCGCCAAAGGTGCCGGCAATTTTTTTTACCATTGACAATAGTCAATTCTTTTCCCCACCAAATACATGGCAAATGATGAATTTTCTGAACCCCCCTCGACGCGCTGATTCCAATGATCTTATTTTTTTTTTTTTTTGCCGAATTTTGGATCTGGGCCACCTCCGGGGCCCCGGGAGTCAGTCTCCATAGGATCTCGGGGGCCTGTCAATTGAGCCCTTTTGGGGGGGGGGGCTAGCCAGGGGGCTCTAATGACCCCCCCCCCCCCAGTTGAAAGCCCGCCCAGCCCTGTCACACATGATGGAGATCATAAGGTAGATACAATGGCCATGATAAGAATGTTACGTCACACGGGGATATGGTAGTGGTGATGGTTCTGGTGACGGTTGACGGTAATGACGAGGGCTATGGCGCTGGCAGTCGCGATGGTGATGGAGTGGCCTGTGGTTTCCCGTTCACTCCACCGACAGGATTCCCAAATTGCCATCGCTGCACCTTGGGCCCGACTCATTTTAGTGCCCGTTTGGGACTCTTGTCACTGCCCGGTGGCGTCACTCTTTCTCCGTTTCCGGATCTTCATCGGCCACAGACCCCCCCCCCCCTCTTTAAAGCGCAAGTCCCTTCTGCAGATTTGGCGGAAGGGAGTGTTCCACAACGGCGGGATCGTGTGCCCTCATGTTTGTAGGGGGATTTCTCGCAAGGATGTACACGTTGGACCAAGAAGCCATTCAGAGCAGGTAAAACGTGTCGCTGCCATAGGAATGGGGCTGGATGTGTTTCAGTGCGGGAGCCCTCCGGTTTGGCCTCCCCGTTTGAGTACTGGGTGTGCAGGTCTCAGCCCCTCTGACACCGGGGCCTGTCCGCTGGACCCACCGAGCGCCGCTTCCTCTGCTTCTCAGAGGGTTCTGGTTGCCGCCCTGTGACCCCCCCCCCCCCCAACCCAACCCCTGCCACGAGTTGGAGGGCAGCGACCAGCGGAAGTCAACTGACTCATGGCCATTGTGGCGTGCACTCCCAGAGAGAGTGTGCGCGGCTCGAACCACCAACTCCCACCAAACCCGGCGCTGGTGACGGGTTGAAAGGCGAACGGGGACGAACCGTTGAGGCATGTGCTCAGGCGGCGTGTGCGGATTAAGGCTATTGCAAAACCTGTTGCTTCAATTTAATTGCACACAAAATAGACTCATTTAGATTCTACGACCATGCATAGACCTTAAGGGATTCGTTGAAAACCTTTCCTCAGATGCTGTTGTGGTGCAATTCCCCAACACTCGCTCCTCCTGGGGGCTTGGCCCGTGGCGGTCAAATAGAGGGACATGCGTTACACAAAACAAACAAGCCAAAAAAAAAACAAGGCGCAGCAGACCCTCATCATGCGCCTGCCCTCCTACGAGGTGAAGTGACACGCAGCACCCAAGTGGATCCTGTCGGGAGGGCTCCGTGTGCGGATACAATCGCGGACCAGATGACACCTCTTCTGAGACACCCCATCGGTGAGCACAGTTGCTGAGAGGCGCCATACGGCCGCCCCCCTCCAGCGATTGCCATGACCCGTTCACACCACTGATGGATCGGGCCAAAGATGTGCACACTGTATCATCTCTGTGTTCTGGTGCACCTGGAGGGTTCCTTCTGCGACAGTCTGCGCATTGCTGTGATCCATGAGTTGCGCAGCGGGCCACAATATGGTCAGGGCATGTGTCTGGGATCCGTGCACTCTAGTGCGTATCCCCTGATCCAGCAGGGGGTGCGTAGCCAGAACTCATTCGCGGATATTGGGCCAACATCCGCTGCACTGCCGCACATGGCCTTGATACGGGAGGGGATATGCAGCGTTGATCCACGCACTTCCATGTGTGTCCTTGATATTGCTGTATTCGGGCCAAGATCCACACGTGTCCGCGTGTGGCCCCAATGCGGCCCATGTATTTTTGCTGCATGTCATGTTCAAGTGACCACCACACAGGGGGTGCAAATCGGGGGAGCCTCTGCATTTGCATGAGCTGGGTCCCCTGTATGGGTGGCGGCCACTGGACCTCATACCCCCTCGTCCCACGAGTCTTCCGTCAGGCTTGAGCACACAACGGCGCTATGATTTTGGGCACACCGAAACCTCCAGCCCCGAATCAAGACTGACGACTAGGACCAAGCTGGGTCCTAGTGTGGCTCAATGCACAGGAAATCACCGAGGAAGAAAAACACGATGTGTTGGATATGGTCCTGCATGTTGAGGCCGATCATCCGAAAAAACGGTTCAAAAACGGCTCATTTTCGCCTCAAAAATGGACGACGGTGTGGCACCACGGTGTGGGATACCCCTTATTGAACACCCATTTGCAATCATTTGATAGGTCGAACACTATGGAAGAAGAACGGCCCTCATTGGAGACGCCTATTTCACACACCGGCGATCGTCCTGAACTTTCAGGACGAACGTCCTAAAACCAGCCCAAAAACGGCCATTTTTGGACACTAAAATTGGCCATAAAACGGGTGAGACGGCTCAAAATGGCACGAAACTTGTTGCAAGTGACGCGGAGCTGCTCCGCGGTCGCTTTGAGCCCTTAGACGCCAGTTTTGAGCCAGGGTGTCCCCGAAAAGAGTTTTTAATCGTCTACTTTCTGCTTGCTGCTACTGCTGCTGCTGCTAAAATGTGTTGCTCACCCTGGACCCTAAGAAGGGTTATAAAACCTCAACAGGGTAAACCCAGCGCGGTAATCCAAACTCAAACTAGGACCGAGCTGGGTCCTAGTCTTGCGCAACGCATTGGAAATCACTGTTGAAGAAAGACCACTTGCTTTGTAGATGTGCTTCCACAGTTAGGACGATCGTCCTGAAACACTGCTCAGAAACGGCTCGTTTTCACCTTAAAATGGACCATGGTGTGACACCACGGTATGGTACATGCCTTGTTGAACACCCATTTGCCATCATTTGATAGCCCAATTGCTATTAAAGAACAATAGCCCTCATTGAATACACCGACTCGGCAAAGCGGCGATCGTCCTGAACTTTCAAGACAATTGTCCTGAAAACAGCCCAAAAACGGCCATTTTTGGACACTAAATCGGCCATAGAACGGGCTAGACGGCTCGAAACGGCACGAAACTTGTTTGTGGTGATGCGCGTTTACTCCCCGGTCGTTTTGAGCTATTTGGATGCCGGTTTTGAGCCACGGTGTCGTCGCAAGGACTTTTGGACCGCCTGTTGCTGCTTGCTGCTGCTGCTGCTGCTTGCTAAAATGTGTTGCTCATCCCTGGACCCTAAGAAGGGGTGTAAAACCTCGACAGGGTAACCCTCCCCTGTAGTCCCCATGTGTCTCTGACTGTTCAGGGGGAGATGTGTCTGTCGCTAGTCTCCATGTGCACTACCGTGCCCAACCTCACCTCGGTAGTGTGGTCCTGGCTAGCAGACCATCGCATTTCCATCAATCCAGCTAGTGGAGACTCTGCACCAGCCAGCTTCACCGTAGTAGGAAACATGATGCTGCTGCATTCCGTCATAGCCAACTGATAATCATTCCAGTGTACGCTGTGTGTCCCTTGGGGCAACAAGGCCATTCAAAGGAAGCATGGGACTGGCACACATCGCACTCAGTGAGCTTCAAATGTCCAGCTTCACCACAGGTTGCAATCTCGATTGATGAACATGCTAGGACGTGATTGCCCAAAGCAGCATGGATCAACAAACCTGAAGCTCAACTTCATTGCCAGTTGTTTTGTGACAATTCCGGAATGAGGGTTCCCATGATGTTCATTCGTCCAATGGTTCAGCAGAACAGAAGAAGGGTTGTTGAACATGTTGCAGCCCCAACATGAGAGCAACCTTTCCCCCCTGCAATTTCATGTTTATTGGGAGTTGCAAGAATGCAACCCATTTACCGACTGAAGTTGACACAGACCAACATCATTGAATCATAGTTCAGTTGCTCACCCGCCTCAGCTTTGAAATAGGGGCAAGGTCTAGGAAGCGGTGCAGCAAGATGTGCCATACCCACAGTCACGGAAGACATTGGTACAAACAAAGTGTGGCCAGCCGCAGAAAGGTACGACACCAGACCTTTGTAGTGCTGGGTCCAAGGCCCAATGCACTGGCAAAGTGGTGCACCAGAGCATGACACATCTCGGGGGGAGTGGAGCTACCCAAAATATAGGCATGGAGTTGGAATGAATTGTCGCTACTACTAAGGACCACAAAGCGGATAGTGATCTACGCCGACGTCATGAAATCTGAAAGCAACTGCCTAGCGCCGTCCCGCCGTCACATGCTGCACACAGTCAGAGCAACACAACGGAACTGAACGAACCCACATTTGTTCCATGACCTACTTCATGTACGCAGTTCAGTCCCCCCACAAAATGGGATGGATCAAGCCATCGACAAGCACTACTCCCCGCCGAAAACGTTGCAGAGTGCAGAAGGAGGAGAAGGAAAGGACAAAAGGGAAAGAATCATTTGTGGTTGTTAGAAGCCCCTGTCAGGAAAATTATCCTGCAGATGCACACCCCAGCGCGCACAAGTCAGTGCCGGAGTCGGCAAACCCAGCATGGACTCAGAGTGTGCATCTGGATGCACCTGGTCAACGGCACGGGCAACAGTCCATCTCCGGGACAGCCGACCCTGGAGTAGTCAAACAGGACAAGTCATCCAGGGGCTCCGTGGACACAACCAAAACACGTTCCAACCCACAGAGGGTCAGAATGAGCAGTGGCGAGAGGCCAATAGGCGCTGCAAAGGCAAACAACCTGATACCGAGGCCTTGTGCCAATCCCCCCCCAAAAAAATTGTGCCAATCTTAGGTACTCCGCATCTTTCAAACGTAATTTGACCGCCAAAATTTATTTTTTGTGCACTGAATACAAGATCAAATCAGCAGCAGGGCAGCAGTTGAGGTCCCCTCTTCATTTTCACCAGGTACAATCTGCGCCTGCTTGCCCATCTGGAGAAGTATGTAGCACAGGTGGCAGACATCACCATCCCTTTCAACAATTTCGTCACCGGTAGCTGCGCTTTCACTCACAAGGCAGGGGTATGCCCAAAGTCCGCTTGCACTGAACCCCAACCATGGCCCCTTCTGGCTGCCACATTGAAGAAAGCCCAGCAGCCCGTTTTGTATGGCTTTTGTATTGGTGTGGAAGGAGGCAGGCAGGCAGGGAGAGAGGGAGGCGACAGGGCGGCAGGGGGGCGTCCAACACCGCTGCTGGCCCCTCCAACCCCCAGGCTGGGTGTAAAGTCACCCACCCCTCGACAGCGCCAGCAAATCCGAAGCAGCTCCAGCAAATCCGCACGTCAAGCAAGGCATTCATGGCATTGCGGACCCAAACGCGTTTTGGAGCGCCAGTGGCTCAGATGGCGCCCCTGCGATGCCAAACAGCGTTGGTGCTCGAGGTAGCCCAATTCGGTTGCGCACGTGGGCAGCCGAATAGGGTGTTGGCGCTAGTCGGTGGCTGAAATTTGCAACTCGTGTTTTGGCCCTCAGTGGCCGCCCATTGGTGAATTTTTTTGGGAGGGGGGGCTGTGTGCCCAAAGTCTAACTGCACAGCTTCAGCAGTTGTCTCTGTGCAGCCTGTCGTGGGCGTTTGCGTTTCCCCCCAACGAATCATCTGCCTCCATTCGTCGCGTGCCACCCGCCTGTACCACAACAGGCCTGGGGCACACAGTTTGAGGGTCTAGGAGAATGACCGCAGTTGCTCTGCGGCCGTTCACAACCTGCCCACGACCAACCGCCAGTGGGACCAATTGTGAGACGTGCTGCGTCGTGTCAGAAACATGGCAAATAAGTGCTTTCCAGTCCAGTCAACTGGCGCCGGTTGATCTCCAACGGCAGCCTCTGGCGATGTACGGCCTTCAGTGCCACCGCTTTCCCTATTCCCTCCCCTTTCTATTGACTGGCACCCCCGGGTTGGACTCCGGCTCGGCAGTCGTGCACCACCGGCGGTAAACCATCAATCGCCGTCATTTTTCATTGCCGGTGGCCTTTGCCCAAGGCCAGACAGACAATTGCAAACAGGAAAAGGGAGAGGATTAGGGGGACGAACAGGGCAGGGGTACGCCAGGGTGGTGTCGGCAGCGCGATGGCGTTGAGGCGGCGCCGGAGCGTTGGGCGAAGGACACCGCTGCCCCATGGGGCGGGGTGTGTGTGTCCCTCGCACCCACCGCCCAGTCTTCGGCCTTTGCAGGTGCACACGAAGGCAGTGATCAGCAACCCTAAGGCATACGAGATCCTGGACCCGGAGGACTTTGGAGTGTCGCGGCGCGTCCAGTTGGTGCATCGTCTGACAGGTCCGTGCCCCACGGAACAGTCACCGCCGGTTCACGACGTGCCAACTCTCACTAAAGGCGTCCGCTGGAGGGCAGCCCACGGAGCCTCCATATCCCAACACCCCCCCCAGTGGACCACTTTGCGGGCCACCCGGGCCACACCCACCAGGGGAGGGGAAAATCAGGAACAAGCGAAATTTGGAATGGCGAAACTTGATGCTGAGAAAATTTGGCACCAATTCTCCAATATCACTGGAAAATTTGGTACAAATTCCCACATTGTGGCACAAGAACAAGCATAGGCTGTGAATGGTGGTTGTTGTTTTCTTTGGTTGGTTGCTGTTATTCCATCGAGGCTTCTGGATGGCTGCTTGGATGCTCTTATTTCTTGGAGGCTGTTCGGCACAATGGAACTGCGCATGCCAAGAGCGCCAACAGCAACTTTGAAAAATGGCCTCGGACCTTCAAATACCGCGGCACAATTTGGCACACTTCTGTTGTGCCAAATTTCGCCCATTCCTAATTTTCCCCTCCCCCTGTACTTGATTAGGGTGTGGGTCGCGGGCTCTGGTGGGGGGCATTGGACTACCCGGAGCGCGGTACGCTTCGGTGAAGGGTGCACCAACACGGTACACAACAGACATGTCACTACTTTCCGGCAGCGGAGCTGAGTTTTGTTGGGCGTCAACCGCGCACCACCCGCCACTCAGTAATACCCACTCCTGTTGCCCCCGGAGCTCAGTAGGAGTCGGCTGCATCCCGACTCAGTAAGACCCAGCTCCTGCTGGTCGCGTCTGATCTGCTGGACGCTCGTGGCAAGTCTGGTACACACAAAGAGGGGGGCAGGGCAAAGAGCACAGCAGAGTGCAGATCCGCCAGTCCGGGGTCCCCGTGGGCGCTGTTGACCAGACCCCCAGCGACCACAGAAGAGACCGTTTCAGGCCGCTTTTGTGTAATGCTTGCCGGGGGGCGCAACCCCATGCATCAGAAAACAAAAAGAGATCGTTTCAGAAAGACTACTCCACAAGGGGGGGGCGGGTGCCGTTCTATGCCCGCCGACACACTGTCAGGGTGTGGACCGGATGTCATGTGTCTTGGGGAAGGGTGCAGATTTCCATGTCAGGCGGGTTGCGAGGGGCGTGGTCCCCTCCCGAGGCTACAAACGGGTGGTGTGACTGGCGCACGCACGCACCCACACATCACAGGTGGCCAGGTGGATCACAGGTGGTCAGACGGGAGGATGCCGCTTTGCTGCACCACTCATATATATTGCGTATGGACAGAGCTCCGTGCACAGGGTCAGGCACCAACGGTCCCCAAGAAAAATTTGCTGTGCTGCTGCATGCTTCAACCGTTGGTGCCTGTGACAGGGTGCAGAACTGGCAGGCCCCAGTGTCCCCCCCCCCCCCCTCCAGGGAGTACGGGATCGCCAAGAGCCTGGAAAGCGAGGGATCCACCGGTGTACATAAGCCCAGGTCCACCGGAGAACCATGCCGTGAACTGTATGCATGGGCCCCACCAGGGGGAGGATCGCTGCCACAAAACAAAATCTGCACCCTCGGGGCGCTAAGGGCGTGCAGTGGTGTCCATTGCCTGTCCTCCGGAGTGCTGCCCGGTCTGCATGACTGTTATAGCAGTTGCCTCGTTTTTCTGGCACCGGGTTTAGTAACCCGGGACAATTTGACAACTCCTCGCGGAGGGCCAGCAGCCTTCTGCAGGGTGACTCGTCCTTAGCTTGGACTCCAAACAACTGGGACCATGGGGGAGGGGAGGGGTATGTCAGGGGTGCTCTCGCTGTGCACATGAAGTCGGCGCCACAGCCTTCAAGTGCTCGGCGTTCTGTGCAGGATGGAACGTCATGGCTGCCCGGGCCCAGGAACTGAACCTCAACATCCCCACAGACAAGCTCAAGGTGTGTATCCCCCGCGCCACATTCCCCTGGAACAGCACGCCACACCGCCAGAACCCCTCAACAGGGGGTGCGTGCCATGAGACGCGCTGCCGTACGGTGCCGCCTCCATGGACAGACGTCCCCCAGGGGGTCTCACACACCCCGCGCCTGCACTGTGCGCCCCCTGAACTGCCGTGTCCTCGGCTACAGGGCAGGGACGCCTGGGCGCAAGGGGTGCCTCTGATAGGACGTTGTTGATCACCTTCAGCATCTCCCTCTGACCAAAGAAGGAGTCCACTGCTGCAGTGCCCAGTCGGTCCATGGGGCAGAGGGGTGCGTGGAATCGCACGTCTAAGGCCAGAGACGCATCTGCAGCCTGTAGTACCTGGGCAAGTGCCGCAGGGGCTCTGCGGGCGCGGAGGTGTGCAATGCGGTGGTGGTGACACGGAATGCGAGTTGAGCACTGCAATTATCAGCCTGAGATGGGATGGACTTTGAAACCCTCAAAAAGGAGGCCCAAAGAGGCAGGAGGGTCCATCGTCTGCTGGAGATGCTTCGAGCCCTGGGTCAGCATCAGAATCCTACCTTGATACAAAATGGGGGGTCAATACCACGCGGGGCACGCGCCATCAACGTGTGGTGTGTGTCAGATGTGTGTGTGTGTGTGTGTGCGGTACATCCCCATTTCACTCACCTTCAGAAAGGCGCCTAGCCTTGACATCATGACACGACCAATGCTCCCCGCTTTTGTCTTGTTTTGATTGCTCACTGGCCTGACGAGGTGTTCCTGGTGCTAACAGATCCACTGTGCCCGCGTTGTGCTGATCTCTGGTGACATCAGTGGTTTACTTGTTGGTTCCTGCACACATTCTTCAACCCGCTGCTGATGGAGAAACAGACACGGTGGGCCAACACAGCGGCTTTGGTGGATCTCTTTGAATGGCGAGAAGTCGATTGACGCCGCCAACTGCCAGGAGAGCAGCAACATCTGAGTGCATCCCCCCCCCCCCCCCCGCAGCCCCACATGCCATCACTCCGCTCCTTTGGACCATGTGCAACCCACTTCTGCTGCTTCTGGAAGAGTTCTCCCCCGTCCACACTAACACGGGTCTACCGCTCTGCGGCCATGCGCAGCGGGTCCGTGGGCATTGCAAGAAAGCTGCCCTGCTGTCTCCCCCCCTTTGAGAGGGCAGACTCTGGGCAAGGGGCCCCTATGAACCCCTCCTGGCACACACGGGTCACAGGAGGAATCAGACACCCCACCCAGGGCTCCACACTCATGCGCCAGGGCCCGTAGACCCTCAGCCCCAGCACAGAACCATGGGGAGCTGCGCGCCTTGTCACCAACAGGTGATGACTCAAACGCTGAAGAACCTTTCCGATGAACGACAGTTCAGCACTGAGGTCTCTTGCATTCTGCCCCCTCCAAAGGCGATTATTGGCCCACCTGGCTGTTGTATAAATCACAATGGCTCTTGTGAAGCTTTGATGGCTCCTGACGGCTGCAAGGGGGGCTCTTGGGGTTGAAGCTGAGGTGTAGCCATCAAGACAAGAAAAATGCCAAGCAAAGGCATCAGGTGCAAAATGGAATGCGGTGTTGGCTGCAAATGTTGATGGGGACAGTGGATGGTCTGGTGTAGGAGCCCGACCCAGAGTTCCACTTCAGGGGGGGAGGGGGGTCTGAGGGAGGTGGTGGGTGGGTGGCTCCCCTCCAGCCCCCTACCCCCCTTCCCACTGGTCCCGAAGTAATGGAGGGCAATGGACCGAAGAAAAAAATTTTCGCCCAAACTGACTGGCACTAAAGGCACCAGAGAAAAATTTTCATTGGCCGAAGGTGCGGAGCAAAATTTTTGGCCCCATCACTTAAGGTGAGGGGGGTCTACGGGGCTGGGGTGGGTGGTGTGGAGCCCCCCCAACCCACCCCCCCTACTGGTGCTGAGTTGTTAAATGGAACTCTGGCCCACCCACCCTGCACCGCCTGCACACTGCACTGGCGCATTTGTGTTGTCCGGCTTCACTCTCCAGCAGCAGACACGAGGGATGCAAACAATCGCATTGATGAGGACATTGAATGCATCAACTGCTGGGGTCACTGTCCACCGTTCCTGTTTCTCCCTGCGCCATAACGCAAGGAATCGCCATTATCAATGATGTGAGGAGGGATCAGGACCAGGGGTTGTCATATTACCCGTCCCGGAGGCTGGGCCCTCAACGCATGAAGTGGTCCGGTCTAGACCAGCAGTCTCATTTGGTTATCTGGTAAACATACATACGCATTGTTTTTGGGTTCAGGCGTCTTGGCTTTCCTGAGTTCTTCAAGCCAAGGGGGCTCGGTTTCCGTGGGTGTAGTCCATCACCTCCAGCAGGGTTCTTACAACACAGAGAGTTGGGAGGCAGGGAGATCGATGAGGAGAAGGGGCGTCAGTGCCCGTTTATTGTTGGGATGGCACGTGGGGAATGGGCACTGTCCACACTGTGAGACTCACTTCCTTGCCTGTAGGGGCTTAACTGGAGCGCTCTACAAGGGAGGGTATCAACCTTGTGGCCCCACACCGCACCTGTGCCGACTTCCTTTGCCTCGCCTTATCTTGCTATTGCCTGGCATGGCTGCAGGGCGTCTGCGGGGGTAGATGTATGAGCCCATAAAGGGCCAAATTTGCAACAGCAGGGGATATCGGCAACACAAGGGGAACGCTTTCCCTGCGGCGCCTGCGGTGCGCCCTGCAGCGCGCAGTTTGGGTAATTATACCAGCATACGGGCGGAATAGTGCCACATACATACACACATTTGTTACATGTTGTTTACCCCCCACACCACTTTTTTCTCCTATTTGATTGTACATTCCCCTTTTTGGGCCTCTATCTTTCACAAATGGTGCATTTGATTCCCTATGATGTTGACCCGTGATGGGGTGATGCGCACTCTTTCATTCGAGGTATTGGAGAGCATCTGTTTGCCCAATTGTACACTTGGGCTGTGTGCCGCGAGCTGTGCACCAAGTTGGGGATGAACTGGGAGGAGCACATCCTACAACTCCATTGGATGGTCCATGTGTGAATAGCATTTCATCAACAAGTGCAACGTCAAGTACAAGCCGTATGGTCTATGGGGTCATTTTCTTGGACAGTGTACACTAAAGTTAATTACCCTTTCCCTGCGGCGTGCCCGCGGCGCACCTGCGGCACGCAGGAAGCATTCCCAAGCCCCCCCCCCCCCCCTTGGAAAGGCCCTCTGGGCCCAGGGTAGTGCAATTTGGCCGAGACCTGCAGGCCACCTCTTCCCCCAACGTGGGGACCCCGGGATGGCAAGTGTTATGTAGCCACTTTGATTCCTCTCCACTTTGGACACCCCGAGACGGCAGGGGTTATGGAGCTGACAAAAGTGCAGGAGATGCACAGCAACGAACAAATTGCAACAGCCACACGACACAAGAATGTGTGGCAGCCGCAGCAAATCAAGAAAATGTGCGGCAGCAAACAGAATTGTCATTCTAGAAGGGGCCCATTTAAACCACAATGGCAATCTGCAACTCACAATTACAACTCAATCGGACAGAGTCCTTCAGCTTCAGCAATGTTGAGGGTGATTTACTGTGCATTCTTTTTGTTCTGTTCCCTCTGCGTAGTGCATGCTATGCTACTATTTGGCCCTCAAGATAATGCAGGCACCAAGGCCAAAGTAATTGACACTTTCACCGTGGTCCAGAAAGGCCATAAATGTTTTCATTTAGTGATGCATATGGTCGTTTGTGGCCCTGTGTGAACGTGCTTGTGGGCCTATCCTGAGACACCCGTTGTCCACTACCAAGCCTTTCCCCAAGGCCCCGCAAGCTGCAAAAGGCACCCTATGGTTCAAAATTGCCTGCCAGTCTATTATGGATTGGGCCAAACCCCAAGCAACCCCTCCTCATGTGGATCCACGTGGGCATGGGCTGCCAGTTCAGGGCCCCGTTGATCGAGCAGATAAATTGTTGCATACAGTGTGCGCAATTGTGTAAATGTTGAGATGTTGTGGACCAGACAATTTGTGAGGGTTGTGGGCGTGTTTATGGGGCCACTCTACGGGGAGGTAATTTTCAGGCATCACGGCCGATCACTCAAATGGGTACTCCTTCCGTTGTGTACCACTTTTGGGCCATGCTTCCGGAAATCAGCCTTCAACCCACCCCTCCTCCTAAAGGCCCCCATCTGAGCCTGCAAAGCAGCGAAGTTGTCCAACACTGTTTCTACCCTCCAAACAACAACATGGGAGAAGGTAGGAGAAGGTAGGGCCTACCATGGCCCCATGGACCATGCCTTGGCCCAGTGAGGTGTGGTGTGTTCACAGGAGCACATATGGTGCCTTGCTCGGTACCCCCCCTCCCTCCCTTCGTTTCTGTCTCAGGAGTTGGACAGAATCCTGATCAATCTTGCAGCTGGCTCTCGGGAACATGGGACCTTCGTGACCATTGGGGACCAGGCGGAAAAGGCTGCAGACCCCATCCAGGCCAAGATCAATGCCGACACCCTTGCTGAGGTATCTTGCACCGAGAGCTTTCATCTGATGCGCAAATTGCTATCAAGCTTTGGTCGTAAAGCTCATGACTCACTCGTGGCACATGGGGGCCGATCCTGGTCAGGACCCGACCCCAAGGGGGGGGGGGCTCTACGGACCCCAAAATTGTTACACGGAACAATGTGCTTTGTCGGCGCCAGAGATTTTGTTTGAGGCACCCGGTACAAGGCGAAGTTTTGTTTTCACCACATGTGTTCATACCCAAAATGCTCAGATTTTTCAGGGGAATCACCTCGCAGAGGTTGTTAGATCAAAGCTAGGCAGGCGTATATAGGGAAAAACGCCACGTCCCCCCCCCATTTGGGCCTTTTTGGGCCTATTCGCGTACCCTACCCCAAGGGGTTGAATTGTTAGTTTAACCCCTTGTAAAATCATTATTTTGTCCAATAAACACATCCCCCAATGAGTTTTTGGTCCGGACCCCCCCCCCCCCCGCCAGACCCCCACCCACTTGAAACCCACTTTTTTTTAGGTTTTGAGGGAG
The DNA here is from genome assembly GCA_964036045.1 of Eutreptiella sp. 'Long Island Sound 2002'. NCBI lineage: Eukaryota > Euglenozoa > Euglenophyceae > Eutreptiales > Eutreptiaceae > Eutreptiella > Eutreptiella sp. 'Long Island Sound 2002'. The sequence goes on from OZ038379.1 coordinate 174,070,287, forward strand.
GTGGGTGGGGGGTGGGGTGGGGGTAAAAAATGACCCCCCTTTTTTTGGGTCGAAAATCATGAATCTTTTGGTTTTTTTTTTTGATCTCAAAAAGTGTTTCCGGGTCCCGACTCCATGGGGTTTGTATGGGGCGGAGTGGGACGAGCGCTCATGCAGTTTATGCATTTTTCAGCCATTTTTGCTATGTCGGCAGTTTTGGCGACCTCGGTGACCCCGTGGTGCCCACTCTGAGGGGTGTGAGTGGGGATGTTGTGACAGTATATGCCTACTAGGATACGAAAGGACGTTTTTTGCAGTCTCTAGCCTTGCTTAGGGCCGGTCAAAACCCGTGCGAAAGACCCAAAATGACTATTTCCACCAATAATGGCTTCCATCAGTGAATGGGCCGGTGCACATGCAGTTTTTCACGTTGGGCAGCTCAAAAATCGAAGTTTCCAAATCTTATTTTTTTTTGATATTGTGACCACACAATATGACCATCCAAGGTATGTAAAGCATGTTTTAGGCTGTATTTATGAGTTTTTCACCTTATTTGGGTATTGGGTGCCGGGGGGGGGGGGGGGGGGGGCTCCCTAGGATGGATACATAGCCTGCTCATGCAGTTTTTCACCCCGGACAACTCAAAAATCGAAGTTTCCGAACCTTATTTTTTTTTTGACATTTCGACCACACAATATGACCATCCAAGGTATGTAAAGCATGTTTTAGGCCGTATTTATGTGTTTTTCACTCTATTTGGGTATTGGGTGCGGGGGGGGGGGGGGGGGGCTCCCAAGGGATGGGTGCACCACCTGCTTATGTAGTTTTTCACCCTGGACAGCGCAAAAATCAAAGTTTTCAAAATTTATTTTTTTGATATCGTGATCACCTAAAAAGACTATCCAAGATATGTAAAGCATGTTTTAGCCCGTATTTATGTAGTTTTTACCCTATTTTGGGTGTGTGTTGCTTGGGATAGATTCTCAGCGAGGTGGACTTGTGGGTACCCTCTACATGGGGACAAGACAAGCCAAACAATTTTGCCTCCCACTTTGTTTTTTTTTTGACTCCCATGCTGCGGTGTGGCCCCTCGAGTCTATATATATGTCTGTGGTTTGTATCAAGGGGACAGTGGAGGCCGGCATAACCCGTTTTGCATGCACGTTTACTAAGAGCACTGCGCCGACCATGCGTGGGTAACTGGGTTCCAAGGGGGGAGAGAGAGCTGACCCAAGGCAGCCCAAGAGACATTCGATAGCCTGTGGGCGAACTCAAGGCAACATTCAGTACTGCTTTGGAAGTGCAACAGTGCAGCAAAACAATCACGAGCTATGACTAGTCACAGTGCGTCTTGTTAGCTTTGTCTATTTGCGCGCTCGGAGGTGCCTGACAGAAAGGTGCTTGGTTTGGGTCAACGAAGCCCCCCCCCCCCCCTTACAGCCCCCAAAACAGTCGCACACCCCTCGGGGTCACACATTGGCTGGCGGCGGCCCCCGTGTCGTGGCAAGTCTCCAATGTGGATTCCCCCTTTGCATATGAATCATTTTTTGTGTATTGGGTAGCCTCTGTCTTCACTTGAGATCGGCCACCCGTCAATGTCGTCGTGTTGTACAGAAAAGGTGCATTGCAATGAGGACGGGGGTGAAAGTTTCGGTGAAGGTGGGGAGAGTCACTGAGCAACAGCAGTGAAATTATAGAGTCACTATAGCAGTGTACAGTGACCTGATTTTTCAGGAGTGAAAGCGGATACGAGTGGTGTTGACCAGTCAGAGCATGGGAATTTGGGTTTTCGCTTGCCGGGGAGGGGTTGGGGGGCGATAGAGCCCCCCAAAACTGGGGGGGTCCAGGAAAAGGGCTCAATTGACAGACACAATTGTCATCATCGAACTATTGAAAAGAAGCTTAGGAGCCACTTTTGGCAGGGTTATGCACCTCTGATTTTGTCCCCGTGTTGGGGACCCCCGAGAAGGCAGGGGTTGCGTAGCCATTGCCCAATTCTGGCCCTCGAGAAGGCAGGGGTGCTGTAGCCACTTCTGATTTATTTACTCCTCTGACTCTGATGCTGACTGTGACTCAGACTCTGACTAGCTCATGTGGATTCTCATGGGAGGCTATGGTGGGGCGCTACATACATGTGTAGCTGGAATTAATCGGGGGCTAATAAAAAAAATAACAAATACGTCCGCGGGTCGGTTTTGGGAGCCCTTTTTTCGGGTGGGGGAGGCCTAGCCAGAGGGCTCTACCTGTTCAGATACCGGACCCCCCCTCCCCCCTCTGGGGCCTCCAGCCATCACATGGGTCCTGACCGTTACTTGCTGGAGTCTTGGCGGCGAAGGCGCCGGATAATTTTTGTATGCGCACAACCAAGAGGCATTTTTTTTGTTCATCACATCCCAACTGACCCAGTGTTTTGCTTGTATTTGTGTGTGCAATTTGCAACTTGAAAAAAGATTTCAGTCCCTGGTCTTTTTGCCATCCGCAAGCAGTTGCAGCTCAGAGATGGCCAATACCCCAGTGGCACGCGTGTTGCAGTCATATCTCAAAGCGAGAGGGCCAAAGCCCCCCAGCAGACATTTCTATGACCTGCCTCAGACTGTTTTTTTTTTGGTTCACAGACAAGGCTTAGCACAACAGTAGGAAGACACCTTCTGAGGTATTGTGGGGTTTGGTAGCAGTCAATACACCATCAGCATTTGCAGTAGCAGCAGCAGCGTCAGCGTTACATCCTGTGTTGCATGCTTGGAAAGGACCGCGAGGGGTGGGGGGGGGATGTGTCCTTAAACACGAATACCACCCCCCTCTCGGGCCACTTTGTCTGCCTATCCACCCTCCGCGGCCTCCGGCCACCACAATCCTCTTAAGGTCTGGTATTTCAGCAAGCCTCCATCGAATCCACCGGATTCGCATCATCAATCTGATTATTGGGAGTCCCAACGGGGGAGGGTCCCGGAAAGAGGGCTCACATGGCCCCGGTACCACCCCAAAAAAAGATCTTTTGTGCCTATGAACTTCCCTTTGGGGACCCTCCCACCACAACAACACCAGAGACTTGGTTTTGGACGTCAGGCCGCTGTTCCCCCCAGCCCACTGCTGCAATTTAGGAGGTGACCAAGGCGGTGGACCTGAGCGTCCGGGAGAGTGGAAGTGACCAACAGGAGGTCACCATGCCCTTCGCCATCCTGCAGTGCGTGGGGCATCTGTTTGACAAGATGATTGTCAACAGCATCATTGATCTGGTATGAGCTGCACACGACCTTTGGACCGGGGCACTTGGGATGGGATGGGATGGCGATGTGTGTACCACCGGTTTTGACACCAGCGAGAATCAAATACAGCATGAAGTCGCCCGGAGGTGTGCAACTGGGGCTGAAACATGGAAAATTGTCAGCGACAAACATAAGCAAAAGAGAAAAAAACGACCATCGCATCAGCGCACCCCCTGGGGCCCACTGTAGCAATGTGGAGAAGCCAGGGAAGCCAGGGCGTGTAATTTTAAAAGCATTAAACTCTTTGTTTTTGACTGTCAGCGTGTGTAATTTTTTTTACTGTCAGTCGGCGTAAAATTGTTTTCACAAGATTGTTCTGTTTTGCAACACACTTGCCAGTCCCGTACGGCACCCGCTGAGTCCAGAGACATAGGGCTCCAACGGTTCCGAACTTGTTGAACAACAAAGCCCCCCTGCCCCCGTTTGCTGGTCGGTCCGTCCGTTGATAGCCCCCTCCTGAGGCAGCGTGCCTCACTGTGGTGCGCATCTGGCCCCCTCATATTGACAGCGCCTGCATCCGTAGTGTCCCCACCGTCGGTGGTGGTCCCCTAGGCCCCGTGTCAGTGGCATGTCTGAGGGATCCCACCTCTGAAAGGACGAATGTGCGGCCGCTATGAAGTGCAAATCCCCACCTTCCCTGCGACCAGTATGGGCCCACCCCGCACCCTACTGCAAAAGAGCTGTGCCAGGGGTGATGACTTGGAGACTTGCCACGAGTGTCGGGCAGGGGAGGGCGAAAAAAGGTTTGCGCGGGGCCGAGGGGTCGTTCGGGCCCCCGGAAGGAGGGGGTGGTCTGGAGAAGGGGCTGGTCTAAAAATACTAGTGATGACTCAGCACGTGCGCAGCAAAGCGGCCTGGAAGAATTTTTTTCGAAACAAATTTCCCCCACCATACAGACCTCAAAATGATCAGCGCATTGTGGGGGATCGTTTTGAGCCGCATGTGCTGGGGTACCAGCCCCAGCCTCCCCCCTCGGCCCGTCCGGGGTCCCCATCACGTGAGCCCTGACAGGGGGGGAGGTCTAGAAAAGAGGCTCCAACGAATCCCCCGCCCCCCCCCCCCCCTGTGCGCAAACTTCCTTCCACCCCAGGGGGAGTGAATTTCACTTGGAATCAGCCCTGTACTTATGTGCCACCGGGTGATGTCCGCTGCCGTCGCACTCTGAGCTCAGTAGGAACCAGATGTGTCCCGTGTCTGACTCAGTAGGACCCAGCCCCCTCTGATCACGTGTGACCTGACGGAGGTAGTGGCCAGTCCGGTGATGACAGCTGGCAGCTTGTATCCGACCATCTTTCATGCTTCTCCCGGTGGGTGTCACATGGGCCCAGGGCACCAGCCAAACCCCCTGCAGGAAGAGGCACGAGACGACGGTGAGGGGTCGGTGTCCTCCTCAACACCCGAGGCCGGATCATACAAACCTCACCCGGCCTGCCCCATCCCCTCTCCACACACGCGACCACGGCCCTCGCCGATGCATATCACATGTGACACGCGCACGCCGTGCTCAGGCAGTGGACTCGCCCTGTGACTACAAAGTGATGAGCATCAACCCGGCACAAAAGAATGAATCGCTGTCCTCCATCACTGTCAAAGTCATGCACCAAGAGGAAGAGGAGATTGAGCGGGTGTCTGCCCCTGGCTGACCCACCCTGACCCTGGACCAAGTCACCCTTCACCGTGTGTTGAGGCGGGAGGGTCTGATCCCCCTGTGCACCAGATTTGGAGTTTGTGTGTATCCCAAAATTTTCAAAGCGTGAATCCTATGGATCCCCTGGGGGGTGCGCCTCCGCGGGTCCTAGGACGCCAACTACCCCCCCCCCCCCCTTAGGGGGGCTCTGGCCAACAGTTAGGTGCCAAAGGTGCCGCCCTCAGGAGTCCATGGGCGCCAAAGGCGCCCGACGCTCCATGGGCACCAAAGCCGCCCGAAGGAAAGTTTTGTCCACTTTACTCTCCAACACCATCCTTAAACCCAACCCTGACCCTAACACCCACCCCAACCCTCAGCCTAGTCCTAACCCTACACCTATACCCCTAGCCCTACCCCTAGCCCTAACCCTAACCACGATTGAATACTGGGACCGAGCTGGTGGGGGAAGGAACATCGTCGAGGAGACTTCAACGACAAATGAGGTACGCACTAGAAAGTGGATTAGAGCGGCTCAAAAGGGGCTCAAAATGAGCTATATTCATCCGTTTGGGCACCACAATTGGACTAGGATCATTTTTGGAAAACCATGGTTTTGACCTGCTTTTGAGCCATTTGTGGTCCCAAATTGGCCCATTTTCAAGGCTCTTCGGCCTTTAGAGGGGCCAAACTTGCTCAACATGGGCTCAAAATGGGCTCATTCCACTTGCTTGTGCACCCCAAATAGTCCAAAAGTATCTTTGGAAAAACGCATTTTTAAACCATTTTTGACTGATTTTTGATCCCAAAACAGCCTATTTTCAAGGCATTTTGTGACTTTGGAGTGACCAAAATGGCCTGCGATGAGCTCAAAAAGGGCTCATTTCACTTGTTTGTGCAGGTTTAGGATCATTTTTGGAAAAACACATTTTTGACCCATTTTTGACCCCTTTTTTGTCCCAAAACAGCCCATTTTCAAGGCATTTTGGGATTTTAGGAGGGCCACAACGGGCCACCACGAGCTCAAAACGCTCCAAAAACAATTGTATTGGCATTCCATGTGGTCCAGGATCATTTTTGAAAAAAGTTATTTTTTAGCACCCGGTGGACCTTGTTGACCCATTTTGGCACCCACCTCTTTGGGCTACCTCTTGCCGCTTGCCGCAGCCCAGTGGGCCTAGGTCTAGGCGGCAGTTGGGGCAACTTTGAGGGGTGGAAACCCTCAATAGTTGGTGGTTGCGGGGTTGCGGGTGGATTAGGTGCGCTCCAAACCGCGTTTTGAGCCACGTAGCCCAAGATATGGTCTGTTTTTGGTTTGGGGCTATCGCGGCCAATGTGCACAAATTCTGGGGCTTTTGGGGGCCTTTTGGGGGCGGTTCGCGGACATTGTGGAGTTAGAGGGCCCTAGAGGGACCTTCGGCACAGGTAAGTCTAGTTGCATGTGTAGAGTAGCCACTATTTCCCTTCATTTGGCCGTTTTGAGCAGGTCCTAGGGCGGTTTTGGGCAAAAAAAAAGGCTGATTTTGGCCCTAAATTGCAGATTTTGAAATGGAGGTCCGGCACTTGCGATGCCCGTTCTCAGCCGCCACCATTGAGTTTCTGGCTCATTCTTTGTGTGGTTGTCCCTCACACCCATAGGTAGCATCCACCAAAATTTTGGCCGAATCTGAAGCACCACGACGGAGCTGTGATTTCCCCCCATTTCGTGCGTGCTTGCTGCTTGCTTGCCAAACCTATTAGGTCCACCCTAGACACTAAAGAGGGTCATAAAACCAAGATTGGTTCCACCAACTCGGTGACCCTAACCCTAGCTCTCATCCTAGCCCTGCCTCTAACCCTAAGCTAGGGTCACAATTGTTGTTGGGGTCCAAAATGGAGAGCAATGAGCTGGCAAACGTAGCCATGAACGAAATTTGGGGGATCTTGTTCAGCCTAATCAACATGGCTGGCATAATGGCCAAAGTAGCCCATGACAAAGGTTAGGGGCACGTTCAGCGTGATGCTATGGTTAGAGGTAGGGCAAGGGGAGGTTAGGGGAGCCTGTGTTGGTCCAACGCTTGGCCTTGGGGGCATGTACCCCCCAAATTGCCCCACCTAGACCCCCCCCCCTTCGCCCCTCCACCCCCCCCCCTAAGGGGCCTCCGGCCAACAGGCATGCAGAACCGAGGAGTTGACCCCCCCATGATGGATCCCAAACCCGTTGTTGTTGTTGTTGTTGTTGTTGTTGTTGTTGTTGTTGTTGTTGTCGTTGGTTTGTATTTCCAAACCCCAACAGTGTGAGTCCAACGAGCCGGGAACCCAAAATGTGCGCATCATGTGTGTGCATGTTTTGTTGTCATGGGACTCATTTATGTGAGTGCACTGTGCATATTGTTTGTGTCCGGGGTACCCACTGCAAACAGGACCACACATTTGTTGTGTGGACCCGTGAGGCATGACCCAGAGGTATTTGTTTCTACACAGACATCCATTTGTGTTGGCTACCGTGTGTGCCCCATGTGCCCCCCCCCCCAAATGGTCTAGAGTGTGTATCCCAGAACAAGAAGCGTGTATCTCAACGGACGTGGAGCCACACTAACTCCAAGTCTGCTGTGCAGACCGTTGCTGTGCTTTGTCTTGTCGCAGCAGCAACTTTGGCCTTTTGACGAAGCTGCTCTGTGGCACAAGCACTCAGGATCAAGCATTCTTTGCCTTCGCTTTCGCCTTCATGCTCACAACTACACGCTTATGTCCCCTTTGGGGGGCATAAGTGCAGACAAGGACAGAACTGCCACAGGGTGCCTGCCGGATTTAACTGGACATGGGTTTGGCATACGTATTGGCTCGGCGGACGCAGACCTTCGGCCGGCCAGTTGTCTGGTTTAATCCGCCCCCCCCCCTTTGTCTTACACACACAAGACGGTGCACACACAAGGCGGAGCACACAAAAGCGGTATGTGGCCACCGTAGGAGTCTTGTTATTTAAGGGGGGTGCGGGGGCTAGCCCCCGCGTCGAGCAAAGCGAGCCGTAGCAAAGGGTTGGTTGGTGCTCCGCAGGCAAGGCGGTGCACACACAACGCGGTGCACAAAAAAGGCGGTCTGTGGCCACCGCGGGAGTCTTGTGATTTAAGGGGGGTGCGGGGGCTAGCCCCCGCGTCGAGCAAAGCGAGCTGTAGCAAGGGGTTGGTTGGTGCTTCACAGGCAAGGCGGTACACACACAAGGCAGTGCACACACAAGGCGGAGCATACAAAAGGCGGTCTGTGGCCACCGCAGGAGTCTTGTTATTTTAAGGGGGGTGCGGGGGCTAGCCCCCGCGTCGAGCAAAGCGAGCCGAAGCAAGGGGTTTGCATCAGGGTGGGGGTTACTTCTGGGGTAATAGTATAAGGGGGCGGGAGGGAATAGACCGGACTTTCGGCCGTTTTTTTGGCCAAAAAGATAGGTGGGTAGGGATCAAACCGGACGGCCGGCCGAACGAAAGTCCGCCGAGCCGATAAGTCCGCCGAGCCGATAAGTCCGCCGAGCCGATAAGTCCGCCGAACCCTGAGTCCGGTTTAATCCGGCGAGCTGCCACAGGGAGTGGGTATTACAGCAGGTGAGGAAATGCATACACACAATTTTGTGAGACAACAATGCCATATTGCACTCCAGCCCCCAAGGCTCCCATACCATTGCTGCCACACCGTTACTACCACACCACGAGTGGTAATGGTGTAGCCCCCCCCCCCCTTTCCCCGGACCCCCCCCCGAAAGTGCCCAGTCTTACATCCAACCCTGCTGTGTACCATGGCCGCCACACTCTGCCTCCGTGGGGAGTGCCCAAATTCATGCTCCCCTTAAAAAGGGCACAGAAAACAATTTTTTCATCCCATTTCGACCCGGGCCTTGGTATCTCAGCCAGGGCTGTCCTGAAGGGGGGAAAAAACCTTCGTAACGCTAACAGAAACGAACCTTCACGTGGACGCTCTCTGCTTAATGTTCATGGGACCTTCTCTACTTCAAAGGTTGGTGGTTGGTGGTTGGCATCAGTTGGCGGTTGGCGGCTGGTGGTCCCCGGAGGCTGTCCTTAAGGGCGGTTCTTAACAAAAAAAAATCTGGCTTCTGAAGGACAGCCTGGATCTCGGCACATACGTGTCTCCCCCACATGTAGCCACCCACAAATGAAAGCCCTCCTCAAGGGCTATCCAAATGTGGTTTCGGATTTGTGCAGGAGAAATGCCGTACAAGATGCAGATTGAGCATTTTGTTTGTGCATTTCAAAGGTGACCATGGAGCAGCTGACATGTCACCAGTAGCCCATGTAGCGACGGGCGATCTTCATGCCCCACGGTACCAGAGCACCGTTGGCGTCGCCAGAAACACGATAGACCCGCTTGTGGCTCTCAGCCAAAGGCTGCTGAACTTGACTCCGCTGAGCCCCTCGGCCAGAGGGCCCGGCGTTGCAGCCAAGCCTTGTCACGGCAGCTGCTTGTGCTGTAGTCTTTGGGCCGTGTGGGCGTCCTCAAAAATCCGGTCATCGGCCTGCATTCATCCTGTACCAACCGTCTGTCTGGGTTCATGTGTACTCTCTCTGTGACGGTGTGGGACCGAGTGGGATGGTCCTTGAGGTAATGTTCAGAGAGTGGGTGAGTCCCTCGCCAGCCAGAGTCATGCTGTAGAAACCACCGGTGATGCCCCGCGACACAAAACATATCTGCCCTTGATCTGTCTCACATCTGCGCTTTACGGACTCGGAGGTTGCAGCGTTTTCTGGGACCTGGGCGTTGCGGCAGCCATTCCCATTCCTATGAGCAGTTTTGGACTGTCCACAGTCCAAAGCTGATGGTTATTGATTTGTCCACGAACGCAGTCTGCAGTATTTCCCTCAGGGGCCCTCAGGGGCTGGGCATCACGCGTCGGGGCGTGCTGCCTCCAAATACCATTCCCATTGCCTGATTTCAGATGTGCAGGATGTGCCCCGCAGTTGTACTTAGAGACCCCTAGAAAACCTCAATGAATTGACTGGAAGGGGGGTTTCACATGGGAGTCCGTTGCCGCTGGTCTGAGGTATCCAGCCTTGCATTCGGATTGGGGCGATTGAGGGAATACCACTGCACCCCCCCCCCCCTTCCCCCCCATTTCCAATCAGCTTTAGACATGCCGTAGCCTCTCCTCAGACGCATGCTGTACGCATGGCCATTTGGACTCTCACATGGGCGCGCTCTAGCTTGCTGTTCTTCTGTGTGGGCAGTTGAAGAACCAGATGAGTGCACTCGTGAAAGTGCATGAAGGTGCAGCTGATTGCGTTCTGCTGGAGCTGGCGAAATTCAGTGCCAGGCCGACGATTCACAACAAGTATTTGCAGGTGAGTGGGCATCTGTTTGACAAGCCGATGTTCAACAAGATTCTGGATGTTCTGGTGTGTGGTATTGCTTTCATGAAGCAGGCCAACGGAGTGTGGCTTGGACTGGGTCCGGGGCTGTACTTGAACGCAGGGCCAGGCCAGTGTAAGCACCTTTGATGTTATGATTGGCAATACAAGTCCGAACACAGGCCCTGGTCATATGTCCTGGAACGCCCTGTCAAGTAGGTCGTTTTGATCACGAGGTTTCTGAGTTTCCAATCGTTGGCAAACTCCTAGCCACCAAGGCTAGACGAGGGTGTGTGCCAGGCCTTCGCTTTGTGGCGCATGCACCCCCCCCCCCTTTTGCTCCTGCCACTGCCACCACCAAAGCAAGCAGCCCAACGCTGCATCGCAAAGCATATGCCCAAGATATCCAGCAGATGTTCACAGCGGCATGGCGGCGTTTCCTTCGCGAAAGTACAGCGCAGATTGCTGGATGTTTTGCCGGATACCGGGGGGGGGGGGGATGGGTCATAGTGAACCCTGGATGCGTGGACAAAACTCCAATAGGGATGGTGTGGAAATGGTAACAGCGAAAGCTTTTCCTGTGCTTGTGGCATGCAGTTCATGCAAATATCCTGGAATCGGAAAATTGTGATTGTGCAAGCATATCTTGCCCAATTTATGCCCCTGCTTACCATTCTTTCATGTTTTCTTTCATGTCACATTGGTGTGTAACGCCTTGAGGCCTCTCCCAAGAGGCATTGATCCCTCATCGGCTTCTTGCGTTAGGAAGGACGTTCAATCTGTCGGCACCATGGTACCAAGGTGGAAATTACTTTGGACGCTTTTTGTGTAGCTTAACCTTTTTGCACACCCCTTTCTTGCCCACCCTCTTTTCTCGCAATTTTATATGATGTGCTTTGGCCCTGCAAGTCCCAGACTGATGCAAGCCTACTGAAAGAGACGATCGGCACACAAAAGAGAGAAACGAGCATGCTGTGCACACGGTGCGCCAGGCAGTGCGCACGGTAATTGGTGCCATTTTATGAATGCACCATTTTTTCATCTCGGCGCTGCGGGCTGTAAACAGTGCTCTCCCACAAGCAGTAGAGCTTGCGGGGTGTGTTTGTTGGTGGTCCTCTCAAAAGCCCTTTGTATCGCTAAAGGCACGGCACGGACCAACACAATACGTGCAAGTATTGCCTGCTTCTGTGCCAAAGACAGGTGCATGGACTTAGCCAAAGAATGTGCAGCCCTGGTGGCTTTTGACTCGGTGGAACCATGACGGCAGTGGTTCTTACCAAAGGAATGCTCATGCCAGCCGCCAAAGTATTGAACTCAGCAGTCACACAATGCTTTCTCACAAAATCACCATCATTTTCCACCATGCGGATCTGCTGCAGCAGCTGTTGGAGCCGTCCACCTTGTTGTCCTGTGGAAGGCGTCCTGTGCACATGGGACAGTACACCTCGTGCTTGATCGTTTCCAGGGTGGCAGGGACGCGGTGGCCTCACGGGTTAGCATACAACTAGCAACTGACGCCTCCGCTCTACCTCCTCACCGTTGTAAACCCCCAATGCCAGGATTCTGAATCCGAGCCGAAGGAGTGGGTGATCACACATTTTCGACCCCCCCCCCCCCCCCTGGAGTGGGACTAGTGGTTCGGCTGAAAGAGATGGGCATTGAATCTGCCAAAAGTGCAAAATAGCAATGAAGAAATAGACCGCGGTGCACGCAAACACTTGTTTCTCTCAAAAGGCTTGTGCATGAGTAGGAGCAGCAGTGGAATTGTAGAAGCATAGTACGCCAAGGCTATGGATAGGTAGCAACTGGGGTCAGCCAAGTTGGACAAGTGAACCAAAGTGGCAGGTGCCGAATGTGGTTGCAAAGCAGCTGAATACTGTCGAAGAAAGGAATGGTGAATGGTGAATGGTGAATCAGCACACAGCTTCAGCATAGCAGGTGGAAAGTCTTCTCCCATTCCTCATTTGTTGTGGCTGTATATATTGCAAACGAACCAGGACCTGATCCGAGTAAGCAGGGTGCGGTTAGGTTCATGCAAGTCCTTGATCCTGGATCCAGCGATAACTTAAAACCAGAGTTGTCCCATTACCCGGGCTCCCTTCAAATCATTATTTTACTCACGGGGGGGGGGGGCACCGGGCCTGGTCCTTGTATGCGACCCCCCCGCCCCCCCCCTCGAGTTTAGAGACAGTGGTGCGGGGGCCATGGCGCCAACAGTGCTGAAAATTTTTTTTGCATGCTTAGTTGAAGGGGGTACTATGCTTTTGGTCCTTCTTCTGCTCCCTTTGGACAGCCCAGTGACACACCATGGCAACACTTGACTTTGAGAAGTTGCTGAAGGGAGAGAATTACATGGTGTTCAAGAAGCCCCCCCCTTGGCCCCCCCCTGTGGCCGTACCGCCAATACCCCCCCCCCCCCCTCCGCCCACCAAAGGCAAACAACCTAATACCGAGGCCTTGTGCCACCCCCCCCCCCCTAAAGGCGACATGCCAGACCCCCCCCCAACTTCCCCTCCCCCCTCCAAGTTTTGACAGACAGCGGAGGTCGCATCAGGACCAGTTGTAGTCGTCGCCCCCCCCCCCCCCCCCCGTGATTTTACTCTCCCTAGTTCTGGGAATTTTCGCAAGACCAAATATGCATACAGTGCGCACGCAGTGCAGAAATTAGCAATGCTGAGGTTTGCAGCGCATCACGTTTCCATACATTTCCCCCAAACCCTCTACAACGCAGGCTGTGCAAAGAGCCCTACTGGGAGGTAGTAACTCCCTCCTTCTAAAGTGTTCACACAAGTTGCCAGCAAACCAGCCCCTGGATGGAATGGGAGAATGCTGAGTGCCAATGAGCGGTGTGTGGAACAGGCTTCGTTTATAAGAATTAAGTTGCAAGGGGGGGGGGATCTGGGTGGGTGGGTCTAAAGCTCTGGACCCCCCCCCTCTTATAATTCTGAGGGTTTCCTGGGTTGGGCTCCTGCCACACCTTCTTTCTTTGGTCACAGGAGCCTTGTCTGGCTGTTTGCTAGTGCCCCTTTCTGTTGTGTCATTGTGCAGGTGGCAGGTGTGCAGGTGGCAATTTTTCACATGGCGGACTTTTTTTTGATAACATGTTAAACCTGTGGACCCTTTGTTGCACAATGCTGTCAGAGCTGCTTGGTAGCCCAGTTGTCAAGGAACTTAACTGCAATTCCAAAGATCCCTGGTTCAAACCCTGGTGTTGTGAAGTTTTTGGTGTGTCACCCTTTGGGGATGCCTAACCCGGGAGAGCGCCTTGGCTTCAATTTGGTTCACAAAAACTGCTCCCCACAGAATTATAAGAGGTGGGGGGGGGTCTGGGTGGGTCAAAAGTTGGGTGGGTGGGTCCAAAGTTGGGTGGGTGGGTCTTGTCCAAAATACCACCCCCCCCCTCTTGTAAACGAAGCCTGGAAGTGTGGAAGGGGTTTGCCCTCCAATTCAGCTTTGTCGCAGTTCGGCAAGAATATGTCTGTGGGCTCGTTTTCTCTCTCTATTCAGTCCGTCTCCAATGTGGACTTTGAAGTGCAGACCATGCAAGTGGGGGCCAATGATGACGCAGTAAGCGTGTGCGTCTTGAAGGTTTCGCACACCAAAAAGGAACTGCTGAGCAAAGTAGTCACCTTGATCCAGCGTGTCGTGGCAGAGTTGGAGGGATCCATGACCGAGATCTCCAGTGTGGAGCCGCCCCCGCTGCAGGACCGTGGGGATTACAGCTATGTTGTGGCCTAAGCCTTGAACCTCGCGACGGTGGGGTGGCACACAAAGCAGTGCACTCACACTGCACTGAAGACGGCGGTCTAGGCAAAGGGGAGGCCCAGGAACCATCGCCTATTTAGGGGTCTAGGGATCCAAGCTCAGCGTCGTGGATTTGTGGATCCGCAGCGATGCGATGGGGGCACTGGCCACAGTCGAGCCGGTCCAGAATCCTCATTGGACGTCTCATGGAACCCGCTCATTTTCCATGGAAGCTCAGGGCAAAGGCCTTGTGGCACTTCGTTGGTGCTTGAGGTCAGGGGGCAGCACGCGTGCCGCTGGGCGTTTTCTGCCGGCGTGAGTATCGTCCCGAGCATGTCAACACCGAACCCCGTCCATGACCCTTGACTTGCCATGCGGCACAAGTGCGCGCCGAATCGGGTCCGTCTGGGGGGTTTCTGCGGAATGATTTGCTGGGCCTTGTGCCATCGACCCACCGACCAGCGTGACCGCACCACGTGGCAGACCGGGGGGCACACGGCATGGCCCGGGAGCGGGACCCACACAGTCGGAGGGGACACGCAGGGACAGCTGCACGAACTCCGGCCTTCGGACAAGTGCAGATGGAATGGAATTCATTCCATTCCTTCATTCTTCCATACATTCCTTCAGTCGTTCCATTCTTTCCTTCATTCACCCATCCATCCATCCATCCATCCTTTCCATTCCATTCCATTCCATCGATCCATTCGTTCGTTCATTCATTGATTCATTGATTCATTGATTCATCCATCCATCCATTCATCCATCCATTCATCCATCCATTCATTCGTTCGTTCATTGATTCATTGATTCATTCACTCTATTCATTCATTCATTCATTCATTCATTCATTCATTCATTGATTCATCCATCCATCCATCCATCCATCCGTCCATTTCTCCGGCTGCAGCGAACTCGGAATTCTTTCAGCACTTGATGTGAAGTAATGACTCATAATTACACCATACTTGATGGCTTGTCCGGTGTTTGTCTTTCAACATCATATTTCTCTCTTTAATTTGGCTTTAAATTTGAAAATACGGTTGCAAGGGTGATAGCTGAAGCTTCACGCTACTCTTTGCATGCATGCTTGGCATTGTCAAAAGCCTGCAGCCAACCCAGCCAATGGTGCTGGCCGGGCACCGATTCTGACCTTAGTGGTGCTTCATCCATCCCTCCCCTATCCTTCAATTCGTGAATTCTGGTGGTGGTGAGCCTTTACCTCTTGGTAAGGGTGTCTTTTAGAAGGAAAGTTCAATTTTTGCCCCCAGACTTCACTTTGAGGTACAAGAAATTTGGAAAACCATCCGCAGTGGACAGACATTTGATGGTATTTGAGGATCAAGTGATGCCGGTGGGTGAACTGGACGGCTGGCATTTTGCTGAGATCCAAACCTGGTGGAGTCCAGGACTGCTCTCTTTTTTGTGCATTAAGGATGGCCCTGACCTGGCCAAGCCACATTATCTTGTTGACTACCCCTTGAAAAGCTGATGTCAGGAATTCTTAGATCCAGACTTGGAACCAACAGGTATGTGTTGAGGGATGGTTCCGGCAGCAAGACTGAGCCACTTGCCCTTTGTGGGCTGCTTTGTTCATGAAGTGTGTGTGTGCGTGTGTGTGCGTGTCTGCGTGCGTGTGTATGTGTCCCTCATTAAGCGTACTTGTGTGCATGTATGTGCGTGTCTTCATTTGGATGTATTCATACATGCATCCTCATGTGTGGCAAAGACAAGTTTTTCCCTTATATCTTACAGTCCCTGGGCATTCGGCTCAGATTTATCTCCCTGACGCAGTAGTGGATCACACAACTGTGGTTCCTTTTGAAACCTACACTCCCAGCACGGTGGATTTCTCCACAGTTCTTGGGATGACAGCTTCATCAATTTCTCCCCTGGGAGTTTGGTCACCGAACTCCCAGCTCACCCACCTGTTGGCTCCCCAGCGGCTGCACATTAGCACCAATTTGGTTGAGCAGTTTATGATTTTGGCTCTGGACAGTGTACCCTGGACAGAGTAAGATTTGGACACTGTCTGGGAAGACATGCGCACTAATGCGCGGCATGCACGCTTCCGGATGGCACGCTGATCGCGGTGGCCAAAAGTCTGAAGGGAAGGGCAAGCAGGTGCCCAGGGATACGGAGGAGGGTACAAGTAAAAAGGAAGCGGTCTGAAGACTCTTCAAATGAGGATGGTTATTCTTCAGATGGCTCAAGCTCCTCCGATTCATCATGTGACTCAGACAGTGACGACACTGAATAAACTGCTCATGCGTCTTGTGTACTGCTTTGGTGGCTGGGTGGGTGGGTGGTTGGTTGTCCAACCCCCCCCCCCCCTGGTGGGGGTTGGACAATTCTGGGTAGGTGGGTCTCGTAATTCACCCCCCGCCCCCCCCCCCCCCCCGGTTGATAAGCCGGGACTAATGGCTGAAAGTGTGTATGGCGGGGACGTTCAGTCGATCGATACCAACCATTGATCCCCAGTTGATAAGCACATCCCTGGTTTGGTGTCATGCAGGTGATGGCAACCAGACAGTTGCCCTGCTAGACCAATGGAACCTGAATGGGGTGGTCGAGGTGTGCCCTGAGATTTCATGAGTAGCCTGTTGGTCAGCAGTAATACCATGGAATGCAGTTACAGACAAGCAATACACAATAACACTGCAAATGCTTCACAGTTGGCGTGGCAGTATTCACCAACAGAAACAGAGCACATGGTAATTCATCTGCTAAGTGTCAAACTGTGCATGCCATGTGAGTTCCTTGTTGTGGGGCATGTGGTGGTGTGGTGGGAAACACCCCCCTCCCCCAAGCAGGGTGGAAAACCCCCCCCCTGGGGGGGTTGGGTGCTTTGTCCATGAGAGAAAAAGCCCCCCAAAATGATTAACCCCCCCCCACCCTTGCTCCACGGGGGGGGGGGACCCCCCATCGTGGCATGCCCTAACCATTTCAAAACAATCCGGGCCCAAAACCATTTTTCACTGCGGAGTTCCTATGGAGGTTTCAGCCTCATGAATGCCCCCCCCCCCCCCCCAACCCAACTCAACCCAACACCCTTTGTTGCCATTGCCACTACTCAGTTTCAAGCCTTTTCTCCTCACCAATCACGTTCTTTTGCACCTCCTCTGCTGCTAAGCCCCCCTCCCCCCCGCCTAAGCTGACCAAAAGCTGAGTTGAATAGTCTCACTCAAACTCCCCTCCTTTGCAAAGCAGCGGACAGCATAATGCCCAACAAAAATGATGATGTTTGTGCATCCATCCTCCTCAAAATTGGTTCCACCATCTTGTCCTATCTCTGTTGCATCCCCCCCCCCCCCTTCTTTTTTTTCAAATCTGTTTTTTGTTTGCAATGCAACCATAGTTGTGTCTTTTCTGTGATTTCCGTGCTACTTTTCTATATTGCAAGTGTTGCATCACCATTTTTTTTTCAGCTCCATATTTGAAATAGAAATAGGGCAAGCCCCCCGTTTTCACAAAATCACCCCCCCACCATTCCATGATGAAGGGGGGGGCCACAGCTGACCACCATTACAGCCAACGGGTATTTATGTGCTGTTATTTCAAGTTCATTGTGCAAAGATGTTGTACAACACAACATATGGCCAATTGGCAACCTGCAACTCGTAGGAAGGGTTGTCAAAGAGCAACTATGGGGTCACACATGCCCATTATGCCCCCTGTGAAAAGCATGTATTCTCGGTAAAGAGGTGGACCAGCCCCCCAAAAGTGGTGAAAAATTTTTTTTCAGACATGGTACAAAAATTTCCCCAATCGGGGAGAAGTGTGACGGATTCATGCCTGTTGGGGCTGCCCACGGCCACAATGTGTGCGCGTGCAAATCGCATTTTTAATCAAGAGAATTTATTGTAAAATAATGTAGGTCTTTGCAGATTTCTGTGTTATACATTTAGGGTATTGTACTGTGAGATGGCATGAAGGATAACAAGAATTTGAGAAAGATTTGAGATTGATTTTTTTGTTGTTCTGTCAACAAGATTTGGGATAATAGATATTCGGGATCAATTGAGGAATACAAAATTCTTGTACCATCTGCCATCGGCCTGTGAATAGCGTCCACTCTCGGAGATTGTGAGATTCACAAGAATGGAGGAGCACCAAATTTACTGAACACTGCCTCAGTTTCTGAATTTGGTGCATGCAGGGAGTCGGAGAACACGTGGAGTGGAAAGCACTAAGTGCTCGTAGGTTACGAAGTTGGGCGGCGCAAAACAAACACGGTCTCAAACTGAACTAGTTACGAATGTTGTCGTCGTTGTTGTTGTTGCCGCTTATGCCGATTGATTTGAAAATAACCTCCAATTATTGACAATAAGTGGTTTTTCCGATTCATTGGTAAAACTAGTTCCGGACCATATCCATGTTGTTCTTTGCATAGAAGGCCACCAAGTCCAAACATGAGCAATGTTTTTTTTCTCAATTGGCATCTTATCTGATCCATTCAACATTTTCCAAGATGGGTACAAACATTCTTGGACATTTTGCTACCCTGGGTTTGCTTATTGACCAATCTAATGGGTGTGCCGCTTGTCCCATCTCTTGACCCTACTTCTTGATTTTGCAACGAAACGTCATCTTTTGGGCTCACAAGGAAGGGGCCTAAAGTAACGCGACACAATCTTTGAAAATGTCTAGAAGTGACATGAGCCCTTGCCTAGGGTTCGGAACCGGTTTTACCAATTAATCGGAAAAAGCGGTTATCGGCAATAATCGGGGGTTATTTTCCAAACAATCGGCACAACCGGTTATTTTGAAAACATATTGAAACCAATTAATCGGAATGCTTGCAAAATTGTAAGGTTCTTTTTGGCAGTGCATTTTGTCCAATTTTTGCGCTAAAAGAAGGCTTTGGCAGCAAAAAAACAATCAGCGATGGTGAATTGCAACTTCCAAGGTAGTTTTGATCAATGTGTTCCGACTTGTATCTTAGGCCACGCAAACTGCACCCTGTTTTGCACCTCAAGGGCGGCATTTCTGTGCAAAAAAAAATGACGCGCAATTTTCCCCGTGTTTCCACCCGAAAACTGAGGATTCGAAAACGGAGGAATCTCAAAAATCCTTTTTGAGGCTATTAGCAGAATGCAAGTAGTGAGGGGTATCAAAAAAACTATTTTTTTAGCATGTTGAGTGCGCGAGGCCTCGCGCACTCAATTATGTAGAATGCGTATTTCCTAATGGTCCTGAAGAAAGAGTATTCCATGCCAACTAAGGCGCTGATGTCTCAATTGGTGCCTCATGTTGTACCGTTCGGGTCATGTCAGCAGCAAGAGTGGTCAATCAATGGATTTCTTGTTCACGCCATGCACTATGTAACATGCAATGAATTTAAATAGCGGGTTACCCTCAGTCGTCGCTAAATGCGCGTTTTTCAGTTGATTTACCTACAAATGAGGTGCCCAACCTCCCATCTTCGGGGCTGTATCACAATTTTTTGGAACCGCTGGGTCACAGGATGTATGAAACAAGGTGCCCAACAGGAGGGGTGTCTAAACGCCACTCTTGAGCTCACTGTTTTCACATCCCACTTGATGCAAGGACTCAGTACTGCACGAACAAATGATTCCCCACATACAACAAAACAGTACGGACCTGCCAAGATTGTGTTGAGGTCCCTCCAAGTGCACGAGCCCTCGCGCACTGAGTGTGCCGCTGTGCAAGTCTTTCACCCATGTTGAATCTTGAAGTTTTGCTTTTGCTCCATTCTTGCTTCATGCCACTTACCATGTCAAAAACTCATCTCGAAAAGGCCTAAAAATCTCACTCCAGGTGGCTGAGTGCGCGAGGCCTCGCGCACTCAGCCCCCTGTAATACTTAGTTTTTCATGTGGACATGTACAGGTTGTGTAAACAGCGCCCATCGTTAGTAGTTTTCCACAAGATCCAAAAATTGGTATTCTTTAAACCAGCCAACAAAATGTTTCTTTCGGGGAAAATGACCCGTAAGCCCTCTAATTTTGAAGAAACAATAATTTTTTGACCCCCCTGAAAAGAGGGCAAACTTGATGAAAAATGAATTTTGTGGGAGGGTGTGGAAAACAGTACCTTCAAAATGGCCTAAAAAAACTATTTTCTTCAATGACAAAATTGTGGTGCTTCGGTGAAAAAAGGGGGTGCAGTTTGCGTGGGCTAAGTGTATGGGCTCTGTTCTGACCGATGGCCAAATTTTGGTTAGTGAGGGCAATTAAGCGGAAAACCCGGTTATTTTGAAAATCATGAATCGGCAAAACCGGTTATTTTTGTAAGAATGATTTTTACTAGCCGGTTATTTTCGAAACTATCTGGTTCTAAACCTTACCCTTGCCTCTGCCAAACTCTATGCGCAAACACACAGTGACAAATATGCATGACATGTTACACCAATAGAATTATGATTTGCCAAAGGGCAGCATATTAGATTACAATGTAGCTCCGTATAACACATTGCATTGGTGCACCGCCTTAAACAGCAGCAGCAAGCACTTGGCCTGCAAATTAGCAAGATTAGAAGAACATTACATCAAGGGCCGCATTTGCTTCAAAAATACAAGTTGTCATGGAAAGGCCTCAATGGGGGGAAAACATGTGGCTAGTGCATAGAACCAAGATCTACCTAAGCGGTGGATCACTTGACAACCATGCAAAGGTCAAGGGTCCAAGCTCGGGCACGCGAAAAATCAATTACGAAACCCGCAAAGACCATTAGCAGTCGCAACAAGCCACACGCGAAAAGGGTAACACTGAGCTACCAAGGGGCGGCGTAGGGGCCGTGAGCCACTGCAGCGAGCCTTTGTGGTCTTCTTGTATGCTTTGTGGATAGCCATTGTGTGTAGCATCAAGCCTGATCAGACTAACCAGGAACACGTTAAAATGGATGAAAAAACCAAATAGGAAAAAAGTGGTACTTTCATTTTAGCTTCGGCATTTCTTAATTTCAAAGCTTTTGATTTAAAGTGTTTTGGCATAGGTTGTAAATATGCAATGATCTTTTGTATCATGGCTTGAGATGCCCTTTATCATCTATGACCCATGTTTAAAGTTGGTGTTGTTGTTTATCGGACAATTGGTCTTGTGCTCACTTTGGAGCTTTATTTTTGGAACTCACCAGAGAACTTAGCCTAGGTTTAACGGATAGATTCGTACTTCATGTATGATGTGCTGTTACGCTTGGAGTTGTCGAAGTGAAAACCCAATAGCCGTTCCACAAAGCGATGGAGAGGGGGAGCTAATGCATTTGAGATGATTTTCTTTATCTCATGTAGTGTATATCCCATGCATTTTTGCCGAAAATGATATTCTTTGGTCTTCAAAAAGGTGATAAGAAGCAAAAGTGTATCATAATAACTCTGAACACCATATGTGACACAAACATTTGTGTTTTTGTGCATACTGAGCTTCATGTAAAATGTACTGTACTTGCGTCAACTTCCTAGAACCCTTGGCCACAAAGCTCCCATTGCGTCAGATTCTTTGCACAAAAACGGAAAAGAAAAACCAACCGGGCAGCAAAAAAAAGTGACATAACATTGTACTACTTTCCAACAGCAAATCGCGTTGTTTTCATATTTTGCTCCTGTAAAAAAAACAACTACGTGTCGTAGAGAATAAATTTTTTTGTTCCGTGGATTCAGAAATGATTGCACAACACTGATTTCAGCATAAAATACCCATGCCGGAATCAGCATTAGAAACACCTCAGGCTCCAATCACCAAGTCCGCACAAAATGCCCTCCACCTTCATCTTTTGTTTGGATGGATGTATGGACACATTCAAAATATCACTTGCAAATACTTCCCCCAATCAGTTGCGCCAGTTTCGGCGAATGCTACCCTCCAAAAAAACATTTTTGCAGCAGCAATATTTTGGAAAGGTAGACTAATGGTGGGTGGCCAATTTCACGTTGTTCTAAAAGGGTGCACAACTTTGTGCCCGCAAAATGATGAGCATGGGCGGCCATCTGTCACAGACCTTTGCAAATCCATCTTGTCCAACAGCGTAGGATAGGTATTCCCAAAACTGTTAACATTGTTGATTTTTGATAAGAAATCAACAATTGTAACAGTTTCAAGAAAATCACTCACCACTTTGGAGAAAAATTCCATTGCAAACCTTGTATGATGACAATGCAGAGAGTACCGTGCAGATTGCGGTACTGATATCAGCTGCACACACAAACATAGACACTCACCAAGTTTTCTCTCATGCTCTTATCACCTGTGGGGATCAATTGACCTCCAGCCACTGTCAGCTCACCATCTGCCCAAGCAGTTTTTATCAAAAGGAAAAAAAACAGGAAAACATGACTCCTGAAAGACCATCTTGGTGTGAGCATATTGTTGTTGTTGCTACTGCTGCTGAGGGCTGAAGAGGGGTATGGCAAGAGGCAGGGTATGGTGCCCCGCCCCCCCAAGGCCTGTATTTGGCCATTGTGGAGGGGCTACCCGTTTGGGGGGTTTTCTGTATCACTCTTTTTTTTTCGGGGGGGGGGTCGGGCAAAGGCAGGGGATACACAGCTTGAATCCACACTCATTTTCTGGGTGGCCCCAAGACGGAAGGGGATGTGCAGCTGCCATGCTCAGTCTTTTTAGGTTTAGCCCCCCAGGCAGCAGGGCATGTACAGAGGATCCACACTCCGAGGAAAAGGCTGCTTCCACTTTTCGTGTGGTACCCGTGAGCACGATTCCGACTGATATTGGCGCTATACTCAGAATCAGAAGTTAGAGCAAGCTGTTATCTATTGTCATGCTAAATTCACTGGATCAATGCATAGTATGCCTCTGAAGATTGTTGTGGGAATGTAACATGTTAGGTGTGGATAATACCATTTGATTGCTGTTTATGAGCAATGAAACCTTAGGCATTCTATCAACAGTGGGTGCAAACGACAGTTTGCAAACTTGTACTCGGAGGATTGCTCCCATCCCGTTCCTGTAGAATCAGTCATGTAAAGGAGTCAAATGGAGCGCTTGAGGCTCACTGTCCTGGCTTGCGGGAGGCAGATGGTACTGGGGAAGCCCCAACTGGTACACCAGACTGGGAGGGGGGAGAGAGGGGTCCAAGGGGCGGGGGAGGAGGTGGTGGGGCGCTTCTAGGCAAGGCGGGGGGGGTCCCCAGGGGGGGGGGGGGGGGGCTGGCTTGTAATTTGTGCTTCAGGGCACATGCCCCCCACGGTCAATTCTGGGCACGCTACCTTGAAAAATAATGGCATGTGCCCCAGGCCAGGCCTCTTTGATGGCAAATGAGCAGGAAGTGGAGATGAAACAAAGCGGCCACATAACCCCTGCCGCAACGCAGAGAGGAATCAAAAGTGGATACAAAATGGCGAGGAAACAATAAGGCTACATAATACCTGGTAGGGTCAAGACGACTTTTCATAACTTATTTCACATCTCAATTCTGCAAACATCCTGAGCACATTGAGTATACACATGATAAACTGCTTACGATGTAAGCAGTTCTAGGCCCATCGTCCGCTGCGTTATGCATCAAATAGCCGTAACACGCTGGCAGCAAATGGAGATGTAATTCTACAGCCCCATGGGTTGCGTTTTTCCTATGTGAAATCAAAAAAGAGATATTCACACCACTTTTGCATTGCAAACCCAACTTTGATCTATTGCGGATGGAAAGCCTTTGCATTGTTGTGAATGAGTGTAATCGGCTGTTGCCCCTTGCTCTCCCGGTCTGCTAATCTCCCCCCAATCGGGAAAATGGATCTTATTTGGTGTCTAGGGCAAGTAGGAACTCCAAAGCTTCAGGGTTCACTCACTTTGTCGTTTTGGGACCTGAGGCAAGAAGTTTTGCCCCATGGACCCTTTGGTGGTTGTTGGGAATTTTAGAGCACTTTCACAGAGCAACAAAAAGGGGGTGGGCAACAAAAAATGCGAAAATGGCACACTTCGCAGTTTGCGGCGTGCGCAGCGTGCAATACGCAGCCCGCGCGTGCAGTGTGTGCTGTGCACATAGGGCAGCTGCCATGCCAGAAAGCAGCCGGCAGCCAGTCGGTCCCCATGCAACGTCGCATTTTGCGCATGAACCACAATTTTTTTTTCAATGTGAGCACACATGCAACTGCTGCCCTTACACCCATACGGCTCTCCCATAAACGCTCCTCAGCCACACACACGCACACACGCCCGGACGCCTGAACGCACGAACGAACGAACGTTGTGCTCTCTGGAATGCGCTCCGGACCCGCACGCACATGCTGCTCCCCAGAGCACCATATGTGTCTGGTTGATGAGGACGTCTGAGAAAGCAGCACGTGTGTGTGTGCATGGGTTTGGGTGTGGGTGTGGGTGTGGGTGTGGGAATGGGCGGGTGTGGCATATCTGAGAGATGCATGCATGCGGGTGAAAAGCGCATGTCTTTCAACCATGCTGTTCAACCACACAAGCTGTCCCTGTCGCAACCTTTGGATATTGGACGTGGACCCACAATCCAAAGTGCCGCCCAGGGGAATTGCGAATAAGCCCGCTCTAAAAGGGGTTGTTGTGCCCCAGCCCCTTATCCCCCAGTGCCGTTTTGCAACCGCCAGCATGCCTGAAACCGCTGACCACGGCTGGTGACCACTCTTGTAGCCGCTTCTTGAAGACTCTGCTCAGCCTCCTCCCGCAAGCGCAGCCCAGAGGATCTGCCAGGTCGCAGTGGCCAGGGGCCGAAGGAGACATATCACAGAGGCGCAGTCTGTGGTCATCGGCTCACAGCAGGCGCAACTCCTTCAACATGGGCCATAAGCACTGCCGGGCCAAGGCCCGATACCCGTCGGCCGTGGGATGGATCTGATCACTGAGCAGGCGGCGGGGGATCCGCGTCCCATTCGCGCCGATCAACTGCGCACCGCAGTCGCGGAAGTGCACCCGGGGCCACGCAGCGCACGCTCGCCGCAGGCCGGCGTTGAGCTCCGTGGCGGTGGCGGTGAAGGGCCCGGGGAGGGTCCCGCGGGGGCGCCCAGATCGGCAGTGCAGCGAGGCCCCCCACCACTTGAAATTGGGACAGTCCGCACGAGGCAGCACCCCAAGCACCAGCAGGACTGTGGTCGGCAGGCGGTGCAGGACGAACTGTACTATCATTCGCACCCCGCGGACTATCTGAAAAGCGACAGCACACGAACGTGGGAGACGGCGGTGGTGGAGCTGCGGTGTGGGAGGCGTATGTGCGTGGGGAGAAGGGGGGCGTGCCGTAAAGTGTGGTGGGTAATTCCGGATGTGCGCAATGGTTCAAGTTCTGGAGAGGAAAGTGTGTGTGTACACTATTTGTCCCCGGACGCTGGAAGGAGTGGGACGGCAATCCCTCTGCTCACAAGTGCTGCTCTCCACCACATCTGACGTCGGAAATGTAACACAGGGCCCACGGGTTGTGGATCACCAAGTGCTACCAATCAGTGGCGTCTGGGGCCAACTTGATACCGCTGCTGAGGCTTCGCTGCAAATACGCTCTTGGTGGGCGGGTGTGAACCATGAATGCGGAGTGGGTTTGCCGGTCGGCACTTCCAGTTTGACGTACTTGGGTGTGGTTGGTGCTGGGTGGTGAGAGGCCAATGGGCGCCGCCGCCTACGGAGGGAAAGGGTTCCAGGGAAGGACAAGGGGAAGTGGCGAGAGGCCATTAGGCACCGCCAGCTTCAGACAGCAATCTATCCGGGCTTCATGCCAAGGGGGCGTTTTCGCACAGCGCCAATTATGACGTTGTTTATCTCGGGAACAACCCTGAAAACCACCCACCTACAGAAGGATGCATGATCTATTCAAAACAGCATCGGGGGTGCAGAATTCAGGACCCTGGGACCCGTGGCTACCGTGGTGGAAAACAGCCGACTTTTCGCACAGCGCACGGTGCGCCGCCCAAACCCGCCCTCCCCACAGTCTGGAGGCCGCCCTGCCCTCCCTCCCCCTGCCTGGCCTGCCCTTTCCCCCCTACACACCCTTCCTTTCCCTTGGAAGGTCGTGCCGGCGGAGCCCCCGGACGGTCCCTGTTTCGCTGCTCTGTGTCGCCCCCCCCCCCCCCCACACACACACGGGTGTGGAGGGGTGGGGGGGGGGGGGGATGGGGGCCACAGCCCCTTCCAGTGGTGCAGCGACCACAAGAGCAGTTCCTTATCCGTCCTATGCTACAGGCCCCAACTGACCCGACTGTGCGGTCTCAAGACCTGCTGGAGTGCCAACAGCCCCCAGACCCGCAGCGTGCCAGCAAAGCAGGAGATACTGCCGTGCCTGCGCATGTCCCTGGAAGGGATGCCCATCCTCTCGCAGGGCACTGCTCCCCTTGTTCTCGCTCGCACATGTGGGCAGCAGTACGTGGGCTTATGGCGGTGGCCAGGGGGCGGGCCATGACGTCAGAGCAGGCCCCCGGGTCTGGGCGTCCTGCCCTGCCTGACCACGAGGCTGAACAACATGACTGTCCGGTCCCAAGGCCGAGCGGACTGTCGACAGCCACCAGACCTCACCGAGCAATGGTGAGCGGTAGACACCGCCGTCCTGCGTGTAGGCGCGCGCGCTTGGAAGGACAGAGTGTGTGCTGTGTGGACTGTGGGGGGCGGGGGGGGCATGTTGGCACACCTGCTCGCTCCAGACTTGGTTGGGGTTGGGGTTGTGTGTAGCTAGTGCTGAGGACCCTGGCGTTGGGGCGGGGGAGCCAAAACTCAGACCGCCAGGGGACTATGGGTAGCATACAGGCTCCCGCCGCAAAGCAGATGTCGTGCTGCCACCCTGCTTCACCCCTAAGAGCCATGGGCTGGCATGCAGGAGGGGCAAGCTGGCCGAGGGCACTCAGTGACTGGCCCCTGAGGGGTCATCAAGGCTTTGCCAGAGTGATGGCTGGAGGTCCTGGGGACGTGCTCAGCACTGCCCTGCCCCTGGGACACCTACACTGCAGGCCCGTAGCACTGAGGCTTCCTCGGGAGGTGGGGATTCGAATGAGGGAGGCAGGAGAACCAGATGAAGATGGGCGTGGCGATGGGGATAGGGCTGGGACAGGGATGGGGTATGGGGGATGGAAACTGACAGGGAATGAGGATGGGGTGCCGATAAGAGGACTGTAGGACCTCTGGTGCAGTGGCATTGTCATGGAGGTTGTTGGTGCCGATCAGAAGGACAGTCACAGCGGGACTCAATGCATCCACTTCCCCATCCTGAAGTCGCCATGCCAAATGCTGCGTGCGGTCTGAAGGTATCCCAAAGGCTGCAGCTTCTGCGGCAAAAGTGAACATAACCGGAGTCTGGTTGCACCCAACCCAGCCCTGCAACAGCATCAACG
The DNA here is from genome assembly GCA_964036045.1 of Eutreptiella sp. 'Long Island Sound 2002'. Taxonomy (NCBI): domain Eukaryota; phylum Euglenozoa; class Euglenophyceae; order Eutreptiales; family Eutreptiaceae; genus Eutreptiella; species Eutreptiella sp. 'Long Island Sound 2002'. The sequence continues at coordinate 174,097,470 of OZ038379.1, forward strand.
TCGGGCTGACTGTCGCCCTCACCACAGCATGAGGCGATCCAAACGGGATCCATGTGGAGTAACGGCTCAGGATAGCTCTGGGGCACATGGTGGGGGTTTGTTGCAAAGTTACCGGCAGAAAATATTGCGCCGCATATGGGGAGACTGCGGAATGGGGACAGCCGATCTCCGGGCAAAGCAAAGTGTTGTGCAGAAGGCACACGTGACTGAAAGCAGGAGATTCAGTGTGACCGCAGCCTCCGGAAGGCTGACTCCTGTTGGACGCCCCCCTGGGGGTGCAACAGTGGGACCGCGGGTGCAGGAGCCATGGGCTTCAAGCTCCCGAATGGGGTTACCAGGAACCAACATCAGTTGCTTTTCTTTTCCTTCGTCTGCGGGGAACGGCAGGCAAGGGATGGGAGGTCTGGCACGCACCCCGTACTGATACCCAGCTCTTCTGGAACTCGGCAGAACCGCGCAGGACTGATTACACCTTTGGTCCTGCCCCTCGGAATGCAGCAGGCACAGGCACACCAATGCCCGGAAACTCCTCCTTCAACAAGCTGCCAACTGCCCCCAGGAACGGGGCTGCCCTACCCCACAACTCCCCTCTCCAAAGTTCGGTGATGGAGTCGCCCAGGAACAACAGACGGATGGTCCCTAGGGCGGAGATGGGTGTGCACGCAGTGAAGGCGGGTGAGGGGCAATGAGGGTTATTGAGGGGCAACACATTGCATTGCATTGCATGGCCCTCTGGCATCGCATGAAGTCTGTTGAGGGGCGGTGAACGTTGTTGACCTGCGATGTTGTGCAGTGCAGTGCGTTGGTGTTGTGTAGTAGTGTCAGGGTTGTGGGGGGAAATGAGGGTTGTTGAGGGGGAAAGGGGGTATTGAGGGGCGACACATTGCGGTGCACTGCACTGCACTGCACATCATTCGGTTGGATCGGGTTGGGTTGGGGTACACTGCATGAGGGCTCGAGGGTAAAGGAGGGTTGTTGAGGGGCAGCACGTTGCATTGCCCTGCGCGGCCATTACCAGGTGTTGAATTGTGTTGTGTCCGCTGCGCAAAGGGGGGGGAGCGACGTTTTGCAGTGCATTGCGTTGCACTGCACTGCGTTGTGCTTTATTGCGCACGGGTTGTCGGCAATCGGGCCCGAGCATTATTTCAAACGTAGGCCGCATGAACCACATTTCCCTTGCGAACCCCCCAGCTCAGTGGGTCTACCCCCTGCTGCACTATCCTTGGGCATGGAGGGCCTTCCCGGGGGCGGGCCACAAGCAGGTCACAAAGCGCTCCACACATGCACGTCCCGGGGGCCGGGGGGGGGGGGGGGTCAACCGCCGGCTTTGAGGAGGGAGAGGGGAGGGCCAGAGTGGGGGGGGCATGATGCCTCCGAGCCACCAAACTGTTTGCGGTCCACATTGTTGTGGAGGCGGGGCACTATTCTGCCTTCCTTTTGCTCCAGAAATGCCATTGAGTGGTGTGGACAGTGATTTACAAAGCAGACCAATACCTCTTTGTACACCGTCAAAGGTTTGGCTTGTGTGTTGTTGACAGTAAACTTGGTGTACACGAGGGATGTACCCTGGTACCCGCGTTCTGAAAGGCAATGGCGCAGACCACCCCAGCTGTCATACATCACGCCCATGTGCAAAATGTGTCCTCGGGCGTCTTTGATGCCAAAAGCCACTGCTGGCCCAAGCGCTTGACACAGCCGGTATCCCTCGGGGCCTCAAATGGTCAGGTTGCAGTGTCCGCACTAGGCTCTGGCCGCGCCTGCCCCACGGCTGTCATCGCCTTCTGTCCATCTGCCATTGTATGGCACGTCCACAGTGCGATTGGTGATCTCAGGTTCAGCTCTCGACCCCGTTTCCGCTAGCGGTACCGGCGCTCCGGGCTCTACTGGGTCATGCGTGCATCCTGGTCAGGGGTCACTCCCTCCTCGTGTTGCTTTTGCAGCCGGCCCGATTCGACCACACCAAGTTGGGCTGGGTATCCCTCGGGGCTTGGATTACCTGAGCCCACGGCCCCGTGGTTTCCCTGCGGGCGTGCCAAAAGGGTGAGGACTGCGGCGTCGATGAGCAACGGACCATTGCCCAGACTTTAAACAACTGAGGCTGGTCATCGGGCCCACGGCCTGTCCTAGCGAGTGGATACGTCGGCATGAATCGCGCAGACCTCAGAACTAGAACAGACCTCGGCGCTCATGTGCCTCCTTGACAAAGCGGCGGTGTTGCTGCATCCACAAAGCTGCAGTTCTGTCAGAGCCTTTGGCCCTCGGGACTGCGATCTCTGCGCGGCTTGCCGCAGCGCAGTACGCCTGCCGCGCGCAGAGCACAGGCTGCAAGCACCACACCAGGGGGCCGGCATCACAGACATGCCCCCCGTCCAACGTCTGGTCGTGCTTGGCCGGAAGTTGCGACAATATGAGAGCCATGACCCCCAAGGCCAGCAGAGGCACCCATGCCCGGCTGGGGAGTGGACCCATGCATCGGTGATACCACTATGGCAGCGCGTGCATGTGGCGTTGGGGCACTGCAGTCATGAGTATCCCTCCTCAGCACGTTTGCACCGGACGCTGCACAGCTGTTTCCAAAACGTTTGCCGCTGTGCAGCCCGCACAAGGGTTTCGGACGCTGCCTCCTGCCAAGAGCGTGCCTGCTCGGAGCCAGCTGAGTGGGGGGAGGGAGGCAGCCATAAAAATTGGGTCTGCTTCCGGATGTGCAGGCTGGTTTGGGCTGTCAGCAGGAAATTGTTTACATTGCTGGTGCCAAGCCACTGGGGAAAGGTAGCTTTAGCAGGTGAGACTGGGACACGTGTGACTCTGCTCACAAGCGGTGCTTCTGCCCCTTAGCATCCCTCCCATGCCGGCGCCGGCATGCATACATGCATGAGGGAACGTTTACCAGGCATCCAAATCAATGTCCCGGCCATCTATCCCAATGCTTTACCACCGTCATGCCGAGCTTGGGGTGGCCTTTTCACAATTGCAAAAGCACATGTCATTCATGCATGATTCAAAGCAGTGGTGGCGAGGGAGTGTAATGACAATATTAACCTCTCTTGGAATCATTGCTTGCTCCGTTGGGCACCGAAATAAGTGCCCAAATCCCATTGCACTAGGCTGGATCAGAAAATCCAGTACAGACACATGCCCCCAAACGGTTGGAGGTGGGACGGTGTCTTGGAAACTTTTGAAAATGTTTGGCAACTTCTTGGAAACGTCCTGAAAGGTTTGGAGACGTTTGGAAACTTCGGGAAACGTTTGGAAACTTCTAGGAAACTTCTGGAAACGTTTGGAAACTTCTAGGAAACTTCTGGAAACGTTTGGAAATTTCTAGGAAACTTCTGGAAACATTTGGAAACTTCTTGGAAACTTTTGAAAACGTTTGGAAACTTCTTGGAAACGTCCTGAAAGGTTTGGAGACGTTTGGAAACTTCGGGAAACGTTTGGAAACTTCTAGGAAACTTCGGGAAACGTTTGGAAACTTCTAGGAAACTTCTGGAAACGTTTGGAAATTTCTAGGAAACTTCTGGAAACATTTGGAAACTTCTTGGAAACTTTTGAAAACGTTTGGAAACTTCTGGAAACGTTTGGAAATGTCCTGGAAACTTTTGGAAACGTTTGGAAACTTCTTGGAAACTTCTGGAAACGTTTGGAAATGTCCTGGAAACGTTTGGAAACGTTTGGAAACTTCTTGGAAACTTCTGGAAACGTTTGGAAACGTCCTGGAAACTTCTAGAAATGTTTGGAAACTTCTTGGAAACTTCTCGAAACGTTTGGAAACATCTTAAAAACTTTTGGAAACGTTTGGAAACTTCTAGGAAACTTTTGGAAACTTCAAGGAAAATTCCGGAAATGGTTGGAAACGTTTGGAAACTTCTGGAAACGTTTGGAAACTTCTTGGAAACCTCCTGAAAGGTTTGGAGACGTTTGGAAACTTCTGGAAACGTTTGGAAACTTCTAGGAAACTTCTGGAAACGTTTGGAAACTTCTTGGAAACTTTTGAAAACGTTTGGAAACTTCTTGGAAACTTCTGGAAACGTTTGGAAACTTCTTGGAAACTTTTGGAAACGTTTGGAAACTTCTTGGGAACTTCTGGAAGCGTTTCGAAATGTCCTGGAAACTTTTGGAAATGTTTGGAAACTTCTTGGAAACTTCTAGAAACGTTTGGAAACGTCGTGGAAACTTCTGGAAATGTTTGGAAACTTCTTGGAAACTTCTGGAAACGTTTGGAAACTTCTTAGAAACTTTTGGAAATGTTTGGAAACATCTTGGAAACTTTTGGAAATGTTTGGAAACTTCTTGGAAACCTTTGGAAACGTTTGGAAACTTCTTGGAAACTTTTGGAAACGTTTGGAAACTTCTTGGAAACTTCTAGAAACGTTTGGAAACTTCTAGGAAACTTCTGGAAACGTTTGGAAACTTCTTGGAAACCTTTGGAAACGTTTGAAAACTTCTTGGAAACTTTTGGAAACGTTTGGAAACTTCTTGGAAACTTCTAGAAACGTTTGGAAACTTCTTGGAAACTTTTGGAAACGTTTGGAAACTTCTTGGAAACTTCTGGAAACGTTTGGAAACTTCTTGGAAACTTTTGGAAACGTTTGGAAACTTCTTGGAAACTTTTGGAAACGTTTGGAAACTTCTTGGAAACTTTTGAAAACGTTTGGAAACTTTTGGAAACGTTTGGAAACTTCTTGGAAACTTCTTGGAAACTTCTAGAAACGTTTGGAAACGTCCTGGAAACTTCTGGAAATGTTTGGAAACTTCTTGGAAACTTCTGGAAATGTTTGGAAACTTCTTGGAAACTTCTGGAAATGTTTGGAAACTTCTTGGAAACTTCTGGAAACGTTTGGAAACTTCTTAGAAACCTTTGGAAACGTTTGGAAACATCTTGGAAACTTTTGGAAACGTTGGGAAACTTCTTGGAAACCTTTGGAAACGTTTGGAAACTTCTTGGAAACTTTTGGAAACGTTTGGAAACTTCTTGGAAACCTTTGGAAACGTTTGGAAACATCTTGGAAACTTTTGGAAACGTTTGGAAACTTCTTGGAAACTTCTGGAAACGTTTGGAAACTTCTTGGAAACCTTTGGAAACGTTTGGAAACTTCTTGGAAACCTTTGGAAACGTTTGGAAACTTCTTGGAAACTTTTGGAAATGTTTGGAAACTTCTTGGAAACTTCTGGAAACGTTTGGAAACTTCTTGGAAACTTCTGGAAGCGTTTGGAAACTTCTTGGAAACTTCTGGAAACGTTTGGAAACTTCTTGGAAACTTTTGGAAACGTTTGGAAACTTCTTGGAAACCTTTGGAAACGTTTGGAAACTTCTTGGAAACTTTTGGAAACGTTTGGAAACTTCTTGGAAACCTTTGGAAACGTTTGGAAACTTTTGGAAACTTTTGGAAACGTTTGGAAACTTCTTGGAAACCTTTGGAAACGTTTGGAAACTTCTTGGAAACTTCTGGAAGCGTTTGGAAACTTCTTGGAAACTTCTGGAAACGTTTGGAAACTTCTTGGAAACTTTTGGAAACGTTTGGAAACTTCTTGGAAACCTTTGGAAACGTTTGGAAACATCTTGGAAACTTTTGGAAACGTTTGGAAACTTCTTGGAAACCTTTGGAAACGTTTGGAAACTTCTTGGAAACTTTTGGAAACGTTTGGAAACTTCTTGGAAACTTCTGGAAACGTTTGGAAACTTCTTGGAAACTTCTGGAAGCGTTTGGAAACTTCTTGGAAACTTCTGGAAACGTTTGGAAACTTCTTGGAAACTTTTGGAAACGTTTGGAAACTTCTTGGAAACCTTTGGAAACGTTTGGAAACTTCTTGGAAACTTTTGGAAACGTTTGGAAACTTCTTGGAAACCTTTGGAAACGTTTGGAAACTTTTGGAAACTTTTGGAAACTTCTTGGAAACTTTTGGAAACTTCTTGGAAACTTTTGGAAACGTTTGGAAACATCTTAGAAACGTTTGGAAACGTTTGGAAACTTCTTGGAAACTTCTGGAAACGTTTGAAACCTTCTTGGAAACTGATGTAAGCGTTTGGAACCCCTAAGTAGGTCTGTAAATACCTGTAGCTGTCCATCGGTGAACTTCGGCTCACCATGAACGCATGTCATGCCCGTGGTCAGGCCGCTTCGGTGCATTGCTCCTGGCGGGGGAGCGCCATGCCTCCAAAAAAAACCCATGAATATGGATTTGCACAAATCATTTAGGGAAATAGCGTTAGGGTTGCCAACTCATCACCCCAGAGCATTGCGAGGGGCTACCGATAATATGGCCTCCGAAGCCCGTGGGCGGCAGCTTCAAGGAGGGTTGGCTGGCGCCACAATTGAGGGCTGCGAGCGTCCCTCACCTGAAAGGGCAAAGTCCGACCCAGCAGTTGCTACGCACGACTAGCCCCAGGCATGGAGAACACCACAACTATCACAGTCTCCACACAACCCAACGTCACCGACCTTGCCACACTACCAGCCCCCTCACCACACTACCAAATCTACAAAGTAACATCCAAGAAACAGTGCTACCTGCACTGCAACGAAAGAAACTGCCCCATATGCGAGAAAGAGCAGAAGGGGCGCTGAGTGTGCACATATCGATTTAATAACCCCCCCCCCCCCCTCGCGGAGTCATGGAGGGAACGTTAGCGCGCCGGGCACGCACCACGCCCGGCAAAGTTTCAATGGCCAAACCACTGCAAAGAAACGCACCATCGGCCTGAAGTGGTGCTGTGTACCTGCTGATGCAATATTCAAACCCATAAAATGTCGCCCTGGGGCCCCAGGAGAGCCTGAGGCCCCTTCTGGGCTGGCCCGGCACGACATGCGTGCGGTTCAATATGCCAAAGTGCTTCCCTTTCAACGGTGCCCACCCTCCCCTGGACCCTGCCCCACTCACCGACCCGCTCACAGACACCTCTGCACTCGCCCATGTGCCCACCCGCCTGCCCCCGGACCTGACCGGCCCACCAGCACACCTGCCCACATGCCCGTCCTCTCGCAGGCGCTGCACAAAAAAGCCCCACCCCTCGGGAGCCGTACCAATAAACCCCGTCATCAGACGCATCCAGCAGTGAAGGGGTTGCCGGTCAAAAAGAAAGTAGACAGTTGGGGCTCAGAGCAGGGATATTAGAAACGGGGGGAGGGGGGGTCTGAAGGGGTGGGGGGGGAGGGAGAATCTGGCTGGGACACCCCTCCTCCTTCGGTCCCCCTATGGTCCCTGCCGAAGGCGGGACGCAAAGTTTTAAACTTAAATCCTCTTGGCGCCGAAAGCGCCGGGGGAAATTTTTGGCTATCAGCCTCAAACATTGGAAGGGGAGGAGGGGGGGGGGTCTGGAGGGGGAGGAGGGGGGGGCTGGAACCCCCCCTCCTCCTACGGTGTACGGCTAATACATCCCTGGCCTAGAGGTGACGTTTGCCCGGCGTGCCCCCTTCCAAATAAACGTCCTGGCCACCCATCCCCCATGCTTTGCCACCAGAGTTAACCCAATGCATGAGCCCAGAAAGCCTGTGCACGCCTCACACAGCCAAAGCAGCAGCGCTGAAATGCAAAAGCTTTCAGTCATACATACATACGTCATCATACATAAACCTGCCCTAGGGCTGTGTTTGAGAATGTGCTCGGGCAACAATACGGGGTTGTGTCCTGGAAAGATGAGCCGACTGACAGACGAGACGGATGGGTCCTTTCCTCATGCTGCAGCACTGCCCCGGCAGTCCACGCAGTCCATTCAGTCCACACAGCCCACACAATGTTCTCCCGGCCTCATCGCAGCTCTTCCACAGAACCCCCGCCTTCTTGAGTGTGGTACTCCCCACTCAGTCCTCGACTGCACTCAGTCCCGCACGGCCCTGCACAGGTCAGCCGATGCCAGCGTCCCCAGTTGGACAAGGAGGGCGTGTCTGCCGTGGGCACAGGCGACAGCAGCAGTGATCCTTCGTGTCAGTGTTTGGGGGCCGGTCTGGCATTTGCACACCTCAGATTCGAGAATGTGGGGTGAGGGAAGGCGCCTTTTGGGGCCCGTTGGCGCGTCACTTTGCACGTCGCACCAGGATGCCCGTCGCCCGCGCGCAGGGCCCGGGCGGGGCAGACAGCGCCCGGACGGGGCCGTTGCGACCCGCGCGGCACGCCGCACCTTATCAGCACAGCCGCTTGCCAAAGTCCTCGGGATGGGCGGCAGTCATCACCGCATTCTGCCCAAACCTCTTGCCCTTCTTCGTGACGTAGCGGAAGGCGTCGTGCAGCGTCACGTCGTAGTCCGTCTTCTTCAGGATATCGCAGAGGGACGACGTCAGGACACCGGACGGCACGGGGCCGGCGCCCTGCCCCTTCCCGTCGAGCAGGGCCAAGCCCAGAGCGGCGATGCCTTCGACGTTGATGGACGTCTGGCCGTCCTGCGACGCGGCGAACTGGATGACGCGGGGAAGGGTCGGGGGGACTTCGGTGCCCTCGGTCCAGCAGCGCGTGGCGTCCCCCGTGGCCGCGTCGTACCGGTACGGCAGATCCGTGTTGGTGCCGCTGTGGCAGCAGTCCATGACCGACAGCAGCCGGGCGGAGGAGGGCAGTTGCGAGATCAGTGACATGTAGAGCTCGTTGTCCCGGATGTACTCGCCCCCCAGCGCAACCAGCGCCTCGTCGAAGCCGTCCGTTTCGTCCTTCACGAACCGGCCCCCGAACGCCTTTGGCTTCCGGGCGCCGTGTCCGCTGTAGAAGAAGATGAGCTCGCAGGCCTCCCCCGCCCGCTCGCACTCCTTGGCCACGGCCACCAGCGCCGCAAGGCGGTCCATGATGTTGGCCTTGGTGGGGGCCGCATACATGTCCCCCGCACCGTCCGTCAGGACAAAAAAGTTATTTTGCTCATCAAAATTGAAATGGTCCGTCAGAATTTGACTTATTTTCAAGGCGTCCTTGTAAGTTCCTGCAAGTTTGTCCTCCCCGTCATACTCTATGGCCACCAGCAGCGCCGCCTTGACGCACACATCGGACGCTGTCAGAAACCCCTGCGTAGTCGCGTCCTCTCTCTTTTGCGCCCGCCGCTGCAGTTGCAGACTGCGGATGATGTGAGGGAGCGCGTCCTCAGGCATCGTCTTCACCAATTCGCCTAAGCTTTCGTTGATGAACTGCGGAACCTTTTGCTCACGCAGGTACTGCACCTGGCGCTTAGGGTCCTGTGTGGTCCCATCCATCGGTGCACCCCTCGTGTCCAAACAACGCTAAAAGTCCGAAGTTTGAGGGAAACAATGCCTGCTGTTTTTGGACAGGGGCGTCGTCTGCGCGCGCCGCCAGAAGACACAAGCACTGCGAGCACAGCAAAGCAGGATTGAGGTCCAGGCAGCCATGTCTGTGCCGACGCATCGAAATCGGTTGCTCGGGCAGGCCTTGAAGGTTCACGTTCCGGTGATAGGGCCCCACAGATGGGGTACTCTTATTGCTGAAAATCTGTCAAAACAATAGATCAGCATGCAAATACTTTTATTGTGGCTCAGATGAGCTGGCGTAGCCTGCTCACTTTACAGTACTTGAGATAACCTCTCGGAATCAAGGTTCAGGTTATCCGTATGCGCTGTCTGGGAGTCACAGAGAGTACCGGAGGAATGGTTGCTCTCCCGCGTTACTCTGATTTACAAAAAAAGCCCCACACAGCCAGCCCTAAATTACCGTCAGAATTAAAATCCTGGCTCCTGTTCTAAAATACTTAGGACACCATCCAGCACACCCCATATTTTTGGGTCGAGCCCAAACAGAACTGATGTCACAGGTCACGTTAGATCTGTCCCATTACCAGCACCTCCTTCCAGATGCCTTTGAACGTGCACAATTATTTTCTCTGGTCCTTTTCCCTAAACGGTGCTACAGGTCTCTGTTCATTCCCCATGACCGCATGTCCTATGAAATCGACCAAAAGGCACCCATCTTCGCCACTGCTGCCAAAGGCATTGAACCACGACATAATGTCACACACATCACGGACTATGTGAACAAAGGCAGACTAGGGCAGCAACAAATCTAATGGACCTATCGCTCACGATACATCTCTCTGCTTCAGTGTGCTCTCCTCTCACCCCACTCTCCCCTGCGCGATTTGGCTTCCTTCCCAGTGTCCCAATCTATGGCACCCATCAGGGTTCAGGTGGCATTTTTGAAGCAGTTGGGAGCGTGCGCTCCTATTGCAGTGTAGCAGAGGGTGGTTCCCCAAGGGGGACCAGAACTGCTTGATGAAGAATCCTCTGATGACGGACGACTCTTGCAAACCCAAACTCCCAATGTAGCCCGACTTGAATACTCACTCAGGTACATGACCCATAGATTACTGCCGCACGTACAAGATGAGGGTACCATTCCGCCTGGATTCTCTCCGATTACTGTTGCCAGTCATCACTGCAACACCAATGGAAAACCAAAAGAGGGGACAGCCTAGTACAGTGATGGTAGCAAGCCCAAGGTTCCCCCATTCGAAGGATAGGTGGACAGAGCTGGTGTTGTGATGTCTTGCATTATCATTGCCCATGTAACAGGCCCACAGGCCTCATACAGAGGTGAATTGCAGGGTGTAGCTCACTAAGCCACACAACACACTAAGGGGGTGCTTTCGCACAGCGCGCGCACGGCGCCAATTATTACAATGTTTATGCCGGCAACACCCCTGAAAAACACCCACCTGTAGGGGAAGTTCTTGCACTGCGTGGGCACTGCGTGCATACTGCGCACACAGAGGCTGGGATACTCACCCAAGTAATACGGTTGGTGGTGACCGTATCATTTCCTCGGAATCCATTTCAGAAAAATGAACAATCCAAAAATATTTGACTATTTATGGAAGCACTTTTCCTTTATAGGAAAGCAAGGGCACAGGATCAATGTTTTACCACCAAAAGGTAGCTAGGGTGCGAGTATTTGCCGACATCCAACACTTCGCACTGCGTGCGCACTGCGTGCATGGCATTCCCATAGACGCGTGCATGATCAATTCCAAAACTGTGTAGTTCAAACGTCTCGTGTTCTCAACATCACATCTGTCCAAAAACATGCATTGCAACCAATATATTTGGGGTCCATGTGTTAAACAACACCCGAAAATACATTAAAGGCTATTCGGGAACCTCAATCTCACAAGTATGTTAACGCATGCAACCTGAACACAAGTAAAGGTCACACTTGGAGCATTCGGAGGTGGGCCGGCACTGCCCTAAGTTGCTGATCTCCATGCACTGGTATGTTTTGTGGTTACAGTAGCCCCCCCCCCCCCCAAAGAAAACAGTGATCTCGTCCCATCACATAACACAAAAGCTGTCACCCACATCCCACGACAGCATCAAGAAGAACCAACTCAGAAATGGTGTTGTCCTTTGCTCAGAGTGAGCATGATGGAGCCAGGCTGCTGGCTCAGCGCCATGGCAGCTGGTGCCACTTTGTCGGCGCCGAAATAGTACGGAACTGGGGCAAGAGTGCATGCGTGCGAGCAGAATGCGCTGCTGACTGGCAGCAGGAAAACAGAACATCAACTAAGACAGAGAACGGGGTTGCCTGGGATCATCCCCTCGGTGGTGTCCTGGCCCACCCCTCCCCACACAATCGTCCTGATCCTGTCACACTGCCTCAAAACTTCAGTTATTTGCATAACTTCAGTTGCCGCATACTCCACCTGGTATGTCCTCATGCGACCCTTGCTGCCGTGTTGCTCTTTCTTGTCTGCGTTGTTTTTGTAATTTTGCCTACTTCTTTCAATGATGAGTTCTCCCCTACCTTGGCCGTGCTCTGCCTGTTGTTGCGGCACTGTGGGTTCTCTGTGGCTTGGCGCCGTGGATTGCGTTGGCAACCTCTCTATGTGCACATGCACATGTGTGACGTGGACATGTTTCCTTGGTATTTTCCGTCTGCGCTCGGGGGTTTCTGACCTCCTTCGTCTCATTTATCTTTGGTGTGTATCTACCCTGTGGTGCCCTCTTGTCAGGGGCGTCGGTGATCCGGATGGACTTCTCAGATCCGTTGTCGTCGTAGCCGACGATCCCGCACTAGACATGTGCCACCGACTCTCCTCACTGCCGTGGTTGCGTCTAGGCATTTTTGTCTTTGGGCCTTGAACGCGATCACGGTAACACTAATTCGAGAACATAAAATAGCGGGATGTACTCACTCCCCACATATCCCCTAAACTCCAGGGTAGGGTTGATTGCCCGGTATTGATCCCACCCCTGTATGATCCCACCGGTTTCGTGGATTTGTAGTTCGACGAATGTGCCGACCAATGCGTATCGGATCCGCTGGAGTTGAGGTCAGGCTTGCTCGTTGCTGCCCGTAGTACTGCTCGTCCAAGTGGTCAGCGAGCAGGGACCAAATAGTGGCGGGAGACGCAAGCCGCCTGTACCGTTAGTGATCCCGGGTACCTGTGAACTGCTGACGTCAATACTTGTCAATGGAGAAGGGTGCACGTCTGGGCTGTCGATTGGAGACGCCCGGGCACGCTGCACGGACGGTGATGTTTCTAATGTACCCACAGACAAATAAGTAAGTGTTCTTGGTACCGCTAGGCTCTCTCCAAGAGGAATGCGCGGCACAAGAACACCGGAATACTCCGAGCCATCGGGGCTCGACGTGGCCGGGGTGTCAAACTGTGACGGAGCAGGCACTGTCCAAGGATTGCAGCCCAAATCTGGGGGTCACCCGCTTGGTGCGCGGCATCGTAGAAAGACGGCGCTGGCTCTGTCTGCGTGCTAACAGACTCCCGCTGCGGCGGAGTGGAAGCAAAAGAGTTGGGGCGATGCCCTTGGTTGTACCCGGGCCTTACGGTCTGAGAGGGCTCAGTAGCACCTGCCCAGGATTCCATGCAGCTGATTTGCTGAGGACATCGAAAAAAAATAGACTCATGATCGATGGATTAAATGTCCCCACGGCCAGCTGCCGGTGGTGCTAGCTCTTGGTGGGCAGTACCAGCTCAAAGCTGGCAATTACTCATGAGTACTTGTTAGCTGCCAGTAGCTGCTGTCTCATAAGTAGCAACTGCTGTCAGTCAAATGCCAATTGCTATTGGGTCATTGCCAACTGCTGTTGGTGGCTGGTTAATGATGGTGTGGTGCTTTTTGTATGCTTTATTCTTTTGTGAAATGCAATACAACACTTTTGTTTACCCACTGAAGCAATGCAGCGAGGCTTTTTGAAGTCTCTTTTGATGTCTAATTTTCTCAGGAGGCTTCCAATAGCCCAAACAATAGCCACTAAACACACATGAAGCCCTCGTGCAACCAGGCACAAAACCTGAAGCTAGCTAGCCCTAACAAGGACTTTGAACACTGCACTCTGCGCCACCACGCACAACTGTGCAAATTGCTCCTTCTGCACTGAGTGCCGCTGCCATTGGTTGGCGTTACGATCCTAGCGGACCCAGTGACCGATGTATGCGATCCAATCTTGGGAGGTGGAAATGGGGGATGGATGCACCATACCCAGCCAAGGTGCACTCCTCCCTCCGATTCCCGATTCTATACGGCTTCTACAGCGTGGCCAAACGGCTTTGTAGGCAGTGCCCACGTCCAATGACCCCAGCCTGGAACACGTCAGCGACACCCGGAAACGTGATCCCTGGGCAGGCAACCAATGCTCAATCCTTACTGCCGTTGTGAACCAGTTGCCGAAATACCACAAGACTTCTCAACCGCCTGTCCACATGCGGATAGTCCTGACCACACGGCAGACCCCTGTGATTGTACTGCAATTTGACGGTCGGCACACGGTCCGACTCTTGCAACGGAAGTTCTGTTATGTGCTCGTTCTTTCTCGCAATTTTTGCCACAAAATGAGATTTCCAAAAAAAAAAAATCGCAAAAATTTCTGATTCTTTCGGGTGTGTTGCCTGTTTTGGGGGGCTCCCGTAAGATTGTTGCATGTTAAAATTGGTTTGGGCCACCAATTAGGGTTCCGCAACGCTTGAGGATTTGTACAGTATGTGTATATCCTACCAGCTCTTGCTTGGGTTCATCCCCAACCATTTTACACCACCAGTTTACATACAGAGGGCATTCAAGGCATGTGGCAAAGAGGACCCCGACAGGAATCACACATTGCATGCCGCATGCCATCGCGACACCACCTCAAAGCATCAAACGGGACGTTCTTAGTGTACCTTCCTCTATCTGTTGCAACAAGGTCAGATGGCTCAGCTGTCATAGCACATGATGCCTGACCAGCAGGGACCATGGTTGAACCCCGGATGGGAGCATCAGTGATCGCCTGATGCTGTCCTGGGCACTGTTCTGGGCACTGCCACCCGAGACCCTGCCAGTGGAAGGTACTAATCAATTTTTGCTATTGCCTAGAGATCGCCCAGGGAATTTACCTTGATCCGTCTGCACAGCAAGTTTCTCGCCCTTGTCTACTGCGGTGGTGTGCCTCTCTGCGGCCGGTGCACCAAACCACCAGAGAGTAAGTTTCAACGCCAGGGGTGCTGGTGTAGGGGTATTTTTTCGGTTGCTCTCACAATCCACAGGCTCTTCAGTACTGTGCTCAAGGAACCTGTTGTATTTGTTGCCGAGGAGGGTCGTTAAGGCCGGCCCCATGGGCTGTGGTGGCCAGCCATTAGTCCAGTGGTTCTTGCACATCAGCTTGTGTCCCCTTCTTGGTTGGGGAGCTCCAATATCGAATGTACAACTGTAAATACAGGTGCATCAGAAATTCCGGGCAGAAACACAGTGGGGATAACATAGGGGGGGGGGGGTTGGCTCATGGGGGAGGGGACCAAATGGGCAGCAGAAAGAAATCAATTTTTGGCGTTTTCTTTGCGATTTTGCGAAACTTTGATGTTTATTCCGGAGGGTTGCTGTTATTTCTTGGTGCGTGCTGTTGATTCCTGGCGGTTGCTGTTAATGCATGAAGGGCAAAGGCAGGGCAGGGCAGGGAGCCTGGAATCGTTGAACGTTTGACCAACACAGAGGTGCATTGCAACGTACAGAGTATCAGGGACCAGCTTTATACCGTGCAGCACCTTAACTCCATGGAATAAATAAGCAAAAAACACACAGTGAGAACAGCACTTACAAAATGGTCAGTCGGCCCCTGGGTAGAGAAAAGCGGACAACATTTTGGCCCTCCTCTGTTTGGTACTGTACATCATACTTTCCATGACCCTGATGAAAGTCAGACATGGCTGCTCTATACCCTCAGCAGAGTACCGGGCCACAACAGTTTCATGAGGAATAACTGGAAAATATGCACACACACTGAACATGGTGTCTTCAAAAAAGGCAGTGGCAATGGCCTCAACCACTATGCCCATTTTTTGGTGGTGGGGGGGGGGGGGGGCTTCGGTAAGTTGGCAAAGCCCTCTTACCTTGTGGCACTCAAGCAGATCTCGGGATCAAGTATCAGAGCTGTCCAAATGTCATGGCTGTCCCACAGAATGTGGTAGCGGACCATACTAGTGAGGATGGGCTAAGCCTGACAACAGAGAGCACAGCAGAAAGTGCCACGCCTGCAGGCATCCCAGTGTGCTGTTGAAGCACAGAAAGCACTGGAGGCTGAGTAAACAGCGGTGTGCGATGCACAAACGGCATCCAACTCAGGGCATGGTCTGCAGCCACCGCAGGTTTAGCGATGGCCTGCACCACTATGCCCATGCCTTCCCTCCAGGCGAGCCAATCTCTCAGGTCTGTGCCATTCCGTGTCGACTCGTTGCTGCGAGTTGCGCGCGCTCTGTCTGCGGTTGCCTCCTGTTCCGTCCCCCCTGCTCCATCCTCCCTGCCCAATCTCAATCATCGGTCATGTGAACCAAGGCCCGAAGCTTAGCACGGGGGCATGGGGCTCGCTGCCGGTCCTGCTGCCCAAAGAACAATCGTGCAGTCATCACCCACTGACTCCTTTCAATCCTTTCCTGTAGAGCGAGGAGACATGACAAGACGTACAACACACAACAAGGGGGGGCTGGATTTCTATTTTGCGCACTTTTACAGAAATTTTCTGCTTGAAAAGCAAGATGCACCGAAAAAAAATTCTTTGTTTGCGCCTTTCTTTTTTTTTTCTTCGGACAAACACATCTGTTTCAAGGAATTGAAATACTTTTGCAGAACAAATTAAGCTTTGTGCGGCACACTCCAGGAAACCAGAAGACACAAAAATCTACGTTTTTTTTTGGACCAGACCATGCTGAGCTGGCGCAGCCTGCTCACTATATGGGGTTCGAGATAAGCTCTTGGAATCAAGGTTCAGAGCTGTCCAATGCCATGATGATCCCAGAATTGGCTGTGGTATTGGCCAAAACTGCCTGCGGTACCGGATCTGACACGTGGTGAGGATAAGCTGACTCGGAACCCGATGTTGCAGTGGGTAACTGCCACGCCAAAGAAACCAGACGACATGAAAACTTCTCCGGTACTCACAGTCCACACGGTATGGCCTCAGACCACCGACTTTGCAGGTTCTAAAGAGCACTGCCGTTTGCACAGCCACACCAGCGGCAGTTTGGCGGCCTGCACAGAGGCAGCTTGGATGGAGCCCACCACAATGTACCTGCGAGGGCAATCTGCAGGCACCGGCATCACAAAGTCCACCGTGCAATCCAGGTGGGCGTTGGAGGCCTTACTGTCCATTGCAGCGTGGCCTGGCGTGGCATACATCGACGCCCAAGGATTGTCTGCCTGCTCCAGCAGCTGCTCCACCTTTGGGTGCCCGGAGCCTTGGGGCAGGTTGACGCGGAATTTGCCGGTCACGGGGCAGGGATCGCCCCCGTTGGCCACCTCAACCACGACGCTGGCCATGGGGGGAACCAGCGAGCATGCGGTGAAAAAGGTGCCCACAAGCCCGGGCTTGCCCTCCATCGTGATCACCACCGGAGGGCGCAGGTCCCCGATGCTCGAAACAACGTCCGACTGCCCCTCGAGGCTGAACTTCTTGGGCTTGGGCGCGTGGTACGATCCCATGCAGTAGACCACGGGTGTCCACGGAAGACCCCCCTCCACATCGACCGGCTCAGGGGACGCATTGACCGGCGTTGCTGAGACTCTGACGGGCCTCTGGGATTTGGGGGTGGCAGACCGCGCCACAGCCCCTGAGGCATTGCCGATCCCGTTCAGCGTCTCCTCGACATACGCCGCCCTCGGCCCACCGGGAGGTCCCACGACGGCCGGCCCCAAGACCTTGGCCACCACCAGCACGTGATCCCCGCACTCCCGCACCTGCACCACCCGGCAGTGGTACGCCGCCTGCGCCAGCGCGTCGATGCTAAGCGAGTGGTACTCGGCGCTGTACGTCGTGGCCATGGACTTGAGAGCGAGGGAACTCTGGACGAACTTCCCGGCATACTCCCAGTCGCGCGCCGCGAGGAAGTGCACACACACCGTGCACGCCGTGGCGGCGGATGCCGAGGGGCCATTGCTCTCGGTTTGCGCGGCCATGGCGGTCCGCGGGGCTCCGGCGAGCGCGACGCGCGGCGAGGCCGGGCCATCCGCCGTCAGAAGGGTGTGCATGCGCGACGGCCTCAGGACGTTGAAGTAGATGCCGTCGCCCCGGCGGCCGGCGCCGTCGAACAGCGGCGCCACCGACGAATACGTGACGGCGTGCGCGCCGTGCAGCACGTCCTCCGGGCGGCCGTCGCCCACGGGCGGCAGCGCGGTCACAACGGCGACGGCGTGCGGCGCGACGCGCAGGCCCGCGCGCAGTTTGGTAGAGAACGAGTCCTTCGTGAGGGCGCGCGCGGGCGGCGGGGTGCCGTGCAGCAGCAGACCGCCCCCGACTTGCCGGGCATGCGCCGCATGAGCGGCGGCGGCGTCCCCCTCGCGGCAGTAGATATAGTAATTCGTGATATCGAGCCCCCGGGACTTGCACGTCTCGATCCATTCTTCGCAGTCCCGCAGCTGCGTGCCCCCGCCGGTGCCAAGGACGCAGAGCACAGTCGCCACCGCGTCGGCCAGCAGGCAGCTGCCGCACTGCACGCTGGCACTCGCCACGGCCTGGGGCGTCACTTTGAGCGGCCGCCGCTGCAGGGGGTCAAAGATGTGTGCGTGGCCGAGGGGGAGCGGCTGCATGTAGTCCCCGCTGGTCGCCATCGCGCACTCCGCCAGCTCAACCGCCTGCAACGTGTCCTCCGGGTCCACGGGGTCGGCGACCGCCGGCGGCCGGACGATCGCCGCCGCCCACTCGCGGTGCTCGGGGTGCCACCCACTGGCCCGCACGTCCCCGCCCCAGTCCACGTACACGTGCTGGCAGTTGTGCTCGTTCAGCAGCCGCACGAGGGCGTCCACGCACCACCCCTTCGCAATGCCGCACAGGTCCAGCTTCGCATCGTCGTGGTGCTTCGTGATGTAACCCCCGCTCACGGTGACCTTGTCCCAGCCCACCACCGGCTCCAGTGCAGCAAGGGCCTCGGGGTCTGGCTCGCGGCCCTGCTCCAGGGACATCTTCCAGAGCTGCATCAGAGGCCGTATGGTGGGGTCGAAGCGCCCGTCACTGAGGCGGTGGATGACGCCCACCCAATGCAAGACCTCTTCCATGGGACCTGACAAGGGGTAGTCCACTCCCTTTGGGAGCTCGTTGATGTTGCTGATCTCAGATGAATCGCTGAAGACGTTGAACACCGCGTCGCACTCACTGAACACCGCTTCGATCAGGTCTGAAAGCGATGCACGGTCCTCGTCCTTCGCAGGGACGAGTATCTTGTAGGGCACTGCGAATTTGACGCCCTCAAACGTCTGGAGGGGGATCTGCCCTGCAGTGGACCCTTTGCGGGATGTGGAGGGGGAGGGGCTAGTGGGGCTGGAAGCTCCAGAGACCATCGCCTGTGTGGGACTCACATTGCTGTCTCCCATCCTCGGCCTCAATGGGAATAGGCAGAGGTTGGATGACTCACCTCGGAGTGCCTTGCACTTTGCACGTTGCGGTTCACCAACAACTGAAAAAAAAAAATAGACACTCGGCCAGTGAGGATTACCGCAAGCATACGCAGCACTCCATATAGCACACAAACCGCTTAGCAACACTGAAGGTGTGCAGTTCCAGGGATGCACTGATCCGCACACCCCATGGGTGATTGTGCGCGTGTGCCTGATGCCCAAGACATCCAAATCCATGCTCAAAACTGCGAGGTCCACCGGCCCATCCGTATCCCCAACCAGAAGTGTCCACATGACCGTTGCCGTCTCGGAGGCCCTGGTGTGGGGAGAACAGGTCATGGGTAGAAAACGGGCCCAAGAAGATGCCCGGCTCCCGCCCGGCGCGCTAACGTTCCCCCACATTTGCCACCATTGGGAATTCCCAAAGTGGGTCGTCTGAGGGTACGACAACAAGTCAAATTTCCAACTGAGGTTTTCCAATCGGCTCGCGAACGTAGACTCATGCTACGATTGCACCCTGGCGTCCACGGCCATTGTGTTCTTGGAACCCAGAATAGCAGGTGACTATGGGCTTGTAACCCTAAGGACGTACCACGCCACACACAGCCCCATAAGGGGGTCCGACACTGCCGCGGACACCCAGTGTTCCATGCTGTCCCGTCTGGTCAACCTCCACTCGCAGGTGTTGGTTGAACAGTTGGCTGCCCACCCTTGCACTTGAAACACATCGCTTGCATCTTCCCTTCTGGCTTTGGCGATGCTCGAAACACTGCCGCCTAGTTTTGGGACGCCTTCTGAGGGGGAGTCCTTGCGTTGTGCGGGCACTGTGCACTACTTCTAGACAGCACCCCGCCCCCCAAAAAAAGGTTCCATCCAACCCCTTCAAAAAACCCTCAAAATCTGGCCAACCCCACAACCCGAGCTGTGCTGCATAGTTGCTCCTGCGGAACCAAAGAGGAGGAGGGCACCGGTATGCGGCAAAGGGTTGTAGGGCAACAGGGGAGGGGTGAGGACACTGCTCCTCCTCAAGTGAGGGGTGCAATAGCCAACCTTGCAAAGCCTGTCAACAGGCCAAGGTGGTAGGACAACGGCACTGGAAATGGTGAACTGGAAATAGTGAGCCTGCAGGAGGAATGATGAGGTGGTGCTACAGGCAGGAGGCCGACGTAGGGCCCCCATCTTGTGCCCTCTGCATCCAGAGCTATAGCAAGGAGGGGCCACAATGGTCATTTTTCGTGGTACACCGAGGCTTAGGGATGGCTGCCATCCTTTGTCCACACTTACTGGAAACATCCCCCGGTAAATGGCTCCCGAAAAGGCAGACTTATCTATCTATTGTGGCTATGGGCTAGTCTGTCTGCTTGGGGCTTGGTGCTTGGTCGGTCCAGATAGCCAAATGGTTGCACACAAACACACAAATAGCACACTGCGTGTGCATTACGCCCCCTAATAATGTATTTCGATGTGAGCAGCCAATCCTTCGATGCGAGTTGAGTCTTCGTCTAGTCCTCCACGTTGAGTGGCCGCTACTAGATGCCCTTGATAGTGCTGGGTAACACCGACATCCACTAGTACCTGAGGGCGGTGGCATGTATGGTTGTTGGAAAGGGGTGGTCCCTAATTTTGACTCTCTTACCTTTGTGGCTGTGGTGCCTGAATTGTATCCACCCTCGGACGACAAGGTCATGCACACCACGACAGGAGATAAAGGCGTCTAGGGAACACCCAGAGAATGCCAAGTGACCCAAATTTCCGGCATCGCAGGCATAAACCGTGAAGGCCATGCTTGTCAAGCAGCAGACGTATTGGTTGTGCACAAAGTTCCACTTTTGGTTTACAAAGTCATTTATCTTCTTTCACCATTAGGATTACATCTTTCCTCTTTTCCATCACAAAAACTTGGGCTTTTTTTTCTTGAAAAGAGCTGTGTGTGCGCTGTGCGCACGCTGTGCAGACTCACCCCCTTGGTGCAGGTGTGTGTGGCCAAGGTCAAGATTGAGTTTCTACTGCTCGGTGCTAGTACAAGTTGATGCAGCCCCGTTGTCGTCCTCATATACATCGCGCTTGGCGTGCACTGTTGCTTGCACAACAGCCTCTACGTCTAGGTTTTGGCACTACTCCATGGCAGGTGGTATGTGGGGCGGCATGTGGGGTGGCGCACTAGGTAGTATGCCTCTGCCTTGAGCAACAGGAGGGGCAGCACCATGACTGATTGTGAGTCAGCTTCTAACCGCAACTGGGAGCATGCCAGAAACTCGCAATGTTCATCATGTTGTCCAACACACCAATGGGGGAATGTTTGCCCGGCGCGCTACCTTTGTATTAAGTATCCTATCTCCAGCCCCAAGTTTATCCTCACCTAGAGAAGTCCCCCAAGTAGACCACACTAGACCGCAAACCTTCCCTGCAAGGCACCTTGCATAAGCCGAAATATGAGAATTCAACAACACAAAATGTCACTTCCACCACTTCCAACCACCACCCTTGCCATCGTCATAAACTGGGTGCAAAGGAGGGACCAGATTCTTAGACACGGCGAGAAGGTTCTCCAGATTGTTTGGTGAGGGGGGGGAGCAAAAACAGGCATGGGTGGGGAATGGTAAAAAAAAGATGCCCGGGGCGTTCCTGGCGCACTAATACTCCCCCAATGTAATCTTTCTGTGGGTCGATCATAGGGGGCGTTTTCGCACAGCGCGCGCACAGCGCCAATTATTTCGGTGATTATCCAGGTAACAACCCTGAAAACCACCCACCTGCGGAATCATGCACAATCAATTCAAAACTCAAAAATTCAAACATTTGATGCTTGCCATGGGTCCCAGGGACCTAAATTCTGCCCCCTATAGCCCCGTCCACTGCAGCACCCATTCAATGACGTCCTTTCAATCTTCTGAACTTACCGAACTCCCGGTGGTGGAGAACAGCCAACTTTTCGCACAGCGCGTGCACAGCGCGCGTACAGCGCACGGTACGCCCCCATAGGGCACTCAGGAAGAGGTTCCCAGACTGTACATCGGCAGTGGGGCACTCAACACTCTCTGTGTACGGAAGATCCGTACTCATATGCGACAGAGAACCTGAACCTGAGAGGCTCTGAACAGTTGTGGAATCTGATGCATGAGATTCGAGGACACGCCAAAGCAATTTCAAGCAGAATATCACATCACTGGAATTCTCATACCCGAGAGAGACAGGTGGTCCAAATACACAGAAAAGGGCAAACAATTTACCTGCTTGGCATGATGCGATGACGCCATTCTGACGGCCAGCCCTGCATGCATCGGTGCCGGCCGCATTTAACGTAGGCTTCATGGGTCCCCAATGCACAACCTCAAAGAAAGCAGCAGGCTGATCATCAATTCGGAGGCACTATGGGGTAATGGCAACGACGCTCATAGTACAACACCCGTCCCTCTGCTTGTACGAGCAAGCGGGAGGGGGGGGAGGAGGGGAACTGGAAGAAGGGGGAGCGATGGTCAGGCGGGGGTGGCGTGTTGAGAAAACACGGGGCCTACGCATTGCAGGCAGAGGGACATGTGGCCGTGGCTACAAATCGTGTGAAAATAAACAGAAATGGGGTGCTGCGAGGCACTATGGTGTTCCGAGCAGCTGAAAGTCTCAATGGCAACGGGCTCTTACATCCCGGATCACGAAACTGTGGTCAGGAAACGGCAGTCAACTGGGATCGCCACGCTTAGCCAAGGCCGTGCCTGCGCAAAGGTGATGGTGCTGCACTAAATATATGGGGTGGTGTCTGTAAGCGAAAAATAAATGCTTAACTTTCGTTTTGTTTCAACTGATCAATGCAAGAGTCTGCAGAGGGTGTACAGCAATCAGAGAACATATCTCAGTCATGATGAATTCGTCAGTGCCTTGCTCTGGGCGTGCGGCAGGTACAGTCCATGGCAATGCAGTCAAGGAAGACCGCTTCAAGTAGATTGGGCGTGGGTAGGGTCGGGTTGTTGGTCTGATGTGGCCAACGCAAAAAAACAATCAGACTGAGACAGAACAGTGTGACCAACACAATCGTAAATGATTTTTTGCTCGCACTGCTCGCAGACATTCGTTTAGAAGGGCATCACCCTGGAAGTGTGAGGCAGAACTCAAGCCACACGCGCGCCGCGTGCTAATTTGGCTTGTGTTGGCGGTGAGTTCACCCAGACGATCTTACTTGTTACTCCCTCCCAAAATGGCCCTTACAGAGAGCCCACCCATGGCATGGGCAACGAAAATTGCAAAAAAAACAAAAAAAAAAAAAACACCCCTCCATCCCACAAACGTACCACACAAACGTGGCACAATCAGGAGCCCAATATGATCGCCTCCTTGCCTCAGATCTCACGACGGAACTTCAACGGCGAGGCCGGCTTTATTGCCAATCAGCCACGCTGCGCTCACGCCACGTCAGGTGCCCCCCCTGTGTATGGGAGGTCTGCAAGGGGTCGACAAAATCTACAATGGTCTGTCGACAAGGGGCAGCAGCTCTGCAACGGACAGCAGGAAACAATGGTCCGGCGGGATGGCGGTACCAGAGAAAGCGTTGCCTACATGGGGCACAGCCATGCCACGGGAGGCAAGTTATTTTATCTTAGGCCTATGTACGGACCGTCGGATTGTTGCACCCAGGCACTTGAAAAGAGGGTTCCTGGGGTGACGCCGTCAACATGTCCTGTACATGGGAGATCCGGTGCTGCTGAAGACCTGCAGCCGAGAAATTGTGGATGGCTCTGAAATCTGATGCATGGGAGTGCAGCAAAGAGCAGCCACACCGCAGCACAATCAAGAAGAAGGTCGCGTCAGGACCGTCCTTATTTCCAAAAAAAAATTAAACAAAGGCGTTGCAACGCCAGTCACTGGGATGTTCTCTTCTCGGTCACGGGACGGTTGGCGGTTGGCTGACGGTGGTTGACGATTAACCTACGGCGGTTGGTGGTGGACCGACGGCGGTTGCTGGCTTCCTGACGGCGCTTGGTGGTTAAACCACCCTCCTTAAAAATTGGACAGCTTAAGGACGGTCCTCATCAAGAAGAATGTCTCAAAACTGGAATAAATCAGGTGGACTGAAATTCAAGGCAGCCGTCAACACTTACGCAATCGTGGTCCCAGCGGATGTTAAAATTAGGATGTGACCCCTAACCAATGCTGAGGCCAAGCAGGGCAAACGCGCGTCTGCTGGCCACCATCATAAGTGAGTGGTGGCGCCTGAAAAAACAGAGAGAATGACAAGGCGCATGCAATGGTATGTAACTTGGCTCAACCGACGCCACTCAATACGTGGGTTGCGAGTCCATATCCCCAACTTAAAGGGCCTCATGGCTGGGAATTTGGCCCAAAAAAGATGCCGTAAGTAGTGAACATTGAGAAAAATGGCGTCGAAACAGCCCACGTGTCATACACCCAGAGCATCAACAGAACGAAGATCAAAGCAAAACCCTCCCGACGGGGGCCGAACCGCAAAAAGCGAATGTACACGGCGCACGCACGCTGCATGGAGTGCCCTCTAAGACCGAGGGCTGCAATTGGCAGGGGGAGCAGGGAGCTGGACCGACGGGAAGACAAGGATCTGGCGGGCCGGGGAGAGGAAGCGCGGGACCAGAGCGGAGCAGGTGCAGGACCACATGAATGCAGTGGGCTACCGCATGGAAAGGCGGTGGGGCTACCCTTTTTGTTTCCGAGACGGTCCGGATCACAGGCCAGTGCAGACGGGACAGGGCTCGTACGGGGTTCCCCCCACCCCGGCCGGGGAGCGCTTGGGGCACGCAATCATACGCGGCATGACCGGCACAATTACGCGCTTCGCAAACATTATTGATTCTGTGCCTGGCGAACAAGCGACCCGCCCCTCCGCCCTCCCCTTAACCCTGACCCGGGGCAAGTCCAACAACACCCGGTGTTGTTGGACGAGGCGGCGTTTGCGCATGACCTTGTGGCACATGTAGTCACGACATGACGCGATGCACCTGAGGCCAGATATGCCAAGGCATGACAAGCCTCCAATCACGCATGACAAGCCTCCAATCACGCATGACAAGCCTCCAATCACGCCATGGCCAGTGCCTGCGGGAGGACCACAATGAAGCACGTCACTTCATGGAATCTTCCCCCCGGGGAGACGACTCCGCCCTCGCTCGGCCAGGCGACACCCGAGGGCGTGTGTGAGGGGCGTTTGCCCCGGGCGCCCAGCGCACCACCAGTGCTCTCAGGTACTTATGTGGCAGAGTGACGAGGAAGGAAAGCATGTGAGGGAACTTGGCACATGGGCGTGATGCGACGCTGCCCCAGCCCAGAGCTGTCCCGCTGAATCGCCATAGGACATGGGGTGACCCCCTTGCCCAGTGCACAGCCACCTGCACTGCTTCACCGTTGGATCAGCGGGTCGCCGTTGGACAGTGTTTTCAGGCAAAGAACTGCCGTTGGACACTGTCGTTGGACAAGCCCGTGGATACAGCGGTGGTGTCACAACATGCGCCGGTTGACAAGCGGGTCGTTGTTGCGCGGGGGCGGGGGGGGGGGGGGGGGTTGGGCACGAGGCGATGGTCTTGGTCTGGATGCCTTTGGCGGCGCCTATTGGCCTCTCGCCCTTGCACATTCTGACCCTCTGTGGGCCCGAACGTCTTTTGGTTGTGTCAACGGAGCCCCCGGATGACTTTTCCTGTTTGACTACTCCGGGGGTCGGCTGTCCCGGAGACGGGGCTGTTGCCCGTGCCGTTGACCAGGTGCATCCAGGGGCGGAGGGGGGGGGGGGGGGTCCCATTGTGCTGCTAACGCGACAGGCCCTCCCTCCTGCCACTCAAGATTCGCTCACGTGGCGCTAGACCATGGCCATCTGCCCTGAACGCCTGGCGTGCCTGATGTACGCCTCTGTACACCGTCGCGCTCCACTGTGCAATGCACCGCAGATGGGGCCTGCTCCACCTGAGGACGCCTCAGCATCGGACCTGCAGAGCACTGGTCGATCTGCTTGACGGAACGTCCCCACTTCAGCCACGTTCAGCAACTCGCCCACGACTGCACCATCTTTTCTTTTTTTTTTTTGGACTGGAGCTTCCGGATCCACCAATCGTCATAAGCTGGTGTCTTCCCGGGTTCACCGGAGAGTCCAAGACCTGCGGTGAGCTGAACTCGGGGCTGCATTTGCTGGACGATGGTCCCATTGGGCCATGCACCCATTACCTTTGGGGGTACGGACAGGGTGGGGGGTGGGGGGGGCTGCCATAGGGACTGACGGGAGGGATGGGGTGATGTGGGCAAATTTGGGGGCGCGGAGGTTGGGAGCATGGGTCCGCTGTCCGCTGGCACCGGTTTGGACCGCAAAGCAGCCCAGACACTTTGGATCTCAAAAATGCCTCGAATGAAGCCTTAGACCTGACCAAACCGTCAAATTCCTTCGAAGCGGTTGGGGGGGTGGGGGAGGGGGGGGGACACCCCACGCAATCCCCCGCAGAAGGGGAGGGCGGCAGACGAGGGGGCACAAGGCGGTGAAGTGGGGAGCGGCCGGACAGTGCGCGCGTCCCGTCCGACACGGGGGGGGGGGGGAGTGGAGGTACTGATTCGCTGCCATCCTGTTGCAGCTTCTGCCATTGAGGCGTCCACTCCCGGTCGCGCCCGACCGCATTACTGCCCCCCGCCCCCCGCCGGCGTTCCCCACTCGGGCAAACCACCTCCTCGGGCCCGAGCAGGACCCACCACATGAACCCTTGGTCTCAAAAAGGGAAAAAAAACACCGCAAGCCGCAGCCCATGAGCCAGCGACCGCCAAATCCTGACATGGAGCTGCTGTGGGGTCAATGAAATGATGCCATGCGACGATACCGCAAGGGATGGGTCTCTGGTACGGCACGGAGGAGGACAACCGCGCACACTGCTCACCCTCTGAAAGTGAATGACCTGAAAGGCTATCTCACGAGCAACCGATGAACAATGGGGCTGGGGCCTCGGGTACGAGGGAAGATGACTGACGTCAGAAGGAGAGCTTTGGGCCATCCTGAGTGAGAACAAGAACCGACGTCCGGCTCCCAAAGGACGGCCCTAATGGCCAGTCCCGTGCCCCAGGCCCCCCGGCTCCCAAACGGCGCCGGCGGGCACTACAAACGGTGGGGCAGCAGTTTCTTGAGGCCGGAGCCGAGCCGCTGCGGGAGCCGGCCCTGCGGGCCCTCGGCGCACAGCGCGTCGGCCTGCGACTTGGCTGCGGAGGCACTGGGGCGGGCGGGGGCGTCCCGCGACAGCAGGCTCGAGGTCAGGGGCCACAGCAGCCCGTCGTGGGCCTGCCGCGCGCGCTTGGTCACGGCCGCGTACGCCTTGGCGTTGGTCCCGAACGGGACGCCCTGGCAGTACCGGGGGATGAGGTCGAAGATCGCGACTTCGCAGAGGATGCACCCGAAGCCCCACATGTCGAAATTGGGGTCCAGCGCGGCCCCGGCCGCGGTCTCCGGCGGGGCGTACATACGGTCGCCGCCGGCCATGGGCACGCGCGTCGCGTTGCTGGCGACCTTCCGGCTGTGCCCGAAGTCCGCGATCTTGGCGTGGCCCTTAGGCCCGAGCAGCACGTTGTCGGACTTGAGATCGCCGTGGACGATGCCGCACTTCTGCATGTAGGCCAGAGCGCCGCTGAGCTGCCGCGCGTACGTGACGAGCACGTCTTTGGCAAACGGCGCCTTCCGGGCCTCGATGTACTTCTTGACGGAGCCGCCGTCGCAGTACTCGAGTACGATGCACGTGTAGACCGCGCGCGCGCCCACGAACCGGAAATCGTCGAGCGCCCGGACGATGTTCGGGTGCTTCAGCGCCCGGAGGTGCCGGGCTTCCCGATCGAACAGGACGGTCGCGGCCTCGAAGGCCTCCGGCAGCACTTTGATTGCGACCGTCCCGCGGCCGTTCGAGGCCTCTGCCTTGAACACCTCGGCGAAGCAGTCGGCGCCGAGCTGGGTCTGGACGTCGTACGTCACGCCGGCGTGCGCGAGGCTGCCCCCGACGGCGATCTCGGTCTGGCACGGCCGCTTGGCCAGCGGCCGAGCGGAGCCGCTACCACTGCTGGAGCCAGAGGACAGTGACACCCTCGGCGCAGGACTGGGGGCTGCGGCCAGCCTCACGACCGGATAGACCCGGTCAGCGTCCCCGGCGCCGGCCCCGACCGCACGCGGGCTCCGGCCGGCACCGCCACGGTCCTGCGGCACGCGTCCCTGTGCCGCAGATACGACGGCGGAGGTCTTCCGGTGCGTCGCGTGCGCGGGCGGCGAACGGGTCTGAGGAACGGTCTTCGCCGCAGCGGGGACCGCGGACTGCAGGACGAGGGGGCGAGTGTGAAGCTGCGGCATGAGACAAGATCTGAGTGCGACGGAGGTCGAGGACGGGGCGGAGAGACGGGGACAACCGGGGGCTTCTACTTCAGTGCCCGGTCCATATGTGATGGCCTGCACGACTGGAGACCCAGACATGGGGCAACGAGTGGTGGGACGGTAATCGGCATACCAAAAGTATCCCCCACGGGCCCAAATCAGAGAGAAAACTGAAAATCACGGACCACTAGAAAATGGAATCGCCAAATTCCATAGTTCCAAAAGGTGCAGATCTCTTGTTGTTCAGACAAGGGCGCTATTCCCTCACCTGGTGAAAAATGTAAGTCGTGTACAAAAAAACCGTATAGTCGTGTAATTTTTTTTTTGCTGTAAATGCGTGTAATTTTTTTTTTTGCTGTAAGTCGTGTGAATTATAAAAAAAAAATTGAATTTTTTAATTTTTGCGGTAAGTCGTGTAGTTTTTTTTTTTGCTGTAAGTCGTGTAAATTATTAAAAAAAAATGAAAAATTGAAAGAAATCCAACCTTTGCAATACATGCGCAATATGTACAGCTGCCGGTTCCGTACGGCACCCCATAGCGACCTTAACGATGGGACGCCGAGTCCACAAAGCACATAGTACTCTGCGTGGCCACCAATTAGTTGGGACTCGGCCAATATAACATAGTTTCACATGTTGTCATTGGCACTAGACTCAAAATCAGGCCCAACAGAAGAGTCCTGACAGGGCCATGGCCAACATCCAGTGTGCCTGCACTGGGAACAAAATCAGGCTCAAGAAAAAGAGTCCCGACAGGGCCATGGCCAACGCTACTGCCACCATTATAGGCCACCAAGGCACTGGCATGGGGCCAATATTATAGCAATCTTATACGCTCCACCATTGGTACACCAAACGGCGGAGGAAAATACAGCCCACAAAACATGCACCCGCTACAAGTAGTTGCAGAATGCACGCTTGTAGATCAAGTCCGTTTTTGTGTCACCGGACTTGGGCTTTGCACCAGGATTGGCGTTAAGCTGACAAGCGGCGCGCAACTCTGCCACTAGCTGCTTGCACAGGTCATCAATGAAAAGCTGGTCACGCTCCAGCTGGCCAGATGCATCTGCTGGGTAGCCATCCGGCACCTTGCGCCACTCTCCACGGATGAGGACCTTGGGACGGGTGTCCTCCTCCTCGGTGGGAGTGTCCACGGAAGGTTGCGGCCTGGCCTCCGGGCTTTCCACGCTCTGCTCGGCGGAGGCCTCCTTGCCTTCGAGTGGGGTGGGGGTGGCCTGAACACTGTCCTCCTTAGCCGAAAGTGCACCTTCAACTTGGGTGCTGGGGGGGGACTCAGAAG
This sequence comes from Eutreptiella sp. 'Long Island Sound 2002', assembly GCA_964036045.1. NCBI lineage: Eukaryota > Euglenozoa > Euglenophyceae > Eutreptiales > Eutreptiaceae > Eutreptiella > Eutreptiella sp. 'Long Island Sound 2002'. Next base: position 174,126,895 of record OZ038379.1, read on the forward strand.
GGCCAGCAAGCTCGGTCACGCCCTCCACATCATCACCGGGCGCTTGAGCGACCCGCACAGCACGATCAGGATTAACAATGCTCAGCACATAGTCCACAAAACCGGCACCCATTGGGACAAGGGGCACATTGGAAAAAGTACCCCGGTGCTCCACTGCCTGCTTTGCGATGTTCAAGCTTTGAAAACCACAAGACCAACCGTCCGTTTGGAATCCCAAGGCGCGGTGCTTGGTGGTTCGCGAAAGCTTCTTCAAGGCCGACAAGAAAGGACGGATCAAATGAGTGGAGCTTAGGGGTTCCCAAACCCAAATAGTGAAAAGCTCCAACCGGACACGACAATCGAAGGCACACACAAACCAGTGCAACCCTTCCTTGTCATTGGAATTAACCACAAAAATGTGGCGGCGGCACCACGTCATGTTGGTCATTCTTTCGCCGGATTCAACTCTCTGCGTGTACTTGGAGAGTCTCTTGATATATGGAACCGCGAGAGTCCACGCACGTGGTTCATCGATTTCATTGTGGCAGACCTCTTGGTTAAACCAACACAGGATATCCTTGTCGGTCAACCAATCTCCCACCCCCAAAGGGGTTGTTTCGCTCGGAATGGTGCTCCGAGTACGCCTTTGGGGATTGGGAGGGTCGATAGGGGGTGCCTTGGGCAAGACCTTCTTTCCCTTCGCCTTCTTCTTTGGCACAGGGGCCGTAGGGGGAGGCGCAAAGAGGTCCACCTCTGAATCAGATGACTGGACCTCTTTTTTCTTCACCTCCTTACCTGGGGGAGAAGCCAATAGAGGATTAGAAAGGACGTCCAACTCCTCGTCACCGGACACGGGCTCGTTGGGGAGGGTGGCGGTCAAAACCTCCTCAACGTCTACCTCCTAACACCACTTTTGAAAAAGCCACTTGTCCGTGCTGGGGTGGGCCCTTCCACGAACTGGACACTCCAAAGTGTGTAGGCAAAAGCCACACCCCTCACAATGCATGCACCACAGGTACACGGTCTTGTGACATTGGCCACACACATAAGGTGGCCGAAAGAGATTAAGGCAATGCCAAGTTCTCCGATGCACCTCCATGGGTGCAGCAACGGTAGTAGACGTAGACTCATCAGCACTGGGTGCGTTCAGAGCAAGCGTGGAGACATTAGCGTCGCTATCGGTATCGCTACCGGCCACCACCTTCCTGCGGCGTTTTGCAAGTGCCTTTTTCTTTTGGGATGCAAGTTTTTCGGACTGGCGGGTGCGAACCTTTGTTGATGGCTCCACACGTGCAGTCACCTTGCGCTCAATGCGGCCCAACTTAAAAGGGCGTTGGGCAACAATCTCCCAAGAGTATTGAGAGGGTACCCCCCACTAGCACGCATGCACAAGGGGTTGCCCAGGTGAGCTTCCGAACTACATACATACAACAGAAAACAAAAGCAACGGTCCTTTCGGTTATCCAAGCCCCACGGTATGTGCACCAAAAGACGGAAAAAATAGAAACGGATCGGAAAGTGCACTTACATGAGGGGAATTCATGATGGAAACAGGACCTACGTACGTACATCACAAAACAAAAGGAACGGTCCTTGGGTTATCCACGTCCCACGATATGTGCACCAGAAAAACGAAAAAAATAAAACGGATCGTAAGGTGCACTTACATGAGGGGAATTCATGATGGAAACATGACGGGGCAGCCCATTGTGCACATGCACATATTACACACTAGCAAAGAGGAAATGTCACACACAAAAGAGGGGGGACAGCCAAGCCGGAGGCTGAAGGTAACCCAGAGAATGTCCAATTGGCATAGCAGCCGAAAATAGGAAATGCACTTTCATTGTCGGTCCCCCACATGCATTGCACCATATCATGGGTTTGTGGCTCTTCACCGTTGAATGACGAATAAGCTCCTTCGTCATCTCAAGGGTCCCAAACAGCCAAGCAATAGTACATTGCATGTGTATTCATAGGGTATCATCCGTGCCCACGAAACTCATTGCGGCCGATTTCTTCGTGTATACCCCGGTGCCATTCGCAGAGCATTGCTTGAAGGACACTGTTGCATACACGAAGGGCAAAAACAAAAGGGGACAAACTTCAGAGCGGGGGGCAGAATCAGAAGTGGCCCACAAGTGGGCGAAATGGCTACCTCACCCCTGCCGTATCGGGGAGCCCCACCGCTGCAGAGCGGGGGGCAAAATCAGAAGTGGCCCACAAGTGGGCAAATTGGCTACCTCACCCCTGCCGTATCGGGGATCCCCACCGCTGCAGAGCGGGGGGCAGGATCAGAAGTGGCCCACAAGTGGGCAAATTGGCTACCCCACCCCTGCCGTATCGGGGAGCCCCACCGCTTCAGAGCGGGGGGCAAAATCAGAAGTGGCCCACAAGTGGGCGAAATGGCTACCTCACCCCTGCCGTATCGGGGAGCCCCACAGCTGCAGAGCGGGGGGCAAAATCAGAAGTGGCCCACAAGTGGGCAAATTGGCTACCTCACCCCTGCCGTATCGGGGAGCCCCACCGCTGCAGAGCGGGGGGCAAAATCAGAAGTGGCCCACAAGTGGGCAAATTGGCTACCTCACCCCTGCCGTATCGGGGAGCCCCACCGCTGCAGAGCGGGGGGCAAAATCAGAAGTGGCCCACAAGTGGGCAAATTGGCTACCTCACCCCTGCCGTATCGGGGAGCCCCACCGCTTCAGAGCGGGGGGCAAAATCAGAAGTGGCCCACAAATGGGCAAATTGGCTACCTCACCCCTGCCGTATCGGGGAGCCCCACCGCTTCAGAGCGGGGGGCAGAATCACAAGTGGCCCACAAGTGGGCAAATTGGCTACCTCACCCCTGCCGTATTGGGGAGCCCCACCGCTGCACAGCAGGGGGCAAAATCAGAAGTGGCCCACAAGTGGGCAAATGGGCTACCTCACCCCTGCCGTATCGGGGAGCCCCACCGCTGCAGAGCGGGGGGCAAAATCAGAAGTGGCCCACAAGTGGGCAAATTGGCTACCTCACCCCTGCCGTATCGGGGATCCCCACCGCTTCAGAGCGGGGGGCAAAATCAGAAGTGGCCCACAAGTGGGCAAATTGGCTACCTCACCCCTGCCGTATCGGGGAGCCCCACCGCTGCAGAGCGGGGGAAAAAATCAGAAGTGGCCCACAAGTGGGCAAATTGGCTACCTCACCCCTGCCGTATCGGGGAGCCCCACCACTGCAGAGCGGGGGGCAAAATCAGAAGTGGCCCACAAGTGGGCAAATTGGCTACCTCACCCCTGCCGTATCGGGGAGCCCCACCGCTGCAGAGCGGGGGGCAAAATCAGAAGTGGCCCACAAGTGGGCAAATTGGCTACCTCACCCCTGCCGTATCGGGGAGCCCCAGCGCTGCAGAGCGGGGGGCAAAATCAGAAGTGGCCCACAAGTGGGCAAATTGGCTACCTCACCCCTGCCGTATCGGGGAGCCCCACCGCTGCAGAGCGGGGGGCAAAATCAGAAGTGGCCCACAAGTGGGCAAATTGGCTACCTCACCCCTGCCGTATCGGGGAGCCCCACAGCTTCAGAGCGGGGGGCAGAATCAGAAGTGGCCCACAAGTGGGCAAATTGGCTACCTCACCCCTGCCGTATCGGGGAGCCCCACCGCTGCAGAGCGGGGGGCAAAATCAGAAGTGACCCACAAGTGGGCAAATTGGATACCTCACCCCTGCCGTATCGGGGAGCCCCACCGCTGCAGAGCGGGGGGCAAAATCAGAAGTGGCCCACAAGTGGGCAAATTGGCTACCTCGTCCCTGCCGTATCGGGGAGCCCCACCGCTGCAGAGCGGGGGGCAAAATCAGAAGTGGCCCACAAGTGGGCAAATTGGCTACCTCACCCCTGCCGTATCGGGGAGCCCCACCGCTTCAGAGCGGGGGGCAAAATCAGAAGTGGCCCACAAGTGGGCAAATTGGCTACCTCACCCCTGCCGTATCGGGGAGCCCCACCGCTTCAGAGCGGGGGGCAAAATCAGAAGTGGCCCACAAGTGGGCAAATTGGCTACCTCACCCCTGCCGTATCGGGGAGCCCCACCGCTGCAGAGCGGGGGGCAGAATCAGAAGTGGCCCACAAGTGGGCAAATTGGCTACCTCACCCCTGCCGTATCGGGGAGCCCCACCGCTTCAGAGCGGGGGGCAGAATCAGAAGTGGCCCACAAGTGGGCAAATTGGCTACCTCACCCCTGCCGTATCGGGGAGCCCCACCGCTGCAGAGCGGGGGGCAAAATCAGAAGTGGCCCACAAGTGGGCAAATTGGCTACCTCACCCCTGCCGTATCGGGGAGCCCCACCGCTGCAGAGCGGGGGGCAAAATCAGAAGTGGCCCACTTGTGGGCAAATTGGCTACCTCACCCCTGCCGTATCGGGGAGCCCCACCGCTTCAGAGCGGGGGGCAAAATCAGAAGTGGCCCACAAGTGGGCAAATTGGCTACCTCACCCCTGCCGTATCGGGGAGCCCCACCGCTGCAGAGTGGGGGGCAGAATCAGAAGTGGCCCACAAGTGGGCGAAATGGCTACCTCACCCCTGCCGTATCGGGGAGCCCCACCGCTGCAGAGCGGGGGGCAGAATCAGAAGTGGCCCACAAGTGGGCAAATTGGCTACCTCACCCCTGCCGTATCGGGGATCCCCACCGCTGCAGAGCGGGGGGCAAAATCAGAAGTGGCCCACAAGTGGGCAAATTGGCTACCTCACCCCTGCCGTATCGGGGAGCCCCACCGCTGCAGAGCGGGGGGCAAAATCAGAAGTGGCCCACAAGTGGGCAAATTGGCTACCTCACCCCTGCCGTATCGGGGAGCCCCACCGCTTCAGAGCGGGGGGCAAAATCAGAAGTGGCCCACAAGTGGGCAAATTGGCTACCTCACCCCTGCCGTATCGGGGAGCCCCACCGCTGCAGAGCGGGGGAAAAAATCAGAAGTGGCCCACAAGTGGGCAAATTGGCTACCTCACCCCTGCCGTATCGGGGAGCCCCACCGCTTCGGAGCGGGGGGCAAAATCAGAAGTGGCCCACAAGTGGGCAAATTGGCTACCTCACCCCTGCCGTATCGGGGAGCCCCACAGCTGCAGAGCGGGGGGCAAAATCAGAAGTGGCCCACAAGTGGGCAAATTGGCTACCCCAACCCTGCCGTATCGGGGAGCCCCACCGCTGCAGAGCGGGGGGCAAAATCAGAAGTGGCCCACAAGTGGGCAAATTGGCTACCTCACCCCTGCCGTATCGGGGAGCCCCACCGCTGCAGAGCGGGGGGCAAAATCAGAAGTGGCCCACAAGTGGGCAAATTGGCTACCTCACCCCTGCCGTATCGGGGAGCCCCACCGCTTCAGAGCGGGGGGCAAAATCAGAAGTGGCCCACAAGTGGGCAAATTGGCTACCCCACCCCTGCCGTATCGGGGAGCCCCACCGCTTCAGAGCGGGGGGCAAAATCAGAAGTGGCCCACAAGTGGGCAAATTGGCTACCTCACCCCTGCCGTATCGGGGAGCCCCACCGCTGCAGAGCGGGGGGCAAAATCAGAAGTGGCCCACAAGTGGGCAAATTGGCTACCTCACCCCTGCCGTATCGGGGATCCCCACCGCTTCAGAGCGGGGGGCAAAATCAGAAGTGGCCCACAAGTGGGCAAATTGGCTACCTCACCCCTGCCGTATCGGGGAGCCCCACCGCTGCAGAGCGGGGGGCAAAATCAGAAGTGGCCCACAAGTGGGCAAATTGGCTACCCCACCCCTGCCGTATCGGGGAGCCCCACCGCTGCAGAGCGGGGGGCAAAATCAGAAGTGGCCCACAAGTGGGCAAATTGGCTACCTCACCCCTGCCGTATCGGGGAGCCCCACCGCTTCAGAGCGGGGGGCAAAATCAGAAGTGGCCCACAAGTGGGCAAATTGGCTACCCCACCCCTGCCGTATCGGGGAGCCCCACAGCTGCAGAGCGGGGGGCAAAATCAGAAGTGGCCCACTTGTGGGCAAATTGGCTACCTCACCCCTGCCGTATCGGGGAGCCCCACCGCTTCAGAGCGGGGGCAAAATCAGAAGTGGCCCACAAGTGGGCAAATTGGCTACCTCACCCCTGCCGTATCGGGGAGCCCCACCGCTTCAGAGCGGGGGGCAAAATCAGAAGTGGCCCACAAGTGGGCAAATTGGCTACCTCACCCCTGCCGTATCGGGGATCCCCAACGCTGCAGAGCGGGGGGCAAAATCAGAAGTGGCCCACAAGTGGGCAAATTGGCTACCTCACCCATGCCGTATCGGGGAGCCCCACCGCTTCAGAGCGGGGGGCAATATCAGAAGTGGCCCACAAGTGGGCAAATTGGCTACCTCGACCCTGCCGTATCGGGGAGCCCCACCGCTTCAGAGCGGGGGGCAAAATCAGAAGTGGCCCACTTGTGGGCAAATTGGCTACCTCACCCCTGCCGTATCGGGGAGCCCCACCGCTTCAGAGCGGGGGGCAAAATCAGAAGTGGCCCACAAGTGGGCAAATTGGCTACCTCACCCCTGCCGTATCGGGGAGCCCCACCGCTTCAGAGCGGGGGGCAAAATCAGAAGTGGCCCACAAGTGGGCAAATTGGCTACCTCACCCCTGCCGTATCGGGGAGCCCCACCGCTGCAGAGCGGGGGGCAAAATCAGAAGTGGCCCACAAGTGGGCAAATTGGCTACCTCACCCCTGCCGTATCGGGGAGCCCCAGCGCTGCAGAGCGGGGGGCAGAATCAGAAGTGGCCCACAAGTGGGCAAATTGGCTACCTCACCCCTGCCGTATCGGGGAGCCCCACCGCTGCAGAGCGGGGGGCAAAATCAGAAGTGGCCCACAAGTGGGCAAATTGGCTACCTCACCCCTGCCGTATCGGGGAGCCCCACCGCTGCAGAGCGGGGGGCAAAATCAGAAGTGGCCCACAAGTGGGCAAATTGGCTACCTCACCCCTGCCGTATCGGGGAGCCCCACCGCTGCAGAGCGGGGGGCAAAATCAGAAGTGGCCCACAAGTGGGCAAATTGGCTACCTCACCCCTGCCGTATCGGGGAGCCCCACCGCTTCAGAGCGGGGGGCAAAATCAGAAGTGGCCCACAAGTGGGCAAATTGGCTACCTCACCCCTGCCGTATCGGGGAGCCCCACCGCTTCAGAGCGGGGGGCAAAATCAGAAGTGGCCCACAAGTGGGCAAATTGGCTACCTCACCCCTGCCGTATCGGGGAGCCCCACCGCTGCAGAGCGGGGGGCAAAATCAGAAGTGGCCCACAAGTGGGCAAATTGGCTACCTCACCCCTGCCGTATCGGGGAGCCCCAGCGCTGCAGAGCGGGGGGCAGAATCAGAAGTTGCCCACAAGTGGGCAAATTGGCTACCTCACCCCTGCCGTATCGGGGAGCCCCACCGCTGCAGAGCGGGGGGCAAAATCAGAAGTGGCCCACAAGTGGGCAAATTGGCTACCTCACCCCTGCCGTATCGGGGAGCCCCACCGCTGCAGAGCGGGGGGCAAAATCAGAAGTGGCCCACAAGTGGGCAAATTGGCTACCCCACCCCTGCCGTATCGGGGAGCCCCACCGCTGCAGAGCGGGGGGCAAAATCAGAAGTGGCCCACAAGTGGGCAAATTGGCTACCTCACCCCTGCCGTATCGGGGAGCCCCACCGCTTCAGAGCGGGGGGCAAAATCAGAAGTGGCCCACTTGTGGGCAAATTGGCTACCCCACCCCTGCCGTATCGGGGAGCCCCACAGCTGCAGAGCGGGGGGCAAAATCAGAAGTGGCCCACAAGTGGGCAAATTGGCTACCTCACCCCTGCCGTATCGGGGAGCCCCACCGCTTCAGAGCGGGGGCAAAATCAGAAGTGGCCCACAAGTGGGCAAATTGGCTACCTCACCCCTGCCGTATCGGGGAGCCCCACCGCTGCAGAGCGGGGGGCAAAATCAGAAGTGGCCCACAAGTGGGCAAATTGGCTACCTCACCCCTGCCGTATCGGGGATCCCCAACGCTGCAGAGCGGGGGGCAAAATCAGAAGTGGCCCACAAGTGGGCAAATTGGCTACCTCACCCATGCCGTATCGAGCCCCACCGCTTCAGAGCGGGGGGCAATATCAGAAGTGGCCCACAAGTGGGCAAATTGGCTACCTCACCCCTGCCGTATCGGGGAGCCCCACCGCTTCAGAGCGGGGGGCAGAATCAGAAGTGGCCCACTTGTGGGCAAATTGGCTACCTCACCCCTGCCGTATCGGGGAGCCCCACCGCTTCAGAGCGGGGGCAAAATCAGAAGTGGCCCACAAGTGGGCAAATTGGCTACCTCACCCCTGCCGTATCGGGGAGCCCCACCGCTTCAGAGCGGGGGGCAAAATCAGAAGTGGCCCACAAGTGGGCAAATTGGCTACCTCACCCCTGCCATATCGGGGAGCCCCACCGCTGCAGAGCGGGGGGCAAAATCAGAAGTGGCCCACAAGTGGGCAAATTGGCTACCTCACCCCTGCCGTATCGGGGAGCCCCACCGCTGCAGAGCGGGGGGCAAAATCAGAAGTGGCCCACAAGTGGGCAAATTGGCTACCCCACCCCTGCCATATCGGGGAGCCCCACCGCTGCAGAGCGGGGGGCAAAATCAGAAGTGGCCCACAAGTGGGCAAATTGGCTACCTCACCCCTGCCGTATCGGGGAGCCCCACCGCTTCAGAGCGGGGGGCAAAATCAGAAGTGGCCCACTTGTGGGCAAATTGGCTACCTCACCCCTGCCGTATCGGGGATCCCCACCGCTGCAGAGCGGGGGGCAAAATCAGAAGTGGCCCACAAGTGGGCAAATTGGCTACCTCACCTCTGCCGTATCGGGGAGCCCCACCGCTGCAGAGCGGGGGGCAGAATCAGAAGTGGCCCACAAGTGGGCAAATTGGCTACCTCACCCCTGCCGTATCGGGGAGCCCCACAGCTGCAGAGCAGGGGGCAAAATCAGAAGTGGCCCACAAGTGGGCAAATTGGCTACCTCACCCCTGCCGTATCGGGGAGCCCCACCGCTGCAGAGCGGGGGGCAAAATCAGAAGTGGCCCACAAGTGGGCAAATTGGCTACCTCACCCCTGCCGTATCGGGGAGCCCCACCGCTTCAGAGCGGGGGCAAAATCAGAAGTGGCCCACAAGTGGGCAAATTGGCTACCTCACCCCTGCCGTATCGGGGAGCCCCACCGCTTCAGAGCGGGGGGCAAAATCAGAAGTGGCCCACAAGTGGGCAAATGGGCTACCTCACCCTTGCCGTATCGGGGATCCCCAACGCTGCAGAGCGGGGGGCAAAATCAGAAGTGGCCCACAAGTGGGCAAATTGGCTACCTCACCCATGCCGTATGGAGCCCCACCGCTTCAGAGCGGGGGGCAATATCAGAAGTGGCCCACTTGTGGGCAAATTGGCTACCTCACCCCTGCCGTATCGGGGAGCCCCACCGCTGCAGAGCGGGGGGCAAAATCAGAAGTGGCCCACTTGTGGGCAAATTGGCTACCTCACCCCTGCCGTATCGGGGAGCCCCACCGCTTCAGAGCGGGGGGCAAAATCAGAAGTGGCCCACAAGTGGGCAAATTGGCTACCTCACCCCTGCCGTATCGGGGAGCCCCACCGCTTCAGAGCGGGGGGCAAAATCAGAAGTGGCCCACAAGTGGGCAAATTGGCTACCTCACCCCTGCCGTATCGGGGATCCCCAACGCTGCAGAGCGGGGGGCAAAATCAGAAGTGGCCCACAAGTGGGCAAATTGGCTACCTCACCCCTGCCGTATCGGGGAGCCCCACCGCTTCAGAGCGGGGGGCAAAATCAGAAGTGGCCCACTTGTGGGCAAATTGGCTACCTCACCCCTGCCGTATCGGGGAGCCCCACCGCTGCAGAGCGGGGAGCAAAATCAGAAGTGGCCCACAAGTGGGCAAATTGTCTACCTCACCCCTGCCGTATCGGGGAGCCCCACCGCTGCAGAGCGGGGGGCAAAATCAGAAGTGGCCCACAAGTGGGCAAATTGGCTACCTCACCCCTGCCGTATCGGGGAGCCCCAGCGCTGCAGAGCGGGGGGCAGAATCAGAAGTGGCCCACAAGTGGGCAAATTGGCTACCTCACCCCTGCCGTATCGGGGAGCCCCACCGCTGCAGAGCGGGGGGCAAAATCAGAAGTGGCCCACAAGTGGGCAAATTGGCTACCTCACCCCTGCCGTATCGGGGAGCCCCACCGCTGCAGAGCGGGGGGCAAAATCAGAAGTGGCCCACAAGTGGGCAAATTGGCTACCTCACCCCTGCCATATCGGGGAGCCCCACCGCTGCAGAGCGGGGGGCAAAATCAGAAGTGGCCCACAAGTGGGCAAATTGGCTACCTCACCCCTGCCGTATCGGGGAGCCCCACAGCTGCAGAGCGGGGGGCAAAATCAGAAGTGGCCCACTTGTGGGCAAATTGGCTACCTCACCCCTGCCGTATCGGGGATCCCCACCGCTGCAGAGCGGGGGGCAAAATCAGAAGTGGCCCACAAGTGGGCAAATTGGCTACCTCACCCCTGCCGTATCGGGGAGCCCCACCGCTGCAGAGCGGGGGGCAGAATCAGAAGTGGCCCACAAGTGGGCAAATTGGCTACCTCACCCCTGCCGTATCGGGGAGCCCCACAGCTGCAGAGCGGGGGGCAAAATCAGAAGTGGCCCACAAGTGGGCAAATTGGCTACCTCACCCCTGCCGTATCGGGGAGCCCCACCGCTGCAGAGCGGGGGGCAAAATCAGAAGTGGCCCACAAGTGGGCAAATTGGCTACCTCACCCCTGCCGTATCGGGGAGCCCCACCGCTGCAGAGCGGGGGGCAAAATCAGAAGTGGCCCACAAGTGGGCAAATTGGCTACCTCACCCCTGCCGTATCGGGGAGCCCCACCGCTGCAGAGCGGGGGGCAAAATCAGAAGTGGCCCACAAGTGGGCAAATTGGCTACCTCACCCCTGCCATATCGGGGAGCCCCACCGCTGCAGAGCGGGGGGCAAAATCAGAAGTGGCCCACAAGTGGGCAAATTGGCTACCTCACCCCTGCCGTATCGGGGAGCCCCACAGCTGCAGAGCGGGGGGCAAAATCAGAAGTGGCCCACTTGTGGGCAAATTGGCTACCTCACCCCTGCCGTATCGGGGATCCCCACCGCTGCAGAGCGGGGGGCAAAATCAGAAGTGGCCCACAAGTGGGCAAATTGGCTACCTCACCCCTGCCGTATCGGGGAGCCCCACCGCTGCAGAGCGGGGGGCAGAATCAGAAGTGGCCCACAAGTGGGCAAATTGGCTACCTCACCCCTGCCGTATCGGGGAGCCCCACAGCTGCAGAGCGGGGGGCAAAATCAGAAGTGGCCCACAAGTGGGCAAATTGGCTACCTCACCCCTGCCGTATCGGGGAGCCCCACCGCTGCAGAGCGGGGGGCAAAATCAGAAGTGGCCCACAAGTGGGCAAATTGGCTACCTCACCCCTGCCGTATCGGGGAGCCCCACCGCTGCAGAGCGGGGGGCAAAATCAGAAGTGGCCCACAAGTGGACAAATTGGCTACCTCACCCCTGCCGTATCGGGGAGCCCCACCGCTGCAGAGCGGGGGGCAAAATCAGAAGTGGCCCACAAGTGGGCAAATTGGCTACCTCACCCCTGCCGTATCGGGGAGCCCCAGCGCTGCAGAGCGGGGGGCAGAATCAGAAGTGGCCCACAAGTGGGCAAATTGGCTACCTCACCCCTGCCGTATCGGGGAGCCCCACCGCTGCAGAGCGGGGGGCAAAATCAGAAGTGGCCCACAAGTGGGCAAATTGGCTACCTCACCTCTGCCGTATCGGGGAGCCCCACCGCTGCAGAGCGGGGGGCAAAATCTGGGGTGGCCCACAAGTGGGCAAATTGGCTACCCCACCCCTGCCATATCGGGGAGCCCCACCGCTGCAGAGCGGGGGGCAAAATCAGAAGTGGCCCACAAGTGGGCAAATTGGCTACCTCACCCCTGCCGTATCGGGGAGCCCCACCGCTGCAGAGCGGGGGGCAAAATCAGAAGTGGCCAACTTGTGGGCAAATTGGCTACCTCACCCCTGCCGTATCGGGGATCCCCACCGCTGCAGAGCGGGGGGCAAAATCAGAAGTGGCCCACAAGTGGGCAAATTGGCTACCTCACCCCTGCCGTATCGGGGAGCCCCACCGCTGCAGAGCGGGGGGCAGAATCAGAAGTGGCCCACAAGTGGGCAAATTGGCTACCTCACCCCTGCCGTATCGGGGAGCCCCACAGCTGCAGAGCGGGGGGCAAAATCAGAAGTGGCCCACAAGTGGGCAAATTGGCTACCTCACCCCTGCCGTATCGGGGAGCCCCACCGCTGCAGAGCGGGGGGCAAAATCAGAAGTGGCCCACAAGTGGGCAAATTGGCTACCTCACCCCTGCCGTATCGGGGAGCCCCACCGCTGCAGAGCGGGGGGCAAAATCAGAAGTGGCCCACAAGTGGGCAAATTGGCTACCTCACCCCTGCCGTATCGGGGATCCCCAACGCTGCAGAGCGGGGGGCAAAATCAGAAGTGGCCCACAAGTGGGCAAATTGGCTACCTCACCCCTGCCGTATCGAGCCCCACCGCTTCAGAGCGGGGGGCAAAATCAGAAGTGGCCCACAAGTGGGCAAATGGGCTACCTCACCCCTGCCGTATCGGGGAGCCCCACCGCTTCAGAGCGGGGGGCAGAATCAGAAGTGGCCCACTTGTGGGCAAATTGGCTACCTCACCCCTGCCGTATCGGGGATCCCCACCGCTGCAGAGCGGGGGGCAAAATCAGAAGTGGCCCACAAGTGGGCAAATTGGCTACCTCACCCCTGCCGTATCGGGGAGCCCCACCGCTTCAGAGCGGGGGGCAAAATCAGAAGTGGCCCACAAGTGGGCAAATTGGCTACCTCACCCCTGCCGTATCGGGGAGCCCCACCGCTGCAGAGCGGGGGGCAAAATCTGAAGTGGCCCACAAGTGGGCAAATTGGCTACCTCACCCCTGCCGTATCGGGGAGCCCCACCGCTGCAGAGCAGGGGGCAAAATCAGAAGTGGCCCACAAGTGGGCAAATTGGCTACCTCACCCCTGCCGTATCGGGGAGCCCCACCGCTGCAGAGCGGGGGGCAAAATCAGAAGTGGCCCACAAGTGGGCAAATTGGCTACCTCACCCCTGCCGTATCGGGGATCCCCACCGCTGCAGAGCGGGGGGCAAAATCAGAAGTGGCCCACAAGTGGGCAAATTGGCTACCTCACCCCTGCCGTATCGGGGAGCCCCACCGCTGCAGAGCGGGGGGCAAAATCAGAAGTGGCCCACAAGTGGGCAAATTGGCTACCTCACCCCTGCCGTATCGGGGAGCCCCACAGCTGCAGAGCAGGGGGCAAAATCAGAAGTGGCCCACAAGTGGGCAAATTGGCTACCTCACCCCTGCCGTATCGGGGAGCCCCACCGCTGCAGAGCGGGGGGCAAAATCAGAAGTGGCCCACAAGTGGGCAAATTGGCTACCTCACCCCTGCCGTATCGGGGAGCCCCACCGCTGCAGAGCGGGGGGCAAAATCAGAAGTGGCCCACAAGTGGGCAAATTGGCTACCTCACCCCTGCCGTATCGGGGAGCCCCACCGCTGCAGAGCGGGGGGCAAAATCAGAAGTGGCCCACAAGTGGGCAAATTGGCTACCTCACCCCTGCCGCATCGGGGATCCCCAACGCTGCAGAGCGGGGGGCAAAATCAGAAGTGGCCCACAAGTGGGCAAATTGGCTACCTCACCCCTGCCGTATCGAGCCCCACCGCTTCAGAGCGGGGGGCAAAATCAGAAGTGGCCCACAAGTGGGCAAATGGGCTACCTCACCCCTGCCGTATCGGGGAGCCCCACCGCTTCAGAGCGGGGGGCAGAATCAGAAGTGGCCCACTTGTGGGCAAATTGGCTACCTCACCCCTGCCGTATCGGGGATCCCCACCGCTGCAGAGCGGGGGGCAAAATCAGAAGTGGCCCACAAGTGGGCAAATTGGCTACCTCACCCCTGCCGTATCGGGGAGCCCCACCGCTTCAGAGCGGGGGGCAAAATCAGAAGTGGCCCACAAGTGGGCAAATTGGCTACCTCACCCCTGCCGTATCGGGGAGCCCCACCGCTGCAGAGCGGGGGGCAAAATCTGGGGTGGCCCACAAGTGGGCAAATTGGCTACCTCACCCCTGCCGTATCGGGGAGCCCCACCGCTGCAGAGCAGGGGGCAAAATCAGAAGTGGCCCACAAGTGGGCAAATTGGCTACCTCACCCCTGCCGTATCGGGGAGCCCCACCGCTGCAGAGCGGGGGGCAAAATCAGAAGTGGCCAACTTGTGGGCAAATTGGCTACCTCACCCCTGCCGTATCGGGGATCCCCACCGCTGCAGAGCGGGGGGCAAAATCAGAAGTGGCCCACAAGTGGGCAAATTGGCTACCTCACCCCTGCCGTATCGGGGAGCCCCACCGCTGCAGAGCGGGGGGCAAAATCAGAAGTGGCCCACAAGTGGGCAAATTGGCTACCTCACCCCTGCCGTATCGGGGAGCCCCACAGCTGCAGAGCAGGGGGCAAAATCAGAAGTGGCCCACAAGTGGGCAAATTGGCTACCTCACCCCTGCCGTATCGGGGAGCCCCACCGCTGCAGAGCGGGGGGCAAAATCAGAAGTGGCCCACAAGTGGGCAAATTGGCTACCTCACCCCTGCCGTATCGGGGAGCCCCACCGCTGCAGAGCGGGGGGCAAAATCAGAAGTGGCCCACAAGTGGGCAAATTGGCTACCTCACCCCTGCCGTATCGGGGAGCCCCACCGCTGCAGAGCGGGGGGCAAAATCAGAAGTGGCCCACAAGTGGGCAAATTGGCTACCTCACCCCTGCCGTATCGGGGATCCCCACCGCTGCAGAGCGGGGGGCAAAATCAGAAGTGGCCCACAAGTGGGCAAATTGGCTACCTCACCCCTGCCGTATCGGGGAGCCCCACCGCTGCAGAGCGGGGGGCAGAATCAGAAGTGGCCCACAAGTGGGCAAATTGGCTACCTCACCCCTGCCGTATCGGGGAGCCCCACAGCTGCAGAGCAGGGGGCAAAATCAGAAGTGGCCCACAAGTGGGCAAATTGGCTACCTCACCCCTGCCGTATCGGGGAGCCCCACCGCTGCAGAGCGGGGGGCAAAATCAGAAGTGGCCCACAAGTGGGCAAATTGGCTACCTCACCCCTGCCGTATCGGGGAGCCCCACCGCTGCAGAGCGGGGGGCAAAATCAGAAGTGGCCCACAAGTGGGCAAATTGGCTACCTCACCCCTGCCGTATCGGGGAGCCCCACCGCTTCAAAGCGGGGGCAAAATCAGAAGTGGCCCACAAGTGGGCAAATTGGCTACCTCACCCCTGCCGTATCGGGGATCCCCAACGCTGCAGAGCGGGGGGCAAAATCAGAAGTGGCCCACAAGTGGGCAAATTGGCTACCTCACCCCTGCCGTGTCGAGCCCCACCGCTTCAGAGCGGGGGGCAAAATCAGAAGTGGCCCACAAGTGGGCAAATGGGCTACCTCACCCCTGCCGTATCGGGGAGCCCCACCGCTTCAGAGCGGGGGGCAGAATCAGAAGTGGCCCACTTGTGGGCAAATTGGCTACCTCACCCCTGCCGTATCGGGGAGCCCCACCGCTGCAGAGCGGGGGGCAAAATCAGAAGTGGCCCACAAGTGGGCAAATTGGCTACCTCACCCCTGCCGTATCGGGGAGCCCCACCGCTTCAGAGCGGGGGGGAAAATCAGAAGTGGCCCACAAGTGGGCAAATTGGCTACCTCACCCCTGCCGTATCGGGGAGCCCCACCGCTTCAGAGCGGGGGGCAAAATCAGAAGTGGCCCACTTGTGGGCAAATTGGCTACCTCACCCCTGCCGTATCGGGGATCCCCACCGCTGCAGAGCGGGGGGCAAAATCAGAAGTGGCCCACAAGTGGGCAAATTGGCTACCTCACCCCTGCCGTATCGGGGAGCCCCACCGCTGCAGAGCGGGGGGCAGAATCAGAAGTGGCCCACAAGTGGGCAAATTGGCTACCTCACCCCTGCCGTATCGGGGAGCCCCACAGCTGCAGAGCAGGGGGCAAAATCAGAAGTGGCCCACAAGTGGGCAAATTGGCTACCTCACCCCTGCCGTATCGGGGAGCCCCACCGCTGCAGAGCGGGGGGCAAAATCAGAAGTGGCCCACAAGTGGGCAAATTGGCTACCTCACCCCTGCCGTATCGGGGAGCCCCACAGCTTCAGAGCGAGGGGGGAAAATTAGAAGTGGCCCACAAGTGGGCAAATTGGCTACCTCACCCCTGCCGTATCGGGGAGCCCCACCGCTTCAGAGCGGGGGCAAAATCAGATGTGGCCCACAAGTGGGCAAATTGGCTACCTCACCCCTGCCGTATCGGGGAGCCCCACCGCTTCAGAGCGGGGGGCAGAATCAGAAGTGGCCCACTTGTGGGCAAATTGGCTACCTCACCCCTGCCGTATCGGGGAGCCCCACCGCTTCAGAGCGGGGGGCAAAATCAGAAGTGGCCCACAAGTGGGCAAATTGGCTACCTCACCCCTGCCGTATCGGGGAGCCCCACCGCTTCAGAGCGGGGGGCAAAATCAGAAGTGGCCCACAAGTGGGCAAATTGGCTACCCCACCCCTGCCGTATCGGGGAGCCCCACCGCTGCAGAGCGGGGGGCAAAATCAGAAGTGGCCCACAAGTGGGCAAATTGGCTACCTCACCCCTGCCGTATCGGGGAGCCCCACCGCTGCAGAGCGGGGGGCAAAATCAGAAGTGGCCCACAAGTGGGCAAATTGGCTACCTCACCCCTGCCGTATCGGGGAGCCCCACCGCTGCAGAGCGGGGGGCAAAATCAGAAGTGGCCCACAAATGGGCAAATTGGCTACCTCACCCCTGCCGTATCGGGGAGCCCCACCGCTGCAGAGCGGGGGGCAAAATCAGAAGTGGCCCACAAGTGGGCAAATTGGCTACCTCACCCCTGCCGTATCGGGGAGCCCCACCGGTGCAGAGCGGGGGGGCAAAATCAGAAGTGGCCCACAAGTGGGCAAATTGGCTGCCTCACCCCTGCCGTATCGGGGAGCCCCACCGCTGCAGAGCGGGGGGCAAAATCAGAAGTGGCCCACTTGTGGGCAAATTGGCTACCTCACCCCTGCCGTATCGGGGAGCCCCACCGCTGCAGAGCGGGGGGCAAAATCAGAAGTGGCCCACAAGTGGGCAAATTGGCTACCTCACCCCTGCCGTATCGGGGAGCCCCACCGCTTCAGAGCGGGGGGCAGAATCAGAAGTGGCCCACAAGTGGGCAAATTGGCTACCTCACCCCTGCCGTATCGGGGAGCCCCACCGCTTCAGAGCGGGGGGCAAAATCAGAAGTGGCCCACAAGTGGGCAAATGGGCTACCTCACCCCTGCCGTATCGGGGAGCCCCACCGCTGCAGAGCGGGGGGCAAAATCAGAAGTGGCCCACAAGTGGGCAAATTGGCTACCCCACCCCTGCCGTATCGGGGAGCCCCACCGCTGCAGAGCGGGAGGCAAAATCAGAAGTGGCCCACAAGTGGGCAAATTGGCTACCTCACCCCTGCCGTATCGGGGAGCCCCACCGCTGCAGAGCGGGGGGCAAAATCAGAAGTGGCCCACAAGTGGGCAAATTGGCTACCTCACCCCTGCCGTATCGGGGAGCCCCACCGCTTCAGAGCGGGGGGCAAAATCAGAAGTGGCCCACAAGTGGGCAAATTGGCTACCTCACCCCTGCCGTATCGGGGAGCCCCACCGCTGCAGAGCGGGGGGCAAAATCAGAAGTGGCCCACAAATGGGCAAATTGGCTACCTCACCCCTGCCGTATCGGGGAGCCCCACCGCTGCAGAGCGGGGGGCAAAATCAGAAGTGGCCCACAAGTGGGCAAATTGGCTACCTCACCCCTGCCGTATCGGGGAGCCCCACCGCTGCAGAGCGGGGGGGCAAAATCAGAAGTGGCCCACAAGTGGGCAAATTGGCTACCTCACCCCTGCCGTATCGGGGAGCCCCACCGCTGCAGAGCGGGGGGCAAAATCAGAAGTGGCCCACAAATGGGCAAATTGGCTACCTCACCCCTGCCGTATCGGGGAGCCCCACCGCTGCAGAGCGGGGGGCAAAATCAGAAGTGGCCCACAAGTGGGCAAATTGGCTACCTCACCCCTGCCGTATCGGGGAGCCCCACCGCTGCAGAGCAGGGGGGCAAAATCAGAAGTGGCCCACAAGTGGGCAAATTGGCTGCCTCACCCCTGCCGTATCGGGGAGCCCCACCGCTGCAGAGCGGGGGGCAAAATCAGAAGTGGCCCACAAGTGGGCAAATTGGCTACCTCACCCCTGCCGTATCGGGGAGCCCCACCGCTGCAGAGCGGGGGGCAAAATCAGAAGTGGCCCACAAGTGGGCAAATTGGCTACCTCACCCCTGCCGTATCGGGGAGCCCCACCGCTTCAGAGCGGGGGGCAGAATCAGAAGTGGCCCACAAGTGGGCAAATTGGCTACCTCACCCCTGCCGTATCGGGGAGCCCCACCGCTGCAGAGCGGGGGGCAAAATCAGAAGTGGCCCACAAGTGGGCAAATTGGCTACCTCACCTCTGCCGTATCGGGGATCCCCACCGCTGCAGAGCGGGGGGCAAAATCAGAAGTGGCCCACAAGTGGGCAAATTGGCTACCTCACCCCTGCCGTATCGGGGAGCCCCACCGCTTCAGAGCGGGGGGCAAAATCAGAAGTGGCCCACAAGTGGGCAAATTGGCTACCTCACCCCTGCCGTATCGGGGAGCCCCACCGCTGCAGAGCGGGGGGCAAAATCAGAAGTGGCCCACAAGTGGGCAAATTGGCTACCTCACCCCTGCCGTATCGGGGAGCCCCACCGCTGCAGAGCGGGGGGCAAAATCAGAAGTGGCCCACAAGTGGGCAAGGTGGCTACATAACCCCTGCCGCCTTTTTTTTCCTGCTGTAAATGCGTGTAACAAAAAACCGTCAGGTCGTGTATTTTTTTTTTCTGTAAGTCGTGTACTTTTTTTTCTTCGCTGTAAATGCGTGTACCAAAAAAACCGTCAGGTCGTGTAATTTTTTTTTTTGCTGTAAGTCGTGTAATTTTTTTTTCGCTGCAAATACGCGTAACAAAAAAACCGTCAGGTCGTGTAATTTTTTTTTTTTGCTGTAAGTCGTGTAAGCCGGCGGGTTTTTTTGTTACGCGCATTTACAGCGAAAAAAAAAAATTACACGAATTACAACATACACCCTCACCTGCACCCCTACCCAGGTGGGGGTAGGTGGGTATGCATATGGCACGCTGCTTGGCGTTTCGTTCCAAAAAATGGATAAATCTCATGGCCTCTGGGAGTGCACGTGGTGTGGCGGGGCTTGGGACCACCTTGTTTAGCTTTTATTTTGGTAACGCAATGTGTGAACCCCGATGAGGCCTGCCACAGTGAAAAATCGCGGTGGCTCCGATGGGGCGTTTTCGCACAGCGCGCGCACGGTGCCAATTATGACGCTGTTTATCCCGGGAACACCCCTGGAAACCACCGACCTACAGAAGCGTGCATGATCCATTCTAAAACAGCATCGGGGGTGCAGCATTCAGGACCTTGGGACCCATGGCTACCGGTGGTGGAAAACAGCCGACTTTCCGCACAGCGCACGGTGCGCCCCCCTACAGTTGTAATGTGCCCGTTTTCCATCACACCACACTACTAACGTCTTGGCTAAGGGGTCGTCCAGCACCATGTTGGAGCGCTTTTCCGACGGGGTTTTCTTGTGGGACTGTCCTGTGTGGTAAAGTCGCACACACAGAGAAATGGAGAGATCGGCATGGGCACAAACCCGGCCAGACAACACGCACACATCAAGGTCTTCCGTAATTGCACACATCCCTGACTGCTACGTATTGTTTTTGCACAATCAGTGTTGTCTGTGAGGGCTCAATGAAAGTAAACAAAACTAAAGCTTTCCCGGTGCGATCCAGGTGATGACGAGGTGATATCCGGGTGACGGATGGTTCTAGCACAATCGAGGTGACACGGTGGTGGCCCAAGTCAGGCAGCAGCACCGCCTGGGTGTGTGGCCATGATCGTCATTGGTGTATGCACATTCCAACGTGGGACTGCACCGGCGCTGTGCAGGGCCGGCGCACATTCTTGCACAGACAGCACAAATCACGTCATCGAGCAATTTTGCGTGGTACGTGGCGGTGTGCCCCACGGACGACGGGCCCCTCGCAGCGTAGTGTCTCGAGGACATGCTCCACCCGCTCGTCGGTGCGATTGCGGCGGGGAGCCATCAGATCACAGACCCGTCGTACCCGGTCATTGAAGAGCACAATCGCCTCCACTGCAGCAGTATCATTCCCCATTCGGATCGCACACCACCCATGGCAGGGCACACCACTGCCACGCCCTTCGAGGTGATTGCCTACACCGAAATTCACGGGGTGGTCCAGGGGGGGCGGGGTACACCGTTGTGTCCGACGTATCGATGATGGACTCCCAAAGGCAATGCGGCTGTTCGTCGCTAAGTCCATGGAGCAATGCGATGCACATTATCCGCGGTGGCCGTGATACACGCGATGCACGAGTGGGAGGGGGGAGGGTGTTCTCAGCACGCAAAAGCATGGACCAATTTGTCTCGTACTTTTCTGCAATTGCCTGTGTTCATGTGTATAAAAGGGAGACAAGCATGCCCAAAAAAAAAACCAAAACGACCAACAAAAGAAACATGGTGCAGGACATCCGATAGTGGGGCCACTACCGCCCGATCTGGATGTTTGGCATCGCTAACAGGCTACCGCACTGCAGGGCTTCGCAGTGCACACCCACAAAGGGCGGAGCAGGGAGGGAGCATCATGGTGCCCAACAGCAGCACCATCCTCTCGCTAGTGCGACACAACGAACAGACGGCCGACCACTTCCAGAAGGCAACGCGGCAGCGGTCCCCGCATGGGTGTTCGAACTGCGCGATCCTGCTGGGCCACGTGCACATGGACACGGGCGTGCACGATGACCCGGTTGCGTCGTGGCTGCTGCCACGTATCGCGCCAGAAGCCCCCAGAATCACCCACCTCTAGCACCTCCTCCCACGACTAGCCGCACACGGGCCAAGGTTCGACGGGGCCGCACACGCGAACAGTGACGCTGCACATCGATCACGGAACCGGCGCCGCAATAGTCGGGTGTCGGGTACCGGACGCCCCGTCAACACGGGGGCTACGGATGCTGCCGCTGTCCGCGCCCGATCTCTGCGACGCGGCCTCCGCCCCTTCCGTCACCGTTGTTTGGACACAACAGACGTTTGACGTCGGTCCGCTGTGGCCGCCTCGGTGGGTCACTGGCGACGGCTTCTCGTGTCCATAGACCCCGACGCCTTTGGCCCGACGAGGGAGCCCACCGTCCAGAGGGGCCGACCGGATGTTGTTCCGGGGGTTGTTTCTGCCTCGGACACTGGACCACATCCTGCAACGCATACCGCGCGTGGTATGCTCCCGTCAGGGGCACAACAACCCAAATGGCTGGATATGGCGGTCGTACAGGGGAAAATCCAGGTCCCGGCACCAAACGTGGTCCCCCAACATGCAATGAGTGGCAAGAAGACGCACTCTGCAGACACACGGTATTTCAGTCAGTCAGAGGCATGTTGCACGACTGCAAAGAAGCAAGTCTATGCAATGCCAAAGAATCCGCACATGCACCATCTTGAGCCTCAGGTATTCCGCAAGTGTACAAGAGGGGGGGCTCGCTCAGACGACCCCACTGCCACAAACAGCACTTGCATTTACCGACTGATTGAAAGCCTTGTTTGGCACGGGCCTGGATTTCCTCAAGCTAAAGATTCCACCTTGTGGTACAGGCCAAGCCCCATCCAACAGCATACCTTGACGCCAGTCGATCAAGGAGCTGGCAAACTGGTCACAGGGGCCACGTGCCATATAGAGCCCCGCGTCAAGTACTTTGGACTGGAGGCAACCACCTCTCGTTTTACACGAATTCTAACACCTCATCAGACATCGGTTCCAGTCACCCCAAGTCAGGTTTCATAAAACTTCCGCATAACAAGTGGGGCTGCTGCACCTGATTATGGAAACACTGACAAGAAGCGAGCCTTTTTCGGCAGCTTTCACATTGAGCAATTTGTGCTTGCACGGTGTACAGTGTGCGCCTGATGTCTGACTTGTTCTTGCACCCGTTAAGCAACAACTGCCGTTTTTACTGGAACGCCGCTTGAATGCTGGAAGGGCGGGAACGACGTTTGCAGTGTCAATTACACCAGAAAGTACAGAAAACAGCACAAAAGCAGCCGTTAGCCATTGGACACCCATTGACGTCACAGTCAAGGTCATGGCCAAGGTCAAGGTCAACGTCAAGGTCATTGTGGTCAGTAGCCAACGGTCAGTGCTAGTGGTCATTTGCCTAAAATCTTGTGCCTGGGGCGGCCCGGCCGGCACTTAGAGATGGCACTGCTGCTGCCACCAGCACCCTTTTCCATTCGGCTGGGGAGCGGACTGGGCCTTGGGGGCTGGCTTTGGGGGAGCGTGAGGTACGGTCTTCTTTTCCTGCTGCGAAGCCAAAGGTTCCTTTGGCTTCTTGTGGGCGGGGAGGGGAGGATACCCACCGTCCCACTCCCCCGCGCGTCCCTTCAGCCTGGAGCTTACCCGGGGCCTTATGCGGGGTGGGGGGTGCTCGAAATCCGAGGGGGAAGTGGAGGGCAAGGGGGAGGAAGAGGATGAGGAAGATGAGTCGGAGCCCGAGGAGGATTCCAAGGACAATCCCAGGGTGGCCTCTTCTGCTTCCTTCCGGTGGGGGGCTTGGCTGTGAGGGTGGGTTGGGGTTGGGGTTTGGCTGGAGTGTGGACTGGGGGTGGGGGCGCAAGCAGCGCCTCAGGCGAACCCCCCCCCGTCGCACCCCCTCGGACCCCCTTGGCCCCCCCAGGTCCCAGGGGGAGATGGCGCCGTGCCTGTGGGTCTGTCCATCTGTCCTGGGAAGGGACGACCACTGTCTTGCAGGGTCCTGCCGGGTCCCCCCCTTGTTCTCACTTGTGCATGTGGGGAGTGGCGGTGGCGGTGGCGAACAGGGGGTGGGGGGGGGAGCAAAATGCGGGAAATGCGGCGCAACACTGATGGGCACCGTTTTGGTGATCCGGGGCCCCATGACCCCGAGTCGGCGGTGGTGAGCCCCCTCCAAACTTCACTCTCACGGGAACAACTGAACGTGAGGCGTGCTGGCGCCGACAAGGGAGGGGCACACTGAAAGGGGGATCACATAACGTTCTGACGCACCTTCACGAGGGCATCCGTGAGCTGTGTGTCGGCCTCTGGGACCCCCTCCGCATGGCGCATGTACGGGTACAATGTGGACTTGTCCACAAAGCGCATTGTGCTGGTGTTGTACCGGGGCACCATCGCTGTGAGCGTGAAGAGAGATGCGTGATGGGGGGGGGGGTGAGCTCAGTGGGGGGGGGGGGGGGGGGGCGCCAAGGGGAAGGAGCAGCACTTGTGAGCAGAGGGACAACGATCCAATTCTCACCCAAAATAAGATAGTTCGCCCACAGTGGCTGGGAACAAGCAGCGGAAACGATGTCCTCGTGACAGTTCAGACCAGTGCGTCCATCCAGAAGTACCAAGCGGCACGCTGACTCAATCTTGATGTGCGAGCATGTCCACGTGAGGGGGCTCCGGCAACAGCCGCACCTCGAGCCGGTCGCTGCTTTGGAGGTGTTGTCCACCGCCATTGAGCGGTCCAACAGCAGACAAATGCTGGAATACGCGCAGGGGGACTGCATCTCCTCGGAGAAGGCGTGGTGTTGCGTGGAGCGTCAGCATGACCCCGTCCCTGCTCCCCGTCAGCGTTCTACTTGACGGTGCAGCCGTACAGGACGTTGTTGCGGCACCCAAACCACAGCCGGTCCCCATACACCACAGGGCTGCTGTAGATGGCATGCGTCTGGGTGGTCTCGTACTGGATCCCCGCGACCCCGAGGCGAAGCGATTGTGCGGCGTCAGCGACAGCGCACTGCAACAGCGGAACAGCACGCGACCTGCATGAGAGAGCACTTGTGGGTGAATCCGGGTGGATACCCGGCTCCGTGTGGCTCTGCCTGCACCCCCGGCCTCCTGCCCGTCTGTCAGCCTGTCGTCAGCCCCTGTCTGCTCCGCCGGCTCTGGCACTGCCAGATTTGTAATCACCTGAATCTGGCCCGTTGCAGGCCCCCAGAAGAGGATCCCAATGCCTACGGACGCAGATACTTGTATGGCTTTCCACTGTCACGAACAAAAGTGCCCCTCCCAAGCTGGCGCCGACATGGGAGGGGCGCCAAGGGGAAGGAGCAGCACTTGTGAGCAGAGGGACACCGGTCCAACTCTCACCCAAGATAGTTCGCCCGCAGTGGCTGGGAACAAGCAGCGTCAACGATTTCCTCCTGACAACTCAGATCAGTGCGTCCATCCAGAAGTACCAAGCGGCACGCTAAATCGATGTGCGAGCATGTCTACGTGGGGGACACCCAAACCGACCCTGACCAACAACAAGCAGGCCATACAAAAGACCTGGAACTGGGCAACACCCTTACGACATGGCAGCCACCCGGCGATTGGGTCACCTCCTCGCTTTCGGGACCCCGGTATGGCAGGGGCTCTGCAGCCACATGTTTCCTCCCAGCTCCGCGATCCGCCCCACCTTCACTTACAAGAGCGGCCAGGGCCATGGGCACGTGGCACGCATGTCACAACTGCAGTGTGGGGGGGGGGGGGGGGAGAATAATACAAATACGTGTGGGCGGAGTTACGCGCTCTGCTCTGCTCTGCCCTGCGTGGGGCGCTTTTGCGGGACTGCGTCATCATACAGTAGAAGCTCGACGGCAGAGGTCGTTCAGCGACCAGACCCATTTTCTGTGGCTGGCCAGAGGAGTGATGCTGAGTGGCGGCGGTCCGGACCGAGGGTAGCGACAGAAGGTGCACGTTGACAAGTTGCAGGCAATAGATGGGGGCACATACTGCGGCGGATGCTGCGAATGAGACTCACCGTGTGGCATCGATGGCGAGTCCCCGATGTCCACCATGCAAACGAGCCCATCGGCGGTAGTCACTATGAGGGCATGGCACGACACAAACGCGCATGCGTTGGGCGTGCCGATGACTCTGAGAACAAAGCGGAGACGTGGAGGAATGGAGAAGGAGCAGAGGTGTGGCAAGGGCAGGGCAACGCTGGAGGGAAGAGAGCAGCGTAGATTTGCGCCGGTTCCTTCAGTTTTGCACACCAAAAGCGACCCTGTCCCAATCAGGCGCAGGTCCGCGTTCATTTCGGAGCACGGTCGCAAAGCACACGCCCACACACCCGACAGCCCGCCAAAATGAAAGAGCACCCCCACACAGGTATGACGCGACAAAGAGGCACTTACGAAGGCGCCGAGTGCTCACTTCTCGTCAGGCCGACCAGAGAGTCAACGAAAAGTCACGACCACCGGCGGCTCGGCGCCTTTCTGCGAGTGGAGCCGTTGAGGACGAGCTGCAGCTGGTCTTCTGCAGGCCCGCCCTGGGAAAGCGTGGGCATTCAGCACTGCCTCGCAGGCAGTGCCAGCACAACGGGGACAGGGCAGATGTCAGCCCACCCCCTCCCCGCCACCCAATTCCGCCCCGACGATTGAAGTCTGCGGGTACCTGCCTTTGCCGACCTCCCCCGGTCACCCGAGGGACACACACACAGTCTCATTCTGTGCAGGCTTCGATGAGGACATCCAGGCGAGTCAAATCCGCACACCAGTCCCCTGCCACTCCCGGCACGACGAGATCTGGAGGCACCGCGATGCGTACGCCCCCACCCCCTCCCCCACACACACGGACACACCCCAGCACCAAAGGGCGCATGCACGGAATCCACGGCGCAGCCATCCACCCGCAACCCCTGCAAATGATCGTGCCACAGCCCGGCATGACACCTGAAGCGGCGGACACACAGCGCGGGCTCGCCCGCTTTCAACGCATAGAAAGTGATGGTGTGGTCGTGCGCAGGCACCACCATCCAAGCGGCAACCCTTGGCCCTGCATCAGAACTGGGGGACTGTTCTGGCGACGGTTGCAGATGACACTGGGGGGGTGACTGGGAATGGCAGTCGAAAGGGAAACACCGATGCGCACACGGCAACGACACTGTGGGGTCGCAGTAGATGTGTGCGTGATGAGCCACAGTCCAGTTCAGTGCACCTGTGAAGAGTGGCAAAGCAGAAGACAAGGCGATCACCCGGCAGCCACGCGCCGTCAGGTGCCCCAACTGCTGGTCACTGATTCGGTTCCGTCGGGTGGCCAGTTGCGTCTGTTGGCTCACATCAACAAGACCCAGACTAGAGCGAAAACCCCGCTTCGGGCAGAAAGTGGCTGTGGGAAAGGTATTGCTCCGACACTCAACCTCCCCCGAACGCGATCCTCGGCTACAGCCACCCTGTCTCTCCCTTTAAATCCGGTCATGCAGTCACCCTCCCTCCAATGCAATCCCCCGCCTCCAGCCACCCTCTCTCCAACGCACTCCCTGTCCGACAGCCACTCTCTCCAATCCATTAGACATCAGCTCCACAGCTGCTCCCAGTGCTGCTCCTACACAACCAAATCGCCCTCCTCCCTTCAAACAACGGTATCAAGAGCCTTGACCTGTAGCAACATCGTGGCAAGTGATAAGGCCTGTGACTGTGCAGCAGATACACTGCGTCCCCAGGGACGCTGGACTGGCAAAATAGGGGGCATCCGCAGACTGTCTCCATCGCACTGCCAGATCATCAATGTTAATGCAGATGGTGTTTCCTGTGGACAGGGGCAGCGGTGGAGTCCCAATGTTAGAACAAACACAGCGGCGGTAACGATGGTTGCAGATGGTAGTGGGCCCCAAGCGGCATTTCAGCTTTTATGGCAATTCGCCCCCCCCGAATGGGAGTATATAAGTGTTTTCGTGGGGCGGGGGGGGGGGGGGGGTGCTAATCCATCCACGAAACGCCGGATGTGCACTGGGTAGCACGGCGCTACAGGGGAGTTGTCCGGGGTGGGTCACAATCAAATTAGCCAACATAACGTTGAGTTGAGGGGCGCCACTTTGCAGATGGCTTCGACACATCAGAATGTAACAAATCCACCCTGAATGACTTGACCTCCCAGTCACCAAGTGAGAACGCCCCCCCAAAAATTGACCGTGGATATTCATTTTTACAGGTTTTGGAGCCTGTCCTGATATCCTCTTCTCAGCATTTTTGATTTTGTGTCACATGTTGCCATGTTTTGACCAACGACTAGCAAGGCTGCATAAGGTGGGTCTCAACGTTCAACATACTGTCAATGGAGGGATTTGGGGAGTGTGACCCCCGCCCCCTCCCATGCAAAACACCCGTGTATGGCCCACGCCTACCCCTGATCCAACAAGCTTTCTTCGAGGTGATCACTTGGAGTAGGTGTTTCCAATGATGTGGACACCCATGGGAGATGATTCAGTCCAGTCCTGGACCCTGCCAGCTGAGTCGTTGCATCCTTCATTCACCCCGCGGCCGCGCCGAAGAGGCAGAGGCCGTGGGCAGCGGGCAGCCGCAGAGGCAGTGCAAACACAACACAAAGGACGCACCCAAAACCATAGCACACAAGAACTGAAATGCACCCAACCACGCCCAACGCGCCGCACACCACCTCCGCATAGGCCCAAGCGCCATCATTCTCCGCCTTGGGCCATGGCGGAGGCCGTTGCACTGTATGGCTCTGCCCCCCCCGTGATCCCATCTGCAGGCCCCTTCTGCCCAATGCCTCCCTCTGCGGTGTGAGTGCGGGCGATCCCACGCATGGACTATGCCCAGGACCGAAGACCGGCGACCTGGAGGCACAGCCCTGTTACCTGTGCTGGTGAGGCTTCCAAATGAGGACTTCTACCCAGCGGCTGCTGGCATGCAGACTCGCTCCCCGGGCAACACCCTCGACCGGCACTGAAATACCCAAATATACATCAGATGAACTGAATTCGGGGTGCCACAACGGCAATGTCAAAAAGTGGCCACGACATCCAGTGTTTCCATGCAAGCCTTTGCGCAGGGCGCGGGGGGGGGGACAACCTGCAATGAAAAAGAGGACCGGGGAGAACTGGAACAGTCGATGAAGAGGTCCTCCTTCGTACGCTCAGCCCATGAACCTATCATCAGCGCTTCAAGTGATGAGGTCGGGTCAGGCATATGCTTAGCCACGGGAGTGGGGGGGTGGGAGGGTATGACGTTCCGACCCAACCTCCCATTCCAAACCACCCGCTCGCCCACTCAATTCCTCTCGGGGGAAAATGCAAATGATGAAAGGAGCCCGGAATTCTGAGGCCCATTTTAGGCACCCCCCGCCCCCTCCGCCCCTCGGGCCAAGCACTATGCACATCCCTGGCCCGCATGCACGAGGTCGCGCGAGGCAAAGCAGCGTAATGCACTCGTACCCTCTTGCTGTCGCCTCCGCCGCACCCGATCCTGCTTCCTGTGCCCCTGCCGCCGCCCGCGTTGGGGCCCAGGCCCTGGCATGCGCAGACGTCGGCGCATCTGCTGGCGGCGTGTTACACTGCCCATGCACTCGCCGAAAAGGGGGATGGATGCCCAAAGCACGGACGCGGTGTTGTGCGCAGGCCACGGCTTAACGTTAGCCGCGGGGGGGGAGGGAGGGGGCGGAATGGCAGCCTGGGCTCCTCCGCCTGACCCCCCCACGGCCATCACCAATCCTTGGCGCCCCCTACTGCTGCACCTCGCCGCACAGCCAGGCCACGGCGTAGTGGTGGCGGTGACCTACACCGGCGGTGGTGGGGCAGAGGCCAGACAAAGCTTCGTGTACCCAAAATCGACCTCCAGTTTCGGGCCCCTTTGATAAATGTCATGTTTTTCCTGAGGCAAAATTTTGTGATGTGGGTGGACACCCCCCCCCAAATTGAACCGCAAAATGATCAGCGCGTCGTAGGGCGATCACTTTGATGGCTTTACGTTGGGCCTCCCCCCCCCCGCCCCCCGTCCCTCGCAGTGCGGTACCCGCGGCGCGCGCGACTCGCGGCAGGGAAGTACCTTTGGTGGTGCAGAAGACCACTGCCCGCGGGTGCCCGAAGAGGGCACCCGTGCCCCTTACACTCCCCGGGCCCGGGTGCTGGCACATCAAACGCCCGGCCCGAGGGTCCAGACAGTGGACAGTCGCGTCGTGGGCGGCGCCCTGGTGACTGCCAAACCACACCAGACCACTGGCGGCATCCCAAACCGGAGACGACTTCACAAGGCCCCCGACGGGGACTCGGTGCAGCACCGCCCCATCTCCGCCGCGCAGCACGTACACGTGCCCACTGTACGTCCCTGCAGGCCGGCGGCGGGGCCGAAAGGCGTGGGACCGAGTGAGGGACAAGGGTAGGGGCAGGGGCAGCCAATGGAGGAGCCGGTCGCACTGGTACGGGGCAGGGGCAAGGGCAACGGCGCAGCGTTGGGGGCGTTGCAGTCCAGTCCTGGACCCCGAAACAGGCGTGAGGGGGGGGCGTCCGCCGAGGCAGCGGGGGCCGCGTGGGAAAAAGGGAGGATGTTTTTTTTGGCAAATGATGGGGCCCCGAAAAACCGTCGTGGGAACTTCCGTGGTCTTGACGGGGGGGGGGGGGGCGCTGCAACGGGGAGACAACGGGGGCGGGGAGGGGCGGGTGGTTCTGGTTCTGGTTCTGGTTCTGGTTCTGAAAAGCGCCAGACCCATGGCCCCGCGTTGTCGCACAAACGCCAGGGGTCTCAGGCCAGAAGGCACTCAGAAGTATTTGAGGTAGCCACGGCGTCTCCCTGCAGCAGTCTCCGGCGCTTTCCACGGTGCAAATACATAAGATGGCCCCTTGGGAGCGAGCACCGTCTACAGCTGCATCTACAATCTACAGCCGCTTGGTCGGGCCAGACGCTTAAATCTCCGCGCCGCGCGCGCACCGCGTCAGGGGCTCCCCCATTTCCTCCGCCATGGCGTCTGCCCGGTGATGTGGGAGGTGCACACAGGGGCAGGGGACTATACGGATCACCAGGTGTCGCCCATCGGTGCGCTGCAGTTCCGGGCACCTCGCCCTTGGTATGAGCCATGTTGGCACGGGAGGAGGAGGTTGGGGGGCGCACAGATACACACCTACCACCACGTCACCCGCGGCGGTCACACAGGGCGTCGACTCCACGCGGTCATCCAGGACGCGCTCCCAGACGACCCTCGCCTCCGTGTCGCTGACGCAGACGAGGACGTGCGAGTGCGCCCCGCAGAAGACGTGCACGTGCCCGTCGGCGTACCGCACCGCCAGCGGCGCGGCGTCCACGCACTGCTGCAGGTCCACGGCCCAGTCCACGGCCACACGGGCTGGCGTGTGGGGCGCCGGCAGGGCCCGAGGCACTGCGGGGCGGGCGGCACTCGTCTCGGGGTAGTGTGACGTGCGGTTCGCTGCCGCGACGGCTCCGAGGACCTCTCGAGGGTTGGCTGCGGCCTGCGGGTCGCCAGTGACTCGGCGGCGCTTGGCGGGCGTCGAGGCGCCCGACGAACCCGCAGAGCTCGACGACAGAGTCGGGACCACTGCTCCTTCCCCGCCCCCCACCCGGCCCCACGCACACGCGTGCGGCGGCGCCCCTCCCGGCCCTCGCCGCTCCCGGCGGCAGACGCCTGCAGCGCGTTCCCGCCCCCGCCCTTCCTCCGGCCCCTCCCCCAACCCCCGGCCGCCCCCCTCCCCCGTGCCCTCCATCCCGTCCGACCCCGGGCCGGTAGTCCCCCGCTCCGGCCGTTCCTCGGCCCCCCCCCTGCCCCCTGCCTCGGCCCTCCCGCCCCCCCTGCCATTCCCCCCCGGTACCACACTGCCCTCCACATCCTCCCCAAGGCCGTCCGGGCCGAGGCTAGGCCCATCGGGGGAGTCGCAATGAAGGTCAGCCTGAAACACGGTCTCCAGCTTCGGGCCGGCGTCCTGCCTCCCCGACCCCTGTGTCTCGTAGACCGCACACACGTACGCCACGATGTCCTGCAGCGTGCTTTGCTGCAGCAGGAGCAGCAGCCGCGCCAACGTGTGGGCCCCGGGGGGGAGGGCCAGCACCGCCACCAGCGCGAGCGCGCATTGGTACTGCCAAACGGAGTCCGCGCAGTAGTCCCCGAAACACGACGAGACGGCGCAGCCGGCGTCGATGCCCGCGGAATGCCACACACTCGCCCATATCCGTCGGACGACTTCCGTCACGGAGGAGCGCGCGCGCGGCGGGGCGTTGTTGGTGCCAGTGGCCGTGGAGGCCTCGGCAACGGCCTTCAGGTCAAGGCGGGTGTTGCAGCTGCGGACGGGGGGGGCGTCCGACATGACACAAGGCGCACCGTTTGGGTCGGGTATTCGGTCGTTACCAGGGCCGGTGCTGGGGTCAGGGACACGGGTACGAAGGGGATCGGGATGGGGGCTCCGCCTCAGGCCCGGCGCGGGCCCAGGCGGGGCCGCAGCAGAGGGAGGGGGACCAGATGGCGCTCGCTGCGGGATCGGGCAGTGGCGAGGCGGTGCGGCGGAAAGGGGGGCCGGGGGGTCGGTGGTCGGGCCAGGCTCGGCGTCCGCTTCGGCGTGGCAAAACCGAAGCGCGCACTTCGGTGTCTTGTCAGGCCGGAGCTCCGGAGGGCACTCTGGTTGGGACTGGGGCTGGCCCCCGGGCTGCGGGGGCGGGGGGCCGAGGCAAGCAGCACCGCACACAGTGACGCCGTCGGGGGGGTCCGAGGGGTGCTGCCTGTAGCGCCGCAGGACGGCGCGCGCCAGCAGTGCACGGTCGATCTTCCCGTTGACGGTCGCGGGCAGGGCCCGGCACACTTGGAGCAGGACCGGCAGCGCGTGCCGGGGCAGGAGGCGCCTCAGAGACCGCTTCACGACGTCACAGAGCTGCCGGGGCCCTGCGGTGGAAGGCGGTGGGAGGTACGGAGCCCCCGAGCACGGCACAATAGGCGGCGCACCGATCATGTCCGGCGGCGATGCATGGGACTGAGCCGCGGCAGGTGCGGCTGCAGCCCGGGGCATGGCGACATACCCGACCCGCTTGCAGCGTCGCCCACCACCGCCGCTGCCAGCACGTGACTCCCGGCCACCGGCATCGCCAACACGCAGCAGCATCGGACCCCCGGGAGGGACGAGATGACGGCTTCTGTTTGCTCCAACTGCACGGCCTGGCCCAAGATCTTGATGGAGAAGCACCGCCTGCCCTGGAGGTAGACTTCGCCGGAGCGGACCACCGCCTGGTCCCCCGTACGCCGGTACTTCGCACCATCGTACACGCCGCCGTCTCCGGCCATGAAAGTGCCGCGCAGCCGACCCCCGACGCAAACCTCTCCTGAGCCGCAGTGCGACACCTCGGCTCCATCCGCGCCCACGACCTTCAATGTCGTGTCTGCCAGAGCGTTCCCAAGCGGCAAGGGCTTCGAGCCCCCGGTGTCCTGCAGGACATTGGTTTGGTGTGAGCCAGGGATGGATATAATTGCCCCCCCCCCCCCCGAGCCCCCCCTGTGTGACATTCCGTCGGGTTGCGGTTTCTTGACTGGGCCCTGGAAAACCACCTGTTCTTCCCTTCGCGTGCTGCGTCGGGTTGCTGCGTTCTGTCGGCCGCTGCGGCCTGTGCTCCTGCTGGTGTCGTTTCCGCGATCGTGGAGCCCAGTAGTTGGTGTGCCGGGGCTGTGCTGGTTGCTGCAGGGCCGTTTTAAGGTTTTTGCTGCCCACTCCCCTCCGCGTTCAGGTCGTCCACCACATGCCTCGCCGCGTTTCGGTGTGCGTGAGGCCCAATTGTTCCATCCCTCCGCGTGTTGTCCTGATCGTCCGCCACCTGCCTCACCACGTTGCCATGTGCGTGACCCCCCCCCCCCCCCCGATGACGAAATGACGATGACGAAATTCGGCCGGCCAATTGTGGCCAATTTTCACCACTTTTGACCCTTGAAACCAAAGTGATTTTTGCCCCCTCCCCCCCACATACATCTTCGTGTTCAGCACATTCCGCTGATCAATTTGATGGGCCTCATGACATTTTTTTGAAAGAAAACCTTTTTCGGCAATCTTTTTGGACCACTTTTGGCCCCTCAGAAAAAAATTGGGCGGCTTCGGCTCCAAAATTTACCCTTACCACAAGAGGGACAAAGGTGTTTCATAATCGTCATTTCGTCATCTCGGGCCCCTCAGACCCCCCACCCCCACCAAAAAAAGTCGGTCACTATTATATCCATCCCTGATGTGGGGAGGGCGAGGGTAGTCGAGACAATACCACCGAGCACCGCCAAAAACCGCATGTCCGTTTGCGGAAGGAGCCCGTTGACGATGACCTATTGCTCGGACGGGGGACTGTTCCGCACCGCATCGAGAAGCGCGTCGTTTGTACCGCATCGAGAGGCGCTGTCGTTGGGGAGGAAACCAGAGCATGGCTGGAGCTCTGGGCAGGCGTGTGTGGCGGGAAGGCCTGTGGGTCGGGGTCCGTGCGGGCAGGCGAGGCCAGCCTAGTGCCCTCGGTTCCTCCGACCTGACACCCCTGTGGATGGGTCTTCCAGGCAAACCCCCAATGACCAGCCTCGCCATACATGGGCGTTTTCGCGGAGGCCAGGGTGGGGGGGATAAACCGCCTAAAACCATCCACGGGCGGTTAGCAGGTCCGACCTCGGGAAGCCACCTGCCAGCAACCCATCCCCCCCCCTTTCTTTCAAGGGCAACTCACCGTTGCATTGAACTTCAGTTTGCCACATGGTGTGGACCCGTGGTCACCGGTTACGTACGGGCCTCGGCTGTGATGACCACATCTTGACCTTTTGGTGCTTGAAGCGGGGCCATCCATGACACTACACAAAAAACAGCCTCGTTGATTGACGCTTGACCCAACAAATGCGCACAGTACCAAAGAATGCACTGCAGGCACTGCACACAGCAAATTTTCACATCATCCCGTCATATATCCATCTGAAATTTGTCACAGTTAAAGAGAAGACGCATTGACCCATACACCCGCAGTCGGTGCTCAATGAAGAAAAACTTAGCGATTAAACTGCCAGCGATTGGCAGTTAATCGCTGGCGGTTGGCCGTTGACTGCCGGCTCAAAGGGCTGTCGTAAAAGGGGCTGTCCTTCGTGAAAATGAAAACGAATACAGTTGTTGAAGGACTCCTGCTACACGGGCTCCGCTGGGTGAACTTTTGGGAGTGGCAAGCACTGTTCATGCCAATCTGAGCACGTCATAACATACCCCTACACCAGCAACGATCTCTTCCCGCCTCGGCTGCTGTTGTGGTGCTCTGCTGCGGTGCTTCTTTGTTGCTGTGCTGGTTGTCGTGCAGGTGTACTGTCATGGTGCAGTGTGCCGGTGTGCTACTGTGCTGCTGTGCTACGGTACCAAAGATTGAAAATCCGGACGGAATGGACCGCCCCGTACACTGGCTTGGGCACCGAAATTGTCCGGCTCTGGGGGACTTGCTCGCTTGCTGAGGGACAACGGGAACATGGAGAGAAAATGGAAAACGGGGGGGGGGGGCTTGGAGGGTGGCGGGGAAATTCAATGAGCCCAGTCAATTGAGCCCCTGGCCCGGACCCGGTCCCACCACACACACTTTTGCGGAGCTCCATTGGACCCCCCTCCTCCGGACAGGCAAATTCCCCAGCCCGCAATCTGGAGATGGTGCGTCTTTGTTCTCCAGATCCATGGCTCAACCCACAACTTGTGCGTCACAATCACTCACTGCAGCGGTGGGGGTCGTAAACGTGACAGTGTCGTCGTTCACAGCGCGCGCGCAGCACCAGCAGCCACTCCGCACCTGCAGCCATTCACAAAGATCCACTTCTTTAATGGTCTGCCACACGCTGAGCTCCGTCACGCCATACAAATTGAACACCCTCAATCGCGGTGCATTGCTCTGTGCCGTCATGCCCAACCAGGTCCGCAACTCGGCAGGCGAGGGGAACATTTCTCCGCCTGACGCCAGCAATCGGAGCGTCTTGTGGGCTACTAGAGGCCTCAGGAAATGTGGCTCAACGACACTCAGCTGGCGCAGAAACGACGGAGTGCACTGCAGGGCGCTCACGCGCTGCGCCTTGATAGCCGTCAGGAACGCACGTCCGCTGCACGGCGCATCCTCAGCACAAATCAACGTGCCACCCTCCAGTAACGCCCCGAAGATTTCGATGATTGAGGGGTCAAAGGACAACGGGGACGCCATCAGCACACGATCCCTGAAACGCGTGATGCATGCAGTCGCCATCTGCAAAGGCGTGTCGATGACAAGGCCTCTCTCTCTCTGTTCCCCCAACTCCACGACACCCCACGCCCCCGAACGAAACCCCACGGCGCCCCACGCTCCCACAAATATCCCCCATGCCTCCCGGCGAGCGCTTGCACGCCTCTCTATGATCAGCTGTCGCGCCCCATGCCTCTCAAGTGGGCGCGCACGGAGCTCCACACTTCCCCACGCAGTTCTCCGTGGGGAGACGCGGAGATGAGCGGTGAGGTGGGCGCTGGGATTCGACGGGCGAAGACCACCGTGGACAGGGATGAGTGCCAGAGGTCGCGGGAGAAGGTGCTGGACTGATGGATGGACGGGTTGCAGACAGGCCCAGTCAATGGACCAGTTTCTTAGGCCACCCCTGCCATCATCATCCCCACAGGAAGCAGGGCGCCATGTTCACTTGTGTTTGTGCAGTGGTGTCTTCGTGAGGCACCAGGAAAACCTCTGCCTTTACTGCCCCCGAGCCCACAGACACAGACCGGGAAGTGACGTCCAGGCGGTGAGCAACGTCCGCCACGTGCCTCCGCAGAACGTCCTGGGGCACCAATACAAACTTCGGCATCCCTCCGCGCTCCCGAGCCCGGGACGTATTCGAGGTAAAGGCGCAATACGCCCAGATCGGGGCGTCCGGAGGTGGCAACGCGTCGGCTCCCACTCCCTCAGGACCCCTCGAGGCCGCTAACGGGCAGCGCGACACGCCCGCGGGGGCTGGCTCGGAAACAGGCTGGCGTGGCGTGGCAGTGATGTGCGGGGCACAGAGACTCTCACCGCTCACTGGCAGGACAGCGGCGTCGCCATCCGACGTATGACCGGGGGAATCGGGAATCGGGGGCCCTGTGTGCCCATGGGGCCTGCGTTCGGGGCTCAGGTACGCGGAGCGTTGGCGCAGGACAGCGGCTGTGGCAGTGCAGGGGAGGGCTAGTGCGTCGCATCCGCGGCCGTGGGATGAAGCATCAAAGCCCGCGACAGTGCCAGGGTCAAGCTCAGCAGCAGGACCAGAGGTAGCAGACTCAGCGCCGGGAGAGGGATCCCATTCAGCATCGGGGTGACGGCCGGAGGGAGCGGCGGATGTCGGGCCGGCGATGTGCTGTCCGTTTGCAGCGGATGGACTGTGCGCTGCTCTCGTGGCCACGCGAAGGTCAACGCTGATGCAGCAGACGGCGGGTCGCCAGGGGAGTTGTGCAGCAACTGTGTCCGCCAACTGCGAATCGGGCACGGGTTGAAAGCGTTGGGTTTGGGGGCAGTGCGCTGGGCACATGCGGGACCTCACAGCACATTTCACCGGAGTCCGGGAGAGGCACCCAGAGAACACACACATAAATACAGATGCGTGGATGGGTGTGCCCGCACATGCACGCGCGCGCGCGTTTGTGTATGCGTAGGGCGCATGCCAATCACATCCATCCCATGACCTCTGGGGCAACTGGAACAAGCCTTACACCACTGCTCCGCATTGGCAACCATACCATACACCCCCCTTCGATCCCCCGTCTTCTGCCAACGCTACGTGAATCGTGCATCGTACAGGAAGTGCCGCCCAGTGGCACTTCCTCTGGCATTACGGTCAGCCCTAGGGGTCCACATTTGCAGCCACAGGGCACTGCTGTACACCAAAAGTTACTCTGGGCCTGAGGCATGCAGGGTGTCTTGGTTGACACCTCCGCCCCCCCCCAGCACACAAGGGGATAGGCCAGGTTGGGTGGGTGAGTCCAGCGTCAGCCCCGCTTCCCCGTTTACCAGAAAGTGCTTGTCCATGAGTCGACCGATGCAGCTCTCATCCAACACCAGTTCACTTCGTAGATGGCTGCCCACCAGTCAGGCTATACAGTGCTTGTGCCCAATCAATGGCGCCTAACTTCTTTCGCATGGTGCTTGGGTTGGATATCCCACCTCATCGGCTGGTGTGCGGATATGGACGAAATCATTTTTTTCATTTGCAGGACCGTCCTTGCCTCGCCGTGATCTAATAGGGCCTGGGGCCGCACCAAGTTGGCAACGAAAGGAGTAGCCATGCGGGTGTTTCAGCTGGCACCTTTATGGTGCACCTTCACCTTCCACGCACCTTTATGGTGCACCTCCACCTTCCACAGTCTGGTGAGGCAGCTGCGCCAAGATTATGCGTTTTGTTTGGCGGAATGCAGGCATACACACCCCTCCCTGGTTCGAAGTCTGGCTGCACTGATGCAAACAACTTGCACCACACATTCCACACGCTTTGTTGGATTGCTCATCCAAAATGTTGGGTGCAATACCCACCAAATCTGTTTGAACTTTTTTCGCTGGATTCGGATGCCATAAAACATCACAGCGGTATTGCCTTACAATGCAGCGTGACAGTAAGGTGCCAAGCTGTGCACAGTTATGTCCTCCAGTGCACAAGGTAAGGAGGGCGAACCTGGACATACTTCTGTGGGGCCAATATCAGTCTGATTTGCAGCGGCACAGACTGCACCAGAGCACACAAATACGCTGCTGGGTGCCGTGGAGATAAGGGCACATACGCGGCCTGGCACGATACTACGGCAAATGCACACGCCGCCGTAGCCGCACACTGGTCACCAAGGATACCTTTGGGAAGGTGAGAAGATGCAATTGGCTGGTCGCCACCCAGTGCGTGAACCATAGCCTCCATTCATAGGGCTTTGTTCCGGTTCTCGGTCACACTGGAGCTCGCCCTGACACAGCCCCTCCAACCGCAACAACCCACAGCACCCGCGTGATCAAAATGCCCCCGCAAAAGAACAAGGCGGTCTTACATCACTCCGCACTCTCCGAAGGGCCCCTCTGTCGTGCGGGGTCCGAGTCCGATGGCATGGGCGCGTTGCGCCCGCGGAGCAAGCAGCCAAGATGCTGCCTCGCGAAGCACCAGCCCGGAAAGCAGTACCCACACGATGGCAAGTTGGAGGATTCTCTCCGCAAGGAATCCTGTGCCCCGGTCCACTCTCCTGTGGAACCCCAATCACCACCTTCTGCCCTGACAACGCGCCGTTCGGACCGAAATGCGGGGTGGCAGGTGTTGGTGACACCAAGGTGGCCTTCGACACGCCTGCGCAACAACCCTCAACAACCGGGTGGCCCAGGTCAGCCTGGACCTGTACGTACTTCTACAGTGCACAGTCTGCTGTTTCAACGCAATCCAACACAGACTCTACAGAACAAGCACCCCTTCGTACACCCACCAGCGTTCGCAGCAGACTGGCGTCCACTCCCCTGCCGGCACGAGCAGGCCCAGCCCCGCCCCCTATGTGACATTCCGTCTGGTTGTTGTTTCTTTACAGGGCCCTGGACAGTCACCCGTTCTTCCCTTGTTGCGTCGGGTTGCTGCTTTCTGTCGGCTGCTGTGGCCGGTGCTCCTGCTGGTGTCGTTGCCACGTTTGCGGAGCCCAGTGGTTGGTGTGCTGGGGCTGCTGGTGTCCTTTCCGCGTTCGCGGAGCCCAGTGGTTGGTGTGCTGGGGCTGTGCTGGATGTGGCATGGTGTGCCGTTTGCGCGTCAGCGGCGCCCAGTAGTTGGCGTATTGAGGTTGTACTGGTTGTTGCGGGGGTCGTTTGACTGTTTTTGCTGTCCACACACCTCCGTCCTCAGGCCGTCCATAACCTGCCTCGCTGTGTTTCCGTGTGCGTGAGGCCCAGGTGTCCTGCTCCTCCACGCGTTGTCCTGGCCGTTCACCACATGTCCCTTTCCCCCTCACGGCTGGTCTGCCGCTGGTGGGCTCCTCCTCCTGTTGCGAAAACAGCCCATCTGGGCTGCGGGAGACACCCCCCACCTGATGCCGGTTGGCACCCGGTAGCGACGGGGCTGGCTGGCCAGGCCATCCCCTGTGTTGTCGCTGCCCCCCATGCGCATGCTCTCCCATCCCCTACGTTCTGGTTTCCTGTTCCCGCTGTCCTAGTTGCCCCCCCTGCCTCACTGCCCCCCCCCCCTCCTTGTCTGCTGCACTCGCCTTCGTCCCTCCTGGTGTGGCTCCCGCATTCTGTGTGGCTGTGTTGCTCCTCCCCCTGTCCGTTGGCGCTCCTCGGTGCCCCTTGTGCGCTCCCACTCCTGTCCCACCCGCCTGCCCCCCCCGCACGAGGATTTCACGTCTCTGCACGACGTTGACTGTCTCCCCCCCCCCCCCGCGCGCGAAACACTGGCCTTTGGGTCGTACGGGTCGCACAGGGCAGTCTCGAGGTGAGAAGGTTAGATGTGGGGCACAGCAACACGTCGCATTAACAACCACTGCCCTCAATGACATGGGGCTGTTTCTTCCCTCTCAGTGGGTTGGTGGGGGGCGGGGCATTGGCATGGCTTTCAGGTCTAATAAAAAAAGTTGTTCAGAGCTCTGAAAAAAAAAGATTTGCCATTGGTTTCTGGGGGTGCACTGTTTTCGTTATCTGTGCACAGCACATTTGCTACCTTCAGATGGCCCTGGTCGTCATAGACCCGCCTTTGGCCACCTTTTTCTGTGCCTGTAGCGTTGATGTTGTCTGCTGTTGTCGTTGGGATTATGAAAAGCCAGTACTGCATGTGCACCTTGGCGTCAGAAAAGAAAAAGAAAGGAGGCTCAGATCTGGGAAGAGAAAAGGGAGTGTACAACGTGTTTACACTCCAGGATTAATATCCAAGGCAAAACATGGCAGAGCATGCTACTTTCAAGTAAAGCTCTTCGGGGACGGGGGGGCTTCTTGCGTCTGCCCGGCCGGCCAGAGACGCCGGCCGGGTCTGGGCTCGGCCAAACCTTTCCACGGCTAGATACCGGCTGGAATTCAGTTGATGAATGTGGCATGTCCCAGGGTGGGGCATTGGAAATAGTCATGCCAATGAATGGACCCCTCATGGGTGGGGTTCAGTGATGATAGTCTTCTCCACTTGCATGGTATGCGAGCCGAGACCTTTGGATAGGCAAAGTTCACTCCTATTTCGCACGAGCAAAGTTCACTCTTATCATTTCTTCTGTCGGGTACCAATGAGTGGCACTGTCAGTTTTCAAAACACCCCCTTTTGCAACGGTTTAGGGAAACCTTTGGGAGGGAAAGAAGATAAAAGTATCTGGCCACGGCGGGCCGTGGAGCGAGGTTGCTGGGGGTCCTAATTGTATGCGGAGTCGTCGCAAAACTTTTCTTGTTGCATCCTTGCGTTGCGTTGCGCATGGCTTCCCGCTCTTGCTACTGCGGTCTTGTCTACGGTGCTAAAAAAAAAACAACAACACGAAGCAAAGCAGGTGGTCACTGTACAACCCGGAGGCAGCCCGCGGCACACCTACGAAGCTAGCTGGTTCAACGCCACACCGCAAGTGGCCCTCGAGCTCATGCGCAAAGGCTTGCAGTCGGGAGCCTGTGATGTGATGGTCCCCCTCCACGATGGCGACGCAATCCGGAGGGGCACCAAGTTGCATGGCGGGACCTTGAAGTGCATGTGGGTCTGAGAATGCGAGGAGGCCGCACCAACGCACCCATAAGCACGATTCGGGAACAACGCACGAACGGCGCTTCATCGGGTGCACTCCGCTTGTTTCTGCTACGTGGGGAGGGGAGGGGTTGGGTGAGTTTTCGACGACGAGGAAGGGGTTGGAGGAGGCTGGAAATCTCTTTCGAGGGGGGAGCTGCGGGGAAATTGCACGCGCGCAGTTCAACGGAGAGGAGCTAGCTATGACTAACAAGTACGGATTGCCACAGAGGAAGAGTTTGTGGAGGAGCTCCGCGCACAAGGACGCAGTCGAAGCGAAATGGAGGCCACCCGCTTGATAGGATCAAGAAGGAAGTTGAGGGCAAAGCATGGAGGAGGCGCTCCACAGATATCGCTAGCCCCCAGCCGGATTCACAAGGCCAAAAGAATCCACCAATGCCACATGTTCCAGTTCATATTATTGCAAAGAAAAGCAAAAAACTAAAGTAGAATTCGAGCTCCGGGTGACGCTCCGCTCGTGTGGTGTTGACGCAATGCTCTTTTTCTGTTGCAGTTCCATTGAAGTTGCCATTTGGTTCTTTGGGGACAATCTGTTTGGGTGTTGAAACATTGTACTGAGGCATTCCGTTTGTTCATTCGAGTCCAAGTCACATCCAAGGAAAGCCAAGAGTTGCAGGGAATCCATGTTCCAAGCGCGCGAGGAAGAGGAAAAAAATACGAGAAAAAGTACAGGTTATCCAGTTCACATCGCAGTTCAAAGAGGAGTAGACAAAGAAAAAAATGCAGCAAATTCAAGTATCCGATGAATTTAAAATACCTTTTCGCACCATCCAAGACGATCCTGCACCACTGCACCACCCAATACCATCCAGCACCATCCAGCACCATCCAGCACCAACGAACACCATACTGCAGACCAATCAGCACCATCCAAACCCATCCAGCACGCCACCGGATGACTCAGGAGACTGTCGCTTCGCAACACGTCGCTCCCTTCTCCTCTCCTTCCCGCTTGGAGTAGTAGGGGGAATAAGCCGATTACAAACGACAATGGAGCAATGAGTCTCAGATGCATGCCACATGCTTCCTATCAGGTGCACCCAATTAAAACTTGAGCATGCCAATTGGCGTTTCAGCAAATTACCGTTTGTTTGATGATTGTTTGCGGGTCAGTTGCCGTGGAACGCGCGGTTTGTTTAGCGCATCCGCGTTTTCTGCCTGCGCAACTGTGGGTGAGAAAAGGCGGGCTCGTCCACTGGGAGACGCTAGACTGTCTTCTTGTACCTGGTACCCTTGCCTACTCTCCGTCCTGCTGTGTCCCGGGGGATTTCTTAAAATCGCGCTCGCGCACAATCAATCACAATGCCTACTGTCTTCCAATCATGCTCAGCCTGTGGTTTCTGCTACTCTGCCCGTATACTCACATAAACACATGTTACGTCGTGAGGCAGGGGATTGCTAGTGCGTCATGTCAAGCTCATATGATCAAGGACACTTGTAGAGCGCATGAGCAGCGTAGTCCAAAGATCATGAGACGAAAAAAAATAGAAAGTGGCTATGCAACTTTCCTCTTGGTACATGGGCCCTTTGCATGTCGTTCTTGCTGCGACAAACCCACTTGAGGAGTCCTTGCAAAACTATTGGGACGCATCATCATTTTCAAAATTGAGAAAGTGTTGAGCCTATCCTCTGCTATTGAGGAGAGTGCAACATTGTGTGATACACACCCGTACAACAAGTATAGCGTTGTGTTGAGAAATCCACATCATGCATGGTGCATGGCTTGGAGGCGGCTGCATCCCAGCCTACAAGTTTATGTGCCACGCAATGCCAAGGGCAAGCAGGCCTTGCACAGAGCGTGGTGCACCTCCACTATATGCTTGCGAATCCAGCAGTATTACCTGTTGTAGACCATGTGAAGCAAGTTAGCGAGGTGTTAGATGTGTCGTGGCATACATGAGACTCTTTTTATTTGGAAGCAACACTAGAGGCATTTGCAGTAGTGCGAAGTTATCAAGTCTAATGAGCCAAAAAGGTTGCAAAGCTGTGAGTATGACCCTTCTAGCAAGCGAATGCTACAACTCGTACACCCTATTTCCTTGATGGAAAACCACCACGTCCAAAACAGATGACTTCAAGGTACCAACCACAACTAGCAACCGAATGGTCTTCTATTGATCTTATTAACAATCTCAACACAGAGAAGTGAATCCTAAACTTACCCAGATTGGGCCAAGCATATTCTCTTGCTCTCATACAGTTTTGTTGTCCAAACCAGTCCCAGCCTTAACCTCGAGTTCGACCTTCTTTTCATTTCCTTCATGCGCACAACAAGTAGGCCATGTTGCACTGTCACATCATGCCGACGCCAATCAAATTCCTTTTGGTGATTGAAAGAACATGCAAGAACAATGAACATGAACATGAACTATTACATTAAAAGTGTTCATGCATAAGTTTTCTCTGGGAAAACCGTGTGCATGCACGGTTTCCCCACAGAAAACCCGTGCATGAACACTTTTTCTCTCAGAGCGAGTCATTGACATGTGTGAGAAATTTTTTTAAAAATAGGTTAATAGCCGTCCCTCGCCATAACCCGTTTTTTACCAAAAAAAAAACGGGTTACAGATTGATAACCCGTTTTTTTCACCAAAAATAAACGGGCTATCACCAGTTTTTAGCACCCGGGGGTTGC
Organism: Eutreptiella sp. 'Long Island Sound 2002'; assembly: GCA_964036045.1. Lineage (NCBI taxonomy): Eukaryota > Euglenozoa > Euglenophyceae > Eutreptiales > Eutreptiaceae > Eutreptiella > Eutreptiella sp. 'Long Island Sound 2002'. Next base: position 174,170,136 of record OZ038379.1, read on the forward strand.
AAGGCACCCAAAAATGGGCACTATAAAAATTTCCACCAAATCCAACTTGGCTCGGAACCTGGTACCACAGAACTTTGCCAGGGCGCAGCTGAATGGGCCTCTAAGGTCCCTAAATGCAAATTGGTGTTCAAGGACTTGGCTCGACGTGTAGCCATGACTAAAGGTGCTAACTCAGGGTTGCCATTGCCCGAGGCTTCTAAGTATTTTAACGTAAGGCCCAACACAATGATGGTGTATCACCAAGCATCGAGGGACACTGCTCACAAAGTGGCAGGCATCTTGAGTGGACATTCTCCAGCCTCTAAGCCCGCGGGGCCTGGCCTCTTGGACGAGGACTTTCTTTTGGAAAGCACCTCGCTCGGCATCCCCAAGAATAATGCTTAGGTTGTTGCTGCTCTAGTGGCATCCCCCGCTCAAGATGTTCCTCAAGTGCCTGAACAGGTAGCCCCCATTGCACCTGTGGATGTTCCACACGTGCCCGAACAGGTAGTCCCCATTGCACCTGTGGCAGATTTCTGCACTTGGGGAAGCCGCATGGGAGCTTACCCAGCCACGGAGGGGGGGGGGGGCATCGGAAAGTGTGCCGCGACACGTGTCGTGACATGGGTAAGCTCCATGAGCAGCAGCCTTATACTCTTCGCGTCCTTGGTCCAAAGACCGCTTGAGGGGAACCTGGGTCAAGGGCCGCTCGTTATAATCCCATTCCGAGTTAGAAGACACACTCTTACAATCAGCAAGCAAGTCCACCGAGCAAGCTGATTGTTGCAAGGAGGTCACACTAACCTTTCCTGGGCTCGAATCAAAATGCCCATATTTCGCAGGATCTGTCTAATGCTCCCATGCCTTTCCCTAAGATGCGACGGCCCAAGGCACCGGCTGCAGAACGCCAGGTTGCATCTAAATTCATCTGTCATAAGTGCTCGCGTGAGATTAATGTGTGGCGTAAGTTGCGCGGCATGACCCGTGTTTTTTGCGCTATGTGCAATGCACCATACCATGAATGTTGCATGGGGAAGGGTGCCAAAGATGGTTCCATGCTTGGCCCTTGTTGCGCACAGGAGTGAGTTATATTTAAGTGAATTTATAATTGGGATTCGGCGAATGCCTCGCTCTAACCCTATTCCCATCAAAACTATCGTGTGCAGTGTATGTACAGTGGAGATGTTTTTCCCCATGCCGGTGGCGGGGTTTTTATTCACATCATCCAACATTTGATTTCGTATGTCATTCTTTTGCTTTGCTTCTTCTCAAAGGGTCCTTTGCCAGGCAAGGGGGACCCACACCGGACACTCGGGGGGTTCATACAAGGTGGATCGTCTTGGTACCCCGGCATTGGCCGGATAACCCATTTTTTTCGCCAAAAAAAAACGAGCTGTAAAACCCGTTTTTTTACCAAAAAAAACGGGCTGTAGTGAGCGCACTACAGCCCGTTTTTTTGGTAAAAAAACGGGTTAATAGCCCGTTTTCCTTATAGAAAAAAGCTGGGTACAAGAACACGGCCCCCTTGCCTTTTCCTCGTTGCCGCATCCTTCACTCGCCCTGTTTGGGTGGGCCTTTGGAGCGCACTCTGTGCCTTTCCCCATGGCTATCGCACAAAGTCGACAATTGATTTTTTGGCTGAGGAGTTGTGCTGGTGTTGAGAGTGCTCTTGTGAGTTGGAATAAGCATAGACTCAATACATGGGTAGCACCACGACAGCAATACGTGTACTCTTCATTTTTTGCTCTTGGGAAATTTAGCCGTCTCGCATGGATGGGAGGATTTCAACCGTGCCACTTGTGGGTTAAGTGTCCATGAGACCCTTTGTCAATGATCCTTATATGCCTAGCTCTAATCCATGGGTGAAAATGACACTGACAATGTCCACTTGGAACAACTGGAACAATTGGTCGATTCATGATGTCATATGCAACCAAGTGCAGAAGACTTAGTGGTTCAAGGAGTGTTGCCGGCTTCATGAAAATGTTCCCAAAAATTGGGTCAGCATCTCCTACAGGACCGTTTGAGCCTTCCTTTTGCTACATAAGGGAGGTTTCACAGCATGTTACGATACTCCAGTAACAGGTGCACCCGGCCCCGTACCCCCCCTCGTCCATGCTAGTCGGAAATGGGCAACAACTGAGCAAAAATACCTCGGTAACATTGTTACTCAAGTGATGGCCTTTGCCCCCCACCAACCCCCGTGTTACCCAAGTAACTTAAGGTGTTGTGAAACATTCCCTAGGCCATCATATCCTTGCCGATGGTTCATGCCACAAGAAGTCCAACATGGATGGAAAGAAATTGAATTTGAAGAATGGGAAGTCCCAAGACTTACACCTCACGAGTTCCGACCTACAATTTTTCCCCTGCGAAGAAAAGTGTGTGTACGTACACGGTTTTCCCACAAACAACCCGTGTACGTACATGGGTTTCTGGGTCCAAAAAACCGGCGCAAGCACACAGTCTTTTTTAAAAAAATCTCCCTCCAAATGCGTGCAAATGCGTGCATTCATTTGCAAGTACTCCATCTGTAGCAAATGAGTTGGTCCCAGTCACCATATTTCATTCTCCATATTTCACTTTATGCCACTAGATTACCCCGCCGTTTCTCCACACTTCCCGAATTTCCCCTGCATCATGTTTCCATCTTTGCTTGTTACTCATGGTCGAACGATAAGACGTGCAGACCAATGATAGACACTCAAAATGTGTCTCCAGTGGTCTTGCAGTGGGCTTCACATTGAGTGCTACCACTCTTGTGTCTCGCTTTCCCTGTGCTTGTTCAGTTGTTATGAAACCTTGCTCTTTGTAATTCTTTCGTTTTGTGGTTTGTCTTGTGTCGTTTGTGTGACGTGAAGTCTTCACAAGTGTTCCGTTCTCTAGCTTGTGCGCACCTCCATCGAGCGTGCTATGGCAATTGCACTGCACCACGTTTGCCACTCGCTTCTTCCAAGATGGCACTTGCCTTTGTGTCGTGCAAGTCCAACTCTGCTCGGTGTTTTGTTTATGGACAAGTGGTGGCGAGTGTGTTGTTGTATGGTAACCATAGCTAGATACATGGAAGTTGCCTACCTCGCAACAGCCCATAGCTTTTTCCCGCCTTTTCTGCTTGTTGATGTAGGGAGACCAATGGTGACGACAAGAAGAAATGTATGAAACTCGCATGGTAGCGGGCTGAAGTCATTGCCTTGAATGTGCAACAATGTGTGACAGCAATTCTTCTACCAGGGACGCACGGTAATAGGAATGCACGGTAACAGGAATGCACTGCAAAGTAGGAATTGGAAGCCCTACAATGAATGCATTGCCCTTCCTTTTCGTTGCTGAGCAGCACGTTGCTTCTCGGCCCGCATGATTGAAAGAGTTCAATGCGCATGGAGCCTAGGATAGAGCCCGCAAAAGGTAGTTCGGTTTACAAGAAGCGTGCCATTGCACTTGCGGCCGCTGGACTCCTAAAACGTCGCCCAAGGTCTAAGGAAGCCGCTAACGTGTTGCAGCTATGCCAAAGCTACCTTCACCGGAAGGTAGCAGGACACCTCGGCGACGCGCGGAATTGGCCATGGTGTATTTGCATTTCCTTGTGTTTGGCACCCGCTATCGGTACAGATGGATGACGGTGTGGCTCGGTTTCCCATGTATTCTATGACTTTCTTCTTGTAGGCGTCTTGTTGAATTCCGGAGGCGGGTAAGCATGATTTCATGACAAAACAACATGCGCACGACGCGAGAGAAGTTGCCCCTCGTGCCCCCTGGCCTTGAGGGTGATGGTCGCCGTGCCTCACTCCCACTCATATCCGTAAGTCACTTGAGTCAGAAGCCCCAGTCCCAAGGCTTTGATGCACCCGAAGTTGACGACGAAGAAGACGCCGAAGACGTTGCGAAGCAATTAGTTTCTCGAACCTTTGAAGGCAAAATTCATCTGAAACAGCTTAAAAAATTGAAGACATTCTTTGACAATTCTGCAAACTGTGGTGGGTGTGTTTGCTCCGGCACACTTGTTAGGGGTGGTGGTCTGGCATGTCGCCATGGTGTCTTGTTCTCGTCTACAGCTAGCGGCGCCTATTGGCCGATCGCCATTCGCTGCCCTTCCCTTGCCCTGTGTCCTTCCTCTTCCTCCTTGCCCAATCATTCCCTTTCCACTTCCCTTTCCTTTCCCTTGGTCAGTTGTGCCAACGGAGCCCCCGGACTTTCCTTGTTTCACTTCTCTGTGTCTTGTTGGGGGTGGGCGAGTGATGCCAAACCCGAGCCCGGCTTTGTTGTCCAAGTTTCCCCGGGGTCGGAACAATGGAGGGCGATGTGAAACGGACGGTGGCGCGGAACGGCTCGCACGGCGCTCTCGAGCTGCTGCGCACACACAAGGCCCTTGGAATTGCACGCCCACGCATGCCTCTAAAGACCTGCAAGCCTCCGTGGCTGCAATGCAAGAACGCGGCATACGCATACGAAAGCCTCTGTGGCATTGCACGGGTTGCGATGAGAAAGAGCGTGGTCCCTCCGCAAAACCCCAGGTGAAGGCAAATGCTGTGCGTCGTCTTCGTCGTTGGAATGCATAACGCACGAGCAGTCCTATCAACGAACAAGAGCGGCCGTGCGCGGTTGTAAATTGGTACTCGGTCCCTGGTCCTCGGCAAAGGATCAAATATGGTGCCCGGTGGATCAGACCAAATGCCAACAGAAGACACACCACAAACTGCATTGCTCGTGGCCATGCCATGGCCAGTTCGAGGTCACCGGGCATGCCTTGTAGGAGTTTGGACGAAGACCAATTCGTTCAAGCCTTCACGCAAGTATCGCAAGGACGCATTAGCCATGAGACTCTCCGGTGTGTTCAATGTGGCACCTTCTGCATGCTGTGCCGGCGCAAACACACGCATGCCATCAGGATCTTCTTAAAGCACACAATAAAGACATGATCGGAACAGAGCGCCTGGGCGCCGGAGGTTTCATTGGCCAAGGCGGTTGTTGCCCGGACCATGCGGGGATGACCGGTGGGGGGGGGGGGGGGGGGGGGGGGCTGGATCAAGGGGGCGGGGATGGACCCGCGCGGGGGGGTGGGGGGCTTAGGGGGCCTTCCTAAAGATTTCTTTCTGAAGCATCGTTGACTTGCCCGCACATACCAACGCCCAGGATCGCGATGATTGCCTCCACGACGATGGGGTTGCCGATGCTCAGTGCGTACTCACCAAAGTCCATTTGTGGGGGGCGCGCAGCACCGCGGGGGGGGGGGGGGGGTACGTTGTATGGAGAAGTGAAATCCTCGTATGGGGGGGCAGGCGGGTGGAACAGGAGGGGGTGCGCGACATGGGCACCCAGGAGCGCCACCAGACAGGGGGAGGAGCAACACAGACACCCAGAACGCGGGAGCCACACCAGGAGGGACAAGGGCGGGCACAGCAGACAAGGAGGAGGGGCACAGCAAGGCGGGAGAGGCAACTGGAACAGCGGGAACAGAGAACCAGAATGGAGCGGATGGCAGAGCGTGCGCATGGGAGGCAGCGACAATAAAGGGGATGGCTTGGCCAGCCAACCCCGTCGCTACCGGGTGCCAGGGCAACCCCTGCTCAACCGGCATCAGGTGGGGGGTGTCTCCCGCAGCCCAGATGGGCTGTTTGCGCAACAGGAGTGGGAGCCCATCAGGGGCAGACCAACCGTGAGGGGGAAAAGGACATATAGTGGACGGCCCGGACAGCGCGTGGAGGAAGGCACCTGGGCCGCACAGAAACACAGCGAGGCAGGCGATGGACGGCCTGTGGACAGAGGTGTGTGGACAGCAAAAACAGTCAAACGACCCCGGCAGCAACCAGCACATCCTCAATACGCCAACTATTGGGCGCCGCTGACGCGCAAACGGCACACCATGCCGCATTCAGCACAGTCCCAACACGCCAACTATTGGGCTCCGCGAACGCGGAAACGACACCAGCAAGAGCACCGGCCGCAACGGCCGACAGCAAGTAGCGACCCGACGCAACATGCGAAGAGAAGAACGGGTGACCGTCCAGGGCCCCGTAAAGGAGCAACAACCAGACGGAATGTCACACAGGGGGGGGGGCAACACACGAGGGTGAGAAGGTGGGCCGCGGGAGTACGCGTAGGCCCTCCGAAAGTCCAGTTGCTTTTTGTCAACGATTTCACGCGGCAGTGGTCATTGATTGTTGTTTTCGTGGTGGCTGTCTTTCTTTCATCCCATTCAGGGAATTCTTCATCCGAATCGATGCCAATGCCAACGGCTTCGTCGATTGGGATGAGTTCTCGACATACCTGTTGTTGGAGGGGCAACAGGAGAAGATTGAACACAAGACGATGGAGGAGTTCACCCGTCAACGCTTTCCACACCCGCCCAGGGATGTAAGACACACAGACGCGATTACCAGGTGTTGCCAGGCTTTGCTCCGTGCCTCTATGGCATTTTTAAGTTTGGGCTCTTCCTTAAGTTGGTGTGCCTCTTCTTGCTAACCCACTCTCTTCGCCCTCCTTGGCACGTTTGACAGGGGCGTTGAGGGGGTGGGGTTCGGGGCGGGAGGGTTGAGTGCATCCCCTCAGAGTAGATCCCAGTGTCATCTCGTGCCTTTCTGAAAACTGCGTGAAAAGCGGTGTCTTCTGCAATTTGAGCAAGGGTCCATCTCACCAATCTGAAAATGCGGGGCCGCATGAAAAACAATTTTTGCTGACCAGATGCGAGCGACCGCCAGGCCGCTGCTCAAACTAGGGATAGCTGTCCCCAGGACAGAAATGCCTAATTTGAGCGCCGGAAAGGGGATGCGCTTGACAGTCATTCATAAAACTTGGGTTCGATTCCCTCAAATTGGGGACAGCAATCCCCAATTTGAGAACTGGAGAGGGGCTGTCTGTTTTCCCAATCGGGGAACCAGCGTTGCAACTGCTGCAACAAATGTTAAACCAAGCCCTATCATAACCATGAATAACAGTTGGCCTTTGATGGATTGACGAAGTCCTGTAGCAAAAAAAGAAACATGCGAATACTCCTTTTACCCTTTGTTCCCCATACCAATCCCAAATCAGGCGCTGTGCAGAAATACCCTCTGTGCAAAGGGTATGCATTTTCTATCCTAGCCACACGGTTGGAAGAGGACCTTCAGTGCTTTATCATCGTGGGGCTACCCAGGAGTTTGATAGGCTCAAGGAGGGCTTGAGGCAAAGAAATCGAACGTCGAACGGAATATTCAATAGCCCTTGGGTATTTCAAGGATACATTTGGGTTTGCTGTATGCTTTAGCGCTGAGGGAAACAGCAAAATCACATTCTCTCGAGTGATTCAATGAATTGGTGAGGGCCCCTCTATGCAGTGCAGCAGCACCCCCACCTCCAACCCCATGGTGTGGGGAGACATCCAATCAGACGAACCTCAAAGCAACCTCCAACAACACGGCGGTCTGCTTTGACGTCCTTCGACCAATAGCAGTTTTCTTCACCCCAACACAGTTTTTCTGTTGGCCAATTGATGGGATACCGCTGTCAGATGCACAGCAGCATCAACTTCCTTTTTCTCCACCTCTGAAACTGCCTCGCAATTTGTAGAACGCAGAATCTGGCCTGACCCCTTGGGCAGGGGAGTGTTGTGCATATTCGTAATCTTCTGCAGGATTTTGGTCAACAAGGACACTGGGAAGTATTATACGGCATCGAGCGATGGTACCCTGAAAGTATGGAGTTCGAAGGTTTGTACGTCGCTTGCCCCATTCCGCTTGGGTGTGATTCCAGTGCGTGATTTTAGGTGTGAGGACTTCAAAGTCAGTTTCTCATTGAGTCTGAAGCATTGTCTTTGCCTTTTTCATCGCAAGGGCATGTAGGTCCGTTGTTGTCGCCGCGCGACTCTCATGTAAACCTGTGGTCTCCCCGTTTCCCTACTCCTTCAGTGTGCATACGAAAAGACCCTTCATAACGGGACATGTTGGATCACGGATGCGTGTTGGCTTCCAACACGTACCAAGCAACAACGTCTCATGCTCTCATCGATGGATCGCAAGATCTACCTTTACGACATCAGGACCGAAAATATCGTGCGATATTTTTGTGGCCAAACGAAGTATGTGCGCCTGCTGTGGCCCCGTTGTCGGGGCCAATGGAATGCGATTCGTTGGATGTGTTTTGCGACGAGGCGTAACGGCGTGGAGCGCGGGCTGCAACCCCCAGCACGTGTGACGCAATAGTGGGATCCATCTGCAGAACCTCGGGAGATGGGGGTTTCCCTGGGGCAGCGCGGCGCAATGACACTGGCAGACCACCGCAAGAAGGCAACAACGAAACGACAGGGATAGCGACTGGCGCCAAAAATGCAGCACAAAGCCACACGACCTGTCAGAACCCCCGAAGCCTCCACAAGCGCAAGCCAGTGCATCGTTGGATTGCTGTCCAGGGTCCAGGTCCGGATCGGGACAATGGTCTGAATGGCCCCACTGTCACTGGGGTGTTCCATCCTCCTCGGCAGGGGAGTCCTTTGTCGACTGCACGTCTCTTTCCACTGAGGACCGCCTGTCGCCAATCGCCAGTCTTTGACTGCCAACCGCCGGCGGTTAAAGGGCCTTTTTTTTGTTCATTTTTTGGGACGTCTTTACCCGTGACACATTTCAGATGGATGTGTGACTGGATGATTTGAAAATTTGCTGTGTGCAGTGCCTGCAGTGCGTCCTCCTGGCGGTGCACGCATATCTTGGCAAGGTATTGACGGAATTATTTTTTTTGTTTCTTTTGCGTCAACCAGCCCCCTACTCCTCGGAGGCGGGGTTCAGGGCCAGGGATCAGGGTCCAGGTCGTGCGAGGGGCCCCGTCTGAGTGACACGTATTTTGAGTGCATCGTGGATTGCGGTTCGAAGCATTGCCCATCGGAAACATGATGCAGCTTGACCTTGGGCTTGGGCTTTGGCACAAATGCTGCAGCTCGGGCCTCTCGTAAAGAAGCGTCAGCTTTACCCAAGCGTGCTCGCAGCGAAGGAATGGCTGTGGCAGCAAGATAAACCGGTGCCACAACTCGTGGAGGGTTGAGCAAGATGCTGCCTACTTTCGGTCTGCACATGCCACAGATGCAGCCCATCTCCGGGATTTGCGCTGACGGGTGGTAGGTCTCATGCGCTGCCTTGCTTGAATGAGGGTTTCTCTTCTGTGCTTAGGCTTGATGGGATGGTGACCAAGGACTTCGGGAGTTGGTTGCGGTCCCAGATATCAAACGTGCCCGCCAAAGAAAGTACGAGAGGAGCAGAGTTTCGAATCAAGGTCTCAGATGCTGACAAGATTGATGAGCCCCTCGGAGGCAGGAGCGCGCCGATAACACTGAATGGTTTGATGGACTACGCCACCGCATTACACTGTTGTGAGGTATCGATTGCTTTGCAAGAAGAGGGTGTGTGCACAGCGCACGGTCACTGTGCAGCCATTGGCCCCACTATACATAACTCCCTGGGAACCATCTTTCATGCAAGAGACCTGCACGATTCTTCGACTGCAGAGAAAGATCGTCATCTGTTGCCATCCTCTGGTTGCGGGGTGGAGGGAGGGACGGGGTTGTGCTCTCTGTGGGATTATTGGCCAGATCCCCTCCCTCCCTACCCCCGAGCTATGGCCATTTTTGGAGGCGCGGCCCGCCACGGCCGGGCCAAAATTTCGGACCCGTCTTCTTCCGCTCGAAATTGAAAATTTCCAAAAGTTTCATGCTTGAGCAAAAATAAAGAGGACAAATGTTTTTTCGGACGCGCGCGCGCCCTGGCTTTTTCAATTTTATTTTTAATTTCGCCCCAGTCCCTACGCGTCTCCACGCCCCCACGCCTCAGTGATCTGGAAGGTGTCACTGCTGAGGCTCCATTTGTCGTTGTTTTGTCGGTCTCATGGCACCGGTGCGCACCGTCTCTTTGTCTCGCAGCTCAAGGAGTTCCCAGACATCGCCGAGATCATGCTTCTGGGTCTGCGCAGCGGCAGGCTCCTTGCATATCCGGTAGTGACGACCAGTAGTATCACTGGTGTGCTCTGCCCGTGCCGACCTGAACAAGGCTGCCCTCCCCCTATGCGGTCCATTTGGAGGCGGCGATTGGGGGAACCTGCGGACAGGAAGAGGGATCCCTGCCACGGGTGCCCCGGGTTCCATGTCGAAGAGAACGGGTGAATGGGGCCCGGTCTGAATCCACGCACTAGCCACGTTTCGCCCCCCCCCCCCGACCCCGACCCCCAAGACAATGTCCAGTTTGTGGGGTCGCTGACCCAAAACGCAGTGGGGGACTATTGTGGGACGTCGTGAGGATTCTACAAGGGGTTACCCCCCGGCATTCGCTCCATTAGGCTGTGGTACTTAAAAGGGGGGGGCGCGGCAGGATTGCATTAGAAGGGGAGGAACCTCGGAGGGGCTCCCAGAAGCGGGTAGACAGGCGGTTGGAGGAGGTTGCCAAAGCGGTTGGTGGCGGTTACTGTCGGTTACAAATGCCATTGAAGCTGGCGCTTGCCGTCAGGGGGACAGTGGCTGGGCATAGCCTGGGCGCCCTCGACGGGGGGGGGGTCCCCTTTCCAATGGGTCCCTGGGGCGGGGGCTATGCAGTGGTCCCTACATATGAGGCCCCCAGGTGTTGATCGCCCACCCTCTGCGGCGGTGGTGTGTGTGGGGCCCAATCCCCTGCAAAAGAGCCCAATGACTATCTCTTACAATGCGATGTATAATTCTGCGGCATGGTACTTGATGGCCTCCGCCCTCCGCCCCCGTTGGGTTGGGTCGCCGTTCCGGACCTCCCCCCACGGGAGGGCTGTACGTATACACGCGTATACGCGTATACGTTGCGTGTACGTCGCGTACACGTACACGCGTATACATGCCCTTGTGCATGGGTAAACGCCCTTAGTGGACCTTTTTTCAGGGGAGGGCGCCTTCGGCCTCCTTCGGCAGTGAGCAGATCAAAGGACAGCACCCCCCCATGGGGCAGACATGTACGTATACGCGTCCACATGTATACGCGTATACGTATAGCCCGTGGACACTTTGCATAGTTTGCAGACACTGTACGCATACACGTTTACCTGTGTATAATCTGTGGACATTGTGCACCACAAGTAGAAGCAGCCTGCTAAGTGTAGACACACACTTGCGCTTGCGTCGCAGGACCTGAAGACAGCTCTGATAGCAATGCTCCAAGTCTGCACCCACGGTACTGTATGATATACTACTAGCATGTGTGTGTGTGTGTGTGTGTGTGTGTGTGTGTGTGTGTGTGTGTGTGTGTGTGTGTGTGTGTGTGTGTGTGTGTGTGTGTGTGTGTGTGTGTGTGTGTGTGTGTGTGTGTGTGTGTGTGTGTGTGTGTGTGTGTGTGTGGGCAGTGCGCCCCCCCCCCCCCTCTCCTCGGCCCCACAGAGGGTCAGAATGAGCAGTGGCGAGAGGCCAATAGGCACCGCCGAAGGCAAACAATCTGATACCGAGGCCTTGTGCCAAACCCCCCCCCTCTCCCCCCCTCGTCAGCCCAAGGGCAGCACCGGCAGAACGGAAGGGCCGCTTCCTCTCGGTCTGTGGCGCCGACTCCCCCGAACTCAAAATGGGCCGTGACCGACGCCACCTTTTTCCGGGGACATGGGCAAATACTCGCACCAATTTCGTTCATGCGGTGGACTGTGGCTGCAGGTGTCCGGATCCGCAGACATGGGGAGGGGCCATCGGCGCCGACGGTCCTGGCGGGACCCGGACAACGAGCCCCACTCTGCCCGGGGGCGGGGGGCGGGTGCCCGGACAGAGGCGCGCCCCGTGGCACTGGGGCCCTGCCAGCACCCCGTCGTTCGGCTTTCCACCAATGCTCCCGGCACGATAATGCATCCGTGCTGCGGTGGGCAACAGGGCCGCGTCGCCATGGGGCCCACCGCCAACATCCCCGACCCGAAACCCTCGATGGAGATGCCGCCGGCGACAAAGAAGCGTGCCCAGGGAGTGGCTTGCGCACACCTTCGCAGCGCAAAGTGGGAGGAGGCACTGTCCTGGGGGCAATGAGGGCTCCAATTCCAGACTGAGGGGATGTGCATTGCACATGGAGATACGTACTTTGCTTCCTGCCCTCGTGCGGAATGGATCTGTAGGTCCCATCAGAATACAACCCCTGCTCACCTCACGTTGTGGACCCTTCGGAGGCGACATGAAATCCAGGAGCATGGCGTACTTTCTGTGTCTTCACCATTGTTCAGTCGACATTGCCTCGACTGCACCCAAGTTTTCGCTCAAGTCCATTCCACGGATGAGTGTGCCACGGCTCTCTCATCTCCTTCTTCACCGTTGCCGCATGTGTTGTGCAGAGTTGAATCCGTTGAGCAGCGTCAGCATTCACAACAGCACCATCAGCAAGGCCATGTACTCGGAGTTCTTGAATGGCGTCGTGACTGCCTCGTGGGATACGTCCATCAAGATCACAAACCTCGAGGTATTGCTCCGCACCCCTGCCCTTTCTGGCCCCACCGGAAGCACCAACCGTCAGACCTACTCCATCTTTCTGGCCCAACGTCACCTTGGCCCCCAAAGAGACCACATTTCGACGGCTTATCAGGAAATAGGCTGGGCTCCCGCCCCCCATCCCGCATACGCATAACCAAGTGCGTTGTACTGGAAGTGGCAGTCGGCAGTCGGCAGGGGGCGAGGGGACACCAAATCAGGCATACCATACCAAATTTCGCACGTACCAAATCCCCCCCCTCCCCGGGTAGTGCTTTTCTGTCCACAAATAAATTATTTTGTCTTGCATTCTATTGTATACCAATGTCCATCGAGAGGTGTTGCAGAAAAAAATTTTGGGCCATTTTTGGGTTGTACACCCCAGGAGAGGGGCATCCCAGCCAACCCCCCCCCCCCCCCTCCTCCTCACCCCCCCCCCCCCCCACGCCTTCTACTACTTGCCTGCACCGGGCACTGGGCACCAGGGCTGCAGCGCACTAAGGCACCAAATACACGCCCGCGTTCGTTGTGCAGGCGGGCGTCACCGTCAAGACTCTTGGGGGCTACAACAACCCCAACGGGCATTCGAAGAGCATTTACTCGTTTGACTGGTGCCCCGATTTGAAGCTGATCGCCTCGTGCGGATCGGAGCGGACAGTGTTCGTGTGGAACCCGCACATGTCCAACCCCGTGTTCAAGTTGGAGGGGCACGCCAGCTCTCTGGGTATGCGTCTGGCGACTGCAAAGCCGTGCGTTGGTAACGCTTTCGGGGATCCACCGTGCCGCGGGCTGTTGCTGTTGCCTTTGCTGTTGCTGCGTGGTCTTGCCGGTGCTGTGACCCGCCGCGATCGCCGCCGTATCCCCCGATCGCGTCCCACAGTGGACGTCCGGTTCAACAAGGATCAGTTGATCACGGTGTCGACCGACCGGCTCATCAAAGTCTTCGACGTGCGCACCTTCAACTGTTTGCAGACGTTCGGCGACAACGGCAACACCAATGCCACGTCAGGTCGCGTCCTCCCGTCGGGTCCCGTGCGCGGTTGTGTCCCGTTGTGTCCGGGGTCGGCCGTCCCAGAGACGGGCTGTTGCCCGTGCAGTTGACCAGCTGCCCCCACATGCACAGTCCGAGTCCATCTGCCGGGTTTGCCAACTCCACCACTGACTTGTGCGCGCTGGCGTGAGGGGCGGCAGGGCGAACCCCCCGAATACCGGGGCAGATACCCCAACAGACATCCCTCAAAATGATCAGCGCGTTGCCCCCCCCCCCCCCCCTCGCCTTATCCCGTGCTGTACCCACCGAAACAACTTTGGAGGTTCCCACGCTCAACATCTGAAATTGCCGAAAATTGGGTCCGAGAACTTTGGGGGGGTCCAGAAAGGGGGGGTGGGGGTTCTGAACGAGTTGGGGGGGTCTGGGGGAGACCCCTGGGGATGCCGCTTCGCCTGCAGGTCCCGGATCTTGCAGGCGGCCGCCTGAGAAGACACGGCGGGACACGACCAAACCACGCTCGGGCCCACAGAGGGTCGGAATGTACAGTGGCGAATTGGCGCCGCCAACGGCAAGCAAACCAGCACTATGGCCTCGTGCCAACCCCCCCCTCCCGGCTGGACCCCGCTCCAGCCAGGACCCCCCCCCCGACCCCCTTAGCTCACTTCAATTAGCCCCCCCCCCAAACCCGCTGGAGTCCTCGCACACTATACCTATATTCAAACAGAATGTCCCCCTTGGTCTACCCAGTTCGGGCCCTCTCTCCTGCGCTTGCTCATCGTCGTGTGATATGGTCTGTTAGCCCTTGGCGCGCGTACCCATTTGTGCCCGCGACCAGATCTGGACTGAGCCCTTGTGCCCGACACGTCCCCGTGCGACGCGACGGGCGGAGTCGTGTGCACGAGTGCCGGGGCGTGACGTGCGTGTCCCGCCCTCTGCACCGCCTTCTTCAGAGGGCGCGGTGTCGTCGTTGGCGTACGACAACAAGCGGCAGCGCATCGTGACGGGCTGGAGCCACCCCGTGATCTGGCCGGTCCGCAAGCAGGTGGCCCCTCCAGTGCATTCCTCCGTGGCCGGGCAATGCGCTGCCCTCTGCCGTGCCGCTGCTGGGGCAGGGACATAGGGCTGGGGCAGGGGCATGGGGTGGGGTGCACGGGCGGTCAAGCGGGGACCCGGGCGCAGGGATGTATTGGTAGGGGGGGAGCCCCCCCCCCCCCCCCGCCCTCCAGGGCGCCCAGCCTAAGCCCAGCTGCGCCTCCCTGACGACAGGTGCCAGCCTCAATGGCATTTGTAACCGACAGTAACCGCCCCCAACCGCTTCGGCAACCTCCTCCAACCGCCTGCCTAACCGCTTCTGGGGCCGCCTCTGAGGCCCCTTCGCTTCTGATGCATCCCTGCCCGGATCCCCCGACCCCCCACCCACACCCTCTCCCTGTAGACCCCCAAACCCACGCCCATGGGGCATGGGGAGCAGCAGTTTTACTGCTGACGCATTTTGACCGCCAACCACATCGCAACTCGTTGGATGCCGTTTGGGAGGTGCTTTGATGTGTCTACGCCACAATTCCCTCTTTTTTTTTTTGTTTGCGATGGTGAGCGGTCAACCCCCCCCCCCCCGCAAACGTCACGTCAAAATGTTCAAGAGTTCCATGGGGAACCAAATCCCCCCCCGAAAAAAACGACCGACAAAATCGTGACCCCCCCACCCGCCGCGGGTGAACAGGATCTCTCAGTGCGAGCCCGCCTCGATTTGATTCAGTCGAGAGGAGCGGTGGTCGTGTGAAGGACCCGCAGCCCCGTCGTCTTCGGCGGATGCGTGTGTCATGGGCGGCCAATCTTGAGAGTGCTGCGGCCATCGCGGACACCGACAGAGTGGCGGCGCCCGCGTGGCCGAAGGTTCCGCTGACGGATCGATCGCCCGTCCCTATTCTGACATCCCGGGCTTTGGTGATTCCCCGCCCTCCCGGCACTGGACGTGGGGGGCCAGGCACGGCTGAGCACGGGGGCACTGCCGGGAGGCGCTGGAGGGAGCAGGAGGCTGAAGTGGGGTTTGGGGGGGGCGGTTGCCAAAGCGGTTGCTGGCGGTTGGACAAGCGGTTGGGGGGCAGGGTCTGGCGGTCACGACGCGGTGGGAGGGCGAATTGAAGCGGTTGGGAACGAATAGAAGCGGTCGGGACGGACCGAACTGTCAGCCCGAAGGTACCCCCCCCAGGCCTGGGGCCACTACCGCCCTTCCGATGGCCGGGGGGCGGCAGGACCGATGGGGAGGGGACAGGGGGGGTAATCCACATGGTCTCAAGGGCAAGCCAGCCGTAGACGCGTAACTGTGGCGCATTGTTTTTTGCGTCTGGCACCCGCACGGGGGGGGGGGGGGGGGCGGGGGGGGGGCTGAGGGCCGCTATGCCTCATGGCACGTGTCCCACGACGGTCCGCACACCGATTGGCGCGCTGAGGGGTGTACAGACGGGCTGACGCTTCGCCACACCGGTCTCAACCCATCGTAACGGGGGGGGGGGGCGGAGGGGGTGACGGCGGCGGTCGGCCTCCTACGGCCTGTCTCCTCTGCGGTCCCAGGCTGACTGTTGGTTCGTTGCCAGCGTTCCTGGCCCGAGGCACTGTTCTGCTTTCCTTACCGCCTCCAGACTGCAGTTCTGTGGTCCGTGACGCTTCCTCCCGCCCGCAAACAGGGCACGCTGCTTGTACTCTTTCCCACAGACCTGTCGGCAAAAAGCGCCTGGGGCCGTCTCTCGGCTCTTGACGAGCTTTTCTCTCTCTCTTGTGGCACGCATGTGCTGCCTGTTGTGCTGACAGTGTCTCCAGCAGCACCACACACGTGACAGTCCACACGTCACCATGCGGGTCAGGGCAAAGACCCGACAGCCACTGTGTGGTCGCTGCGTGCGTATACGTGGAGGAAGGTCGAGTGCCAGGGGACCAGCATTCACTCACCGGCTGCTATCCGACAGACCACGCGTCCTGACTCCATGGCGTGCTTGTGTTCCCCAGACAACGCAGTTTGGAGTGAATTACGTGGGGCACATCAAGCCTGTGATCGCTGCGCTCTACAACAGGCAATTCAAACAGGTATTGTCTGCTCAGAGCAGGGGCAGACGCTTGCGTTTGGTCATGACCACAACAAGATAAATGCACTGGGCACGGGGGAGGGCAGAGGGCAGTGTTTGAGTAATGGAGGAGGGCAATCCGCTGCAATCCATAACGACAGAACGTCCCCCCCCTTGACCCAAATGGGGCACTTTGGGACATGCACGTCCATCCGTCGCCTCGTGTAGTGTCCAGTGGTCTTTGGAGATCGTTAGAAGCTCCGAATTCGCAGGGCCATCGGGGGCCAACGAGACGCAAATCCACTTCCGGTCTAAACTCGCCCACAAGTCTCGACAGTGGCCAGAGTTGGGCCCCTCCTCTGTGCCAATTCAGTCGTCCCCGAGCCTGGCCCTCGTCGCCCCCCGGGATGCGACGGACCAACACAATGCCCGCGCAGAGTAGCACTCGAGTTGCGTCGGGGGCGCCTGAGCAGCAGAGGGGCACCTGATTTTCCTGCTCGTGTGATCGCCAGATATGACACAGTCTTGTGGATTGTGCCTCGGCAGCTCCGTGCCGCACCGCCATGCGTCGGATTCTCGGACTGCCCACGACCTCTGGGCCACAGGTTTTCTGGAGCAATGGATCTTCCGTTTACAGAAGCGTCGAGGGCAACACCGCTGATCCAGCGTTCGGGACCCCTTTTTCCGGGTGCCTCACTGTAACACACCGATGATTTGTACATAGGCCCCCGCAAAACACAACAGCACAATGTACACACAGGGCTGTCCTTAAGAACCCAGATGGTTTTTTTTTTTCTGTTAAGGGCAGCCCTGAAGGACAGGCCCCAGGGACCACCTACCGCCAACCGCCACCAACCGCCACCAACCGCCAACCGCCACCAACCGCCACCAACCGCCAACCGCCAACCTTTGGAGTGGAGAAGGTCCCATGACCAGGAAGCAGAGACCGTCCCCGTGAACGTTCCTTTCTGTTCGTGTTACGAAAGTCTTTTTTGTTCCCCTTAAGGACAGCCCTGTGTACACAGTGCACGTGTACACAGAGCCGCGGTAACCGATTCTCATGCCACGCATCTACGCCACGGGATGCTCTGTCGGCCTACGGTCCTCCGGCGACGTGCTTTGCGTGGTGTGCTGTAGAGGGTGGCAGGCGTCTTTTAACGTCCTGGATGCTCTTGGGCCCGCCAGCGTCTGGGGTGTTACTGGGTTAGGGTGACCCTCGCCCTGTAGCCCCGTAGCCTCCGCCAGTGTACTGTGCAGGGGGGACCGGGGGGGCAGATCGATGAAACAGCGGTGTGGGGGGCGCCAGATATGGAGGCCAGCGGAGGAGAATCGGCAAATAATCGCAGGATATCGCCCTTTCGCCGACACGCCTGGGCTTTCGAAGAACTGCCTGGCGGGAAGGGTGCAGCTGATGTGCCACGGCGGTTGCTACTCACCGGAAAGACGCCAGAAAGTTACCCAGAGGTTCTTCCTCGGTACTGGGGCTGCTGTCCAACAGCCACGTCGTCACAGCGACGGCATCCGGTGGTTGGTGGCTGATCTACCAGCGGATACGAGCGCGCGCGCCATTTGGACCGTCCCAGGGGATTCCGAAATCTGGCCATTCTCACGGTGCAGGCACGCACGGCGTTGGCTTGTCGCCTGCCCCCACCTCCGAAGCACTGCGCACGACCAGAACACCCGGTCTGGACTGTATTCGGCCCCAGTCGTCCTCTGGTAGAGCCGGATCGGAACCGCCGCAGGCGACAGCATCGCCAGTGCCATTAGTGGACATCCCACAGTAGACGGTCCTGAGAATTATTTTCATCGATTAAGTCTCAGGCAGTAGATTTTCCAAGTGTTTCGGCACGCATTTTGCCACCCAAAAACTGGTGGCCCTGCCTTACGACGTGCTCAATGCGACCGGAGGGGGGCCCCTTTGCGCAAGCGGCGAAGCCCCGTCCCATGGGATGCGGCCCTTTGCCGTAGCCCAAGGGGGATGCCAAACCGCGTTTTCGGACTCTGGTTCGCATGGCCCCGGAATGGCGCGTGCGGCAGTGGGCCATACCAGGACCAGTGCATTCTTTTTCCAAAGGTTGTGTCCGCGGACAGAGACACCGTCATCACGTGGGATGCGAAGACGGGGGCGAAGATATTCGTGTTCAGGGTCCGGAGTTTCCTGACCGAGGACGACGATCACATCAGCTCTCTGGCGTTCGATGAGGTGTGTGTGTGTGTGTGTGTATCCGCATTGGTTGTCTGTTGGTTCTTGTTCCCAACACAAGTTCGGGTGGTTCGCGCGCACGCGCACGTACGCAGGCACCCACCCACACACACAGACACAATCACTCCCACCCACCCACGCGCGCACACGCACGCACGCAGGCACCCATTCACACACACAGACACAATCGCTCCCACCCACCCACACGCGCACGCACGCACGCACGCACGCACGCACGCACACAGACGGTGCGAGAACACCAACACACACCAGTACGCCTTGCAGGTGGCACGACGACAGGCAGGCGCTGGACGTTGAGATTTCTCGTCAGGCCAACAGTGGAGTGAACATGGAGAGGAACATGTAACAACTCACGGAGGCGAGGCGCGTTTCTGCGCAGACCGGGGCCAGGACAGGTGAAGCAGGCCCCCGCGGATGGGGGGCGGGTGCTGCGCTGTGAAGTGCAATGTGTCAATCTTTCCGACCCGCCGTACTCCATCTCAAGAGAAGGAAAAGGACCGGCCCCGCCTGCGCCAAAGGGTAAAGAGAAGTACATGCACTCACAGCAACCGGCGAATATCAGAAGTCCCCGGAAACACGCAACATGGAACATGCATCATCTGAGGTGGGACGTTACCACCAGTTTCAAGCGCCGACAACGTAAACGCAGCGTCGTATGTTGTCACACGACCCCGAACGCGTGCGCGCACGTACACACGCACGCACACACACGCACGCATGCGCGCGCACACACACGTTCCAAGCGCGGAGGCTTGCCTGGACCGCCCTCCATCCCGCCGCCATCTCCTTTTGACCGCGGGGAGCGGGCAGACATGCCACCATGGTCCGGCGGGGATTCCGTGTCTGGTTAGGAATCAGCCCTGTGAAAGGTACCACTCAGTAATACTCGCCCCACTCACGTCCAGAAATGAGTAGCATCCGGCTGCATTCAGTACATTGCTCGGTAGGACCCGGCCCCGCCTCATTGTGCCTGGCTTGGCGGCCACTGGTGGCAAGTCTGGAAGCGGGAGAAATGGGTCAGCCGCCTTCCTCCCGGTGTGTTACTCAGACCGGTTCCCCTCCTAAATCCACTTGCTTTACGCACGTGCACGCGCGGACACGTACGCACGCCACACATCACAGCCCACATCGGTGACCCTGGCTGGTCCGGGGCACTGCGGGCTGAGAAGGTGCGTGCGGCGAGGCAAACGATGCGTAACCCAGCAGCCGCTGCCTAGTCCGTGTTTCGGTTTACGCACGCGTAGGAGCTCGCACATGATTGTGCTCCGCATCGCCATTCCCATCCCCCATTTCATGCGTCACCTTGAACACGACAAGGTGCACCACGAAGGGGCCGAAGAAACCCTGTTCCCAGGCATTTGGGGAGAGAGGGGAGACCAGCAAGCTCTCTCCCAGCCCCTCACCTCCGAGGGGTGCTGTGAGTTGTTTCCTGTACAAGGGGGCAGGGGGTTTCGTGGGCAGTAAATTTCGTGCTGGAAATTTGGCGTTTCAATGGCCACGAAATTTACCGCGCCAAATCCAGGGGCTTCCGCAACATTTCCCGCAGCAAAATTTACCACTGCGAAATTGACTAGGCACCAAATCCCCCCCCCCTCTCCTGTACTCTGCCCGGGCCCCGTTCACGTGCAAGTGTCGCACGCGCCAACCACACTGACCACTGGCGCCGAGTGATCGAGACCCGAAATAGTGTCCGGGCAACGGCTTTTGCTGATGGAACGTTCTTAACCCCTTCACTCACTGAATGAAGGAATGTGCCCTCTGTTGTGGTACACGTTCGGAGATTCTGAGCAGCCCCCGAACACCCCCTTCGTCTCCCCCAAACGGTGACGTTTACCACTGCAATGCCCCTTCATCTGCCGGGCGGGCGGAAGCATTCGTTTGCGGGGGCCGTTGGGGAGGGTGGATGGGATGGGGCGAGTGCTGGCCTCCCACTTCGCGGGGCACGTGGCGCTGCAAGCGCGGCTCCGTCGCTCGCTCACGCCGCTCGTTGGGCCTTCGTTGCCTGCCAGGGCCGACGCGCAGCGGGAATCGAACTCGATTCCTCTGGGGCATCGGTCGCATGCACTGCGGCTGAGATAACAGTTGTTGTTTGCGGCGGAGAGACCGTCCTCTTTCAAAGGAGGCATCCTGGGATCCGGGACCCTCGCAAAAGCCCGGCTTTTTGCCTCGAGCTGGTGAGTGTTCCCTCTCCCTAGAGCCATGGGCAGGTGGTATCTTTTCCCCATCCCCTCGTCCCTCGTGCCTTCGGATCTGCGCCTGCAGAACGGCCGGAGGCTGATCATCGGGACGCGCCACGGGGTCATCATGTTGTGGAACTACATCAATGGCCAACCGCTGACAGACCTCCGGCGCATTGGAGGGCAGGACGGGGGGACGGAGGTCAGCGGCTGCGTGCACCTCGTCAACAAAATGCAGCAGTTGAGGTCTGTCCCGTACCGAAAAGGGGAGGGCACGCAGCACAGGGCAGTGTGTGCGGCTCCGTTGTGACATGGGCATACGCGTCGGTGGACGGCACGGGCAATGCGAGACCCTGTCATTCTGTCGCTCTGTCACTCTGTCGCTCTGTCACTGTGACTGGCACTCCGTCGTTCTGTCACTCTGTCACTCTATTTTGGTCTCGTTACTCTCAGGGCGGTCTTTAAGGAACCCAATTGTTTTTCCTTTAACGACCGTCCTTAAGGACCGCCCTCAGGGACCACCAACCGCCAACCGCCAAAAACCATCAACCGCCAACCGCTGCCAACTGCCACCAACCACCAATCGCCAACCACCAACCGCCGCCAACCGCCACCAACCACCAACCGCCAACCGCCCACCGCCCACCGCCACCAACTATGGTTGAACGTATGAGTACCCGCGGGCTTTTTTGGGAAAAATATTTAACAAATCTTTTTTTCTTTTGAGGACCGCCCTGGTTACTCTAGTGACTCTCGTCGGTCTAGTCGGTGCAGTACTTTTGGTTCCTCTAGTTGCTCAGTCACTCTTTGGCCCAGTGACGCTAGTCAGTCCAATCGCTCTAGTCACTGGGTCTGGTCACTCTAATTCAACACCAACAATGCAAAACGAGAGTGCCTGGCAAAACAAAAGGAACATTCACAATCCCACTCCCCCTGACGTTGCGCGGCCTGCGTTCTAGTGCGGGCACAGCGCTGCATCTTGAAGCCTGTGAAGAGTGCCCAGACCAAGTAGACTGACCATACGGACTGGAGTGACTCCAGTGACTCGAGTGAATGGACCGATCAGACCGACGAGAGTGACCAGACCGACTCTCGTGACTTGTGTGAGTAGATCGGCCAGAGCGGCCAGAGTGACTGGACCAACGCTTGCTTTTGTTTTTTTGGGTCTTGGCACGCGGGTAGAGGGTAACCCCCCGCCCGTTCCTATACGCGACCCTAACCTCCTCCCTCGCCTTCGGCCGCATTTAGTTTGCCCCCCCCCCCCCAACACACACACCCCTTCTTCACATAAACTCGCCCAGAGCCGCACGCATACCGGACGCATGCCTCCACAAAGTGCACCCAACCCCAAGGGGCCTTTGGCCCACTTCTACCGGTAGGCCCCTACGCCGTGAGCACCAGTTCGCATCCAAGTCCTTGGACTTGTCTTACGCTGTGCTTTGTACGTCTCCTGTGCCACTGCGGACCCCTCCGCTCTCAACACAAACCTTCGGTCAGCAGTGGGATGGGGTTTGGGTCATCATTTGGTGACACTACGGGTGTCCTGGGGACCGCAAAGCGGCTGCTCGGCCCACGTATGTACCCCGGGCCTCACGAAAGCCCGGGCGTTGCTGTTTGTGCATAGGGCTCCCCACCCCTCTTCGAGGTGCTTTACCCAGCCCCCTCAAAAGGGGGGGGGGGGTGCTTGGCAGGTGTGCGCACGCTACGCTCTCTGGCATGACAGTGGAAGGCGCCGGAGGCAAGCCACTCATGACCTGCTTTGTCTGACGCTTGCTTTCCCTCTGATTGTACAGGGGTTGGGGTTTGCATCTACTTCCCACAGATTTGGCGGGGGGGGGGGGCGGGGGAGGGCAGGATCCAGCCCCTCCTCTCTGGGCCCTTGGCCAACAATGCCACTGTTTGGTTCGGAATCAGCCACTCAGTAATCTCCGCTGCAGGGCTGTCCTTAAGAACCCCATTTTTTTTGTCAAGGACAGCATTTAAGTACAGCCCCCAAGGACCATCAACCGCCAACTGCACCACCAACTGCCAACCGCCAACCGCCACCAACCACCAACCGCCAACCGCCAACCGCCACCAACCACCAACCGCCAACCGCCACCAACCACCAACCACCAACCGCCACCAACCACCAACCACCAACCGCCAACCATTGTTCACTGCTCTTTCTGTGGCTTTGCCTCTTGCCCATTTTCTGACCATGCGGCAGAGAGAGTCCCCGTGAACGCTCGTTTCTGTAGGCTTTTCTTTTTTTCCCCCCTTAAGGACAGCCCTGGTCCGCTCCTGTTGCCCCTGCGTTCCGTTGCCAGGGGGAGGGAGGGCGTGCCCTCGCAAATGTGTTGTCGGGTGTGACGTAGATGGATGTCCGTGTGCACAGGTACGTGGCTGCCGCAGTGGGCAATACATGTGTACTTCTGGAGGATAGCGATGCAGGAGTGCGTGAAAAGGTACTGCCTTTCCGTCATCAGACCCACCCTCGGAGGGTAATGGACGGTGGCAACCGACCAGGAACCGACGTCTGCTGTACGGCAAACGACGCCCCACCGGAGTACAGCAGGTGGAATGGGGGTGTGACTCAGCGTTCCTCATCGATGCGTGCCATTTGGGAGGAGGTGCGAGGGGCGTGTGACTGTTACTGTCAGAAAGTCGGCTGATCCTCCCCCTTTTCTTTATGCCCCCCCCCCAGCCATCCAGCCCCCTTTAAGCGCATACCGCATAGAGTACCACATTGGTGTTGGAGCACGCAATGGTCCATCAGAGACATCAGTTGGCAATGCAAATGACATGCTGATACCAGATTTGTTGCCACGACGGTTGCTCAAAATTGCACAGCTAGTTTTGGTGCAAGACTTGTTCAAAATGTTCCCACTTGGGATTTAGAGCCCGAGTATCCTCTTCAAGGGACCACCTCCTTACCGGTGCCAAAGTGATACCGTCTGCAGGGCTGAGAAAGGAGGGCGGGGGGGGGGCAGACACAGCACAGCAGCACGCCACAGAGATTTTGTGGGCTTCGAGTCCATATCCCCAACTCAAGGGGCCACCCAGGCACAGTGAAGCCCGGCACATGCACACACATACGCACAACCACGCCAATTCAGGGTCCTGACTGGGGGCGCTGGGGCCCCTACGCAAAGCAGTCGGGGGAGTATCTGCACTCGATCCCAAGCAGTTGCAGTCTTGCTGCTACACATGGGGGGGGCGGGGGAGGGGGTTCAGGCCAGACCCCCCCCCCCTCTGGCCCCCCCGGACCCCCCCTCTCGGCCTCCTCTCTTCAACTACGTCCCTGTTTGGGTCCTCAAACGGCGTCCCATTGCGCCCCAAGTGCCACGTGCCCATGTGCGCGTGGATGCTCAGGACTCGTTTCATCACGACGACTACGTTATCACTTCGATGGCGGTGTGCGGCCCGACCACCATCGCCTACGCCACGGATGGCGGGAACATCGTGGTGCTCAGCCTGTTGCTGGTCAAGGCCGTCGGGGTCATCGACTGCCACGACGATCCTGACGTATGTCCCATGCCCGCGGCGCAAATGCGCGTAGACACGGCGCACTCCGTATTGGCAGAGGCACGGCGGTGGCATTTGTCTGTTGGGGTGCACCAACGGCACGTTGCACACCAGCAGCGACCTCAGCACCACCTGTTTGGGGGGGGGGGGGTGTCCGCACAGTCATCGCGCTCACGGTCTCGGGGCTCTGAAGAGGAACGAGGCGAGGACAGGGATGCATTGGAAGGGGGGGGGTACCCCCCCCCCTCCCGGGCGCCCAGTCTATGCCCAGCCACTGTCCCCCTGACGGCAAGCGTCAGCTTCCATGGCATTTGTAACCGACAGTAACCGCCCCCAACGGCTGGCTACCTCCTCCAATCCGGTATTGAACCGCCTCTGGGGCCGCCTCTGAGGTCCCTTCCTTTATAGTGCATCCCTGGGCGGACCCTCGAACACCCGCAGCGAGAGGGAAGGGGCTGAGGGGGATGCTCCATGAGGGCAGAGCAGGTTTGCCCGTTGGTACTTCCGCTTTAACGCATTGGGGCGTGCTTGGTGGGTGTTGCGGCCATCTCTGGGGCCTTGCCTGACAAGACCGACGGCGCGTGTGAACCCCTGCGCACCACCAATATGTCACGTTTGCTGCTCTGGAACCCCCTCGCCCTGTGTTGTATCACTCATCAGTGGTGGTCAGCACCCTCCAAATCTCATGCTCTTGGGGAAGACTTGGTGTGAAGCATTGCCGGCGCCGGCACGGGAGAGACACCGAGCAGAAGCAGCATCTATGAGCACAGGGACCAGTGCCCCACCCTCACCCACCACAAGTACGTTTCCCCATTTTGGATTGGCGTGCAACACCCCACAGAACAGTTCGCCCTGCGACAAACTGGACCAGTTGGCACGGCACAACTTAAGCAGCACTCCCTTTTTCTAAAGAAGTGCCCGATAGGGAATGCGCTGATGAGATCCCCCAGTCACTGTGGCGTGCTGATGGCCTTTCGAGCGTCTTCGCTCATGAAGCGGCGGTCTGGTGTCGGGAGGCCTGTCATGAAACGACCCCCTCGGCAACACAATTTGTGATTGGAGGAGTCACTGCATCTGCCGCATGCTGAGCCAGTTGTGGCAGGCTGTGATCTGAAAGCACAGGACCACCATTTCAGCAAATCACAGCGCTCCTCCTGCAGGGGTACTCTTGCTTGAAAATAGACAGCATTGCCCAGACTGCTCCAGGGAAGTAGGAGCGTCATGAGGCAGGAGATGTGAACATGCTGACAGAACTGGGGCATGGGGACCACCCAAACTCGCTGGGCTGTATAGCTGTGCCTGCCTGCTTGCTGACCCCCCCCCCCCCACTTCCACGCGCGACCTACAGGGGGTTGTAAAACGTTGCTGGTTACCCCAGCTCGGTGACCAGGGGGCAGGGCGCATAAGGCTTTTTCTGGAGCCTTGGGCGCCCTCTTCCTGCGGGGTTTTTCGTCTCAATGGCAACGAATTTTCATAAGGGGGGGGGGGGTTGCGTCCATGAAGTGGGTGCAGCAGAGCCCTCGTGGGCTCAAGGAGTTTTCAGTCAATGGATCATTGATAACAACGACATAACAACAACAACAACAACAACAACAACAACAACAACAACAACAACAACAACAACAACAATGAACAACAAAAACAGCAGCAGCAGCAACAGCAGCAGCACTAGCAATACAATTTTTAGAAAGGCACAAAGGAAATGGGTGGGTCCCATGGAACAGGTTGTGGTGCAGGTGCGGGGCTCGACTGCACTGAAGGCACGGAGAAAACCCCCCCCCCCCAAACCACCACTTGAACGGAGCGTTGTCTCGCCCTTCGTCACTCTTTGCAGTAAGGCCACTCTTGCCTTAGCCCCCCCCCCCCCCCCCCCGAGCCCTCCGCTGATCTCAGAGTCAGGCAGTATTCCGCCCTGTCCCCCATGGCCACTGATGTATTAGACCGGCTGACAACCATAGGATGACCCCCCCCCCCCTCCCTCCTCCCCTTCGAATGCTTCGAAGGGTCAGGCGAATATAGGCAAACCAACCCCTACACCCCTTCCCCCGGCTCTCGACCCCTTCCCCGAACCCACGTTAAACAAATACCCAGCGTACCGGAAACAACCAAAAGTCAGTTAAACGCATGGGGCCACTGACAGTGCCACTGGGATTTTTTTTTTACCCTTCTTTCTCTCGTTGAACAGGCGCTGTGTGATGGCTGGGCGTCTGGGTGGGCATGGTTTCACCTTCCGCCCGCCCGCTCCCCTCCCGCTTGGGCGTTCCCCACACGCTTTGGCGTCACCCCTGCCTGGAGTTCCATTTTTCAGGAGGGAACAGGGGGGCAGAGTGAAATCACAGAGTGCAGGACTGCAGGCAAAGCAGAAATGAGCCTCCTGTGTGTCGTCTTGCGTGTCACAGTGGCCTGTCGCAGCAGCACACTATCACAATCCGGTGGTACATTTCAATAGTATTCTTTCCGTCTTTTCAGCAAGTATCCAGCAATCAATAGACGCCATCTAGACAACCATCGGAGGAGGGGGGGGGGGGATCGGCCCAGACCCCCCCCTCCTCTCTTCTAATACATCTTTGACGTGTTGCGAGGATCAGGACGAAGATGAGCATGAGGTGGGGGGGCTGGGGGACGAGGAGGGCGAGGGTGGCGAGATGGGAGGAGGGCTTGGGGCAACTGTAAGAGGAGGACAGCGACAACAAGGAGGAGCGGGAGCAGAAGGGGGCGGGGCAGGCACTGTCGTCGAAACCCCCGGCACTTTCGTTGCAGAGCCTGTTCACCATCGAAGCGCTCGTGTACCTCAAGACGAAGGAGAACATTTTGTTGGCGGGGCGAAGCGACGGATACATCCAAGTCTGGAACCTCAAGCATCGGTACCCGACCCTCTTCTGTGGTGCACACTCGCCAGCCAATCAGAGAGGAGGCCGACCACCTCAGGACGCCTGACCCCCCCCCCCAAAAAAAAACATGCATCATGACCCCGTGCCCCCACGCCTGTGGCAGTGGCCCCAGGTCCCTCCCCCCCCCACCCCTTCAGCAGTCCATTGGCCGGATGGGGGTGGGACTGGGCGTTGTGCGACAGTACCCCCCGTGCCCAACGAAGGCCTTGTCCAACGAACACTTCCGTTCGGACCGTAATCTTTTGGGACCCAATCAATTGGGTACCGGGTTTAGGCACCGAATTCATTGGGTACCGAACGGCGTGTCCAACAAACACTCCCGTTCGGACCGTGTTTTTTGAGGTCTTTATTGTTGGCTGGACGCGGGGGGTACACCCACGGTGGGATGCACGTTGAAATTGTACTGCGCTTCGGACCACAAAAAGCACTCAAGGGCCAGAAGGAGTGAAAACCACATGAAGAGAGCGGAAACCGTGCGTTACAAGTGTTTCATTCTTATGATCGTGGGGGGTCACAAAATTCAAAAATAGGGCCCCGAATTTTCGACTGTTGAGGTCGTGCACTAATGGCCGGCTCCAGGAGAGGCTGCCAAATGCGTTGGTGTGTTGCCGAGTTGCGGAGGAGCGGTGGCCGTCGAGGTAGGGAGTGGGTTGCACTGCCCTGACCCTGACCGTTGGGAAGAAGGTCTCGGGCGCTTGCCCAACAGCAGCACGTCGAGGGGGCGCGTCGAGCAAACACAGCCCCAGGGACAAGATTTTTCTTTCCTTGGGGCGACGTTAAGGAAAGTCTGGGGACCCGGCGTGGCAGTTAGTGGCTAACCGACCCGCCAATCAGCCGCGGTGGGTGGTTCACTGACGCGTTTATGCAGTTGGTGGTTACCAGATGGTGATCAGGACTTGACCGCATCGGAGCCTCGCGGGACGGTGGCGGCCAATGGTCCGGCACGGCATGTGCCAGCCCCGCTTTTCCTGCCCCCGCATGTCTGTGCTATCGTCGCTATCTCTCTGCACGACTCCCGGAAGCGGGTCCTGGCAGAGTTAGGCCTCTCCGGTCGCAGGCGGCAGTTGTTGGTCCTGAAAGTGAAGTGTGTCAAGAGCAGTCTGCACATGTACAGAAAAATGCACAGCTCTAAGGGCCCCCGTAAAGAACTGGAAGAGCGCGGCAGTTGTCAAGTCCTTGACGTGCTGTTTTCAAGTGCTCCTGCGCCCGTGCAGAAGAGAAAAGGGAAATCGGACCTTCTGTCGCAGGGGGGCCGGGTCATCAGAGCTCCCAAACACTTGGGGGGGAGGGGGGGTCTGGGCCAGGAGCTCAATTGGCAGGGAGGATCAATCAGTTGCTATGAAAGAGTGAACACTTGTGGAGATCAAAAATGGTCTCTTTTTCGTTCCACTGAATCCCAACAAATCATGATTTTTCTGGGACCGTGCAGATTCCGAAAGATCGTATCTGAAACTTTGGGTTCTGGGTCACCCGGGGATTGTAAGGGGGAATGAGCCCCTTTTTTTGTGGACGAGCCCCCCCCCCCCCATGCCTCCAATTCCCGCACACAGAAATACACACCAAAAAGCACACCAAAGAACAAAGAAACCCTTCCGATGCCCAGTCGAAAATCGAGATATGTGCCCGCAAAGGAGGCAATGCCAGGCGCCATCCACCAAAGTCATGGTGCCAGCGGGTTGGGCAGTCCCCCGAAAGGGGACATCGTCACTGTGGCGTCATGAGCGGGCTCCCCACCTCTCGCACTTCTTGAACCCCTTCCCAAGTACCCACCTGGGTGCTCACTCAGCCTGTATGGCAGCCCCCCCACCGCAATCGAAATTCTGTCAGCGTCTGGGAGGCCAGGTTTTCGTTTGCAGAGGGGGGGGGGGGTCGATAGAGCTCTCCGGCCGGATCTCCCATCCCAAAAAGGGCTCAATTGAAAGGACTCCCAAAATCCTACCGAGACTGCCCCCCGGGCCTCGGAGATGACCCAGACCCAAAATCGGAAAAAAATGAAAATGGTATTTTTGGAAGTAGCGCGTCGAGGGGGTCCAGAAAAGTCATCATTTGCCATGTATTTGGTGAAACAAAAATTTGACCCATTTTAATGCTCAAAAATTTTTTCGGCGCCTTCAGCGCCGAAGTGCATAATAACTGATTAATGGTGCCTGTCAATTGAGCCCTTTTCCCATATCCCCCCCCCCCCAGTTTTCGGGGGCTCTATTGATCCCCCCCCCCCCCCGCGCAAGTGAAAACCCGACATGCCCTGGTTTACTCACATTCACAGACCACCACTCATGTATGCCTTCAGGACCCCGCCTGCGGCGTGGCACTCACTACCTGCCATTGCATGCGTGGGCCGGGGCCACCTTGCATCCGCCCGCGCCCCAGCCCTGCGTTGTGCGTCACATCAGGTCGCTGCTGCACACGTGCCAAGTCGCCGCATCCAACCTCCTGAACTTCATGGCCACCAATGATTTGTGCACGTGGTTGTGCGTAGCGGACCAGACTGGCACGGTCACCACCATCGACATCTCCCAACTACCGGACTCGCCTCAAGACATCAGGTGCAGATTCACGGGAACGGCGTGCCGGACAGAATGGACTGGATGGAATTGTAAGCCGCCCCCCCCCCCCTCCGGGCACTCTTTCAGGGGGGGATGAGGCGACGACTTAGTGGCGAAGTCACCTCTACCGGGGGGGGGGGGGAACACAGCGAGGCAGGCGATGGACGGCCTGTGGACAGAGGTGTGTGGACAGCAAAAACAGTCAAACGACCCCGGCAGCAACCAGCACATCCTCAATACGCCAACTATTGGGCGCCGCTGACACGCAAACGGCACCCCATGCCACATCCAGCACAGCCCCAACACACCAACTACTGGGCTCCGCGAACGCGGAAACGACACCAGCGGGAGCACCGGCCGCAGCGGCCGACAGCAAGTAGCGACCCGACGCAACATGCGAAGGGAAGAACGAGTGACTGTCCAGGGCCCCGTAAAGGAGCAACAACCAGACGGAATGTCACACAGGGGGGTCAGAGGCCAAAGAACCTGCAATCCACCTCCATTTTCGGGCCCGCTGAGGACAACTTTCTGATGTGGGGGGGGGGGGCTGGGAGTGCTGTCGGAAATGCATTGTACGACGCGTCGGGGCGTCGTACAAGGCGTCGGGGCCCGACGCGTCGGGGATGTACGACGCGTCGTACAGTGTCGTACAAGGTGTCGTACAGCACCAACACCGTACGACACAGTACGACATAGTACGACCGCCCTCCCCCTCTAGGCGGGTAAACGATGGCAGCGGACCGTCTTGGGGGAAGGGGGCCTTCGGCCCCCTTCCCAAATATTGGCACTTCGCGTCTACAACATGCCGACAGTGTCTACAATTAGCAGGCCGCGTCTACCTGTGGTGCACAGTGTCTACAGACCCCAGACCGCCCTCCCCCTGTGCAGAGTGTTGCTTAATAGAAGGGGGGGGGCAGAGTGTTGCTTAAGAGAGGGGGGGGGGGGGGCAGAGTGTTGCTTAAGAGAGGGGGGGGGGCAGAGTGTTGCTTAAGACACTGTACGACGCGTCGTACAGTGTCGTACAAGGCGTCGGGGCCCGACGCGTCGGGGATGTACGACGCGTCGGGAGGTGTCGGGGCCCGACGCGTCGTAAAATCCCTATTTCGACAGTAGTGGGGGCTGGGGGGGGTGGGTGAGGCGGAGGAGCCCAGGTTGCCATTCCGCCCCCCCCTCCCCGCCCCCGGTTACGCGAAGCCGTGGCCTCGGAGGGATTCACGCACCAATGCACACGCGGTGGTCCGCGTTTCAAACAGTTTCTCTTGGCCAGGCTTGAGTCGCCTCCGTGGCGAACAGGCATGGCCAAGCAACGCCCGCCCTGCGGTTGTGTCTGGAACGGTGTGGAGCCCGTGGGGACCAGATGGGGTGCGGGACCTCCGCCTTCCGCCGCCACCCTGGCACCCTTTGGCACTGCACGATTTCCACGCTGCACTCATTAGTCCCGGGTCCTTGCAACGGGTGCCTGTCATTTCTTCCGCATTTATGCGTGGGCTTACGCTTGCCCTTAACCAGGGGTTGCCATAAGGACGCTCAGCCTTTTTTTTTTTTTACTAAGGCAGCCACTCTCTGATGTTTGGTGGCTACCCACCAACCGCCATCGGTTACCCACCAACCGCCATCGGTTACACACCAACCGCCATCGGTTACACACCAACCGCCATCGGTTACACACCAACCGCCATCGGTTACCCACCAACCGCCATCAGTTACCCACCGGCCGCCATCATAGGGCGTATTGGACACTCCGAGTTTTTTATTTATTTATTATGGCAACCCCTGCCCTTAACCCTCCAATTTTGAGGGTTATCTCTGTGTTGAAAGTACAATTTTCATGTCAACACGTAAATGTGTAAGAAATGACAGGCACCCGTTGCAAGGACCAGGGACTAATGAGTGCAGCGTGGAAATCGTGCAGTGCCAAAGGGTGCCAGGGTGGCGGCGGAAGGCGGAGGTCCTGCAATCCTACCCCACGTTGTGATACCAAAGGCAGAGGATTGTGCGACAGTGCACAGTTCTGATTCTTCCGTTCATCCAGCCTGTTGTCCACTGCAGGCACGGGCACTGGCACATGGGAAGAGGACACATTCATATGTCCTGAAGGGGCTCCGCACCGACGAGGCAAGGGCTGGGCACCAATCACCCCGTCTTCACTGCATTTGTGACATGCGTGCCACGTGCCCATGGCCTTGTCCCCACCAAAACACGTCGATGGACCTCGCCGACAGGCAGCACAGCAGCATCAAGCCCCCACCCCAAGAGAGGCTGAGTTGTTCAGCAAAACTCTGGGCGCACGCACTGTACGCGCGGTGTCCCCTTCTACAGCCCTGCCCATCCCCGTCCCATCGGTGGACAGTACAATAGATATCCCCGTGCCCCTGGAAAGGCGGGGGGGGGGGGGGGCTAACATCCCCCCCCCCCTTCGGACCGCGGAGGCAGGGTCAAGGGACGAGCAGCTCGCCGAACGCTCAGCGGAAGCGCCGTACATTGGCACGATGGACAGAAGGCGATGACAGTTGCGGGGCAGGCGCAGCCAGAGCCTAATGTGGACACTGCGACCTGCCCATATTGAGGCCTCGGACCGGATTTCACAGTGGGAAACAATGAAATTTTCCAAAAGGAAATATTGATTGGGGCTGTTTTTGGTACACAAAGTTTTGGATTTTTGGGTCCCAGACCCACCCCCCCTTTCAGGAGAACTCTGCATGCGCCCCCCCCCCCGAAGAAGTGTCCTTTCTTCCCCCTTTTTTTTAGCCCGGGACCGCGTGCTAAGGACTGCCTGGGCAGGCGTGAGCTGTGGTCTGCGCGGCCGCCCGCCCCGACAGGCCCCGGCGGCGTGCTGCGTGTGTCGGCGGTGTGCCGCGTGCCGGGCACGAAGCGTGCCCCTGGGGCATGCGAGGCTTCTTCGGGGCGACGGGGCTGCCTCACTCAAACGCCGTAGACCCGCACATTGTGCCCCTGCCCCCGGCCCTGCCCGGCCCCATGGGCCTGCGTCCCTTCCTCTTGCCCAACCTGCTGCTCTGCTGCACTGCCGCGCATCCTCCTGAGCTGCTGCTGTCCCGCTGCATTGCATCGCAGGCCTGTGGATGCGGAAATGCTGGTCCGCAGGCGTACCTTCAAAACAAACGACCAAAGTATGTGTGCTCTCGCCGCTTCATGTGTGGTGCACAACCAGAAAGGGGCGGGGGGGTACCCAGTGATTTATTAGAAGGGCCATACACCGTAGGAGGAGGGGGGGGCTTACCCCGCCCTGGACCCGCCCCCCCCCCCTCCTCCACTTCCAATGTTTGAGGCTGACAGCCAAATTTTTGCTTCAGCGCCTTCGGCGCCAAGAGGATTGAAGTCGAATACTTTTTGGCCCGCCTTCGGTGGGGACCACAGGGGGACCCAAGGAGGAGGGGGTTCCCAGCCAGACCCCCCCTCCCCCCCTGCTAATACAGCCCTGGGGCTACCCTATGCCCCCCCGAAGGTGGAGTGGGTGGTAGATCTCCAAGGAAATAATGGACTTAATTGGAGGATTTTGGGGGGGGGAACGCCTTGGGCCGTGCTTTGCACCTCGTGCCAATGACAGAGCCGCACACACGGACTCTGCAGCGCTGTGGCTGGCGCACACCCGGCACCACCATGGCACTCCGAGGGGCTTGCTCCGAGTGTACTCTGTAGACACTGTGCATACATGTAGACCCTGTGCATAGGTCGTAGACCCTCTGCATAGTTTGTAGACCCTGTGCACATACACGTTTACCCGAGTATTGCCTGTAGACACTGTACGTATGCGCGCGTATACGCGTATACGCACAGTACGCGAATACGCATATACATCCCCATGTGCACGGGTAAACGCCGTTAGCGGACCCTTTTTTGGGGGGCCTTTGGCCCCCTTCCCAAATATTGCCTCTTCGCGTCTACAACATGCAGACAGTGTTTACACTCAGCAGGCTGCGTCTACTTGCTCCCCACCGCACAGAAGTCACGGAGACTCCAACCCCCCGCCTTCCCCAAGTGGAAGCTCTGGTTCGGCTCGGGCTGACTGATGGAGGGCAATGGGCCTCCAAGGAGTCGCATCGTTTTCCTGCAAGCCCCTGGGGGGGCAGCCAAGGAGGAGGCATAGCCCTGAAGCCCCTTCTGAGGGTCTGACCCAGCAGAAGAGGAGGGCAGGAAGGATCAAGTGGTTTCCTGTCGTCGGAGGCGGCCATGCCTGCGCTCCCGTTGCTGCACGTGGGTGTCCCTCGTTATTGGTACGAAGGGGGGGGGGGGGCGAGGGGATAGGGCCTAGGTAACCCCTACCCTACCCACACGCCCCTTTGCGGCCTCAGAGCGTCCAGGACCATAAAAGACGCCTGCCCTCGTCAATGGTACGGGGTGCACATACACATACACTTGCACGCACACAGACCCATCTCCGGTCCCTCTGCAGCGGTCACCAGCATCGGCTTTGTGGACGAATATGACTACGTGCTGACGACCTCAGTGGATTGCAGTGTCAAGATCTTCACAGTGGACGGCATTCTGATCGGGCGTTTTGGGCAAAACGACAGTTGGGACCTCAGGTGATCTGCACATCGGA
Organism: Eutreptiella sp. 'Long Island Sound 2002'; assembly: GCA_964036045.1. Classification (NCBI taxonomy): domain Eukaryota; phylum Euglenozoa; class Euglenophyceae; order Eutreptiales; family Eutreptiaceae; genus Eutreptiella; species Eutreptiella sp. 'Long Island Sound 2002'. Next base: position 174,204,474 of record OZ038379.1, read on the forward strand.
CCGGCACTCCTTTGGAGGTGTTGGTATTTGGGGCCTCGCCGGAAGTGGTTGTGTGCGCCGCGGCCATTGCGGTGTACCGCTGCGGTGCTTCGTTGCGAAGCCGGCTCGACAGCGCCTGATGCGCCCGGCGGACCGGCGGTCTCAAGAAGATGAGGGCGGTCTTTCAAAACGTGGATTGTTTTTCATCTGTTTTCAAGTAATGACCGCCCCAGTTACCCTCCAACCGCCGAGGGCCTCTGGCATGGCTGGTACACCCATGGCCCCAGGTTCCGGTCCCATGAATCCCATTTCGGGGCCTTGGCTGAGGGGGCACTGTGACAGGGCGCTGTCCGGGTGCACTGTGAGGGGGCACTCTGGGTAGGTCAATGGGGGAGGGGGGTTGCACTGTGGGAATGGCTGAGAGCGGGTTCGTGGTCAATGTCATTGCAGACCTTCGTGGCTCCTCCTGCCTCCCCTACTTTCCACAGCAACTCCTGTCGTCTTACCGACACACACACGCGCGCGCACACACCCCAGCCCCCAAGAGGCGAGTGACGCAAAGACCGGTGAGGGGAGGGGGACATACCCCCAGGGCGCTCGGCGCCCAGAGCCAGTTCCACCCCCGGCGCGCGGAGACGAAGCGACAGAGGGGAGAGGCACCTCCCCAGGACGGCCCGCCGGGCAAACAAGCACGCCGGCGGAGCGGCATGGGCGTGCAGGCACCGAGGTCTCATAACCCACAGCCACCAGAGGCTCTGGCCTAGGCGAGGGTGACGACTCTCAAGGGGGGCCAGTGCAGTCATGATGACATCCTCCTGGCACAGGCCCCCCCCGCTGAGCGCCCACCCCTGGACCCATGCAGGCCTTCCTCTATAATATGGCATTCCCCCACGCGCGCGCGCACACACACACACACGCTGCGCATTTCACTTTAGTGACTTCGACACGTTCATCGGGACGCGGATGCACACGCCTGCGCCGGAGAAGAAAATCCGCGGCCGCAAGAACTCGGAATTGCTGTTTCTTCCGGACATTGTGCAGGTCTGTGCGTGAATGTGCCAGGTGCCGCAGGCGTGCGTCTGCAGCACCGTGTTCAGAGGTACACCGTCTCCCCGACAGGCCCCCAACCACCCCACCCACCCACCTCTTGGGAGCTGCAGTGAGTGGGATGTCCTCGGGCAGGCCTCCCAGTCTCTCTCAAGACCTGCAGACCCGGTCATGGGGTCTGGTGGCCCGGCACCGACCTCGTGCCCTCATGTCTCGGATTACCACTGCGACTCGCACATCCCATCCCCCACCCCCACCCCACCCCGCACCTCCCCACATGCACATGGCCCCAGTGCCACACGCAGCACCGGAGACAAGCCTCCAGTAAACACACCCAAGTTCGTGAAACCCATGTACCAACCGGTACCCCGCCTTGTTCCTAACACCCCCTTGTCTCCCCCACAGCACGTGACACCGGGTGTACTACACGGTACCCCACCAGCCTTCATGGAACGCCTTCCAACCCGTACACATCGCAGTTCCCCAGGAAAACCAGCAAAGGTCAGCCGGATGCAGGCGTCCGCAGAGTCAGTGGCATGCCAACATAGGCGAGCAGCCTGACCCCCAGCTCTCCCTACCACTCTCCCCTGGCGGTGCAACCCTGAGTGCAGCCCTGGAGGGTGCGAGCCGCAAAACGCGATCTGCCGCAGGTGCGTGCCTCCTGGTGGACCGGGTCGTGAAGCTCTTGGTCGCCAGGAACGCTAACCCTGCGGTGCGCAATTTTGTCAACTATCATGGAACAATGGAAATCGTTCTTTTGTGAGCAGTACTTTTGAATGGGAGGTGGGTATCGCAATATTTGTGTCTGTTTTGAGTATTGTGCATCGCCATTTTCCCCGTTTGACCTACTTCCTTCTCCCATTCTTGAGGAAAATTAATGTGGTGCTCATTACCCCTCAGCTAATTACCCTTACCCTGCGGCGTGCAGGAAGCATTCCCGACAGTGTTGTTAAATAGCGGCGGTCTCCGGACCGTTACTGCGTCCAGACCCCTGCTGCTGCTCGTCCGCCGGCCGAACATGTTCTTCAACTCGAAATTGTGCGAGTCGTAGTGCCGGGTGGTGGTGTTCGCTTCGCCTTATGCTCTGGTTCTCAAGCACATGCACATGTACACAACATACGTGCAAAGGCGTCAGTGCGTGCGGTGAGTAGCCAGGCCCCACACGTGGGCGGTGCAGTGTGGGGCCCATGTGCTTTCCGTGCACCCACGGCCCTTCTGCACAGAGATTCAGGAGCTGCTCGAAGCCGCCAACCACCATGGCCACCGTGGTGGCCAAGGTTGTGGAAGGACAGAGAGCTCTGAAAGAGACGTGTGTTGTTGTGGTCCTGTTGGTGGGTCAGGGTACCATTGGCTGAGGGCAAGGAGGGTTCGCAAGTTGTCGGGGCGGAGGTGGTTCGGGGGGTTTGGGGGGGTCCAGGGTGGAGGTTGGGGGCGGTTGGTGGCAATGTGTATGCACATACTCTCGGGAACACCGGACGGGCTATCATCCCAGCAATATGTGAGGGACATGCGTGCATCAGGGGCCATACCCATGAGGAGCGTGCATTGCCATGCAAGGCGCCGCAGCAACGCAACCCCCAGGGGCTCAATTGGCCTGCTCCCTTAGAGTGAGGTGCAACAACCCATGCTCTCAAGCCACTCATCACTCAAGCCCCAAACCTACGACACCCTCAACCGCCTCCAAAACCCTCGCAACCCCTCATCCCGATCCACCCTCTATGTTGGGACTGTTTGGGGGCATGCCTCAATCTTAAAATGGCCCATTTCCATGGTTGTTTTGATTTTTTTTTAGCTGACTGAAAGGGGCAAAACGGACTTCACAGAGCACTTATATGAGCCTGCCAAGAGGTCTCAGCTTATTTTGGAAAACACGTGATTTTGACCCATTTTTTACCCTGTTTTTGGCTCGAAATGGCGCAATTCCAGGGCTTCATAAACTTTTTCGGGCAAAAAAGGGCAAAGCGGACTCCAAACCAGACATGCCACTAGCGTCCGGCAAGGGACCTGAGTTTCGCTAGGATTTTCGTCAGCCCTGCACCACGTGCCACTCGGTACTATCTGCTCCTGTCGCACTCGGAACTCAGTAGGAACCAGATGCGTCCTGTGTCAGGCTCAGTAGGATTCAGCTCCATCTGATCACGTCTGACCTGGCGGAAGCCAGGGGCAAGTCTGCTCCAAATAGGCTGAAACAACTTATTTGGGCAGCCCAACAGGACTGGGATTACCTTGCGGGAAGCGTGTGTGTTTTGGACCATTTTAGGGCCCTTTTTTGTCCCCAAATAACCCTCTGTTACGGCGGTTTCAGCGGGTCAAAATGGGTCGAAAACAGCTCAGAAACAATCCGAAACCATTTATTTGAGCATCCCAGGTGGTTCAGGGACATTCTTTGAAAAAATCGGGGTTTTGGCCACTTTTGCAGTCAGCCACCCATCCACTCACCTGCACTCAACACCGACTGAGGCTCTCATGTAATACGAAAGAATACTGCCACAGGCCACATTGCCACCCACCAAAGAATTCTGCGATCTGGTGATGTGTGTAGGGGCGTGGACCATAAAGGGGGAGTTCGTTTACCTGGATGGTACTTGCGGTTCAACACGTTTTGGTTCTGTTTGTGGAGGCATGCCTCCGGACTGCGTGTGGGCGTGTGGTTCTGTTTGTGTGTTTGTGAGGGGGTTGTGGATGAGAGTGGAATGTCTTTGCCTATGCTCACAATTGGAGTTGTCTACCCGTGTGGTATCCTCTCTGCTGCAAGCACTGACAGGCTCCACATTCTGTCATCCCCTGACCATCCCCCTCCCCCCGCCCCCCGCCCGTTGGTTGCCGTGTATCCAACAGCGGTTGCAGGAAAGCGATGGTGGTCAGAAGGAAGATGCGGCGGTGTTTTAAGGACGCTCTCGAAAGAAAACGCCAGGACAGTCAGGGTACAGACACAGCATGCTGCGGCGTGTAGAGCCCACAGTGTGCCATGTACAGAATGCCTGCGCATGTCTCATGCGCTCGTTCCTAGGAGTCAGTCTGGCCTTGAGGTGAGGGTCACTGAGCTGGTGTAATCAATGAGGTAAGATCAGCCGCTTGACGGTTGAGGGTTCTAGCAGCCAGTAGCAAGCAGCAGTAGCAGCAGCAGCAGTAGCAGAAGGGGCAGCAGCAGCAGCAGGAGGAGGCTGGCGCGAGATGGGCGAAAGGCTCAGCCTCATCGCTTGGGTTCTATTCAAATTTTGATACCGTATGAGGATGATTCATGCAAAGTTCAGGAAAAACACTCATCATGGCTAACTGGCTTCGGCCTCATGAGTGGTGGTGGGTTCCTGCAATAGTCAACCGTGTACGACTGGCTTGTCTGTGGGGTCGAACAGTGAATGGGTGGGTCCCAGATTCCCCCGCCCCCCCTCTGTCGTCACGAAGCAAAGGCCTGGTTGAGGAGTGATAAGGGTAGGGCCCTTTGTTTACGTCCGCACAGTCCCCAGAGTCCTCGCAGTCCCACATCGAACATGACGCAGCGCACGCGCTCGGACTGGAGCGGCTCCCAGACGTCGTCCAGGGCCGGGCTGCTTCCCGCCGTCCGCATCCGGCCCCCTCCTGCACTCCCCCAGCCCAAGGACATCCGACCATCAATGATCCGACCCTACCGCAGGTGTGCCTCAGAGCCAACCCTGCCGCCAGCGATGTGCTGGAGGAGGGCGGGGGGGCGGGGGGGCGGGGGCTGAATTGGAGGCACCATTCGGTGCTGATGACAGCTGCCTCTTTGTTGCCTGTCCCCGACCCTTCTGCGGAGTCAGAGTGTTAGAGCTATGTGTTAGAGCTATGTGTGCTCCGCCGAGGCGCTTCCGTGGCCGGCCGTGCGTGCGTGCGTGCGTGCGTGCGTGTGCGTGTGTGTTGGTGTTGGTGTTGGTGTTGGTGTTGGTGTTGGTGTTGGTGTTGGTGTTGGTGTTGGTGTTGGTGTTGGTGTTGGTGTTGGTGTTGGTGTGAGTTTGTGTGTGTGATGTGTGTGCGCGCGCGTGCGTGTGTTTCGGGTTGCTTTCGCACGCAAAAGTAAGAGTGAATCAGTCGCGGGAAATTGGTCCACGGGACGTGGTGGCTGCTCCAGCTTGCAGCAGCGCAACGCAGCATAGTGCCGCTTGTGACTAGGTTGTAGTGAATGCGAGAATATGAAGTTCACTGGGCGCCTGCACCGGCCCGCTTCTGCTACAGTGCTCAGCGCGCGAGACAGAGCCGGCCCCAAGTTACTTCAATGGGCGTGGGGAGGAGGTGCGCCACAGAGGTCACGAAACGCGCCAATGCGTGCAGGCGCGGCGGCCCCATGGCACTGCATTGTAATCGTCTGGCGCGGTGCGGGGACCGTGTGATGCCCCTGCAGGGCAGATGGGACCTTTCCTTGGTAGCACGCAGCTTCTCGGCTGACGCTCCCACAAAGTGCGCACAACCTTTCGTTATGACTGCCACGGCACGTTGGCAGTAGATGCCCATAACAACTCGCGTTGCTTGCGGTTGCAGAGTGCTGCCGTTGTAACTTGAGGAGCCTCATGACTCGTGGTGCAGTATGCCATTGCTCGCAATGCAGGAACCAGGCACTTTCCGGAATTGTGAAGAGGAGTGCGATATCGGAGTTGTCGCGGCAGAAGAGCGAAAGCGGTGTGAGAGTTGGGAAAGGGGCACACGGTGCACGCTGTGCATGGCACCTGGCACCCCGTTCACGGTCTCCATCGCCCACCGTGGCCACTGCACATGCTGCACGTTCACACGAGCACGGGTTTGCCAACCGACTTGTGTGCCCGTTCAACCGACTCGGTCCCACACCAACCGACTTCTTTGCCGCACCAACCGACTTCTGTACCAGACCAACCGATTTCGGTGCCACACCAACCGATTTCGGTGCCAGACCAACCGATTTATAATTCATTGCCGCAACAATGGATGTCGATGCACACGCCCCCGGTGGCTACTCATATTTTCGTCTCCACAGGGGACCACATCCTGATGCGGGCCAAAGCCCTCACGCCGATGGCCCCCATGCAGCCCAGGCCCGCGGCCGAGGACGGATACGAACGCCCCGCAGGGGCGCACAGGGCATTGAAGATGGTGGCCGTCGACGACAAGGGCGACCACCTATCGGCTCTGGAGAGCACCCCTTCATCATCGCTGGGATCTCCCATCTCCGGATCTCCCCAGCCGCTGGGCTCTTGATGTCGCATTGGCGCATGCACTCCCCCTTGGATTGCAGCCCCACCCGATTCCAAGTGTGGGTGCTGCATTGCGTTGGTCCGAGCCCCCCTCCTACTCACGTTGTGTGTTGCATGTTCTATCCGATGCACAGAGCTGGTGCGTCCTGCGAGTTCATAGATTTTCACAGTCGCAGCGTCTGTCTCCCGTGTGGAGGCGAGGGTAGTTCCTCGTCTCGTTGACATGGCGATGTGACTGTGCCATTTTTGTGTGAGTGCGGAGTCCTCCTTCCAGCCCAGACCCTTGCTGGTGTAGGGGGTCCAGGGTCAGGTCCTTGAAGTCCACAATTATTACAGATCTCCTGCTCTCTGCCCGTTTCCTCATGGGCTCCCGAATTTTCAGCTGGATTCGGGGTGGGGCAGGGAATCGCTTGAAGTGGGGGGGATGGGGTCCACCCCCCCCCCCACAACAATCCGCCCCTAACTCTACCCCAAACGCATTCCCATACCCCAACACTCGCCCCAACCGCACGTCCAACCGCCAGTAACTCACATCCCCTGTGACCGCTCTGCAACCGCTCTGGAATTGCCCCATTTGTCCCCCCTCCCCTTTAAGCAAAGCCCTGGGTGGGAGAGATGGAGCCCCCGGACCCTTTTCCCAAGGGCCCTTTGAATTGACCACCGACCAACCCCCCGTGCCCATTGCGCAAACGGCGGTGGTGTCGGGGAAGGCACGGAGCGAGAGAGGGACAGATGCAAGTCCAGTGCATCCCCATTGCACTTCGTTGCATTCCGGTTGCACTGTGTTGTGTTCCCGTTCCATTCTCCCTCTTTGGCCCACACCAGAATGAGAAAGCCGTGACCGGTTCGGTGGGCTTTGCTTGTGATGAACCTAAACTCTCGTTCGGCTTCGCACTGACCTTGCTTTGACTAACCCCCGCCCAGTTCGCTGACTTTCCCACAGCCACTTGTAAAGATGGGGAGGGTTTGGGACTCCTGTGGTCAACTTCTCACACTTTTGCATTTCTTGGGCCCCCTGGTCTTGTATTACAATGCGCTTTCAATGCTTTTGGTGGTCGACAGCACAATCATCAGGTTCTGATTTTCAGTGACCTTAGCAACAACCCTCGATCTCGGTACGTTCCACGCTGGAAGGAAGCAGAAGCCTCTCCATTGTGTGCTGTGGCATGGCAAAAAGTGTTGCACTAAACCTGAAGTCTCTTGTTCTGGGATCGCCATCTTCTGCAACGCACCCATGACAGCCCCCACCATCCTGGTCACGGTTGTGTGTCTATGCGTGTGTTGGGGGGTTGGGGGCTTGGGGGGGGGGGGGGGGGGCGATGTGTGTACATACCAGTCACAATTTTCTCTGTGTCACCGTCTCTGACCTCATGTGCACCCCGTTTCAACATTTTAACCCACGCACCCGAGCGGACTGTGTGTGGCATGTAACACCAGGCCATCTGTGCTGACCCACAGCCGGCGGGTCTCATTTGTGGGCCAAAACAAGCTGCAAGAAGGCGCCTTTCGGAGCTGACAGGGCAGAAGCCATAGAGCCGGCAGGGGCGCCACAGGCCAGAGGGCCTGTACCCAGGGCCTGCGGACTGCGGCAGACTGCGGCTCCAAGGTGCTCACTCCCAGGAGCCCCCAGCACTGCTTCCAGAGGACCCACTGGGGTACCATGCCGCCCGAAGCAAAGAGGCCGATGACTGTGACCCACGTCCCGTTTTAATAACATAATGTCATTGTTATTCGCCGGCGGCACTGCAGACCAGGCCCACTCACAATGTGTCGTGTTTCCAAGTTCAACAGGCACGAGTACATTGCGGACGCTTTGACGCCCGCGAAAGTGCCGCGTGTCCCAGTCGGATGCCGTGGCGCCAAGGCCCTGTGCATCCCCGGATGATCCATGGCAGATTTTGTACGGCGGACACACTGGACCCTTGGTCTCCATTCTAATATACATTGACATGGAACCCCCATGAACTAAGATTGAGCCCCCCGCTGGGCCCCTTGTGGATGCAAGTGAGAAGGCGTAGTTGACGAGGGGGCGTTGCCATGCTGGGCGCGCGCTGGGCACATTTTCGGGCCTCGACCCACCCAAACTGCACTATCCAACGGAGGCATGATTCCTGCACCGTGTGGGCCATGCGGCCCCCATTCGTGCTTTGGCGGACGTTGCCAGACCAAAACAGGTCTCGCACACGTCGTCTGGTTTTCAGCAACGCCCACGTCCTGCCACATCTAACCTTATCACTTTGAGGCTTTGGCAACACCAAAGCCTGCCTGACCCCGGCTCCTAATTGGATACTGAAAGCTATGGACGCATACAAGCCGTCGGCTGTTCGGGCGTCGCAACCAGAACAAGCTGTGTGATGGGGGCCACAATTCCTGCTTAGCCTGCCAGTGCAGGGCGGTGGGTGGGGTACCGCGCCCACATGTCACGCAATGCATTCGTGCCTGTTGCTGCCAGTAGCTTTGTAGCATAGAGCTTTGTCACCACAATGCGATTGCTATTCATTTTGTCTCCATTTTTCGCAGCAGTGCACATTTTTGTCTGATGCTGGTTGGAGGTGGTGGAGTTTGTGACATGAGAGAGTTCACGGAGGGACAGTGCCAAATCTGCAAGCATCTTGGCACTTCCTCAGGGGTCATTTTGGTGTATGCGTATGCATGTGCAGGTGCATGGCTGTTTGCATCCAAATAAGATTCCAGCAGATCTCGTTCCTAATGACACGTTGCAATAGGGCGGGGGCCCGGGTCTGAGGATCTGGACCCGACCCCTTCTTGGAATTCTGAGGGTCACCCAGTTCGTTCCCTGTCCACACCTGCTTTCCTTGTGTGCGGAGGCCCTGTCGGGTTGTGTGCGGTTGTTTCTCCTCTCTTTGTCGTCAGGAAGGCACCATGCAGAGATCTCTGTATGGTTGTGGGGCATTTATTGGTGGGTATGGGGCTAAGAAGGACCACGTGAAGAGTGATAGGCATAGGAAGTGGGAGAAAGCAAAGAACCACATGCAATGCCATTGTGTAAGCTGTCAAGCTTTTAGCAGACCTTTCCTCCATTCCCAGGTTTGAGCGCCACAGCAAGGCACAGGAGTTTGCATCCGCGCTGCATCAGAATTTGTTGCCAATTTTAGTGAGTTGATTCAGGCTGCACAGGACTCCTTTTGTGATGTCCCTTTTGTGGTGTACACCCCCCCCCCTGTCTAGGAACCGCCTTGCGCAAGAACCGCCCCCTGGTTCCGCGGTCGAATTCTCGCACCACTTTTTTTTACCACGGTATTGGGTTTTTCATGGTTCTGGTGGATGCAGGACAGCTATTCAGGTGTGCAGGACAACATTTCATGTGTGTTGCTACGGGTCCCCCCATCAGGGGGGACCCTATTAGTCAGTCACAGGCGCACATACCCCTTAAACCCCTCCCCCCCGGCTCTCGACCCCTTCCCCGAAGCAACCAGCCCCTGACAAGGAAACAAACAAAAGTCAGTTCAACAAGTCCGAACCAGTTGAACATTAGATCATTCCATGCACGTTGGAAGGCACACTACAGCCCAGTCAGTTGAGATTCACTCTTTTGGTGTTCATTTGTCAATGTGGTTAACTGTGGGAAAGGAGAGGGCGTGCATGCCCTGGTACAATACGCCAGAAAATTTTTTTTCCACGGTACGGGGCTGCCCATGGTCGTGCGCAAGAACCAACCCCTGGTTCCGCGGTCGAATTTTGTGGGGAATGTGTGCGCAAGAACCGCCCCCTGGTTCCGCGGTCAAACATTGCCGGTTCCTGGGCACAGCCCTTTCTTGGACACTGTCTCTGTTGACCTCTGCGTTGAGTGCCAAGCAAGTGGGTGCAAAAACCCACACGCCATATCAGCACCACACAGACATGCTTCTTTGTAATGAGTTGAACGCCATCGATCCAGTGGGCAAGCAGTGGGCAGCCGTACATTTTTTGGCTTGCGTGGCTGCATCAATGGGTGCCGTGCATATTGATGACGCCCATGCCAGTATGTAGGTCACCTGTTGGGGCTGGGATGCTTAATCTGCCAGAGCGCCTTGGCTTCATTATGCAGCACACTTATACGAGTCGCGGGGGGGGGGGGGTCCAACAAAACAAAACCCACAACATGACAAATGCAAATTTCTGCAATGGCAGGCGAGTTTCTGCTTCCCTTGTAAATAACACAGTGGACGAACCCCATAAAGTACTTTGGACTCTTTTTCTAATTCAGCCTGGTAACAAATATCACAGATTACCAACAAAGATGGATCCCCTTGTGACCGAAGATGTTGCTCTGAAATTTGGGGCTGCGAAAACGCATTCAAACAGCGGGACTCCAGCCGGGCAAAGCTCAAAAACGGTAGGTCCTCGTGTCCCTTTGATTCAACTGCTCCCAATAAAGCGAGTTATTGCTGACACATTTGGTGGGGGGGGGGGGGTCCGTGGTTAATGTATCGGTGTGGCTGGTCTTGAACCAGTCCCGTGCTAGCTGTAGCGTATTATGCACCACACTCATGGCTCATTCACGTGAGCAAATTTTTTAATGTTGTATCCCCAAGTTTCGGAAGAACATAATTTGTGCCTTCGCAAATACCAACATGTTAATGAGTCTGTTCGCAAAATGCGTGTGAACATTGTGCTCCCGATCCTCACCGCCAGTGCTCCTCACGTCCTCTTGAGTCCTCCCACATCCCCTGGGGGATGGGTTGGGGGAGGTGGAGGGGGGGTGCAGGTTTGAGGATAAGAGTCTTTTCTGATGTGTCCGGCACGCTGTTGTCTAGAGTCTTTGGTGTCAGCTGAACGAGCCCTCAAAAACAGGGTACTTCTTCTGTCACAGATGGCAATGTCACTGAAGAGCTTTTTGTCGTGACTTTTGTTGCTTTGCAGCCTCGTGCCTTGTGCTTTGGGACCTGGTGTCCTGAAGCGTGCGGGGGTGGCATTCAACATGCGTATCCCCTAGCGCCGGGGGGGGCAGGGGGCTTACAGGGGAGGTTTGGCCGCAAAGCAAATGAAAAACCATGACCGGGACACAGCAGGGCAAACATGTTCGAACTGCAGGCGCTCCGCTCAGTCCTGGCAGAGTCTTTACTCCCAAGTCGACCTCTGGCCTGCAGTCAGACGCAGGACTGTAATGCAGCAGCGCAGTTGTTTTGGATAAGACCCACCCACCCCGTCGCCGCCCTGCATCCCGTCGCTTTTCAGAACCCATGGCTCTTGTGAGGCGCGCACGCTGCTTGGCCCTGGACGCGCTCCTGCGCTGCAGACCGGACCAGGTCCGCACCTTTCACTTCGCGAATGGGTACCGGGCGTACGGCATCGGAGGCCCCGGTCTGCTCCGGCACAGGCCCGTGCAGTGCCGGCGGGTGTTCTCGGTGGCGGCGGGCGCGGGGCTGGCGGGCGCCGGGCCGCTCGGTGGCGCGGCCGGGGCGGAGCGAGACGAGCAGGGGGGGGAGGAGCAGACGATCTACACCGTGAAGGGGCCCAAGCAGCAGGTCGTGATTTGGATGTTTGTGTGCGGATTGCTGGTCTTCTCCATCATCATCGTCGGGGGGCTGACCAGGTGTGCTGGCCTCATGCGGGGGCCGCCGTACTGTCCGCCTCCCGCAGTGCGGCCACGCGCCACTGTCCGCGCGCGCGGGAACGCCGCTGTAAGGCCACTGCATGTGCGTAAGTGTTGAATGGAGGTTGGCTACTACGGTGCTAGTTCCCCAGCAGAACACCGCCCAAAGACACCTTCTCTTGTACCCAGCATTAGCTCTAACCTCCGACGCAACATTGTCGCCCCGCTTTCTGTTGAACTGGAGTGTGCATAGCATGTGGCACGTGGAACATTCCTACAGTGAAGTGCCAGAGCTCCCACAATTTAGAAGTGTTGCATGGAACCTCATCGGAGGGTTGGGGGGTGCCAGCAAAACCTTCAAATTCAGCCAAACATACACACTGTGCGCACGCAGTGCAGTGCAACAACATTCCTGTGCGTGTGCCCATGTGTGTGCCACCTTTGTGTATGTGTACCTCTGTGTGTATGTGCGACCCATCATCATCATCAGATTTTCCTACAGGGTCTGATTGACGTTGATGACCTATGATGTGACAAACCAATGCATCTGTGTGACTATGTTGCTCTTTTGGCTGCCCTGCCCTACAGTGCAAGGGCTATTTCCAAGGAAGACGGTCACCCACCCCCCCAGACCCCCTTCTCCGCCCCCCCCCCCTCCAAATGTTGTCCGCACTGAGCTACATGCTGCTTGCCTGCGGCCTCAGGCTGACGGAAAGCGGGCTGTCCATCACCGAGTGGAAGCCCGTGGCCGGCATGTGGCCCCCCACTAGCGCCCGGGAATGGCGCCAGGAGTACCAAAAGTATGTGGACTCCCCCGAGTTCAAGAAGCAGCGGGACCCTGAGACCTTCACGATGGACGACTTCCGGATCATTTATTATTGGGAGTGGGGCCACCGGCAGTTGGGCCGCCTGATCGGGGTCTCCTTCGCCCTGCCGTGGCTGTATTTCACAGCCCGAGGCTATATCCCAGGCAAGCTGCAACCCCGCATGGTGGGGCTGCTAGGTATTGTGTGGGAGGGGGCAGCCCTGCAGGGTGTGCGTGTGCGTGTGTGCGTGCGTGCGTGCGTGTGTGTGTGTGCGTGTGTGTGTGTGTGTGTGTGTGTGTGTGTGTGCGTGCGTGCGTGCGTCCCCCACGGCCGCCCAGGGGCGCGTGACCTCACCGTGGTGTGGGGGTGAAACCAGGGGGGGGTTCCCCTGGGCCAACACGCAATCTGGGAGGCGACCCAGTCCAGCCGCGGCGGCTGGGTCGCGAGATCGCGTGCCCCACCCCTCGCCGGCCACCGTGGGGGAGCCACGATGGCACAGGGCGGGCTCCACCGGGGGGTGGCGGTTTGCGTGGGTTCTCCAGGCCTCCCTGTGGCCCAGCCCGCCCCAGGGCTTGTAAGCTGTCCCCCACCCGCCCCCTTGCACTCGCTCTGTTCCTGCACAGGTGCATCCTGGGCTGGGGACCGAATGCGGCGTGGCACCCCTCGTGGCCCCTCCGACACCGGAGCGAGGAGAGGGCACCAGTGGGGATCTTGGCCCGTTTCCTGCAGCGGATGCCTGCAGCGGGGACGGTGCGAGTGAACCGGGACCGTACTGAAATAAGGGGAGGCCCCCCTGTCCCGGGCCTCCGCCCAAGGGGGGTGGAGTTATGTCTTTTGTGGGACCGTACTGAAATGAGGGGAGGCCCCCCTGTTCCTGTCCCTCCACCCATGCAGGTTGGAGCGAGTTTGAATCGGTATCAGTATTGAAATAAGGGGCGGCCCCCCAGTCCTGGCGGTCCTTTTTGGAGAGATGAGAAATGTGAAATAAGGGGAGGACCCCCCGTGCCCCCCATGCCGGGAATCCCACGTGGGGCGGCCGGTCGGAATACGCTGGAAGAAATTGGAAGAAATTGAAATAAGGGGAGGTCCCCCGAGTTCATAACACAGGTAGCGCCAACAACGGCGCTGCCATTGGGAAGGATACATGAACAAAGGGGAGGCCCCCCGTGTGTTGGGCCGAGGAGGGGCGCCATCCCCTCCCGGCGAGACAAAGTGCCCTGTTTGGAACCGAGGGGGGGCGCCATCCCCCCCAGGCCCCAGATGTGTATGTATCAAGTAAAGTAAGTACGTAAATGAAAGAACCTCAGTATTGTATAATGTACGCCTCCGGCCAACAACCAGGGAGGGCCGGAGGTCCGGGTAAAAGCCCCGGACCCCCCAACGGCAGCCCCAAAGGTGAGCGCACCACTGGAAGGGGCATGTCTGCGGGGTAAAAACTTGCGCTGAGTAAACAACTAACGTAATAAATAGTGCTTACTGCTATAATTAATGCTTAAACGGGTAAATGCCCCCCCCCCGGGGCCAGTTTAGTGCGCACCCCCCAGAGCCGGACCCAACCGGCCGTGCTGAGGCGAGCCCAGCGATGGGTATGACAAGCCAGACTTTAAGTGCTGGTAGTCACGCCTCAGCACACTCCGTGGGCTTATAAGGCCCACGGGGGCCCCAAATACCGTTTCGTTCGGGAGTTAAGCCCCGGCGGAATTTGGGGTTGTTTTGGTTAAGAGGACTCACGTTGAGTCCCAGTTACTGTTACCCCGGAGTTATGGCCTCCGGTACTGCCTGCCTACTTGCTTGCTGCTGCCCACCCCCACACAGCGGCGGTTACACCCGAGTCCCTCTGGTCCTGCCTGGGCCGCGGAGGGATAGGGACGCCCCGTGGGTTCATCAGGTATTCATCCTTTCCCCCACACAGCGGCGGTTACACCCGAGTCCCTCCGGTCCAGCCTGGGCCGCGGGGGGATAGGGACGCCCCGTGGGTTCGACAGGTATTTTTCCTTCGCCCACACAGCGGCGGTTACACCCGAGTCCCTCCGGTCCAGCCTGGGCCGCGGGGGGGTAGGGACGCCCCGTGGGTTCGACAGGTATTTTGCCTTCCCCCACACAGCGGCGGTTACACCCGAGTCCCTCCGGTCCGGCCTGGGCCGCGGGGGGATAGGGACACCCCGTGGGTTCGTCAGGTATTTTGCCTTCCCCCACACAGCGGCGGTTACACCCGAGTCCCTCCGGTCCAGCCTGGGCCGCGGGGGGATAGGGACGCCCCGTGGGTTCGACAGGTATTTTGCCTTCCCCCACACAGCGGCGGTTACACCCGAGTCCCTCCGGTCCAGCCTGGGCCGCGGAGGGACAGGGACGCCCTGTGGGTTCGACAGGTGTTTTGCCTTCCCCCACACAGCGGCGGTTACACCCGAGTCCCTCCGGTCCAGCCTGGGCCGCGGGGGGATAGGGACGCCCCGTGGGTTCGTCAGGTATTTTTCCTTCCCCCACACAGCGGCGGTTACACCCGAGTCCCTCCGGTCCAGCCTGGGCCGCGGGGGGATAGGGACGCCCCGTGGGTTCGTCAGGTATTTTTCCATCCCCCACACAGCGGCGGTTACACCCGAGTCCCTCCGGTCCAGCCTGGGCCGCGGAGGGATAGCGACGCCCCGTGGGTTCGTCGGGTATTTTTCCTTCCCCCACACAGCGGCGGTTACACCCGAGTCCCTCCGGTCCAGAATGGGCCGCGGAGGGACAGGGACGCCCCGTGGGTTCGCCGGGTATTTTGCCTTCCCCCACACAGCGGCGGTTACACCCGAGTCCCTCCGGTCCAGCCTGGGCCGCGGGGGGATAGGGACGCCCCGTGGGTTCGACAGGTATTTTTCCTTCGCCCACACAGCGGCGGTTACACCCGAGTCCCTCCGGTCCAGCCTGGGCCGCGGGGGGGTAGGGACGCCCCGTGGGTTCGACAGGTATTTTGCCTTCCCCCACACAGCGGCGGTTACACCCGAGTCCCTCCGGTCCGGCCTGGGCCGCGGGGGGATAGGGACACCCCGTGGGTTCGTCAGGTATTTTGCCTTCCCCCACACAGCGGCGGTTACACCCGAGTCCCTCCGGTCCAGCCTGGGCCGCGGGGGGATAGGGACGCCCCGTGGGTTCGACAGGTATTTTGCCTTCCCCCACACAGCGGCGGTTACACCCGAGTCCCTCCGGTCCAGCCTGGGCCGCGGAGGGACAGGGACGCCCTGTGGGTTCGACAGGTGTTTTGCCTTCCCCCACACAGCGGCGGTTACACCCGAGTCCCTCCGGTCCAGCCTGGGCCGCGGGGGGATAGGGACGCCCCGTGGGTTCGTCAGGTATTTTTCCTTCCCCCACACAGCGGCGGTTACACCCGAGTCCCTCCGGTCCAGCCTGGGCCGCGGGGGGATAGGGACGCCCCGTGGGTTCGTCAGGTATTTTTCCATCCCCCACACAGCGGCGGTTACACCCGAGTCCCTCCGGTCCAGCCTGGGCCGCGGAGGGATAGGGACGCCCCGTGGGTTCGTCAGGTATTTTGCCTTCCCCCACACAGCGGCGGTTACACCCGAGTCCCTCCGGTCCAGCCTGGGCCGCGGAGGGATAGGGACGCCCCGTGGGTTCGTCAGGTATTTTGCCTTCCCCCACACAGCGGCGGTTACACCCGAGTCCCTCCGGTCCAGCCTGGACCGCGGGGGGATAGGGACGCCCCGTGGGTTCGTCAGGTATTTTGCCTTCCCCCACACAGCGGCGGTTACACCCGAGTCCCTCCGGTCCAGCCTGGGCCGCGGGGGGATAGGGACGCCCCGTGGGTTCGTCAGGTATTTTTCCATCCCCCACACAGCGGCGGTTACACCCGAGTCCCTCCGGTCCAGCCTGGGCCGCGGAGGGATAGCGACGCCCCGTGGGTTCGTCGGGTATTTTTCCTTCCCCCACACAGCGGCGGTTACACCCGAGTCCCTCCGGTCCAGAATGGGCCGCGGAGGGACAGGGACGCCCCGTGGGTTCGTCGGGTATTTTGCCTTCCCCCACACAGCGGCGGTTACACCCGAGTCCCTCCGGTCCAGCCTGGGCCGCGGAGGGATAGGGACGCCCCGTGGGTTCGTCAGGTATTTTGCCTTCCCCCACACAGCGGCGGTTACACCCGAGTCCCTCCGGTCCAGCCTGGGCCGCGGATGGATAGGGACGCCCCGTGGGTTCGTCAGGTATTTTGCCTTCCCCCACACAGCGGCGGTTACACCCGAGTCCCTCCGGTCCAGCCTAGGCCGCGGGGGGATAGGGACGCCCCGTGGGTTCGTCAGGTATTTTGCCTTCCCCCACACAGCGGCGGTTACACCCGAGTCCCTCCGGTCCAGCCTGGGCCGCGGAGGGATAGGGACGCCCCGTGGGTTCGTCAGGTATTTTGCCTTCCCCCACACAGCGGCGGTTACACCCGAGTCCCTCCGGTCCAGCCTGGGCCGCGGAGGGATAGGGACGCCCCGTGGGTTCGTCAGGTATTTTGCCTTCCCCCACACAGCGGCGGTTACACCCGAGTCCCTCCGGTCCAGCCTGGGCCGCGGAGGGATAGGGACGCCCTGTGGGTTCGTCAGGTATTTTGCCTTCCCCCACACAGCGGCGGTTACACCCGAGTCCCTCCGGTCCAGCCTGGGCCGCGGAGGGATAGGGACGCCCTGTGGGTTCGTCAGGTGTTTTGCCTTCCCCCACACAGCGGCGGTTACACCCGAGTCCCTCCGGTCCAGCCTGGGCCGCGGGGGGATAGGGACGCCCCGTGGGTTCGTCAGGTATTTTGCCTTCCCCCACACAGCGGCGGTTACACCCGAGTCCCTCCGGTCCAGCCTGGGCCGTGGGGGGATAGGGACGCCCCGTGGGTTCGTCAGGTATTTTGCCTTCCCCCACATAGCGGCGGTTACACCCGAGTCCCTCCGGTCCAGCCTGGGCCGCGGAGGGATAGCGACGCCCCGTGGGTTCGTCAGGTATTTTTCCATCCCCCACACAGCGGCGGTTACACCCGAGTCCCTCCGGTCCAGCCTGGGCCGCGGAGGGATAGGGACGCCCCGTGGGTTCGTCAGGTATTTTGCCTTCCCCCACACAGCGGCGGTTACACCCGAGTCCCTCCGGTCCAGCCTGGGCCGCGGAGGGATAGCGACGCCCCGTGGGTTCGTCAGGTATTTTTCCATCCCCCACACAGCGGCGGTTACACCCGAGTCCCTCCGGTCCAGCCCGGGCCGCGGGGGGATAGGGACGCCCCGTGGGTTCGTCAGGTATTTTTCCTTGCCCCACATAGCGGCGGTTACACCCGAGTCCCTCCGGTCCAGCCTGGGCCGCGGGGGGATAGGGACGCCCCGTGGGTTCGTCAGGTATTTTGCCTTCCCCCACACAGCGGCGGTTACACCCGAGTCCCTCCGGTCCAGCCTGGGCCGCGGGGGGATAGGGACGCCCCGTGGGTTCGTCAGGTATTTTGCCTTCCCCCACACAGCGGCGGTTACACCCGAGTCCCTCCGGTCCAGCCTGGGCCGCGGGGGGATAGGGACGCCCCGTGGGTTTGTCAGGTATTTTTCCTTCCCCCACACAGCGGCGGTTACACCCGAGTCCCTCGGGTCCAGCCTGGGCCGCGGGGGGATAGGGACGCCCCGTGGGTTCGTCAGGTATTTTGCCTTCCCCCACACAGCGGCGGTTACACCCGAGTCCCTCCGGTCCAGCCTGGGCCGCGGGGGGATAGGGACGCCCCGTGGGTTTGTCAGGTATTTCTCCTTCCCCCACACAGCGGCGGTTACACCCGAGTCCCTCCGGTCCAGCCTGGGCCGCGCGGGGATAGGGACGCCCTGTGGGTTCGTCAGGTATTTTGCCTTCCCCCACACAGCGGCGGTTACACCCGAGTCCCTCCGGTTCAGCCTGGGCCGCGGAGGGATAGGGACGCCCCGTGGGTTCGTCAGGTATTTTGCCTTCCCCCACACAGCGGCGGTTACACCCGAGTCCCTCCGGTCCAGCCTGGGCCGCGGGGGGATAGCAACGTCCCGTGGGTTCGTCGGGTATTTTGCCTTCCCCCACACAGCGGCGGTTACACCCGAGTCCCTCCGGTCCAGCCTGGGCCGCGGAGGGATAGGGACGCCCCGTGGGTTCGTCAGGTATTTTGCCTTCCCCCACACAGCGGTGGTTACACCCGAGTCCCTCCGGTCCAGCCTGGGCCGCGGGGGGATAGGGACGCCCCGTGGGTTCGTCAGGTATTTTGCCTTCCCCCACACAGCGGCGGTTACACCCGAGTCCCTCCGGTCCAGCCTGGGCCGCGGGGGCATAGGGACGCCCCGTGGGTTCGTCAGGTATTTTGCCTTCCCCCACACAGCGGCGGTTACACCCGAGTCCCTCCGGTCCAGCCTGGGCCGCGGAGGGATAGCGACGCCCCGTGGGTTCGTCAGGTATTTTGCCTTCCCCCACACAGCGGCGGTTACACCCGAGTCCCTCCGGTCCAGCCTGGGCCGCGGAGGGATAGGGACGCCCCGTGGGTTTGTCAGGTATTTCTCCTTCCCCCACACAGCGGCGGTTACACCCGAGTCCCTCCGGTCCAGCCTGGGCCGCGGGGGGATAGGGACGCCCCGTGGGTTCGTCAGGTATTTTGCCTTCCCCCACACAGCGGCGGTTACACCCGAGTCCCTCCGGTTCAGCCTGGGCCGCGGAGGGATAGGGACGCCCCGTGGGTTCGTCAGGTATTTTGCCCTCCCCCACACAGCGGCGGTTACACCCGAGTCCCTCCGGTCCAGCCTAGGCCGCGGGGGGATAGGGACGCCCCGTGGGTTCGTCAGGTATTTTGCCTTCCCCCACACAGCGGCGGTTACACCCGAGTCCCTCCGGTCCAGCCTGGGCCGCGCGGGGATAGGGACGCCCCGTGGGTTCGTCAGGTATTTTGCCTTCCCCCACACAGCGGCGGTTACACCCGAGTCCCTCCGCTTCAGCCTGGGCCGCGGAGGGATAGGGACGCCCCGTGGGTTCGTCAGGTATTTTGCCTTCCCCCACACAGCGGCGGTTACACCCGAGTCCCTCCGGTCCAGCCTGGGCCGCGGAGGGATAGGGACGCCCCGTGGGTTCGTCAGGTATTTTGCCTTCCCCCACACAGCGGCGGTTACACCCGAGTCCCTCCGGTCCAGCCTGGGCCGCGGATGGATAGGGACGCCCCGTGGGTTCGTCAAGTATTTTGCCTTCCCCCACACAGCGGCGGTTACACCCGAGTCCCTCCGGTCCAGCCTGGGCCGCGGGGGGATAGGGACGCCCCGTGGGTTTGTCAGGTATTTCTCCTTCCCCCACACAGCGGCGGTTACACCCGAGTCCCTCCGGTCCAGCCTGGGCCGCGCGGGGATAGGGACGCCCCGTGGGTTCGTCAGGTATTTTGCCTTCCCCCACACAGCGGCGGTTACACCCGAGTCCCTCCGGTTCAGCCTGGGCCGCGGAGGGATAGGGACGCCCCGTGGGTTCGTCGGGTATTTTGCCTTCCCCCACACAGCGGCGGTTACACCCGAGTCCCTCCGGTCCAGCCTGGGCCGCGGAGGGATAGGGACGCCCCGTGGGTTCGTCAGGTATTTTGCCTTCCCCCACACAGCGGCGGTTACACCCGAGTCCCTCCGGTCCAGCCTGGGCCGCGGGGGGATAGGGACGCCCCGTGGGTTCGTCAGGTATTTTGCCTTCCCCCACACAGCGGCGGTTACACCCGAGTCCCTCCGGTCCAGCCTGGGCCGCGGGGGGATAGGGACGCCCCGTGGGTTCGTCAGGTATTTTGCCTTCCCCCACACAGCGGCGGTTACACCCGAGTCCCTCCGGTCCAGAATGGGCCGCGGGGGGATAGGGACGCCCCGTGGGTTCGTCAGGTATTTTGCCTTCCCCCACACAGCGGCGGTTACACCCGAGTCCCTCCGGTCCAGCCTGGGCCGCGGAGGGATAGGGACGCCCCGTGGGTTCGTCAGGTATTTTGCCTTCCCCCACACAGCGGCGGTTACACCCGAGTCCCTCCGGTCCAGCCTGGGCCCCGGATGGATAGGGACGCCCCGTGGGTTCATCAGGTATTTTGCCTTCCCCCACACAGCGGCGGTTACACCCGAGTCCCTCCGGTCCAGCCTGGGCAGCGGGGGGATAGGGACGCCCCGTGGGTTCGTCAGGTATTTTTCCTTCCCCCACACAGCGGCGGTTACACCCGAGTCCCTCCGGTCCAGCCTGGGCCGCGGGGGGATAGGGACGCCTCGTGGGTTCATCAGGTATTTTTCCTTCCCCCACACAGCGGCGGTTACACCCGAGTCCCTCCGGTTCAGCCTGGGCCGCGGAGGGATAGCGACGCCCCGTGGGTTCAACAGGTATTTTGCCCTCCCCCACACAGCGGCGGTTACACCCGAGTCCCTCCGGTCCAGCCTAGGCCGCGGGGGGATAGGGACGCCCCGTGGGTTCGTCGGGTATTCTGCCTTCCCCCACACAGCGGCGGTTACACCCGAGTCCCTCTGGTCCAGCCTGGGCCGCGGGGGGATAGGGACGCCCCGTGGGTTTGTCAGGTATTTCTCCTTCCCCCACACAGCGGCGGTTACACCCGAGTCCCTCCGGTCCAGCCTGGGCCGCGGAGGGATAGGGACGCCCCGTGGGTTCGTCAGGTATTTTGCTCTCCCCCACACAGCGGCGGTTACACCCGAGTCCCTCCGGTTCAGCCTGGGCCGCGGAGGGATAGGGACGCCCCGTGGGTTCGTCAGGTATTTTGCCTTCCCCCACACAGCGGCGGTTACACCCGAGTCCCTCCGGTCCAGCCTCGGCCGCGGGGGGATAGCGACGCCCCGTGGGTTCGTCGGGTATTTTGCCTTCCCCCACACAGCGGCGGTTACACCCGAGTCCCTCCGGTCCAGCCTGGGCCGCGGAGGGATAGGGACGCCCCGTGGGTTCGTCAGGTATTTTGCCTTCCCCCACACAGCGGCGGTTACACCCGAGTCCCTCCGGTCCAGCCTGGGCCGCGGATGGATAGGGACGCCCCGTGGGTTCGTCAGGTATTTTGCCTTCCCCCACACAGCGGCGGTTACACCCGAGTCCCTCCGGTCCAGCCTGGGCCGCGGGGGGATAGGGACGCCCCGTGGGTTTGTCAGGTATTTCTCCTTCCCCCACACAGCGGCGGTTACACCCGAGTCCCTCCGGTCCAGCCTGGGCCGCGGAGGGATAGGGACGCCCCGTGGGTTCGTCAGGTATTTTGCCTTCCCCCACACAGCGGCGGTTACACCCGAGTCCCTCCGGTCCAGCCTGGGCCGCGGAGGGATAGGGACGCCCCGTGGGTTCGTCAGTTATTTTGCCTTCCCCCACACAGCGGCGGTTACACCCGAGTCCCTCCGGTCCAGCCTGGGCCCCGGATGGATAGGGACGCCCCGTGGGTTCATCAGGTATTTTGCCTTCCCCCACACAGCGGCGGTGACACCCGAGTCCCTCCGGTCCAGCCTGGGCAGCGGGGGGATAGGGACGCCCCGTGGGTTCGTCAGGTATTTTTCCTTCCCCCACACAGCGGCGGTTACACCCGAGTCCCTCCGGTCCAGCCTGGGCCGCGGGGGGATAGGGACGCCCCGTGGGTTTGTCAGGTATTTCTCCTTCCCCCACACAGCGGCGGTTACACCCGAGTCCCTCCGGTCCAGCCTGGGCCGCGGGGGGATAGGGACGCCCCGTGGGTTCGTCAGGTATTTTGCCTTCCCCCACACAGCGGCGGTTACACCCGAGTCCCTCCGGTTCAGCCTGGGCCGCGGAGGGATAGGGACGCCCCGTGGGTTCGTCAGGTATTTTGCCCTCCCCCACACAGCGGCGGTTACACCCGAGTCCCTCCGGTCCAGCCTGGGCCGCGGGGGGATAGCGACGCCCCGTGGGTTCGTCGGGTATTCTGCCTTCCCCCACACAGCGGCGGTTACACCCGAGTCCCTCCGGTCCAGCCTGGGCCGCGGAGGGATAGGGACGCCCCGTGGGTTCGTCAGGTATTTTGCCTTCCCCCACACAGCGGCGGTTACACCCGAGTCCCTCCGGTCCAGCCTGGGCCGCGGATGGATAGGGACGCCCCGTGGGTTCGTCAGGTATTTTGCCTTCCCCCACACAGCGGCGGTTACACCCGAGTCCCTCCGGTCCAGCCTGGGCCGCGGGGGGATAGGGACGCCCCGTGGGTTCGTCAGGTATTTTGCCTTCCCCCACACAGCGGCGGTTACACCCGAGTCCCTCCGGTCCAGCCTGGGCCGCGGAGGGATAGGGACGCCCCGTGGGTTCGTCAGGTATTTTGCCTTCCCCCACACAGCGGCGGTTACACCCGAGTCCCTCCGGTCCAGCCTGGGCCCCGGATGGATAGGGACACCCCGTGGGTTCATCAGGTATTTTGCCTTCCCCCACACAGCGGCGGTTACACCCGAGTCCCTCCGGTCCAGCCTGGGCAGCGGGGGGATAGGGACGCCCCGTGGGTTTGTCAGGTATTTTTCCTTCCCCCACACAGCGGCGGTTACACCCGAGTCCCTCCGGTCCAGCCTGGGCCGCGGGGGGATAGGGACGGCCCGTGGGTTCGTCGGGTCTTTTACCTTCCCCCACACGGTTACACCCGAGTCCCTCCGGTCCAGCCTGGGCCGCGGGGGGATAGGGACGCCCCGTGGGTTCGTCAGGTATTTTGCCTTCCCCCACACAGCGGCGGTTACACCCGAGTCCCTCCGGTCCAGCCTGGGCCGCGGGGGGATAGGGACGCCCCGTGGGTTCGTCAGGTATTTTGCCTTCCCCCACACAGCGGCGGTTACACCCGAGTCCCTCCGGTCCAGCCTGGGCCGCGGGGGGATAGGGACGCCCCGTGGGTTCGTCAGGTATTTTGCCTTCCCCCACACAGCGGCGGTTACACCCGAGTCCCTCCGGTCCAGCCTGGGCCGCGGAGGGATAGGGACGCCCCGTGGGTTCGTCAGGTATTTTGCCTTCCCCCACACAGCGGCGGTTACACCCGAGTCCCTCCGGTCCAGCCTGGGCCCCGGATGGATAGGGACACCCCGTGGGTTCATCAGGTATTTTGCCTTCCCCCACACAGCGGCGGTTACACCCGAGTCCCTCCGGTCCAGCCTGGGCAGCGGGGGGATAGGGACGCCCCGTGGGTTTGTCAGGTATTTTTCCTTCCCCCACACAGCGGCGGTTACACCCGAGTCCCTCCGGTCCAGCCTGGGCCGCGGGGGGATAGGGACGGCCCGTGGGTTCGTCGGGTCTTTTACCTTCCCCCACACAGCGGCGGTTACACCCGAGTCCCTCCGGTCCAGCCTGGGCCGCGGGGGGATAGGGATGCCCCGTGGGTTCGTCAGGTATTTTGCCTTCCCCCACACAGCGGCGGTTACACCCGAGTCCCTCCGGTCCAGCCTGGGCCGCGGGGGGATAGGGACGCCCCGTGGGTTCGTCAGGTATTTTGCCTTCCCCCACACAGCGGCGGTTACACCCAAGTCCCTCCGGTCCAGCCTGGGCCGCGGATGGATAGGGACGCCCCGTGGGTTCGTCAGTTATTTTGCCTTCCCCCACACAGCGGCGGTTACACCCGAGTCCCTCCGGTCCAGCCTGGGCCGCGGGGGGATAGGGACGCCCCGTGGGTTCGTCAGGTATTTTTCCTTCCCCCACACAGCGGCGGTTACACCCGAGTCCCTCCGGTCCAGCCTGGGCCGCGGGGGGATAGGGACGCCCCGTGGGTTCGTCAGGTATTTTGCCTTCCCCCACACAGCGCCGGTTACACCCGAGTCCCTCCGGTCCAGCCTGGGCCGCGGAGGGATAGGGACGCCCCGTGGGTTCGTCAGGTATTTTGCCTTCCCCCACACAGCGGCGGTTACACCCGAGTCCCTCCGGTCCAGCCTGGGCAGCGGGGGGATAGGGACGCCCCGTGGGTTTGTCAGGTATTTTTCCTTCCCCCACACAGCGGCGGTTACACCCGAGTCCCTCCGGTCCAGCCTGGGCCGCGGGGGGATAGGGACGCCCCGTGGGTTCGTCAGGTATTTTGCCTTCCCCCACACAGCGGCGGTTACACCCGAGTCCCTCCGGTCCAGCCTGGGCCGCGGGGGGATAGGGACGCCCCGTGGGTTCGTCAGGTATTTTGCCTTCCCCCACACAGCGGCGGTTACACCCAAGTCCCTCCGGTCCAGCCTGGGCCGCGGATGGATAGGGACGCCCCGTGGGTTCGTCAGTTATTTTGCCTTCCCCCACACAGCGGCGGTTACACCCGAGTCCCTCCGGTCCAGCCTGGGCCGCGGGGGGATAGGGACGCCCCGTGGGTTCGTCAGGTATTTTTCCTTCCCCCACACAGCGGCGGTTACACCCGAGTCCCTCCGGTCCAGCCTGGGCCGCGGGGGGATAGGGACGCCCCGTGGGTTCGTCAGGTATTTTGCCTTCCCCCACACAGCGCCGGTTACACCCGAGTCCCTCCGGTCCAGCCTGGGCCGCGGAGGGATAGGGACGCCCCGTGGGTTCGTCAGGTATTTTGCCTTCCCCCACACAGCGGCGGTTACACCCGAGTCCCTCCGGTCCAGCCTGGGCCACGGGGGGATAGGGATGCCCCGTGGGTTCGTCAGGTATTTTGCCTTCCCCCACACAGCGGCGGTTACACCCGAGTCCCTCCGGTCCAGCCTGGGCCGCGGGGGGATAGGGACGCCCCGTGGGTTCGTCAGGTATTTTGCCTTCCCCCACACAGCGGCGGTTACACCCAAGTCCCTCCGGTCCAGCCTGGGCCGCGGATGGATAGGGACGCCCCGTGGGTTCGTCAGTTATTTTGCCTTCCCCCACACAGCGGCGGTTACACCCGAGTCCCTCCGGTCCAGCCTGGGCCGCGGGGGGATAGGGACGCCCCGTGGGTTCGTCAGGTATTTTTCCTTCCCCCACACAGCGGCGGTTACACCCGAGTCCCTCCGGTCCAGCCTGGGCCGCGGGGGGATAGGGACGCCCCGTGGGTTCGTCAGGTATTTTGCCTTCCCCCACACAGCGCCGGTTACACCCGAGTCCCTCCGGTCCAGCCTGGGCCGCGGGGGGATAGGGACGCCCCGTGGGTTCGTCAGGTATTTTGCCTTCCCCCACACAGCGGCGGTTACACCCGAGTCCCTCCGGTCCAGCCTGGGCAGCGGGGGGATAGGGACGCCCCGTGGGTTTGTCAGGTATTTTTCCTTCCCCCACACAGCGGCGGTTACACCCGAGTCCCTCCGGTCCAGCCTGGGCCGCGGGGGGATAGGGACGGCCCGTGGGTTCGTCGGGTCTTTTACCTTCCCCCACACAGCGGCGGTTACACCCGAGTCCCTCCGGTCCAGCCTGGGCCGCGGGGGGATAGGGATGCCCCGTGGGTTCGTCAGGTATTTTGCCTTCCCCCACACAGCGGCGGTTACACCCGAGTCCCTCCGGTCCAGCCTGGGCCGCGGGGGGATAGGGACGCCCCGTGGGTTCGTCAGGTATTTTGCCTTCCCCCACACAGCGGCGGTTACACCCAAGTCCCTCCGGTCCAGCCTGGGCCGCGGATGGATAGGGACGCCCCGTGGGTTCGTCAGTTATTTTGCCTTCCCCCACACAGCGGCGGTTACACCCGAGTCCCTCCGGTCCAGCCTGGGCCGCGGGGGGATAGGGACGCCCCGTGGGTTCGTCAGGTATTTTTCCTTCCCCCACACAGCGGCGGTTACACCCGAGTCCCTCCGGTCCAGCCTGGGCCGCGGGGGGATAGGGACGCCCCGTGGGTTCGTCAGGTATTTTGCCTTCCCCCACACAGCGCCGGTTACACCCGAGTCCCTCCGGTCCAGCCTGGGCCGCGGAGGGATAGGGACGCCCCGTGGGTTCGTCAGGTATTTTGCCTTCCCCCACACAGCGGCGGTTACACCCGAGTCCCTCCGGTCCAGCCTGGGCCCGGGATGGATAGGGACACCCCGTGGGTTCATCAGGTATTTTGCCTTCCCCCACACAGCGGCGGTTACACCCGAGTCCCTCCGGTCCAGCCTGGGCAGCGGGGGGATAGGGACGCCCCGTGGGTTTGTCAGGTATTTTTTCTTCCCCCACACAGCGGCGGTTACACCCGAGTCCCTCCGGTCCAGCCTGGGCCGCGGGGGGATAGGGACGGCCCGTGGGTTCGTCGGGTCTTTTACCTTCCCCCACACAGCGGCGGTTACACCCGAGTCCCTCCGGTCCAGCCTGGGCCGCGGGGGGATAGGGACGCCCCGTGGGTTCGTCAGGTATTTTGCCTTCCCCCACACAGCGGCGGTTACACCCGAGTCCCTCCGGTCCAGCCTGGGCCGCGGGGGGATAGGGACGCCCCGTGGGTTCGTCGGGTATTTTGCCTTCCCCCACACAGCGGCGGTTACACCCAAGTCCCTCCGGTCCAGCCTGGGCCGCGGATGGATAGGGACGCCCCGTGGGTTCGTCAGTTATTTTGCCTTCCCCCACACAGCGGCGGTTACACCCGAGTCCCTCCGGTCCAGCCTGGGCCGCGGGGGGATAGGGACGCCCCGTGGGTTCGTCAGGTATTTTTCCTTCCCCCACACAGCGGCGGTTACACCCGAGTCCCTCCGGTCCAGCCTGGGCCGCGGGGGGATAGGGACGCCCCGTGGGTTCGTCAGGTATTTTGCCTTCCCCCACACAGCGGCGGTTACACCCGAGTCCCTCCGGTCCAGCCTGGGCCGCGGATGGATAGGGACGCCCCGTGGGTTCATCAGGTATTTTGCCTTCCCCCACACAGCGGCGGTTACACCCGAGTCCCTCCGGTCCAGCCTGGGCCGCGGGGGGATAGGGACGCCCCGTGGGTTCGTCAGGTATTTTGCCTTCCCCCACACAGCGGCGGTTACACCCGAGTCCCTCCGGTCCAGCCTGGGCCGCGGGGGGATAGGGACGCCCTGTGGGTTCGTCCGGTATTTCTCCTTCCCCCACACAGCGGCGGTTACACCCGAGTCCCTCCGGTCCAGCCTGGGCCGCGGAGGGATAGGGATGCCCCGTGGGTTCGTCAGGTATTTTGCCTTCCCCCACACAGCGGCGGTTACACCCGAGTCCCTCCGGTCCAGCTTGGGCCGCGGGGGGATAGGGACGCCCCGTGGGTTTGTCAGGTATTTTGCCTTCCCCCACACAGCGGCGGTTACACCCGAGTCCCTCCGGTCCAGCCTGGGCCGCGGGGGGATAGGGACGCCCCGTGGGTTCGACGGGTATTTTGCCTTCCCCCACACAGCGGCGGTTACACCCGAGTCCCTCCGGTCCAGCCTGGGCCCCGGATGGATAGGGACGCCCCGTGGGTTCGTCAGGTATTTTGCCTTCCCCCACACAGCGGCGGTTACACCCGAGTCCCTCCGGTCCAGCCTAGGCCGCGGGGGGATAGGGACGCCCCGTGGGTTTGTCAGGTATTTTTCCTTCCCCCACACAGCGGCGGTTACACCCGAGTCCCTCCGGTCCAGCCTGGGCCCCGGATGGATAGGGACGCCCCGTGGGTTCGTCAGGTATTTTGCCTTCCCCCACACAGCAGCGGTTACACCCGAGTCCCTCCGGTCCAGCCTGGGCCCTCGGGGGGATAGGGACGCCCTGTGGGTTCGTCAGGTATTTTGCCTTCCCCCACACAGCGGCGGTTACACCCGAGTCCCTCCGGTCCAGCCTGGGCCGCGGGGGGATAGGGACGCCCCGTGGGTTCGTCAGGTATTTTGCCTTCCCCCACACAGCGGCGGTTACACCCGAGTCCCTCCGGTCCAGCCTGGGCCGCGGGGGGATAGGGACGCCCCGTGGGTTCGTCAGTTATTTTGCCTTCCCCCACACAGCGGCGGTTACACCCGAGTCCCTCCGGTCCAGCCTGGGCCGCGGGGGGATAGGGACGCCCCGTGGGTTCGTCAGGTATTTTGCCTTCCCCCACACAGCGGCGGTTACACCCGAGTCCCTCCGGTCCAGCCTGGGCCGCGGATGGATAGGGACGCCCCGTGGGTTCGTCAGTTATTTTGCCTTCCCCCACACAGCGGCGGTTACACCCGAGTCCCTCCGGTCCAGCCTGGGCCGCGGGGGGATAGGGACGCCCCGTGGGTTCGTCAGGTATTTTTCCTTCCCCCACACAGCGGCGGTTACACCCGAGTCCCTCCGGTCCAGCCTGGGCCGCGGGGGGATAGGGACGCCCCGTGGGTTCGTCAGGTATTTTGCCTTCCCCCACACAGCGGCGGTTACACCCGAGTCCCTCCGGTCCAGCCTGGGCCGCGGATGGATAGGGACGCCCCGTGGGTTCATCAGGTATTTTGCCTTCCCCCACACAGCGGCGGTTACACCCGAGTCCCTCCGGTCCAGCCTGGGCCGCGGGGGGATAGGGACGCCCCGTGGGTTCGTCAGGTATTTTGCCTTCCCCCACACAGCGGCGGTTACACCCGAGTCCCTCCGGTCCAGCCTGGGCCGCGGGGGGATAGGGACGCCCTGTGGGTTCGTCCGGTATTTCTCCTTCCCCCACACAGCGGCGGTTACACCCGAGTCCCTCCGGTCCAGCCTGGGCCGCGGAGGGATAGGGATGCCCCGTGGGTTCGTCAGGTATTTTGCCTTCCCCCACACAGCGGCGGTTACACCCGAGTCCCTCCGGTCCAGCTTGGGCCGCGGGGGGATAGGGACGCCCCGTGGGTTTGTCAGGTATTTTGCCTTCCCCCACACAGCGGCGGTTACACCCGAGTCCCTCCGGTCCAGCCTGGGCCGCGGGGGGATAGGGACGCCCCGTGGGTTCGACGGGTATTTTGCCTTCCCCCACACAGCGGCGGTTACACCCGAGTCCCTCCGGTCCAGCCTGGGCCCCGGATGGATAGGGACGCCCCGTGGGTTCGTCAGGTATTTTGCCTTCCCCCACACAGCGGCGGTTACACCCGAGTCCCTCCGGTCCAGCCTAGGCCGCGGGGGGATAGGGACGCCCCGTGGGTTTGTCAGGTATTTTTCCTTCCCCCACACAGCGGCGGTTACACCCGAGTCCCTCCGGTCCAGCCTGGGCCGCGGGGGGATAGGGACGCCCCGTGGGTTCGTCAGGTATTTTGCCTTCCCCCACACAGCAGCGGTTACACCCGAGTCCCTCCGGTCCAGCCTGGGCCCTCGGGGGGATAGGGACGCCCTGTGGGTTCGTCAGGTATTTTGCCTTCCCCCACACAGCGGCGGTTACACCCGAGTCCCTCCGGTCCAGCCTGGGCCGCGGGGGGATAGGGACGCCCCGTGGGTTCGTCAGGTATTTTGCCTTCCCCCACACAGCGGCGGTTACACCCCGTCCCTCCGGTCCAGCCTGGGCCGCGGGGGGATAGGGACGCTCTGTGGGTTCGTCAGGTATTTCTCCTTCCCCCACACAGCGGCGGTTACACCCGAGTCCCTCCGGTCCAGCCTGGGCCGCGGGGGGATAGGGACGCCCCGTGGGTTCGTCAGGTATTTTGCCTTCCCCCACACAGCGGCGGTTACACCCGAGTCCCTCCGGTCCAGCCTGGGCCGCGGGGGGATAGGGACGCCCCGTGGGTTCGTCAGGTATTTTGCCTTCCCCCACACAGCGGCGGTTACACCCGAGTCCCTCCGGTCCAGCCTGGGCCGCGGGGGGATAGGGACGCCCCGTGGGTTCGTCAGGTATTTTGCCTTCCCCCACACAGCGGCGGTTACACCCGAGTCCCTCCGGTCCAGCCTGGGCCGCGGGGGGATAGGGACGCCCCGTGGGTTCGTCAGGTATTTTGCCTTCCCCCACACAGCGGCGGTTACACCCGAGTCCCTCCGGTCCAGCCTGGGCCGCGGGGGGATAGGGACGCCCCGTGGGTTCATCAGGTATTTTTCCTTCCCCCACACAGCGGCGGTTACACCCGAGTCCCTCCGGTCCAGCCTGGGCCGCGGGGGGATAGGGACGCCCCGTGGGTTTGTCGGGTATTTTGCCTTCCCCCACACAGCGGCGGTTACACCCGAGTCCCTCCGGTCCAGCCTGGGCCGCGGGGGGATAGGGACGCCCCGTGGGTTCGTCAGGTATTTTGCCTTCCCCCACACAGCGGCGGTTACACCCGAGTCCCTCCGGTCCAGCCTGGGCCGCGGGGGGATAGGGACGCCCCGTGGGTTCGTCAGGTATTTTGCCTTCCCCCACACAGCGGCGGTTACACCCGAGTCCCTCCGGTCCAGCCTGGGCCCCGGATGGATAGGGACGCCCCGTGGGTTCGTCAGGTATTTTGCCTTCCCCCACACAGCGCCGGTTACACCCGAGTCCCTCCGGTCCAGCCTGGGCCGCGGGGGGATAGGGACGCCCCGTGGGTTCATCAGGTATTTTTCCTTCCCCCACACAGCGGCGGTTACACCCGAGTCCCTCCGGTCCAGCCTGGGCCGCGGGGGGATAGCAACGCCCCGTGGGTTTGTCGGGTATTTTGCCTTCCCCCACACAGCGGCGGTTACACCCGAGTCCCTCCGGTCCAGCCTGGGCCGCGGGGGGATAGGGACGCCCCGTGGGTTTGTCGGGTATTTTGCCTTCCCCCACACAGCGGCGGTTACACCCGAGTCCCTCCGGTCCAGCCTGGGCCGCGGGGGATAGGGACGCCCCGTGGGTTCGTCAGGTATTTTGCCTTCCCCCACACAGCGGCGGTTACACCCGAGTCCCTCCGGTCCAGCCTGGGCCCCGGATGGATAGGGACGCCCCGTGGGTTCGTCAGGTATTTTGCCTTCCCCCACACAGCGGCGGTTACACCCGAGTCCCTCCGGTCCAGCCTGGGCCGCGGGGGGATAGGGACGCCCCGTGGGTTTGTCAGGTATTTTTCCTTCCCCCACACAGCGGCGGTTACACCCGAGTCCCTCCGGTCCAGCCTGGGCCGCGGGGGGATAGGGACGCCCCGTGGGTTCGTCAGGTATTTTGCCTTCCCCCACACAGCGGCGGTTACACCCGAGTCCCTCCGGTCCAGCCTGGGCCGCGGGGGGATAGGGACGCCCCGTGGGTTTGTCGGGTATTTTGCCTTCCCCCACACAGCGGCGGTTACACCCGAGTCCCTCCGGTCCAGCCTGGGCCGCGGGGGGATAGGGACGCCCCGTGGGTTCGTCAGGTATTTTGCCTTCCCCCACACAGCGGCGGTTACACCCGAGTCCCTCCGGTCCAGCCTGGGCCGCGGATGGATAGGGACGCCCTGTGGGTTCGTCAGGTATTTTGCCTTCCCCCACACAGCGGCGGTTACACCCGAGTCCCTCCGGTCCAGCCTGGGCCGCGGGGGGATAGGGACGCCCCGTGGGTTCGTCAGGTATTTTGCCTTCCCCCACACAGCGGCGGTTACACCCGAGTCCCTCCGGTCCAGCCTGGGCCGCGGGGGGATAGCGACGCCCCGTGGGTTCGTCGGTTATTTTGCCTTCCCCCACACAGCGGCGGTTACACCCGAGTCCCTCCGGTCCAGAATGGGCCGCGGAGGGATAGGGACGCCCCGTGGGTTCGTCAGGTATTTTGCCTTCCCCCACACAGCGGCGGTTACACCCGAGTCCCTCCGGTCCAGCCTGGGCCGCGGATGGATAGGGACGCCCCGTGGGTTCGTCAGGTATTTTGCCTTCCCCCACACAGCGGCGGTTACACCCGAGTCCCTCCGGTCCAGCCTGGGCCGCGGGGGGATAGGGACGCCCCGTGGGTTCGTCAGGTATTTTTCCTTCCCCCACACAGCGGCGGTTACACCCGAGTCCCTCCGGTCCAGCCTGGGCCGCGGGGGGATAGGGACGCCCCGTGGGTTCGTCAGGTATTTTGCCTTCCCCCACACAGCGGCGGTTACACCCGAGTCCCTCCGGTCCAGCCTGGGCCGCGGATGGATAGGGACGCCCTGTGGGTTCGTCAGGTATTTTGCCTTCCCCCACACAGCGGCGGTTACACCCGAGTCCCTCCGGTCCAGCCTGGGCCGCGGGGGGATAGGGACGCCCCGTGGGTTCGTCAGGTATTTTGCCTTCCCCCACACAGCGGCGGTTACACCCGAGTCCCTCCGGTCCAGCCTGGGCCGCGGGGGGATAGGGACGCCCCGTGGGTTCGTCGGGTATTTTGCCTTCCCCCACACAGCGGCGGTTACACCCGAGTCCCTCCGGTCCAGCCTGGGCCGCGGGGGGATAGGGACGCCCCGTGGGTTCGTCAGGTATTTTTCCTTCCCCCACACAGCGGCGGTTACACCCGAGTCCCTCCGGTCCAGCCTGGGCCGCGGGGGGATAGGGACGCCCCGTGGGTTCGTCAGGTATTTTGCCTTCCCCCACACAGCGGCGGTTACACCCGAGTCCCTGTGGTCCAGCCTGGGCCGCGGATGGATAGGGACGCCCTGTGGGTTCGTCAGGTATTTTGCCTTCCCCCACACAGCGGCGGTTACACCCGAGTCCCTCCGGTCCAGCCTGGGCCGCGGGGGGATAGGGACGCCCCGTGGGTTCGTCAGGTATTTTGCCTTCCCCCACACAGCGGCGGTTACACCCGAGTCCCTCCGGTCCAGCCTGGGCCGCGGGGGGATAGGGACGCCCTGTGGGTTCGTCAGGTATTTTGCCTTCCCCCACACAGCGGCGGTTACACCCGAGTCCCTCCGGTCCAGCCTGGGCCGCGGAGGGATAGGGACGCCCCGTGGGTTCGTCGGGTATTTTGCCTTCCCCCACACAGCGGCGGTTACACCCGAGTCCCTCCGGTCCAGCCTGGGCCGCGGGGGGATAGGGACGCCCTGTGGGTTCGTCAGGTATTTTGCCTTCCCCGACACAGCGGCGGTTACACCCGAGTCCCTCCGGTCCAGCCTGGGCCGCGGAGGGATAGGGACGCCCCGTGGGTTCGTCGGGTATTTTGCCTTCCCCCACACAGCGGCGGTTACACCCGAGTCCCTCCGGTCCAGCCTGGGCCGCGGGGGGATAGGGACGCCCCGTGGGTTCGTCAGGTATTTTGCCTTCCCCCACACAGCGGCGGTTACACCCGAGTCCCTCCGGTCCAGCCTGGGCCGCGGGGGGATAGGGACGCCCTGTGGGTTCGTCAGGTATTTTGCCTTCCCCGACACAGCGGCGGTTACACCCGAGTCCCTCCGGTCCAGCCTGGGCCGCGGAGGGATAGGGACGCCCCGTGGGTTCGTCGGGTATTTTGCCTTCCCCCACACAGCGGCGGTTACACCCGAGTCCCTCCGGTCCAGCCTGGGCCGCGGGGGGATAGGGACGCCCCGTGGGTTCGTCGGGTCTTTTACCTTCCCCCACACAGCGGCGGTTACACCCGAGTCCCTCCGGTCCAGCCTGGGCCGCGGGGGGATAGGGACGCCCCGTGGGTTCGTCAGGTATTTTGCCTTCCCCCACACAGCGGCGGTTACACCCGAGTCCCTCCGGTCCAGCCTGGGCCGCGGATGGATAGGGACGCTCCGTGGGTTCGTCAGGTATTTTGCCTTCCGCCACACAGCGGCGGTTACACCCGAGTCCCTCCGGTCCAGCCTGGGCCGCGGGGGGATAGGGACGCCCCGTGGGTTCGTCGGGTCTTTTACCTTCCCCCACACAGCGGCGGTTACACCCGAGTCCCTCCGGTCCAGCCTGGGCCGCGGGGGGATAGGGACGCCCCGTGGGTTCGTCAGGTATTTTGCCTTCCCCCACACAGCGGCGGTTACACCCGAGTCCCTCCGGTCCAGCCTGGGCCGCGGGGGGATAGGGACGCCCCGTGGGTTCGCCGGGTATTTTGCCTTCCCCCACACAGCGGCGGTTACACCCGAGTCCCTCCGGTCCAGCCTGGGCCGCGGAGGGATAGGGACGCCCCGTGGGTTCGTCGGGTATTTTGCCTTCCCCCACACAGCGGCGGTTACACCCGAGTCCCTCCGGTCCAGCCTGGGCCGCGGAGGGATAGGGACGCCCCGTGGGTTCGTCGGGTATTTTGCCTTCCCCCACACAGCGGCGGTTACACCCGAGTCCCTCCGGTCCAGCCTGGGCCGCGGGGGGATAGGGACGCCCTGTGGGTTCGTCAGGTATTTTGCCTTCCCCGACACAGCGGCGGTTACACCCGAGTCCCTCCGGTCCAGCCTGGGCCGCGGAGGGATAGGGACGCCCCGTGGGTTCGTCGGGTATTTTGCCTTCCCCCACACAGCGGCGGTTACACCCGAGTCCCTCCGGTCCAGCCTGGGCCGCGGAGGGATAGGGACGCCCCGTGGGTTCGTCAGGTATTTTGCCTTCCGCCACACAGCGGCGGTTACACCCGAGTCCCTCCGGTCCAGCCTGGGCCGCGGGGGGATAGGGACGCCCCGTGGGTTCGTCGGGTCTTTTACCTTCCCCCACACAGCGGCGGTTACACCCGAGTCCCTCCGGTCCAGCCTGGGCCGCGGGGGGATAGGGACGCCCCGTGGGTTCGTCAGGTATTTTGCCTTCCCCCACACAGCGGCGGTTACACCCGAGTCCCTCCGGTCCAGCCTGGGCCGCGGAGGGATAGGGACGCCCCGTGGGTTCGTCGGGTATTTTGCCTTCCCCCACACAGCGGCGGTTACACCCGAGTCCCTCCGGTCCAGCCTGGGCCGCGGAGGGATAGGGACGCCCCGTGGGTTCGTCAGGTATTTTGCCTTCCGCCACACAGCGGCGGTTACACCCGAGTCCCTCCGGTCCAGCCTGGGCCGCGGGGGGATAGGGACGCCCCGTGGGTTCGTCGGGTCTTTTACCTTCCCCCACACAGCGGCGGTTACACCCGAGTCCCTCCGGTCCAGCCTGGGCCGCGGGGGGATAGGGACGCCCCGTGGGTTCGTCAGGTATTTTGCCTTCCCCCACACAGCGGCGGTTACACCCGAGTCCCTCCGGTCCAGCCTGGGCCGCGGAGGGATAGGGACGCCCCGTGGGTTCGTCGGGTATTTTGCCTTCCCCCACACAGCGGCGGTTACACCCGAGTCCCTCCGGTCCAGCCTGGGCCGCGGAGGGATAGGGACGCCCCGTGGGTTCGTCGGGTATTTTGCCTTCCCCCACACAGCGGCGGTTACACCCGAGTCCCTCCGGTCCAGCCTGGGCCGCGGAGGGATAGGGACGCCCCGTGGGTTCGTCAGGTATTTTGCCTTCCGCCACACAGCGGCGGTTACACCCGAGTCCCTCCGGTCCAGCCTGGGCCGCGGGGGGATAGGGACGCCCCGTGGGTTCGTCGGGTCTTTTACCTTCCCCCACACAGCGGCGGTTACACCCGAGTCCCTCCGGTCCAGCCTGGGCCGCGGGGGGATAGGGACGCCCCGTGGGTTCGTCAGGTATTTTGCCTTCCCCCACACAGCGGCGGTTACACCCGAGTCCCTCCGGTCCAGCCTGGGCCGCGGGGGGATAGGGACGCCCCGTGGGTTCGCCGGGTATTTTGCCTTCCCCCACACAGCGGCGGTTACACCCGAGTCCCTCCGGTCCAGCCTGGGCCCCGGAGGGATAGGGACGCCCCGTGGGTTCGTCGGGTATTTTGCCTTCCCCCACACAGCGGCGGTTACACCCGAGTCCCTCCGGTCCAGCCTGGGCCGCGGATGGATAGGGACGCCCCGTGGGTTTGTCAGGTATTTTGCCTTCCCCCACACAGCGGCGTTACACCCGAGTCCCTCCGGTCCAGCCTGGGCCGCGGGGGGATAGGGACGCCCCGTGGGTTCGTCAGGTATTTTGCCTTCCCCCACACAGCGGCAGTTACACCCGAGTCCCTCCGGTCCAGCCTGGGCCGCGGAGGGATAGGGACGCCCCTTGGGTTCGTCAGGTATTTTGCCTTCCCCCACACAGCGGCAGTTACACCCGAGTCCCTCCGGTCCAGCCTGGGCCGCGGGGGGATAGGGACGCCCCGTGGGTTCGTCAGGTATTTTGCCTTCCCCCACACAGCGGCGGTTACACCCGAGTCCCTCCGGTCCAGCCTGGGCCGCGGGGGGATAGGGACGCCCCGTGGGTTCGCCGGGTATTTTGCCTTCCCCCACACAGCGGCGGTTACACCCGAGTCCCTCCGGTCCAGCCTGGGCCGCGGAGGGATAGGGACGCCCCGTGGGTTCGTCAGGTATTTTGCCTTCCCCCACACAGCGGCGGTTACACCCGAGTCCCTCCGGTCCAGCCTGGGCCGCGGATGGATAGGGACGCCCCGTGGGTTTGTCAGGTATTTTGCCTTCCCCCACACAGCGGCGGTTACACCCGAGTCCCTCCGGTCCAGCCTGGGCCGCGGGGGGATAGGGACGCCCCGTGGGTTCGTCAGGTATTTTGCCTTCCCCCACACAGCGGCAGTTACACCCGAGTCCCTCCGGTCCAGCCTGGGCCGCGGAGGGATAGGGACGCCCCTTGGGTTCGTCAGGTATTTTGCCTTCCCCCCCACAGCGGCGGTTACACCCGAGTCCCTCCGGTCCAGCCTGGGCCGCGGAGGGATAGGGACGCCCCGTGGGTTCGTCAGGTATTTTGCCTTCCCCCACACAGCGGCGGTTACACCCGAGTCCCTCCGGTCCAGCCTGGGCCGCGGGGGGATAGGGACGCCCCGTGGGTTCGTCAGGTATTTTGCCTTCCCCCACACAGCGGCGGTTACACCCGAGTCCCTCCGGTCCAGCCTGGGCCGCGGGGGGATAGGGACGCCCCGTGGGTTCGTCGGGTATTTTGCCTTCCCCCACACAGCGGCAGTTACACCCGAGTCCCTCCGGTCCAGCCTGGGCCGCGGGGGGATAGGGACGCCCCGTGGGTTCGTCAGGTACTTTGCCTTCCCCCACACAGCGGCGGTTACACCCGAGTCCCTCCGGTCCAGCCTGGGCCGCGGATGGATAGGGACGCCCTGTGGGTTCGTCAGGTATTTTGCCTTCCCCCACACAGCGGCGGTTACACCCGAGTCCCTCCGGTCCAGCCTGGGCCGCGAGGGGATAGGGACGCCCCGTGGGTTCGTCAGGTATTTTGCCTTCCCCCACACAGCGGCGGTTACACCCGAGTCCCTCCGGTCCAGCCTGGGCCGCGGGGGGATAGGGACGCCCTGTGGGTTCGTCAGGTATTTTGCCTTCCCCCACACAGCGGCGGTTACACCCGAGTCCCTCCGGTCCAGCCTGGGCCGCGGAGGGATAGGGACGCCCCGTGGGTTCGTCGGGTATTTTGCCTTCCCCCACACAGCGGCGGTTACACCCGAGTCCCTCCGGTCCAGCCTGGGCCGCGGGGGGATAGGGACGCCCCGTGGGTTCGTCAGGTATTTTGCCTTCCCCCACACAGCGGCGGTTACACCCGAGTCCCTCCGGTCCAGCCTGGGCCGCGGGGGGATAGGGACGCCCTGTGGGTTCGTCAGGTATTTTGCCTTCCCCGACACAGCGGCGGTTACACCCGAGTCCCTCCGGTCCAGCCTGGGCCGCGGAGGGATAGGGACGCCCCGTGGGTTCGTCGGGTATTTTGCCTTCCCCCACACAGCGGCGGTTACACCCGAGTCCCTCCGGTCCAGCCTGGGCCGCGGGGGGATAGGGACGCCCCGTGGGTTCGTCAGGTATTTTGCCTTCCGCCACACAGCGGCGGTTACACCCGAGTCCCTCCGGTCCAGCCTGGGCCGCGGGGGGATAGGGACGCCCCGTGGGTTCGTCGGGTCTTTTACCTTCCCCCACACAGCGGCGGTTACACCCGAGTCCCTCCGGTCCAGCCTGGGCCGCGGGGGGATAGGGACGCCCCGTGGGTTCGTCAGGTATTTTGCCTTCCCCCACACAGCGGCGGTTACACCCGAGTCCCTCCGGTCCAGCCTGGGCCGCGGGGGGATAGGGACGCCCCGTGGGTTCGCCGGGTATTTTGCCTTCCCCCACACAGCGGCGGTTACACCCGAGTCCCTCCGGTCCAGCCTGGGCCGCGGAGGGATAGGGACGCCCCGTGGGTTCGTCGGGTATTTTGCCTTCCCCCACACAGCGGCGGTTACACCCGAGTCCCTCCGGTCCAGCCTGGGCCGCGGAGGGATAGGGACGCCCCGTGGGTTCGTCGGGTATTTTGCCTTCCCCCACACAGCGGCGGTTACACCCGAGTCCCTCCGGTCCAGCCTGGGCCGCGGAGGGATAGGGACGCCCCGTGGGTTCGTCAGGTATTTTGCCTTCCGCCACACAGCGGCGGTTACACCCGAGTCCCTCCGGTCCAGCCTGGGCCGCGGGGGGATAGGGACGCCCCGTGGGTTCGTCGGGTCTTTTACCTTCCCCCACACAGCGGCGGTTACACCCGAGTCCCTCCGGTCCAGCCTGGGCCGCGGGGGGATAGGGACGCCCCGTGGGTTCGTCAGGTATTTTGCCTTCCCCCACACAGCGGCGGTTACACCCGAGTCCCTCCGGTCCAGCCTGGGCCGCGGAGGGATAGGGACGCCCCGTGGGTTCGTCGGGTATTTTGCCTTCCCCGACACAGCGGCGGTTACACCCGAGTCCCTCCGGTCCAGCCTGGGCCGCGGAGGGATAGGGACGCCCCGTGGGTTCGTCGGGTATTTTGCCTTCCCCCACACAGCGGCGGTTACACCCGAGTCCCTCCGGTCCAGCCTGGGCCGCGGAGGGATAGGGACGCCCCGTGGGTTCGTCAGGTATTTTTCCTTCCCCCACACAGCGGCGGTTACACCCGAGTCCCTCCGGTCCAGCCTGGGCCGCGTAGATAGGGACGCCCCGTGGGTTCGTCGGGTCTTTTACCTTCCCCCACACAGCGGCGGTTACACCCGAGTCCCTCCGGTCCAGCCTGGGCCGCGGGGGGATAGGGACGCCCCGTGGGTTCGTCAGGTATTTTGCCTTCCCCCACACAGCGGCGGTTACACCCGAGTCCCTCCGGTCCAGCCTGGGCCGCGGGGGGATAGGGACGCCCCGTGGGTTCGCCGGGTATTTTGCCTTCCCCCACACAGCGGCGGTTACACCCGAGTCCCTCCGGTCCAGCCTGGGCCGCGGAGGGATAGGGACGCCCCGTGGGTTCGTCAGGTATTTTGCCTTCCCCCACACAGCGGCGGTTACACCCGAGTCCCTCCGGTCCAGCCTGGGCCGCGGATGGATAGGGACGCCCCGTGGGTTTGTCAGGTATTTTGCCTTCCCCCACACAGCAGCGGTTACACCCGAGTCCCTCCGGTCCAGCCTGGGCCGCGGGGGGATAGGGACGCCCCGTGGGTTCGTCAGGTATTTTGCCTTCCCCCACACAGCGGCAGTTACACCCGAGTCCCTCCGGTCCAGCCTGGGCCGCGGAGGGATAGGGACGCCCCGTGGGTTCGTCAGGTATTTTGCCTTCCCCCCCACAGCGGCGGTTACACCCGAGTCCCTCCGGTCCAGCCTGGGCCGCGGAGGGATAGGGACGCCCCGTGGGTTCGACAGGTATTTTGCCTTCCCCCACACAGCGGCGGTTACACCCGAGTCCCTCCGGTCCAGCCTGGGCCGCGGGGGGATAGGGACGCCCCGTGGGTTCGTCAGGTATTTTGCCTTCCCCCACACAGCGGCGGTTACACCCGAGTCCCTCCGGTCCAGCCTGGGCCGCGGGGGGATAGGGATGCCCCGTGGGTTCGTCAGGTATTTTGCCTTCCCCCACACAGCGGCGGTTACACCCGAGTCCCTCCGGTCCAGCCTGGGCCGCGGAGGGATAGGGACGCCCCGTGGGTTCGTCAGGTATTTTTCCTTCCCCCACACAGCGGCGGTTACACCCGAGTCCCTCCGGTCCAGCCTGGGCCGCGTAGATAGGGACGCCCCGTGGGTTCGTCGGGTCTTTTACCTTCCCCCACACAGCGGCGGTTACACCCGAGTCCCTCCGGTCCAGCCTGGGCCGCGGGGGGATAGGGACGCCCCGTGGGTTCGTCAGGTATTTTGCCTTCCCCCACACAGCGGCGGTTACACCCGAGTCCCTCCGGTCCAGCCTGGGCCGCGGGGGGATAGGGACGCCCCGTGGGTTCGCCGGGTATTTTGCCTTCCCCCACACAGCGGCGGTTACACCCGAGTCCCTCCGGTCCAGCCTGGGCCGCGGAGGGATAGGGACGCCCCGTGGGTTCGTCAGGTATTTTGCCTTCCCCCACACAGCGGCGGTTACACCCGAGTCCCTCCGGTCCAGCCTGGGCCGCGGATGGATAGGGACGCCCCGTGGGTTTGTCAGGTATTTTGCCTTCCCCCACACAGCAGCGGTTACACCCGAGTCCCTCCGGTCCAGCCTGGGCCGCGGGGGGATAGGGACGCCCCGTGGGTTCGTCAGGTATTTTGCCTTCCCCCACACAGCGGCAGTTACACCCGAGTCCCTCCGGTCCAGCCTGGGCCGCGGAGGGATAGGGACGCCCCGTGGGTTCGTCAGGTATTTTGCCTTCCCCCCCACAGCGGCGGTTACACCCGAGTCCCTCCGGTCCAGCCTGGGCCGCGGAGGGATAGGGACGCCCCGTGGGTTCGACAGGTATTTTGCCTTCCCCCACACAGCGGCGGTTACACCCGAGTCCCTCCGGTCCAGCCTGGGCCGCGGGGGGATAGGGACGCCCCGTGGGTTCGTCAGGTATTTTGCCTTCCCCCACACAGCGGCGGTTACACCCGAGTCCCTCCGGTCCAGCCTGGGCCGCGGGGGGATAGGGATGCCCCGTGGGTTCGTCAGGTATTTTGCCTTCCCCCACACAGCGGCGGTTACACCCGAGTCCCTCCGGTCCAGCCTGGGCCGCGGGGGGATAGGGACGCCCCGTGGGTTCGTCAGGTATTTTGCCTTCCCCCACACAGCGGCGGTTACACCCGAGTCCCTCCGGTCCAGCCTGGGCCGCGGGGGGATAGGGATGCCCCGTGGGTTCGTCAGGTATTTTGCCTTCCCCCCCACAGCGGCGGTTACACCCGAGTCCCTCCGGTCCAGCCTGGGCCGCGGAGGGATAGGGACGCCCCGTGGGTTCGACAGGTATTTTGCCTTCCCCCACACAACGGCGGTTACACCCGAGTCCCTCCGGTCCAGCCTGGGCCGCGGGGGGATAGGGATGCCCCGTGGGTTCGTCAGGTATTTTGCCTTCCCCCACACAGCGGCGGTTACACCCGAGTCCCTCCGGTCCAGCCTGGGTCGCGGAGGGATAGGGACGCCCCGTGGGTTCGTCAGGTATTTTGCCTTCCCCCACACAGCGGCGGTTACACCCGAGTCCCTCGGGTCCAGCCTGGGCCGCGGATGGATAGGGACGCCCCGTGGGTTCGTCAGGTATTTTGCCTTCCCCCACACAGCGGCGGTTACACCCGAGTCCCTCCGGTCCAGCCTGGGCCGCGGGGGGATAGGGACGCCCCGTGGGTTCGTCAGGTATTTTGGCTTCCCCCACACAGCGGCGGTTACACCCGAGTCCCTCCGGTCCAGCCTGGGCCGCGGGGGGATAGGGACGCCCCGTGGGTTCGTCAGGTATTTTGCCTTCCCCCACACAGCGGCGGTTACACCCGAGTCCCTCCGGTCCAGCCTGGGCCGCGGGGGGATAGGGACGCCCTGTGGGTTCGTCAGGTATTTTGCCTTCCCCGACACAGCGGCGGTTACACCCGAGTCCCTCCGGTCCAGCCTGGGCCGCGGAGGGATAGGGACGCCCCGTGGGTTCGTCGGGTATTTTGCCTTCCCCCACACAGCGGCGGTTACACCCGAGTCCCTCCGGTCCAGCCTGGGCCGCGGAGGGATAGGGACGCCCCGTGGGTTCGTCAGGTATTTTGCCTTCCCCGACACAGCGGCGGTTACACCCGAGTCCCTCCGGTCCAGCCTGGGCCGCGGAGGGATAGGGACGCCCCGTGGGTTCGTCGGGTATTTTGCCTTCCCCCACACAGCGGCGGTTACACCCGAGTCCCTCCGGTCCAGCCTGGGCCGCGGGGGGATAGGGACGCCCCGTGGGTTCGTCAGGTATTTTGCCTTCCGCCACACAGCGGCGGTTACACCCGAGTCCCTCCGGTCCAGCCTGGGCCGCGGGGGGATAGGGACGCCCCGTGGGTTCGTCGGGTCTTTTACCTTCCCCCACACAGCGGCGGTTACACCCGAGTCCCTCCGGTCCAGCCTGGGCCGCGGGGGGATAGGGACGCCCCGTGGGTTCGTCAGGTATTTTGCCTTCCCCCACACAGCGGCGGTTACACCCGAGTCCCTCCGGTCCAGCCTGGGCCGCGGGGGGATAGGGACGCCCCGTGGGTTCGCCGGGTATTTTGCCTTCCCCCACACAGCGGCGGTTACACCCGAGTCCCTCCGGTCCAGCCTGGGCCGCGGAGGGATAGGGACGCCCCGTGGGTTCGTCGGGTATTTTGCCTTCCCCCACACAGCGGCGGTTACACCCGAGTCCCTCCGGTCCAGCCTGGGCCGCGGAGGGATAGGGACGCCCCGTGGGTTCGTCGGGTATTTTGCCTTCCCCCACACAGCGGCGGTTACACCCGAGTCCCTCCGGTCCAGCCTGGGCCGCGGAGGGATAGGGACGCCCCGTGGGTTCGTCAGGTATTTTGCCTTCCGCCACACAGCGGCGGTTACACCCGAGTCCCTCCGGTCCAGCCTGGGCCGCGGGGGGATAGGGACGCCCCGTGGGTTCGTCGGGTCTTTTACCTTCCCCCACACAGCGGCGGTTACACCCGAGTCCCTCCGGTCCAGCCTGGGCCGCGGGGGGATAGGGACGCCCCGTGGGTTCGTCAGGTATTTTGCCTTCCCCCACACAGCGGCGGTTACACCCGAGTCCCTCCGGTCCAGCCTGGGCCGCGGAGGGATAGGGACGCCCCGTGGGTTCGTCGGGTATTTTGCCTTCCCCGACACAGCGGCGGTTACACCCGAGTCCCTCCGGTCCAGCCTGGGCCGCGGAGGGATAGGGACGCCCCGTGGGTTCGTCGGGTATTTTGCCTTCCCCCACACAGCGGCGGTTACACCCGAGTCCCTCCGGTCCAGCCTGGGCCGCGGAGGGATAGGGACGCCCCGTGGGTTCGTCAGGTATTTTTCCTTCCCCCACACAGCGGCGGTTACACCCGAGTCCCTCCGGTCCAGCCTGGGCCGCGTAGATAGGGACGCCCCGTGGGTTCGTCGGGTCTTTTACCTTCCCCCACACAGCGGCGGTTACACCCGAGTCCCTCCGGTCCAGCCTGGGCCGCGGGGGGATAGGGACGCCCCGTGGGTTCGTCAGGTATTTTGCCTTCCCCCACACAGCGGCGGTTACACCCGAGTCCCTCCGGTCCAGCCTGGGCCGCGGGGGGATAGGGACGCCCCGTGGGTTCGCCGGGTATTTTGCCTTCCCCCACACAGCGGCGGTTACACCCGAGTCCCTCCGGTCCAGCCTGGGCCGCGGAGGGATAGGGACGCCCCGTGGGTTCGTCAGGTATTTTGCCTTCCCCCACACAGCGGCGGTTACACCCGAGTCCCTCCGGTCCAGCCTGGGCCGCGGATGGATAGGGACGCCCCGTGGGTTTGTCAGGTATTTTGCCTTCCCCCACACAGCAGCGGTTACACCCGAGTCCCTCCGGTCCAGCCTGGGCCGCGGGGGGATAGGGACGCCCCGTGGGTTCGTCAGGTATTTTGCCTTCCCCCACACAGCGGCAGTTACACCCGAGTCCCTCCGGTCCAGCCTGGGCCG
Source organism: Eutreptiella sp. 'Long Island Sound 2002' (assembly GCA_964036045.1). Classification (NCBI taxonomy): domain Eukaryota; phylum Euglenozoa; class Euglenophyceae; order Eutreptiales; family Eutreptiaceae; genus Eutreptiella; species Eutreptiella sp. 'Long Island Sound 2002'. Next base: position 174,248,337 of record OZ038379.1, read on the forward strand.
CGGAGGGATAGGGACGCCCCGTGGGTTCGACAGGTATTTTGCCTTCCCCCACACAGCGGCGGTTACACCCGAGTCCCTCCGGTCCAGCCTGGGCCGCGGGGGGATAGGGACGCCCCGTGGGTTCGTCAGGTATTTTGCCTTCCCCCACACAGCGGCGGTTACACCCGAGTCCCTCCGGTCCAGCCTGGGCCGCGGGGGGATAGGGATGCCCCGTGGGTTCGTCAGGTATTTTGCCTTCCCCCACACAGCGGCGGTTACACCCGAGTCCCTCCGGTCCAGCCTGGGCCGCGGGGGGATAGGGACGCCCCGTGGGTTCGTCAGGTATTTTGCCTTCCCCCACACAGCGGCGGTTACACCCGAGTCCCTCCGGTCCAGCCTGGGCCGCGGGGGGATAGGGATGCCCCGTGGGTTCGTCAGGTATTTTGCCTTCCCCCCCACAGCGGCGGTTACACCCGAGTCCCTCCGGTCCAGCCTGGGCCGCGGGGGGATAGGGACGCCCCGTGGGTTCGACAGGTATTTTGCCTTCCCCCACACAACGGCGGTTACACCCGAGTCCCTCCGGTCCAGCCTGGGCCGCGGGGGGATAGGGATGCCCCGTGGGTTCGTCAGGTATTTTGCCTTCCCCCACACAGCGGCGGTTACACCCGAGTCCCTCCGGTCCAGCCTGGGTCGCGGAGGGATAGGGACGCCCCGTGGGTTCGTCAGGTATTTTGCCTTCCCCCACACAGCGGCGGTTACACCCGAGTCCCTCGGGTCCAGCCTGGGCCGCGGATGGATAGGGACGCCCCGTGGGTTCGTCAGGTATTTTGCCTTCCCCCACACAGCGGCGGTTACACCCGAGTCCCTCCGGTCCAGCCTGGGCCGCGGGGGGATAGGGACGCCCCGTGGGTTCGTCAGGTATTTTGGCTTCCCCCACACAGCGGCGGTTACACCCGAGTCCCTCCGGTCCAGCCTGGGCCGCGGGGGGATAGGGACGCCCCGTGGGTTCGTCAGGTATTTTGCCTTCCCCCACACAGCGGCGGTTACACCCGAGTCCCTCCGGTCCAGCCTGGGCCGCGGGGGGATAGGGACGCCCTGTGGGTTCGTCAGGTATTTTGCCTTCCCCGACACAGCGGCGGTTACACCCGAGTCCCTCCGGTCCAGCCTGGGCCGCGGAGGGATAGGGACGCCCCGTGGGTTCGTCGGGTATTTTGCCTTCCCCCACACAGCGGCGGTTACACCCGAGTCCCTCCGGTCCAGCCTGGGCCGCGGAGGGATAGGGACGCCCCGTGGGTTCGTCAGGTATTTTGCCTTCCGCCACACAGCGGCGGTTACACCCGAGTCCCTCCGGTCCAGCCTGGGCCGCGGGGGGATAGGGACGCCCCGTGGGTTCGTCAGGTATTTTGCCTTCCCCCACACAGCGGCGGTTACACCCGAGTCCCTCCGGTCCAGCCTGGGCCGCGGGGGGATAGGGACGCCCCGTGGGTTCGTCAGGTATTTTGGCTTCCCCCACACAGCGGCGGTTACACCCGAGTCCCTCCGGTCCAGCCTGGGCCGCGGGGGGATAGGGACGCCCCGTGGGTTCGTCAGGTATTTTGCCTTCCCCCACACAGCGGCGGTTACACCCGAGTCCCTCCGGTCCAGCCTGGGCCGCGGGGGGATAGGGACGCCCTGTGGGTTCGTCAGGTATTTTGCCTTCCCCGACACAGCGGCGGTTACACCCGAGTCCCTCCGGTCCAGCCTGGGCCGCGGAGGGATAGGGACGCCCCGTGGGTTCGTCAGGTATTTTGCCTTCCCCCACACAGCGGCGGTTACACCCGAGTCCCTCGGGTCCAGCCTGGGCCGCGGATGGATAGGGACGCCCCGTGGGTTCGTCAGGTATTTTGCCTTCCCCCACACAGCGGCGGTTACACCCGAGTCCCTCCGGTCCAGCCTGGGCCGCGGGGGGATAGGGACGCCCCGTGGGTTCGTCAGGTATTTTGGCTTCCCCCACACAGCGGCGGTTACACCCGAGTCCCTCCGGTCCAGCCTGGGCCGCGGGGGGATAGGGACGCCCCGTGGGTTCGTCAGGTATTTTGCCTTCCCCCACACAGCGGCGGTTACACCCGAGTCCCTCCGGTCCAGCCTGGGCCGCGGGGGGATAGGGACGCCCTGTGGGTTCGTCAGGTATTTTGCCTTCCCCGACACAGCGGCGGTTACACCCGAGTCCCTCCGGTCCAGCCTGGGCCGCGGAGGGATAGGGACGCCCCGTGGGTTCGTCGGGTATTTTGCCTTCCCCCACACAGCGGCGGTTACACCCGAGTCCCTCCGGTCCAGCCTGGGCCGCGGAGGGATAGGGACGCCCCGTGGGTTCGTCAGGTATTTTGCCTTCCGCCACACAGCGGCGGTTACACCCGAGTCCCTCCGGTCCAGCCTGGGCCGCGGGGGGATAGGGACGCCCCGTGGGTTCGTCAGGTATTTTGCCTTCCCCCACACAGCGGCGGTTACACCCGAGTCCCTCCGGTCCAGCCTGGGCCGCGGGGGGATAGGGACGCCCCGTGGGTTCGCCGGGTATTTTGCCTTCCCCCACACAGCGGCGGTTACACCCGAGTCCCTCCGGTCCAGCCTGGGCCGCGGAGGGATAGGGACGCCCCGTGGGTTCGTCAGGTATTTTGCCTTCCCCCACACAGCGGCGGTTACACCCGAGTCCCTCCGGTCCAGCCTGGGCCGCGGATGGATAGGGACGCCCCGTGGGTTTGTCAGGTATTTTGCCTTCCCCCACACAGCGGCGGTTACACCCGAGTCCCTCCGGTCCAGCCTGGGCCGCGGGGGGATAGGGACGCCCCGTGGGTTCGTCAGGTATTTTGCCTTCCCCCCCACAGCGGCGGTTACACCCGAGTCCCTCCGGTCCAGCCTGGGCCGCGGGGGGATAGGGACGCCCCGTGGGTTCGTCAGGTATTTTGCCTTCCCCCACACAGCGGCGGTTACACCCGAGTCCCTCCGGTCCAGCCTGGGCCGCGGAGGGATAGGGACGCCCCATGGGTTCGACAGGTATTTTGCCTTCCCCCACACAGCGGCGGTTACACCCGAGACCCTCGGGTCCAGCCTGGGCCGCGGATGGATAGGGACGCCCCGTGGGTTCGTCAGGTATTTTGCCTTCCCCCACACAGCGGCGGTTACACCCGAGTCCCTCCGGTCCAGCCTGGGCCGCGGGGGGATAGGGACGCCCCGTGGGTTCGTCAGGTATTTTTCCTTCCCCCACACAGCGGCGGTTACACCCGAGTCCCTCCGGTCCAGCCTGGGCCGCGGGGGGATAGGGACGCCCCGTGGGTTCGTCAGGTATTTTGCCTTCCCCCACACAGCGGCGGTTACACCCGAGTCCCTCCGGTCCAGCCTGGGCCCCGGATGGATAGGGACGCCCCGTGGGTTCATCGGGTATTTTGCCTTCCCCCACACAGCGGCGGTTACACCCGAGTCCCTCCGGTCCAGCCTGGGCCGCGGGGGGATAGGGACGCCCCGTGGGTTTGTCAGGTATTTTGCCTTCCCCCACACAGCGGCAGTTACACCCGAGTCCCTCCGGTCCAGCCTGGGCCGCGGGGGGATAGGGACGCCCCGTGGGTTCGTCAGGTATTTTGCCTTCCCCCACACAGCGGCGGTTACACCCGAGTCCCTCCGGTCCAGCCTGGGCCGCGGAGGGATAGGGACGCCCCGTGGGTTCGTCAGGTATTTCTCCTTCCCCCACACAGCGGCGGTTACACCCGAGTCCCTCCGGTCCAGCCTGGGCCGCGGGGGGATAGGGACGCCCCGTGGGTTCGTCAGGTATTTTGCCTTCCCCCACACAGCGGCGGTTACACCCGAGTCCCTCCGGTCCAGCCTGGGCCGCGGGGGGATAGGGACGCCCCGTGGGTTTGTCAGGTATTTTGCCTTCCCCCACACAGCGGCGGTTACACCCGAGTCCCTCCGGTCCAGCCTGGGCCGCGGGGGGATAGGGCCTCCTTCGCTTTGGGACCTTTGGGACCACTGAGGCCCCCGCCGCTGAGGCGGGGGGGCCTCTTTGGCTTTGGGACCACCGAGGCCCCCGCCGCTGAGGCGAGGGGGCCTCCTTCGCTTTGGGACCACCGAGGCCCCCTCCGCTGAGGCGAGGGGGCCTCCTTTGCTTTGGGACCTTCGAGGTCCCCTCCGCTGAGGCGAGGGGGCCTCCTTCGTTTGAGGACCACCGAGGCCCCCTCTGCTGAGGCGAGGGGTCCTCCTTGTCTTTCAGATCAACCAGGCCCCCGCCGCTGAGGCGAGGGGGCCTCTTTCGTTTTGGGACCATCGAGGCCCCCTCTGCTGAGGCAAGGGGGCCTCTTTCGCTTTGGGTTCACCGAGGCCCCCTCCGCTGAGGCGAGGGGGCCTTCTTCGCTTTGGGACCATCGGGGCCCCCGCCGCTAAGGCGGTGGGGGTCTCTTTGGCTTTCGGACCATCGGCGCCCCCGCCGCTGAGGCGAGGGGCCCTCTTTCGTTTTGGGACCACCGAGGCCCCCGCCGCCGAGGCGAGGGGGCCTCCTGGGCTTTGGGACCACCGAGGCCCCCGCCGCTGAGGCGAGGGGGCCTCCTTCGCTTTGGGACCACCGAGGCCCCCGCCGCTGAGGCGAGGGGGCCTCCTTCGCTTTGGGACCACCGAGGCCCCCGCCGCTGAGGCGAGGGGGCCTCCTTCTCTTCGGGACCACCGAGGCCCCCGCCGCTGGGGCGAGGGGGCCTCCTTGGCTTTGGGACCACCGAGGCCCCCTCCGCTGAGGCGAGGGGGCCTCCTTTGCTTTGGGACCACCGAGGCCCCCTCTGCTGAGGCGAGGGGGCCTCCTTCGCTTTGGGACCACCGAGGCCCCCGCCGCTGAGGCGAGGGGGCCTCCTTCGCTTTGGGACCACCGAGGCCCCCGCCGCTGAGGCGAGGGGGCCTCCTTCGCTTTGGGACCACCGAGGCCCCCTCCGCTGAGGCGAGGGGGCCTCCTTCGCTTTGGGACCACCGAGGCCCCCGCCGCTGAGGCGAGGGGGCCTCCTTCTCTTCGGGACCACCGAGGCCCCCGCCGCTGGGGCGAGGGGGCCTCCTTGGCTCTGGGACCACCGAGGCCCCCTCCGCTGAGGCGAGGGGGCCTCTTTCGCTTTCGGACACCGAGGCCCCCGCCGCTGAGGCGAGGGGGCCTCCTTCTCTGTGGTATCACCAAGGCCCCCGCCGCTGAGGCGAAGGGGCCTCTATCGCTTGGGGACCACCGAGGCCCCCGCCGCGGAGGCGAGGGGGCCTCCTTCGCTGTGGATTCACCGAGGCGGGGGTTTGCGTGTCCCCTCCGCAGACGTGCAGCACTGCGGATTGGGGGGACACGACCGGAGGGTTAGAGGATGGCCCCGCGCACGGGCACCTTCGGCAGAAGTGCCGCGCGTTGGGGGAGGGGGGGGGACCAGGCCACGGACCAAGCCCCCGTGTTCCGCCGGCCAAACGCCGCCCAGTCGGTAGTACCTGGCGGCTAAGGGCCCACACCCGTGAGACTGCGTCCCCCTTCCCTTGGGGGGGTGGTGGACCGTGCCGGAAGTGGAGCCGGCGCTCCGCCTCGCCCCCCATTCCGTGCCCCTGGGAGGGGATCCGGCTACGTGTAGGGCGGGTGCATGCACGTAGCGCGGGCCAGGGGACAAGGGGAGGAGACGAAGAGGAGAGCCGCCGCCATGATGCTTAGCCGGACGGGTTGGGGTGAAACCCGCCTCCCGGTCGCTTTCCAGACCGTGGAGGGCCGGCGGGCACCATGGGGATGTGCCGCGGGGGCGCCCTACCGGGGGACCGCATCTCCTCCTCCTGTGTGTGTGTGTGTGTGTGTGTGTGTGTGTGTGTGTGTGTGTGTGTGTGTGTGTGTGTGTGTGTGTGTGTGTGTGTGTGTGTGTGTGTGTGTTGTGTGTGTGTGTGTGTGTTTGTGTGTGTGTGTGTGTGTGTGTGTCTGTTGCAGGCCTCTGGCTGAGATACGCTGCCAGAGGCTGACTGGAGACGCCGACCTGGGTCAGGATGTGCCCGCCCTGTCCCCTGTGCTACAGAAAGGCGCGTATTGGCGTTGGACATGCTTTGTCTTGTTGTCTTGATCCAACTGACGAGGATTCTGGCATTTGGATCCTGAGTTGTGCCCGTTTGCTCCGCAATCGTGTGTGTGTGTGTGTGTGTGTGTGTATGTGTGTGGAACGCCTTTTGCTGTGCCCTGTTTGTCGCGTCGACCATGAGTGTGGAACGGGGTGTGGTGGTGTGTATGTCTCACACTGCATACTGACACGGACGACCTGCACATAGCACAGGCCTGGCATGCGGATATCACTTCCATACGTGTCCCCGTCCCCAAACCTCTGCAGTCGTAGTCAAGCATGAAGACAGGGGTATACACGGTGCTGTCGCTTATGGCTAGCACATGCCAGGGCAAAGGTTGCAGAGAAGACGTGCCTCCTCCACATCGTATCATCATTGTTCTGCTCCGCTTGTGACCTCCCCGATGAGCAATGTGTGCATAGCTTCTGATGACGATCGAACTGTTTGCCCAGCGTTTGCACCCGCACGCAGCCTACGCCCTCTTTCACAGAAGAAGTGAACCTAACCCTAACCCACAGGCCCTCCCCTGACCCAAGAGCGTGCAGAACAATAAAAGCCAGATGCCCTCTTTCACAGACGACTGTGCACTCTCACACGGCAGAGCCTCCCACGCCAGACTGCAGATCCTGAGGGAGAGTGCGAGCGCGAGCGAGAGGCAGAGGGCGAAGGAGGCGGACAAGGGCGCCTAATGGGCGCCTAGAGGGTGCCAAATGGGCGCCTGATGGGCGCCTAGAAGGCGCCTAATTCAGCAAAGGTCTGGCCGACCCGTACCCCCGTGCACACGCACCACCATTGCCCAGGCACGACAACCCAGTGCCAACTTCACTGCTCGGGACCGTGAGGTCAGACTGTGTGCGCCCGTTGTTTCGTTGTCTGTGGGAAGACAAGGCCAGAGGGGCTGGGGTATGCCTCTGCCCCGCACGGCATTGTGGTTTGATGTGACGGGGGGCCATGGCCAAAGAGGCCGTGCGCCACACCCAAGCCCCTTCAGGCCCCACGCGCGTGGGCGCGGCCTGGTCTCCGCACGGTGCCAGACGTGTTCCCGTCGTTCTCTGAGGGGGCGCACTGTGCGCTGTGCGCACGCTGTGGAAAAGTAGGCTATTTTGGAACCATTTCCCCCGATGGCCAAGGTGACCGCAGTAACTACTGTGTTCCCGTTCACAGGACCGCCCAGATTCCTACTCAGTCCAAATACTCAGATTATGAGTCGAAACACACGATATTTCCCACTCAAAATGCCGGATTGCTGTCTAAATCTGCTGTTGTTGCCCCGTGGACGTAGCTCCCCCGGTGGTGGGGGTGTTCAGGGTGGTCACGGGAACGCTAACTGACTATTGGGCGCTGTGCCTGCGCTGCGCAGCAACGCCCCCTGAGACATGGGTCGTGTCTGCGCGAGGGGGGAGGGGGGGTTACCCACGGGAACGCTGCCCACGGACCGCCCCTCCTCCGTCTCTCTGCACAGCGCTGATCGGGCTGCAGGGGACCATCGGCTGGTTCATGGTGGCTTCGGGCCTTGACTCCCAGAACTTTGAGGACGGGTCGCGCGTGCGTGTGTCGCACCTCCGCCTCACGCTGCACCTCATGGGGGCGTTCACGCTGTACTCCGCCTTCGTCTGGACGGCCATGAGCATGATGCGGCCCGCCGTCCTGCCGCAGATCACGGAGCTGATCGCCGCGCGGCCGTACCTCCGCCCGGTGGCGAAGACCACGCTGGGCTGGACGCTGTTCACCGCCGCTTCCGGGGGCCTTGTGGCGGGTCTGGACGCCGGGCTCGTGTACAACGAGTGGCCCACGATGGCAGGTCCCTCCGATGCACGGGCCCAGGCCATGCCTTCGTGGTGCCAACGGGAGATGGGGTGGGGGATTGCCATGAGGGCTCAGGGGGGGGGGGGGATGGCGGAGGGTCAGAGGCCGAAGAACAAGTTTGTGTACCTGAAATCGTCCTCCAAGTCATTTCGGTTTTGTCCTGAGGAAAGTTGTTCTGATGTGGGCGGGTCGGCTGGGGGCCCAAGATGGACCCCTCCCCCCCCTCCCCCCGGGTCCACGCAACTGTATTTGCCTGCTAGTATTACCTACCTACCTACCAGTGCAGTAATGTACTGTATTGCCAGTACTGCATCTTCGTGACACCTCCCCTTTTGCCCCCCGCTGCACATCTGCAGGTGCTTCAACTCACAGAACCAGGGGAGCGGGAGCCCCGACGGTGCCCCGCACAGGTGGACCTCCCTCCCCCCTACCTGCGCTCAATACACATGCAACAATACTAGAGGAGGAGGCGTGTGCCCCGCCCGCTGGCTGCATGGCCAAAGGGTGAGTGTGGTGCGCCGGAGCCGAGCTTCCCCAATGCGGCACTCCGTGGGCCCCTAAGGCCCTCTTCGGATTTGGGAAGGTAAGCCCAAAGCCCAAAGCCCCGGGTCCACGCATCCGTACCGAACTCTGCACCCCCCTTGCCCCTTCGCTGGGCGTCTCCCAGCGGTGCACCGGCACCCCACGTCCTCTGGTGGCCGCGTGGTGCACTCGCCCTCAATCCCCCTCCCCACCCTCCGTCATCGCTGTTTGGGCTCCTGTTGGGCTGCGGGGCACTCCGCACCGAAGATGATTGCTGTGTGGGTTCTGCAACGGGTTGGTCATGCAATCCCCCCCCCCTGCCCCACAGCACTGGACACGGTGCCCCATCCGCCTTCATGCAACCCCCCCCCCCCCCCGCCCAGCACCCAACGCCGGGTGCTCGATGGGCAGAGGGTTGCTTGGCAGCAGAGCCCGAACACGAACAGCCGGTCTGCTGCGAATCCGTTTGGACCTCCGCTGTTTGAGCGGCCTGCGATATGATGTCCCCGGGCGGCGGGGGGGAGGGGTGTTACCTGTACCTGAGCCCCCCCTTCTCGGCCATAGGGGAAGCTGCACAGAGCTGTACATGTCTGGGGCAAAGTGATGCGGTGCCCGAACCAGCACCAACAAAGGGCGGGCTGGACCGCTGGTCCGACGTGCACGTGCACTATGTCTGTGTGCCTTATGGGCAATAGGTCCGGATGTGTTGGCGCTTTGAAGGCTTGATGCCTGTCACACGTCTTGGCTCTGGATTTGTGCATCGGCGCTTGGGCCCTGGGACGACGTCATTGTCGAAGTGTGCACGCGCACGCCATCGATTCGGGGCCATCTTGGGGGGCTCAACACCCGCATACCTCCGATTCGGCTTCAGTATGGCGTTGCGGTTGGGGCTTGTTGCTGCACTTCCTGAGGGTACGACGTGCACGTCCTGTGTAATGTGGGCCATGTGTAGGAGCCCAGGACGATGAGCAGGGAAATGCAGTACATCGGCGCAGGGGGGGCACTGCAGCGCCACAGACCATCAAATTTAGGGTCTGTAAAGCGGAGAGGGGTCCATATGGCTACATATCCCCTGCCGTGTCAGGCAACTGCATTGGCCGAACCCCTCAACGACCACCAGGCACCCTTTCTAAAAGTCCCCTTCCACACAAATTATTGTCACATGGATGCGATCAATAGAATGAGCCTCACTTTCCGCCCGAGGGATTCGATGGCTTGTGGCAAAGGCCGAAAACACTGCGGTTTGGGGAGTTGCCGGACCAGAAAATTTTAAACTGTGGGCACAGCGTTCCCACACACACACGCACACACATATGACATAACCCCCACATCCCAGAGGTTCTGGCTCAGGTGAGGCCCCCTACCGCGACCCGAGCAGGCGCCAGAGGCAGCTCCGCAGTCCGTCAGGACTGCAGGCTTTTCTGTCTTTTTCAAGCTGGCTCCTCAGGCGACCGCTGGGGGCCCTGGACCCATGCGGGCCTCCCTCTTTAATATTGTTCTCCCCCCCCCCCCCCCACACACACACACGTTGCGAACACCCAGACACGCCCTGAAGCCAAACCGCACAGTCAAGGGCACGTGCCCTGGAGGTCTGGACTTCTCGTCAGGCCGTCAGACAGGGATTTGCACCCCCTCTGTGCCTTGCCCTTCGACCCCCCTTCAGCCCCTCTCCCCCACTGCCCCTCAGGGAAGCTGATCCCTCTGGACGAGCTCTACCACCTCGACCCCTGGTGGCGCAGCATCTTCGACCACGACGTGACGGTGCAATTCCACCACCGCATGAACGCCTACGCCACGCTGGCCCTCGTCGCCGCCCTGTCCCTCCTCCACGCCAGGGCCCCCGCGCCGCTGCAGGTCACGCGGGCCCTGCGGCTGGTGCAGGGGGTGGTGGTGCTGCAGGTGGCGCTGGGGATCACGACGGTGCTGAACGGAGCCCCGATCCATTTGGCGTCGGCGCATCAGGGCGGGGCGGTGCTGCTGCTGACGTACGTCCTGGTGCTTGTGTTCATGCTGCGCACCGCCCCCCCGGCGTGGGTGATGCATGCCGTGAAGGCCTAGGCTTGAGGGGCAGTGGCGCACGATGAGGTGGTGGCAGGGAGGGGCATTGAAGGGCAGTTCCGCGGATCCAACATCCATCTTCAGAGCCCATCAATTGCTACACCCCTGCACCACTCCCCCCCCCGACATGCACACACACACACACACACACACACACACACACACACACACACACACACACACACATATCCGGATGTTTGGCTGGTGCACACCGTTGCGCACGACCTACACACATCGGGACTGGCATGTTGATCTTCGCTTTGCATACGCGACCCCCCCCAACCCAACCCAACCCAACCCTTTGCACGTACACACAGCCCACACCCTCTTTCGCGCATAAGACTGCACGCTCTCAAAGGTGCCTGTTTCCACGGCCACATGGCAGGCCAACCTTCTTTGCCTCTCACACCCCCCCCCCCCCCACACACACACTGGGCCGCCGCTGGCCCCAGTCAGCCCCACAGACATGGCCCTCCCCCACCGCCTGCTATCTGCTGACCGATGCTGACACAATACCCGCATCCCCCGTCCTCCCAAATCCCCCGCACCCCCTCAAAGGTGTGCCCTTCTCGTGCTCTCGTGGCCATCGTGGGACTAGTCCGTCGCTCGTCGTGTTTCTTTTTTCTCGTTCCGACCCAACGCGGAGTGTTGCCTTCCCCGAACCACGTCCGCCGCTTTCTTCTCTGGCAGCCCCCCCCACCCCCTTTACCTTGTGCAAGTACATGACCCCCCATGTGGGACCGTGGACCATCCCCAAACAATGTGAAGGGGCGGGGGAGGGGTGCTGAAGGCCGATAGAGCACCGACGATGCTGTCCATATTTGGTTGTGCAGGGCGGTCCTCAGAGATGTAGTCTCCTCTGTTCTCCTAATTTTGTTAAAGACCGCCCTTAATGATCACCCCTGGCCCTGTCTGACTGCCATCGGTTACCCCCCCCCAACCGCCGTCGGGTACCCTCCGTTGGATATCCTCCGACCGCCGTCGGTTACCCTCTGCCCTCGGGCCCCATGCGACGGATATCACAGAGTTTGGATTGTTGGGCTGCCGCCCTGCTGTCCCCAAGAAAGGGCTTGTCTATGGGCATTGTTCCCCGAGCACCGTCTGTTTACCGGGTGCTTCGTCATGGGTGGGCACTGAGCTCGTGCCTGTTTTGTTTTGGATGTCGCGCGTGCCGTGCTTCTCACGTCCGTGGTCTGCCACATTGGGTGGCGTCCATGTGTGCTTTCCCACACACAAGGGCGCAGATACCCACATGTGCTCCACCGTGTACGGCCGCCAGTCCCCATGATTTGCATCTTTGAAATTTGGTGCTGGCCAGGCGCATCAGCGCTGTGCAGATGCAGAGTGGCGGCAGCACCTGTCTCAATGCGTAATGGTTGCCCCCCCCCCCCCCCCCCGCCGCCGCCGCCGCCGCTGCTGCTGCTGCTGCTGCTTTGACCTTCCCGCAACTCAGCTGGAGCTGATTTGGAGGGCTGTTCCACTTGGTGGTGTGGCAAGGTTGGTGCACTGGTTCAGTGGTGAGTCACGAATTTCCCGCCTGAATCGCATGGATCTGTCCGGCTTCTGGGCACGAGGGAACAGAAGGTCGTGTGCCCAACGACCTACACTGCGGCAGAGGGAGGAGGACAGAGCGTTGTGTGTCTGACATCCTCATACCCGCGCTCGCAGCCTCTGCGGGTTTCTGACCGCTAGAGCAACGTTGATCGGGGGGCATGTGACGCAGTGTGTGCGCGGTGCAACTGCTCAGCAGGTGCGTAGGGGCAAAGTCTATTTTTCCTCCAGTTGTGCACGCACCACCACCCACGGCGGTTACCGGTGTAGCCCGCCTACTGCCCCCAACCCCCCACCCCTTGCGCTGCAGAGTCTTCTCTCCGCGACTCCTGTCTGGCCGTTTTTTCGTTGGTCAAGAAAAGTTGTGCCAAAGAGCAGCCGGATATGTGGTTGTGCACACAATAGCGCTCTGCTTGAGATTGCTGGCCACTTCTGTCTGCTTTGATTAGTTGCAGTTCACGGTCTTGTAATGAGCCCCAAACCCCCAGAGAATTATTGACCTATGGTTTAGGCGTAGTAAGCCTGGCTTTGTCTAAGTACCGTCTCCCCTGTGTGGCCGTCATTTCAAGGTATAAGGGGGATGGAGGGGAGGTGAGGGGGATGGAGGGCCGGTAAGAGGGTTGGAAGAGGTCCACCAATCCTCCGAGAAAGGCTTACCACTGATGCGATGCTGTTTTGGGGTGGCCCGCCGGAGCAATTCCATTTTGTGGGGAAGTCATCTCGCATTTCCGGAGGGCGATGCCGCAAAGAACGTGCACGCGGTGCACCTGCTGTGCGCACGGGGTTCAGGTGCTTTGTTCGCCTTCTCTGCTGTCAGCGGATTTCCATTGCTCTTGGGCCATCCTGTAGCTGCTGGCTGTCAAGGTTGAGTGATACAGGGCGCAGCTCATGCCATAACTGATCCATGGCATGCCCAACCCGTTTGGCACACCATTGCATGGTCGCTGTTATGACCACGATGGGCACTGCAGCTGGATTTTGAATCCCTGCACTGCATTCGTCAGTGCACTGTCAAGCCCCAGGCCCCATTTCCAGCCTCTTGCCCCATGCGCTCTCGTTGCATGTTGCAGGGGTGGCGACGTATGAGTATGGCATGCCTCTCACGAAATGGTAGTGTTTGGCTGCAATGTTGAATATTCCCCTTGGCAAGACCCATCGCGAGGGAGGCACAGCCCAGACGCCACCGGGCCACGCCCCGTTGTTGCCAGCGATAATGGACAATCACGTGAATCTGGCTCCGCAGTGCTAATTGCTGAATGCGCGATTGTGGCTGTTCTCACTGCTTGTGTCTTCTGGCGTAGTCTCATTGCTCCCACAGCGCTGGCCCAGCACCGGATTTCGCTCCTTTTTGGCTTTGGTGTGGCAAAGCAGCGCTGATGTGTGCCCAGGTGTTTAGGTGTGGGTACAGTGTAGCATGGGCTTTGGTACACTGGGCCAGGCAACAGGCAACAGGCAACAGGTCACAGTGGGAATGCAGTTTAATGAGTTTAATGCAGGACTGGGCTTTGTCGAAATTGATGTGCAAGCAGTGTTGTGTTGCTGCGATGGGATGGCTGTAAACAGGGGAGGATGCGCAGCCAGCCCCACCAGGAGGTGGTGTCTTGGGGGGGGGGCAGGATGCACCGTGCGCGCACCGTGCACCTCTTTTTATTTAGATTATTTGCCTGGGCCTATTGTTTTGCTTGGTTGTTGCCCCCTGAGGTGCTGTGTTGCTGAGCTGTTACCCCATGTTACCTTAAATCCCCTGAGGGCTGCATTGTACATGGTACCCCTTGGTCTATAGCTCAGCAACACAATGTCATTGTCTTGGGTTCAGGCTAGTACCCGTGCCTTCTATCACGGTTCTGGGCCGCTCGCAGCACCCCACCTACGGGTGATTACCTACGGGTGATTACCTACGGGTGAATGGACAGCCGGTGATTCAGATGCTGCTGCACTCCACCGCCTCGACTTCCACATTCAGAGCCTATCTCCATCACCCTCAACCTCTTCTACACTTAAACCTGATGAGCAGCATACTGTAGTGGATGGTCGGTCACCCCCCCCCCACCCCAAACCTGATGGATGGACGGTCACAATCCACCCACGCTGAACGTGATGGACTGTGATAGACCGCGAGAATATGATCAGATGCCCATTTGCTTGCTGTTTTTTTTGGTGCCCAATGTTGCTATTTAGGGCCTTTCTGTGAGGGTCTGTTTGGGGGGCGAAAGCTGTGTATATACCCAAAAAGGCGAGCACCGTGCGTGCACCGTGAACCCGTCACCTCTTGGCACCCCAACTGGAGCATCGCCATCTGGATGCACCGACGCCCGTTGCAGCATCTGTGCATCCACCGACGCTGCAACTGGTGTATTGTCATGTGCCACACGCCCAGAGAGTAGTATGCTTTCGTTTTCCAGTCCAGCAGGATGTGTATTGCCATTATCGGCGGATGGCAGACCCTCATGTAGTGTCCGCGTGCAGTCCGTGCTTGGGTCTACTCCCCATTCCCCTTGTGTTCCGTCTCTCATTACCTGTGGACAGATACGTGCGCCCTTTAATTCTGAGTCCCAGAATTGCTCCAGAGGGGCAAACAGGGCGTCCCCCAGTTGGATGGATGGGAGACCAGTGAAGCAGGGGACAAGGACGTCTCTCAGGGACCACCGCGGGACGGGAGGAAAGCAAGGCCAGATGGGGAGGTGGCGGGGCCAACAGGAACTCATGAAGCAGTGCCAGAAATACTGAGAGATGCCACGAACAATTTATCCCAACAAGGGGTGATGCTTTGAGAAATTATTAAAAAAGGCGTGTTCCTAGATGTGTATGTTGTAATTCGTAATTTTTTTCTTTGCAGTAAATGCGTGTAACAAAAAAAAATGTCACATCACGTAATTCTTTTTTTTGCAGTAAGTCGTGTAAACCCGTTACACGCATTACCGCAAAAAAAAAATTACACAAGTTGACAATTTTTCATACATGCGTTTACCGCAAAAAAAATTACACGACATGAGAATTTTTTCGTGCACGCATTTACCGCAAAAAAAAAATACGCAACATGACAATTTTCTTTTACACGCGTTTACTGCAAAAAAAAAGTAAGACCTTACCGCAAAGAATAAATTTGCCCATTTTACCGAAAATGCATGCATGTACGCAATGTGCCCACCTGTGGGCCACTTCTGATTTTGTCTCCGCGCTTGGCGTTGGGGACCCCGAGTTTGTAGGGGTTACGTAGCAATTCCGCCCTCTTTTGAGCCCCCCGAGAAGGCAGGGGTGAGGTAGCCATTTCTGATTTTGTCCCCGCGCTTGGCGTTGGGGACCCCGAGTTTGTAGGGGTTTCGTAGCAATTCCGCCCTCTTTTGGGCCCCCGAGAAGGCAGGGGTGAGGTAGCCATTTCTGATTTTGTCCCCGCGCTTGGCGTTGGGGACCCCCGAGAATGCAGGGGTTACGTAGCAATTCCGCCCTCTTTTGGGCCCCCGAGAAGGCAGGGGTGAGGCAGCCACTTTTGATTCTCTCCCCTCTTTTTTCCTTTGGCCCTTCGAGTTTGCAACAGTATCCTCCAAGCAAAGCTCTGCGGATAGCACAACGGATGGTTGTACTTGTGCTAACTACTGCACGTCTGTGATGTGTGAGGGTGTGTTGTTGTGGCTTTTCGTAAGGTAACCGAATTTTAAGGTACACTCTTAGTACTCTTGGGAGATTGTCGGCCAACGAACTTGTAAGTTGGGCCGTATTGAGTGCAAGGTGACCGCATGTGCCGAGCCATCAAGAAAGGTTCGCACCCGCCAGTCACACAAACTTGCATCCCAAAAATAAAACGGACTTGCAAACAGCCGCACGAAGGTGGTGGCCGGTAGTGATACCGATAGTGATGCTAATGTCTCCACGCTTGCTCAAAAGGCACCCAGTGATGGTGGGTCTGAGTCTACTACTGTTGCTGCACCTATGGAGCCGTATCGGAGGGGCTGGCATTGCCTAAATCTCTTTCGGCCACCTTACGTGTGTGGCCAATGTCACAAGACGGTGTACCTATGGTGCATGCATTGTGAGGGGTGTGGCTTTTGCCTGCGCACTTTGGAGTGTCCAGTTCGTGGAAGGGCCCACCCGAACACGGACAAGTGGTTCTTTCAAAAGTGGCGTCAAGGGTAGACGTTGAGGAGGTTTTGACTGCCACCCTCCCCAACAAACCCGTGTCCAGTGACGAGGAGTTGGACGTCCTTTCTAATCCTCTTTTGGCCTCTCCCCCAGGTAAGGAGGTGAAGAAAAAGAGGTCCAGTCATCTGATTCGGAGGTGGACCTCTTTGCGCCTCCCCATACGGCCCCTATGCCACGGCAGAAGGAGAAGGGAGAGAAGGCTTTGCCAAGTGCCCCCCCCCCCCCTGCCACAAAAGAAGGTGAAGGGAAAGAAGGCCTTGCCAAGTGCCCCCCCGAAGGTGAAGGGAAAGAAGGCCTTGCCAAGTGCACCCCCTGCCGACCCTCCCACTTCCAAAAGGCTTACCCAAAAAACCATCCCGAGTGAAACAACCCCTTTGGGGGTGGGAGATTGGTTGACGGACAAGGATATCTTGTGTTGGTTGAAGCAAGAGCTCTGCCACATGGAAATCGATGAACCACATTCGTGGACTCTGGCGGTTCTATATATCAAGGGACTATCCCGGTGCATGCGGATAGTTGAATTCGGTATAACACTGGACTATATGTCTTGGTGCCGTCGCCACATTTTTGTGCTTAATACCGATGACAAAGAAAGGGCGCACTAGTTTGTGTGTGCCTTCAATTGTGGTGTCCGGTTGGAGCTTTTCCTTATTTGGGTTTGGGAACCCCTAAGCTCCATTCGTTTGATCCGTCCTTTCTTGACGGCCATGAAGAAGCTTTTGCTAACCATCAAGCACCGCGCCTTGGGATTCCTAAAGGACGGTTGGTCTTCTGGTTTTCAAAGCTTGAACATCGCGAAGCTGGCGGTGGAACACCAAGGTTCTTTTTCCGATGTGCCCCTCGTCCCAATGGGTCCCGATTTTGTGGACTATGTGCTGGGTATTGTTAATGCTGATCATGCTATGCGGGTCGTTGAA
This sequence comes from Eutreptiella sp. 'Long Island Sound 2002', assembly GCA_964036045.1. Lineage (NCBI taxonomy): Eukaryota > Euglenozoa > Euglenophyceae > Eutreptiales > Eutreptiaceae > Eutreptiella > Eutreptiella sp. 'Long Island Sound 2002'. The sequence goes on from OZ038379.1 coordinate 174,265,379, forward strand.
GTGCCCGGTGATGATGTGGAGGGCGTGATCGAGCTTCCTTGCCCTCCTGAGCCCCCCCCCCCCCCCGGCACCGAAGTTGAAGGTACACTTTCGGCGATTGAGGAGAGTGTTCACGCCACCCCCATCCCACTCGAAGGCAAGGAGGCCTCCGCTGAGCAAAGCGTGGAAAGCCCGCCTTCCATGGCCACTCCCATAGAGGAGGACACCCGTCCCAGGGTCCTCATCCGTGGAGAGTGGCGCAAGGTGCCGGACGGCTACCTAAGAGATGCATGTGGCCAGCTCGAGCGTGACGGCCTTTCATCAATGACTGGCCAAGCAGCTAGTAGCGGAGTTGCGCGCCGCTTGTCACCTTAACTCCAATCTTGGTGCAAAGTCCAAGTCCAGTGCCACAAAAGCTGACTTGATCTACAAGCATGCATTCTGCAACTACTTGTAGCAGGTGCATGTTTTGTGGGCTGTATTTTCCTCCGCCCGTTTGGTGTACCAATGGGGGAGCGTATAAGCATGCTATTATATTGGCACCATACCAGTGCCTTGGTGGCCTATCATGGTGGCAGTAGCGTTGGCCATGGCCCTGTCAGGACTCTTTTTCTTGAGCTTGATTTGGTTCCCAATGCTGGCACACTGGATGTTGGCCATGGCCCTATCAGGATTCTTTTCTTGGGCCTGATTTCGTGTCTAGTGCCAATGACACCATGTGAAACTATGTTATATTGGCCGGGGCCCAACTAATTGGTGGCCACACAGAGTACTATGTGCTTTGTGGACTCGGCGTCCCATCGTTAAGGTCGCTATGGGGCGCCGTATGGAACCGGCAGCTTTACATATTGCTCGTGTGTTGCAAAAATTGCATTTCTTTCAATTTTTCAATTTTTTTTATCATTTACACGATTTACCGCAAAAAAAAAAATTACACATGTTGACCGCACAGAAACAATTCAATTTTTGTTATAATTTACACGACTAACCGCGAAAGAAAATTTTGCACGGATTTACTGCAAAAAAAGATTACACGACTCGACAATTTTTTTGTACACAACTTACGTTTTTCACTTCCTAGATCAGCTGACTGCAACCTCCGCTTCTGTAGTGATGCGTGGCAGTGGAAATGGAGGGGGAACACCCACGTCATGCTACAAACAAACGAAGCATACCGGGGGAACGAAGCTTGGCACAACAGAAAGGGCGGGGGGAGGGGGAGGGGATGGGGTCCGCCCACCACATTCAAAAGTGCCATTTCGCTCACCATTGGCCCATGTAACAAGTACAAGCAGGAGACAGCTGGCAAGTTATATTTTGGCTTCCAAGCCATTGCCATGAAGGTTGGCACCCGCGCATCTAGTCAGAATGCAAAGCACTGTTAAGATCAAAATCAGGCTTGCCTGGACATATGATAAATGTCACATGCCCTCTTTTTGGTACTATTCATTTACCATAGTCCAAGGGGTGAAGTTGAGTGTTGGGCCCCTAGAAAATCCTTGTTGGCCAAGAAAAGCATGTTGTTGGCCAGGGACCTCTAGACTCACATAGAACACACAAATACCGCTCGTTACAATCCCGTTGCCACTCGTTCCCACCTTGTGGCCACTCGTTATCACCCCGTTGCGTCAACCACGCACACAGCAACATGTCACAGGCCTGGTAGCACACAAGCAACACAACTACTTGGCCCCATTTACAGGTTTGTTTCATACATGTAAAACAAACCTTCTGGGGCAAACTAGTGAGCTGCTGGACACTCCTCCAGTTGCTGCAACCAGTGAGGTGATTCTACTGCCATTGACAAGTTGCCCCTATTTGCTTCACTCCCCCAGTTGATACCCCCCCACACACACATACTCAACATACACCATTCACTAAACTACGCCTTCCCACCTTCCACTCGCCCCTTCCAAACATGTACGTGATCCCTTTCCCCCCACCCTCCTCTGTGCTTTGCCAGGGAGTGTCCAAGGGGTGACAGCCCATGGCGCCAGAGGCTTCTGCTCATGGGACCCACTCCCTCTCCTATCTATGTCCGCTGCCGGTCACTGTGGGAGAGTCAATCCCTCCTGTCCATGCTTAGGGCAACCCTCGATAATTTATACCCTTCCCTACCCTACCCTACCCTACCCTACCCTACCCTACCCTACCCTACCCTACCCTACCCTACCCTACCCTACCCTACCCTACCCTACCCTACCCAACCCTGTCCTACCCTACCCTAGCCACCCTACAAAACAAGACCACACCATACCATACCATACCATTCCACCCCATACCTACCCTACCATACCCTACCTACCCTACTACTGGTGACCTGGCACCAGTCTAAAAACCCTCAGGATGGTAGCTGTAGGACGGATTGCCTACACGCACTGCCACGCTGGAAGCCAGTCGTGAATCGTCGTGATAGTCGTGCCACCACGTGACTCAGCTCTCGCCATCGTGGCCCCTTCTCCGCTCTGCTCCACCCACGTGGTACACTTTGTCTCTCCCTCTTATTCTCGTGTCTCCAAGGGCTGAGTGCCGCACCTCGGGTGCGTCCCTCCCCCTTGCTAGCCACTTCCTGCTCACAGTGGGCGCAACGTTCTACAATCGGCTCTGGCAAGACGTCGACCTTGCCGTGGCAATCTTCCAGGCCGCTACGCGGGGAGCCGCGACGGGGACTGCATTCGACGTATCCGCCGCTCAAGCGTGACGCCTTGTGCAGGGGTATCATCAGTCGTCAGCTTCGTCGTCCCACCGTGGGGCCCCCCTCACCTATGCGCCGCTAGGGTTGCAGCACCACGCGCCAGCGCGGTGCTCCCCTCGCACCCCCGTCCTCGTGAGTCCTGGGACCCCCACTCGCCGGCCCGATCCGCCAGGCGGCCCCATGTTGCTCTGCGCCATCGCGCCATGCTCTTTGTTTCGTCACACTATGGCCACGCTCGTGGTACCCTTTATTTCTTTCTAGTGCGCCCCGTCCAGTGGGGGCTGCCTATGTTGTCTGTGCGCCTCCGTTTACCAACGCCCCGGTTTGTCACTCCCCCCCAACGCCTTGCGGCCACAGGCCACCCGCTCTTTTCGTGCCACAGCCTACCATGTCAGACCGCTCAACGCCGTCCCAGGACACCCCCTCTCCCGCCCCCGACACCGGTCGAGGCGGCGCCATTCGTCGGGGGCCGTTCCCCATGTTTCTGATGGAAATCGCCCAGTCCGAAGACGCTAACCGTCTCCTGCGAGAACTGGCCATGCTGAAGGATGACGCACTGGAAGCGGCGGATACAGCCATCCGGGCCACCGACCCTGCCCTGGCTGACTTGTGTGACGCCCTGAGATGGACGGCTGCCGACGGCGACATCCAGGCTATTACAGCCGTGACGGGGGTGTGGACGCCGCGGGGACTCCTGCTCACAGCCACCGTAACAGTCGCCGCAGGCCCGTCTGACACGAAGGTCATCGAACACGTCCCCCTGTCGCTGGTGCAAGGAGGCCCACTGCTGGAGTATGTGTCCAAAGACCCTGAGGCCCTCACAACAGCGCTCGTCACGCGGTGGAGTCCAAGCCATGTTCCGATCTCAGCGTCACGCCTTCGCAACCAAGTCTTCAAGAGCCTGTACACGGCCTGAGAACAGCCTCCGCCCATCGACACTACCGCTCCTCCAGACATCCAAAGCCAAAAGGTCTCCCACAAGATTCACAAGCCCATCAGCCAATTCCTTGCCCCCCACCTCAGACCGTCGTGGGACCGCCTCCGCACCCGCGAGGTGGTTGCAGCCTTTTGGGCGCTGCCCAATGACGTGCATGCGGTCCTGCAAGCGGCCCATATCCCGACAGCAGACCTCGTCCCGCTGAAGTTCGGGCTTCTGGCGTGGGCCTCCTCCGTCTGCCTCACAGGGCAGTACACGCCAGCCCCGGTTCCCACGCCCCCGGCCCTCGCCAACAAGGGCATGTGGACCCCCGAGCAGCTGCGGCCCCTGCTCGAATGCTCGGTCCTGCCGATCCGCAGCGTGGAGCTGCTGCATCAGATCGAGCAGGCTGGCGAGCATTCCTGGGCCACAGCCCCCACCTTCGCCCTGCTGCAGGCCGGCATCGCCGACACCGCCAGCCCACCCCCGCTCACACCGCCCAGCCACGCACCTTACCTCACCAAAGGACAAGCAGCGCCCAGCCCCGCCGGCACTCTGTTCGCCACGGCGGCGTTCACCCCGGCGTCAGTCCCGTACAGGTCCCAGGACAAGCCCACCCCTACGGGGGCCGAGCAATCGCCTTCGTCACTGTTGCCCGAGCAGACAAGGCTTTCCTTCAACCTCCCTGAGCCCGCCTCCCAAGTACAACCGGCTGCCGCGGACCCCACGCCTCCGGAGTCGCCAGCCCCAGCCGTCGGATCAGCCCCCCCCCAGTCCCTCCCAGGCGGGGGAGCCCTTCATCCCGGACCTGGACGTCACGGCCTACTCCACCGATTACGCTCAATTGCGTGACCAGTACGAGGCCCAGCAGCAGGAGCTGGCCGTGGCGCGGAGCGACCTGGAGTCCCTCACGCGGGATCTGGACATGGTTCGCGCTGAGCGGGACAATGCCCAGCAGCAGGCCCAACGTTACGCCGCGGCGCAGCGGCAGACCGAAGCCGTTCGGCTCAACAGCTTCATCAGGTCCATACCCCCCCTCTTGTCCATCGCCACCAGACTCTGCGGCCTCCCGTCCACGCCGCCGGCATTCGGCAATGCCGTGCGCAGTGCAGTTCCGGCTTCATTCGAGTTGCCTACCCCCGGCTCTCAGCAATTCCTGGTCCTCGTGCCGGTCATACTCGCCGCGGCGGTTCTTACCTCGCCCCAGGCACCCGACCTCGAGGAGTTGGCCGACGTCCTCCGCAGGGCTATGGCCGCGCCAAGCGCCGTGCCGGTCCCAGAGACCCCTGCGCGTGCCCCCGGGTTGTCGTTCGCCGTCCCGGACCCGATCCCTAAGCCCAGAGCGGTTTCTGCCTTCCGGGCGCCAGGCGCTACTTCCCAGCCGCCGTCGCCTACAGCATCGCCCATTGATACTGCACTAGCCTCCCTACTGGAGTGGATCCCGGGAATCCCCAAAGGCTGTGAGGACGAGGTTGCACATGCGCTCCACCTCCAACTTTTCCGCCAGTACGGCGCGAACGTCAGCACCCTCCCGCAATCCCCGATTCGGGATCAGTGGGCCTGGGTCCGCAGCCATGCGCCCAGTTTGCCCGGCATCGCGGACGTCCTGCGCACCTTCCTCTCCAGCCCCCCTCCAGTCCAACAGGTTGCTGACAATCCAGCCACCTCCCCAGCCGAAGCCGCAGCCGCCAACCAGGCACAGGGCGCGGCCAAAAAGAAGGGGTATACGCCCCAAAAAGTTGATCCGCAGACCTTCTCGAAAGCCCTGTGGGTAGGCTGGCAAGAAGTCGACGATCCGCCGTCTGGAGAAGTCGATGCAGGACTCCTCGGAGGCATCCTTCGGGATAAATTTGGCGCCGGCCTATCGTCCATTACGGACGAACAACTCAACCATAAAGCCAAATTCACGATTGTCGGAATCCGACCCGCAGAGTATGACCGAGGCATGCGACTAACCAGGCAGGACACAGCTCGCGGCTGGCGAGTGACGTGGGCTGAATCAAAGAAACAGCCGTACACTCCCTGGGTGCCTGACCCTGACAGAGACTACCCAGCCCGAAAAACCCATCGAGGGAGTCGCGGGCAAAAGCAGCGCCGTTCACGGGACCCAGAAGATCAGGTGGACCTTACGGCGACGTCGGAGTCAGAAGGAGAACCAGACCCCAAGTATCAGCGCAAGTACAGCCCCCGCCGCTCGGACAGGTCCCCGTCCCGCCGCCGCAGCCCTGGCCATCGCCGCGACAGCCCGCCGCCGAGGCGTCGCAGCGCGTACCGCGATGAGCCCCGCGCACACTCCAGCCGCCACGACCACCATGCAGCAGCCCCCCTCCAACCCTACGCGTACTCGGGGGACCCCCACGACCCCCGAGTGGCCATGGCCCACAACCCCTACGCTTCCCCGCCCTAGAGCCCCCCAGCCGACCCCCACCGCTTCCAGCCGTACTTCGGTCGGCATCCGAGGGACCGGTAGCCCGGGACATGGCGGGGCGCAACGAAGACATCCCTGACGCTGTGTCTCAGCTTCGCTACTCCCACCTCGACGGCGTCCCCCACGTCCGGGACTTGCACTTGGGCGCATATACTCCCAGCTCCCCCCCCAGAGAATGGGGCTTGGTACCGATGCCGGCCCCATGCGCTGCCCAGTTCATCCCGCCCCCCTACGCCCTCGAAATGTGCCTACACCTGCCAGCGGGTGTGCACTACTACTGGGTGTGCAGCGGGGCGGACTCCTGGCCCCGTGACGTTCTGTCGTTGGTGGGCGCAGTGCACTGCGTGCAAGTGGCTGGTTCCCATCAGTTGCAGCTCTGCCGCAAGGGCCTGCCCCCCACCTCCTTCATCTTGCCCGAGCACCACCACGTGATCCTCCCGCAGTCCCTGCACAGCCGTGTCTCTGTCACGGCCACAGGCCTCACCCGGGCCAGTGTCTTGGCGATAGCAGCCGCGTACCACCCCCGGTACCTCCGCAAGTGGGTGCGGGGCCTGCCTCACGCCCTCCCCGCAGCCGTGGTCCGCAAGCTAACCCAGCACTCAACCACCGCCGGTTCCTGCCCTGATCCCCCCCTTTCCGGCCACGTGTCGCCCCGCCCGGACATAATGACCCTCAACGTGCAGATGTCCCTGCGACCCAAGCTCCGCGCCCTGGACGTCCTGGTGCGCGAGTGCCAGTACCCGCTGACCCTGCATGTTCAAGAGGCCGGGCCCCTGATCATCCAGCGGGTACATCCCCTATACCACACCATCCAAGCCCCAGCGAGGGTGGCGGGGGGATGTGCCACCCTCCTCTACAGGACCCCGGACCTGACCGTGACCAGCCACAGCGCCCACCCATCGGGACGGGCCCTTGTCACTCACTTCACCATGGCGGGCGTGACCCACTGCCACGCCAACGTGTATTTCCCCGCCGACGGGAACCTCGACACCCTCCAGGAAATCGTGGATTGGGTATACCAGTACCTCCTCCTCACCCCGGCTAGAGTGGTTGTCCTGACAGGGGACCTGAACGCCAATTGCCGCTGGGTCTCGCACCTCCCTGTCTCTCCCGCCTCCCTCTGTGACCTCGTCCTCCCCACGCTCGCGCGCCTCGGGATGCGCCGTCTGCACCCCCTTGCTGAGGCCCCCACGTGGGTGAGCCCGCAAGGCTTCGCAGGTGCCCTTGACCACGTCTTCCTCCGCACCCCTTCGGAAGCAGCCCACACCACGGAGGTGCGCTCCGATTCCAGTTTCCCATCTGACCATCTACCCGTGACTGCCACCCTCCATGACCTCCCACCGGCGCCCCAATTGGTGTGCCCGTCGAAAAAGGGCCGCTTCCCCATCCCGCGGGAGCCCCTCGCCAGCCAGCTCCGCACTCTCAACGACACCTTTCGAGCCGAGCTCACCCCCCCGCCCCCAGGCGCGCCCAGAGCACAGCCTCGCTATACAGAGGTGACCTCGGCGCTATACACCGCAGCTACGGCAGCCTTCGGGCCCCCCGTCCCCAGCCAGCCGGTGCCGTCGGCGATACGCGTCCACGTCACCAACCTTCGACGCTACACCCTCGCCCACCCAGATTGGGCGTCCCAGTCGTCGCACCTTGTGGAGGTCGCCCGCCTCAAAGAACAAATCCGGGCGGCCTGGGATGTCCTCCTTCTGGAGAAGGATGTAGGGCTGGCGCCCCTACCCGCCGCCCCCGGCCAGCCCACCAAAGTGGACTACCGCCGCACGTTAGGGGCGCACTATGTACCCCCAGCGGATCCTGTCTACGTGGTAGGCGTCCCGGTGCCTCTCCATCAGCAAGCCGCCGTTGCGTTGGACCAGCTGCGCCAGAGGCACCTTGCCCCTCTTGACACACTCTCGCTCGCGCGCGTCAAGGCCATCACGGGATGGACGGGCAGCCCGCTCGGCCCGCCGCCTAACGCTACCATCGCCAACTTACGAGCCATCATCCACCGGGCGGCGGCCACTGTGCCGTACCACGATTTACTGGAGTACCGGCTGTTCGGACAGTTGGAGGACGCCCAATTTACGGTGATCGTGGACCTGATCAACAGCATTCTCGGTGGGGTGCCCATGCCCCAGGCGCACTCTGCGGATTTCATCAACCTTCCGAAGAAGACGCCACACGGCCCCATTGCAAACGGCAGGCCGCTCACCAATCTGGCCACGATATGGAAGCTCACGGCCGCCCTCATTAAAGACCACTACCAGCCCCGCCTGGCTCAGGGCGGCATCCTGCCGCCCTACCAGTTCGGGATGTCCCCACACTGCTCCTCCGTGGAGCTCCTCCACGTCCTCCACGATGTATGGTGGGACCGCTGGCGACGGCGCCTCGAGGCGTGGGTCCTGTCGGACGATGTCCGCCACGCGTACGGCTCCATCAACCACACCACCGAGTACGCCGTCTTGACCGCCGCAGGGATCTCCCCAGCCGACGCCGCGACCCTTCAGCACCATGACCGCGCCCTTGAGGTGCACATGGGAGGGGCTGACGGGCGTTCTCCGTCCTCCACCCGACTGGGAGCCGGCACGGGGCAGGGATGCCCCGTGACCGGCATGAAGTACTGCATATATGGCGAAGTTCGAGGACACGAAGCCTGCCGTTCCGTCCCCCCCACCGACACCCCCGCGGGCCCGCTGAACCGGGTTCTCCTGATGGATGATACCCAGTGGCTGCCCGGCGACCGTTGCCACTTGCCCGCCCTCGCCAGCGGCATTGAGCGGGCAGGTCGCCTCACCAACCTCCACTCTGACCCGACCAAAACGGTCTTGGTCGGCACGGACATGCGCGATGGCTGGGTCCATTTCCTCAGAGACACGGTGTACCTCAACGGTCACCCGGTGCGCTGTGCCACAAGCCAGGACTACGTCCGCGTCCTTGGCCGCCATGCCCTTCCCCACCTTTTCCATCCCGTCGACTCCAGGCGCTTGTTCTCGGGCACCCGCGCCGCGTGCCGAGCGCTCCGCGCCCCGAGACTGCCCGCCCACTACCCCCTCGCTATGTTCGTCGCCAAGTGCCATGGGACAATCAACTGGTTTACCAGTGTCCGCCCCCCCTCCTACGGGGCCATGCGCGTGCTGGACGCCATGACCGCCTCGGCCATGCGCGCCACCGCTGGGTGGACCCTCTCCGCCTCTGCCCACTTCCTCCGCGAGATCCCCGAAGGAGGGATCGGTGTCTCCCCGGCGCCGGTCATTGGATTCGCTAACTTCCTCGGCGTCTACATCCGGCACCTGAACCACCCCAACCCCCTGGTCCGCCGGTCCACGCGCCACGGGCTCCTGACTGCCCTCTGGCGGTTCCACCCTTCCCAGCCCTGCCTCACCTCAGAGCTCGGGCTCCGGTGTGCTGCGCACCCCACAGATCACGACCTGTTTGTCGCCCTGTGCCACCAATGCGACATCTCCATCCACTTGCCCCCCGACGGCCATCTGCCAGACCATACTCCCCATGTGATGGCCCTGTCGTCCCCCGGACTCGAGGTCCAGGACACCCATGCGTGGATGCTTGCAGGCCATCACAGTACGGAGGACGCGCAACAAAGGGGGTGGCCCCAGGTATCACCCCGCCCCACTCCGCCGGTCGGCACGGCTCCCCCGATCGGGCGTTGCCAAGCGGTGACTGCAACAGTCCCCACGTTCTCCTGGCTCCCCGAGAACTATGGGATCCTCCACGACGCGTCGTGGTGCCCGAAGACCCGGCGCTGCGGCGGGGCTGTGGCAGTGTTCTGCCCCGTCACCCTCCGGTACCAGGTGTACCCCGTCCCCATCCCCTTGAGGCTGGACAACGCCTACACGGCGGAGCTATACACGGCGTGGGTGGCCCTCACCGCCAGGGGGCCTTCGACCGACCCTGCCTTCAGCTTCCGATCCGGTGCATGGCACTTTGCGGACTGCAAAGGATACATCACCGCCCAGGAGGGGCGCCGAGAGCCAGAGGACTCGCTACAAGGGGATCTCATACGAGCGTGCCGCGGCATGGCCCGCGGTCACGCCCCCCCCCCCCCCCCCGCCACCTCTATTCCCATATCGCCGGCACCTCGATGCCCTGCTGGACCAGGTTGACGAGGCGGCAGGACGCGCTGCGGACACCTGCCCCAACACCGGTGGATGGCTCAGCCCCCTGCAGGAACCCCGCGTCTGTTTCTCCCACGCGGGCCTCCAGGTCCACGACGCCCTGCCCCACGCGCGCCGCGCCCTGCTCGCCTCCCACCACGCCTACTCTGCAGCCCCCCTGCCCCAGCGCCACCCCGCCCTCAACGAGTACGCCAACGCCGTCAGTCACGGCCTCATCACATGGGGAGACCACCTCACGGTCACCGGCATCCGCCTCTCCCTGTTCCCCCCGAGGGACACGCCCTATCCCCTCTGCATCATGCCCGCCTCCGGGGACCACATCCTCTCTTGCCCGCTTGACCCGCTCATCCGCGCCCACTACCATCGGTGGCTTGCGACCCGGCTCTCCCAGAGGTGCCGTGCCTGGCGCCACTGTACGCCCACTGCTTGGGGCACCCTCGTCCTTTGGGGCGACGAGCCCTTCATGCTGGCTGTAGATGGCTCCCCGGCCCACCACACCATCGCCACCTACACTATCGGCCGTCTCGGAGCCATCTCCACGCCGCACAGGGATGCTCTGCTGCACAGGGGTCTGCGTCCTGCACATCTCCGTCGCCTTCTCTGCAACGTCGTTCTTACTACCGTCCTCCTACACAAGCGGCACGCGGTGCCCGTCCTGCCTCTTGCCGACCACTTCTCCCCCCTGAAAAGAGGCCCCGTGAACCAGTCCCTCGCCGGCCGCCCTCCGCGGGCGTGGTATCACGTGGCCAACTGGGCCCCGACGCCTGGGTCGTCCAGGTGGCCGGCCTGGGATGTCCTCCTGGGCCTGTGGCTGTCAGGGGGCCTCCTCCTGGCCCCCAAGGTGAAGACCGCCAATTCCACCCGGAACAAGTGCAGTCCGTACCGAGTCCTGTATGTGTACATCGAGAGCAACCAGATACCCTTCTCCCGGACCGACGCCGCCTCTGGGCCATCCATTACGGTGGCAACGGACGGAGCCTGGAGGCTGGCTTCCGTGGAGATGTGATCCCCTCGTGGTGTGCCGCCCTGCACTCGGCGTTCTCAGCCATCCTTACTGCAGCTTCCCAAGGCCCCCGCACGGTCTTCAAGGACATGCAGGTGGCCATGGGTCGGCCCGTCCCGTGGCCATGCCCTCGCCCGTGACCCGTCCTCGAACTCCCGCGCCCGGGTCGTCCCGGTACAGCGCGCAGTCGTGCCGGACCGCGCTCCTTGTCCGGCGGCGTCCTAAGTCGGGGGTGATGCCCCGGGAGACCCACACCTTCTCAGCTCACGTTGATCTTGGAACGCTGACTCGGGTGGATCCAGGACAGTTCGGGGCAGTCGGTGGCCGGGACCGGAGAGCAGATCGGACCGTAGCGTTGTCGTACACCGGCGTTGTGACCCAGACGGCCTGCTGGGAGGAGCGTTCTCAGGTGTGCGACGAGATTCGTCTTACTCTAGCGGAGGTAAGACGGAGGACTCCCTCGGTAGAGCCTGCGTGGGGCCCCCGAGGGACGACGCCACGGCTCACCGTACGTGGGACCACGGCAGGCGCTCCTCCTCCTCCTCCTCCTCCTCCTACCACACCCTATCCTACCCTACCCTACCCTACCCTACCCTACCCTACCCTACCCTACCCTACCCTACCCTACCCTACCCAACCCTGTCCTACCCTACCCTAGCCACCCTACAAAACAAGACCACACCATACCATACCATACCATTCCACCCCATACCTACCCTACCTTACCCTACCTACCCTACCACACCCTACCCTACCCTACCCTACCCTACCCTACCCTACCCTACCCTACCCTACCCTACCTTGCTATGCAAGACCATAGCATGCCATCCCATGTCATCCCATTTGCGATTCCCTACCACACTGTGCACATTGAGTTGGGGACATAGTTTCTCTTTTGTCCAGATCAATGGTGTTACCAGATCAATGAGCACCCTCGTTGCTACCATTGGTAACAAATACTCCAAATGACTGTTGAATGGTGTTTTTTTCATCTTATTGTAGGTTTTGGTGTTGTGGGGTTGTCAGAGAATCATTCTCAGTTTACGGCGCTTGTGGTGGTTGAATGTAGCCCCCACCAAGTTCCCGGCCGATACACGAAAGAAAGGAAATCTCTGTCTTGCTTGTCGTTTGCGCCATGGCACGCTTCAACAGCATCGAACTGGAACGAGGATAAAGATGGAAACTTGCTGCACAGGGCACGCGGGGCATCTTTTAGGCATTTTCTGTACCCCAGGGCATGTTGCTGTTGTGAGCCATTTGGGGGCATTCTGTGGGCGTAGGTTGTAGGGGCAAGAGCGTGTTTGGAGGCAAAGATTGCCTCAAAAGACACTACGCCCTCAGATAGTGGTGCTCCAAAGGCACGCGACCGGTGCTGTATGGCCACCTCGACTCAGGCGGACAGGGCCTTCCGGATCGTGACGGGCAGGGAATGGGGTGCGGAGGGGCTGTGCGCGTGCGACGCCGTTCCGGGCGGATGCGCGGTGTGTGACATGGGCGATGCCCTCTCATGTCCGCTACCACATCGCCTCGTGGGACAATCGTAGCATTGGACAGCTCTGACCCTTGATTCTCAGAGATTTCTCGAGTGCCTTCTGGTGAGCGGGCTTCGCCGGCTTATCATGGCCTGAACCCCCCAAAAAAAACACATGGACGACCCGAACTCCAGACCGATGGCATCCCCGGCGCTCCAGGACGCAGCTGCGGCCAGCCTCTTGCAATGGAAGGCCCTGCCCGCGCAGCAGCCGCGCCGCACCAAAGAGGAGCGCCGGCAGTACCGCGCCCAGGCGGCCGCCGGTCCGGCCGAGGCGGCGCGCGTGGGCACGACGCGAGACCAGCGCAGCAACGCCCTCCGCAAGGCGGCGGCCGCGGGGGACGAGGCGCTGGTCCGGGCCGTCCTCGACGCCGGGGCGCACGTCGACGCCGCGAACGAGTACGGGCAGAGCGCGCTGCACCTCGCGGCGATGCACGGCCACGTCCCCGTCATCGCGGTCCTAAGGGACTGGGGCGCGGACGCCGCGCTGCCCGACAACGGCGGCGCCACCCCGTGGCAGGCCCTGGCCGCGGCCGGCCACCGGGACGCCGCCTGCGCGCTCCTCCCGCCTCCGCCTCCGGAGTTTGGAATGGCAGTCAAAACTCGTGAATGTCGTGCGGCCGGGGCCGGGGCCGGGCCGGACACCCTCCCGAAGGCCCCGGTGCGGCAGTATCTTCAGCTCCCCGCAGACCACGAGGGGCACGATAGTTTCTTCGTGGATGAGGCCGTATCGGCCGCCGGCCTCCAGTGCCTGCGGGACCTGTTCCGGCGGTTGCCGCTGCGGACCGTGGAGCAGCCCGATGACGCGGCGCGGGCGGACCGAGACAACCGGAGCACGGCTGTCAGCCGCCGGCTCTTCTGCGACACCGCGGGGCGCCTCCGGGACATGCTTCGGCTCGCGCTGGCCAAGTCTGGTGGGGCCAATGCCGTCATCAGCCCCTACATCCGGTTTTTGAGCTACGATGCGGGGGCCGGTCTGGCGCCACACGTCGACCTGTCGGTGCCGCTGTACCCCCGGCCGTCGCACGCCCCGGCCCCGGCAGCTGCGGGCGGCCCCACGACAGCCCCGGTTCATGGTGACACGAACAGTGGCGCCCCGGCAGGTTTGCGTGTCGGGTATCAAGGGGGTATCAGGTGGGGTCTGCGTGTTTCTGTGTGTGCTTTGAGTTTCATGCATGGCTGGCCACCTACGGGGACAAGAAGATGGCTGGCCTCGGAACATTTTGGGGGACAATATCAAAGTGTGTTTTGTGTGTCGTTTGCACGACAGCCATTCCAGCGGCTTTCACACAGGGTTGTTCCGGCGGTGTTCCAGTGATGTTGAACCCACTTATTTGAACATTGTTGGAACAATGCATGTTCCAACAATTTGGCCATTTTTTTATGGACATCCAAGGCACGAAAAGCAATAAGCAGTTGTTGTTCAACTCACAAGGGCAAGACACCACCCTCTGGCTTGTTGGTGACCCCCCTTGGCTCGGCCAATTATTGGGTTTTCGCCATTTTCTCTACAGATTTTCGCTCCAATGTACCTCCTGGTATTGATTGATTGATTGATTCATGATTGCATCGGGGCACCTTGTTGGGCTGGGTCCGGTGCTCTTGGGGGGAGTATCAGACGCGGTGCACACGCTGTGCGTTTCCTGGGGTTGTTGTGTGGACCATTTTAGCTAATTTAGAGGCTGCGTGCTGTTGGCGCCTATGCATTTGCCCAAAACTGTACCTGACACTGCAGAAGGAACTTGGGCACATGCATTGGATTGGTGTGCAATACGTTGTCATCTTTCAAGCACGGGAGCCCATCTGGCCGCTGTTTTCTTGACCGCTCCTTCAGGTTTCCTCTTGTGGGCACTGCCTTGTCTAAGCACAGAAACCCCGTCTGACCGTCGTTTCCTGACTTTCAGTGTGCTTGCACAAGGGGGGGTACCTCATGGGATTTGATATCGTTGGGGCAGGCCATTGGGCTGGGTCGCTCTTGGTTCACCACCATACAGCCTGTTCGGAGCAACACTATTTTGCCGCTGGTCAGACAACAAGGGGCTTGCGCTAAGCACGTGGGGCGTTGAGGGAGCACATGGACACCTGTGTCCAGATATGGTGCCTCCACCCCCCCCTAGAGGCGGTGTAGAGGCAGGCCCAGGCACAAATTCGCCTGAATGACACCTGGCTGGTTTTCTTTTGTTCCGGATCTTTCTAGTCCTGTTTTAGCCTTGCCATTCCAGCAGGGTTCCACCCTTCAACCCCCCAAGGTGCTGGAATGCAAAGAGAACAATTTGCTTGAGTGATACCACAACAGAATTTTTCTGCCTCCTATGACTCAGCTTGAAGACATCGAGGTCGGCTGCAATCCCTGCGGCGTCTGCCTTTGAGTGAAGTGGCATCAATGGGAGACCAAGCATGTCTACATGGGAGACCTCCTGCAACAGCTCCACCTCTGGCCGGTCGCTGCATTGGAGGTCTTGTCCGCCGCCATTGAGTGGAGCAACGGCAAACAGTGCTGGAATATTAGCGGGGGGGGCTTGATGTCCTTGGAGGACCTGGGGGGGGGGGGGGGTTTCCAAGGGAGCCCAAGGGGTAGGGCAGCCCGAGGCACTGCTTGCAGCCCCCACCCCCGGTCCACACTCCAGCCAACCACCAACCCCAATCCACCCTCACAGGCAAACCCCCAGCAAACCCCCCAACGGAAGGAAGTGGAAGAGGCTCCCTGGGGAATCGTCCTCGGAAGCCTCCCCGGACTCCGACACATCTTCCCCATCCTCTTCCTCCCCCTCCCCCCTTGCCCTCAAATACCCCCTCGGGTTTGGAGCACCCCACACCCTCGCAGAAAGCCCCGGGGAAGCTCCGGGCTGGAGTGACGCCCAGGGGAGGGGGGCAACACGTCTGCTCCTGTGGCCCCCGCAGTCAAGGGATCATGCTCACGCCTCCCTCCTGCCCGACACCAGCAGTGGACTTGCTCCAAATTTTCAGTGGGCTTCCATCGCTGTGCTCAGCTTTGCATTGCGGCAGCCAAAGTGGCCCCCTCCCCCCTGGAGTTCAGTAACGCTGGTTTCTCGCCGCAGCCCCGCATTTTGTGTTTGACCCTATTTTGCTGCTGCCACAGGGGCTGCTGCATCATCAGCATCGTCACCTCCCCCACCACCGCCGCAGGACAGTGTGCGGGACCTCGGTGCAGCCATGACCACGCACACGTGGATTCTGTATTTGTGTGACTGCAGCGGAGGAGGGGCCACGCAGCTGCTGCACCGCCTCCCGTGCAAGCACGAGGCCCCGCAGGTGCTGGCCTCTGTGGCGCCCCGGAGGGCACGGCTCTTTGTGTTCCCGCATCACTGCCCCCACGCAGGTGCTCCGCTGTTGGAAGGAGAGACGAAGGTGCTGGCGAGGGGGGATCTTGCTTTTGTGCCCACGCAGCCGCCTGGCTAGTCAGCGGTGCAGTCCAGTGCATCGGGCGTCCATGGATCGTGTCGACGTGGGGGTGCCGTGCACAAACGTGAGCACCGGCCTTTTGGTCGTCGACCGAACGTCAGACGCATTGCCATCGACGTGCAGCCCCGCCTGCAAGGCCAGACTTGTGCCGATCGGGTGGTGGACAGAGGGCGAACACCGGGTGGTCCGCCTTCAGTGCGCCGGCATTGCAAGGTCAAATGTGTCGCTGAGCTCCAGCAAAGCTTGCGGCAGCTTCCGGGAGACGATGGCAGAAGAGTGTGGTCACGTCTGGCGACCTCTGGGGGAGGACCACGTGCGGCAGCCTCCCGCAGTGCGAATACCACCTTCTCAGGAGCACACGTCGATGTGATGCAGGAGAGAGCACCGTGCAGTCAACCAACACCCACAAGGACCACAAGAACCGCATCCAGAGCCATGAACCCCAAGATCAAGATCATCAGCCGGTCGTTGAAGCGGCAGTCGCCTCAAAATGGAAGGCCGGGCCTTCGCGCTCGAGCACTCGGGAAACTCCGTTTGATCTGCCACGGCCAGTCAGCCACGCCCCCTTTGGGACCCCCGGGGCCGAGCGCCCCCCCTCCCAGGCCCCGCCCGCTCGGGTCCCTCGCCCCAGTGGACGGCCGTGCACCGCGCCCCACGCGGCCACGGCAGCGCGCACTGCGGAGCGCGTGGGGGTTGAGCACACGCGCCACCGCTTTCGTATCCGCTGCGCGCGGATGGCCAGGGGATCACGTGATCGTGCTGCTGCTTCGGAATGGCAAATTGGTATCCGCTGGACTCACGGCGGCAAATGACGTTCAGTCCATCGGAGTCCGACCACGGGACCCCCGAGCCTCCCACTGGCCCCATGTGCGGGAAGTGGTCAACGCCTTGGGCCTTGGCCACGAAGAACGCGGCCCATGCATCCGAGTATAGTCAGCCGCTTCAGGTGGCAGTTTGGTCCCCACCGCTTCAGGGACGGCAATGGGGACCATAATACTGGCAGGCCCGGATTCGGCATCATAATCACAGCCTACAATAGGGGGCATGGGGCCACAAAAGGGTCAGGCTTGCTCTCCGCAATCGGCTCCAACCGCGCCGGCTGCACCACGGTGTTCATGGCCAGTGCGATTCAGGCAGAGATGTACGTATACGCGCGTATACGCATACGCATGTATATACGCGTATACATATGGTCTGTGGACACTGTGCATAGTTCGTAGACACTGTGCACAGACACGTTTACCCGAGTATTGCCTGTAGACACTGTGCACCACAAGTAGACGCAGCCTGCTAATTGTAGACACCGTCGGCATGTTGTAGACGCGAACAGACAATATTTGGGAAGGGGGCCAAAGGCCCCCTTCCCCAAAAAAAGGGTCCGCTAATGGCGTTTACCCGTGCACATGGGCATGTATACGCGTTTACGCGTACTGTACGTATACGCGCATATACATATACACTTCGTATGCGCGTATACAGCCCTCGATTCAGGGCCATGGTGGAGGGGGTGGGGGGTCGATTCGTCAGTCTGACCCACTGGGCGTTGGCCGGCGTGCAGTGTGCCGAGTGCGTAGTGAGCAAGGCGTGCAGCCTGTCCTGCCCATCCCCTTTGGCCCAGACTGTTGGGACCGGACCCAGGCCTGCCGTACAGAAGTACGACCTCCCACCTTTGGGCCCATCCGGATGGTTCTCCCTTCCTACCGGGCGTGGGCGGTATGGGACCCCCAGGGAAGTATTCCTCCCCCCCCCCCCCCGGCCTTATGCACTTATGCCTGACTGTGGAGTGCATTACCTCTGGTTTGCATTTGTCTGTTTTTTTAATTAGGTCACCCCCCCCCCCCCCGGCCTTTTGTAATCCCCCCCCCCACCCGGGAGACCGTCACTTGGCCCAAAAAGCATAGGAAATGGTTGACGCCGAAGGCGCTGAAGAAAAATTTTCTTTAGGTCATACTAGAATTCGGGGGGGGGGCGGGCGTCACTTGGTGACCGTCTCCCCTCCCCCCCCCCCCCCCCGGGAGACCATCGCACGCTGGGGGGGGGGGGGGGGTTGCAAGGGGGGGGTGTGGCGGTCTAGAATGGCCGCACACCATCAGAGGAGGGGGGGCACCTCCCCCCTCAGACCAAAATGACCATCGTGGCAAAAAACGAAATTCACAATTGGGAAAATCTGGTCGGGCCATTTTTGGTACACAACTTTTTGGTTCCAGACCCCCCCCCCTCCCCCTGCCCCCCTCCAACTATTCCCCCAGGTGTCCCCCTTGTGCACCCTGGTACTCCGAGGAGCCGGCGGAGGTACTGGCCCTCTGCTGTGGGGTCTGCAGGGTGCAAGCAGTGCAAGGACCCAAACACGCATGGTATGTTCATGTAGCAATCTCCCCCTACGGTTGTGAGGCTGCCCTGCTGCCAACAACAGTACCACTGCCCACGAAGGCAGGCACGCTTCGCGCTGTCCGCCCAGCAGGCGGACCATTCGTTTCTGATCTGTGCTATGTGCCTGGGCTGCCACATCATGAAGTCAATTTATTTTTCCAGCCAAACCACCGTGGCGCTGGGCATGAGTTCTGGTTTCATGCTCAAGAACCAGCATCCCTACTTTCGGTCTTTTTCCAGGTGCATAGTGCCGGCACCCAGCCGTAGTGGAAAGCAAGATCTCATTCAGGTGTTGTATCAGGATGGCCTGCCCCAGGTATTTGACCACTGACACTTTGGTCACTGTTTTTTTCCCTTGCCAGTGTTGGGCTGTGAGTCCAACCAAAGGGCAGGAGTCAATCACATATGTGGCCCGCGAGTGTAGAAAACATCGATTGACCCTCAATCCCCCCCCCACCCCCCGATCCAGAGAACCGCACCCTTGTCAGAACAACAGTACATGTTGTTTCCGCTACTTTTGAAGTGCAGGTCCTAAATCGGCTTCTTTGTTTCTGCTACTTTTGGAGTTACGCTGTGGCAGCAACGACTGCAGCGTCCATTTCACGCCTCGCCAATATCTGATTTCCTCAGCGGGTTCTACCCCTGCACAGACCGTTGGGGTGGGGGGGGGGGGGGGGCTCAAGCCTTATCACCGGGCCCCCCGCCGACCTCGATGCCCGCTGGTGCATGCGGCTCGGGATGATGGGAACCACGCAGAGCAAGCACCGGCGCCGGCGGCAGGCGAGGGCTGGGCAAAGGACACGGGTCCACGGGCAGCCTGTGCCCACAGGATGAGCAGGACTGACCTTAGAATGATAACATGCTCTCCTGACCAAGATGCGCCATGCGTGTCTCCATGCCCTGAATGCGCACTACTGATCATCCCCTAGACTCGAGCACGTGGCAGATGCGGGCGGCCAAATGAAGGCTTCTGGCCTCAGGGTGAGGCGAGTGTGTGTCGTGCACCTCAGTCAGACCGAAAGGTCCCGGCAGGACTTCTTTGGAGTAGTGCCGTGGGTGACAATAAGCGAGGTAGAGGCAGTGACGAAATAGGTGATAGGACGAGCGCGCAGAGTGACGTGCACGGGGAAGGAGCCCGACGTATGGCGAGAGAGTGGGTGTGGTGGGCCGTAGAACAGCCGGGTTGCATGGCGGGAAACAGCACGCGGAGTGCAGCAAGGCATGCTCCTCACCGATGCCGCTATGGTGATGGTGAAGAGTTACGCTGCCTGTGCCCAAGGGGAGTGACACGCCGGGAGACAGGGGGAAGGGCGGGGCGACAGGGCGAGGAGGGGGTCAGAGTGGAACATAGGGCCTCTCAAGGGGCAACACGCCCGGCCGGGGGGTTAAGCACAAGCCAGCAACGAGGAGCAGCAGCAAAGGGACAAACTGGGGAGTAAATTGAGTGACGCATGGCTGTGAACACGTGCACAGGCAACCCCGGCACAGTGCGCAACAGGGTGAGTGCGTGGAGTCAGGACGGTGGATCTGGGACGCGGTCGACGTGTCCCCGACGGAAGGGTTGGTGGGGAGGGGCCGTGGCGCAAAATGTGACTGAGCAGGGAGAGACCCCCGATCTGCTGCATGTGGGGTGATGCCGTGTCCAAGATCTTGCCGCGGGAACAGTGCCGACAAGGGGTACAGGCTGGGTGAGGGTGGCTGGGCGCGGACACATATGCAAGGGGAACATGAGGAGAGTCAGCTGCGATGACGGGACTTTGGCAAGGACGAAACATGCCTGCGAGTGAATTGCCTTTTGAGAGCTCACGGTGTCAAAGAGAACTGCCTTGTCTCTGTGTGTCGCGTCACTCCGGCTGGCCGCGGCACACAATGGGGAGCGCTGGAGAAGCGCGCGGCGGGGCACAAGGTTGGAGGACACCACGAGCACAAGCGCAGCCAGTAGACACCAGAGCAACGTGGTGGTGAGGCGCCAAGGGCAAGAAAGGGTAACGATCGTTCCAAAATAGAGGGAAGGGTGCCAGGTGCCTTGCATGCGTGAAGGGTCAGTGTGGCAGTTGGCACCAGGATCAATAACAGGCGTTGTCGAAGACATCGCCCGCTGGCTGCCCACTGATTCCTGATCGTCCTTTGTGACGTTGGATGGTGGCCACGAGATGGGCACCTAGCGACTGCCGAATCCAACTACTGCTGCGCTGGTGGCGTGCGCTACCCCACATTGCCGCCACAATGGAACAACCCCGGAGCCGTGGGTCGCCCGCACGCACGTAGGGGGAGCCGGAAACCGGTCACCCACGGAGTGCTCGCCTCAGGCACCACCTGCGACAAGTCCGGCCGCAGAAATGCAGCCGGCGCAACACAAAAGAATCTAAAAAGGGGGACCTTTTAGGGGGCTTATTGGGGGGACCCATTGTGGGGCCTATTCGGGGGCCTATTATGACTTTTGACAGAGTGGTGCAACTTACGCTTGATGCCGGCAATTTTTTGTGGGGGCATGTTTCGCCAAGAGAAACTTGTTTGGAGAAAATTTAGCCGGTTAAGAAAGATGGCGAAACTTTTCCTACCCAACTTTGGGGGATTGGGCACTCTTGAGCATTTTTTTTGCCCTCAACATTCATTTTAAGGTCCGTAACGGACGTGCACTCTTGAGCACTAGAGTTACCTGTGCATAAATAAGCCATCACATGCAGTGATAGTGCTAGTGATAGTGACAGGGACGGTGATAGTGTCTCGGTTTTCCGCACGTGGCCCTTGGTTATTGGTGCTTTGATGCCCTCGTGCACCCCAGAATACGAATTGGTAACCTGTGGACACTGCGCGCTGAAGTAGACACAATTTGCTAATTGTAGATGTTGCCTGCACGTTGTGGACGAATATGGGAGAAGAAGACATTAGTGTGGGGCAGGTTTGGCACACGGGGAGTGGGGGTGGGGGTGGGAGCACGCGAGGTGCACAGGGATGGGGGGTGGGGGGGGGGGTGCACGAGGCGCGTGAGGCGCACTGCGATCAACTAGGGGGGTGGGGGCACCGGTGGTTGTGGCCCAATGACCCCCGGGAGTCGGGATTGTGGTATTTTGACATGTGCCATGCCGTTGTAGTCTCAAGTGGGCCACGGCTCAGGGTCTGAGATGTTGTTCTTCATGCGTGTGCTCTTCAATACTGTTGCGTGCGCCCCAGGGTCGTGGCCCAGCATGTCATTGCGGCATGTCGCACTGATAGCGAGATGCTTTTTGACGCACATCCATAGGGTATTCATGCTATGATTCCATTCGCTACTCCTTTCTAGGAGGCATATTGGAGGGGTTATGAGGCAGCCTATTGGGGGGCCCATTAGGGGGCTTGCTAGAGGGCCTATCAAGGGGCCTATTGCATATTTAGCCACCACCGCAACGCAAGCCGGTAATCAGCCCTAGGCATGGACGTGAGATGCTAGGGGATGGGGACGCAAAATCGTCAGATGTTTGGATGGAAAAGTGGAGCCGGTCCCGGGCCGTGCCACCCTGCGACAAATCTAGGAGCGTGCCCTACGCAATCCAGTTTGCCCACAAGGATTGGAGCCGCTGAACTTCGCTGTATGCGGAACACGGAGAGGCAAAACACTCATGAATGAAGTTGATGAAGAAAGGGGCCAATGGGGCATGAGAAAATTAACTGGTGCAACATAGAAGGGGTGTCGGGGGAGGGGGGGGCGGGCTCGGAGGAGGTAGGCTGGCACACCAACAGATAGGGAACTAGACTGCATAAAACCGACAATCGTGGTCATGCGCGTATAGGGCTACATTCGCACCGGACATGCAATGCCAAGACCTGAACGCTAAACACTAAGGGTTCCCTGGATCCACTGGTGGTCAGATAACGACTACCCCAAAGTAGAACCAGGCGCAGTAGGGAACTAGATCGCCTCAGCTTTGAAGAAAGCTCTAGCAATCCACGAGACATGGGACGGAGTAGGTAATTTGCTGTAATATGGAAGTCATGCATGTTGGCACTGGGGTAGCGGCAAGTGGCCGATCACAAATTAGAGCTGTCTTTGTTTGTCTATGACTTCTATGAAAAAACTCCAAAGAACAAAAGTGCTATCAGGGTGATGCATTGGTGTGCCAAGCACTGTAAGACCTGAGTCCGGCAAAAAGGGGTGAAAAATGCATTTTGTTGTCATTTGGCTCAGAAGCTCGAGGCCACATGATGCGAGTTGTGTTGCGGGGTGCGGACCGGATCTCAAATTAGTGGGCTTCACCTCTTTGGCCGCAGCGATCGGCAGGCGGCCGGCGGGGCACATGCGTTGCATGTTTTGGGTCCGATCCATCTTTGTGGACCAGTCTGAGCAGGTAATTCCAAGCCAAGTCGTGTTTTGCAAGTGCCTGAGAACTGCTTCATATTGTCAACACATTGTGTTTGGAGCCTAAATGATGCGTAGTACCCACTTTAGTTTATTTTAAGTTTTTGACATCCGTTGTTGTGTTTGCAACCAGAATTTGATGTGTTTTTTCATTTTTTAACTTGTTGGCATGCAAGGGGAATTTTCAGGGGACGTAAGGCACGGCAAACAAATTGGGCAGTGTATGGTATGTGTCGAACGAATATGTTGTGGTTTTTAATGGTTCTTGTTTTGCATAATGTCCATTCTTGGTTCCAATTGTAGGTTTGTAAGAAAGGGTTGAGCACTGCTTGGCGTTAAGTCGTCAATCAATTTAGCACAATGTTGATATGTTGGATGCGATCTGTGCCAACCCAGGCTGCATATTTGTTTTACTTAGGTTTTACTTAGGTTGTTTATATAGATGTCTGCTTACAAATTGTAGTGGAGTCCGTTGTAAAGGTGACACCTATATGTTGTGATGTTTGCTTCATCATTTTGACTAGCCGCACAGTGCGGCACTTTTGATAGGGGGGGCGTCACCTGCCGACCAAGCCCTCCTAGATCAGCGAGCATCACCGTGCTTAAGTGCTTTG
Source organism: Eutreptiella sp. 'Long Island Sound 2002' (assembly GCA_964036045.1). Classification (NCBI taxonomy): domain Eukaryota; phylum Euglenozoa; class Euglenophyceae; order Eutreptiales; family Eutreptiaceae; genus Eutreptiella; species Eutreptiella sp. 'Long Island Sound 2002'. The sequence continues at coordinate 174,288,798 of OZ038379.1, forward strand.
CAGCCAGCGTCATGCGGGATAGCGGGACTTTGTCTTCGGGGAACACTGTTGCATAGCACCCTATGCCGCCGAGGATTCACATGCAAGCAACACATGATCGCAACTATGTTGAGGCTCATGCCCTCGCATCATGTTGACATGGCTAATATCATCCTCGATGCTCTACCTTGCACCCGCAAAGCCTCCCAGATGGCGGAGGTTACGTCACCGCCCAAAGAAGAAACGTGTTTTGCGGCCATCTCTCTGCGCAAGGCGACAGATGCTCGGCGCAAAGTGAGTGATACACACCAACGCAAAGCCGCATGCATGGGCCGTAGCCGACCATTGCGTAAGGGTCGCCTGAGTGGAAAGACAGAATCGAACACAACAACGTAGCAGCAGAGGCATGGGATACTATTGGGGACGTTCCGTATAACGGTCTTCATTTCACGGAGGCCAGTACCCGTCACCACCTTTCTTGCCCCCAGGTTAGCCCCTCCGACATGCCATGTTGAGCACACATGAGACACATGGGCATTTGTAGATAACTAGCCCGCTTCTCTACGCCACAAGTGGGAGGCGCATAAGCCAAATGACTAGTACTTGTAATGCACGGGCCTGAGCACTAAGAACCAAACGCCTCCTGCCACAAGGCATGGAACGGGGAAGGGTCGCTCCTATAAGAGTGGGCGAGGGCTCGTATGAACGCCGGAGAGGACGCTGGGTCTTTAGCCTGATCTTATGCAAGGCATTCCTCAGTCACGGGGTGAGGAAGGCGGCGCACCACGTCGAGCAAAGCTCCAAGGTACAGGTACCGGGACTGCTTGCGAATCTCCACGTGCTAACCCTCGGTTGTGATAAAGTTGTACAGCTCACGCAGGCGTCCTCCAAGCCTAGGATCTTGGCCCCATGCGCACAACAGGCATCCCGTGACTGTACAATAGGCCGCACAATACGGTCTTGTTCTGTCTATGCCAGCTTGTAGGTGCAGTGCAGTGGTCTATCCGACCCTATACACCATCAGGAGACGTGCATGGAAGCATCCGTTGTCTACCTGCGCATGCCACTGCTCAACACTCTCATCAACGGCATCAATGAGCATTCGTAGAGGTCCTACCTTCCGAGTCAAGCTAACAAACATTCTCCGGTGTAGGAAACCCACTCCGACTGCCTCCACTAGGCACATCACAATTGGCAGCTCTATTGCTAGTTGCATACTCCCCCAATCCGCCCCACTAGTAGGGTTTGGTGGTAGTTTTGAAAACAACCGGTTTCTCCGACAAATGGTTTTCAAAATATCCCGTTTTTTCGATTAATTGCCCTTCACTACCCTATTTTTGCAAACCATGAAAAAGGAGGCCATACGAGTTACACCACAAGGGTCAAAATGTATAAAGGTGTGTGCATAAAGGTGTATTTTATCATTGATCATCAGTTATGGCGACCAAAGCCTCTTTACGATGCAAAAACGGACACAATGTATCCTTGAAAAAATTCCTAAGAGATTACAACCACCTTGAGTAATTGGTTAAAATTCGTTTTCAATATAACCAATTGTGCCAACTATTTTGAAAAGAAACTACCATCATTGCCGATAACTGGTTTTCTTGATGAATTGTTAAAACTAGTTCCAAACCCTACCTACTACAAAGACCTGCGGGTGTTTGTCCAAGAAGTACTGCAACGGCGGGATTGGCGTAGATCCATCATCCGGCCGGACCTTAGTGAACACACCGGATTGTCGCATGTCTGTGGATAGGCAATCACCTCCAACATTGGACACGCCCGCAGAGCTAAAAGACTCTGCCCACTTGAAAACTGCACATCCGCTTCATCCTACCATCAAATTCAAATATCAGCAAATAAGTTCCCAAATCTGAGAAACTTTGGTCATCAAATGAGACCTGATAAAACAAGAGGGTGCCATGCACCTCATGACATCTATTCTTGTTCAACGCATTTTGATTGGTGTTTCCTTCTTATTTCGAACAACCAAAATCAGCCTTACGCTGTGCTGTTTGATTTCGGAGACAGCACAAATGATGATGCTAAACAGAAAAATGCCTTGATGATGATTGGCGAAGCAATCAACCCCCCATTTGAAAGAAAAAAGTGCAGCGTCAATTTCAAACAAAAGAAATCTGGATCATTTTAATGAAAATACAAACCAATTGGACAATCCACCATAGGACATAAAGATCTAGGGGGCCCCCTAACATCATCCACAAAGCAGACTTCACACATACAAACACGTGACTTGGTCACAGTGACTGCACTTTTGCACACTTGGTCACAGTGCCTGCACTTTTGCACAATTATTGGGAGAAACACACCGCGGCAATTCCTGAAATGCATTACTTCTTGGCTGCTGTTCAGTGCCATGTAGTGTCTAGTGACCTACCTGGCCTGCATGGTGGCGTTTAGACAGCCACAGACTCTTGACCAAAACTCCACTACATCATTGGATTTTTGGAGAATGTTGATGGGCAATATTGCAAAGAGGGTGTACTCGCACCATGCCAAGTATTTAAACAACTTTCCCAGCAGATGGTCTATGTAGAGAGTGGTTGTAGATGGTCCCCGGAGGCTCTGAAGTGTTAACATTCCCCCTGGTTGGCTCTCAATGCTTGCTGTTATATGGTGGGTCCTGGATGGTCACATTGATGCGCTCTGGATAGTTGCTGTTATTTCTGTTGGGTCCTGGATGCTTGCTGTTATCCTCAAAGCCTAACTCCTGCGCAACATCACAAACCTGAACAAGCAAGTAGTAAAACCACAGCCCAACCCTCCATCAGCACTACCCTCTAGCATCCGAACCGATCCATTTCCCAACTGGCCCAAAATTGCATGGCAACAACAAAAATGACGAACATCAAGAAATGAAACCAGCAGACTGTCAATAACTACCAATCAACTAATTGGGGCATTCCCAATGACACTTTGGCTTCTAGCACTGTATTCTCCATCCTCTGTGACACAAACTACACATACAAAAAACAACCCAACTTTCAACACAGCACATGAGAAATTCAGATATCATGGGTATAGTGTCAAACAGATAAATCAAAAACCTCGGACAGCCTGCAGATACCCCTCACCTGTCTTTAACTTTTACCACACATGACCACATCTGGCGGACTACAAGGCATTACAATTACATGCAAACTGCCACGTGCCGCCATCTGGGTTCATGCATAACCATCTCATATGATGGCCAGCAGCCCAGTGGAGAATGATTGCCTGTAACTACGGCGAAAAGAAAAAATAATTGAAGAAGCGGCCAGCAAGATGAAGGTGCTTGTGGTTTTCACCAAGAGGGCAAACGACATCTTGTGGACAAATGATGAAGATGGCATAATGTGGAAGCAGCTTTGTTGTGTGCAAAAAACAATGGTGTGGTACACCACACCAATCTTGATCATGTACCATGTACCATGTACCATGCAACAGGATGCCAACACATTGGACCTCAAATTTAATATTTCATCTAAACTTCACATCAACCCCAACTCCCCATCCTTATGCGCTGGCCGTCTTCGTGTGAAAACAGGAGAACTAAGCAAGACGCTTGAGGCTTCAACAAAATTACGAAATGTGTGAATTATGCATCGCCCATTTTGACTTCCAACTCTACTTGTGCCGCAAGCACTATGGACAGGAACAAGTTAGGCCAACCTCCCTATTGGTGACTAGATACGGTGTGGTACACCACGCAAATCTCAATCACGTGGAATGCACCATGAAACGTGTTGTCATGAAATCAGTACCAAATCCTAGATCCAATCAAAACTTCACGTCCACCCCAATACCCCACCCTCTTGTGCTGACCTTCTTTGCATGAAAAATATGACAACTGTACGAAGCTGCACGAATCGTACGAAATTCGGGGCTCCAATAAAAACACAAAATGTGTGAGTTATGCATCTGGTGGACATTGCCCATATAAACTTCCAGCTCTGCTTGTGCCGCAAGCGCTATGGCTGACTGGAACAAGGAAGCCCATCCCCTGATGGTGGCTGTCTTTGGCAGCCAAAGGGCTGCGTAATCCCGATGACGTATTGGTGCCCAAAGGCTTGAGAGGAGACTTGTACCACCAGGTTTAGGAGGTGGGGTGCAGCAAAAGACTGTCAGTGCATGGAGGACTGACAATACTGGCTGACAACATCCCCACCTGCGCTCCTGAGAATTCCTGAAAGTGACATGCTGTGGTGCACACACACAGGTACAAGCTTTGCACAATGGCAGGCCGCGATGACTTCCTTCTTTGGAGAGTCATTGCATGGAATCCATGCTCTCTTCTAAGCAGCTGCAATAGGCCTGGGTCTCATCACGGTCGCAAGATGACCAGTGCACAAATGCAATTTGTGTGTCATTTGCGAACGCTAATTTGTGTATTGTCAGTTGCCGCCATGATTCCCTCAGGCACTGGACAAATTCTTGGTTTATAGGGGGGTGCTTTGGGAAGGGAAGGGGGGGGGGATGATTGTGTCCATATTTGAAAGGGCTGTATTCTTGTGCACGCTGACTGGGGATTGGAGGTCGTTTGGAGGTCTTAACCAGGGATAAAAATAGTCTGCGTGCGCGCACTTGCGTGCGCATGAGCTAGGTAGTAATGAAACAGGGTTCGTTGGGTGGCATTCCATTGTTTGACAAACCAACCTTCACAAACTATGGCGATCGTCGTGAGCATTGCTTCTAATATTATGGTTTTGCAGCCCTACCAACCTGCAAAAAAACGAAACGCGTGTTAAATGATAAACACCCCAACAATGCGCCCCCCCAGGATTGTATCCTCCCTCCTCCGCATCGCATATAAATTACAGATCGCACGCACCCAAAACGTGCATCTCGCATTCTGCTCCCTGAGCTGTCACGGCTGCCAGAACTACTCTCAAATCATGCAAAGTAAATTGTGCAATGCATTTGACACGAACGTAGTCGGTCCCCCAACATACCTGTACTTTGGCCGCTTCATGAGACGGGTGTCAGATTTCGTCGGTGGTGGGTTCACCAACCATGTGGGGGGAAAGAGGTAGAGCACGTGTGCAACACTGCTGACTTCCGTGCCACGGATAGGCCTCAAAACACCTACGGTATGAAGCTTCCCACCCTCATGGCAGATGCAAAGAACAGCAAGTTGGACCGACGTTTGTGCGATGCATCGCCGAACAAAACACAATCAACAACACTACAACAACAACAGCGGCAGTAACAACAAAAAATAACGTTTGATAAAGAGAAGTGGAATATCACATAGGCACCTCCAACGGGACCTCCAATGGGCGGCAGAGCAAAAACGAGACTCTGCATGCTCCCACCAAAAACCCCACCACGCAGCGCCAGGGGCCGTCAGCAGCGTTCCAGTGTGACGGGTCCGCGGGATCGACTGATGACAAATGGCAAACCGGGGTGGCACATCACTCACCGGTCCACCGGTTTTGACCAACACAAAATGGATTGATCATGGGGTTCTGCAATTCGGAAATCATGCTGCAGGATGCAGCGGCTGGGTCTCCGCTAGCAGTCAGCTGCACCCTCCAGTACTCGTTTCCTGCAAAAGATCGAATGGTTAATAATGTGGAATGTGGTCTGCTTCACGACAGCCCTGCCCAACCCCACTCCTTGTGCCTCCCACGCCAGCACCACGTCTGGTTCATCACTGCGCGCCCCGTTGCTACTGCACCTCAGCTATCCCGCACACTATGCCATTGGAAGACCCACAACGAAGGAATCATCTTGGCAGCGTTTTCGCAGCCTGGGGCTGTCGTCAATCAGTGACGGCAAGTGGTGTACGCACGAAAAAAAAAAAAAGGAAAATGTGTGAACTTGGGGGCCAGCAGTTGGTACTTCACTGACAGCATTTGGTCTTCAGCGGACAGCATTGGGTGTTCAACAACACCACAACAGCAGGTCATGATCTGAGGGCAGTGGTAATTCACCGGCCGGTGATTCCCTGACAGCAGTGGGCAGCAGTTGTATCTAATTCCCAAAGAGCAACTGCTGACCAGCCAGCATGCACCGAGGTTTGGGTGTGCAGAGGGAGCCAATTTCCTTTGGCAATAACTGAAGCCCCAACCGCCATCGGTCAGTCACAAGCCGCGGTCGATTCATTACCAATTGCTGCAGGCGGTCACTCGCTGTAGTCATGCTTCCAGTCAAATCCCAAGTGCTGTGAAAAAATCGCTTACTCAACCCTTTTTAGGTCAAAAGACAGATCGGAGTGCACTTGCAAATGACAATTGTATTGAAGAAAATTTTCTGATAGAACCGACACGCCGACACCGTATCGTCATCATGGCCCACTGCGTATCGTCATCATGGCCCACTGGTAAACCAACTGGACGGACTGCCACGGGGGTTTGGATGCACAGGGGCTAGTTTGCACGAAAGCTGGATTGCCAATTGGGCCTGACAGCCATGCTTAGGGGGCGGCTTGCTGCTGTGGGTCTGGGGTTGGGGTTTGGGTTCGGGTGAAAAAAAGGGATCCACGGTGCCACAGCAGCAACACGAAAAGGATGCTTCCCACTTGCAGCACACTACTCATGGGTACCACTTGGTGACCCGGAACCTCTTGGTGGTGGCGAGTACCCTCCGACCTTTGTGGCCTGGGTTGGGCTACATGTGAGGCATGCAGGCGCCCGCAGGGATGGACGCCAGGAGGCAGCGAAGCAGGACGACCAAACCAAGCTGGGAGCGGGGCATTAAATGCGGAGCGGAGCGGTGCTGGGTGTGTATGTGGCATGGAGACGCAGAGGCAGCGCATGCGGACTGGTGATGGACGTTTGTGGAGTGTCAGGGTGTCAGGCAGTGTCAGGTGCACTGCATGTGGAATGGGGACAGGCATGTATGTGTGGAGCGCCGGACGCACAGGAAAGCTGGAGCGATGCAACACACCAGCCCGGACCCTTGTTCCCTGCACAGCGTGCGATTATGATTACGATTACGATTAGGATTTCCCCGGCCCCGTCTGGCTGCTCTCCAGGTGAATGGGGTGACTCAGGCACATTTTTTCAGTCCTCCATGGGCACTTTACTCTGATGCACAAAACAAATTACTGCACTACGATGGCTTCTCCGCTTCTGAGGGAGATCTCAGGACATTGCAGGTGCATTGATATACGGCGTTCGGACCGCGTGGAGGTTGAGGGCCCCTGTTTCTTCGTCCTGTGGTGACATCCATTTGCGGTGGAAAGCACAGACGGCAGTGAGCAAGCAGACGTACCCGGAAAAGAATTTCCATCCCAAGGGTACATGGCCACCAACAACTTTCCTGGATCACTTAATCTCTCTGCAGGGTTGCGTCTGCTGAAATGAACTGTAACTTTGTTCGGGCCCTCTTCGAAACTCCCTCCGTTCCTCACACCACCCATTTCCACACAATCAGCGGGGAAATAGCTGAAATCGATGTCGGAAATATGCGTCAGTTGCCTGCAATACAACACAGAGCACGCGTTCCGGGGACACCCGCTCATGCAAATCCCTCAATCCCAACTCTCCCCTCCTGTAAAACATTCCCCCCTTCCCCCCCGAAAAAAAAAACAGAACAGCTCGGAAATGGTTTGAAATTTCTGAATACACATATCCTCTGCTTCTCTTGCAGCTCTGTGGGCGTGTTTTCGCTGAGGCGTTGCTGTGCGCTCTTCTTTTTGTGGCCTCGCTTCACGCACGCCTGGACGGCTGGTGGGCAGGATTAACTTGCGCCGGCACATCGCCGGGTCGTCTGACCACTTGCGGGAAGAGGAGAACCACTTGCAGACTCTGCCCCAATCCAGACCCTACACTCAAAACACGACAATGGTGTCAAGCAGTGCCACATAGGGGCAGTACGTGGCAGGAGAATGACACCGAAAAATAAGTTGGACTCAGAAAGCGTCGTAGATGAGCCCCATGCGGGTTTGTGGTTGCTGCCCCCACCAGCTTTCATAAAAGGCACAAACGCTGCCAGTGCGCGTTTTCAACTTGCACGCAGGTCTTGTCTTGGGTAATAGGTTTGACGGATGCATGTGAGGGCGCTTTTGCGACTCGCCTCCTAACCGCCTTCGTTTTGTTGACTTCTTGTTCTTCTTCCGACCCTCCGGCGTGCACTTGGAGGGTGGCCAAAATCCACCTGCACCTGCCACTTGAAATCAGGGACATTTTTTTGTGGTGCGTTGCGGTCTTGGCTCGCATTGGGCATTCAGAACCGTTTCTTGTTTTGTCGCTTGGAAAATCCCTGTCAGCTTGTGCCAACCACTTCAATGGCGCTTTGGGGGGGGACTCCAAACCCCCACCCGTCCCGCGAGAACCAACATGACGGAGACAAATGCCCCCAGCAAGAGGCGGGCAGGCGACACAGCTCAGAAATTTTGTGCTATCAATTTTGATGATTTTCTGTGGTCAGATTTATGGCACAGGAGTCCCGTCCCTACCAACATTACCAACTTCCACATCCCCCGCCCCGGTCCACGTTCTTCTCTTGGCTTCCCACCTCGAACACTTGCCGGCTTTCGGATTCTTTGCTCACGTTGAGGAACCGATAAAAAATTGACAGCGATCGCCCAAAATGTAGACAATGCATACCTCTCCCGAAACACATCAGCATAAACTTCCACCATCATTTGTCCTTGCTTCTCGTTAACCATCCAAACTCCAAGCCCGAGCCCAACGATATGAAGGTAGGCCGACTTTTTTTCTTCCTGTGCTCGCGCATTAGCATCCAGCAGAAATGGTTCGATGGTCATCCTGATTCGCTTTTTGTACACCTAAGATGCATGAAAGGGCACACATAGACATGGAGCTAGAAAGAGGCCCAAAACATTCGATCACCAAGCGAAATACCATGGATGCGAAATACATGGGTACGGCATCTATCACATGCGACCATGGTTAAGATTCGCAATTACGGAATTCGTAATTTTCACAAACCATTACCAACGCAACACATACCGGAATATTGAGGAATCCATAGCCGCGAATTTGCAATGGCAAATATTTCGAGGCACCAGCCTTGTCCTCTTGAGCCTAAAATAGAAGATGAAACCAACCGAATCATCTTGGGCTGAAAGAACCAATCCCAAACCCCTTATAGTGCCCCCCCGTCCCTTAAGACATCGTACTTTTGTAAACCAATCGACGGGAGCGTCATCAACAGGTTCATCACCATAGTTTATGGGGGATCGCAGTAAATACGTGGACGTGCTGCAAAAACTGTGATATGTGGTACGGCAACGGCACGGTCGGAAGCTTTATGCCTTGTTGCGGTTGGTGTTCGTTCGGGGATGCGGGAGCTACATGAAGAGATTCACACCTCTTGATACGTGGGAAAATGATCGATCTCGTAGAGCTTGGCCCAAAGGTCCAACCAAGCGTTTGGTGCCCTATTTGCACCGTAGCCGTTCTCCGGGGTGCATTTGTCTTGACGAATGCGCATAAATTGGCTCTCCATTTGGTCCGGCCTTTCGAAACTTCAAAAGGGACACGAAGGGATTCACAAACAACAAGAAAACAATCATCGCACGCACAGAAAGATATTCCACGGGAAGGGAAGCGGCACCAACATATGGTGTCGCATACCGTTCATGAACATTTTGTGGGGCTCAAACTCTACCCAAAATACATTTCATCGACCTCATTAGCAAGGAGCAACGTTTGGAAAAACACTATTCTAACGTGTTAATGGCGCGCCAAGGAATCATTACGATGCTTTGGTTTCTGTGTTCCATGCGTTGCCCTTTAAATAGGTAGCTAGGGCTCGGCCTTTCGTGCACGGGAGAATCGCAAAGATTTACAAGCGTGAGCTTTGGACATGGGCCACACCGCACCTAACATCGACTTGATGATCGCCCGAAAGATCTACCACAAACAATGCCCAACGGTCTTGGATACCTACTCAACTGAGGCTCACAAATCTTGCATGCCATGCATCTTCTTGCAAGTACCCGGCCGAAGCACATGCAAAAACAGGAACCGACGAGCCACGGATTCAACTTGTGGCCTTGCCTACCGCACGAGGACACACACTAAGCGTATGAAACAGAAGAAAGAGATAGAGACAAGCTGCATTATGGCCATGAAACTAGACCACTGTGGGCAAGGAATACCGCGCTCCAACCAAAGCAACGTAAATCCCCCGTGGTTCGAAAGTCCCTTCAGGCGCCGGGCGACCCGCATTTTGTCGGTCACCGGTGTTGATAAAATGCGTGGGCACGGAGACTCCAAGAAGAGCCGCCAGACAAATTTCATCATACGACAAGTAGTCCTTCAATTTGATGTGCCGATGGTTTTCACCGCATCCTTCTTTGTGAATAGGGGGCCAATCTGAGCCCGATTCACCTGAGTTTATGGAAGGAACGGTTTTGCAAACCGTTTACGAAACAAGTAACCACATGCATCTAGTATCTCCCCTTTCCTTTCACCTCGACTTCACACCGTCGGAACGTCAATACTTGAACAAGAAAGAGAGAAAGAACAACTACAATACCTCTTCTCGTGAGATAGAAGTCTCGCGGCGTGAAAAATACGAGAGGCCGCTTTTCGATCAATCGGTCGAACAACCACGCTTTATTCTGATCCTTGTACAAAGCCTTTTCCTCGGAAGACCCATGTTCTTGCTTGTATCGGATAAAGTGATCGGCAAACCGTTCGACCTACCGGAGGTAAGAGGTTGGAACCCAAAAGCTTATCTGGGGCTCGGAAAGGCACAACGTCAAGGGAGTTTTCGTAGAAACATCGATAAGACCTCATCACGCCCGCATTAGAGGTTACAATCGACACACACACAAAGGTAGTGGAATTTGTGTACTGTCTACAAATCCAAGGCCCCACGTCACATAACTATCCATCCCAGAATTCCAAGTCGGATTGAGGCGAATGGGAGAAGATAGACGTCCAAGCTCAGTGCAGCACGACATTTTTAAAACGTTTGCACCTTTGGATCCAGAATGACTCGAGTCCTTTTCGCATGGTCAACGATTTCTTGCTGCTTGCTCGGGTGTTGGCCTGAAATCACAACAATAATCAAAGCAAAGAAAACACGCGGAAGGACAATGGCATCATAATACGGTCAAATCACATACCTACAACCTTCATACGGTTCTTTTGGACAGGAAAGGGGCAGCATTCCTTCTCAAATTGATCAGACTTGCGACACAATTCTTCAAATGTAATATCCATTGAAAATTTGAACACTGGATAAAAAATTGCCACAGGACTGTATTTCAGGAGGAAAATCCTGCAAATTTCTTTGCTTCGTGAAGCGAGCGCGACAGTGATCGCTTGCACTCTGCACTTGGCGATTCGCGGCAAACATGGGGCGAGTTAGGTATTTTTTTTTTCTCATTTCGAGCATGCACCATTGGAGATGCGAAATTTTCAGAACTGTTGTATGTACGTATCGTACCCCGGATTCAGAATGGGATGGGGTCGTGATACGCTCATTTTAGGACAAAAACCATCAAGAAGGCCGCTAAGGTCATCATTGAGAAGTACTTTCAGAAGCTGACCCAGGATTTCCAGACCAACAAAAAGGGTATCGACCGTATTGTACGTTACTTGCATTGTGAGATTTATTAGCAAATTTATTGGTGCAGGGATGCATTTTTCGTGGAAGGATTGGGAATGAAAACGCATTCAGGACTGTTTGTCACGCTTCTCTACAGTGATTTGCGAGATCGCCATTGTCCCGTCCACCCGTCTGCGGAACAAAATTGCAGGGTTCACAACGCATTTGATGAAGAGGTGTTTTCTCCTTACCATTATCAGTCACCTCACCTCTTAGACACGTATTGCAGGCACTTCTTTTGCTACTTGTCGCAGAATTGCGCGCGGTCCTGTCCGTGGTATCTCTCTGAAATTGCAAGAGGAGGAGCGTGAAAAGCGCATGGACTTTGCTCCCGAGGTGTCCCAGGTCGACCAGCAAATTTTGGACCAAGGAATTGAGGTGCGTTGCTGTGGCTTGTGCAGAGCGTTTTCATTACAGGTTTGCAGTTGACCATCCTCGTGACCCACCACTTGCACTCCACAGGTTGATGAGGACACCATGAACATGCTTGTCGCAATGGACATGGGAAATCTTTCGCATTTGCGTAAGGTGCAAACCTTTGCCAGCACCGGGCCCAGCCAGCAGCAGGGCAACCGTCAAGGTGGTGGACGCCGAAATTAAATCTTGAATCTTCAACAATGCTCCATGCCGTGAATACAGTAACCCAGTGTTTGTTGCGCGTGTGTGCGAAATTCTCCAGTAGATGTTACAGGTTCCGCGTTGGTGTTGGGGACATGGCTGAAACCCCAGCGGTGATTTCCAGAGAATGCCTAAAGGGCGTTTTGGTGCATATTTGCAGAAGGCCACACAAAATTTCATCTAGTTTGTGGAACACACAAACTGCAAAATGGTTTCACAGTTTTTCGTCGTTTGCAAACCATAATTGCCAAAATTTGATGACTTAAGTGATGATCTGAGGAAACCCAGCCCTCACACTGGGGGGTCATACGAGCAACTTTGGGAACATACACAACCTTCTCCCCCCAGACTTACGAGGAGGTGGATGGCTGGTGAGCCTAATGGCAAGTAGGTGCAAAATGCTGTAAAAATGTGTCTCTTGAATTTGTGCACACAGTGGGACACCAAGGGATGATGCCATTTGATCAGCCTCACCATCATTTTTCATGTGTCTGACACCACACAAGGTGTCCACCCTTGATACTTTGCTAAGCAGTATGGAAACAACGATTCTTTTGGGGGTGTTGATCACCAGAGAAGCGCCATTTCGATGCGACACTGCACAGGCAACCCAAGCTGTCTGCACTCTAGCACCCTTTCTGCATTATGAATGGTTGAGAAAGGTGAACCCCCCCCCCCCTGATGAATATCAGTTGTTGCATTGACACTGTTCTATGACTTCGAATCTGACTCTGCGTTATGCCTTGAAAGGGGATCCAAGTTGGATGTTTCAGTGTGACAAATGGAGGGAGGTTGAGGAGCATGAAAATTGTGTCGCCATGCAATTCAAGGTTTTCCAAATCCTCATCCATCAATTACAACCACAGTGATTTCCCAAAGTAGTCCCAAAAATGGTGACAACCACAAAATTCTGGCATGTGAAGGTTTCATCATTTGCCCTATCCACACGAGACACTAGATAATAGCTAATTTTTTTTGATTTGCCAATTGATCTGACTGTATAATGGATGGTTGTTGCACACAAATTAGCCTGTGGCGAAATCCACGGTTTCCCTGGGTAGCTTGTGGGGTTTGTTTCATTGCATTGGGCCAATGTTCATTATGGAGTATCAATTGTTTTCCAACCCAAATAGTGGTACATCAAGGCAATATATTGCTTTCATAAACATACGAATTTCATAGGTCAATGGCGCACGTTTATGTGTGGCTGAGAGCTACAATGTTTCAACAGCGTTTTTTTGTTTTCAGTCCGAATCCAGAATATTGCGAGACCAAGTGCTATGCCAAACACAAGACATAACAGTACCACGTGTGGTTAAACGAAAGTTGGATACAGATGCATCAATGAATGTACATTTTTTTGCTATGATGAACTGTGTCGGTCATATAAACAAGAATAGTAGCCGTGTGTAGCACCAACATCAGCGACAAAGTAAACAACGAAGTCAGCAACCCAAAACAATCGCAAAGCTCCCGATCTCCCGTTTTGCCCCATCCGCTTGCCTATTCGCGGCCGTCTACATGACACACCGCTCTTTGAAGCGGTTGTTGCCGAGTGGAAAGATTGCGGTGAGGGGGGGCGTAGGTTTCACCGCATTGTGAACTAAAGCAAAAAACTCCTAGGCATGTCTGTACACACTTGTTTGTACCGTTTCATAGTTTGGGATAACCACTAGACAGAAAAGAGATCCGTGCCCAAATATCTTGGAGGAAACTGAGTATAATACATGGATAAGCGTGTTGTAGCATTTTTGCGGCTCATTGCGACATAGACCAAAGATGAAGCTACAAACATGCCAAAGAACACTTTACATTTGTTGGACTTTCATGTGCCTTGCACGTTTGGTAAGACTCGGCTGAAGCTTTTTATCGAGAACCACGATTTGGTTTGTTGGTTCGCGCAAACTCGGAATTATCGCGTGCCCGAGCAAAGCTTAGACCAAGTAAGTGGAAAGAATTCTGGGAAATCTCACTAAAGGCAGGTTTGGCAAGGCTGTGCTTTGACCAAGCGTGAATGCAGAATGAAGACAAACACCGATTTTGCTAACACCTTAGCACCATTGCACGAAGATCCTAGCTTCGGAAGGAAGTTTGTAGCCAAACATAGAAGATGGCAGCAACCTCGGTCATAGCTTCGGGTGCCAAAGGCCGAGTCTGTAAACCTCTGTGCTTTGCGACAACAAAAAGGTAATACGAGATATAGTTCGCGCCCTCAATGCACTATTTTGATCAAAGGCATCAAATACATATGAAGCAGGTAGCACACATTCCTGAAATGGGTTGAGTGAGTGTTCGTGGCTGAAGTAAAGCCATTGCACACCAAGTACATGTGCGTCTTGTTGCTCATCAATGGCAGCAAAATCCAAAACACATCCAAAAAGAACCAAAGCAATCTTTTCTAATGCCTACATTCTCTGCCAGTGCATGTAGTGCGTCTCAAGCGCAATTAAGTGCGAAGCAAGCAAAAAATGCAATCGCAAGGCAATGGATACAGCTGTGCAGAAGTTGAGCTGCAGCTATGTCGGTAGTACTGCTTCGCTTCAGTCTCCACACAGCTTTGCAGGGGTAAGAAAGGCAAACCGGATATGAAGTACGTTGCTCCATTCCGCATCGCGGATCTATAGAGTGTGAACAACAGCCCATGGCCGGCACATAGTCTACAAGACAACACACATAAAATGCACACAATGTCCGAATGACCAATGCCAATATGCGCACACCGCCAAAGCATAACACAACACATCGCTACCCATTGAGATTCAAAATGACCTTGCATGGGCCTTTTCTACAGCTCCGACCTAAGTCTTAGTTGAGTCATTTTTTCAAATTAATTTGTCTTTTCTACATGATTTCTGATCTCTCGCCACCCGGGGTCCACACTCTTTGCTACTGGTTACCAATTGTTGTCAAAGCCGGGAGGAATTTGCTCATCTTAGCACAAAGCCAAGTGGCATTAAGTACCCAAAAGTTATTCCATTCTCCACCAGGTACCATTGCTCTGTCAAAAAGTTTGGACAACACTTCTGGTGGTGGCGCGATATAAATGCGAAACGCTTTGTACCTCGACACAAAGCAGCAACCGAGCGAGCACCTCTGGACATGAATGTCTCCTCAGCATTTGCCATTCTTTGTTCCAAGGTTCAGTCCATGCCGGTCTCCAAATCATATGATGTGCGGACTGCATTACCCATTCTCCATTCCAAGCCTTGTTTCATACTATCTGCCTGCAAAAGTAGATTATGTCCTCGCTAATAAAAGGGTCATGGAATGGTTGTTGGAAGCGGCACTCACCCTAACCCTAAGTGGAAGAGCCACGCAACAAAGCGTGGATTGAGAGTCCCGAGCCCCAACTCAAGGGGCCGCGCAACAAAACATGGATTGATAGTCCCTAATTCCAACTCAAGGAGCCACGCAACAAAGCGTGGATTGCGCTATAAAGTGCTAAGGGTAGCCATGAACAGAAACACTTATTAGGAACCATGCTACCAACTGCTCAAAAACATCGGAAATTGTAGAGACACTCAAGTTTGATTGATGTGTGGCAAAAATAGAGGGGTTGCTTGGTATGTATAGACGAAAAGAGAAAGTTTGAACAGCTTTCACTGATGAAGTTCTCGAAGTGTTTATTGATGTGCTGCTCCTGCTTGTTCCTTGCTGCTTCCTGGATTCCAAATGTTTTGGTTGAGTTTTGTGAAATGAAATGGAAAAGCCAGTCCCAGTAATCCAAACAATGCACAACAGGATCTCAAAGTCAACTACATGAAGGGCTGCAGTCACAAAGGAATGAATCTACAATGTATTTACAACGAAGCAACTCACGAAGACCACAAAATTTGGAAAAGATATTTGGAAAACTGCCCTCATGGGCACTCTCTCTTTTTATAGTGCCATCTAGAGATGTGCACTCGTTGTTTTGTGTCCCATAGGTGCTGAGGTGGCATGGCTTGTGGCGCTGAGGTCACTGCCATGTCACATGGGATCTTCCTACTTAGCTAGGTTGACTGGGTATTGAACCCGGGACCTCTCAAAAAGAGGTACCCCAGCCCCCTAGGGTGCACACCACTAGGATAGCTAAGCATTCATGAGAAAATATAGAAAAACGTAAAAGCTCTGAACCAAAGCAGTGCCTTAGTCGATTCAGAAAATGGTGTTTAAGTCAAAACAGTTGGGGGGTCAGGGGTCCACACAACATCCTTTGATTAGTGTTTGGTTTTATAGGTCAAAATGCTTTGTCCCCATTTTGGTTCGGCCAATACTAAAATAAATATGTGGTATGCCTCTAGGCATCTTTAACACAACTAAAGCTTACCCCTAGGCATGGAAATACACTTTTTCTTTCTAAAGGCATTGGGACAAGGAAAAAGTGACTTAAATCGACCTTAGGCCGTAGGTGATCTTTGCATGTCTTCAGCGCATCATCAATATCAATCACCTCTAGCATCATCTTGTGAGCACTCTCATCCGTAAATGAGCTGCTCTGCATTCCCGCTAAAACACAGGTTTGGCTTGCCAAATTGCACCAAACACTTGGCAATGTTTGCACCATGAGGTTAAATGCATTGTTGATGAGGTTGTGCACATTGTTGACAAATGCCCCTCAGCTGCCTCACCTTGGTTGCAAAAGTCATGAGGCACCAACATCTGTGGTATTGCAACCAACGAAAACCATTGCCACAGCACAGACCCTGATGAAAAATACGGGAGCCCCCTTACGGATAGCTAGGAGGCACAGTGCAAAAAGACCCTGATGAAACAGCAGCAAGCACAACCCTTTTATTCTGATTAAGCAATGCAACCAAAGACCAATATTCTACTCGAAATTGTCTTTGTCAATGAATGCATATCATACAGCTGAGCACTATCATACAATGCACCAATATGCATGGCACCACAATCACAAGCCCAACCAATGACTGTGGGAGGAACAACTGTCCACCGAAATGCAGAGGTGAAACTAATCATCAATGGCTTTCCTTACAACGCCGGGGTTTGGCATCTTCCACAGACCCCAAGCGAAGAAAACTTGTTGCAGTGCCACATGTACAGCAAGCTGAGCCTTCAGAAAGAAAATTCGGCACCACCTTGAACAAACCCACAAACATCTGTTGGTCGGCTCCTCCAATGCATATAACAGCAAAACTCTGCAAAAACACTGCAAGTAGAACTGAGATGATACCTGGTGCGTAAGTCTCAGAACATTAGAAACGGGAGTTGAGGTGTTGAATAATGCTGATCAATGGAATAGAGGTCGACACGAAAAGGTATACTTATACTGACCTGCTATGCAGACCCCCTTGGTGAGCTCTTAACACAACTCTGAGTAGCAGGGGAAATTGTGGAATGGGGTTGTGCAAGCACGCAAACACAATCCAAACAGGGTGCAAATGCCCGTAGAGCTGAATTCAATGGCGGCTTCTTTCTTGCAGATTGGCTGTTGCGTCAACTTTGTTGGGACTGTGGGCATGTGGCACATGTGAGGGTAGCGGTGTTCCAAGCTACAGCCTCAACTCTCTTGTTGTCTCAGGGTGAGGAGAAACCCACTCCTGCGAATGAGGACTTCTGGACCCAGGTGGCCCCTCGTGCAAGCAAAACAACTTCCAGACTGAAAAAAAAAAGGCCCCTCACCAGTCAGCGAATATGACTCATCAATTGTCGTCCATGGCTGCATGCCAACAACAGCCATCAGTTGCGTGCCAGCGACTGATTGGCAGCAATGTTCCTAAGTGGAAAGAAAACGCTCTGTGTCCTCAAAGAACGTCCTCCTTTAGATTAGTGGCTGTTGAGGACTTTGGCTGGCAGCCTTAGTTGTCCTGAGCCCCTGAGAGTAGAACTGTGCTTAATCACAAAAACAGCAAAAACTGTTGCACTCCACACCACCTGCACCTCAAGAAAGCGCCGTGACCCATGGGAGAGCTACCAACCGTCGTTGGTTCACCACCACCGACTGCCGTCGGTTAGACATCCACCATCGGTCCTCCGCCATTCTGCCACCAAAACCCTTACGCCGTCCGTAGTATACAAAAGCATGACTTCTTGAAGACAGCCCATCTCGAGAGAAATAGCCCCTGCGATCCAGAGTGCAAGGAAAGAGTGCAAGAAATTCCATGCATGTAGCTGTGCAAGGCGGTGCTAATATCTTGTCTTGCATGGCACCACAGGTGCTTGTGTGGGACAAAGCTGGTGAGAAAAGGGAGAAATGCTGCCATGGGATGCGGGGGGGGGGGGGTTTCTCCTCATCTCCTCTGCAACAAGGTTCAGAATAGCTATCACCACTACGCTGAGAATCAGCTGTGCGTAGGTTGATGGTGGAAACAGCCTCCTTGTGTGGTGTACCATGCAATGAGTTGCATTAGGACACAGCAAACAGCAAAACCAATCAATCGATGCATAGCAGACATCTCCAATGACCCCAAACAGGACGGGGTTGCGCCTCTGCCGGGATGGCGTGGGCGCCACACATGCACGTGATCTCTTGGCACGGACGTGTGGAGCACGACTTGCAGGCGCTTACCGTGGGCGTGTGCAACCATTTAGCACTGAAAATGCTTCTGCCGCAGTGCAGTAAGTTGTGGCAAAGCAACTGCATCTCATTCTGCGGTTCTGCTCACACACCGCCGCTGCCGGTGATCGCCGGAGAGAATGGGGATGGATGGATGGGGCGAGTAACAGACGAGCAGGCCCTGAAGGTATCGGCAGCATAGACAGGGCTGTTCCCTGGTTCCGGAAGAACCCTGCAGGGTGGCGAGCGGCTACCGTCGGTTGACCGCCGACCCCCGTCGTTGAAGCGGCGCCGCGGTCGGGTGGGCAGTACCGCCGCGCATGCGATGGCAGGACTGCCACCTGCAGGGGGTTGCGAGTGGGCGGAGCAGGTTGACACAGGGCCCGTGACTGAGGAGCGGGTGACGAGGCAGCGTACAGACGGCGGGGTTCCCAATCGGTTGCGGGGCAGTCCAATGGGCAAACGAGTGGAACGGAGCTGTTGGGGATCCCTGAAAGGGGGGCGGGGGGGGGCGGGGAGGGCCTCTTTCCCTCTTCAAGAAACGCCCTGAACGGCTCTATTGGGCAGCGTTGTTGCGGGTTTTGCGACCATTCACACCGAAAGCCCCGCACTGATTGCAAGGAGCCCCAGGGGCCGCAAAGGAGATGGCCTCCCCAATATATACGTCAAGGCGACCTCCACTTATGACAAAGGTCGTCAGATCGAGACCCGGACCGGACCGGACAGGCGGCGTGCCACCCCTCATGCCCCGTTCCGGCGTGGCGGCGGTGTCGGCAGCTTCAGCAGAACACCCCCAAAGCGAGGCCCTGGGCTTAGTTAATGCCGGGGGCCACGCCCGCGGTTTTGTTGTTCATCAGCTGGTTACCGTCCAGGTCGTTGACCACCACATCCCCCTCCTGTACCGACACCACTGCGGTGCCCTTGGCCTCCAGCTTGCCCTGCAGGATACACTCCGCCAGCACGTCCTCCAGCATCGAGTTCATCACGCGCCGCAGGGGCCGGGCGCCGTAGGTGGGGTTGTAGCCGCTGCCCACCACCAGGTCCTTGAACTCCGGCGTGACCTGCAGCTCGATTTCCTTCTCGGCAAGCTGCTTGACGACGTTGCTCAGCATGATCTCTGCAATCTCGTATACCTGTGGGAAGTGTGAAATGCAGCCTCCCTCTAAACCAACAAACCACAGGCATTCCGGAAACGCACCGCACTGGACGTTGCACAATGGGCCAAAAGCGTTGAAGACTCAAAACACTGTTGGGATCAAAACCCTGGTGCCCTTGGTGTATTGGCCGTGGCTTAATTGACCATGCCGACAAGCGCCAAAGTGGATGGTGCCGAACAAGGGGCACTGAGAGCACACCAGACGAACAAAGCTAACATCTGCCTCCGGTACCTGCGGCCTCTAGGCTGACTGCCAATCGCCGGCCGATGGCGATGGACCGTCGGCAGTTGGCGGTTAATAAATCGCAGTCGGCGGTAAACCCGGGGGTGCACCTAGGTCTTTCGGGTGGCTCATTATCAGTGGTGCTCTCTGCGAATACGTGGGCTGTTGGCTGTTGTTGGTCACTGCAACTGCTGCTGCTGCTGACTGCTGATGCTGACTGCTGATGCTGGTGCTGGTGCTGTTGCTACTGTTGCTGCTAACCTCTACCTTCTTGTAAAACAGCCGGAAACTGGAGAGGCCGCATTCTTCTTTCTTCCTTTACAACCAACTTGTGTGCCTGGCACTCTTCTCATACTCTCGCTTGGCTTTGTCAATACCAGCAATCACTGCCCCATAGCCACAAAACTGTTGTCGCATGGTGCCTGCGTACATGCACAGGGACTGCCACCCGCTGTCCCTTCGGGTCCCCCCCCCCCGGTACTCACGCCGACATGTCTGCGATGCCACGCACTCACGAGGGGCAGCACAGTCACGCCCCTTTTGTGTTGCGGGACAAATCCTGTTTGACCCCGAAAATTTGACCGCCGATGGGACGCGGCCCTTCATCGGACCCCCCTCCCGACATTGAGACCCCTGGCCTCCTCTGGATTGACCGGTGATACCTCGGACTTAGTCAACTGGTTGAACACGACGATGTCGTCCAGCCGATTCAAGAACTCGGGCTTGAAGAACCGCTTCAGCTCTTCGTTAACCGCTGCCTTGATTCGGTTGTACTCGTCCGAGATGTCCGCGCCGGCCTCCCCGTCGGCGTCCACAGTAATGTAGTCATCCGAGCCTCCCCCGCTCAGCAGCGAGGGCTCGCCAGTCTCCGCATCGTACACTTGGTTGCTGCCCTTGGACATGTTGGCGCTGGTCTGCACCTGCGGACCGGCAGGGGTTTCGGCGACGTTGCCGTACTGGGCAATGACCTGACTGCCAACGTTGCTGGTCATGATGAGAAGCGTGTTCTTGAAATTTATGGTGCGCCCCTTGCCATCCGTCAGGCGCCCTGAAGGAGAAGAATTGCAGCGCATGCACCACACGCCACCCCACCCCACCACACACCGCACACCCACTCCGTGCAGCATCGCATACCATCCTCCAGGATCTGCAACATGATGTTGAAGACCTCTGGGTTGGCCTTCTCAATCTCATCGAACAGCACCACGGTGTAGGGCTTGCGTCGCACCGCTTCAGTCAGCTGGCCCCCCTCATCATAGCCCACATATCCCGGCGGGGACCCGATCAGTTTGGCCACGGTGTGGCTCTCCATGTACTCACTCATGTCAAAGCGCACCATCGATTCCTCAGACCCAAAGTATGTTGCTGCAAGTGCCTAAGGGAGTGGAGCGGAGTGGAGTGGAGCAGAGAGGAGGACAAAGGCAGGGGAGGGGTAACGTTCGACATACTCAGTAGTACACATGCAACATTTACACCAATGCAGACACCATCGCCACAGGGTCGGACGGAGCGTACTGCAGATGAGATAAAGAAGAAACATTGACAACAATCAAGGCAACTTGCATTGAGCACCATCAGACAACCCCAAAAGAATCCGTAATCGTTCACTGCAATACGGCTGTGGGTCAACTACAGTTGTTTTGTGTCTGCTGCTCCCGTAGCACAGGGAGACTCTGCGGGTCCTAGGACGCGGACTCCCCTTGCCCCCCCCCCTCCCCCTCCCCAAGGGGCATCCGGCCAACAATTAGTTGCCAAAAGGTGCCGACGTCAGGAGTCCATGGGTGCCAAAGGCACCCGATGCCCCATGGGCACCCCTATCCCCCCCCCCTGCCGCTTTCCCCTTGGACCCCCCTTTGTTAGTACCAAAATTGCCCATTTCAAGGCTTTTTTGGAGCTTGTATGCGCTCACATGGGTCCAAAATGGCTCTGCCCGTTTAAGACCCCTAGCACTCCACCCGCACTCCTCACCTATCAACCCTCCACCCACATTCCCCCATGGACTCTCCTTTGCCGCACTGTCAGTACCCAAATTGCCAATTTGAAGGCTTTTTTGGAGCTTGCACAGGCTCATGTGGGTCCAAGATGGCTCAAAATGGCCTTAAACCACTTGGTTGAGCGCCCTGATAGGTCTAAGAACACCTCTTGGAAAAATCATTTTTTACCACTTTTGGACCCATGGGTGAACCCGTAACCCTACCCTAGCCCGTGCACTCTGCGTGCTGCACCACTTCAACGGGGTATTGAAGGGTGTTGACTGCGCAGAAATAGCTTGCAAGTAATCCTCGTCATCAATGTTCATCACCACAAGGGTGCCCAACGCAATCCACGGCGTTCAAACATACCACATTCCCCCCGGACCCCCGCATACACATCGTCGGTCCTGAAATTGCCCATTTCAAAGGTTTTGGGGACTTGCGGGGCTAATATGGGGCAACTAAGGCTCAAAATAGCCTGAAACCCTTTGTTTAAGCACCCCAAGTGGTCTCAGAACAATTTTGAAAAAATCATTTTCAACCACTTTTGGGCCCACAGGTGACCGACCCTGTAACCCTACCCTAGCACGTGCGCCGTGCAGGTGCCAACAGGGCATTGAATGGTGTTGACGGCATGGAATAACGTTGCAAGTGATCCCTTTCATCCTCATATATCACCACAAGTGTGCCCAACGCAGTCCATGGTTATCAAACACACTATAGGAAGGTAGAATGTCAAAACATATGCAAAAAGGGTGCTTCTCAAGGCTGATTTTGCGGTACTTTGGGCCCCAAAAGAGGTTGTTGAGGTCACTACTTGGGTGCAAAACACACTAGACAGTGGTCAAACGTGTTTGTTCAGCATCTAGGTTGGTTCCAATGCAAATAGCCCCCTCCATGGGCATCCCAAACTGCCCGAATTCCCACAGTCCCCTAGCCCCCCTTGTGCTGCACACTTCAAGGGGTTCTGGGAGCTTGCATGGGTCAATACGGTTCAAAAAAAGCTCAAAATAGCCTTGAATCACTTGTTTGAGCACCCCGAGTCGTCAAAGAACAATTTTGGAAAAAAATCATTTTTGACCACTCCAGGACCCCCATGTGACCCTGGTAACCTTACGCCAGCACATGCGCTGTGCGGGCTCCACCACAAGGGGGGCGGGATGGTAATACATCACTGCTCGAATCGTGTCATGCAGTATGACCGACAATGTGGCCCTTTCACTGCCTGCAGAATAAGGGAATGCCAAAGAAACCAGCGTCCACAATACGCGCAAGATTGCACATTGGGGAACCTTTCCTGTCTCAATGACCCGGTTGAACAAGATCAGGGGGGAGTTGGTCGAGCATTTTGTACCTGCCCTCACCAACCGAAGCTACCTGTAATCATGCCATGGGTACTATGTCCCTAGAATATGCCGGGCATTAACATGGTCGTGCTTACACTTGCCTCTGTTTGTTTTGGCGAATGATACCTATGGGTGTGAGAGACAATCACACAAGGTATGAGCTAGGAACTCAACGGTTGCGGCCGGGAACAGGTGTCACAAGTGGCATACCTAGGTTTCAAAATCTGTCAAAAATCGTCAAAAATGCGCTTTTGGGGGCAGGTTGGGTGCCTAGGATGTCCATCACCACCTAGTGTGTTTTGCGCCCATTTAATGGCCCCAACAACCTCTTTTTGGGCCCAAAATACCCCAAAATCAGCCTTGAAAAGCAACCTTTTGCATACTTTTTTAAATTCCGCCTTCCTTTGTTGTGTTTGAATGCCATGGAATGCATTAGGCACCCTTGTGGTGATAAATCATGATGAAGGGGATCACTTGCAAGCCATTTTCTCACTGTCAATAACCTTCAATGCCCCATTTTGGCATTGATGAGCAAGCATGGTCCTGTATAAGAGCGGCAACCCCGTGTGGCCGTCCTTGTTGTGGTGTTTTACCATGGTTCTAGTTGGGGAGAGATATGGACAGACAAGCTTTCGCAATATACCTTGTTTTTCTTTCTTTTCATAGCCTTGTCGAAGCGCAGAAAAAACCCCATCTCACCATGACACTCAGCGTGCTTGCGGGAGGGGGGGGGGGCAAGGAGGGTCCTTTGTCCTGGACCACCTTGAATCCCCTCTGCCCGCTTCCAACAAAGTCCTTACCCCCCCCCCCCAAACTAGTGGCCAATAGTTACAGTTGGATGCCAAAAGCACCGCACAAGATTTTTGAGGTTCACGGGCCCAAAAGCAAACAGGCATTGAGGGAACAGTTGTGGCACAATTGCTGACCTGCATTACCCAAACCTCCTATGACCACCGACGCACTGACCATTTTGAGGTGAGTGTGTCGGACTTCCCCACACCAATGGACCCCACTCCTGGTCTGTAGTGGCCCATTGCACCCTTGTGCTCATTTGTCATCTGCTTTGTGTATGCTCATGGTGCCGCCGTTGCCGCTGTGCTGCAGTGGCTGTTGTTGTGATTTCTGCTGGGATGGTGTTCAGGCCCTTAAAACGATCGCAACCTCATTGCAGCTGTGAATCCCAAAGGGATGAATCAGAACCATTTTGTGACCCTCGTGGCTGATACCTTGTTGCATGCCCGAGAGCGTGCTATCCCTATGCAGACCACAGGAAGAGCTGGAAGAGCTGGGTAGGGACTGAGGAGCGGTTTGAGGTGCTGGGCTGGGCTTGCGCTTCAGCCTAGTAACAACTCCCTTATGCGTGGATCTCGCTAGTACGACACGTTCATGGCCTTTCCCACACACATCATCATACGGTGACACGTTTTGATGGTTTGAGCTGCATTTTATCGCTTTGGGCTGGAGACTTTGCAATGAGCGAGGTCAGGCCAGGAAATGCATGTTGCACCTATCTCTGCCACGTCTTTCGCCCATGTCAATCATTGCCCCCCTGACGGCGCAGTTCTAACCAAGGGCTGACGAAGCGGTGTTGCCAAGATTGAGAGGGGAATCACTCAGTAGCAACGGGCGCCCCGCCCTTTCAACACACATGCACACGGACACGAAGGCACAAAAGACCGCCAAGTGACGCAGGTCTCCTCAGTCCCGTCAGTTCAAGACAAGAGCTGTCATGAGCATGGGCATAGGAAGCTTTCTGAGACAGATGACATGGGGCTTGGGCTGCAGGGTTGTCCTGTCGCTGTGCTGCTGTGGAATAGGCAGTGCTGGGGGTATACAGGAAATTACAGTGCTGCCCCTGCCTTCATTGAGACTTTTGAGAACATTTGCTTGAACACACCACACTGACTCTCTGACTCCCTGGTCAAGCGATCATCTGGGAGCGTGCCCCCAAGACCGCCAAAGGGCAAGGCATGTAAATAATCATGCCAGTCTCCCCAGTGTCCTTGGTGTCCCCAGTGGGACTGTTGGCACAATTCTGCAGCCTAATCACACCACTTTTCGGCCTCCTAAACCTTCTTTTGCCCACAGCATCCTCACCGAAGAGCATGGCATGGAGCATAATGCATTTGGCACCCCTTCTACCCCATGCTACAGCTACATGCTACTGGACCAAGCTTTGCCAGTGGGATGTGCCCTCCTTTCCCGCCCACCACGTGCCCTGCCCTTGCCCGGAGAACCTTCTGAGACAATACAGTGGTGGATAGTTGCCAAGTCCACGAATTCCTTTGGGAAATGAAAATTCTTGGCCTTGGCATGGAAAAACGGGGCAAAATGCACCACACTATGGTACACCATTTGTTGGTGAGTACATCAGACTATGAGGATCCATGGGGCGGGGGCCAAAGTTCTGCTTGAGCGGGGGGGGGGGGGGAGACCTAACAGACAAATGCAATAGAGGGGGGGAAGGGGGAGGGGGTGGGGGGGAGGGGGCTGTCGAAACGAAAATCGAAGCAAAACCCTGGGAGCGTGGTAGGGAGGGGGGTCCATGGGGAAGGGGCCTCCATCTTCCTCTCGCACACAGCCGTTCAGACCCTGGGGATGGTGTCCTGGACTAGACCTGAGCGCCCCTCTTCCCCGCCACGCAGGGTCAGAGAGGAGGGAGGTGCTGGGACGGGGAAGGAGAGGGGGCCCGGTGGCATTGAGAAGGGCGCAGATGCGGAGGGGCATGCAAGGGCAGGCGGGAGGCACCTTCGCAAGCTCGGACTTCCCGACACCCGTCGGGCCTGAGAAGAAGAAGCTGGCGATCGGGCGGTTGGGGCTCTTGAGTCCGACGCGGGCACGGCGGATTGCGCGCGCAATGGCCACGATGGCGTCGTGCTGCCCGATGACCCGCTCGTGCAGCTTGTCTTCGAGCGCCAGGAGCACGCGGCTCTCCTCTGCCGTCATGTTGGTCACCGGAATGTTGGTCCAGGAGGACACAATCTCCGCAATGTCCTGGCCGGTCACGATCGACCCCACCTCCCACAGGGGGATGTCAGGGTTCGAGTGGTGCAGGATATCCTCCTCCTCCAAGAACTCGAGTTGGGCCTGGAGTTGCTTCTCGCTGGCGTACTCCTCGTTGGCCTTGACGTAATCCTCATTCTTGATGGCCTCCTCCTTGCGGTCTGTCACCTGTAGGTGCGGCGCAGGACGCGTGCAGGATTGTGTGGGTGGTGGAGGGCTCGGGGGTCAGTCAGACTGTGCCATTTGAGGCTGGCCTCGCCTCACTGTAGTCGTGGCATAGGCCTGGGTGAATACACCCACCAGGAGCAGCCATTTCTGGGCCTTGGGTTGTTTGGACTTGGTATCCAGCTCCGGGGCCTGAGCCCCCCGTTGGTGGGGCATCTCGTCTTCTTGATATCCCTCATATGGACCAGGGTGGGGTGCCTTCTCTGGAGATTGATGGGGGTTGCCGTCGAGCTGGTGGTGCCCATACCCAAAGACTTACTGCGTCAGGTGACCCCTCCTCTCGTTGGTTTCTTTGGGTATGGGCTCTACAATCGCCAACCCCCCCCCCCCCCCCTGCTGCGCCGCAGTTTGCTCATCTTGTGGAACAAACCGCTTACCATCATCACCTTGGTGTGTGGGCGGTGGCCTGTGCCCTCCATAGCCACCAGCTCTGCCATGCTCGACGCCCCCTTGCCTGGCCCTCCTTTTGCCTCTGCTTTGCTGGCATCCTTGTCCTCGATGTGGTCCTGCGCCAGCTCCCTCCGTGCCGTTTGCCATGCTTTGGCACCTTTGCCCGTGACCAGGTGATCCGCCTTCCACAAGCCACAGGGTAGCCCGCGTGGCTACCATGGCGTGGTCTTGTGTGGAGGTGGAGGGCCACCTTCATGGCCTCCATCACCAAGAGCCTCTCCCCAGGGGTCGTTCTAGACCCCAAGCGCTTGTCTGGCCACCACCACCGAGACATCGTTCATCTCGTCCAAGAATCGCTTCATGCCCTTGACCTGGGCCTTGAGACGCTGCCAAATGACCTCCTTGGGGACACAGCCACACACCCCAACCAACAGGAGCACGAGCGTGAGCGAGCCCTATCACGCCTGCGCCACACACAGGACCACGAGTTGTAGACGACTGTGGAACGTTGCAGAGGGCGCCGGACCGGTGTTGTTGTCGAGGTGCAGAGGGGTCCGACAACCCCAACCCAAGGCCGCCCCTCTGCAACCCTCTTCATTTTTCTGCAAGCCCACGTACCATCTTTCATGCGGATGGTCGTGGAGGATGGTGTCCATTTGTGGAGGATGAGAGCGATGGAGGGATCGTGCACAACTGCCTGTGCTACAAAAAGGTTGCAGCGTGCTGCAAAGGTGTGGATGTGGGATGCAGCGTGCTGAAGAGGTGTGGATGTGGGATGCAGCGTGCTGAACAGGCGCTGGAAAGCTGGTATGGGGTCATTATGGGGGGGTGGGGGGTGATGAGGCGTGTAGAGAGTTGACAGCTGACGCAGATGGCAGGGTGTGTGTCAGGGGGCGTCACCTCGATCAGCTCTTGCTTCAGAGCGGGGAGATCATTCTTGATGCTCTCCGCGATCTTGGAGCCCCTGCGCAGCTCCTCACGCTCCGCCTTGCGCTCCGCGATCTGCTTGTTAAAGGAGTCCTGCAGCGACAGGATCTGCGACTGCATCTCGCTGGCCCGCAAATAGTCCTGCTCCCGCACGGCGTCGCGCTTCTCCATCTGCAGCGCCACCAGCTGATCGACGATGGCCTGCACGGACGCCGGGAACTCGGGCCTCCTCAGGCCGATGCGGCTGCCCGCCTCATCCATCAAGTCGATGGCCTGTGGGCAGCACATCGCAACGGGAAGAAGGGAAATGGAGGGCGCGCCCCTCGTCGCCCCGCGCCGTGTCTGCTGCACTGGGCTGGTGCCAGGGATGTATTAGAAGAGAGGAGGCATTTGCCTTTTCAAGTCCTGGACGCTAGTGCGATTGAGGGGATCAGGGGGTTAGCGGGTGAGAGCTCATCTATATACAGCTGTATACAGATATATAAGGCCCTTACCCCCCCCGCCCCCCCAGCGTATCGCGGCGCGACGGAAGGACCCGGGCCTCCGTCCTATGTGGGATCCTCTGAGGAGCGACCCTGCCCAGACCAGGCTGTGCGCTCCCCCATCCGCGCCCGCAGGTGCAGGTGCGGCTGTGGGGGGTTGGGCGCCCCCCCCTCCCGATGACTGCACTTGCCGAGTGAAGCCAAGGCTCAAGAGCCCCCCCCTGCGGGGCGGCAAACGGGCTGCCGCACCCCTGCGCTGTGAGGGGCGCCCCTGACGGTCTGCCCCACGCGCTGCCCTGCCCCCCCGAGTCGCACTGCCGCGCTCCTGCGCCTGTGCCGCCCCCCCACGAAGGGAGGGGGGGGGGCTGCGCCGTGCCGGGGGGGGGGGCGGGACCACCCTGTCCCCGACCCTGGCCCTGTCCCTGACACCCCTGACCCAGAGCAGCAGCCTCTGGCTGCCCCTGAGCCTGCACCACAGATTGCCCTGCAGCACCCTGCTGCCACAGACCCTGCCCTGCAGCATCCTGCTGCCCCACACCCTGCCCTGCAGCATTCTGCTGGCCCAGGCCCTGCCCTGCAGCATCCTGCTGCCCCAGACCCTGCCCTGCAGCATCCTGCTGCCCCAGACCCTGCCCTGCAGCATCCTGCTGCCCCAGACCCTGCCCTGCAGCATCCTGCTGCCCCAGACCCTGCCCTGCAGCACCCTGCTGCCCCAGACCCTGCCCTGCAGCATCCTGCTGCCCCAGACCCTGCCCTGCAGCATCCTGCTGCCCCAGACCCTGCCCTGCAGCACCCTGCTGCCCCAGACCCTGTCCTGCAGCATCCTGCTGCCTCTGATCACTGAGGGGTGGGGAGGCACCTTGACCCTGTCCATCCCGAAGCCACCCTGCAGCTCCTTGCTGCTCGCGATCCCGGGGTGGGGGTGGGCCACCCTGAGCCCCATCCGCCCGCGCCGCATCAATGAGCGCGGCCGAGATGGAGCCAAAAACGTCCGCAAGGCTTGCGCGCCCCTGTCCCTGCCCCCCGCCCCCCCCGCGGGACGCGCCCACAGTTGGAGGGGGGGGGGGCAGTGAAGTTGTGGCCGACGACGCAGCCAGCGGGGGTGCCCGCAGCCACCGCCCCCCAGGAGAAATGAGGCCAGAGCCACTGAGGCTGGTCGCCCGTGGCTGGGACTGCGGCTGTGGCTGACCCACCCCCCCGCCGCCCACCCCCCCCCCCCCCCGCATACCCCCGTGGGTGGTGGGGGTTGGAGTCCCGGGAAGAGTGGGAGAGAGATGACCCAGCCCTAGGAGGGGGCCTCCGGCGCGGTGGCTCGTCGTCGGAGGAGGAGCCGACGCGTGGCGGCCGCTGCCTCCGCCCCAGCACTGCCGGCAGCAGCACGCGCCGCCGCGCCTGCGGCGGCTCATCCTCTGATGAGCCCCGCGGCGACTCCCGCCCTCGGGAGCCCAGCACCGTGCCTGGGGGGGGCGCAGGCGGGTGCACCTGCTGGGGCGCTTGGAGCCACGCACGCAGTGCCCTGGTCCCTGCGCGTTGCGCCGCCGGTGCCAGCCGGTGTCCCTCGTGGCCTAAGGAGCAGCAGTATTTAATGCCTTGACCGGTTGCCGCGCACGCCGCGCACGTCGCCGCTCCGTGCGCAGGGCACAATACGCGCACAGTGCCCAAACCGCGTCCGAGCGCCCGAGGGGCCCCAACAAGGCGCGCCGGCGGTGGTGGCTGCGCGGGCGGGCAGCGCGGCTGCTGCGGACGCGCCCGCTGGAAGGGGCGCAGCGGCGCCCGACCACCCAGGGGGCGAGGCAGGTAGTCGTTCAGGAAGGCCTCCTGGCGCCCCCTGCCCGGCCTAGCCAGCCGCCGCGCCCATAGGGCCCTGCAGTGCACCTCAAGGCGGCGCATGTGCTCCTGCATGGCTTGGCGGCACGCGAACACGGGCCTCTCCGTGCGACCCATGCACCTGTAGCCTCCAAGCGGGACAAGTGCATTGCAAAGTGGGTGCAGCTGGCCCCCAAGGAGCTCACCAGCACGCAGAAACTGTTGCGTTCTGTCGAGTGCGAGCTTGAGCACGTGCGCGCGTTCACGTAGTGGCAGGACACGCCCCGCCAACTTGTGCCCTAGGGCCGCTGGGAGGGCCCGGCCCGCATGCTCTTCGAAATCCAGGGCCAATTCCACGTACGTGACGTGGCCCTGGCCAGGGAGCCACAACAGGGCCCCTGCCCACCGCAGCAAGGCATGCAGAAACGTCGCCTCCCACGGCCAATGCGGCGGCAGCCCCTCAGGCGCATCCAATGGGGGTCGGGCCGGAGGCATGGGCAGTGGGCCCGCCCCAAGTTGGTGCCATGGATAGGCTGCGCGTGCGTCCGGCGCCCGGCCCCGCGCCGGGCCGAAGACGGTCGAACGGTGGTCCCCCCTCTGCTGGGCAGCGTCCAATGCCGTCTTGCGCGCCGCGAGCACGGCAAGGAACATCCCGTACAGGCGGTACAGGAGGTCCTTTGCCAGCTGCAGCGCATCGTTGTCGGGCACTAGGGCCAGCGGGAGCAGCCCTGCCGAGCGCAGACAGGCAGGCCACGCAGACGGTACAGCCAACGTGGGGAGAGGGCGCGCCGCCGCCTCCACTAGCGGGCGCCATGCCGCCCGTGCCGGCTCCCAGGAGGGGCAGGCCCACAGCATGTGCTCGTCCGTTTCTGCGGGGGCCCCACAGTGAGGACAACGCGGGTCCGTGCGGATGCGGTGCTCGTGGGCTCGCGCCGCAGTCCACGTGGCCCCAGCTAGCTGCGAGCGCAGCAGCACCAGCTCCAGCTCGTTGCACGCTACGGTGAGTGCATGACGCACCGCGTCGCGCTGCACGGCACCCCCGAGGCCCCCGTACGTCCGCGGGCGGCGGCGCTCCAGGGCCTGCAGCGCGGAGAACCGCTGGCTCTCCCGTACGCGATGGCACACCTCGCCCCAATCATCCAGAGCCAAGTGCAACGGTGCTGCTTGCCAAGGCAGCCGCCACTTCCACCAGCCCTCAAGGGCAACCCAGCCGAGCCTCCGGGTGTCTTGCAGCGCACGCCCCACCGGTCCCGTCAATGGTGGCTTGGGGCGCTCCTCCAGCACTACCTGCACCAGCACCTGCACCGTGCCGGTGGTGGCGGATGCTTGCGCCAGCCACAACAGCCGTTGGTACTGCGCCCGCCATGAGGGCGCCACGCGGTGTCCAGGCGTGAGCACCGACCACAAAACCTCGCGGTTCCGAGAAACTCGCGTAGGGCCCCACAGTGCAATTGCAGCGAGGGAGTCCAGCGCCCGCATGTTGGCCTCCCCGACTTCAGCCAACTCTGAACCCCACAGAGCCTTGGCGAGCGCGAGGGTGCCCAGCGCTGTAGCCCGCTGGCGAAGCACCGGGATGCACCCGATGCGGCGAAGGATGGCCTTGGCGCGATCCATCCGGGTCTGGAGGAGGGGCCCCGTGCCGCGCCGGGCTTCAACCCGAATACCCACGCCCAGCTGGCGAAATTCATCCTTGTTGGGGATTTCCAGGCCCCTGAGCCGCGCCGGGGCGTCCGCCGCCGTGGCCCCCAGGGCCCACGCCCCAGACTTGTCGGGGCGGACGTCTTGTCCAGTGACCCGCAGCCACTCGGCGGTGCGGTCACAGACATCCTGCCGATCCTGGGAGGTGCGTGTCATGGCTTGCGTGTCATCCGCATAGCCAGTGGGGCACAGCGCCGCTCGTCCGGCCCCCCGATGGACCACCATGTCCGGTTGGTCCCCGTGGACTGGCGGGAGCGCCCTGGTCGTCACCACGACATGGCGTCGCATCTCATCAATCTCCATCTTCCACACTGTGGTCAGGAGATTGATGAGGATGACGCTCAGAGGGCATCCTTGCAGGATGCCGTTCGTGGCACGCCACCAACTCCCGAGGCACCCGGAGACCTTGAAGGCCCGCCGCAGCTGGCGGTACATGCCCGTCAAGGCCCGCAGGATGCCCGGCTCCAAGCCGAGCTCCTGCCCAACCCTCAGGACGACAGCCTGGGGGATCCGGCCAAAACACTTGACATAGTCAAGGTTGACCCCAAACAGGGTCCATCCCTTGAGGCGGGACAGCTCAAGCAGCACTTGGGTGACTGCTGCGGCGTCCAACGCCCCGCGGGCCGGCCGGAAGCCATAGGCCTCCGGGTGGGCCCAAGTCTCTTGCCAACGCAGGACCTCCCACAGGCGGGTGCCCGCCCAGAGTCGGTACACTACCGACAGCACAGTCAACGGCCTAGTCCCGAGTGGGCCCTCCTCCCCTGGCTTGGGGATCAAGGTAGTGTACCCGCGGGCAAGCACCTCCGGCCACCGGCCCGTGACCTCAACGAGAGTGAGCAACTCGGCCAGCCAATCCAGCAGACGGAGCGGGAGGGACCTCAAGTCCCCGAGGGACCAGCCGTCGAGACCTAGCGCCGTGGGGTGCATGAACCGCAGTCGCTTGCGCAGGTACCCTCCGGTCAGCGGCTTGTGCAGCATGGGGACCCGCCGTAAATGATGGCCGTACCGCGCGAGGAAGGCCGCCGGATCGGGCTCGGGCGCCTCAGCGTACTTGCGGTTGATCGGGCCCCATGCCGCCCGAATATTAGAAGAGAGGAGGGGGGGGGGTCTGGAACCCAAAAGTTTGTGTACCAAAAGTAGGCCAAATCAATATTTCCTTCTGTAAATTTCATTTTTCCCACTATGAAATCTGGGTCCGGGGGGGGAGGGAGGGGCTCCAGGGGGGGGGGGGGGCTCCGATGGTTGTCAGCCATCCTAATGCATCCCTGGCTGGTGCCCAGCCAGACGAACGTGTGGATCAGAAGTGCCGCCAGAACGCGGCCGGCACTTGCTGTCCCTCAGGGGCATCCCAACACCGTGAGAGCACCAGAAAACACACTTTGGGTGTCATGGACACGCCAAAGGCATCTTGAGACCATGAGAGCACCACGAAACACGGCGTCAGGGGTCCTCGACCCCTCAAGGCCTGCACCGCTGAAACGCCTGCAGCCCGCCAGATCCCCCCGGCAGATGTCTCTGTCAGCAGGACTTCGCCCTTCCCAATCATGTCTGGTGTGGATCGCCCCCCCCTTCGGGGGAGCCCCCGTACGGAGACACGTGCAGGTCACGGAGAACAAGCACACGTCAGCACATGAAAACCCTCGTCAGGGGTACCATAGGCCCCATTCAGCTCGAAAACTCGGACACTCAGCCACCCCCCCCGCCCCCCATGCAGTCCCTCCCCACTTTGCCCAGGCCACGCAGGATACGAACATCCAAATCAGTGACCTACAACGCCGGAGCACCCCAAAGGCCCCGACTGAGGGGAACCCTCACACAATCAGCGGCCACCAGACAGAATAGACTGGCATCCCCCTGTGTGGCATTCCGTCTGGTTGTTGTTCCTTTACGGGGCCCTGGACAGTCATCCGTTCTTCCCTTCACATGTTGTGTTGGGTTGCTGCTTTCTGTCAGCCGCTGCGGCCGGTGCTCTTGCTGGTGTCGTTTCCGCATTTGCGGAGCCCAGTGGTTGGTGTGCTGGGGCTGTGCTGGTTGTGGCATGGTGTGCCGTTTGCGTGTCAGCGGCGCCCAGTAGTTGGCGTATTGAGGTTGTGCTGGTTGTTGCCGGGGTCGTTGGACTGTTTTTGCTGCCCATGCGCCTCTGTCCACAGGCCGTCCATAAGCTGCCTAGCTGTGTTTCTGTGTGCGTGAGGCCCAGGTGCCCTGCTCCTCCACGCGTTGTCCCGACCGTCCACCATATGTCCCTTTCCCCCTCACAGCTGGTCTGCCCCTTATGGGCTCCCACTCCTGTTGCGCAAACAGCCCATCTGGGCTGCGGGAGACACCCCCCACCTGATGCCGGTTGAGCAGGGGTTGCCCTGGCACCCGGTAGTGACAGGGCTGGCTGGCTGGGCCATCCCCTTTGTTGTCGCTGCCTCCCATGCGCACGCTCTCCCATCCCCTACGTTCTGGTTCCCTGTCCTGGTTGCCTCTCCTGCCTTGCTGCGCCCCTCCTCCTTGTCTGCTGTGCTCGCACTCGTCCCTCCTGGTGCGGCTCCCGCGTCCTGTGTGTCTGTGTTGCTCCTCCTCCTGTCTGTTGGCGCTCCAGGGTGCCCCTTTTGTGCACCCACTCCTGCCCCACCTGCCTGGCCCCCCGTACGAGGATTTCACATCTCCGTACGACGTGGACTGTCCCGCGCGCGGTTGGCTGGTCACGGCCCTGTTGCCACCCCCGTGGCGGGCACCTCCCGGCGTGCGGGGCGCAGCCCCCACCCTTGTGGAGTACGTGGGCACCTTGTAGAGGGAGGGGGGAAGGTGTTTGCTGATGGCTTGCTCGGCGTGCGCCGCACTTGGTGGTTGCTGCTGTGCTCGCACCTCACGGTCCCCCTGTGCATTGCTGTGAGTCCTGTTGGGGCTCGTCCTGTGGGGGCTCATCTCACTGCCATGTGTGGGACGGCCCTGTGCCCAGTTGCTTCGCTGCGTGTGTACCTCCCAATTTGGTGCTCTTGTTTCTTCTGCCCCCCCCCCCCCCCGCCGAGCGCAAACGCTGTGGCACAATAGACGGTAGATAGACATAGAGGACTTCGAGGGCCGCTCCCACAAAGTGTTGTTGTGAGGACCAACACACACCCCTGCCACCCCCTTTGCCGTCACCCATGCCCCCTTTGCCTGGCCCTGAGCCGCCACCAGCGCCCCATAGAAGTCACCCCGCTGCACTGAAGACCTGCAACGCAACACTACACAGCACAACGCGACACAACGGAACAACCCCTCCATTTACGGACACCTGCAACGAGGGTGAGGTGGTCGCTTGGGGTTGCATTCGAGGGTGTCTCGGGTGGCATTCTGGATGGTTTTGCCGGGGGGGGGGGGGTAAATTGAGGCGTTTTTGTTTGGGAGGGCCCAAATTAGGGGGGGGGGGGGTTGGTACTCCTCTACAGAAATGAAGGAAACATTTTGGTACAAGGTTTCATGCTGTTGTTTCCTAGTGGGGTGTGGATGGTTGCCGTTGTTTGCTGTGCACACATGTTGGCACATGGCATCCGCAAAAGGGACGGAAATATTTGGCAGGAGGGAGGGCTTCCAAATTTGCCCACATCAATTCTTTCACCCTCGAAAATTGTCCCCTCCCGGTATGGCAAACATTCTTCTGGCCATTTCTCTTGCTGGGAGGCTGGTGGTTGCTGGCACAGTACCTTGTCCGGGAGGTAGCGGTCATTGATGTATTGGGTGGACAGCTTCGCTGCGGCCCACAGCGACTCATCCGTGTAGTGCAGGTTGTGGTGGTCCTCATATCGGTCCCGGAGGCCGCGCAGGATCTCTGCAGCCTCCTCAATGGTGGGCTCTGGCACAGTGACGGGCTGGAAGCGCCGCTCCAGGGCCGCGTCCTTCTCGATGTGCTTGCGATACTCGTCCAAAGTGGTGGCCCCGATGATCTGGAGCTGGCCTCGCGCGAGCGCGGGCTTCAGGAGGTTGGATGCATCCATGGCCCCCTCCGCGCTCCCGGCACCCACAAGCGTGTGGACCTCGTCGATGACCAGGATCACGTTGTCATTCTTTGTCGCCTGGTGAGCGGTACGGGGGTGTCGCGTGGGTGTGAACGATGCAGAAGAGCGTTTGGGGGCCCATCAGAGAATGGCAGTGGGAGGGCGTGAGGGTGGGCATTTGAGACGGTGCCGAGCACGGGATGCGGGGGCATTTAGCGGTCAGTGAGAGGGCAGTGGGCAGGCGAGAGCGCGCTCTGTGGGGAGTGGGCAGAGGTGGCACAGGCAGCGGAACTCCGATCTCGTCATTTGGAATGAGATTGTTTGGGATGGGCTGTAAAAGTGGGAATACCGTCCCATCGTTCACAATGAGCGCTCATCGCTTGGAATGGGACCTCATCCCAAGTCATCGTGTGGGGGGACATCCGATGTTTGGGGAGGGGTCCATGGTGGATGGTCACTGCGGAACCGGTCCGATGAGGTCTCATCGTTTGGAATGAGATCCCATTTTGCTTGAGATGGGCCCTCCGCAATAGAAATGTGATCTCATCATTTGAGATGGGCCGTAATCAGTCGGGGCGTGCCCTCGGCACCGGGAACACGAGGTCTCGTCGTTTGGGCCAAGGTCTCACCACTCAGACTAAGAACTCATCCGTTGGCTCTAGTGGCTTCAGTCAGGGCTCGGGTCAAAGTTTGTGGGCAACACCGGGGCATTGGGAGGGGATGTGGAAGGCACTCTGCGCGCATTTCTCAGCATCAGCAGGGCATCGGGGAGCACCTCGTCGACCACCTTCTTCAGGCGCTCCTCAAACTGGCCTCGGTACTGCGTGCCGGCCACGATGGCGCCCATGTCCAACGACCACACCTGTTTGGTCTGCAGGTCGCGGGGGACGTCGCCGTCGGAGATGCGCTGGGCCAGGCCCTCCGCAATGGCGGTCTTGCCCACCCCCGGCAGGCCCACGAGGCACGGGTTGTTCTTGCTGCGCCGGTTGAGGATCTGGATGACGCGCTCGATCTGCTTGGCCCGCCCCACGACGGGGTCCAGTTGGCCCTCCTCCGCGAGCTTCGTGAGGTTGCTGGTGAACTGCTCCAGCGTAGCAGTGTCCTGCCTGCCACCCACGCCTGGAGTGACAGCCAAGCGGAAAAAGGAGGTGGGCAGATGAAAGTGCCGATACACATGAGCCGACAAACCCCCTGTGTCTCTAGCCACTGTGCCCCTGCCCTCTGCGGGAAGTATTAGAAAGGGCGGGAAGGGGTCTGGGACCCAAAAGTTTGTGTACCAAAAATGGCCCAATCCCACCGGTAACTTTCATTTGTTCCCACGATGGTCCCTTTGGTCTGGAGGGGAGGGGGTCCAAGGGGGGTATGGAGTGGCCCCAAGTGCTTGTGGGGGTTGTATGATTTCACCTCCTGCGGCAACACTGGCCGCTGTTGGGTTGTTCTTGCAAACCAAAGATTTTTTTCGTTTTTTTTGGAAATTGTGCTTAATAGTGCTTGGATGATGCTTTTTGTTGGTTCTTGGGTGACATTAATTCAAGCAGAGGGGTGCAGAGGGGTACAAGGGTACAGGGGGACAGGTGCAGAAAGGCACAGGAGCAGAACCCTCCGAACCTGAAATGACCACCTGTATTTTCGCACCTGGAAGCGACCTCAAAGCGACCTCAAAGCACCTGGAAGTGTTTTGAGGTGCTTCGAGGTGAACCTCGAAGTGGGTCAAAATGAATGTAGGTGGTCACTTTCAGTACGCAGGGAAGGGCACAGAGGCAGAGGCAGGGAATGGCCGTACACCGCAGGAGGAGGGGGGGTACGAGCGGGGGGATGAAGGACAACTTGATGGCAAAATGGAGCCAAAGGAAACAACTTGACTCAGGACACTAGTGTTGCACCCCAGAAGAGGTGGTCACCTGAAGATTACACGGACGCCATGATGGGTGTCATGGATTCCAACAACGGAAGAAAGTTACACACTCCACCATCTTTGCCTGCCAGAAGCGTTGGTTGCCCGCAGACCGCGTGGAGTAGGGAGCCCATGACAGAAAGGGGTGCATGAGCTGCAGGGGCAGGTGCAGAAATGTTTGTAAATGACAATCGCACTTTCTGTCGCCTTTCTTTCCCTTTGCACCAGGATGCAGGGATGCATTGGAAGGGGGGGAGGTACCCCCCCTTCCAGGGCACCCAGCCTATGCCCAGCTACTGTCTCCCTGATGCCAAGTGCCAGCTTCCACAGCATTTGTAACCGACAGCAACCGCCTCCAACCGCTTTGGCAACCTCCTCCAACCGCCAGTCTAAACGCCTCTAAAGGCGCCTCTGAGGTCCCTTCCCTTCTAATGCATCCCTACTGGGACGGGGTGCCGTCAGCAATCCCCAAAACGAGCGGGTCGTGGCCACCTATCCTATCCCCCGCCACATCAGGAGCCACCCATAGAGCGCAGGGTGTGGCATTGTACCCCCTGTGGTCTTGAGGCCACACCCCAAGACGAGCGCCGACCGTGGCGACGGGGCCCTTGTCTATCAGGGCCACACCCGGAGGAGGAAAGATCGCGGGGTGTGGCTTCACTGCTTCACTGCCCTTGCTGTACAGGGGCCACCACACCCCAAAACGTTGATGGCGGAGACCGGCCCCCTTGCGTATCGGTGCACATGCCCCCATGGCATTGGGGCTGCACCCTAACAAAGAGTGTGAATCGTGTAAACGCATGCGCGGGTCCTTTGTTTCTCTCACTTTCTTCTTCGGGGGTTGCAGCAAAGGCAAAATACTTCGGTTGTGCCGAGCTCTTCTTGGGGTTTGGCTTCGATAAGGCGGGGAACAATCCACAGTCCCGACTCTTGTCTTTGTACCCAGTGAACAATAAATTGGGGGGGGGAATTGCGGTTGGGGGGGGGGGGGCGAAACCAATCGCAAAAAATTGCGGAAAATTGCGACACTGTAAGCAACCCTCCCTAACCCTCAAGGTGCAACAGTTCTGGACAGGTGGCTCAGATTTTTCCTTTCAGTCATACAAAAGGTCCATGGGCAGCACAGTTACAGGAGGCGCCCCTCAATATCACCATGGAATTGAAGCATCAACCGAAGGCGGCGGATGTTGTCATCCAATTTGTGTTGCCGCTTCAAAACCGTCCCACACTGTGAGAAAAAGCGTTCCACATCACCACCAGAAGTGGGCTGTGTAATCAAAAACAGCACCCTCTCTTGGAAACGTGAAGGGGCGCGTGATTGCCACCATTCCTGCAAGGCAGTATGACAATTTATATCAACGGCATTGCAATAGATGTACAAGCTCCATTGCTCTGCGATATCTGGTACATCGGATAAACCCAATAGGGGGTATTGATCAATGGCATGTGGCATATCAGGCAGATTTCGTGGGTTCAAAATGCGCAACTGCCGATAGTATTCAATCTGCCTGGACTCCTTTTGCAACCTGTCCTTGTATGCCACCAACATTTTTTTCAACAATTGCACAAGTAGACCTTCCTTTGCCTTCCTTCCTTTGCCACGGGGACATGCTGCAGTACCTTGCCCCTGCACCCCCATGACCAGCCCCACGTTTCCTCTTCAAGGGACCAGACACAACAACCTCCTCGGACTCTGCCTCAAGGGGGAGTGTCTCAGATGGTGATTGCTGGTGGCAAAAAAAAGGACAAACGAGTGTGGCAAATGGCAGTTGTCAGACACACGTTGCAGCATGGTGGGGTACAGGGGCATGGAGTGTGGCTGCATGTCCCCTGCCCAATCACGGCCATACCTCAATAAGGGGGGGGGGGGGGGCACAACGTGCCCAACGAAGGCCTTGTCCTATGAACACTTCCATTCGGACCGTAATCTTTGGGACCGAATCAATTGGGTCCCGGGTTTAGGCACCGAATTCATTGGGTACCGAACGGCGTGTCCAACGAACACACCTGTTCGGACCGCATTTTTTGAGGAATTTATCAACGGGGGGGGGGGGGGGGGGATTGAGGTCCGCAATTTTCTGCAATTTCGCAATTTTTCGCCATTTTTCCGCAATTTTTGTGCTTTGCCCTTCTTTCGCGCTTGCAGGTGACCCTTGCTGTCAATGCTGCCACGCTTGAATTAAGATGACTGAACGGTTCCTTCCTGTGCCACCGTACCAGCCCCCATGTGCATCTCTACTCCTGTGCCAGGCTGTGTTTACAAGGAATCAATACATAAGGGGGGGGGGAATCTTCAGGGGGTCCCACAAAGGGCCGCTTCTTCAACCTTGATATTCCCTCAGCCAAATTTTGGGTCAAGATTCTTTTTGGGGTGGGTGGGTCTCAGAGCCAAAACACACACACACACCCCTTATAAACAAAGCCAATCTGTGACCCTGCTTTGCAGCGGTAGGGTCGAAAGAGGTGAGTCCTGGCGTCGTCATTTAAGGCCCTTTCGCCGGGGGGATTGTCCTGGAAAGGAGGTTGATTGCCTCTCAAGCCTTGTCCAGATGCCCCAGCACCACCCCTCCCTTTTCCGCAGGGGCAGAGTAGCAGAAGGGCACAGGGGCACAAGGAGTACAGGCAGGGCTTCTTTTGAGCAGGGGGGGGGGAGGGGGGGAGGGGGTTTTGGACCCAAAACTTGGTGTACCAAAAATGGCCTGACCAGATTTTCCCTATTGTAAATTTCGTTTTTTCCCACTATGGTCACTTTGGTCTGGGGAGGGGGGGAGGGGGTTTTGGGGGAGGGGTCCCCCCCCCTTGGTTTTTAATTATTCTAAAGAAGCCCTGAGTACAGGAGGGGGTACAGGGGCAGTGGTTCCGCCATCGAAGCCCTCAGAAGTCTCCCGAAGGAAACGCGCTCGCCAAAGAACAGCACTGGCCCCGCGCACCTGCCATCTCGGGCTTCTCGCCCCCGTCCTTCTCCAACAGCTCCATCACGTCCTCCACCACCTTCTTGGGGCTGGCCCCCAGCTCCTCCATGATCTGAATGCCGGGGCTGTCCCGCTCGTTCACGAGCGCCAGGAGGAGGTGCTCCGTCCCCACAAACCCAGACTTCTGGTTCTTGGACTCGACGTGCGCGCGCTCCAGGATGCGCTTGCACCGCGGCGTGAAGGCGATCTCGGTGCTGTTGGTGCCGGGGCCGGGGCCCAGCACACTGCGGACCTTGTCCCGGGCGCTGTTGAGGCGCAGCCCATTCTGCTTCAGGACTTGGGCGGCGATCCCGGAGTCCTCAGCGATCAGCCCCAGCAGCAGCTGCTCGGACCCGATCTCCGCGTACCCCATTTCTTGGGCCTCCTGCTGCCCCGCCATGAGGACACGAATGGCTTTGTCCGTGAATCTGTGGAGCAGCGGGCAAACACTGTGGGCGCACATCCAATCAGGAGGTTCCGACAGAGTTCCATTTTAGGGGGGGGCTGGTGGGTCCGAGGGAGGTGGGTGTGTGGTGGGTGCCCCCCCCCCCCCCCCGCCCACCCCCCTGTGTGGCATTCCGTCTGGTTGTTGTTCCTTTACGGGGCCCTGGACAGTCACCCGTTCTTCCCTTCACATGTTGCGTCGGGTTGCTGCTTTCTGTCGGCTGCTGCGGCCGGTGCTCTTGCTGGTGTTGTTTCCGCGTTCGCGGAGCCCAGTGGTTGGTGTGCTGGGGCTGTGCTGGTTGTGGCATGGTGTGCCGTTTGAGCGTCAGCGGCGCCCAGTAGTTGGCGTATTGAGGATGTGCTGGTTGTCGCCGGGGTCCTGCTCCTCCACGCGTTGTCCCGACCGTCCACCATATGTCCTTTTCCTCCTCACGGCTGGTCTGCCCCTTATGGGCTCCCACTCCTGTTGCGCAAACAGCCCATCTGGGCTGCGGGAGACACCCCCCACCTGATGCCGGTTGAGCAGGGGTTGCCCTGGCA
This sequence comes from Eutreptiella sp. 'Long Island Sound 2002', assembly GCA_964036045.1. Taxonomy (NCBI): domain Eukaryota; phylum Euglenozoa; class Euglenophyceae; order Eutreptiales; family Eutreptiaceae; genus Eutreptiella; species Eutreptiella sp. 'Long Island Sound 2002'. Next base: position 174,330,455 of record OZ038379.1, read on the forward strand.
CCCGGTAGTGACAGGGCTGGCTGGCTAGGCCATCCCCTTTGTTGTCGCTGCCTCCCATGTGCACGCTCTCCCATCCCCTACGTTCTGGTTCCCTGTTCCCGCTGTCCTGGTTGCCTCTCCTGCCTTGCTGCGCCCCTCCTCCTTGTCTGCTGTGCTCGCACTCATCCCTCCTGGTGTGGCTCCCGCGTCCTGTGTGTCTATGTTGCTCCTCCTCCTGTCTGTTGGCGCTCCAGGGTGCCCCTTTTGTGCACCCATTCCTGCCCCACCCGCCTGCCCCCCGTACGAGGATTTCACATCTCCGTACGACGTGGACTGTCCCGCGCGCAAGCTGGTCACGGCCCTGTTGCCACCCCCGTGGCGGGCACCTCCCGGCGTGCGGGGCGCAGCCCCCACCCTTGTGGAGTACGTGGGCACCTTGTAGAGGGAGGGGGGGGGGGACGTGTTTGCTGATGGCTCGCTCGGCGTGCGCCGCATTTGGTGGTTGCTGCTGTGCTCGCACCTCACGGTCCCCCTTGTGTATTGTCGTGAGTCCTGTTGGGGCTCGTCTCACTGCCGTGTGTGGGACGGCTCTGTGTCTAGTTGCTTCGCTGCTTGCGTTCCTCCCAATCTCGGGCTCTTTCTTCTTCGGCTCGCACGCTCACCGCTGTTGGTGTGCGGTGCCGGGGGGGCAGCATGTCGCTCCCTGCCTCCCATTGTGGCTGTCGGGTTGTCCCACTTTTAGTTGGGTGGTACGAGGGGCACCGGGCACTTTTGCACATGTCTCCAAATCTAGAAACTGACCTGTCACTAGTGTTTGTTGCGGTTGTTCTGGGGTGAATGTGATGCATTGTTGCTCTTTTGCTTTCTGGGCTGCCGAGGGGCTCCCCGTTTGAGGACTTCACTCCGGGCTATCCACGCCTCGGAGCTAGGGACTCGTGTGAGTCCACCCCAGGGTTGGTCATGTGCAATGACCACCAATGGTTTGGATGCTGTGTCTCATAAGCGTGCCCAAGGCCCCTGCACTAGGCCCTGGTGACAGAACTTAGCTACTCGCGAGCAGTACATGTTTTAGGTCGCTGCCCAATGGACAACCGCGTAACCGGCTGCCAACCCCCCACAAGGGCGACCCCCTTACTTAGGTTTGGGTTGCCTTCTCCTCCCGGTGTGGTCGGGATGGTGATGGCTCCCGTGAGTGCATCAGGGAAGCATCCCTTCTATGTTGTGTGTAATTGTGGCCTTGGTTGTTGCGTGTGTGGTGGGCGCCGTGTTGGCCTTGGGGTGTGGGGTCGTGGGCCCTTGGTGATGCTCCACGTGCTTGCCTTGTTTGTGGGCGGCGGTGGCTGTGTGTGGGTGAAGTGCCCGTGTGGTGGGTCTGGCCTCCACCCTGGGTGTTGGGTGTTGGGCCGGTGTTGGTGCTCGTGGCAGGTGGCATGGCTGTCCGCCGTTGTTGTACTGTGTGTTGTGTGCTGTCGTGTGCTGGCGAGTTTCATTGTGTGCCTCTACTAGCTCTAGCGTGCTGCGCTGCGTTGTGTGCTATGCCGCCTCCGCGTTGTGCGCTACGCTGCCTCCGTGAGGCGTGGCGGCCGCGGCTACCCAAGCAGGGCCACTCTTCCTGTCGGGGCCGAGTTTGGGGAACCTCCGAAGCGCTTGGATAGGGCTGCCCACACATTGGCGGGGCTGAGTCCGAGCCCCCGGGGCCTGCCTTTGAGGTTTGCACGCGTGCCTTGTTTGCGGGCGGCGGTAGTTGTGCGTGGGTGAAGTGCCCATGTGGTGGGTGTGGCCCCCACCCTGGGTGTTGGGTGTTGGGTTAGTGGTGGTGCTTGCGGCGGGTGGTGTGGCTGTCCGCTGCCATTGTTGTGGTACACTGCTTTGCTTTGTTCTGCTATATGGTGTGCTGTGTGTTGTCGTGTGCTGGCAAGTTTCGCTGTGTGCCTCTGCCGGCTCTGGCGTGCTGCGCTGCGTTGTGCGCTGTGTTGCCTCCATGAGGCGTGGCGGCCGCGGCTACCCGGGCAGGGCCACTCTTCCCGTTGGGGCCGAGTCCGGGTAACCTCCGAAGTGCTTGGATAGGGCCGCCCACCCATTGGCAGGGCCGAATCCGAGCCCCTGGGGCCTGCCTATGAGGTTTGTGCGCCGATCTCCTTTGTGCGCCTCTGTCAGCTCCGTGTGCTTGGGTGTCATGCTGCCTTGTGCTGTTCTAATTTGTGTTGCGCTGCACTGTGCTGCCCCCCCCCCCCCCCCTACTGGTCCTGAAGTAAGCCAACCCAGAAACACGTTTACCCCAGAGCCATGAGGTGCCATACTGTGTTGCACATTGGGGGCTCCAAGCCTTTTTTGAAAAATCTGTAAAGGTGAAAAGACCGCAGGTTTAGTCATCGCATGCCATGGACACTAGCAGCATCCACAGGGTACAAGTAGCCACACCGCTTATGTCGTCGAACATTGTGCCGAACGCGCGGAGCAAATTTCGGCCCAATCACTTAAGGAAGGGGGTCTGAGGGGGTGGTCTGGAATCCCCCCCCCTGGTGCTGAGTTGTTAGGTGGAACTCTGGGGTCCAAGATCCCGTTAGGACCCTCCTCATCTAATACATGGCCCTGACTATCACCCTTTCCCCATGCGCCGCAGTGACTGAATTCCACCCCCCTCCGTTCCCCAACGCTGCATGTATCCTTGATAGCCATGCATCCTCAGCACGAGCTAGTGTTAATACTTGTGCACTCCTCATCACGACTGCACAGGGCTATCCTTAGGGCTGTGTGTATATTGGGTGGAACCCACCAGCTGGGAAAACCCTCTAAACCCCCCCCCACCTCTGTATGAAAGGGCAATGTAGCAACACAAACAAGAATATCATCGTACTGTCTCCAAATGTGACAAGATGCTCTCCACCCTTGCATGATCTCTTGATAGAGTTCTTGTTGTACATCCTTGACGCTGACATAACTCCTACCTGAGCATTGCATTCAACCCACTAATCATACATGTCGTGCATGACCGAGATGGCCGTACATGGCCGTCATGATAGTGTGCATGCAGAGCACATGCGGTGCACAGTTTTCTGCGAAAGTTTCTGTGTGGACATCTACCCGAACCCTAGTTTTCGGCCTTTTCCACAAGCTACAAGGGGTTTTGGGTTGAGAGTAAGTTTAATTCTATTGCTGGCATCCATGTGACAAGAAATTGTGTGGAAGGGGGTTATAGAAAGGGCGTTTGGTGGTTGTTGAGGTGTTCGGACCCCACAAGTGAAACATAGTGGTTATGCAACAATGTTGGCGGGCGCACTGCGTGCTTTGCGCACCTTTTACCCCTTTTCATGTGTTGGGATGTGGATGGCCCTCCTTTTGGCTAAATGATTTGCATTTGACTTGACAGGTGACTGTTCCAGGCATTGATATACGTACATATCTTCTGAGACGCTCTGTTGTATGGGCCCAAAGGGGGGGGGGGGGTCACGCAAAAGCTTTGGCTTGGGACGTAGTACGAAGAGTGTGCACACAACAGTACATGTCAGTTGTGATGCTTTTGAAGCATGTGAGCGGGTCTCCTCTTTTTGTTTTGTTCCAGCAGAAAGCAGTACCAGGCACTCTGGTTTTTGGCTGCTGAGACGGCCCTGCATTTGGGCAATAGTTTTACTGTGCAGCTTTTTTCAGTGCAGGCAAAAGGCTTTGCAAAGGCCGCTTTTTAATCTCTGTTGTGTCCCAAAAGTGAATTGAATGAATTGAAAAATGAAGTGGGGGTTTTTCTAAGCATAAAATCATGTTGATCAAGTTTTACAAAAACAGCTCTGCACTGAAAACACAATGAGTTCCTTGGACCACGAAACAGACTTGGTCAATGTTTGGCCAGTTCATCCAACTATTCTCAAAACCATGTCAAAGTAGCACGCGGATTTGTTCACCAAGGTGTGTGCGAGTGTTTTTGTAGCAGAATATTTTTCTGGTACAACAACGGATTTGTTCACCAAGGTGTGTGCGAGTGTTTTTGTAGCAGAATATTTTTCTGGTACAACAACGTTGAGTCTCCAAGTTCTGTCAACTGCCATCATTTAGACCACAAATGCTGCGATCAGCGTCCTAGCCTGTATTCTGCTCCGGCTTCGAAATACTGTATGGCCTGGCCTTTCACCCCATTTTAACCCGCCTTATTTTCACCTCTTCTTTGTCCTTTGGAGGTGGAGATTGAACAGTGATGATCGGGAATCACTTGACGACTAGTACATTTAGGGACATTCAGTCTATCATCACCAACTATTGAATCCCCTTCGTGCAATGCCATCCCCTTCACACTTGTGCACTCTCAGGCAACTTACTCAAAAACTACTCAAAAAAAAAAACAACGGATCCAACAATGATCAGCAACGCAGGGAGTGACCCAGGCAACCAAAGTGGACCACTTTGGGCCAGGAAAGGAAAGCATATGAATGAATTTATTTTGTGGGCTAGGTGCTAATGTGTCCCCCTTCGCTAGACTGTAAGAGCTGGGAATGAATGAGGCCCCCACTTCACCTTAGAGAGGCTCAGGTTTGCTCTCAGGTGGCCTGGCCATGCCCTGCTTGCTGCCCACAAGGCTGTCCGGCATCCGATTTTGCTCACCTGGTGCTGTACACCTAAATGTACTGGGTCAACATAGCGCCCTACACCACTTATGCCCAGGATAACTCCTGCAATATCATGCACTGTCGGGCACTGTGGGACAGCTTTGGGTGGTCCAAAGGGGCGCAAACCTCTCAAACATCGCATACAGCCGCATGGCCTCTCGTCGGTTGTTGGTTCGGGTCGAGGTGCTGAGGAAGTGGGGGCGTGGCTGTCCGTATCCGTCGAGTCGGCTCGTCTTTTTCCCGAAATAGCTCATCATTGCCAGTTTGGAGGGTGAAGGGGCGTCGGCACTCATGTGCATTGGCAGTAGCGTTGTCTGTGCGCGTTGGTACCACTTCCGAATGGCCAAAAGACCCACCACCACGAGCCCGACCTGCAATGTACATATCAGTGCGGTTGTGAAACGGATCAACATCGGTTTGGGGCATAGGGAGGCTTGACGGAACACATGGGCATTACTTGCACCGCGCGCTCTCCGCGGGCGCACCGTGCACGCCTTTTGCTGCCATTTGCGCCGCGCCTACTGCAGCGGAGTGTGATGCATTTGATGCCATCCAAATTCACGGAGTGTCTGCAAAGAGCCTGACTATCAGACGGATCCTGCTTGCTGCTGGGGGGCTTGCGGATGCGACGCCAAGCGAAGACTTTTGAGCAGTCCCCCCCCCCCCCCATGTCCAGCGAACAATAAAGTCCTCACAAAACACGGTCCGAACAGGAGTGTTCGTTGGGCAAGGCATTCGTTGGACATGGGGGGGGGGGGGTTGGGCCAAAAGCAGCAGGGGCACACAACCGATACGAGTGCACGCAGAACGCCGGTTCAGACTTGTTTGTGCTCCTTCCATCACTTGTCAGGGGCTTTTGCAGTGCTGGGCAAAGCCAGCTATCAGGGAGTACTTGCGCTGCGTGCAACACTGCACGCCCCTTTGGAGGCGACTGTCCCGGTACCGGCTGGATGGTTTCCGACCCACAAACACACAAAATGGGGGTACAAAAATATTGATGCGAAGCCACTGTATGCCTGCCCGCAGTTGCCCAAATGAGCCGCAATGGCTCTCGGGGCGCTTTCACCGTTGGGCGGGTGCGCCAACGCCTGCTGGTCCCTTTGGTGCATGGCCGGCAGGTGCGGTGGTCACTGGGTTCAAATTGAATGGACACGGCAAAATATCACAACACCAGTAGCCCCATCTGTGAAAAGGATGAAAGATGCCTCAGGGTTGCCCGAAGCAGACATGGTGCGCACGGCCGAAATCCCTCCCCCCAAAAACACGTTGTTTTTTTGGGGGGGTTTCGGACCCGGGTAAGTTGGTGAAGCCGGCTTTCCAGATGGTTCTCGAAAAAGTTCTCGGCATGAAGGATCAGAGCCGTCAAGTTCTACCATTGCCCCATGGCACACAGCGGACATAAGACGTTGTGTGCATCAGCTGAACCTGAAACCAGGAAATGCAGTGGGAAACTATCCCTCATCCCCACCCCAGTCTCATTTGCCCCTGACCTGCACCCGCACTGTGTGGCGAATTCTTCCGCTCAGAAACACTCACAAGAATAAAATAGATCCCCAATGGACAGGGAAATGTAAGAATAGCTGCACTGCACGCACATCGCCAGGCGCTCCCCTATCACCCACAAACCCAGAAATGGGCCTTGGCATGGGACATAGATGGGCTACAGCTTGAAGGAAGGGGGGGCGTTGGCTTGCACACAGATGGATTCTGCACACCCCATTCTACCTGGCATTGCACTGGCACTGAGCTCACAACCCCCCCCCCGTTCCGGCGAGAAAAACCCAATGTTCCGGCGCAACGTTCCGGCGAGCCGTTTTTTCAGCAAAAGAGGTTCCCGGTGCCCAATTTCTCAGTCCCAGGGCGCAAACACACCTTCCTTTTGGTTGTTCGGTAGTTGGAGTAATGTGGAAACCCAAAGCATCCCTCAATTTGCAAAAAAAATTTTCATCTCTCGGTCTGTATATGGTTCCTGGTCAGCAGTATGTCAGAACCTGCCGCTGGTCCAGTGGATATGCACTGGTCTGAAGAACTGCAAGCGTACGTTTAATTCCCTCTACCGTGCCGCCGAAGTTTTGTGCACTTTTTGTCACTTGGCTCTGCCACCCACCGAAGTTTTTTGCACTTTTTGTCACTTGGCTCTGATCGGCATTCAAAGCTGTCCTTTTTTTTCCCATGCAGAAACAAGTCTGAAAGAAAAGAAATCACAGACATTTCCCTCATCAACGTCAACATCATCTTCCGATTTCTGTTGCAATAACAGCTGCTCCTTCAGTTGCAGATCATGGAAATCAGTCATGGATGCCCCCTCGGAGCCACAAAAACAACATTTCAACATCTCTGCCAGTGGATGGACGAACAAAAGTGTTACTGGCAAAGCGGACGACAACGGTTGACAGTAGCAGCAAGCGTTTTCACTGAAAAACATTGAGCCTCACAGAATCACAACGTTCCGGCAAAACGTTCCGGCACGTTCCGGCAATTCCGGTGACCGGAACGGGGGGGGGGGGTTGAGCTCATGATACTGAGCACGGGGGGGCGACTACAACCGGTCCTGATGCGACCCACCCCCCAGCTATCTGTCAAAACTCGGGGGGGGGGGGGGGGGGGGCAGGGGGTAGTCTGGGGGGGGGTCGGAACGTACTATCAACACCCTATTCAGCGTTGCGCGGACCAACATGGTGCCTACTACCGTCGCTCTGCGGCGAATGCTTTCCTGGGTGCCTACTCCCATCGCTCTGCGGCGACTGCATTTGTTGTGGTTTAGGTTTCGGCACACACAGGTTTGGGTTTGGGCACCATGCTAGCCTTTGACAGATTTTGCAAGGGAAAACGCCCCATGGAGCACTTGCCTAAAAAAACGCGGAAAAACGTCGCATGAGTCCCTAACCCACGGGGTTGTGAAACAAACAAACAAGTGGAACACCCCACATTTCACATTGTGGGTGGCAGCATCCCGCGCCAGGGGCCCCTTGTCCGCGGGCTGACGTTTGCAGTTAACATGTCTGGGTCAAACAAACAAGTGGAACACCCCACATTTCACATTGTGGGTGGCAGCATCCCGCGCCAGGGGCCCCTTGTCCGCGGGCTGACGTTTGCAGTTAACATGTCTGGGTCAAACAAACAAGTGGAACACCCCACATTTCACATTGTGGGTGGCAGCATCCCGTGCCAGGGGCCCCTTGTCCGCGGGCTGACGTTTGCAGTTAACATGTCTGGGCAACAAACGACATTTGTATAGCGCCTCGTCTTGCAAAATCTGGCGCTCACACTAGAAAAGGGGGCGCCGTTGGCGCCAGGCAGAAAAAAGGGGGGCGCCGTTGGCGCCATGTCCCCAGCCCACCATCTCTCAAAACCCGGGGGGGGGGGGGGGGGGGGGGCTGGGGGGGGTCGCATACAAGGACCGGGCCCGGCCGCCCCCCCGTGATACTGAGCTAATGAGATCATGGCTCATGATACAAAAAGAGGCAAGTAGAGTAATTAAATACTCTGATAACACATTCAGGGGCGGGTAGAACGGGGCTACAGCAGAACCGCCCTTCGGGACTACAGTGTAGTACCAGTGCGTGGAGGTCGGGAGAATTTGGAACGTGCAAAATTTGGAATGGCAAAGTGCGGTGCGGTGAAATTTGGCACGAATTCTTAAATACCATGGCAAAATTTGGTACAAAATTTCCAGGTTGTGGCATAAGGACAAGCATACACCGCAAATGTGACCACCATGACACCCAAACAAATGGCTTCGGTCCTTGAATACCATGGCAAAATTTGGTACAATTTTGTTACGTCAAATTTCGCCTATACCAACCCCCCCCCCCCCCCGCCCTGGGCTTGGGCTCTAGAAAACTCCGCATCTAGCAGGACACACCATGGCACCGAATGAACTTGTGGCCGCCACATAGTCTGTGCTGGAGGCCATAGTCAGGGACCCTGTGTTCAGCACATCCTCGGAGGTCGCGGAGGCAGGAGCAGCTGCGGTTCTGGGGTCGAAGGGGAGCGATCCTGTGGCAAGCTGCGCGGTTGGAGGACGTGCCTGCACAGTAGTGGCCTGGACTGCAGGCATCGAGAGGTATGGGGCCATGTAGAGTGTGCGTTGCTGCACTGAGGGACTGACAGCGTACATGAGCAGTGCGCTGGCGCAGACAACGCCACTGAGCACCGCCCATTTGAGGCCGTGCTGGCTCTGGTTGGCAGCGAAGGGGACCATCTCGCTCTCAGGGCAGTAGTGACTGGTGCTGCAGCTTGACTGACGCAGATGCGTTGTTTCCATGTCGATGCACACCGAAGTATAGAGATATAGAAATATGGGGCAAGCACTCAGAAAAGGCCACACATGTAGGATTCCCTGAAATGGAGGCATTGCAGTGCTGGTCTCAACCAATCCCTGGAGACTTCCCCCCTTGCTGTGGGTCTTTGTGCATCCTACCCTGTCCCATTGTCCAAGGTATGTCAGGCGACACATTAACATGCTCTCTACCCCCCCCCCCGAATCTTGACATGATGTATCTGGTGGAGCAGTAATGTTCCATGCTGCACACAAAGACTGTGAATCAGGGAGGGTGCTGCCTGAAACCAAGAAAATGGCTGCCAATGGGTGGAAACAGCTCAGGCAGACACCCTACGATTGAGGTTCTGCATGCTGCAAAAACAAGGAGAGCATCGCGAGGCTCAGGAAAGGCGGTGCACCCGGAACGTCGATCCCATCCCCTCCTGTACAATCCTGCCATGGCCCACTGGCAAGTGGCTGAGGATGACTCTGACTGCCCTGGCAAGAGCGCACTCCCTCTGCCCTGCTCTGGAGGGTGTAGCGACACACACATTGTCATGTGCATGTACTTCATACTCGTTGTGCCATATTCTGAGCATCCATTCTCTTTATGGGTGATTGAAAAAACCGGTTGTGCAACTCCCATCACCCGACCTACTGCCCAGCCTACATTCAGCAATCCTGAAATACAAACTGCGCTCTCTGTCTTTTTCGTCCACCACTGGGGAGGTACCCTGCGCCCCCCTTGCGCAAGCACCAGCCAGGTCAGGAAAGTGACGGTCAGACCAGATCCTGGTGCTTAGACAAGACGGTGCAACCGCGCAACGCGCAGTACCAAAAGAAAGCATGTCCCAAAAACCTGCCCATACCTCACCCTAAGCGCAATAGTCGCAACAGGGCCCTAGAACACAATGTGCAGGCAAATTTCAGCAAGTTCTGGAGGTCCTCACTGCCCATCAGGGGCATCAGAAGCTTGTGAATGGTGCATGTGAAGGGTGAGGAATTTGCTTGGTGTCCTTCAGGTTTTTGGTCTTTTCAATCACCAATGGAGCAAAGAGTTCCTCCATCTCAATATTCATTTTTTTGCTCACCTCATAATTGTCACATGCCTGAGACCCAAGCAGAATGTTGTTATGAGCAGGAGGACTCATCACAAGCATGAAACAGCCCCTCTTTCCCTCTACAATCAGCACACAATTACACTTTGCCTACTTTCTGGCCGTAAAAGCCATGGTCAGAAAATTCGGCAAAAGTGACGGTCAGACCGGGTCCTGGTGCTTAGACAAGGCGGTGCTTGCGCAGGGGGGGGGGGGGGTACCATGTCAGCCACATTACGTCCCTCTTCTGAGTAGCAGGCAGGCTGTCTGAAACACAGCCCACAGAAAAACATCAACTCTGTGGAGGGCATTGGGGTGTATGTATAGTAGTGCTGTTAAGAGGCTAAGAACAATTCACTGAATAGCCCAGCATCTAACTCAGTGCCCAATGTTCTCACACGCTGCCAGTGTGCGTAATTGTTTACTGGCAGGTGTAAATTGTTTGTAAGAAAAATTGTTCTCTTTTGCCATATGTAAACTTGCCGGTTCCGTACCACACCCCACAGCGGCCTTAACGATGGGACGCCGAATCCACAAAGCACCAAGTACTCCGTGTGGTCACTAATTAATGGAGACATGGACAATATAGCACAGTATAATATAATATAATTAGGACTTGGCACAAGAAACAAAATCAGGCTCAAGAATCGAGTCTTGGTAGGGCCATTGCCAACATCAGTGTGTTGGCACTGGAACAAAACCCGGCATAAAAATAAAAGGAACCCGGCAGGGCCATAGCCAACATTAGTGCCAACTGCACTACCCCCCCCCCTTGAAATATCCCCCATGGGGGAATGTTTGCCCGGCGCGCGCCCGGCGCGCTACTTTTAGACTATGTTCCCCCCGAAGAGCCCCCAAGCACACCCCTTGGAAACACCCTTAGAATTAGGTGACCTAAACTGCCCCAGCTCAAGAAAGTTGCAAACTGGGGTACACAGTACCACTCTCGCTCCTTTAAGGGCGATCTTGGTCAACACCTTAGCAAGTTGGGAGAATGGGGGGTTAGGATAGCACACCCGCATCGATCTCCAGTAGAAGCGATAGGCGTTATTGAGGTATCGCGAACAGTAGAGCTGCATCATTACATTGGTCCCACAAGTGTGGGTGTCAATACATTCAGTACAATAGTGCTCCTTACACTCATCACAAACTGCGACGGTGGAGCGTTCTGGCAACACAACACACACACTTCTGCCTCATCCTCTGCCTCATCCTCTGCCTCATCTTGCGTGCCACAACCGAGCAAACAGCTGCTCAATGCGTGCCCTATACCACCCGTGCACGTCATTGTAACATTGTTGGCGGTCTGTCCAAGTGCCATTCTTTCTTCCAATGAATGGCACAATGACATGAATCCGGCCCTTATAAGCACCATCATGGCCCCCAACTTCGAAATCAAAGAAATCACCTCGGGTACGAGAAGGTCCATACCCATCCCAAATCAAAACATCTGCTGATGTCCCGGGGGCCAAGGGCAAATCCATATAATGTTGCCCAACATATCAACGGCAACAGTCCACCGGTAGGGCACGGGTCACAAAAGATGCCCGGCGCGCGCCCGGCGCGCTAACGTTCCCCCCATAGCTCCCATGGGGGGGGGGGGGTTGCCAAGAGTATTTCAAGGCAAACTGTGGTACTCTCCTCTGATGCAAGCAAACACAACACTGGTGAAGCGACTTTTGTGTTGATGCGGTGCCAATGTCATCTATGCCACACCAATGTTATTGGGTATCCAAAGCAAGGGTAAAGAACTTCTGGGCACGAGAATGGCACACTTTGAACTGTTGCACATGTTCACTTTGCATGACAGGCACTGGGTGTGCGGCACCGGCTGATGATGAGGAGGCAATGGCGCTTGGGGCTGGTTTGGCAGACGGTTTAGCACCCACTTGAGCAACCTGACCAGCCTGCTTGGGGGGCTAGCTTTGCTCTTGCCTTGGGGGTAGGTACCGACTTCTTCAATGCAAGGCCATGTGTGATAGATGGGCAACACAAACCACCGCAATGGGTGTTAACTAGCAGAACAGTGAAATGAGGGTCTTTGGGGGGGGGGATTGCAACGGGTGGGAGATTTCAAAGGGGGGGGGGGGGCGACGAGTAGTTACAAAACACACGCTTGGAGATCAAATTGGCCTCAGTATCTTCGCGTGACAGTTTGCCTGCCTCTATGGGATTCATTGCATCCCAAAGGAAAATTTTTCAAGTCCTCTTGCAGCTTTGTGCAAAAACCTTGGTCATTTTTCAATTGACCATCAACATTTTGGGGGTATTCTAGAGGCACGGTATACCACTTGCAACACATCCGCGCCCCGGGACGGGTGTTGTTAGTGGCATCTGCCATGATGCAAGGCTCCGAGGTCATGTGTATTGTGTTGAGTCATTGCGATACATTGTGCCACAGTGAATGGTGGGGAATTGGGCTTTCCCAACCTCCACAATGCACATAACTAGTATTGGCGTCTACTCCGTGATACATCGCAGTCACCATGAAAATGGGCAAAATGGAATTCAGCATGGCAACCTGCACCGTGTTGCATTACTTGCCTTTGCAGAAAGCATTCCTACAACCCATTCAAAGAGCACTTCCTTTATATTTGGGATAGATATCACCTTCATCTCATACCCAAATCCGAGCTCACTTTCGTGGAGGTGCCAACCAATGCTACACTTCGAATGCCGCATTCGAGGCTCCACCCACAAAGTGTCAGTCTCTTCCACAACCATTAAATTGTTGCTCGATCACAAGCAGTTGAACACCCCCCCCCTAAATAAACGGCCACTCCACGCACAAATATGTGCCAAAATTGATCTCTTCATCTAGCTTTTTTTGGCCTAAATTGGCGTCAGGCACAGTGGCATTGAAAGCACCCAGCCATTTGTTATGCACTTCATACTTGTGGCATAGGCTACAAAACACGAAGACCTGCATGGCATGACATGACGCATCCTTTGGTAATCAATACCTCGTGCTCTTGAGAATCTCCGGTAGCTTTGCAATCTCAAAGATTTCTACCAAAACCCTCATGAAAATATGGGCAGGTGCAATGACAAGGAGGAGACGACTGCCAAGAACCCCCAAGACTCACCCCATGGTTGCTGCACTTGACGCAGCCTTGTGAACGGTACCTTGATGCCCACATCGCGTGGCATGGTGTGGTGGTATACCACACTCTTTCAAGATTGCACAAGGAGCCCTGACCCTTTCCGCTTTGAGCTGATTTTGCTGCAGCATCTAGTGCTTTGCTGAACTCATCAATATGGAGCCTGCAGCCTGTTGGGTACCGTGCTGCCAGCCCTGAAACTGTCCATGCTGCCACAAGAGGGAAGCAAGACCTTGAGCTGGTGTTTGCGCATCTTGGACTACTTGTTGTGCAAGCACTGAGAGAATTACATTGACTGAATGTCTGATTCAGCGAATTTATCCAATGATATGATGGTCCCAAAGGGCAGAACCCCCCCATTTGCATTGCTTTCGCCACTAAGGTCCTCCTTTTGGTGAGCGGTGCAGCATCCAATCATTATGCCTCAAATGTGGCCCTAGACCTAGATCAGAATCAGGAGCCCTCACATGTGGTTTTGAGTCGTGGTGTGTCTCTGGCCTTTGCAAAGACCAGAAGCTTGTCCCTGGGTGTGCTCAAAGTGCTTGTAGGCCCTGATATTGAAGAGGAGAATGTACGCAGAGTACAATTATTGGCCCTATATGGCACGGGATCCCTAGCCATCAAGCTCAAGAGCCTAGCCCCAATACCACAAGGAGGTGTCGCCAATTATCATCCAACCTGTTTTTGGTGCTATTGTGCTCGGGCCATGCTTGCACAAGGGGCACAAGAAAGTACATTGCTGAGCTTCTGTGAAGAGCTCACGTTGACACATGCCACCCCAAGGCTCCCTAGTCAGGGACAGAAGGGATTGCCTGTACTTACACTGACTTTCGGCACCATCAGTACGAAAAATGCCTCGTTTGACTTGTGCGGCACACTTATGCAGGAGTTGTAGCTGAATGGGGAAACACTTGAAGACAGGTGTGGCTTAGAGAGGCTGGGCAGACGCTACAAGCACATGCAAATGGGCTACGTGGAACTCGACTTTCTGCTGCTATTGGGGCAGGAAAAGATGATGAAGCAAATGTGTGCTGGTTCCACGCAGGCGTCTGCGGTGCAGTTGAGACAGAGCTGAGCTCAGACTGCGGCTTTGTGAGGCTTGCGATGAAGCAAATGTGTGCTGGTTCCACGCAGGCGTCTGCGGTGCAGTTGAGACAGAGCTGAGCTCAGACTGCGGCTTCGTGAGGCTTGCTTCGTGCAACTCTGTCTGTTGCTGGCCGCGAATATATTTCTTCAGGTGGGAAAGCCCCCTTCGCCTACAAAAGAGCCCTTGTGAAAGCCGGAAACATTGAACGCGTCTTTGGTCAAAGCAGCGCACCGGAGGTAAACAGATACATCATTTCCAGCGGCAAAGTAAAAGCGTCCAAGAAGTGGTTAGGAAATGGTTCCTTGGCACCTTCAACAGTTCAGGACGCAAGGGGCAGGCCACCCATTGCGCAAAGGATGGGGAAGCCCCCAGGCCCCCCCCCCTCAACTGTATGCGCTCTATTGAAGCAGAGCTCAGCTCTGTAACCACCAAAAACTCAAAATGACTCGGAACCAAACTTGGAAGCACATATGGGAGCCTTTGTGTTCCGTGAGTACCCCAAAACTTCTAGCAGTTGGAACTGATGTGCACCTGAGACCTAAAATTGCAGTCGAAACCACCACACCAAAAATGCATCGAAACAGAGGCTGAAATCAATTTCAGGGTTTGGTCCCAATACTTGGGCCCACAGAAGAATTAATCATTGACTTATTAACTTATTTGATTCATACTCAGGGGGGGGGGGGGGGCGGTTTAAAAATTACCACTGGCGCAAGAAACCTGCCATTGGGCAGAACACCAAATTGCTGGGTACTGTAACAAACGATGGGCTGCGCTCTAAATGGTTGGTAGACCCCCTGTGCCCATAATTGCTGTGGCACCCCTGCTGGCTCGTCCTGGACTCATTCCTGATACATTACTGCAATGCCTTCTCTCGCAGATCTTACTGCTGCCGTGCGCGTGAGTTAGGCTATCTGGAAGCGCGCTATGCAACGCCCACAGGGGCCATGGTAATCCGCTGTTTGCGCATCTGTGTTTGCTCGGCTAGGCCATTTGGCTTTCTGGGGAGAGGTGTCTGCATTGCATGTGCACTGTGGTGACAGGCAGCTGTTGAGGGTTGGACGGCTGTTAGTGGCTAACCAGCTGATGGTGGATGCTGACGGTTGAGCATACAAAACAGAAACAGAAAGTGCCGCACGGGCTGTCTTTGTGGAACCAACAATAGGCACAGTCCTGACAAACGCTGTAAGCCCCGAGGGATATCTTGCGGGGGGGGGGGGGGGGATTCATGAAAAGCAGCCAGAGGTATTAGTGGATAGAAATTGCAGGTTGGGTCAGAGTTCTGGATGGGGTCAGAGAACACTAGAGTTATGATGGGGACAGGAAGTTAGAAGCCTGGAGGGTCTCAGGGCTGAGAGCAGCAGGGGGCGGGCCATGAACCAAACCGAGCGTGTCAGAGGCCATGAGGGGGCTGTCAGACCAACACCAACACCAACACATCAAAGTAGAATCAGGCCTACAACTGGAGGCAGGGGTAGGAATGGCCAACGCCGGCCCACAGCTGCCCTACGTTCCGATGGCCTCCTCCGCACTGAGCATAGGGCTGCAGGTCTCGGCGCATCGCTCTGGATTGTCAGTGACCCTCGCCTTCTTCGCCAAGTTGTCGCTACCTGTGATCAAGTGGTTGAGTGCCATGTGAGCAGTGCCTGCCGTTGCAGACGAGGAGAGGGGCAGCACCCGAATGTACGGGGGAACAATGAGCGTTTAAACTGGGGCAGACGTCCATCACCTCGTCACAGAGGCAGGCGTCTGCCACTTTTCCACAGAGGTAGGTGTCTGTCACCCTGTGTCACAGAGGCAGGTGTCTGTCAACAAATGTTGAAGAGGCATGCGTCTGTCACAAAGGCAAAATGTCGCGCGAGCATTGGAAAACCTCCTTGGCTTGCCTCAAGACATTGGCACGCTGACGCACGTGGAGAACACAATACATAGGAGATCCGTAACGCTGTAGATGAAGAGGGTATGTTTGCCCAGCGCGCCCGGCGCGTCCAGCATCCAAATGAATGTGCCGGCCATCTGTCAAAATGCTTGAACCCCCAAACATCACTCCCTCCTCTAGCCCAGGAACCCTAAGCACAAGCACATTGTATGACTGTCAGCAATCAAATAACTTCCCATTTTTTCGCCCAACAAATGGGACAATCACATGCACCCTGCCCTTGTAGGCCCCATCATGGCCACCCACCTCAATCAAACAATCCCCTTCTTGCGCGTGACGGACCACTCCGAAGAGTGGGGGTCCTTAACCCCAACTCGAGGGGCCACACCAAAGCGTGGGAAAATTTTGTCCGGCGCATGCCCGGCGCGCTGACGTACTCTCGAAGAGTAGCCGCCCATGCAAAACGCAGAAAGCCCCCAGACAGGGTTTGTGCGGCCTCTTTGGGTCTGGGATGCTAGATGCACTTCTGTGGGATGAATGTACCAGATGCCTGCCTCTGTGCACGGGGTTGCAGATGCCTGCCGCTGCATAATTGGGTGATAGACTCTTGCCCAACGCTTGCCCCTGTGCCACAGGGTGACAGATGTTTGCCTGTCTGGCATGGGGTGTCCCAAGAGAGGGGAGGCGCAAAAAAAGGCTAAATAACAACTGCCGTCTCGGGGTCCCCAAGTGGGGAGGAACCAAAAATGCTACAGAACCCCTGCTGTCTGGGGGGGGCCAGAGCGGGGAGGAATCAAGAAACGCTACTGTGCGAATCCTAATTATTTGCGGAAATAACTAATTCCCGGCACAAGGTGTTGTTTTACCGCAAAAAAAAGACGCAAAAAAGTATTAGTTTTCAGCTTCAAGCCCTTCACAAAAATGGGTTCCAGCAAAAAAAAATTGCAAAAATAAAATAATTTTCCACTATTTTTGGGTGCTACTGCAAAATTTTGCCAAAATAAAATTCAAAATACCCAACGCAAAATTTAGGATTCCACAAATAATTAGGATTCGCAGTTTACAAAACAACGGCTAGGGGTCCCCAGTGCTATACACCCTAAAGGCAGGGGACGTTGAGCATCCCGTCCCTGGGGAGAAGGGATCCATCACGCCACCCCCGAGCGGCAGGCAGCACCCACATGCACAATATGTGCGATGCCAGCCAGACCTCAGTCAGCACACATACATCGTTCGTACACAGCTGTTGCTGTATCCTCAGACACGTCGTTGTCCTGCAGACCCAAGAGCTCCAGTGTAGTGTTGTGCTGCAGCATCGCCAGAAAGCTATGCCCTCCTGCCTGAAAAAAGAGGGGGTAAGGTGGAATAAAGCCATGCGACGACACATTGTTGAGGTAGGGGCGTGCTGCTGAGGACTGTACATGCCATCACCCAGAACAAAACGGCGATGAAAGTCCGGGAGGGGGCTCATGTCTTGGAGACCTGAGGAACGCACCAACATGGAGCATTTTTCAGGGTGGCTGACAGTGTTGCCCTCGTTGGTGCCCCGTGGGTGTCCTGTGAGGGGGGGGGGGGGGTATGAAAGGACTTGAAAGGGGCTGATTGGAACTCCCTGGGGCTGCATGATGAAGAATTCGTCCTTCTTGTACAGTACATCATGTGCCTGCAGCCCTGTTTCGTCAACAATCACTTGAAATACCCCCATATGACCTCTCTGAACGTGCTGTTGGTGCCCCCGATGCACTGCAGAACCAGATCTGACAGTATTTTCAAACAACGGCGTGAAATCCACAAAAATTGTCGAAAAACAGCATTTACTGTGAGGTGGAACATGCCGAAAAAATGGCAGGGCGGCGATGTTCAGGCAACACACGACTCGGCCGGCTGCGTTTCATCGGTGGATATGGGTAGTGGCACTGCAGAACAGAGACACAGCTCCAAGAGAAAGCCGACATACTTCTAAAATGCTGTTCTCGCGCAGCGATAACACGCGCAAACTCTTGTTGATCTTTAGAGCATCCGCCAGACTTGCAGCTCCATCATCGCCTGGAAACATGTGCCAAGGTCCCAGTCCTCAGCCTGGCCAGCCGCCCCACTGACAGGGCATTGAAGAAAAACTTGAACGGAGGGGACCCCTACAAAACCTCCCCTGAAAGCTCTTGACCATGGCCATGCGTACTGCTGTGCGTCCATCAACAGAGCACACAAATATGCTGCTCACTGTGCCCTGAGCCCCAAATCCCCAATCCCACGCCACAATCATTCATCACCCTTTGGGGTTTCAATATGAATGTAGTCCTTTGTCACATGTGCAGAATCTTCCCCCTCCGAAACTGACGATGGACGAAGGTTCTCCGTTCCCCATGACTGGGGCAAAAACATGGGACACGTGGGGATGCACATGGCACACATCAACCATACACATGGCATGCATGGACATGGCCATGGCTTGTGCCGACTCATGTACATTGAGCATGGCTGTCCACGGAGCACACGTGAGGATTGGGGCGCAATATTCAACTATCGTGAGGGACCCGGTGGCTAGGGTCCACTTGGGGCATGGCCCTCCGGTGTGAAGCCAGTTGAGATGCGCCATGCCATTGCTGCCACACCATCCCTAGAAACCACATCCAAATCACAAGTTTCCATGTGCCGTTTCAATTTCCACCAGAAGCCAGCCTCCACATCAGGGGTGGCCTTCCACCCCAATTGGCCCACAACTAACATGATGCCATATTTCATGCTTGTTGCCTCCAATTCGGCCTACGGCCTCCAATTTGGCCTGCAGGGGCCACCTAAGTAGCCGGGCCATCACCACGGGTGTCGGACGACGAAAGTTAGGGGTCTTGGGGCTTGCCGGGGCTTGCAAGGTCCAAAAAGAAGCGTGTGGACTCCGGACCTCCCATGGTTCAAAGGGAAAATCCGTGCAGGGCCCTGGTACTCAACCTGCCAATTGGGCTTGTCCTTGGGCTCGGAAGCTAGACCACTGGAGGCTGTTGTGACACACCGGGTTTAGGTGAAGTGGGGTTTGGGTCAGGGGTGCTAGACCCGCGACTGCAAACAAAGCTGTGTCTCAGGGGCACACAAAGGCGAAGCGGAGTTTGGGTTAGGGGCGCTAGGGCCGCAGCCGCAAATAGACTGCTATGGTTTAGGGGTGCACAGAGGCGAAGTGGAGTTTGGGTTATGGGACTAGGGCCGCGACCGCAAACAGACTGTTGTGGCTTAGGGGCACACAGAGGCGAATCGGAGTTTGGGTTAGGGGCGCTAGGGCCGCGACCACAAATAGACTGCCGTGGCTCAAGGGCTCACAAAGTTGGTCACACAAGGAAAGGTGCTGAGATGTTTGTACAATGACCACAAGCAGTGGGCAGCACCTGGCAATGGGCTATGGGCAATCGGTAGCAACAAGTGGCATGCATGTTCCATCAGTTGTGGCGCTGTGGTGTTGAAAAACACCGTTGGGCCCCATGTGTTGATGAGGAGGGGGGTTGCAAGTAAATCTCGTCCTGCAGCTGCGCATCCATGTGCTGCAGTAGGAGCAAAACGGGTCCTTCTGGCAAGATCCGGATCCCGGCTCCAAATCTCCTCCTGTGTAGCAGCACAAGCCGCCGCCACCAGTGCCGCGGCTACTCCAGCGGCCAAGGCATTAGCCTCTGCTGATGCCAAGCCAGTGCGGGCAACCTTGCACGGGGGACTGCTTGGGGATGACATCATCGGCATGAAACATAGAATGTGCAGTCAATGGGGTGTGGGGGTGTGTGTGGCACGATGCAACATTGTCATAGTGCATGGCCATGCATTGGTAGTGGTGTTGAAAACACCCGTTGCGAGAGGCTGGAGCACTCTGACTCCCAATCGCTGTCCCCTGCAATGCCGGTGTCAATACCATTGAGGGTCATAGTCGCCAGCAGCTCCAAGTACCGGCGCACCGTGCTCGAAGTACCGGCACACTGATGCAAACTGATCTAACCCCCTTGTGAGCTGCAACCACCGCTCCCACTATTGGCTCAATCGTGTCTGCAGTCGTGGGCTCAAACGCGTTTGGACAAGCATCCCCAAACAATAGGCACCCATGCCCAAACGATAGGTACGTATCCCGGGGGGGGGGGGGGGGGCGACTACAACGGGTCCTGATGCGACACCCCCCCCCCAGCTATCTGTCAAAACTTGCGGGGGAGGGGGGGGAAGTTGGGGCGGGGGGGGGGGTATTGGCAGCTTGGCGGGGGGGGGGGGGGGGGGCTGCGCGCAACCCACTACTATCACATGCATACCTCAACGGGGTGTCTGGGGGCATGGGGGTATAGAGGTATGTATGTGATAATAGCGATATCTTGTCTTTGCGCTTGCCGTTGGCGCCATGGGCCCCACACCGCTATCTTTCAAAACTCGGGGGGGGGGGGGGGGGGCTGGGGGGTGTCGCATACAAGGACCGGGCCCGGCCGCCCCCCCCCCCGGGGTACGTATGCCCAAACGATAGGTACGTATGCCCAATCGATAGGTACGTATGCCCAATCGATAGGTACCTATGCCCAAACGATGTGCACTTGTGCCCAAACGATAGGCACCTATGCCCAATCGATAGGCACCTAGGCCCAAATGACACGTACCTATCTCCAAACATAGGCACCCATGCCCAAAGGACAGGTACCTATGCCCAAACGATAGGTACCTATGCCCAAACGATTGGTGCCTATGCCCAAACAACAGGTACCTATGCCCAAACGACAGGAACCTATACCCAAACGAGAGGTATCTATACCCAAACGACAAGTACCTACACATCTTCAAACACGAGGCCCCCTTACATGGCTCGGCATAACCCCGATAAATTGCACAATGGTGATGAGCGGGGTGGCCCCTTTTCTTGAATGGCGTGTGCAGGGGCTAGAAATGGGGGGATGGGGTGGCACAGTCAGATTGCCAGCGCAAAGGGTTGAGATGGAGATAATAAAGAACATGCACCAGCAAACTAGATCAAGTAACAACATCACAATAGAGTATACTACAATAAACAAAAGGATCCCTCATTGCGCACCGCAGGCGCGCTGCTGCATGCTATAGGGTAAGGGTAATTAGCTTTAGGGGAATTAGCACCACATCAATCTCCCTCAATTTTGGGTGAAGGAAGTAAGAAGGAAGACACCACAATGCATGACAACACCCCAAATAAGCCCCAAATGCATGTGCCCACTTAGCCACGCATATGCGGCACGAAGTCACCCCCCACCCCTACCTCGGGGATACAGGGGGGGGGGGGGTATGGGGGGGGGGAGGTACGGGGGGGGGTACAGGGGGGAGGTACGGGGGGGAGGGACGGGGGGGGGGGGTCGGGGGGGGAGGTACAGGGGGGTTTGGTGGTTCACACACAAGGCGGTGCACACACAAGGCCATGCACACACACACAAGGCGGTGCACACAAAAGGCGGCCTATAGCCACTGCAGGAGTCGTGTTATTTAAGCGGGGGTGCGGGGGTTGGCCCCCGCGTCGAGGTAAGCAAGTTGTTTGTCGAGTGAAGCGAGCTGAGGCAAGGGAAGGTTTGGTGGTTCACACACAAGGCGGTGCACACACAAGGCGGTGCACACACAAGTGGTCTATAGCTACCGTAGGAGTCTTGTTATTTAAGGGGGGGTGCGGGGGTTGGCCCCCGCGTCGAGGTAAGCGAGCCGTTTGTTGAGCGAAGTGAGCTAAGGCAAGGGAAGGTTTGGTGGTTCAAACACAAGGTGGTGCACACACAAGGCGGTGCACACAAAAGGCGGTCTGTAGCTACCGCAGGAGTCTTGTTATTTAAGGGGGGCTACGGGGGCTGGCCCCCGCATCGAGCGGAGCCGTCTGTCGAGCAAAGCGAGCTGAGGCAAGGGAAGGTTTGGCAGTTCACACACAAGGCGGTGCACACACAAGGCGGTGCATGCACAAGGCCGTGCACACAAAAGGCGGTCTGTGGCCACCGCAGGAGGCTTGTTATTTAAGGGGGGATGTGGGGGCTAGCCCCCGCGTCGAGCGAAGCGAGCCGTCTGTCGAGTGAAGAGAGCCGAGGTACAATTACGGGGGGGGGGGTACAAGGGGGGGGGACGGTTTGGTTTGGTTTGGTTTGGCTAGCACCCGGCCCGTGGTATGTGGCGCCACTCTGACTGTGCACGCCCGACCTAAGGCATGGGAATGCGAGAGTGTTACGTCTTCGTACTCGCGTGCTCTGCCTGCCTCACCGACCGTCCATGCTGCGCGCTGTCCCCTGTTCTCCTGCCACGGACGTCCGACGCCCTCTGCTGGCTGTGGACCTCTTCACGTATCGGTGACGAAGAACTGCAGTATGGCACATATGGGGGTCTTTTTGCCGGTGCAAAGTGTCCCCATGCCCATATATGGGGGTCTTTTTGCCAGTGCAAAGTGTCCCCATGCCCATATAGGGGGGCCCTTTTGCCAGTGCAAAGTGTCCCCATGCTTATATATGTGGCGCGGCTCTCGCGCTCCCCGTGGCTCTCGTGGGGTCTCGCCTAGGGAGGCCACTGCCGCCGCCTACTGCTCATTGCTCTACTCACATTCTTCCGCCCTCGTGCCGCGCCACCTCGCGCACCGTGTCGTCTTTGCTGCCGGCCTCTCTGCCCCTCTGTCACGCCCCAAGCACGCACAACTCCACTGTCGTCAGCCGGGACCACTGCGCTTCGAATCCCCCCACGTTCGTTGTCCGAGTCTCGTAACTCCCGCCCACGGCGGAGTCCACCACCTTTTGGGCCGCGGCCGTGCTTGCCGCCGAGGTACGAGGACGTGGTGTAAGGGTGCCCACGGGCACGCCTAAATCCGGGTCCATGGTGAGGGGGACACGAGAGGAGGGCATGGGTGTGTCGCAATGCGGCCACCCCCAACGCCCAGAGACGCCGGTTGGGGTTCGACTAGGTGTGGCTTGGCCCCTGAGGGACCAGCCGGTGCGGATGCTATATGTCAGGAGCCAAATGTGTGATGCGAGTGGCCCTGAGGCCCCCGCCCAAGTGTGCGAAGAACAACCAGGTACCATGGGGGGGCCCATGGCCCCAGACAAATGGCACCCGGGTGAGTGATATATGGCGAAGCACGCGCCACGGTGCCATAGCCCGCTACAGCTTGCTACAGGCAAGGGTGTGTGGTGCACGCCCTCCTCGACGGGCTCCAGGACGTCGGCGTCGGCGGTCCCTGCGACTGCCGTCCCGGCGGCATCGGGCTCCACGTGGGCGGCGGCCCTCCAGGCAGCAGCGGTGCTAGCCGTGGCCACCAACCTTCCCCGCCGGTCAGCCGCTGCCAATCTTGGGGCGGCGGCGGAAGCCCCCCTTGCCACTGCGGGGCAAGTGCGGGGGGCCCTCTCGGGGGCTCATTCGCCCTTCGTGCGTCACTGTCGCCGGTCGCGGATTGGCGGTCTCGGCTGCCGCTCCTGCTGCGGCTACACCTCTTGTCTCGGCCCCGGACCTCTTCGGATCCCAACTCCTCTGGCGGCTGCGCTTCCTGTGGCGGTCTCTGCTCGGGTCTTTGCGCCTGTCCCTGCTCTTGTGGTGGCCGCGGTCCCCGCTCCTGCCTCGGCTCACACTGTGTTCTCAGCCTCAACGGATCTCGTCCGCTTGGAGGGTGCTCTCTCCCTGCTGCGTCCTCGGCGTTGTCAGTCACGGTCGTGGTCGCCCGACCCCCTTCTCACGGGCCTTGGGTCGCGGTCTCCTCGCTCTGCCTCGTCGTCCAGCAGATTCTGCTCAAAACTCCCACGGCTTGCCGTAGTTCCTAAGAAAGGCCGCCCTGGCCGCTGCCGCATCGGCGCACACTTTGGCGATGTGTCCTTTCTTGCCACAACGGGTGCATCTCTCTTTCTGGCCGATGGGGCCCACCACGCGGCAAGCTATCCACCTGTGATCTCCTCTGCACCCATAGCAGCCCACGAACCACTTCTTGGCTCCTTCCTTCCCGCTTCGTCTTTGTGTGCGCCTTGATCTCTTCTCCTCTGGTGACCACCCCATTGCGTACTGCATCGGCCGTCTTTCTCGTACACACCAGGAGGACTTTGCCTTCCACTATCTCCGGCGGTGGCTCGAAGGTGTCCCCAAACGCCAGCTCCAGGTACTTGTTGATGTCCTCGGTCTTCACCCGCCTGGGGATGGTGATATCCACGGCATCTTGGAAGCCTTTGGTTGCGCCCGCGGCCGCCCCTCGAGCGGGGCCTTGCAGGGCCACTCTGATCGCCAGCAGCAATTTTGCGGGCAGCGGCTCCTCGTCATCGAGCAGGACGTCAATCCAATCTTCTCCCAGTTCAGTTGCCATGCGGAGCTCTGCGGGAGCTCCCGCCGTCTCCCGGATCTTCCGGCGCGCCCGTTCTCGCGCTCCCGCGCTGGCCTCTAGGCTCTCCTCCGCAATCTTGCACCGCAGCCTCGCCTGCGCCCGCGGCTTTGGCGGGGCCGCTCCGGGCTGTCGGCCACTATCAAGCGCCCTTGCCGCGGCTCTCCCTGCTTGGGACACTTGGGTCGCTGGGAAAAGCCTCCTCGCCGCCGCGGGGTCCAGGCTTTCCTCTTCCGGCGCCGCCTCTTCCTCTACCAGGCTCTCACGGCTCCATGTTGGCTCCCCGAGGCATACCCGGTCTCTGCCTTGGAGGTGCGCCGTCGCCGCGTGGATGGCCACCATGATCATGGTCTTTTGTCCCTCCACTGTCATGCCCTTGGTGGGCGGATAATGCCCTGTCCCGGCGACGAGCAGCTTCGTGTCCTCCCATGACGATGCCGGCAGCTTCTTCTTGAAGAGGTTGGCTTGAGGGGGCAGAGCATTTGCCATGTGGCCTTTGACCTCTTGCCACCTTTGGGGGTCGGCTGCCAAGTAATCCTGGAGCTCTCCCCTCGTGTTCTTGGCCAACTGGATGTGGGCCCTCTCCATACCCGGTACTGCGCGTACTGCCGCTGCTTGCGCGTCGGAGAGGTTCCTCATCATGAGCAACACCCACAGGAGTTTATGCTGCTGGGACTTCGGTCGCTGGGGCTCCTAAGGTCGGCGTACACGTACACGTACACGGCTTCACCTCGTGCCCGCTCCGTCCACGGCCGCTGCTGGCTCGGCGTCCGGTGTCGCGTACACGTCTAATCGCCGATGCAGATGACGTCAGTCACACTCACGTGCTTGCATCGCACTCTGTGGGGAAGCGCCCCACGTCTACCCGTTGGCCGTCACACACGGCTCCTAGCATTATGTTGCGGATGGGGGGCTGGGCCATGGTGTCACTGTGGTTCTGCACAAAGGAACTGTGGGGTCAAGTGCCGTCTGCTCCATGCCCTCCCTCACGCACTGCGTACTTCTCCGTCCGGGCAACCTCAGTTGAACTGTCGAATTGTCATTACCCTCTCTCTAACGCCCCACGCCCTCGCTCCTTATCCTCGCACTGATGACTACTGTCGCCTCTCTTGGCACCGGCGCCGTCAGCCGTCGCGCCGCTGCTTGCGCCACTCCGTCATGGCACTGGGGTCTTGCTGCAGGCTTCGGCGTGCAGCCGGCCACAGCTCAACAGACACAACGGTCCAGAGCGCAACCCTGCTGTAGCGCCGGGACTAGCACCAAAGCCTCTGCTGCTGTACGACGGATCTCCGCTGCACGCATGCTCCGCGAGTCTACCCTTGTGTCGCAGTGCCAGCGTGATGCCATGGCACCAGGGTCACAGACTCGGATCGCCAGATCGCCGGATCTCTCTCTTGCGCTTCCCGTCATTTCTCGCCTACGGGGCACAAAAGTGGGCGATGGCTGTCTCAAGCCCTACCCTGTCCTTACTCACCGTGGCGCTTGCACACTGGGTGCTCGTTGTGCTGTCCTGAGGGCATCGCGGGATGAGGTTGGCTCCCTGTACGCTGCCCTTACCCTTGTCCTCCCGCGTTGGCAGTGCATACGGGAGGATCCGTCCCGCTAGCTACCATCCCGAGGGTTTTTATACTGGTGCCAGGTCACCAAGGGGGGGGGGGGTACGGGGGGGAGGTACAAGGGGGTAGGGGGGGGGTACAGGGGGGCGACTTCGTGCCAACTATCTAGCCATGAGTGAGCCACGGGCACAAAACGGCACACTCCACGATAATTACCAAAATTGCACACCGCAGTATTAGCAACCCCAAAGGGTACCAGCGGAACAGCATCCTGCATCTCATGAGGCGGTGAAATATTGGAAAACTAACTTTCCCCCATTGAAACCACTGTATAGATACGATACATCAATTCATTATGAATGAATCACTTCCAATGAATGATTCACGTATTGAGACACCCGCATTGTTCTTGCCTGATGCCTGAGGGCCTGAGTGTGCACACGATGGGTGGGTGCAGCATGCTGCACTTCCCATCCCACAGTCACAGAACCAACTTTCGTATGCCCGCCGTTGTCCCTCCGCACCCTTTGAGCGTCTCGTGACCATCCTGTAGAAGGCTCAGGCACCATGGGCACATGGTGCAGGGGTCACAGGGGTCACAGGGCCTACAGACACCCTGCATCAAAAATCGCGCTCACGAACACAACACACACACCAGCTCCCATTTGCCCAACACTGGCACCAAAGCCCCAAAAGCGCTTTCGTTGGGAGGGTCACAACCGCATGGGTTTTGCATTCCGAGCATCTGGGTAATACTCTCGGTAATACCAAAACACGATCCAGTGAAATGAGAAGGGCACACAAATCATAGTAATCAAATAATGGTGGCATGGGTGCCCTTCTGTCTGGGGAAGGGGAAGATGTCCTGCAGGATAAGACTATGGGGAGGATGAGGCCAGAAGACACTGCAGAAAAACAGACCAGCCCCCGATCCCCCACATCCTTTCTGGCCCACCACCTGCAGGAAACCAAGCCAACTCCCGGATGCACAACTCATGACAAGGCGTTGCATTGGACCAGCAGCAAACTGAGGGATTAGAGAAAACGAACATTCAGGCGGCAACGAAACACACAGGCACGGCGAACGCACGCACGCGCACCACTCCCAGCAGTCCCAGCATTGAGCACCTGTAGCTGGGGGCTGGGAGTGGGCTAGCCCCCCCCCTGCCCCATGCGGTCCAGACCCCCAACAAAATTGGACAGGAGTTGGGGGACTGAGAGTCCTGTTCCTCGACTCCGAACTTTCAACTTCCAAATTTGGGGCAATAGAAGGCTGAGCAAGGGCTCAACAGACAGTGACTTCGTCAGTCACAACCGCGGTGCCGCAGCCTCCAGGGCCGAATTTCGGGCAGGCATATTGCTGTCTGGAAACGACACAGCGGGAAACAACACCGCATGGGAGTGCAAGCCACCGGGATTGGGGCGGCCGGTTGAATCCTCCATATCTCTTGCAACATCCTGCATACACACACACCCTGGACGCAGACACAGGCACACCGATGGGGTTGCGGTTCATATCCAAACGCGCCAGTGTGCACTCCGGGCGCCGCAGCAGCGAGGCAAAGGATGCAGCGCCTGCGGGCGTGATCTGATTGTCACATATATTGAGTTTCGTCAAGCAGGAGTTGTGGGCAAGGGCCTGGCAGATGGCCTCGGCGCCTGACGATCAGAGGGGCAAAATCCACTCGGCAGGGCAAGCGCGCGCGCACATGCACGGTCTGACAAAACCCCAGGCGTGCGGACACTGCCACGGGGATGGCGAGAAACAATGCAGGCATCCGAGATCACCACCACCGAACTCACCAACTCACCCAACCCGGATTTTGGAGCCTGGAAAAACGAGAAAAATGAGGGAAATGGGGGGAAATGGAGGGAAATGGAGGAAAATAGGGGAAATGGGGTGGGGGGTGGGATAGGGAATGGCGGGCATAGCAGGCGGGATGTGGGTTGTGGAATGGGACAAAAATGGCGCAAAGATGGGAGAAAATGGGAGAGAAATGGGAGAAAAACGAAGTACCCATTTTTCAAATCTCCATTTTTCCGGAGGTCAATGATCTTTCCCACAGTTCCCGTTGTAAAAATCAGCTCACCGCACTCACCGGCGGAAGAATGGGAATCTTTGCCACTCACCGACACTCACTGCCACGGGCAATGGGACATGTAATAATCGGTGGACTGTCGTCAACACCCTGCATCCGAATGAGCACAAAGACAACCCGACCCCAACGCTTGCCCAAAGCAGTGGCCACGCTTGTTCACCAGCCCATGCCCAGAGGGAACAGGGTGGGGGAAAATTCGCCCCTGCATATAGCACTTGCAGTCCGGTCCACTGGACCGCACCCGCATTTTTTTCTGCTCAGAGACACACCATATGTAGGCATCATCGTCGTTTTCTGGGACCTGGCCCGTGCATTGTGCAAGAGAGAGACAGAGAGAGAGAGAGAGAGGCGTTAAGATTGCCAAATCATCATTCAGGACAACCGACCTCAACAATTCGCCAACAAACTTCACAGAAGCTTGGAACCAATCTGGTCCGTTGCAGCGTACATACTCGGAACTGCAACGGAGTCCATGACCTTGACAACAACGAACAACCCTAAACCGCAAAACCTGGATAATCTGCTGCGTGTTTGCACTCTTGACGAGCAGTTGGCGGAGTGTCAGCAATCCGCATTAGGCAACAACCACGGGGGCTGCCGCCAGCCAATGTGTGACCCCGAGGGGTGTGCAACCTTTTTGGGGGTTGTAGGGGGGGGGACCCCCCCCCCCCCCTGGTTGACCCAAACCTTGGGGGTCAGCGGGTCGGGCGGTCAGCCTCCGGGCTCCCCGGGTGGGGGGGGGGGGGGGCGGTGGGTACCCCAACATACGTACCTCAAAATGATGCCCATGACACGCTGATCATTTCGAATATACACAACTGGGGTAAAAAATTTTTCAAAAAAAATTTGCCCATCAATTCAGGCTCCCATCAGCCAAGGTCCGATCCTTTTTTGTGTTTTGTTTTCATCCATTTTTGAATTCTCCACAAAATTCTGAGTATTTTGAGTAGAAACACATAGGGTCAAACAAAAAAATTTCCCCCTGCCGTATGCTGTAAACAAAATCTCCGGCGCCCACCAAACCCATTGTTCTGTACAACCATTTTGGGGTCTGTAGAGGGGGTGTGTAACCTAATTAAAAAACAGACAAATGCAAACCAGAGACCTGTAGAGGGGGGGGGTACCCCCCTGTGTGACATTCTGTCTGGTTGTTGCTCCTTTACGGGGCCCTGGACAGTCACCCGTTCTTCCCTTCGCATGTTGCGTCGGGTTGCTGCCTTCTGTCGGCTGCTGCGGCCGGTGCTCTTGCTGGTGTCGTTTCCGCGTTTGCGGAGCCCAGTAGTTGGTGTGCCGGGGCTGTGCTAAATGTGGCATGGTGTGCCATTTGCGCGTCAGCGGCGCCCAATAGTTGGCGTATTGAGGATGTGCTGGTTGTTGTACCCCTCCCCCCCCCTTGGGGTCGGGTCCTGACCAGGAGCAGCCCCCGTGGCAACCACAGGAGAGACCCCACCCACCCCACCCCAAATAACCCCCCCAGAGCACCCTTTGAAGGTCAAGGCGACCCTCATTGTTGATCCCCCAGTTCAAACGAGAACAGTGGTGTCATAGGTGCCTTTCTGATGCTGAGGCTTTGAGCTCAGGGGGCCAATTTGCGGTGCGGTGCGGTGCGCTTGGGAGTGGTATTGTGGTGCAGCCTGGCGCGGTGCAGTGGTGCTGCACTATGCTGTGCGTACATTGCCGTTACTGCTGAGGGGCTGAATCCTACTCTGCTGGCACTGAGCTGAGGGTCTGTCCTGGCTGTGAAGCGGAGTGAGAGGAAACTGGTTCATTCGGGCACAATGTATCAACTGGTCACGGTGCTTGTATTCTGCTGCCACCAAGGTTCAGGCAATGGGTGCCTGCGCCCCCCTCCCAGACCTCTCCCTCCTCCTTTGCAGAAGAGGGTCATGAGTGAAATCTGCGTCACGCCTGGCACGTCCCCGTGTGTACACGCGCGAACACACATACAGAAAGAGAGAGAGAGAGAGAGAGAGAGAGAGAGAGAGAAGGATTCAGAAAGATGGGTGGCAAAAGATACCGACGTCCCCAACTCCATTCAAATACATGAAGATATCTACCAGACGGTTGTTGCGGCGCAGGCACTGCGCCAGATGCCCCGCCCCTGATGGGCCCATCCACGACTTGCGGATGTCCAACTTCCTGGCAACAGTATTTGTGCCCTGAAGCGGAGGAAAACAGGTCCCACACCCCGATGTACCCCCTCTGCTCCCAGCTCTCACTTGAACCCAGCCCCGCCCTGCACACGTGGCACGGGGCACAGTCCTGCCCTGCGCACACCAGTGTCTCAAAGAATTCTTTCCATTGCGTTTGCCATTTTGCACCCCTGAGGGCGATCCTTGTCTGCGCCGCCTTGCTCTCGGCCACCCACAGCGCTTCTGCAGCGCGCTGGTGCCGCCTCTCGTCCAGCACTTCCTCCCAAGGCTTCGGCAATGGCGACACTGACTCAGAATTCGACGCATCCTTGGGTTTCTGAGGCAGGGGTTTGAGTGAACAGAGGGCATGGGTGACGGCATAGGTGTGGGAAGGGCGCGGGCATGGGTGAGGGCATGGTTGAAGGTGTTGTTGCGGGCATGCCTAAGGGCACAAATGAGGGCGTTGCTGAAGGCGAGGGGGAACAACTAGCTTGGCAAGAACAAAAGGCCATGCTGTTGCAGTGGGCAGAGTTTCACTTCGTTTATGTTCGGGGGGTGGGTGGGGTTGCATGACACCTGGTGTTGCTGTCTGCAGCTGGCGCCTATTGGCCTCTCGCCACTTACCGCTGCCCTTTCCTTGAACCCTTTCCCTCCACAGGCGGCCTCTCCCTGCCTGGTCTCCCTCCCTACGCCCTTCCTTTCCCTTGGTAGTGTGCCAACGGAGCCCGCGGACTCACCCTGTTTCACTGCTCTGTGTCGGGTGTGTGTGTGTGGGGAGGGGTTGCCAAGGCTGAGTATGTGCTGCTTAATACTCCCAAATTTTACGCTATGGTTTGAGTGCTCAGGAGGAGATTGCGTACTTTGCTGCTGTTTGGGGGGCTGAGACCTGAAACGAGGGTGTAGATGGAACCTTTGGGGGGGGGGGGGGGGCTGGAGTGCCCCCGCCCCCGACTGATTTGCAATTTGAGTTTTTTTTTGGCAACCCCACAAATACACTCACCCAGAAGCCAACAGCATGCTTGGGGCTTGGGGCTTGGGGATTCCAACCTTTTCCGAAAGTCTGTGGATTGCCCTTCGATCACCATCCCTTTTGCCCAACCGCACCTCAACGGCATACATGGCACTGCGGCACGTTCATATACCCTTGGGGAGATGCCATAGCATGTCATCACTAAAGCTGCGGTACAACAGCAGGTGATGGATGACCTGAGGGCAGTGGTAATTCACCGGCCGGTGATTCCCCGACAGCAGTGGGCAGCAGTTGTAGCTAATTCCCAAAGAGCAACTGCTGACCAGCCAGCATGCACCGAGGTTTGGGTGTGCAGAGGCAGCCAATTTCCTTTGGCAATAACTGAATCCCCAACCGCCATCGGTCCGTCACAAGCCGCGGTCGATTCATTACCCATTGCTGGAGGCAGGGGTGGATATAGTGGGGGGGGGGTGGTCCCCCCCCTCCCCCCCCCCCATGACGATTACGATTACGATTTACCCGTTTGACTGACCTAGCAATTTTGCCAGCAGTTTTACAAGAGGACTGATGGCCCAAAAAGGCACCAAAGCAGGTGATACCCTGGATTTCATCCCAGGACAATCAATCAATGAGCCTGTGCATATACCGTTGTACTACTGAGCCAACCTGCCAGCCCTGAACACAAGACAATACATTGCACAGCGGTTGGTATATCCCATGAAGACAGTCCACACAGTGCAATCATTTCTTGACACATTTTGCCAAAATGGCTTGCAATCCCGAATCATCTTTGCCTGTACTGCCTGAGTTAATTGTAATCGTAATCGTCATTCCGTCATCACTGCCTCCTGGCTCAACAGCCCCCCCCCCCCCACCCCCGGCTTGGTAATGTCGTCACTATTATATCCACCCCTGGCTGGAGGTGCTGGCGGTCACTCGCTGTTGTCATGCTTCCAGTCAAATCCCAAGTGCTGTGAAAAAATCGCTTACTCCACCCTTTTTTGGTTAAAAGACAGAACGGTGTGCACTTGGTGTCCCTGTGGGCCAACGAACGCAGAGGCGACAGAACGGAAAATTTGCACCGAAGTGCGGCAGAAAAATTTGCCCGATCACTTCAGGGGGTGGTAGTGGGTTGGGTGGTCCGAGGGGTCCCCGTATTGGTGCTGAGTAGTTGTGCACCTCTGGCCGTGGGACCCATGGTTTGGCGTCTGGTTTGTACAAATGGGGCTGTTTGGGCTGCTGGTACAAGCCAGAAATATTTGTTAGATCGGTAGTCAAGGGTGAGGGGCTTGTAATGAATGCTCTTCGTAGTCTGTTTTGCAAATGTTGCCTGACACCTGCATCTTTGGGATGCACGGGGTCGCGCAGGAGGACATCCCCTTTCTAATTGACCAGCCCGCCAAGACATGGATGCATGTGTATCACAGCCATCGTACTTTCCCAGACAAACCAACATGGCGTGGTTGTACGTCTACTTTTGCAGAAAGTCAATCGTGCAAAGTTGCATGAGCCTTTAGTTCAGGCAAAAATCCGGGGCAGAGGAGGCGAGGAACGACACCACATAGACTCCTCACGAAGCGGACGCATATCTCATTGCAGCTATCGATGAACGGAAGTGTGCGAAAAATTGCGTCTCTGTTTTTGTTGCGTTTTTTGGCTTTCACGTGCTAGTCACGAGTGACCGCTTTGGGACACCCGCGCCCACTATGTAACAGCCAGCAGGTACTGACCTCACACTTGCTCTTGCGACCGGCCCTAGTCCCCACTTGGACGCCCCTTGAATATTCTGCCGATCCACGGTGAAGCACGCAGTGCACCTGGGGCTTTTCTTGGATTTCATTTGGCAGCATTTTGCGGTCCAATGTATTGTTGTAGCAGCTCTGAAACTGATCGTCCCTCACCCCTAAACATGGGTGGTGCATGACATGAGGGCATGAATGGCATGCGGGCTTTTTTTTTGTCACCCAAGTGATGGTGCGATCCCATAACACGATTGCGCTTCCTTCACGAGAAGACACGACGAACAAACCAAAACCGGATTTTCCGGACACCTTCTTCATCAACGCAGCACAATCAAGTGCCCAAGGAACAAAAATGCAACCATTCAACCCTTCCCTGGACAATCAAAAAAGATTGGACATCTGCTGCTCACCCCTAGACGCAGTCTCACAATTCCTCAATGAAGAAACGCACTTCTTCGGGAAGAAGTGCTACCAAGTAGCACTTCTTGTATATATTTGAGTTGGTACCCATCCGCTTGCGTGGCGTCAGTAACCGCGAGGTCATTTGGCCTATCGTTAATTGATGTACGCAGGGCAAAATAGTATCACTTAGGAGGTACCATTATCTTCGGATGTTGGCGACGGCCAGGCACAACCCGCTTCCCAGGAATTGTTTGATGCGGTTCGAGCCAACGACGTGGTGTTTGTGAGGCAATCCTTGTCGCACGTAGGGAGCCTTTTTTATTATCGACTCGTTGCACCGGTTGTTGTTTATTCTCATTTAGCGATGCTATAGCACCTGGGTTGTTACCATCCCGTGCTACTCTCACCGCGTGCACTTCGTGACGGCGGTCCCGATCTCGGGACCGGCTAGTCCCGATTTCTTGCTCCCACATTCCATTTCGAAATTTGATTGCATTCTGCTCCCGCTTTCCCCGACAACTTGCATGCCTCCTCGGTTTTCTAGGGCGACGTGGACGTGCATAGCGTTGACAATAAAGGCGAGACTTTGTTATATACTGCGTTTGTTGGGCTTGCATGACATTGCCCAGCTACTTGTAGACCATGGTATTCGTCCCATGCCTATTCTTAGCTTTTTTACCGAAGCCATTAGTTGCTTGCGAGGCCACCAACTATCCCCAAACTACTCTACTCTTCTCGGTAGGAACTGCGGTGCGGCAGATTTTAGTGTAATGTACCTCCAAGCCAAGGGTTATTGGCCGCGGACGTTTTGCTAATGTCCGCGGACGTGAGGAAAACGTCCGCGGACGACGGGTCGCCCTCATGGTTCTACCTCCTACCGCACTGCTAACCCCGTTCACATATGTGCAAAGTGTGAGGCACGTCCGGACGTGCACGTAGTGTTCCCCAACCGTGTTGCCGACAATATGTCAACCGCTTTGCGTGTGATGGTGGTGTTATGGTGTCATGGTGTCATTTGGGATTAGTACACATGATTTTGGTTGTTTGCTCCAACCAGCAAGTTAAGAAAGAGAGATCAATTACGGTACCAAATACCAGCAACGCATTGATGGAAACATTGAGGATTTACTCGAGTGGTGTTCCGATTATGCATCGGATTTTAGCACTGGGTTTCGAATCCCGCCCGCAGTGCGATCCCGGTGCCCTCCACGATCGTGAGGTGAAAGAAGGCACCCGGTAACCGCGCTCGGTGGGCATGGCTCACCAGAATGTTGTGCTGCTTTGTGAGGTAGTTAGATGCAATGTGCTATTTTGTGCGGACCCAACCGTACCGCTCTAAGAGAAGAAATACTTTCCACGCACAGGGATACCCATTTTAATAAGTGCTTGACACCGTGCACCGTGCACCGCGCACCGGAGGTTTTGGAGCGGACCGTGCGCATATGTGCGCATATGTGCGCATATGTGAATCAACGACAAAGCGTACCCGAAGTTTGCGCCATTTTTGCGGAAGCAATTCCCCCTTTCAGCTTTCTAACGCTACACGTTGGACAGTTTTCGACATAATGGAGCGTCTGCAAACAAAAGGTGCATCGGAGCCACAAAAACCACCAGCGTTCCCGCAGGCATGGAAGCACCGCCAAAACTAGATCGTGTCTGGCGTTCCATTATACCGTCGTGTGTGCACGTTTGGGGAACCAAGTTTTGGACAAATTTCCAAGATAATACCGACAATCTTTGTGAACTAATTGGAACTTCGCCCTTGTTTCGAGTTTGTTTTTCACTCATAAGTGGACAATCACTTCCGGCGGCGTCCCCTACACACAATACTTCGAGCACTTGTTTCAATAAAAGCCCTATTGACTTGGTTGTTGTGCTTGAGTATGCTTCGTATCGCCAAACGTGCTCGAGTGGCGATTTGTGGCTCTCTCAGTTTGACAAAAGCGAGGACGAGCACCCAACGACAAGCCACAAAATACATGCGGGTGCCGGAGTTGTGCGTGAGACGTGAGTACCCAAAGTACGGCACGTGTGAGCTACGCAACCTCTTGATATACTCTCCGTATGTGCATTAGGATTGTGAACTCATGGCACAGGGCTGCAAGCACACGGTGCACGTGCTCCAAAAACAGCCACTATCATGATAGTTCTGTGCATACAAGTACCAAGGTGCGTGCATAGGATATCTAGTTTTCGATTTTTCACCAATACTGTGCGTCGACGGGTGCCTGTGATTGGTCGCTTGAGTCGGGCTTCAATATGCAATTGCCCTTGTACGAGTGTACCCGGTCAAAGAATCAAAGCGAGAGCAACAAAACAATCCAGAATCACGGGTAATGTACACGGGTTGACACGTGTGTCATGACCATTAGCAAACCACTTCAAGTGAGTGAGTCAAATCAAATAAATCATGGCCATTTGATGACATGACACCAAATACACAATGCATTACAATGTATCAACACATCATACTAAATCAGGATTTACATACCATTGTACACATTACTTTACCACATGTTTATCCTAAACAATGGCACAAAAAACACATATGGGGAGACCGGCGAGCTGCGCGTGTAGAGACCGCGAAACCGCGAGACCGTCGCAACTTACGGAAATTACGTAATTTATGGCTGCGACCAAGCTTTTGGGCCAAAACCATGTAATTTTGCCGAAAGTCGTACTTTTTTCGTTGTTCCAAAGAGCGTGTGGGGGACGGGGGTATTGGCAACTTGTGTAGCCCCCCCATGGGCGAGCTGCAGCCTACCGCCTTCCCAATGTTGCAACACAAGAGACAAATCGTAATCACAATTTGTATGACAGGTCCGAGTTGCACTTCCTGCTGCATCGAAAGAGCTTTGTGGTTGTTTCCATTTTTGTGGTGTCTGTTCGGGTTTCCGTAAAGGCCCGCCCAAGGTATGAAGCAATTCTACATTGCTTCTTGGTGGTGGAGTCCACAAGGCTTGCGTTGTTTCGGATACTTCAACATCCTCACGAGTTTCCACGTGTGGCACGTCCGACCTCATCGTAATTTACGGCCGTAACTTACTTCGGACGTATGTTGGTAACTTGCGTTACAATCCTAATGCGAATGTTCACAACATGAGGAACAAAGTTAGTTGCCCATTTTCGCCACACAAACATTCTGTTGCATTCTCCATATGGTTTTCGTATCAATTGATCTCCACAAATGACTCTTCAGGCGGTGATGCACACACGAGCATTGGAGAGAAAAAGAATGCCACAAACTGAGTGCAAACAAGGGTAAAAGGGTTAAATTTTTTGATTGGAAAAGAATCGGTTTTCGTACTTGCGGACAAAAGTTTTAATTGAAAGAACATAGTCATGCCATGCACGCGGTGTGCGTGTGAATATGCTCCCCATGGAACAATGAATAAACCGCCTTCGCTACCATGCACACTTGTCAATGGGCAACGTTAGGCAAGTAGAGACACTCAAAGACATGATAATCATCCCCTTGAATCGTCGCTTCACGTCAACGAAATTCTTCAAAAACACACCCACGTGTTGTAACAAGTGTCCAACAAGGCCCCGATGAAATGTACAGCAATCTTAAACCTGCATATTTTCATGTGTTTAGTCCCCAATGCAAGGGGGGGCGAAAGCAAGGAAGCGAGCAACATGAAGTTCCCAGCTCTTGAAGGCAGTCCCCCAGCTCTTCTTGACGAAAATACGTCTGTGCGGCATACAACAGGAGGTCGCAGCTACACCTTCAGGCGCTTCTATTGGGGATCGCAACGGAGATTCGCCCCCCCCCCCCCCCCCCGAAAAGATTATCAAATGTATAACACTGTACACTGTACACTTGAAATCAACCGATGAAAGAGAAAACCAACAGTTTCATCCCGTCATCAGTTCCTTCGTTTAACACACTCTGGATTCTCACCCAGATCCCTTTGAATCCTTTTGAATCCTTTGATTGAAACAATGCAGGTTTGTTCATTTGAGCGTCAGGTATCATTCTTGGGAAAGGCCGACCCATGTACTGCCACCATAACGAAATTGAAGCCGCTAGCAATCATGGTTGACGACGTGCTTGCCTCCATTCACTGAGGATCGTGCTATGTGGACCGATCATTCACCTCGAAATTTCGACAATTCAAGGAATCCGCTTGCACTTCCAAAGCGTAAAACACAAGGAAACCTAGTGCAAAGTCCTTGTCGTTTTCATCATATTGGCAACCACGGTGTGATATTGAGCATTTTCTTGGTCCTTGTGTCCTTGTGTGGTCCTTCGAGGTGGTGTGGTGCAGTGTGGGACACCCTTTCCTCGCTTGACGTACAACTCAGTACCATTTTCTTCGATTGCAGTGGGTGAGGATACCTTTTGTTGCAACTTTATGGTGGGTTTAGTGTCAGTTAAGTAAGGGGGTGCGATGACGTGGGTGATCAAGATTGTCTCCAAAGAAGGCCTCGAGGATGTTCATCTTGGAGTATTTTCACGTGCAAGACGAGACATGTAGAAGCTTTTTAATCAAGAGTGCCTGCAAAGGGGGTTTCGAGGATGTTTAGTAGGGCGTGTTCTAACGTTCAAGACATCACATCTTTGAGTGGTTGTCGGTGGCAACACGGGCTTGGATGGAAAGGGGGGTCATGTATAAAACATTGCACCATCATCGTTCCCCCAATACACAAACGTAGTGTTCCATTGGGGCCTAGGGTTTGCTTACTTTACCTTATAACACCCCAATTCAAACCAACAGCACAACGTAGAGGGAAAAAGAAATCATTCGGGGGTGGTCAAACACTACGATGGGATGAAAATCAACAAGATGGGGCAACGGTGATGATGCTCAAAGTAGGTAGCAAACTAGGTGAACGTCACTGGACCCCGTGTCCGCCGAGTGCAAGGGTCGGCCCGCCAAATGAGTCGCAAGGCACGCCGAACGAGCACACGTCCGTGATTCTTTGTGCTGCCAACAATGGATATTAGTGATCATATTGCATCGCATACGAGCTCATGGCGCAAACAAGTTGTTCAGGAGTGGCGTAAATTGAGGCATGTTGTCGGTGGAACAAAATAGCAAACGCAACGGATTTTCATTTGGTTCACGATCGTTGCAACTTTGGGAAGAGGGACCTCGGGAACAAGGCTTGCACACGGGTGTTTGTCAAACTCGACCAAACGACACATGGTTATCATGTCGCATAAAGATGTGTTGCGTTCAAATTATTTGACGAAAATGGACGTTTTGAACCCCTCCTCTACCGTGTTCACCGTCTTCACACGCACCGAGGCGTTGGGAGGCATCCTAAGCCGCATTTCCAAATATCCTGTTGGCGGTTGCGTGCAATCGAGTACAATCAAATAAAACATCGAATGCGTGTTCGACGAACGTAATCAAAAAGACAATCCAATGTGCGTGCCCACCATTCCATGCCTTTTTGATTTTCAAGAAATTGGTTCGAAAGTTTTCCTTTGAAATTGGGTTGAAATACGCAAAGACACTCACAGTTGTCACCAATTAACTAGTTATGGGCAACGTCGAGCAAGTTTGTGTTGTAAGTACCAGTTGCCACAACAACAACCCACGGGGAAACAAGTGTGGCTATTGCAAAACGTAACCGTGAGCAAAAGTTACGGCCTGCCCGTATTTGCGTGCCGGATCAAGGAGATTGATGCTTTGGTGCACATCTTTGAGAGGTTTAATTTTCTAAAAAGCGATTGTCGTCATGTTGATTGTTGTTACACTTGCATGACGCTCGTGGTGCATCATTCGACATGAAGGTGGTGTCATCACATGGCACGCAAAGCAAGATATCAAACATCCAAGATGTCAACACGTTTTGGTCAAGGGGTTTGCTTGGACTTGGAATGACGACCTCGAAAAATTGACGACCTATTGACCATCAACGGGTTATCTTTGGAACGCACAACCAAATTTTGTGGGATGACATTGTTTTCCGCTGGTAGACATTCACAAAAGAAAAAATCGATGGGTATCGTTGCAAGCCGACCGTTTTGTCGTGATATTTTGACAAATGATGATATGTATCACAAACATAAAACAAGCGAAATGTCCATTGCTTTTCCTCAATAGCTTCTCATGTATAATCCCTTGCGTGCTCGGGGATATCGAGATGAGTACCCACCACCACATGGTTACCACCCCTTCCCAGAACGGAGGGATGAGATGTCCGGTCGGATGAATGGTGACGTGCCTCGATGGTCGCACGACCCCTCCGGCTACGACTACGACTACGACTACGACTACGACCCTCGACCGGAACCCCGGCCGGTAAGCTCTGATGGCGGCTCGTATTATGGGAAAATCCAACGGGCGTTGAGCGGCAAGAGGCGATTGGGATCCCGGTCGCCATCCCAATCGTTGGGATCCCGGTCGCCATCCCCCGAAACAACAACAAGCAACTCGTATTATGGGAGAACCCAACGACTTAGCGGCGAGAGGAAGAGTGCGTTGAGCAAGGCTCTTATTGTGGGAATGGATTACGGTCCGGTTCAAGGCCGGGGGCATGTGAACGACGTGGTGTCTCTCGAAAAGTTTTTGGATTTACAAGGGTGGGACATAAATTACCACAGTTTGCGCATCCTTGTGGACCACCCGGATGTTGCATGGGGTCCGCCCACGCTAGGAAACTTGATTTCATCCCTCGAGTGGCTTTTGGCTGACGCGCGAGCTGGCGATGCACTCTTTTTTGCCTTTTCCGGTACCGGCTCGTCTCACGATGGCCGGAGGCTACGCGATGGTCCGTTTGCATACGTGGACAACGACGTGCTAACGCGCGAACTGTTCGATAAGATTCCGCCTGGAGTTCTCCTAACATGCTTCATTGATAGCAGCAGTCCCGTAGACATGCGTTTGCCCTTTCGTTATCAAGCTACAAAAAGATGCGTGGTTCAAGAAGTGGAAAGAGGTACGGCGCATCAAAAAGCGGTAGGAAGAGTTGTTGTGTTCTCTACCGTTCCGGACGACAACCATTCGGATGAAGCAAACATGACCTCAATTTACGGGGAAGGTGGGGCTTGCATCAACGCCATGCTCTCCGTGCTCGCCTTAGGTGGGTCTATGTCTTTTGGTGAGTTGCTTGTGTGGATGCGCCAAAAGATCAAGCAACGTGGTCTCCGTGTAGTTCCCGAAGTAGCAAGCACACACCGAATAGATTTTGGTTCCGTTTTTTCTTTGTGGCCCAGCGGTAAGAAAATCACACCCTTGCCCGGCTACGACGATCTTAACCCATTTTTGAAACTTATCCGTCGCCACGATTAGGCGTCAGCCGTCCAACATCTCACGTGCGACTTACGATAGGCGCGATAGCGCACATCATTACGAGGAATGAACGAAACACACCCACCACATCAAAGAACCGTGACAAGATTGAGGGTGTTTATTGTCGATTCTTTTTCAAGATCGGTTGCTTTCCGTCGTAGGTCAGGACTGTTTGCAGCTCTCCTCGACAACTGTCAACGATCCCGGCTCTCCTTCGATCCTTTTGCTGTTTCTAGCAACTTTCCATCGTAGGTTTGGTGGGCCTAGCTTGCCCGATGAAACACGGTCCACTTTGAGGGTCCCTTCAACAACAATGTGCAGGGAGCAATTACCACTACCAGGAGCAATAACCCATGTGCCGCTATGCCGATGTGCCCTATCTCCTTGTGCCATAGCTGCACCAAAACGATACGAATCCACTATGGAAGAAGCCAACTCGGCTGGTGTGGTATTCCCAGCTTCGCACCGCCGCCTTGCCCAGTTGGTGACGTCATCATGTCCCTGAAGCGATGCACACCTTCCAAGTAAATGTACAATGCTTATCCACGCGGGGGGTGGGGAAATGTTTTGTGACAAGGGAAGTGACGATCTCGAATGTGTGGATTGTTCCCTCGGTATGCTTGTGGGTTCCTTCAGTGACTCTCATCGTTGCGCGTGTTTGCCACGCTGTGTGAAGCAAATTTCAGCAACGCCCTGTGAGCACTGAGCTGCGGTACGCGAACACCCTCAGTGCCGCATGCCGGGCTACATGTAATAGCCAGGTCACCAGCAACTGCAAATAACCGCTTGAGTCGTCACAGAGTCACCATAATCCAGGGCACAGGAAACCAAAGCATTGCATTCAAGATGCTGGTGATCAGTTTTCTGGTCACAGCAACCGATAGCAGTTGATCTGGGTTGGTCAAAGGTGGAGCCAGGCCCCTCCGTTTTTCCAAAAGTGGCGCTGTTGTGGTAGAAGCATTTCGCTTCGCCGGTGCAGAATACGATTTTCGTGGCCCATGCTCAAGAGGCTGTTTGCGGGAAACGTTCGCCAGGGCGGGCTCAGAGGTTTGGGTGGGCGAGCGTGCACTTGCTCTGGGTTGACGTGCGATCCGAAGAGTTCTGAAGTATCTTGAAGTCTGGTCACCCTTGTGAGAAGTAGGGGACCTCTGGCCGATGTGCCTGCCCAAACCAATGCTTCAACAGCTCAGCTTGTCCAGTACTGACATTGGGGAAGCGCAGCGTGTGTCTAGGCTCTGTCTGTTGCTCTAGACCCCTCCAACGTGGCTGAGCTGGCCCGCTCACTTCCCTGCCTCATGTTGACGTGGACCGCTTGAGATGAGTCCAGGCAGCCGTCAAGGTCCGGGCAACAGGAGTCAAGGCCTGGGTCCAACTGAATCTGCGCGGGGGAGCTTCCAAGCAGGCCTTTTGTGAGCTCTGGCCCTGCCTTAAATTCTCGGAAATGCAACCCTTGGCACGGAGTTGCTGTTGGAGTCCTCTCTTCTGACTGTCCGTATTCTTCTGCCCTTCAACGCTGCCCATGTGCTTTGAGGGCTCGTGTCAGTTTGTAGGAAAACTCTAGCAGTCTGTCAGCCAACGCATGGTTCACAGCATTCTTCGGGCTTGGTAAGGCAATCAATCCATAGCTTCGTCCCAGTCTCATTGTGACATCTGGTGCGTCTGGAGTGGGTGCGCTGCAGTACACTGTTGCACTGCCGCTCTAGGCAGTGGGTCTCCTGCAGTGCGCAGCCGCACCACAGGGGGTAGTGGGCAGTCGGTCGTCTTCGTCACACCGCCGCACTGCAGGGAGCAGTGGGTAGTTGGTCTCTTTTACTACACGGCCGCATTGCATGGGGGAGTTGGCAGCGGGTCTCTCCTTCCAGCGTCCATTCACCTGCGCCGCATCCTATGTTTCAGAACGCACATGCTCAAGACAAGGTCATGTGTTTGTTTCTGCATCGCTTATTTGATGTTCAATTTTGAGCGCGGCAAGAAGTTTCAGTCACAAGAATTGCAGATGGCCGGCCAAGTGCCATTTTGGCACCATTATTGCAGGGAACACCCCAGCTTGACCATAGTTGGAGATATCGCGGGGAACACCCCAGCTTGACCTATAATTTCAAGCGTATCCCCCCCCCTCAATTTTTAAGCAAGCCAAATCCACCCAAATGCGCTCCTGGTGAAAATCCCCAGTGTACATAGCGAGCAGGACAGAAATAGACTGATGATTCGTTCTCGGTGAAAACAGAAATATTTTTGCGCGCCACGCCGCGCGTGTGTGTTGAAAAAATCAATTCCGGCCAGATTTCAGTGATTCCGAGTTTTCCAGTGAAAAATGTTTGGTTGTCAATCAACTCCTCAGGTCAGTCAGCTATTTCCCTGTCATGCACGTATCAATCCAATCGTTGGCAGCTTTATTGATTCAAACAGCCGTGTGTTTTTTTAAACACGAAAATCGTGTGTTTTATCAACCCTTTTGCGTGATTCTGAGTCCTCGCTCGCGCGTTGCTACACGCTCCTGACCAGAGAAAACAAGGTTCCCTGGAGCAGGAGCAGGATTCATGCCTGATGTGCTGTACTGGTGCTGATCTGACAGTTTAAGTAGTTTCTGTTTGTTGCATTTTTCCCCCGTTGCCATATCACAGATTCAGAGTCAGCTTCGTTTCATTGTGGTTGCTGTATTGTCAGCATATGGTGCACCGTTCAACACGGCAAGCCTTGCAGCCTTGTGTTCATAATATGTCTGCATATGCGGTGGTGCACGGAGATGAGTTGCTCTCCTGCTGTTTTAAAGAGAAGAAATTTGTGTGCATTGCAGAAAGAACTGGGTATGATGTGTTGAATGGCTTGCAAGACTCAGCCCCCAGTTTGAGATTCTAATGTTACTGCAGCTGCCCGGTCCCGTTCTGAAGTTATGATACTGTATTGTTGCCCGTGGGATCCCAGGCTGAACAGTACGAGGTT
This sequence comes from Eutreptiella sp. 'Long Island Sound 2002', assembly GCA_964036045.1. Taxonomy (NCBI): domain Eukaryota; phylum Euglenozoa; class Euglenophyceae; order Eutreptiales; family Eutreptiaceae; genus Eutreptiella; species Eutreptiella sp. 'Long Island Sound 2002'. Next base: position 174,373,835 of record OZ038379.1, read on the forward strand.
CCGTTCCACAATTTTCGGTGTTTGCACCAAGGCGCGGAGGGTATGCAAGAGGGCGCCCGCTGCTCCCTGGGTGCATTCACTCCTGCCTCTGCAAACTAGTACTTTGTAGTATGCAGCCCTTGTCCTGATATAGCCTGTGCGTTGGGTTGGTGTGGTGCTTCCCCATAATCAAGAGAGGGCCATTTTAGGTGCTTGTGTCCGCTCTTCATCTGCAGTAATTTCGTCTCTCTGTGCTTGAAGTTGCGTCCGTTTGTGTCCGTTTCCACATTGGGCCCCCGCTGGGGCCCATTATTGACCTAACCTTCTGAGTCCTCCCTGACCCATTATCCATGACCGCCCATCCGTGACCCACATGGGACAGCGTGATCCAGTCCCAGCCAGCACTAGACGGTCAGAGATGCTGTACACATAGTGTCGATGAAGCAAGTCAGCATGCTACCGTCACGCTGAGCTCTTTCTGTGTCCCGTTCTTATGCTTTGCTGCTCCAGCCCGTCACTTGACACCCGTGGCTTCTGCCACAGTTTTGAGCACGCAGTGACGATCCAAAGTTACCAAAAGAATTTGCAGGTCACTTCTGGGCATGCCCACCCCACAGAGCGCCATGTTGCATTGAATGTCTGCATTGACAAAGCAAAGTAAATTGAATACTCAAACGGCATTGAGCGATGGAGGGGGTGCTTTTGTGTTCCCTGCTTGGACCACACTTCAGCAATATTTGCTTTGCTTAGGTGGGGTGGTACATAAGCAATATATCACGGGGCGTATTTTGAAAGGGAGGGCGGCAATATATCCTAGGGGTATTTTGAAAGGGAGGGTATATTGAAAGGGCACAACGTGCAACCCCCCCCCCCACCGGGACCCACCAGCCGTTGGGGTCAAGTACCCCCCCCCCATTTCGGGGTTGAGAATCGCAAGAAAAAAGGTTTTGGGTTGATTTGAGACGGTGGCAGGTCTCTATGACCCTTCCAAGTTCCTAAAAATAGGTTATTCTTACCGAATGACACTATCCCCAAAAATAGCCTCAAATTCTAAAAATAGCGCTCTCTACGTCACAAAACCCACCCACACCCCATGCCATTGCCTTCAATGCCTTCCCTTGGATCCAATCCTGACCCTTTGGCCCCACTAGGGCCAAGGGAAGGGGGCACCTGCACCCCACTGTACCATTTTTTGGGCCAACCTCGCATTTTTAGCTATTTTGGTGATGTCATACCCTATTTTTAGCTCTAGCCACACCTTTGTGAGGCCAAATGCTCCACCCCAAGCATCCAAAAACCTTCTCAAAGGTGTTTATTTGTGTTCCCCACCCCTTGAAATATGGGATGTGGTCCTTACTTGTCCTCCAATCCTCCCCAAGATACGGGGGTGGGGGGTGGGGGAGTTTGCACGTTATGCCATTGAAAGCCCCCCAGGTTCAACCGCACACCTCCAACGCCTCCTCTTACCCTCTCACCAGGGCTAAGAATCTTTTTGAGTGTAAACTCCAAGGATTGAACGAACTGATTTTACACTTGAATGGTTTGGAGGAGGAAGGATTATTTTTAAGTTTCACGGATGGATTGTACGAACAATTGACACAGCTCCTCTCAGCTGCCATACGGATTCCCAATACGTCCCGTTGGGTGCACAAGGGGCTACCCGCAGATGGAAATTGTGGGGATGTGTGGGTTCGTCTCAATTTGTCTTGAATGCACCATTGGGGCAGAGTTATTACCTTTGCTTGATGTATCAGAACAAGATATTGAATAGGCCAAAGTCCCATTGCATCTTAATCTTTGGGTAATGAGCAAGCCAACAAGCTTGCGAGCCAGGGACAACTCATGAACCCATTTCATCTGGTTAAGGAAGCACTGTGTGGCAGGAGAATGCACAGTACCAAAGAGAGACACCTCCAGGGAGCGACCTCAGTCGCAATTGGAGCATTTCACCAAGGCAGCCGTAGAGAGAGTACGTTAGCGCACCGGGCATGCGCCGGCCGTGCCGGCCAAAGTTTTCCCACGCTTTGGTGTGGCCCCTCGAGTTGGGGTTAAGGACCCCCACTCTTTGGCACTTGAGTGGTCCGTCACGCACAAGAGGGGGATTCTTTGATTTTGAGGTGGGTGGCCATGATGGGGCCTACAAGGGTAGGGTGCATGTGATTGTCCCATTTGTTGGGCAAAAAAAAGTGGGAATTTCATTGATTGCCAACAGTCATACAATGTGCTTGTGCTTAGGGTTCCTGGGCTAGAGGAGGGAGTAAAGCGGTAAAGCATTGTGATACATGGCCGGAACATTCATTTGGATGCCGGGCGCGCTGGGCACGCGCCGGACAAACATACCCTCGGAATCAGATCCAAAGGGAAGAATCAAGTGCTTTCCTCACCACTGTGCTCTCAGCTTGAACGTACAGGGGAACCACCGGAGGAATCCCAAGATAACAAATTTTGGCAGGTGAAGATTTGCTGACCAATTTGGGTCTCACATCCTTGCCATATGGCTCAATTCAAGCATCCTTAACTCAACCTATTCTGTCTTCCTCACATCAGGAGGACCCCCATCAGAGGGTCCCCATTGGACTCCCCAGTGAATTGTTTTGACTCCGGACTGTTGTCTAGGAGGCAGGTGAGATCCCCATCCACATCCTGTAGTACAGAGCATGGGTGGAATATTTGTTTGCCCGCCTTTGTCTTGGAGTGTTGTGCGTGACATTTGGCTGGGGTCCCATGAGGATTTTTGCTGTTTTTGCCATGTGCACGTGTGCTTCTGCAGAGGTGGATGGATTTCAGGGTGGTCATGGGAAGGTTGAATTACTGCTTGGTGCTGTGCGTGCGCTGTGTCCACGCTGTGCAGAAACACCCCCAAAGGGAATCAGGGAGACAGATGAGTTTCACTACAAGGGAACTTTGAGCAGAGAACAGTCTGTCTTAACTCACCCGTTGAAAAGGAGACTGTGGACGCAACCAGGGTACTTTGGCAGGATGTATCATGACGTTATATGGACACTCACAGGCACGGTGTCTGGCTGTGCATGTGGGCAAGCCGTCTCACAGCTACCATCCTGAGGGTCTGTATACTGCTGTCCGGTCCCCCGGGGGGGGGGAGGGGGGTTCTTGGTTGTGGAGTTTCTTGGGTGTGGTTGGGTGGTGGTAGCCCTTCAAGATTGCACCAGATGTCTTATTTTGTGCTTGTTCACGCATCTCTTCTCACACGTTGTATGAATTTTTGTGCACTCATTAACGCAAAATTCGGATTTCATATTGATTGATTGATTTATTGATGAATTGGACGTTTGTTTTGGCAAAGGCGGTCCTCCTCTTCTCTGCAAGAATTTCTGTCTGCTGCGCGATGCCATGCATCTTAATTCTGCACAGGATATGTTATTGCTGTTGCTGCTTGCCCACCAATTTGGTGGGACATTGGGCGACACTTTTGTATGCGATAAGCCTGCACAGTGCCAAGGTATGCAACGTTCTGCACAGTGACACCTGTTGGTACAATGTTGCATGCAGAGAACCAACTTATGGATCTCATCTCGCTTGAAACGTGCGGACAGAAAGTCCGCGTGTAAATGGTGCAAATATGCGTGTTTCTCCTCTTCCTTCCTATTATGTGCACTAAATCAGCGACAGCTCTCCTTTTGGGCTCTGCAATGTTCTTTTAGCCTGCTGTGTTGTGCAGAAAGAGGTAGAGTTCTCCTGCTGTCTGTCGTCGTCTTGGAGAACCATGCAGTGTTCCCTCACCATTCCCCCCTCATCTGTCTTGTGGATATAGATTTGTCTGAGACATTTTCAACACAGTGCAGTGCAAGTCTGGACACAAAAGGAAAAAACAAGTTTTGTGATTAGGCAACATAGAATTCTCTTTTCAAACCTTCTTTATGGCAAAGCGTTCCACATCAGATTGATGAAGTGTCAATTGGGCTGACTGGCTGGCTGGCGCCCCTGTTTGACGCAGCGGAGGATCCCCACCCCCCTCCCCTCCCCTACCACCTGCCCCCTGGGGGGCACGATGGGCAGCAAAGGATGTGCCAGCAACAGATGACTCCTCTGGGGATGAGTCAATGGGGCAGTACGCGGTACCCCTGACACAAGGGAGTCCTGATGCATACCTGACAGACGGTACGACAGATGAGGACACAGCAGCACAATACATGATTCCCCTGCACACCCCCATGGACGTGGCGCCCCCGGTGCCTCCACAGCCTACAACCGTTACGTTTGCTCACAAGACGCCTGCCCATGACCCTCAATTGCCCCACTTGGCTGGGGCACCGTCTTGGTCAGCTGCATGCCGTAAAGCATGGCGGTGTGCATCTGAAGTGGGTCAGGGACCCATCCGCGGGCCATGCCCGGCATTTCTACACAGGTTCGAGTCCACTGTTCCGAGGGGGTTGGGAGTTCCGGAAAATTGGCACTGGTGACAGTTGCGGGGGGAGCCTCTTGTCATACAGGATAGGTACCCTTCTCACCTTTTTTGGGGCTGGACGTCAGCGACCAGCCCGTGGTGGGAGCCATGCGTGCCTAACCCATGGACTATTGCTCCTTAAAATGAACTCCTTCCTGTCAATTGGGCTTTGCATGTCCCAGGGCAGGAACGAAGCCTGAATATCTCCGTTCACATTCTCAAAGTGCTGGCAGTGCTTTCCACGGGAGTCCAAAGACAGTCTTGTGAGGATAAGCCATTGACACCTTGAGCCTTTGCATACCACAGAGTGCTGCTACTCAGTCTGATTTCACGATGACCTTTGTGGTTGGTAGACGTGAAATGTGTTGAGTAGGTGGTTCGCCCCCCCTCCCCCCCCCCACCTTTCTGCCTGTGTTCTCTCCAGGTGCTACGATATCTTGCACACCTGGGCTGCCATGTGCTGTGCGTTGCTCCGGCCCCAATGGTTGTAAGGTAGTCCTGTGCCTCATCTCCAGTTGCTGATCGTAGTGAAATTGTGGGATTGCATCCTGCACCTGGTGTACCGAGCGTGGTGTGCTGGCACTAGCCATACTGCACGTGATTCCTCCCACGCAGTGTGAGCTGCAGCATACCACTAACATCACTGTTTATGCTGCTATCGTATCCACCGCAAGGCATGCCCTACCCCTGCCTGCAGTGTTGGCAACATTGCTTTGCCAAATTGCCATCTTCTTCAGGATGCTGCAATCATTTGTGCGCCCGACGCCTTCTGCCATGTCGAGTGCTCCAGTTCAGCTGCCTGTAACAATGCGGTCATTTCATGCCCCTCCACAGGAGGGTGCTCAATCCTGTGTCAGGCCCCGCAGGCTTGCAAGACGGCTGATGTGCGATGTCCCGTCGATGAATTCTTTGGTATATCTTTGCCTGTCCACACCCAGGGGGCGGCTTGAGCATTATGCGCATTATGGGCAAATTCACAGGAAAATTTTCATTTTTCAAATTGTTGCCAGGCTTAGCCCTGTAGAACACAAGTGCAGCGTCATTTGGGAAGCATTGGGTGGGAGGCATTGGGAGCGGTCTTCGTTTGTAAGGAATTAATGCCGAAGGGGGGGGGGTCTGGGTGGGTGCCCAGGTGGGGGGTGTCTCCCGCAGCCCAGATGGGCTGTTTGCGCAACAGGAGCGGGAGCCCATCAGGGGCAGACCAGCCGTGAGGGGGAAAAGGACATATGGTGCACGGCCGGGACAGCGCGTGGAGGAACAGGGCACCTGGGCCGCACAGAAACACAGCTAGGCAGGCTACGGACGGCCTGTGGACAGAGGTGTGTGGACAGCAAAAACAGTCCAACGACCCCGGCAACAACCAGCACATCCTCAATACGCCAATTATTGGGCGCCGCTGACACGCAAACGGCACACCATGCCACATTCAGCACAGTCCCAACACACCAACTACTGGGCTCCGCAAACGCGGAAACGACACCAGCAAGAGCACCGGCCGCAGCGGCCGACAGAAAGCAGCGACCTGACGCAACATGCGAAGGGAAGAACGGGTGACTGTCCAGGGCCCCGTAAAGGAGCAACAACCAGACGGAATGTCACACAGGGGGTCTGGGTGGGTGCCCAAGCCTGGGTGCCTGGGTCAAAAGTTTGGGACCCCACCCCTCTATAATTATGGGTTTGGGTGGGTGGGTCTGCAGTCTAGGACCCCCCCCCCCCCTATTTATAATTATGGCTTGCATCGGTGGTCACAGAGCAATTTTCGAACCAAAAAATGGTTTCACGGTTCAGTCTGTACATAGTCTTTGAGCAATAATGTGTCAGTCATAGGCAGTAGTCCAATGGTTACAGCAGTAGCGCTCAGATGGATTGTGGTGGTTCAATTCCAACAGGACAACACATTGTGCCATTTTTCACACCTTAACCACTTTGAAATCCCTGATGACATGCAACATGAGTAGCTCCCAATCAGTCTTCGTTTATAAGAGGGGGGGGGTCAGAGGGGTTTTGAGGCACCCACCCAGACCCCTCTTATAAACATTTCAGGGGGTCTCCCAGGGTGAGCATTTGTCTTCTTGTAAGAGCATGAAAAAACCATTTTTAAATCACGTTAAGCACTCCAAGGCTAGTGTTAAATCACGTTGACCATTCCAAGCCAGGGGTCCAGATGTCATCAACTGTATCCCATGGCAGGGTTAGGAAATCCACGCAAAATGTTGTCCTTCTTCATGATGATTTGAAATCTGTGGCCCCAATGGCCCCAATAATGATCAGCAAGGCATCAGTGGAGAGCACCCTCCAAACTTCATGGACTGGGAATGACTGATTGTGGCGTCTGCTGCAGCTAACAAGGGAGGGACAGGCATTCCACTCACAAAACTACCCCAATCCCCAAAACACACAGTCCCACCAGAACTGACCTTGACCAATGAGCAGGTCACGCAAAAGACATGGCACTGGACAGTGTACTACATGGTGACCTTCAAGCCTTCATGGAACAACCCCCCTTGATCCATGTGTTTCTGTGAGGCTCTTGTCATGCATATTTCAAAAAGTATAATGATATCCCTCCGCTCTTTGCATTATTGTTGCACAATGGTTGTTGACACACACAGACAGTCCTCCAAAACAAAAAGCGGCACATCTCAGTGCATTGGAACACTGATTGGCCCTAAGAGTTCTATGGCACACATGTTTGCATACCAGGGAATGGATAAGGCAAGAGGTGCCTTTTCACTGTTTATACATCACAGTCCCTTGTTTTGCACCTACTCAGGATGCCACATGACCTGCAGCCATTCTCCTGAGAGCTGCACCGAGGTATGCATTCCTTGACCCATACTGTACCCCTGTTTGCCATTTTTTGATGTCAAATTGGTGCATCATCCCTTTGAACCTCTTCTCTTCACAAATAGTATACAATGTGCGCTTGCGCCATTCCTCTTGGCTTTGCAGACCCCAATGTGGCGGGGGACACAGGGGGCGCACTTAGATTAATAATGCAGGTTCAAATCCTGCTAAACACAACATTAATGTCCGCTTTGTGCTGAAAATTTTCAGCGATTTTTTTCCTGAAAATTTCAGCACAGACCGTGCACAGAGCGTGCACAGCACAGCACAGAGCGTACACAACACAGCACAGAGCGTCCACAGAGCGTGCACAGCACAGCACACGGCGTACACAACAGCAGAAGATGTGCGGGCACAGCACAAAACTTGTAAGTTGCGTCCGTTTGCGTCCGTTTTCAGCTGTGGGGTGCGTCCGTTTACATCCGTTTTCAGTTCTGGGGGGCGTCTGTTACCGTCCGTTAAAACGGACGCCCGGGCCAAGCACGCGGCCCCCAGTTGCGTCCCCCATTCCTCGTGGAGCTAGGCCCGCCATGTGGCACCGCCGCCAGCCATTGAGCTGTAGCATGCACTCGTCCAGCTCCACGGTCCCCGGGACGGGCGCGTATGCCCGCACCATGCGCGCCGCCCCAGCAGGAACCCGAGCAGCCCCAGGTCGTGCAGCCTCTGCAGCCACCGTCGCAGGGTTAGGGAGGCCCACGCGCCTGTTGCCTTCCCGGATGCCCCCGCCAAGGCTGCAGGTGTGGGCATAATAACAACGGCAGGGATTGGATGGCTCCTTGCGCCGCGTGCACCCGGGCCAGCACGGAAGTCTTGGGCCCGCCGGTGGAGCACTCCTGCCGCGGGCACTGCTGGACCTCCTTCGGCAGTGCCCCCGTGCGTGGGCCGTGCTGCAGCTCCTCTGGTGCGGACGGCAGCGCCCACTGGGGATAGAGGTCCCGTGGCTGCAAGGTCGGGGATGTCGGCTCCGGAAGTGACTCCTCGGTGGCCCAGGTCCCGAACACCTAGAGGGAGTTCACGTCCCCCTCTGCCAACAGCCACTCCCCCTCAAGTTGGAGGGGGGCCGTCAATCTCTCCTCCAACTCCAACCGCAGCGGGCCCTCCCTCTTGGGCACGGTCACGGGGCGCGGCCGTATCGCCTTGACAAGGCGCTGCGTCGCCGCCTCCATTGCCAGTGGGAACAGCACGGGGAGGTGCCCCAGGATGCTAGTGTCCTGGAATGCCACCACCCCCGTCACCATGGCCGCGACCTGCGGGTCGGCTGGGGTTCCATCGATGGGGGTGCCCGGGTGCGCATCCCGCGAGTCGTACGAGCACTAGCACCGCGCTAGGTCTCTCGCGAACGTGACGTACACGTCGATGAGCCACTGGGTCAGCAAGTGGCACAGCACCAACGGCGTGCCCCGGCGCAGGTCCCTGAGCGGGAAGTTAAAGTTGCCGCCAATGAGGAACGGCCCGTTCCCCAATTGCACGGCGTACTGAAGGGTCGCGTGGGGGCCCATCAACCTTAAATATGCGGAGGCCCCCGAGCCCTGCCCGGAGGCCTTCGTGGCCAATTACGGGCACCACGTGCACCGCATGCTGGCCAAGCCGGTAACAGGGGACTGCCTGCGGCTCTACCTGATGGCCATGAGGCCGTCGTCCATGGGCCTCGACGGGTGGAGCTTGCAAGACCTGCGGGTGCTCCCGCATCGGGCCCTGGAGTGGCTACCCTAGCTCCAGCATGTCCCATACACACGTTGCCGTCATGAGTCACTTGCAAACATTTGCGGCTGACAATGGCGGCTTGCTGCGCCAAGGGTCACCACACCCCTAGATATGTGGACAGGCGCCCCAAGTCCAAGGGATGCCAACAGCACGGGTTGCCACTTGCGCGCTCATGTAGCGGGGGGTCCGGCACTCCTGCAACCAAGGGCACCACAAGGTAGTGACCCTTGGTAACGCCTTGGGCAAAAGACCAGCACAAACCACCGCAAGCACGCACAAGCGACCACGGCTACAGTCCGCAGCACCAACAAAGTCATGGGCGCCACACCGCCCGCCGCACATCCCGCCCACACCGCAGGCACCAAAGCGACGAGAGACCATTGGTAGATGACATAGTCCACAAGGATATTCGCCGTGTCACCTCATACACCACCGGCGCCCGTCTCACTCTGCCATCCCCCTCTCTGCACGATTCATTGTTTGCCACTAAGTAGATTAGGAGTAGGTGCCTCTGCATCGCCTAATACAATGCCAAAGTGCGTGCAGACTAGTGTGGGCTGCGACCTTTTGTGCTGGCGTGTGCATGTGCTACTGCATAGATTAGGATTAGGTGCCTCCACCTGCAACAACGGCTTGTATACGTGCAGACTTGTGTACTATGCGACCAATCGCATTGGTTTGAGAACACGGGGGGGCGGCCGGGCCCGGTCCTTGTATGCGACACCCCCCAGCCCCCCCCCCCCCCCGGGGTTTTGAGAGATAGTGGTGTTTGGGCCATAGTGCCAATGGCGCTGAAGTTTTTTTGTGCATGCTTCCCTTTCATCAAACCATCCATGTTTTGAGCGCCAAATTGGAAAGACGAGGCGCTAAACAAATGCCGTTTGTTGCGAAGTAAAGATCACCACAACCACTGTGGACACACCTGCCAATCTGCAGCCCCTGCTTCACAACAGCCACTAGCAGCTTCCCCAAACCCGCCTCAGACACACATCCCCCCGAGAGGTATGCATGTGGTTGTTGTGGGTCGCGCGTAGGCCCCCCCACCTTGGGAATCCCCCCCCCCCCGGCCGAACCCCCCCCCCCAACACCCTCCACCCCCCCCATACCCTCCAGCCCCCCCCCCCCCCCAGACCCTCCAGCCGACCCCCCCAGACCCTCCAGCCGGCCCCCCCAGACCCTCCAGCAGACTCCCCCCCAACTGCCGCCCCCCCCCCCCCCAACTTTTGACCGATAGCTGGGGGGGGAGTGTCGCATCAGGACCGGTTGTAGTCGCCCCCCCGTGTCTGAGAATGTAGGACTCCGACTGGCACACAAATGACCCCATGACAACTGAATCTGACTGGCCCTGGTTTTCAACCAGGGTTGTGGTAGCTGCTGCTATAGAAATGGGAGAGTCTACGACCAATTTTTGCCCTCTGTGGTGTCCCTCCTTGGGGACACACCTGACCCTCCGAAGCTACAGGTCACAAGATGGAGACAGTGGATTGTTCTGGACCCACTGTCCAAGTGCCCTCTGTGAATGTGGCTCTTTTTTTGGTGCTACTGCACACGCCTAGCGCCGGAACAGAAAATGAAAGATTCATTCGTCATGTTTGCACAACCATTTTTGAGGACCATTTTTGTGGTGTGTGCATCAACACAATCCCAGCAAGCCAATCTAACACAGCAATTGTCCCACATGGTCAGTTTTGTTCAGTTTGGTCGGGTTGCACTTGTTACACACACATAGTGCATACATACGCTGGTCATCACCAACAACAATCAATTTCAGTAAGCCCCCCCCCCTCCCCCAAGACATGTCCCATTCATATGTTTAATGCGATTTGCAATTACATGCTCAAAAGGGGGATATCTTATTTTGGGGAGATAATTCATTCTTGCACACAGGAATTGGTTGCGTGTGTGGCCATACTGGGATGTAGGGCCCACACAGGGCATAGCGTCGGATATTGCGTGTTTTTTGAACCTCATACGGGGCAGTGTGCTTGAACCACACTTGCATCCCTCGGCAACGGGGCACTTTTGGTGTCGTTGGACCTGTGGTGCCCCTTGAGGCCCCCAAGTGGAGTGGTGGGAACCCACTGACCACCAAGTGTTTGTGGCTGTTGAACATTTCGGAAACATCGTTTGGATTTGCCTCTTAGCACCACGTGCTTTTGTGGATGTTGTGATTTGGGATGTGGTTTCAATCACGAAGTCTCATCATGCACATGAGGTCGATTCTGTGATTCCCAAGTTGGGATGTGATTGCTCTTTTCCTTGGCCATAAGAATGACATCCTAACCACCCATCAATGTACATGTGCAAATACCATGTTGTCAGTAGTATTGTAGGACGATTGTTGTGGATTCCTGTGGCCTGAGTTGTATATCCTGCCAATCCAGGTCAGCCTGACAGGCCCCGACACTGCATGGGTGTGGTGCCCATGGCCCAGTCCCACATGTGATTTCCGGATCGTGCCCCGCACACGGACAGTGACACCAGTTATGACTGCCACAGACACACCTCTGCCAACAGCAACAGCTACGCAGGTATGTCCCAGTGTCTGCAAGCATTGTTGGCCCACCCCCACCTCAATTTTGTTCGTGGTTTGGTGGATTGTGTTGTCTTGTACTGCATTTTATCTGTGTTGCATGTTGTGCCGGGCTGGGCTGTGTGGTGTGGTGTTGTGCTATGTCGTATTGTGTTGGAGGTGCACGCCAAGGATTTTCATGACTGAAAAATGCCTGATGCCGTTTGCTACACGATGAGAGGTTTGTGCCTGATCCACCCTCAGGTCCAGTACTCCAGAAGGTGCTAAGTCCACTTTAAGGCGCCCATGCTCAGGAGTAATCTTCACACAACCGCACTGCACTTGAACACTGCACACTGTATAATTGTTCACAAAATGTGTGTGTGTGTGTGTGTGTGTGTGATGGACAAGGCAACTGGTTACACTCCAATATTTGCAGGACCCATATCTCTTGGGGACAGGCAGAAGATTCCAACTCGGAGCAAATTGGCACCTTGGGGGGCTTTTCTGCACATTTGGTTGCATTGCGAAAAAATATCGTCCCCTAGAGGGACATAAAGGCCCTAAATCCCTAAAGGACATATGGTGGACGGCCGGGACAGCGCGTGGAGGAACAGGGCACCTGGGCCTCACGCACACAGAAACACAGCGAGGCAGGCTACGGACGGCCTGTGGACAGAGGCGCGTGGACAGCAAAAACAGTCAAACGACCCCGGCGACAAACAGCACATTCTCAATACGCCAACTATTGGGCGCCACTGACGTGCAAACAGCACACCATGCCACAACCAGCACAGCCAGAGCACACCAACCACTGGGCTCCGCAAACGCGGAAACGACACCAGCAAGAGCACCGGCCGCAGCAGCCGACAGAAAGCAGCAACCCGACGCAACATGCGAAGGGAAGAACGGGTGACTGTCCAGGGCCCCGTAAAGGAGCAACAACCAGACGGAATGTCACACACGGGGGTATGTTATACCTTTCCGAAATCTGCAGGACACGGCCGTTTCAGAAAGGTATAGGTCATGGGGCAGGGGGGGGGGATATTTTTCAGTAGGAGGACCAATTTTTGAAGGCCTGCTGCCAGCCAGGCTTTAGACGAGGTGTCTGAACCTTCTTGGCCCGGTTCCTCCAACATGTTGCTAGTCGGAGGTCACGTCATTTGTGCGGGATTTGTTGCATTTGATGTGTAGAAGCCATCCCTCAAATCGACAATATGTTGGCTAATTTGACCAATACCCACCCTGGACACCCCCATGCAACTTAGTGCTTCTAGTCATTGTCCAATTCGCATCCTGCCACCTGGACAGTAATTTGTCAATTTCAAAAGCAGATTGTTGCGATGGAACCTGAGATTTGCACCCGTGGATTCAGCATGACATCTTTTTACGTCAAAGTAAAATTGGCTGCAGTGCCGACATGTCAGAGTGTCATATGTTAGAGGGTCTTGGGTGCATATACCGAGCAGTGAAACAAGGCAGAGCAAGTGGATCATGCACCGTCCATTATCCGAATTATCTACCATATCGTCAGTTCAGCATGCAGACCTGGTGCCGAGGGAAGGCTACAGGCAAAGCACAAACCCAAGCACCGGGCAGGAAGCAGTTTTTCTGTCAGTACGCACCCTGTGCAGGCCCCTTTCTAACATCTCTGGAAAGTCGCAGAAGGAGAAGTCTCCGTAAGGAATTGCACAATGGTTGGTCCGAAGGGAGGGTCCCGCTGGGGGTCAATAGGCAATGGCCGTTTGGGTGCATGGGTAGATCCAAGAAAGAGGGCCCTGGGGAATTTCTTTGGCCTCTTTAACCCGAATTTCCTCCAGCAGCCTGTGTGTAGGTGGCCCAAGCGTAGGCAATTTTGTAGCCTTGTCTCTTGTCATGCTGGACGACAGCTTAGAAGTGTATGCACCAAGCTGGTGCTGCACTGATTCTGACAAAAACTGACCTGTGCACTTCAAGAACCTGTTGCTCTATTTTGTGGTAGCTGATTTGATGGCTGAACCGAGGGGCAATCACTTGGGCATCCAAATGGTCTGAAAATGGGATGCAGAACTATGTATATCTCTCAGGGACCCGAGAAGCACGCCACCATGGCGCATTTTTCAGGGTCAATATCATGATTGTCTTGTTTGTGCCTGCTGAGTGTCCTGTTGGGGGGGGGGTCTGGGGTATATTTGGAAGGCCCTTGAAAAGGGCTATTTGGAACACCCACAGGGGATACATTGGGGTCGGTTTCCCAAGCACAGGATGCACAGTCTTGCCGATGGACGCTGCAGTGCATAGATTATGTCAACCATTTCCCAACGAACTTGGCGACGCTTGCTGTCTTGCTTACCCAGTATGCTCAGTGTGCTTGGATGACATGTGTGGACTGGGCAAGAAAGCATGCCACACTCAGAAAGATTCGCTTTTTTCTGGTGTTCATAGTACATTTCAAACGAAGCCCTCAACATCCTCATCTGTGATACAAAGCAGACAGTAAGCCACCTACAGAGGTCAGTCCTGTTTCAGATTTAGCTCGCCCTACCCACGTGTCATGTCTGCTATCACACTGGGCTGCAGGACAATCGTAGCACCGGAGTGCTCTGGTTCCTGATTCCGAGAACTCTCTCGAGCACCGTCTGGTAAGAGGGCTTTGCCAGCTTGCCCAGGTCTGAACCGAAAAAACGAAACAGTAAGCCACCTATAGAGGTTAGACATGGGAGCCAGTGTAAGAGCAGGCGGCCACCAATGGGCTGGAGCAACAAGCGTTTACTGGCAGATTTTGCAAGGGTCGTTGCTATGGGCTGAGCAGGTTACAGTAGCCACTGCTGAGGGCTGCAAAAACTGGGAGCACAAAAAAACAAACGTGAGTTCAGTCACGCAGACAGCGGCGTCCTGCCAGCAGAACGAGGCGCGGCTCCTTGGAAGAAAGAGGTCGCAGGTTCCAGGTCGCAGAATCCCCATAGAAATCCTGTTGGGCGATGGAAGCGTGCACTTTGGCGGGTTTGATGCACTGTTCGGTCCAGTACCCCATTGCTTCGGTAATACCTCTCCCATTTTGATGCCTCCTTCGCTCAGACATGTACACAAACAGCGACAGTCAGTGGCAGTCCCAGCAACACTGGCATCAGAACACCATCAGCCAGCCCCAGTCCATCAGGCATCATGAGCATGACACAGTCTCCGTCGTTCTCTGCCAGTCCTACTGCAACCGGGACGGGCTCACCAGAGGGTACAGCCACAGCCAGGTGTGCTGCATGCATGCTGCCAGGTCGTGGTAGGTCGTGGTTTGACAGCTGTGGTCTGCACTTCACTTCACTCTTCATGGCATTGCCTAATGTAATAAGCAGTCCCTCCCACTACCCACCCCATGTACACGTCCAATATGCAATGCCCCTCCCCACTCCTCCCAAGAAACCCCAGATCCTCATGAGAACCACACTATGCCAGGCCACTACTCTCCCCTAGGACCCAACCCCAGGTGCAACACCATGTAGGTGCCACCTACAAAGGAGACCTCCCCCATAGTGCATGCATGCATCCTTGCCCTTCGGAGGTTCTGTTTGACACTAGTGAAAGCTGACCTGAAGATTACTGCTATTGGGCTATTCCTGATTGGAAGTGTGAAACAGGAGCCAGATACCCTTCTAAGTGGCAATGAATTCAGATTCACCCTGTGCCAACGATTGCTTGGCCGCATACAAGTTTACCACCTCTACCTGCCCACACAAATTTGTGTGTTCTTCATCATTGTCCATCGGACAAACTCTCAGGGGTGCCTTCATGCGAGCTGGGCAACCTTTTTCTGCTGCCATATCACTGTCAGAAAACCGTTCCCATCCGGTTGGCCTCTCAGATGGATGCAAAAAGGGTTTGCCAGGCGCTTGAAAATTTCCAAACCAAACTACTATCTCCGAAAGAGTCTCAAGAATGATTGCATTTCGTGGGGGGCAGGATAGCGAACCATCAAGGGCCCGCCCAATGCAACTTCGAGGTGTGAGCCTGCTTCCCACAGACCCTCCCCGGGTTTTAACCCAGAAAAGCATCACAGGACGTCTGAAATTGCTTTAAGAAAAAGTGATTCTACGCGACATTTTGGCAAATCTGTATCACCACCCCTTGCTTCCAAAAACCTGTTCTGAACAAATTTCACTTGGAGAAAATAGGGTCCGGCCCTTCGAGCCTGCTTCCCAGACCCAGCTCGAAGGGCCCCTTCCTGAAGTTGCAATGGAACGCAGGCTAATGCATGTTGAGGAGCATGCGTATGCACTGAGGGAACAAGTGGTGCTGGTTGCATCGCCTGGCCCCAACTGAGTTGCGTTGGTGGCAATTACACAGGGTTGCGGGCCTTGCGTTGACGTGGATGGAGTTATTGGGGAGGAGGATAGGTATGTGTGCGCCCAGTCTGCACAACCCCATCGTTGGTCAATATGTTTGTTGGGTCATGGCCTGATCACTTCTTTTAACAGTGGACAATGCATGCGGAGCAGTCCCATGCACCATTTCCACCGGCAATGACCAACGTCCTTTTCTGCCCTTTCTAGCAAGAGCAGCACCTCAACATCTCAGTCCATTCAGCTGTAGGCTGTTTCAAGCAGGAGGCATTCAGACAGCTTCCTCAAGGCTGCATGGGAGGTCAAAAGTGCGTGTCGAAGAGGGTCACCACCCCTCACCCATGTTGCCCCCAAGAAAGCCCCCTTTGCTATGCACATCCATGCAGGTCCACTGATACGCCGAGTAACACAGTCTCGCAGATGGTGACCGTGACCTGGAGCGCCACAACAACTGCTGCTGCCACTGTGACCCCAGTTTGCACGTCATCACAGTCCACCACACGAACACGGGCTTGCTCTTGGACTTCTTCACCTTCGATTTCGACCTCGCCTGTTTGCACCTCCACCGAGACACCCTCTGTATCCCGCACTTTCACGGCCACCCGCACTGCCATTGGCACGCACACAGATACCAGCTCAGCAACCGGCGATGGCACCACCTCCAGCACTATGACTTTGACTCCCACATTGACCCTTACGTCCTCCCGAACATGCAGTGGCACTCGAAGCCCTTCGCAAACCGCTCCACGCACAGCAACACCGGACCCGACCGTCACCGCCACTTCGACGTCCACTTTCACATCCGCATTGACTTCTACTGCGTTGTCAACACGTTCGAGTACCATATCGTGCACCGCTGTTCAGACGGAAACCCTGCCGTGCACTCGCAGTCTCACCCACACTTGCCATGTGACGCCCTCTTCTTCAATGACCTTCTCATTAAGTTGCCGCGGGACGCGGTCGCCCTCATGCACCATGACACGAAGCACGACACCACCAAGCACCAGCAGCGGCAGCATCACCTGCTGCAGCACATCCACAGCAACGTGCACCGCAACGTGTGCAGTGACGGCAACAACAACCGATGCAGCCACGGCCACCCCAACAGCGACGTGCACCGGCAGTTCCAGCAGTCTCATGACCCCCACGCTTACACTCACAGACAGTCACCAGCCCACTACCACCCCAACAGCCTCCGAGACCATGACGTCCACCGGTCTGCCCTCACAGTCCCATACCCTCACGCACACCGGGACGAGGACGGGCACGCCCACACCCACACACAGTCAGCCCATCACAACAACTCTAACTGTCTCCGGCCCCGTCACGGTCACGGCCGTTGGTTCGCGAACACACAGCCACACTCCGACGCCCAGCCGCACACTCACTGCGACCGCATCCGCGCCTGCCTCACGCACACCATCGCACACCGGGCCCTGCACCTGCAGCCCGACGTGGTCGCCGACGGGGACACCCCCCGCCACTTCTGCCGTCACCGCAACCTGCAGCACGACGCAAAGTGCGACACGGCCGTCTTCACAAACGTTGACGCTGTCCGTGTCGGCCACACAAACGCCCTCCGCGACTCTCCCACACACTCGGACCCCTTCACCGACGTCAACCGCTTCTCCGACTCGGGTATGGACAGCCACGGCCACTCCCACGCCAGCGTGCACTGGGACGCCCACGCGGTCCGCATCCTCGTGGACGACCACACACTCGCCGTCTCCAGGGGCCACGTCCACTGCCCACGTCACCTCGTCATGCGCTGCGACTGCCACACCCACCGCTGTTTGGTCATTGAGGTCTGTGGCTGTCATGGGGATGGTGACGTCAGCCGTCTGCCATGTTGTGCGGACGTTCCTTAGTGTGGCATGCACGTGTGACCCAATTGATACGGAACGCATATTTGACAGGCTGGACGACAGAAGGAGGCGAGGCGCCGAGCTCTTCTGGAGATTGTTGGCCATTAAAAGCTAACGTCATCATTGCACACCGCTGTTTTGACTCAGCCTTCAGTCTTTTTGGTGCTCCAGTAGCACACTGGGATGCCTCTGGGCGTGGCAGTTCCCACTGCATTGCCTGGCATCCGAATCAGCTCCTCCTCACTGCGTGTCATGTCCGCTCCCGCATCGCCTCGTGGGACAATCGTAGCATTGGACAGCTCTGACCCTTGATTCTCAGAGATTTCTCGAGTGCCTTCTGGTGAGCGGGCTTCGCCAGCTTGCCGTGGCCTGATGCCCCCCCCCCCTAAAAAAAATTAAAAGCCAGCATCATCTTGTGATCTGCTACCCACCCTAATTACAGAATATTACAGACTATTCTCTGACCTGTCTCTGCCTCTTTCACTCTCTCTTTCTCCTGCCGTTTCGCTTGGAGCACACCAGCCAAACATCCGGCAAGAGGTATCGCATTTCAATGGAGGCGCCTGAGCCACCCGTCCCCCGGCCGTGGGCCACGCGCATTCATTTCCTCCTGCTCTGGGTGCCACACTCTGCCATGTTCGTACATTCATGGCACCCATGTCTGCTATCTGTGGCGGGTTTGCCTGTTGTATTCGAGTGTGCAGGAGCAAGTGGTTCGGATTGCATCCACCCATCTGTACCCTCCGTGTATTCCATCTCTGTCTCCGTTGTGTATATCGCTGTCCCCTCTGCAGTGCGTCGGAAGGACCGCTGGCCGGTCAGAGCCCGAGCCCGTGGCTTGCGATAGCCTCGGCACTAGCCGGGCTGCTGGCATTTCTGGGGGTTTGCGCCTGCCTCTTCCTCAAGTCGCTCGTCCCTCGGCTGCTTGTGCTGTGCGCTCCATTTGGGGCATATTGCTGTCCGTGTTTGGTGGCCTTACGACAGGAGCGTGGCATTGCAGCAGCAGAGCCGGCTTCCGCCAGCGACGCAGGGCAGCAGGAACCTGGAGTGCTGGGGGTTGGTGGTTTCAGGGATGTGGACAGTGGTGTGGGATCGTTGGATAGTGACGGAGCCACGCCAGGGAGCAGCGATGGCTCCAGTGTCAGCGCGGACCGATTGGGCAAGTTCTGCGTCTGGCTCTCTTGCATGAAGGATGCCCCTACGGGCAACAGTCTCGAAAGGTGTGCCGTACGCCGGTCTGTGCGAGCTGCATGCCGTTTTGGGTCCCCCCCCCCCCCTGCACCTGGTCAACGGCACGGGCAACAGCCGCTCTCCAGGACAGCCCACCCCCGGAGTAGTCAAACAGGACAAGTCATCCGGGGGCTCCGTTGACACAACCAAAACACGTTCGGGCCTACAGAGGGTCAGAATGAGCAGTGGCGAGAGGCCAATAGGCACCGCCAAAGGCAAACAAACCAACACCATGGCCTTGTGCCTACCCCCCCCCCCCCCCACGTGGATATGCGTGTGTGCGGGTGGCTGTGTGGGTGGGCACTGCCACCCCCGTGCAGCATCAGCATCCTCCTAAGCCCAAGACGGAGCCCTGTGTCGGCCTTTGTGGTCCGCTTGCCTTTCCGCTCATGGTATTGTTGTCATCGTTTGCCGGTTCCCATCGACTCCTCTTTGTTGGTGCCGCGGACTTGACGCGCCTCACTCATGTAGTCAAAGCAGTGGTGTCTCAAACTGCAGATTCGGCAGAACTGCCTCATATCGCTCTCTTCCTCCAGGGCCGATGGAACCTTCGACCATGCCCCAACTCCCGACCCCTCGTACAACCCACCGTCAAGTGGCCTCCCCATATATCCGGAGGTCCGTCTGGACAGCGCTGCGGCGGTGTACCCTGAGGTCTGCCCGCAAGTGCTGCTGCGCGCACCCGAGCCTCCGATGCCTGGCATCCCAGTGCTTGGTCGCATGGACGTCATGGTGTGGTCCGGCGTGCCATGGTCCGTCGATATGCAGCGACAGTGCGATGTTCTCTTTGGGGCTCTGCCATGAACGGGCCCAGACATGAGGAATGCAGGCGGAATTTTCTGACACGATGTGAAGAGACACAGAGAAGCACAAAAAGTGTGCGGTGCAGCAGATCGCCAGAAATAAAAAAAATAAGAAAAAAAGAAAAAAGAAGACATGCCGGCAGCGGTGTGATGCAGTTTGAGGCGGATCTGGGGTCGCTGATCAAACGCATTTGGGATTGTTGACGGTTGTTGTAGGCAATGTTGTTGACATCGAAGAAGCGGGTGGCACTGCGGGACTATCGCATGACCAGTGCAGGGGCCTATGCAGTCGTGACAGGGCCGTGGAAGCGAGGGACGCGCGGCAACGAATGAAAAGTTGCCAACAGAATTGGGAAGCCCTGTACGCCGTCCACAGACGGCCAAAGTGCTTCGCCGAGCCCACGCTTTGACCGGGTGCCCGTGGTTGGATACCCGGTTCTTCGACAAACGGAGGGGGGGATGTGGAAGGTTTTTTGCGTTGAGCTCCAGTTTTGGATGCCAGGCCGACAGAGAAAGTGGGCTGCGGAAAGTGCGTCGTGCAGTTGAGGGGTGGGGGTGCAAATGGGGTTTTTGAGAGCATTTGAAAGAGCGGTCACCGGGGTCTGGAAGAGCGGTTGGTAGGCAATTTCTGGCGGGTGCATGGCGGTTGGAGGGCCGGTGGGGACGGACAGCAGCGGCTGGCAGGACTGACCGTCACGCCAAAAGGGTGGAGGCGGGTATCCCCCCCCCCCCCCCCACAGCCGACCCTGGAGTAGTCAAACAGGACAAGTCATCCGGGGGCTTCGTTGACACAACCAAAACACGTTCGGGCCCACAGAGGGTCAGAATGAGCAGTGGCGAGAGGCCAATAGGCGCCGCCAAAGGCAAACAATCAGATACCGAGGCCTTGTGCCAACCCCCCCCCCCCCGGCCCTCGCTCACGGCTGTCCTCAAATTTTGTTTAGTTAAGGACAGCCCCCATGGACCACCAACCGCAAACCGCGGCCAACGGCCAACCGCCAACCGCCAACCGCCAACCGTTGAAGTAGAGAAGGTCCCATGGCCACGAGGCAGAGAGCGAACGTTCGTTTCTGTTGGTGTTACGAACCCTTTTCTCCCCCCCCCCCCCCTTAAGGACAGCCCTGCCCCCCCTCTTTTTGTGCCCCTCCGGCTCTTGCAGGTCACCATCGCCATGCACTACCCCGAAGTCCGTCTGGGACACATGGATCCAGCCGCAGAACAGTCCCCCCATCGGCCGCCCCCCGACACGCCCTCCGCCTGGCCCACACAGTCCCCGCGGCGCTGCTGGTCCCCTTTCCCGCCCCCCCCGCCGCCGCTCGTCCCCCCGAGTGCCGCGCTCCGCACCCCCTCCGGGCCCCGAGCCCCCTCGCCGCCGCTGCGCACCGCCTCTCCCCCGCTGCGCACGCCCTCCCCGCCGCTGCCGACCCCCTCCGCACCGCTGCCCTCACCGCATTCCACGCGGGGGCATGGCCCCGCCGTCGCGCCGCGCCCCGTGCCCCCGCCTCCCCCCCGGCCTGGCACGCCCTTGCCGCAGCCGCGCGCGCGCACCGCAGCGTTGCGCAGCCGGTCGCACCCGCTGCCCCCCCCGCAGCGCCTGCAGCCATCTCCCGCGGCCCCACCCCCTGTGCCACCCGTTCCGCCGCCCCCGCACGCGCCCCCCGCACGAGTGCCCCCGCGTCCGCACCCCCGCGCACAACCGCGCCGCAGCCGCTCCGCGCCGCTGCGGCCCTCCGCGCCGCACCCACCCCCACGCCCCATGTCCTGCCGGCCCCCCGACGGCCGCAGTCGCTCACCGCTTGTGCACGTGCCCGTGCCGTCGCATCGCCCAGCGCCCCCCGATTCGTCGCGCTCGCCCGCAATCTGCGTGCTGACGCCGGCCACGCGGACCTGCTCGCCAGCATTGCGTCCCAGATCCATGCAACCCCCCCACTCATGAGCCCCGGCCCCCGCACTCGTAGCGCCTGCCCGCAGCCTCGCTGTACCCCCCCCACCCCCACAGCTCCGGAGGGGTAGGCCGGCGTGAGTATTGAAATGCCTGACAACCGGAGGAGGAGGGCGCCCCCCCTCCGCCCCCCCCCCCCCCCTCTTATGGTGTACGGCCATTCTGATACTTCCCTGCTCGCTGCCCCTGCCCCTCCCACTGAGGGACTTGTGCAGCAGCGACCAGCGGTCCCAGACCCCCCCCCCCCCTTTCTAATACTCCCCGGGGGCAGCTGCAGGTACTGAGTAGCATGCAATGAATGCAAGCGATGTGGGGAACGCTCGTCTGCAGTGCCCACCCTCGTGCAGTCTTCTGTCAAGCCACAGTCCAGGGCGGCTTGGTGCCCATCTTCAGAGTGCATCAAGTCTCAGGAAATGTCTGGCGCAGGAGCTCACCTTTTTTTTGTTTCGGAATTCGCCCCCACGGTACGACCTCCAGCGACCGACCATCGTCGCGCAACACAAGAATGAGGTGACGAACGGCAAACGGCATGGGCCGCTTTGGGCTCTGGTGGCAGTTGCACTGGAGGCATGTCACCGTCGCAGGTGGTCTCCAAATGTACAGCCCCGCACTGCTGGAGGTACACCCCACGTACACTTAGCGCCTCCACCTCACCACCCAAGTGTCCACCAGCGCCACTCTTTCGCCCACATGCTGCATTCACTCTCTCCTGGCTCGAGTAAAACACAGCCCTCCCACCTTTTCAGCGTTTGCCTCCACGATTTCTGTGCGTGGACCTGAAACAGCAGCACGCATGCCCATGGAAAGGGGCTAGTGTGTGCACGGAGGACCATCATATCAGCCGTGGGGGACCTTACGGCCCTTGTCGTCGGGTCGCGTGAGGCACAAGTAGTGGTATCAGGGGTGCCTGGAGTACGGGTGCTCACACTTGAGACAATTGGCTGACTAATTGCGGCTCACTATACGTTTGTAGGTGTCGTTTTGTCGTTGGGGGTGGGGGGGGGGATGCGCTGGGCACCGATGGGATGGGGTTTCTCAAGATGACGATTACCCATGCCCGTGGTGAGGCCAGTGGGTATCACAGGAATGGCATGGTCTGAGAGCCCTGAGACACACAGTCGATGCGTTCCTGAAAGCGCCGGTGGAGGTGTCGTGCGATCGGGGCAAAGCCATTTGCTGTGGTCTGCTGCGTGCTACGGAGGCCGTCCCCTGATCCCACGATACGGCCAATGCACTGGTTGTGGCCTCACAATCCGGGTTGCATACGTGTCCAAAATCACGAGGGCTCCACACTTCAGGCTCAGGTAGCTCCTGCCCTGACGGGCGATTCTATGGTGCTCCGTTACACGCCGGTTGATGACCCGTGTAACCTTCAACAACCCTGTGCAACCCCCTCTAGAAGCCGCCACAACCTGCAGCCCTGTACAGCACTCTGCAGACAATCTGACCCTCCAGCCGTCTGCAAGCCCCTCCAGCCGCTTCATACATCCCCAACTCTCGGCACCTTTTGTACATTTGAAGCGGTGTCAGCTCATTTCAGTGGTGGATGGCCCTGTATATGTGTGTCTGTGTCTGGTGTACAGTGGGGGCCATTGGCTGAGTGCCCTACAATAACAAAGCGCTGGTTTGCACATAGGCCACAAAACGTGTGGTGTGTGTGTGTGTGTGTGTGTGTGTGTGTGTCAAGCCTTCTTTCGTGCGTCCGCAACGGGAGCGGGAGGGGTGCCTGCCTGCGTGTTGGGAAATTGTGGGTGCCTCTCCCATAACCAACCCCCCTCCCTACCCTTGCTGACAGTGCCTCGGGAAGTTGTAGTGTGCGAGCCATAAGTCACCTGTTAGGTACCGTCTGCCAGAAAGCTTAGCTGAATGGTATGTGCTGAGGGGATAAATGGACTTCCATTGAAGAAGGTGACTGCAGTGATTCTGTTTGAGTTTTGGTGCTGTTCTGTGCAATTCTTCTACGCAGCTCAAATGAAAGTCACATGTAAGTGTGGTCGGACCATCTCGGACCATGCCAATTCAATGCAGGAGCGTCTACAGGCCCCACAGCATGCAGACCGAATGAAGAATGCTGACGAAAGCCGTGCCTGCCCTCAACAAGTGCCCGCCTCCTCCAGGATTTCACGCCCCCCCCACCCCTCCTCCATTACTGAAGAAAACACTTGGCCAGTGTGTGTTTGTGTGTGTGTGTGTGTGTGTGTGTGTGTGGATTGACGAGATTCGTTAGCGACCAGTGCAGTGCTCTGTCTGTCACGCCTGTTCGTCTCGCTTCAATTGTGTGTGTGTGGATGGTTGGAGGATGCGTGGGCATTCCGATCGTTGCTTATACCACTCTGCTTGCTGCTGGTCCTCGCGCATGTCCTGTGGTGAAACCATTTCGAAAACCGAACACTGCAAATGCTGACGCTGATGCTACTGCTGCCCCTGACTCCTATCTGCTCTCCTGAACCTGTTTACAGAAACACAACTCGGCGAACAATGTTGCCTTTGGCGTAAAACTCAGGTTGTGGCTGACAGTGCTGCTGTCAGTGGGGCTCTTCAAAAGGCAGCAGGGAACGACTTGCGCAGACGACCAATCGCACACCTGTAGGTGATTGCGCAGCTCTGCTTCTTGTCGTGGTGGGCACCAGCTTAGCAGTGTATGTACCTTGCTGATGGAGCACTGATTCTGACAAGACTGACCTGTGCGCTTGTGCATTTCAAGAACCTGTTGATCTGCTTCTTGGTGCTTGCTGTGTGCTACTCACTGCTTGCTACTTGTCGCGTGTGCCTCACCCCCCCCTTCTCCAATTCAAGCTACAATCTTGCTGGGGGGGGTGGGGGTTGCCATAAAGGCTGAAAGAGCCTCCGACATAATGATATACACGGGTTAGATGGTGATGTATACATTTCGTGCTGTATCTGGCGAGCAACATGGACACAAGGAGATAGCATTAGTGCATGTCACTTGCCCACAACCACTAGCAGATATGAATTTTGTGCCCCACAGCATGCTGCAAATGCCAAGGACAAACTTTGCAAATATTTGACATTTATGCCGGTTGGTTGGCTTTTGGGGGGGGGGGGTGTGGATCGGATTACTTTGGGATTCTAATTTTGATTTGGGCCCAAGCCATAAAGCTTAGGAAAGATGAATCACAGGCACATAGTTTCCGTTGTTTGTTGAATCACATTGCCTATATCATAAGTTGATTGACCTTCTTCCATTTGGCATTGTTACTTTGTATTTGCTGCTAACATGGACACATGCTCCTTGCCTTGCTTGAAGAGCAAGAGTAATGTGACTACATAGCCTACCACAAGGGGGTTTCCAAAGTTGAGAGGAACAATGTGGCTGCATAAAGTGTTCTCGTAGGACCCCACGTTGGCTTCCGCAGTTTTAAACGGTGTTGAAAAAGGCGTGCCCCAAACCCTTGAAATTCAGCAAGCATTAAATACAATAGGTAGCAAGCAGCAGGGAACAGGAAGCAAGCAGCAAGTGGCAATAGAACAAGCAAACGGGCATATTTTGTAATTAGTCACCGAAAGGCAGGTGAAGGCAAGTGCAATTAAAGACAAAGTGAAGTGCAGAGCCCTTCATAGGCGTTCATTCTGTCCTGCAATCTGTTGAGGTATAATCAATGGAGTTGCCCATACTGCAGTGTGCATGTAGTGCCACCGCATGCACACTGCAATTATCCAGATGTCTGGCCGACGTGGATGACCTTGTGATGGGAGCCAACACCCTGTGAAAGGTCAAATCAAATGCAAATATAGGAAACAAAGTGTATTACTCTCAGCACACTGTCCAAAGAGTTGCCGTCCGATCTCCAAAGACATTCGGACAGAATTTTTGTTGGCTGTGCCTTACACCCCCCCCCCCCCCTGTCTAGGAACCGCCTTGTGCAAGAACCGCCTCATGGTTCCGCGGTCAAATTCTCGCACTACTTTTTTGAACCACAGCATTGGGTTTTTTGTGGTTCTGGTGGATGCAGGACAGCTATTCAGGTGTGCAGGACAACATTTCATGTGTATTGCATGGTTTGCAGGATTTGGAAGGTCATATTTGCTTTTGTACCACGTCTTCCATTCCTTGTTATATACCATGGACGTTCCCATGTACACTGCCGGTGAGTCTGTCTTCTATCCGCGATCTGCTGGCTCTCTTGTTCCAGCCACTGTGTTGGGTCCTGGTGCCCAGTGTAGATTGAGTACAAACACAATGCACCCAGCTGCTTTAATTGCCAACCTCTCGCGTCCCATTCCCGGGATACTCAATTCTCCGGACTGGGACAGTGCACCAAGTCGGTCCCGTCCCCACCCCAAAGGACACGGCCTGCGGAGCGATCCGCTGAACGACATGCATGGCATTCTGCCCCCCCCCCCCCCCCCGTGTGCGACCTGTCCAGATACAACCTGAGGTTACCAATTTTTTTTCTGCGAGGCCTGTCCAAAAGCAAATGGAGATCACCAACTTTTTTGTGAATGACCAATGTGTGGATATTCCATGCTCGTTGGAATGCACACAATAGCCCAGTCAGCTGAGATTCAGTCCTGTGAGGTTGATTTGTCAATGTGTTTAACTGTGGGAAAAGAGAGGGCGCGCAAACCCCGGTGCAATGCTCTGGAGCCAGAAAATCACCTGTAAGAGAGGTTGTTAGATCAAGCGTAGGCGCGGACGCCATACACCCCCCCCCCCCTTTTGGGGGGTACACACATTTTGGCTTTTTTTGCAGTTGCCAACTACACCTACAAAAATTGGGGAACCCGGGGTGTGCAGGAACACTCAGTGGTCGAGTGGGAACACTAGGAGAACATACCGCCTGGTGGCGGTTCGAATCCTGGCCGGCGGGATCGGCCGATCGCCAATTCAGCCAATCGGCCCCTGAGCCCTTTGTTGTACTCAACCCTAGTTCAAATCCTTCCAACCACAAACTTTTGACCCCCCCCCCAAAACAATGGTATCCAGTTTCAGGGGGAGAGAGGTCTCAAATTCAAAAAATCCATTGGGGGATTGTTTTGTTGGGCAAAATAATGATTTTACAAGGGGTTGGACATCCAATGTCATGCCTTGGGGAATGCTACGCGAACCTGTTTGTCTATCTGCCTGCTTGCTTGCCCGACTGATTGACTGCTTGCCTGCCTGATTGAGTGATTGGTTGATTTTCGGCCTCTCTTCGAGGTGCCTTGTCGAAGGCAATAGAATTTTTTTTCCGCGGTATGGGGCTGCTCACGGTCGTGCGCAAGAACCAACCCCTGATTCCGCGGTCAAATTTTGGGGGAAAAGCATGTGGTGCAGGAACCAACCCCTTCCGCGGTCGAAGTTTGGGGGAAAAGCGTGCGCAGGAACCAACCCCTGGTTCCGCCGTCGAATGGTGCCTGGACACGGGGGGGGAGGGTGCAAAGCTCAAACTCAGGTTTTTGAAACTGTCACATGTGCACAAGATTTCCAAAAAAAGCTGCCATGTTGTCTTTAGTATTTGCACTCCAGGAGACCGTGGCCTTTTTGTTGAGCTTCTTACAGTGAGAGTCTTGAGAGAATTTGGGAGGAAATGTGACTGGGAGTGTCCTGAACAAACACGCCAAAATTAGTGTAAAGTGCAAGGGTTCCCGAAATGTTCTGCTTTGTACTAGTAATGCACATTTCATTCCCATGGACATTTGTATCATGCATATTCATGCCTCCACAGGATCATGCAATACACAGTCGTATTGTTCATTATTTTGGCTCCATATGGGGGAATGCCATGCACGCAGTGCAAGAACTTGGCCTGGGTATATCGCGCTGGGGGGTGGGGCTGGAAGTGGGGGGTATTGATCCATAAGTTCAGAAACCGCTTTTGGCCACGCCAATTCCGGCCAAATTGATCAACGCTTAAGCCAGAAGCACCTTTGCACGCTGCACGACATGCATGCATACTGCCAAAATTAGGTGTCTCAGCTTTGATTGTGCTTTGTGTGGGACGTGGGTGCAGAGCAAAGCAGAGCAAGCACCAACCCAAACATGCAGAGCCAACATCCTAGACTACCTTGTGACATCCAAACACAGTGCAGAAGTCTACAAAGCACTAGAAAAGGATTCGTTGTCAGAAGGGGGACTCAAGGGTACAAATAGAGCCCAGCACAATGCACAATGATTCTGGCTACTGTCATTGCCTGGGCCCAGAACAGCCGTGGAACCTGCTCTTGTGGTTGACACTGGATGCTGAAGCCTGGCAATGGAGGGGCGGGGGCTCTGCCAGACCAAGTACCTTGGGGATTATGCTAACTGGGTCACAGGCGCTCCACCTTACATCATGCACATTCAGGCTCTAGCCCAAACAAGAAGAAGAATCTTTGACATTACCATCGGAGCATATGTGAGACACACAGATGTTTCCATTCTCCCCAACCCCCAAAGCAGCATAAAAAAATATCAAGACTGGCCTGGTCTGGTCATCTTTACACAGAAAAGGTGTCACTCTCTTCAAGTACACTAAGAGACTGCTGTCATGGCACAGCCACTCTTCCACACACTGAAGCTATGCCCTGACTGTGGATGGAGCATTTGGGTGATGGTGGGGGAATTGCAAGGGGTGCGCTGGTGAGAATAATAAGTGCAATATGAGTTGTGTGAATCGGCTGAGTTGGGGTTGGGACCCCTGCAGTGGAGGACACGCATGACGGGCTCCAAGTGACTGTTATCTGTTGGCAGTGAAATGCCGTATGCATGGGCTCATAAGAGTCCAGTCACACATAGTCGCCAGGACGTCTCGCCCAAGGCAGCCCCCAAACTCCCTGTCTGCCCCTCCGCTTTTGTCTCAGAGAAGTGTGGTCTTTGTTTCCGGTGCTGCGGCTCCGCGACGTTGTCCCCACACAGCACAAGCAGGAGGTGAGATGGCTGGTCCCTCTGCCTCTTGGCGCAATCTCTTGAACGATCAGGTGTGCCGCATCCTCCACAAGGCCCTGCTCTTGCCCAGCTTCACCAATTAAGACCCGGCCTGGCCCTACCCGGGCGGCTGGGGCTGTGTCTGACGCTGGGCACCCGGGGCGTCCTGACGCCGCACGGGGGGCGGGCTGTCCTGCCGGTTGTGGCGCCATGCGGAGGCGCCGGAACGCTGCTGGCTGGGCTTATTGTGGGCATGCCAAATGCACTGGAGCTAGTTTTTGGGGCGGGGAGGCTGATTTGCTGCGGCACCATGCGCCACAATTCACGCTCCTTGTGGGTATGGCCCTGATCCGTGCATGTCCCTCACATGCTGCTGGGATGATGAGGAACGTGCCCCCTGTCTGTGCATGTGCCTGCAAGCCTCACACCC
Organism: Eutreptiella sp. 'Long Island Sound 2002'; assembly: GCA_964036045.1. NCBI lineage: Eukaryota > Euglenozoa > Euglenophyceae > Eutreptiales > Eutreptiaceae > Eutreptiella > Eutreptiella sp. 'Long Island Sound 2002'. Next base: position 174,402,712 of record OZ038379.1, read on the forward strand.
CTGGTCCTGACCAGGATGGAATATTGGGACAGAGCTGGGGAACTATCATACATTGCACAAGACGCACCCCGCATACCACAGAGTGCGCACTCCGTGCACTGCACGCTTCGCCACCAAGTACTTGGCACACTGTGCACTACACCCTCTGCACTCAGCGCACCGTGCGCACTGCACACACTGCCACTCTGCATGCCGCAGAGTCTGCACACTGCGCACTGCATGCAGGAGGGGTGGGGTGGGGGGACTTTGTTTGGGGAGAGGTTCGTGGGGAAAACTTCGTTTTTCAGTTTGGAGTCAAAAATTTCCCCACAAAATGTTTTTGCGCAATTTGGGGTATTTCCTGCTCTTTGTGCATACTCAGTGGCGGCGGTAGCCAGGTATGGTTGCGCTGTTGTCGGCAGTCAGTCTGGGCCTTGTTTTTTTTTCTTTCATCTCTGATGAGTTGGTATTGTTCAAAATTTGTGGCCTACCAAAGTTTCACATGACTGATGGTCCACGAGGAACCGAGGGTTGCGGGTGTTGAAGTTTCTGATGACCCTGCACCAAAATTGTAGGTGAGCCGAAATTTTCCGCGCCGAAACTGTCCCGAGACGAAATTGTCCCCCGATGCACTGCTGACGCCCGCCGCCTGCAGGCCCGGTGCGCACCTCCGCATGCCGCCCGGCACACATTCAATGGGGGAATATTTGCCCGGCGCGCGCCCGGCGCGCTACTTTTCTATTAACTATCCCGACTTCAACCCCAGATTTACCCTCTCATGGAGAAGCTCCTCGGTCAGGCGGGTGGCACACCTAACCCCCCACCCCCCTTGTCTAGTAAGCGCCCTTGTCTAGCAAGCGGGGGGGGCGAGGGAACCGTCACCTTCCAATTTCCAAATTTTCTTAGAAGGTTGGATGTTGAGGTTCTCCTGTGTGTTTGTTGGTTGGACAAGATACTGTTGTTGGTGCATTGCTGTGTACTTCAAATTTCTTGCATGGAAGGCACTGCACTCTCCCTGTATCATGCATGTTGTCGATTTCCAACGTTCTGACGGCAGTATTGTGTTCGCCAAGATTCTGGGCCCCTCGGAGCGTGGTGCTGACTACCGGTCCATCACATATGAGCGCTCTGGTACGGTGGTAACGCATGACTGTGCCCCTGTAGCACGGATGTCCTTTCTCCGTGTGCGGACTCCCCCACGACCCACCTCACCTCCCACAACGGCCAACCGTTGTGAAGCCTTGAGGTTGCCTCAGCCACTCCGGTCAGTTTGTGGTTCACGTGCCCTCGTGTTCGCTCTCTTATTTTGTGTCCCTCATCTCTTGTCTAGTAATCGCGGGGGGGGAGGGGGGCGAGAGAACCATCATCCCCAGCCGCTTACTGGACAAGGGGGGTGGGGGGTACACACCGCCCCATGCCACCACTGCAGGAAAAGGAGCTTGCGGAAATTGAGCTGTCCTTCGAAAAGTACTTCGAGGTGTCCGGCGGCGCCGTCAATCCTGACCTCCTCAGCCCCATCGGCGGCCAGCAGCAATGGTCCAGCTCCTTCAGGTCCTCACTTTCCCCGACCATCCAATGCACTCGAAGTACACCGAAGTTGGGGCGACTGGTGCTCCTCTTGAATACAAACAACGAGGCAGGGGCAAGTTTCCTCTGGCCATTTTTCGAACACAGGCTTTTGATCCCAGACCCCCGCCCCCTCCCTCCAAACAACCGGTTTCCACCAACTTGCTGGTACTTCTTCGCCAGTAGCAAGGACGACACCTTACGTACATTGTTTACAAAATCTGAACTCTCCTATCTGCGCCATGCACACTTTTGTTATGAGACTTGGTACCCAGGACAAAGCATACGCCGGGCATTAGGGGATTGCGAATCCAGTGAATGATGGTCAGAGGGTGCCCCGGGGATGGGGGAGGCACATGATGCACTCGCCACAAAAAGGACTGAGCGCCAAAACGGACAGGCAGAAGGTTGTTGTGTGCCCCAGTCGGGGAAGTGACCCTGCAAGTGGACATCCTGGGGCCCAAAAGCCGCCTCTGGGGAGCGGTCCACCACCAGGGACAGTGGCAGGGAAAGGAAGGGGGGGTAGGGAGGTAAGGATAGGGCAGGCAGGGAGAGGGAGGGCACAAGGGAAAGGGAGGCCGATGGGCGCCGCCGCCTAAGCAGGAAAAGGGTTAAGGGAAGGACAAGGCCAAGTGGCGAGAGGCCAATAGGCGCCGGCGGCTGCAGACAGCAACACAACCAGGCGTCATGCCAAACCCCCCCAACAACACCTTTAAGCACAGGCCTGCTTGACGGGCGTGCCAATTAAAGAGGGGGGGGATTTTGTGGGGGGTTAGTTTTGCGTGGGAAATTCCGTGTTTCACATTGACCGCGAAATTTACCAGACAAATCCTCTTGTTCTCAGTAACGCCTCCGAGACGCCCCGCAACTCCGTTGACAGCGCCCGCGAGCCAATTGTTGGGTGCCCAAGCAGCAGCGCCGTGGAGCGGCCCCAGAGCTTCCACCGCCACCCGCGACAAGCGTCCTCCCGCTACGGTAGCCGCACGATGAGAACGTCAGACACTGACCGCCAGGGGGAGTACCAAAGGCCCGAAAGCAACGGCATTCCACAGTCCGGCAGCAGAGAGAGCAACGGACACAACACCGAGTGTGTGCCACCCCCGCGTGCCCCGCAGCCTGCCCCACTTTGAGAAGTTGGGTTTTCGCGTGCGGGTGGGGGTTGGGGTCGATAGAGCCCCGAAAACAGGGGGGGGTACAGGAAAAGGGCTCAATTGAAAGGACCATCAGTTATTATGAGGGCAGAGCTCTGGCGCCGAAGGCGGCGAAAAGTTTTTGGGTATTGAAAATGGTCAACTTTTTTTTCTCCAGAGACATGGCAAATGATGACTTTTCTGAACCCCCCCGACGTGCCAATGCCAAAAATCCCATTTTCATTTTTTGCTGAATTTTGGGTCTGGGTCACGTCCAGAGCCCGGGGCTCAGCCTCAGTAGGATTTTGGGGGGGGCGTCAATTGAGCTTTGGGGGGGGGGGGTAGCCAGAGGGCTGTATCGATCCCCCCCCCCCCCCCCGCAAACGAAACCCCGCCCACCCCTTTCGCAAGCAGTAGATCGCGCTCCCCAGCCCACAGCATGTCCCATGCCCTTAGAGGGAAATGAACGCGCGGTGTGCGCGCGGTGCGCACGGTTTGGTGCGCGTTGTTTTATTAACCCACCATTTTTTCATTTAGTCACTGCGGGCTGTAAACACTACTCTCCCACAAGCATAAGTAGAGCTTGTGGGAGGGCAGCGGGATCAAAAATTTGTGATCATCCACCTTCTTCGGCAAGGGCAGGCACACCCGGAGACCGTTGCCCCTGACAATGATGGGTGTGGAGTTGTGAGCCCAGCACCGCAGAAACCAAGGTGCTGAATCCTACTTTTCAGATTGGCTACCTTCACTCCTTTGGTTCTTTGCATTACAGCTCATCTCTTTTTTGGCTATTCTTGTGCAATGCCCCAACATCGTGAAACGAATGCTTCATAGGATTGGGCACCCTATGGGGCACCTCATGGGAATGAGCACCCCGTGAGGTTTGAAACACGAAACGTGTCGAAACGAATGCTCCGCAGGTTTGGGCACCCATGCGGGGCACCCTCCTCGGTGGTGGGCCGTGCCGAGGAGGTCTCTTTGAGCTCAACGGCCCCCCCCGGCAGGGGGTGTGGGCAGCTACAATCACCATTGCAATGGTGAGGAGGATGGAGTGGAGGCCTCCGTTGTTGTATGTGAACCCCTGAAGCTACCGCGTCTCTGCCACACTGAAAATCAGCCAGAAGTGCGTAAAACAGCAACCCAAAAACGAGCGCGCGGTGCGCGCGGTGCGTTTGTTTCCCTCTTAGGTCCCACAGTAAGTGCTCCTCTTACAGTATGTCCCACTTCCCAACACCCCACAACACGTGGCAGCTGGCCGGTACCCACGGCCCACAGCCCAGCCTTAAAGACCCTCCTCAGCAACAAATGAAATCGGTTTCTTGAGCACAGTACTGAAGAGCCTGTGGGTTGTGAGAGCAACCGAAGAGTTCCCCCTGCACCAACACCCCTGGCATTGAAACTTACTCTCTGTGACACTCCTACAAGGGGGGGCACTTGCCGCGGTGCAGGGTCGTTGTGCACTCAGTACGGAAACTGAAGGTTGACAGACACTTCGCAGTCGTTCCAAGGGGTTTGGGCAGTGCACCCGTGGGTCCAAAGCTGGGATCTAAAGTTGGCACCGCAAGCTCTGAAGTTGGCACCGCGGCGTGTAAAGTTGGGGTCTAAAGTTGGCACCGGAGGGTCTAAAGTTGTCACCGGCGGGTCTAAAGTTGGTGTCTACAGGTGGCACCGGGGTGTCTAAAGTTGGGCTCTAAAGTTGGCACCGGGGGGTCTAAAGTTGGCACCAGAGGGTCTAAAATTGGTGCCGGCGGGTCTAAAGTTGGGGTCTAAAGTTTGTAGCGGGGTGTCTAAAGTTGGGGTCTAAAGTTGGCACCGGAGGGTCTAAAGTTGGCACCGGGGAGGCTAAAATGGGGGCCTAAAGTTGGCACTGGGAGGTCTAAAGTTGGGGTCTAAAGTTGGCACCGGGTGGTCTGAAGTTGGGCTCTAAAGTTGGCACCCGGGTGTCTAAAGTTGGGTCTAAAGCTGGCACCGGGGGGTCTCAAGTTGGGGGCTAAAGTTGGCAACGGGGGGTCTAAAGTTTGCACCGGGTGGGCTAAAGTTGGCACCGGGGGGGCTAAAGTTGGGGTCTAAAGTTGGCACCGGGGGGTCTAAAGTTGGGGTCTGAGATTAGCACTGGGGGGTCTAAAGTTGGCAGCGGGGGGTCTAAAGTTGGGGTCTAAGATTAGCACCGGAGGGTCTAAAGTTGGCCCGAGGGGGTCTAAGGTTGGGGTCTAAAGTTGGCACCGGAGGGTCTAAAGTTGGCACCGGGGGATCTAAACTTGGGGTCTAAAGTTGGCACCGGAGGGTCTAAAGTTGGCACCGGGGGATCTAAACTTGGGGTCTAAAGTTGGCACCGGGGGGTGTAAAGGTGGGGTCTAAAGTTGGCACCGGGAGGTCTAAAGTTGAAGTCTGAAGCTAGGATCGGAGGGTCTAAAGTTGGCACCGGAGGGTCTAAAGTTGTCACTGGGGGGTCCAAAATGGGGGTCTAAAGTTGGCACTGGGAGGTCTAAAGTTGGGGTCTAAAGTTGGCACCGGGTGGTCTGAAGTCGGGGTCTAAAGTTGGCACCCGGGTGTCTAAAGTTGGGTCTAAAGCTGGCACCGGGGGGTCTCAAGTTGGGGGCTAAAGTTGGCAACGGGGGGTCTAAAGTTTGCACCGGGTGGGCTAAAGTTGGGGTCTAAAGTTGGTACCAAGGGGTCTAAAGTTGGCACCAGGGGGTCTAAAGTTGGGGTCTAAAGTTGGGGTCTAAGATTAGCACTGGGGGGTCCAAAGTTGGCAGCGGGGGGTCTAAAGTTGGGGTCTGAGATTGGCACTGGGGGGTCTAAAGTTGGCAGCGGGGGGTCTAAAGTTGGGGTCTAAAGTTGGCACCGGAGGGTCTAAAGTTGGCCCGAGGGGGTCTAAGGTTGGGGTCTAAAGTTGGCACCGGAGGGTCTAAAGTTGGCACCGGGGGATCTAAACTTGGGGTCTAAAGTTGGCACTGGGGGGTGTAAAGGTGGGGTCTAAAGTTGGCACCGGGGGGTCTAAAGTTGGGGTCTGAAGTTGGCACAGGGGGGTCTAAAAGTGGGGTCTAAAGTTGGCTCCGGAGGGTCTAGAGTTGGAAACCCTATTTTCAAGCCCTTTTCAACGCCATTTGAGACTACCAGGGCCAATGGGGGTTTGGCATGTTGCATGTTCCCTCCCTCTGGGACGTTATGCACGCAAATCACTCCTCTTCGCTCAAAAGACCACACAAGGGCAGGGGTTGTGCAGCCAGATCCCCCCTCTCTACTCTGCAGACCTCATGCAGCTCTTTCCATGCATGGGGAAAATGGGGCTGTTTCTCGGTGACATTGTCTAAAAGGGGTGCGGTGTGTGTGTGCACACATGTTGCCCCCCGTACACCACACCACAGGCTGTCTCACTGGGCTACACCAGTCATGCGAGACACCGACATACCCCTGAGTTTTGCTGCCGACATTTGTACCACTTTCTGCCCCGTGCATGTGCATGACGATGCAGATGAAACGTCACACCTCTGCTGCGATGAGGGCGTCCCGACCCTGTCCTTCTGCACTGCCCCCTAAACAAGCCTGTCTTTGGGAGGCCAGACCACGGGCCTGCACGGATGCAGGCTGGGGATCACTCCATCCGGGCCAGAAGGGATGTGCTGTAGGCTTGGCAGAACACTGCCTTGAACTTGGCAGTGCGTGACAGGGGGCCGCGTAGTGGTGTGTCGCCTGCTCGCTGTGTGTGTGTGTGTGTGTGTGTTGTTGGTATGTGTTGTGTGTGTGTGTGTGTGTGTTGAGGGGACAGGGTGGGCACATCCTGACCCTAGGTCGGCATCTCCAGTTCGCCTCTGGCAGTGTAGCTCAGCCAGAGGCCTGCAGCAGACAAGTACAGGAGCAAGACTAATTCACCCCAGCAACAGGCAGCTCCCACCCTGATCTCTGCCCTGCTTGAGCGTCAACGAGGCTTGGATTTGAGGGGGTGTGTGCATGTACGGGGGCAGGACACACACACGCACGCACCCAGGCACACACACACACTCAAACACACTCACACACACACACACACACATGTGCTGCAGAAAGGCGCCTATTAGCGTTGGACATGCTGTGTCTTGTTTGACGATCCAATTAACGAGGATTCTGGTATTCGGATCCTGAGTTGTGCCCGTTTGCCGCGCAATTGTGTGTGTGTGTGTGTGTGTGTAGGCATGAGGCATGGTTTGTGCCCGCAAGGACACGTGATTTGGCTTGGGATCTGTGTCCATGGGAAAGGCAAAACTGGCCCACGCGCAACCCCCAAAGTCATGTTGTTAGCTGTTGGGGCATTGTCATGGTGACATCATGAGTGAGGCCCCACCTCTCCAAATGACCACAACAAAAAGATCAATTGCACGATGTTGGCTCCTGTACAAACACCACAACATCACCACGATCCTGCGATTACATGGAGTTTCCCATGCAAGTGTGTGCAATGCCACTGGGAGGTGCACTATGGGGCCACATCAATGTCTACCATGCACACCATCCGCTACAGGATCATAGCACATGTGCTTGGTATTCCCCTGTCCTACCCACCTACACAACCAAAGTACTTGGTGTGGTGAAAGCATTGTGGGTACCAACTGCTACGTGCTGCCGCAGACCCATCATATAGCCTAGTCATCGTTTCATCAACCGCTCGGCGGACCGCCCATAGAGTACCGCAATGGGAGAAAATAAGGATTGCTGCCATGAACTGTGATCTACCGTTGGTTGTACCGGTGAGGTGGGAGCTGAGTTGTGCCCTTTGCTGTACCAGATTGGGACAACAATACAAACTTCGGTTAGGTAGCTGAGTGGCACTATCACCTTAGTTTCGCAGCCTTGGGTGCTCACCACAGCCCGTGATGTTGAGCTACGATTTCCGTAAAGTTCATGGTGGCCAGCACACCAAGCCCAAGATGGAAGGGGCTTTGGACCCCTTGGGGTGTAGGCACAAGTCATGGTTCGTGCCCGCAAGGACATTTGATTTAGCTTGAGATCTTTGCCAATGAGGTAAGGCAAAATTGCCTACGTGCAACCCCCAAAGTATTGATGTTAGCCGGTGTTGCCGGCATAGGAGCCGAATGGTGATGCGACAAAATGTTTTTGAACTGCAGCATGCAGCAGTGTTCATGTCTGTGCACCGTTGCCCTGTCTACTGTGGGTGTGGCGCCAAAGGACGGAGGGGGAACGAGCTGGGTCCTAGGTCAAGGCAGCAAGTGCCTAGCCCATGGGGGGAAAAACAATTTGAACCCCAAAGTCTTGATGTTAGCTAGTGGGGCGTTGCCATGGTGACATCATGAGCGGGCTCCCCACCTCTCCAGACAATTGCAACAAAAAGACTAATCGCACAACATAGGCTCCTGTACAAGCACCACAACACCACCACAACCCGGCTCGGCGGATAGGTGGCCAGGCGGCCGGCCGGATAGTTGGCTGGCCGGGCTGACTAGCGGCCGACTATCCGGTTCATTCCGGCAACCCACCATACCAGCAAAACCCCCTCCCGGGTTTACGTGTGCATGCGAGAAGATGGTCTTTAGTATTTAGACACGGTCTGTAGACGTGGTCTACCACATGTAGACGCGGTCTACCACATGTAGACGCGGTGTGCTAACTTTAGACACTGTCAACATGTTGTGGACGCGAAGTGCCAATATTTTGGCCCCCTCACCCCCAAATACATTTGCTTACAGCGTTTGCCCGTGCACACGTGCATGTCTCTCGAGTGAGCGAAGCGAGTGAGCAAGGTGCATAGGTGTGGGTCTTGAGCGAGCGAAGCGAGCGAGGAAGGCACACCGGCCGGCCGACTATCCGACCGGACAACCGGCTGACTATCTAGTCGGAGAGTCAGCCAGCCAGCCGGCCGCTTATTTGCGGAGCTGGTATATCCAAGGAAGAACTTGTTTGGTTTGATCCGGTGAGCTGGCCACAGGGTGCATGTGCAAGCTCCATGTGCGCCTGGTACCTTGGGAGGTGCAAAGGGTGTGTGCACAAGCGGAGTGGATCGGCTGGATCAAAAAATTTTAGTGTCTGTAGCAGCCCAGAGGTGTTTGTTACGCACGGTTCCACTAATGTCTTGCGGCCTCAGTGGTACTGCATGCCCCCGGTCGGTTGGTGAGGTTTTTTTTAGCAGTTTATCAACAAACATAAATGTTTGCTTTCTTTGTTCTAGAATTGATTTGACGTCTCAGGCTGGAAGGACGTTCCGAAAAGGAGATGTCAAATGTCCAAAAAAAGGGTTTGATCAACAGGGGGAGTAGGGTCTTTTTTTTTTTTCTGACTAAGGAAAGCCCTTCAGGCCCCCCCCCCCCCCCCATAGGCTGGTGGTGCTCAGCCAACCACCAGGTCATCGGTTTAGTGGCTCAACCAGCAACAGCTCTCAGTGACCGACCAGTTACTGTTGTTGATGGGTCCGGCGCTTTTGGTTGACTGCTGCTGGGTGCTGCATTGCTGAAGCCAAGCGGAACTCAACAAAGTGTTCGTTTTGCACAGGAACGGGTCCAAAAAGGGGTCGGGAGGTGCAGTTGGAGGTACATAATGAAAACGGAAGGTTTGGTCGGTGTGTGCCGCTGCATGCAGAATGCACGCCACCGTTCCCGCTGCGTGTGCACAGTGCCAGCAGTGCAAGCACCAACGGCAGCACGAGACCTCGCCGGGCGTCTTTGTGCGATGATGTGTCGTACATCCCCCCAAAGCAGCCGGAGTCTCCGCCACGTCCCGCTTCCCATCACCCCAGTTTCCCCAAACAAGCCACTATTCACACCATCGACGTGGACGATGAGGAGTATGACGACGACAGTATGTCTCCTGTGCCATCACTGCCCATGCTGAATGGCAACTCCATGTCGAATGTTCCTCCTCCATCCCCCACCAGCAAAATAGCACCGTTCGGACCCGTGTTGTTTTTGCCTGGTGTCCACCCAAGGGCGGTCCTTGAGGTTGTCAGCAGCGTGGGGCTGGGAAGTCAGGTTTTCAACTGGGGGGGTGGGGTCAAGAGAGCCTCCCAAAACTGGGGAGAGGGGTTTGGAAACAGGGCTCAATTGACAGGACCGTCAATGAGCCATTGTGAGATCTGGCGCTGAAGGTGCCGAAAATTGTTTTGAGCATTGAAAAATGTTAAATTCTTTTTCCCCCAAGTACGTGGCAAATGATGACTTTTCTGAACCACCTTGACCCGCTGATTCCAAAAATCCCAATTCAATTTTTTCCAGAAGTTTGGGTCCTAGTCACCTCCGGGGCCCAGAGCTGAGTCTCGGTAGGATTTGGGGGGCCTGTCAATTGAGACCTTTTTGGGGGAGTGGGGGTCGAGCCAGAGGGCTGTATTGACACCCCCGCCCCCCCCCCCTGGCAAACGAAAGCCCGCCCACCCCTGTGATTTGCACGTCTGCCTGTGCGCAACTGGCCTGCAACAGTGGTGGTCCGCTGGGGCCTGGGTTGCTGGGGCCTGGGTTCGCTGGGGCCTGGGATCGCCCAGGCATTCTACCTCGACTTCGACCAAAAATGTGGCACTGCGGCCGTCTCAGGCAAAGCACAGTACCACACAGAAAGTATACTGCCGCGCCGCGTCTTGGCAGTCCACAGAGCACCGTAGCAGAGGGGGGGGGGGTTGCCGCAATTGCCTTTTGTTTGTCCACCTTGCGTGCTTGATGATTTGGACGGCTTTTTCTCACAGTGTGGCACTATTTCCAAGTGGCAGCACAAATTGCATGACAACATCCGCTGCCTTCGTGTTCATGCTTTGATTCCATGGTGACATTGAGGGCCGCATCTTGTAATTGTGATACCTGGGACCATGTTTGAAGAGACATAGAAACATTCTGAGCCACCTGTGCAGAAGTGTTGCCCCTTGAGGCTCTGGGAGGTTTGGTTACAGCACCGCTAGGGATGTTCAAAAAAGGTTTGAGCGCTGGGGGGGGGGTCGTTTGAGCCCCCTGAAGGAGAGTGGGGGGGGTTTGGGAAAGGGGCTCGGGTGACAGGACTGTTGTTTTGCTGTCGGCAAGTGGCAAATTTATCAACCACCCCTATTTTCCGCAATTTTCCCGCAATTTTTCGCAATTGGATTTGACGCTCCCTGACGCAACCCCCCCCCCCCCCTGACCTTGGGGCCCTTGCAGCGCCCGTGTGTTCCGTCTCAGATTGCTCACCGGACGCCCTGACCTGCTCCAACACGTCCTGGGACGAGGACCTGCAGGTCTGGATCGGAGTGGTCCGCCTCAACTCCTCCATCCCTGAGGCGGAGGCACTGCGGCAGCTCTTGTACGGGGACCCCGACAACTCCGCCAAAGGGGCGGACGTGATCGTGCTGTTCCTGATCGACCTGCAGGTCAACGAGGAGACCCTGCCCATCCTGCGCAACATGTTCCAGGGGGTCATCAACAATCCGGAGGAGTACATCTTCAATGAGGAGGACGAGGGGCTGGCCTACCCCAATGTCCCAGCGCTGAAAGTCACGGTACACGTCTGTGCTCTGGAGTCCGGACAAAGCACGCCAGTGGAGCCCCCCCCCCCCCCCAAAAGAAATGAACAAAGTCCCCGCCCAATCAACAGTGGGTGAAATGACCTAGTGGGACCAACAGCGGTGGTGGTTGTCCTCAAGGGCGCTCATTCTGGCTGGTTGGTGTGCGGTTGCAAGCGCATGAAGATGTTGGGGCTCATTTTGTTGACCAGTTTCAATTCAAGAAAAGGTTCCGGCGTCTTTGGATTGTAATTTCTAATCACGTCCCAACTCCTGCTCAAGTAGTACCATGATGACGATGTTGTTGTTGTTGTTGTTGTTGTCGTCGTCAGCGGCATCCTCCTCGTCATCGTCGTTGTCATCAACGGCATCATCCTCGTCGTTGCCGTCGTCGTCAGTGGCATCATCCCCGTTGTTGTCGTCGTTGTCGTCATTTTGCCTGTCAAAAGCTGCAACACTGAGCATGCACGGCTGTCCTTAGCTGTCCAATGTCCCCCTCCACAATGAACCCCCTGCCCCACGTCGCATGGTGACCCGAGCCGAGGGGCCAACAGATGGTTCTGAATTCGGTCTCTGCCGGAATTTTTGGTGCCAATGGAGCCCCCCGTCTCCTCTCTCCTTTCCTCTGTAACGCCCCTCGATTGGTGCCTCATACGAAACCTGTGACAAGACGCTGTGGTACACCTGTTGAGCCCCGAAAGGTCGACACACCGCCTGCGACACAACCAAGTAGGCCGGCTACCCACAGCCACCCACGCCGGCGCCCCTGTGGGATATTGAAATCTGCACCCCGGTACCGATGAACAAGATAGCTCGAATATCGAATACCCACGCCAGAATCTAACATCCAAATGGTCAATTGTGAGACCCCACGGGCTGAACAGTGCCCAAAAGACGCCCATGACGTGCAGGCATTTCGTGACGCCTGCACGAACAACGTTCTGTACACCGCAACTACACTCCCCAATGTCCCCCCCCAGGGTCCGCGCAGATGCAGGCATTGTTGGAGCTGGTGGTAATGGAAGGCAAGGAACCCTCTTCCCCCGAGCGTCTGGATTTCTCAGCCTCGTCACAGGAGGCCCGCTCAGTAGCATCTGCGCCAGACTCTCCCTCTACAGCTTCAACAGTGTCATGCAGCACAGAAGGATCGCGCTGTTTCACCCCCTGAATGTTGTATGTTGTATGTTGCTAACTTCAACCAAACCTGTACCCACTGGGGTTTTCAACCCAGGGCCCCGTCAAAGCCCGACCAGGTGGCTGAATGGGGCCAGCTGTCACAGCAACACGGAGAGGGAGTGACCCTTGACCTCGATGCATGCAAAACCAGCAGACCCCGGAACTCCAGTACAGCTAGCGGAAACAGGGTCGAGGGCTGAACTTGAGATCACCAATCGCACTGTGGAGGCGCCGTACAGGGGTGGATGGACAGAAGGCGATGACAGCCATGGGGCAGACGCGGCGAGAGCCTAATGCGGACACCGCAACCTGACCATTTGACACCCCCCCCCCCCTCTAATACTTCTCTGGACATGGGTGATAACCGCAAACTGTCCTCAGCGCTCGGGCGTCCTCCGTGGTCCCGCCTGCTACAAGTCACCGTTAACGCTTCGCTGGTGCCTGGGGATCGGGCGGGTCTTCTACCTCTGCCTCTCCCACCATGCGCACCCCCCTCCCCCATTGTTCCTCCGGGCCGAGCTCTGCAGGCATTTCAGCTTGTGTCTGTCTCACAGCGCTCCGATGGTCTGGCACGCTACGCTGCTCTCTATGCTTGCGTCCACCGTGACAACGTTGGGGACTGGGAGCGAGACGGGGAACAGAATTTCCTAGACGTGTTTCCGCTGCCTGTGCGCTTGGCGTGTCGGGCAAGCGCGACGGAACAGGATCCGGACAAGGAGGAAAGTACGGAGGATGCTATGGACAGGCATGCCATTGTTTGAGGGCAGGCCTGCACGTGGACAATACTGGTTGCTGGTGAGGAATGTTGCTCCAGTGGTCGTGAGGGTTGTGGTGTTGTGCTGGTTGTGATAAACTGTGCTGGTTGTGCAAGAGTGTACGGTTCCGGTTGTATTGGATGTAGCGATCGTTGTGGTTGTGGCAGACCCTCCGGTAGCCCCCCCTCTCCCCATGCCTCAAGACGGTACCGATATGGGATTTCTTGGATCGCCTTGTGAAATACCACATCATGCCTCACCACTGCCTCGTCCTGGTTTGCACCTTGAACACCGCCACCTCAACTGCTGCTTCTTGCTCCACAAGTATCCACAGCATCAGGACCAGCTTCCAGTACTGCAACAATGTTGCCACCGACATGGCTTCTTCTATGTCAGCTACCTGCTCCCAAGCTTGCAAGGCTTTCATCTGCTCAATGATTGCAGCTTGTGGCTTGGGAACTACAATATGCACGTCCCCATCCTCTTACCCACCATCTCCGAAATCTGCAACCTCTCCATGTGAGACAGGATGGGGATTTCATCCTCATCGCATTGAGTTTCTAGCAACACAACACCTGATGGGTGAGCAGGAGATGTGGCATGGTACAGTGGAGACGCAATAGCCCCCCTCCCCTATGGCCCTTTGACGGGACTGGGGTAGGGTTAATGGAGGATGGGGGTGATTTGAGGGGGTTAATGGGTTGGGGGTGGGGGCGAATTGGGGGAGAGAGGAACACCAACGCGCTTCTCATGTACAATGAGCCCCATGTGTTGCCCAACCTAAGCCAACACAGACACAAGGAAGAGGTCCTCTCTTACCTCTGTCCAAAGTAAGATGAGTCTTGCAGTACACCTGAGGACACCCCTCCTGGCAGACTGTCCAGGTCCTGCTGCCGGTGTACCGCAACGCCACGGCTCGATCCACCCATGGGTCCGCTGGCCACGGCTCTGATGGCCCCAGTCCGCCCAAAGAGACTTTCCGGGGAAGGCCAGTCACCGTGGGGGCTCCCGCGCCACCACCGACTTGTGACGACGCCGGGGTAATGTGATGCATCCCAGCGCGACTCGTCGTGACAGCAGGAGTAACCGCCGGCACGTGATGCGGCTGGTTCTAAGTCACACCACCTAGATTGAGTGTTCAAACAGACACGAGAGAGGCTACTTCCTAGCAAGAAGCCACACCCTGCCATTGTGACTGTTGGTTGTAGTGGGCGACATAGAACAATGGGCTCGGTGATCTGTGGCTTGTGGCCTGTGGCCTGTGGTCTGTGGTCTGTCGTCTATGGTTTGCGGTTCGCGGTCTTCGGTCTGTGCAGAGCATTACCTCGTACCATCAGAGGGAGATATAAGCGCGGTGCGCGCGGTGCACCACGCGGTGCGCGCGCGGTGCATTGGTTTTCCACGTGCGCGTACAACCTTTTCTTTCCCCTTGTGCTGTTTTCTGCACCTCACCACTATTTGCCCCTCCCTTGTCGTGCGCAATGTGCGCTATGAGCCGTACGGCCCTTGGGACCACTTCCCAAGTGGCATTTTCGGGCAGCCAAAGGCCACCAGACGTCGTGGTTCAGATTCCGATTCCAATTCGGACTCGGATTCGGATTCATCATCCTCAGGCTCGTCACTTACGTCTGCTGATGAGGAGGAAGAGGAGGCTTCCTCGTAGGTGACACCGTGATCATTGAAACGCGAAACGCACCGATACGGTTACTTCCTGGGCTTGGGCACCCCAAGAAGTAACACTCCGAAACGCGAAACGAGTGCATTGAGCACAGCGAAACGCGAAACGTTCGAAACGGCCCCACAAGCTTGGGCACCCTGTGGGGCACTAGGCTCTTCGGTCGAGCGGCCGTACCTGAGAGTTCTACATCCTCTTCTTCCTCTTCCTACGGCCCTCCCCTGGCAGGGGGTGTGGGCGGCCACAACCACCATTGGTGAGGAGGATGGAGTGGAGGCCTCCGTTGTTGTGTGCTTACCCCTTAGGCCACCGCGTCCTTGCCACCCTGAAAAAATGTGAAAAATGCAGGAAAGGGTTGGTAGAAACCTAAGCGCGGTGCGCGCGCGGTGCACCACGCGGTGCGCGCGGTGCGTATATCTCCCTCTCAGACCTTCGTCTCATCTTGTCGGAGCATTGCTTTATATCGCCAGAGCATCGCTTCATACCGCCAGAGCATCGCTTCATACCGCCAGAGCATTGCTTCATACCAGATGGCAAACCATACACCGCGGATCACAGATCACAAACCGGAGACCACTGAACACAGACCACACGCCACAGACCCCAATCCACTGAATGCAGACCGCAGACCACAGACCACAGATCAGGGAGCAGGTACCATAGACCACAGACCGCAGACCACAGACCAGAGACCACAGACCACAGACCGCAGCCCCAGACCGTAGTCCAAAGGCCACAAACCAAAGGACGCAGACCTGGCAATACAAGGCGATGCTCTGGTGGTATGAAGCGATGCTCTGGCGGTATGAAGCGACGTTGTGGCAGTATGAAGCGACGTTGTGGCGGTATGACACGATGTTCTGTCGGTATGAAGCGATGCTCTGAAGGTAGGAGATGATGCTCTGATGGCACAAAGCGATGCTCTGGATATATGAAGCGATGTGGAGTGTTGTATGGTGCAAGGCCAGGGCATGGGGCCCTTAGTATCACCATGCAGGGAGCTGCAGCCATGGTAGCCACATGCTATGACCCAGAGCCGATGAGGTCAGAGTGTTTGTTGTGAACGTCACGTTACACCCCCTGGGAGACCGTTGCGCGCTAGCGGGGGTGATTGCAAGGGGGGGGGGGGCGGGGTACCCTGAATATTGGCTCGGAGGAAAACACGGTGAGGCCGGCGCACACGTACACCAAATGCGATGCTGATAGAGAGGAGGTGCACACAGCGTGCTGCTCTCCACCCGTGAAGACAAGAGCCAAAAGAAGGAGGAGAGGCACAATTGCGTGTAGAGCACGTTCTCATGCCAGAATACACAAGGGTTGAGCCACAGTGGCCCCCGTTGAATGTTGACACTTTGGCAGGACGTATCACGACGTTACATGGACACTCACAGGCACAGTGCTGGCTGTGCGTGTGGGCAAGCCGTCCCACAGCTACCATCTTGAGGGTCTGTATACTGGTGTCAGGTCACCAGCGGGGGGGGGGGGGGGGGTCGTGGCTGTGGTTGGGTGGTGGTGGTGGTGGTGGTGGTGGTGGTGGTGGTAGTGGTGGTGGTAGTGGTGGTGGTGGTGGTGGTGGTGGTGGTGGTGGTGGTTGGTGGTGGTGGTGGTGGTGGTTGGTGGTGGTGGTGGTCGTACTGGTGGTGTGGTGGTGATGGAGGTGGTGGTGGTTCTGATAGCAGCAGTCCATTGTACCAAACGGTTCCAATTATGCTGCGCCTGCCAGCCCCCTGCGTGCCCGGGCCAATGTGCTTTGCCTATCACGCTCTGGGGCATTCTTTCCAGGTATGTCATAATGCAGGATGTAGTGCTGGCCAGGAACGATTCCTTCATGCACCTGAAGCTGATGGGGGCCAACCTGCACACACAGCCCCGGACACGAATGCTGCAGGTATTGAGTCCAAAGTTTGTGCACACAAAACACCCGCACACAGTATCTACGCTGTAAGTCGTCTGATTCTTGGGGGAAACACAGGTACAAAAAAATCATATGGGCGAGTACTGCAAAACCGGGTACTCCTGTTTACCACAAAAAAAATTTACAGGACCTGACAACAAAAAAAATTATACACACCGACGATTTTTTTGTACACGGGCTACATTTTTCATGCACACAGTTGCATCTCCTTCTCCCACCAGAATAGGACCCATGCTCTTGTTAACCAAGTAAAGGGCCATTTTGAGTCACGCCGCAGAGATGTGTTGGAACTGATTGCCCCCTGCACATACGGATGGACTGAGGGGGTTAAATCTCCACGTGGACAACAAAGTCTGCAACAACAAACGAAACCTGAAACCTGAAATTCCCTCCATAATTTGATGTGTTGGTTGCAGTTGTTGCAGTGACTGAGTGGTTGAGTGATTGTTGTGGTCCTGGTGGTTGTGGTGGTTGTGGTGGATGTGGTGTGAGGTGGCCTGGGGATGGACAAGATCAATGTGGTGGTTGTGTTGGTTTTTGACTTAGCACTGATGCCCTCGACATTGTCTGCAGCAAAATCAGACCCAGGGACGTGCTTCGTGGTTGGCCTACCCCGGGGGGCTTCGGAAATTTTTGGGTGGGTGGTCCCCCCCCCCCCCCACGGTGTATTTTCCGCTCCCTGGATGCCGCACAGAAGTGCAGCGTTGTTTGTGTTCCCTCCTCTGCACCACCTCTTGGTGGTCCATGCGTTCTTGATCTCCCCATTGGTCCATGTATATCACACCATCCAACTCTGTCACTTCTCCCACCCCCATACACCGAGAAAGGCTCCACCTACCCCATATGGAGGCAGTACCGATAGCCAGTGGTCTTTCGTGGGCTGCATGTCAAACATACCTGTGGCTGGGATCGTCATCTCCTCCAAGTCAGCCCCTGTTTGCTGCTTGCTACCTCAAGGCACACCATGAAGGTTCTCTGGCCTGTAAGGGACTGACAGCAACCGCCCAGCTGCCTTTAGCAATGAAGCAGCCATCCAGTGAGCAGGTGCACCCCCCCCCCCCCCCGTGGGTGTATTGGGTCACAGGGGCTTCCCCCAGACTTACGAGGGGGTGCCTCTTGGTGCTCTGTGCACCACCAGTGGGAGACACATGGTGATCCGGGACCTCCTGGCCCTGTGTCGTGGCCCCCACATTAGCGGTCCTGAACACCCTCCAAACTTGACTCGCCAACCACCAACCTTTGAAGTAAGAAGGTCTCATGACCATGAAGCAGAGCGCGGCCCTGTGAGCGTTGGTTTCTGTTGGCGTTACGAACCATTTTTTTCTCCCCCCCGCCCCCTCCATAGGGATAGCCCTGGTCGGCGTGGGAGGGACCTGAGGGGGAAGAAGCAGCACCTGTGCACCGAGGGACAACGGTCCCACCCTCACCCGCCAAAAAAAATAATTTCCATTCGCTTGGGGCAAGCAATGCAGACCCTTTCTGGTACACGCGAAAAGACCTGGTGTACTATTCTGAAAACCAAGGGGCAACATATGCTGCAAACGCCCTCATGCCCCAATCAGCTTCCTTAACACAACATATGAACATTATGCATCTCAAAGCCCAGGTATCAGACAGCGCACTTAGCACACAATAGGACCAATTGAAAAATGCACCGCCAAAATCCCCGGTGCGGAAATTGACGGAACCAGTGCCTCATGTTGCTTGGCCATATAGGTGTTGCTTGGACAAAGGGGGGGGGGGTGTACAGCGGCGCCGTTCCTGTTACCCCGTCATGATGCGTCCCTGCGTCATGCCTGGTACATGGTACAGGCCTGACAGAGATGCATGTGGCTGTTGTGCTGCCTGTTGGGTGTATGTGGTGGTGGGGGGGGAGGGACAGGGTCCATCCACAACATGTCCAAGCAAGCAACACTAGGCGTTTGTTCCGTCAATTTCTGGTCATTTTTTACTGTTGCTTGGACAAGGGGGGGAGGTACCTCATTTCTTCCCTTTTCTAAGCCTCTTTCTCAGCCTTAAACCCCCTCCCCCCGCCCGCCCTCTTGTGGACAAGCACACTCCTGAGCAGACCAATGCACAGCCTGTGTTGCCTGGCGCGCGCTTCGACCGCCCCCGTCCAGTCCGCCTGCCGGTGTTGCGCAGGTTCTCGAATTAGAGCGGGAGTTCCACGCGTACCACCGCGATGCTCAGAAGTTCGGGGCGGTGATCTTTGGGGATTTCGGAAGCCGCACTGTGGCCTGTCAAGAGTACGAGAGGAGGTTCGACATCCGGCAGAAGGAGACCCGGAGCAATAAGAACGAGTCGTTCCGCATGGTGTGCCGTGCCGCCCGCGGAAGCACTTGCACACCCTCCCTCCGCCCTCACCTGCCATCCATTTATCCCGCACTCACTGGTCCCTTGACAGCCAACCCCCCTGCCCTGCTCAAACAGTTCCCCACCCCACCCCCCTTCCCTTCATGTGATCCTTTCTTCTTCGGTTCTTAGCTTCAGGGATGGTGCATGGGGATGAGTGGGTGAGTGGGTGGGTGAGCGAGTGATTGAGTGAGTGAGTGAGCGAGCGAGCAAGTGGGTAAGTGAGTGAGTGAGTGGGTGTGAGTGCGTCGGTGGGTGAGTGGGTGGGTGAGTGAGTGGGTGAGTGGGTGAGTGCGTGTGTGTGTGTGTGAGTGAGTGAGTGAGTGAGTGGGTGAGTGGGTGAGTGGGTGAGTACTGGGGGGAGATTGCGGCCCGCAATTTACCGCAATTTACTGCAATTTTACCGCAATTTTTCAGTGATGCCTCTATTCAAAAATTTCATTTTTCCCCTGAGGAAAATTCTTTCCCTCCGTTCGCTGTTACTAGGCACACTGTACGTGTATGTGTTCTCATCTGTCCTGGGTGTCATTTCTGTGGCAGGACACTTTTCTGTTTTTGGGTTCCCAAAATGTCATCCACTTCTGGGGACAGTGATTCCGGCAATGGTAAAACGCCAGTGAAACGTGGCAAAGGACAGGGTGGCCAAAAGGCACTCTATGCCACACAGATTTTGCCTGCAGCACATGTCCACATTGTCCGCAATATGGAGTATGCTTCATCGACCGTACTTTGTATGAAAATTCCAATTTCATTCATGGCCCATTATAATGGTGACGTGGAAGGACGGTTAGATTAGCTGCTTGTGCTGAAAGCTTTGGTGCAGTGTGCACGCTATGTGCTGAAAGCCTCATTATCCTACCAATTGGGTGCATAATTGGTCAAAAAAACCTTTTTGCAAAAAGTCCTGTGCTCCACTGCTGCCCATGGCTGGCATAGAGGCTGGGGACCAAAAAGAAATGCACCGCAATTTAACGCAATTTACCGCAATTACCGCAATTTTTTTAAGGCTTGGGGGACCGCAATCCCCCCCCCCCCTCCCAGGTGAGTGGGTGGGTGAGTGTGTGAGTGGGTGGCTGCATGCGTTGCGTGTTTGAGTGACAGTGAACCACCGACCCAGGAACCTACGCTCACATGTGTTTCCCCTTTGCTTGCTCCTTCATTTCTCACTTGCAGGTCAAAAGCGCCCAGCTCACGCCTGAGGGCATTGATCACCTCTGCAAGAGCCTGGCCAACCCAAAACAACGCCGCGGGGTGCTCTTAAAGGACAGCATGGCCTTCACGGGCACGGACTGCCTGCGGCAGGTCCACAGTTCGCTGCTCCCGTGCTATACCAAGCTGAGGGACATGTTCTACATGCACCTGGACTACGTAGAGGATCACCCGGACTTCCGTGTGCCCTTGCCCACATATCGCAGGATCACGATCGAGGACATTTTGTCGCAGCAGTTGGGCTTTCAGGTGCCTGGACCTCTCCACGGGGTGCTACCCCTGCCCAAGCCCAACAAATTTGTGACGAGTACTCAACAAGACAGAGGAGCGATGGTAATCAATTGGATCAACGTGCACAATCTTGGCATACTGAGTTGAGCCACTGCCGTGAGTACAAGTGGGAGACGGAGATGGCAGGCGTTGTGCAGCCATTTTGTTACCTACCCCATCTTGGGGACGCGGGGACGGCAGGGGTTATGCATCTGTTCTTTACCCTCCCCACTTTGGGGCCCTCGAAGGCAGTATTGTAGCGTGCGCCACTGCATGCGCTACTAGTGACCCGTCCCACCCTCACCCATGACGTGGCCGCAACCGTCGTCCCACAGTGGCTGAGTGTTTGGCGACGGCCCACAGAGGTAGGGAAAATTTCGGCTGGGAAATTTTGGTGCGCGAAAATTTCGGCACACCCAAATTTTGGGGAACAGTGCATGCCAAATAAGCAATCAAGCAATTCAGCAAAGGTCTGGCCCTGGTCGCGCAAAAAAATTTCATGGGGAAAATCTCGGCATCAATCTGAAAGCCGAAATTTTCCCCTGCCGAAAATTTCCCCACCCCTGTGTGTCCATGTCACTTTAGTTGCATGTAACAACATCCCGGGCATGTGGCTGGCATGCAGCAGGTGCCTCGCACAACATACAAGCTTCCGTGTTAGCCGAAAAATCGGCTAGTGTCGGCTCGGCAAAAGTTTTCCATTTTCCAGTTGGCTAGTTTGGCTGTCAAAATTCATCAAAGGAACCTGAAGGAAAGGTGGCGAGACTGTGGAAAAATGGGGAAAATGGCCCTGGAAAAAATGGGAAAATTTTCCAAAATGGTCCCATTTTTCTCCGATTTTTCTCTCATTTCCTATATCAATTTCACACAATTTTGATACACTTCCCATAATGTCCTTTTGCCAATTCCTCACAATTCCCCATTTCCCCCCATCCCCCCCCCCCATTTCCCCCCATTTCCCCTCATTTCCCCCCTTTTTCCATTTCCCCCATTTTTCCAAGCCTCTGCCGCTGGGCGGCTGATTCGGCTGCGGCTACCGCAGAAGCCTGAACAAAGCGTACGGTCCTCACACGGTGACGTGTCTGTTTTACGTCTGTGATGAGCATCGCACAGGTGTAAAATTGTGGGTCTTTGTTTTCCAGTGTGTCTGTTGGGTGTGCAGTGCTTGTCCCAGGTGCCTTTTTTTGTATGTGCTGTGTTCATGTGAAATGTGTGTTTTTATGTATGTATGTATGTATGTATGTATTTATGTCTGTCTGTATGTTTTGTGTATATATCTGATGTATGCTCCTCCATATCCAGTGTATCTGAGGTGTGTACCTTGTGTATGTCGGACCGCATTCGGGCTTGGTGGCACAACTCAAGCCGTTGTCGTCGTCACAGATCCAGCACGTGACCGTGTTGCTTGACCGTAACGGGTCACAGTCAGGGCGTCCCTTCGTGTCTTGTTGGGGGAGTGGTGGGGAGGCGCACCAAGAGAGGCAATGCGGCAATGCAGTGGGTGAAGGAAGGGGCAAAGGGCACAGAGGGCCCCCGAGCGTGGACTGGTACCGCTGGGAGTGGTTCGGGCGGTGGCATTGCGATGCAGGTCCGATGGCATGTGCGGAAACACTTGTTGTGGCTTGGGGCATTTGCCTGATGAAACAGCCCCATTAGAGGGCCTCATGCGCGACACAGGGCACGCCGCAGGCATCTAGATAACCCCCCACCCACCCACCATGGCTTAGTGGCGGAAATCACCTGTGGGTGGGTCAGAGGCCAAAAAAATTTTTCCGTACCCAAAATCGACCTCCAAGTTCGGGCCCCTTTGATGAATTTCAGTTTTTTCCTGATGAAAAGTTTCTGATGTGGGTGCGTGGGTGGGTCAGGCGGAGGAGTCCAGGCTGCCATTCCAAAGCCCCCCTCTGGTCACGCTAAGCTGTGGCCTGCCCCCCCCCCCCCCTGGATGCCTCAAAATGTCGAACCAGCATTGCAAAGATGTCCATCAGGGGTCGCTTTGGACCCAACTGAATATGCCACGACTGTGCACGTGGATCCGTTGATCACCATCGCTCTCCTTTCTGATTGTTCCTGGCGGGTTTCTTGTATTCGGATCAGGGCAAGGGCTACTCATGTGCCGTGAGGCTTTGGGCCCAAATGTGGTCGTGGTGGTCCTTTCCTTTGTTGCTTGACCCACTGTGCACGGGGACCCTAAGTGGGTGCCAGCACGTGTCCACAGTACGGCATGCCGCACGGTGTAGCTCTTCATCAGATGTTGCGGACGCCTTACCTCTGCCATTTGTGCTGTGCTCGCAGTTGGAAGTGGAGCAGCTGCTGACGATGGATCAGCTTGAAAAAGGCTGCGCAGCGTTGCACCAGTGGTCCCCGAAGATGGACCCCACACAGGCCTACTTCGGTCAGGCCAACTGCGTCCTGCGCACGAGCCTCGGCCCTGCCTCCCTGCTGCAGTGCGGCTGGCTCGATGCAGTTGGCGTCTACAAGAAAGGCTCCGTGCCAGCGGAGCTTATGTGCTGCACCGCAGACCAGTCTCTGTTGGCATTTGATCACGTGGCCGTCAAAGGCACTGTGCATATCCACAAAGGTATTGAGCCTGCATGTACTGTATGCATGGCTACACTGTGTGGGCTCTATATGCATGGTGCAATATGCATGGGTACTGTGTGTATGGGTAGTGTATGCATGGGCACTGTATGCATGGGCACTGTATGCATGGGGGGCATACCGTGCGCTGCGCGCGCGCTGTGCGAAAAGTTGGCTGTTCTCCACCACCGGGAGTTCGGTAAGTTCAGAAGATTGAAAGGACATCATTGAATGGCTGCTGCAGTGGACGGGGCTTTCGGGGGCAGAATTTAGGTCCCTGGGACCCATCGCAAGCATCAGATGTTTGAATTTTTGAGTTTTGAATTGATTGTGCATGATTCCGCAGGTGGGTGGTTTTCAGGGTTGTTACCTGGATAATCACCGTAATAATTGGCGCTGTGCGAAAACGCCCCCATGGGCACTGTATGCATGGGTACTGTGTGCATAGGTGTTCTTTGCATGGGTAGTGCATGCATGGGTAGTGCAGGCATGGGTAGTGCATGCATGGGTAGTGCATGCACGGGTAGTGCATGCATGGGTAGTGCATGCATGGGTAGTGCATGCATGGGTAGTGCATGCATGGGTAGTGCATGCATGGGTAGTGCATGCATGGGTAGTGCATGCATGGGTAGTGCATGCATGGGTAGTGCATGCATGGGAGGCCAAAGCACTGGCACTCTTCCTGCGCTGCAAGACACTTCTGGAGGTGTCTGGGCCCATACGGTGTGCCGGGCTGCACCATTTGGACCTTGGGGATGCATGAGGCGATAGGAGCGTCGCTGGCCTGGTGGAGGCAGTGGATGACCTATGGGCACATGGCGGCACCGGTCGCCCTCTGTCTCCAGCGAGGTATTTTTGGGAAATTCTTCAACTATCCCGACCTGGTGGGTCTGCAGGAAGTGGGCAAAAATGCCTTGAAGGGTTGGTGGCCCACATCATGTGTTGGAGGACTTTTATGTCAGCGGTGCGCCTCACAAGAGTGGGTGGAATTGCCCAATAAGTGGCACCCACTTGCACAGTGTGGGGTCACCATGGATTGCTGGTCCTTTATGGACAGAATGGGTACACAGACACCGTGATTTTGCCACCCCCACCGTCGGTTGGGGACCGGGACAAGTTGGGGACTTGGTGGTGTGTACATGGCTGCTAGGCGAGGGCTTTGGCCGCTCCTGCACTTGTGGGTACCTTGGTGGACGTCACGACCCCAAGTAGGTGGGTTGGGGTACCCATGGGGCAATACCGCCGTGAGGGCCTCATGATTGCATACTAGCCATTGCAGCTCTGCAACCAGCCTCCATGTGGCGCTGCCAGGTACAACCCCATGTGTGTCCACCCAGGGTGGTTTCTTCAGGCAGTTAATGTGCCAAATCGGACATTTGCCCATCTCAGGTGCACCATACACCATAGGGGCGGCGGAGATCAAAGGCATGGCACGCTTCCAGTCTAGGCTGTCTCAAAGGTTCGAGACTCCTGTCTACATGTTGGGTTGGAGAGGGAGACTGGGCCTCGCTCTAGACACGTGCCCTTGACTACCGTGTAAGAGCTTGGTTGAGCCCAGGCACTTCACTAGCGCCCGTACCTAGGGGGAGCCTTAAGCGCAGTGCGCGCGCAGTGCAACTATTTGGGCGTCTGGCCGTACTAGAGACCCATACTTTGAGATACTAGGGGCCCCTAGGGGCATCATGGCGACCCCTAGCGTAGGTTTTGACTTCTGATTTTGTCCCCCTTTGTTTGGGTGTGCCAAAGGTATTTGAGCAGATCTTGCGGTTCGGTAAGGGTAACCACTTACCAAGGGATGAGGAAAGTGTAATTATCCAAGATGGGCTTGATGGCCAACCATTCTGTGAAGGCGGCAATGAAGCGCCAACACTACAGCCTGAGATTGACCGTTTGCGCCGTGAGAAAAGAGAGAGAGAGGCCAAGAAACAAGCAAAACATGCGCAGCAGGTCCCAGAAAAGCGGCAACGCACACTGGATGCGTTTTGTGTTGCTGCGCCCCCGCGGGCCGATGTGGCTTCGTCCAGCTCCAGTCTCCCTCAACCCTCTCAGTCCCCGCAACCCCTTGTGGCTACACAATCTCAACCGCAATCCGATTCTAACCGCAAGGGAAAGGAGAGAGCCCCTTCCTCACAACCGAAACCACGCATGTGGCACTGGGGCATCGTAAGGAACATGTGTGTGTTATGTGAAGGGAAGGTAGTTTGCAACTTTCTTGAGCTGGGGCAGTTTGGGTCACCTAATTCTAAGGGCGTTTCCAAGGGGTGTGCTTGGGGGCTCTTCGGGGGGAACATAGTCTAAAAGTAGCGCGCAGTGCGCACACAGTGCAAAGATTCCCCCCTATTATGTCTGGCGGTGCACTCATAGCTACTCCATTGGTTGCATTCATTTTGTAGCTGGTAGTGTTGGTGAGTGGTCTGACTGTGTGTTGGTTCCGTTTGGGGATCACCCGTTCGTCATGAGCATCCAATCCCCTAAGCGGGCCACCCACCCCCAAGGGGGTGTGTAGAATGTATATTTGGACCCCATTGGGGAGCTCCGCGAGTGAACGCAAGTTCCTCTATGACAGGGGGTTAGTGGTGGGTGCAGCCCAACACATTGTGGGTGTGGCTCCACTGTATGAGTCCCTTGTCCACAACTGTTTGGTACGTCTCCAAGGAGGCCAACCACGGGCTGTCTGGTGTACCAGTCTATCATGCTGCCGCCCCCTCCCGTTGTCGTCCATGTGCATGTCTTGGCGCCTGAGGCACAAGAGGCCTCGCATTGGCACATGCACTCCCCCTTGGATTGCAACTCCACCCGATTCCAAGTGTGGGTGCTGCATGATGTTGGTGCGAGCCCCCCTCCTACTCACGTTGTGTGTCTGTCCCCCGTGTGGAGGCAAGGGTAGTTGCTCGTCTCATTGACACGGCGGTGACTGTGCAATTTTTGTCTGAGTGCGGAGTTCTCCTTCCAGCCCAGACCCTTGCTTGTGAAGGTGGTTCAGGGTCAGGTCCTTGAAGTGGGGGTGGGGGCTAGACCCCCCTCCCCCAGCACTCCGGCCCTAACTCTACCCCAAACACATTCCCATACCCCGACACCGCCGCAACTGCAGCTGCGCCCCCCCCCTCCTTCCCCCCCAACCGCTTTCACATCCCCTGTGACCGCTCTGCAACCACTCTGGAATTGCCTCGTTTGTCCCCCTCCCCTTTAAGCAAAGTCCTGCGGTGGGGGACATGGAGCCCCCGGCCCCTTTTCCTGAGAAGCCTCTGAATTGACCACCGACCAACCCCCCGTACCCATGGCGCAAACGGCAGTGGTGTCGGGGGAGGCATGGAGCGAGGGAGGGAGGGATGCAAGTCTGGTACATCCCCATTGCACTTCATTACATTCCGGTTGCATTGCGTTGTGTTCCTGTTCCATTCTGCGCCCTCTTTGACCCACAATAGAATGAGAAAGCCGCAACTATGGACCTAAATTCTTGTTCGACCAACATGCTCCTGCTACAGCCGTTAGGCCCTCTGTGCATGCCTAGTTAGACAATTTTGCCAGGAGTCCCCCATGATGAAGCACACCCACAGCTCCTGTAAATCCCAGATACACCCGACCTCGGTCTGCGTCCCCAAAGCCTGGCCCTTGCCCACCCCGTCTACTCTAAATTGATACTCCAATGGGACCTTCCGTGATGGTTGCCATCAGTGGTACAAAACTTGTTCCTGGTGTTGTGAACACCTCAAAGGGGCTATCTAGACAGCACCTGGTGTGGGATATCCACAACGGGCTCCTGCATTGTTAGTTGGGGATGTATGAGCCATGAGCCGGCACAATTGGCAGTGAGGGTTTTCCTTCGAGGCCTGTTTGTGGCCAGGCTACGCATGTTGGGGTACCAGGTCTACATATTATATCAACTCCTTGGGTTGGCGTTGGGGCTGACCCGGTGAGTGCACTCTGCGGGACTCCAATGGAATCAGGTGTGCCCCAATGAGTGATTAGGGATGGGTACGGGGTACCAGCTAGAGGTGACAAAGGCCCTGAGTGCTGTGGCCACAAGGCCTCCAGATGCTACCCCATGTACCTGGGATCAGATTCCAGCCACAAACACGTAGCGACACCCTGGGCATTTACCGGGTACTGTGTGTTAAGTCGGGGCCGTGGTACCACCCCCTTTCCAGGTTAGGGGCGAAGGGTCTGGTCCAGGTGGAAGAGACTAAGGGGAGTGAGAGGGACGCCATGATGCCCTAGACAAGGCCGACCCTGGGTCGCTGCGCCAGCAGTTGCTTTTCTGCTGGTGCGGTCTGCCACGCTACATGGGGTTGGTGATCATTGGTCACATCTCCTCCTCCTCCTCCTCCTCCTATGCATGGACACTGTGTGCACGCAGAGGCATGTGCTAGATGCCTACTTGGCTGTATGCACCAGCAGCACATGGCATGCACTGATAAGCAGTGACAGCAAACGCACGGATGCAGGTACTGGTATGACTGTATGCACCAGCAGCGCACGCTACAGGCTTGCACACTTTCTCAGGTAACACCCCCATCCGTGTGTGGGTGGGGGCGATCAAGCTGGACAACCGCCACCCCACAAAGCATGCGTTGCAAGCCTTCATGTACGGCACACCATCCAACTCCGCCGATGGAGCAGACGTCATTGCGTTGTATCTGACGGACTTATTTCTGGACCAGCAAATTGCGGAGGAGATCCGGCATCTGCTCAGCAAAACTGTTCGGAATCCGGAAGACTACATCTTCAATGAAGAGGTCACTGCCGTGCTCTATGCTGCAGCAGTCATCCCCAGTCACAACACAACTGTACCCTATGTTGTATAATGTGTATTCATATTCATGCTAAGTTTCATCAACGGAACTTGACAAGCACACAGCCTTTCTGGTTTGTGTTCCCTGAGGTGCGGTTCCACTCTGCGCACAGTGTTTGGCAGGCCTGTCACAGAATTTCGCAATCTTGGAGATAAATAGGATTGCAGGTGCACCAGGAGAAGTCTACAAGTTTCGCCAAGTCCAATTTAGAATGAATGTTGGAGGGCAATTTCCAATCAACGACATGCCAGCGGTGTAAATGCAGCGCTGGTAAGGATACCAAACTAGGAATTCTACCGAAACTGGAGCCTGCAAGGTGTGCAGGTTTCAGTAGACTGGCCTACAGCGCTGCTCAGGAAGCAGGAGTCAAAAACATGGATTTGCCTGTCCCCATTCAACGTAAGGTATCTTTCTGTTTCAGGCATTCCCACTTCGACCACATGCGGAGCAATCATCCTCATCCACCAAAAGAATCATCAACCGTCCCTCATTTTACCTTTGCTGCATCCAAGCATTGGGTTATTCCCTGCTAGAGCCCTCTGTGAAAAGCCTGCGGACCAATGGCATAAATTGATACCTATTGCAAACGGGAGTAGGACTTAGCGTCAGGCAGAGCGTGTCGCATACACGTGAGATCGGTAGCCTGCGCTGTGCAGACGATGAGGGTATTTCACGGTGAGGCCCAATCTTCTAGCCCCGACGATCTTCTGTTGGCTAGCACCCCAACCCCTTCTTGTCACGAACCCCCGAGCATTGCGGTGAGCTGAGCCACTCAACTGCAAAGAGGGTGCGAGGTGCCATGGCGTGAATCTTACGGAGAAAGCCTGTGACCCGCTTGTGTTTCCAACGTTGGATGCAAAGAGTTGCTGAGTTGCGAGAAGCCCCTGTGGGCAGTTCCCCGCCACCTTTAATGCAGTCTATAATGCAGTGCCCCCTCGCCCCCCCCCCCCCCCCAGTGTGGCGAGAGGCAAGAGGTCGCTGCCAAAGGCAAACAATCTGATACCGAGGGCCTTGTGCCCCCCCCCCCCCCGTGTCCGATGAAAGCTGTGGCGCAGGCGCAGCCGGAGCCTAATGCGGACATTGTAACCTGACCATTGATGCCCCCCGTGTCCAAGGAATGCATTGTCCAACAAACAGTTCCGTTCGGACCGTATTTTGTGGGACCTGAATTAATTAGGTCCCGGGTTTGGGTACCGAATTAACTGGGTACCGAACGGCGTGTCCAGCGAACACTCCTGTTCGGACCGTATGTTCGAGGATTTTATTGTTCGCTGGACACGGGCGGGGGGTTTGCTGGACACAAGTTGCTGCTGAATGGAGGGATTGTATGGGTGGGTAGGGGGCGTGACTGTGCATGTCCTCTTCAATAGGACCCTGGCCTGCAAATCAAGAACATCCCAGCAATCCTGGTGAAAGTGGTGGAGGGCCGCCCGCGGTACGTGGCCCTGTTTGCGTGTGTCAACAAGAACTTCGTGGGCGATCTGGATGCCAACGACACCACGGATTTTGAGGACACGTTCCCGATGCCAGCGAGCCTCATGTGCCGCTCGCATCTCAAGAACGAGTTCAGCCCCAATTTCAAGGGCCACATGGTGCAGGACGTGGTGCTGTGCAAAGACAACCAGTACTTCCATCTGATACTCTTTGGCCTGAATTTCGACACCTCCAATGAGGCGCAGCACACGCAGGTGCGTGTGGGAGGGATCTTGTGATCCAGGGATCACAGTGGTGCATGCGGGAGGGACATGGAGACAGTGGTGTGGGTATGAGAGCAATGTGTGGGCACAGCTGTGTACGGGTGGAGGTCAGAGTTTTATTGTGTGTCAGCGATGTCTGGGCATGATGATGTGATGTGTAGGACGGATGTCTGAGGGGGTGCCAATCCTGAAGCACCTGCGGCGTGCCCTGCGGCGCGCAATTCGGGTAATTATCATGGACCAGGGGAGAATGTTCCCTTTGTGACCGGTACTCTTGAATGGGGAGCGGTTATCGCAACAGTTCTGTCCGTTTTGAGTATTGTGCCTCGCCATTGTGCCCATTTGACGACCTTCCTTCACCCAAAATTGAGAAAAATTGATGCGGTGTGAATTAAAGCAAATTACCCTTCCCCTGTGGCGCCTGCGGCGCGCAGTAAGTGCCCCTTAAGCACTCTGGGGTGGGAGAGATGCGTGGGCACATTTGTCTGAGGGTGCAAGTCATTGGTCCGTAGGGCTTGCTGCCACAGAAGCAATTGCAACCATGCAATGAGGCCTTCTGCACCTTCGTCAGGTGGATGCCATGGAGCGCTTCTTGAATGCCTTCGAAAGAGATGGCATCGAATGCACAGCCATTGCGTTTGGGGACTTCAACAACCGCTTGGTGTTAACAAAGGAGCACCGGCGCTACGTCACACAGACACGCGAGCCCACCACCGGGAAGAAGCTGCGCATTCTCAACAAAGAAGGCGTGGCGGACATTGCCCGGCGGCTGGCGGACCCGAAGACCCGTCGCGCTTTGTACCTTGAACAAGACAGTTGGGTCTGGACTGGAACGGATGCCCTTGGGACTCAGGTGTGTTGCGTGCAGCCCTGCTGTGTGGGCAGGTGTGCGGGTGACAAGCCTTTTTTTAGTGGCTTGGATACCCTCCCCCAGGGGGGGGGGGGGGGTGCCTGCCTGCCTTTTTTGGAAATTCTGGGTGCCCTCAGTGGAATCACCCTCCCCCCCCCCCCCGGTGGGGGTAGGCCAAGAGTGGGTTGGCATTTTTTGGGGAAAATATTTGTAAGCAAAATTTTCATTCTGTCCCTGAGCAGTGTGTTCCCAGATCTGGTCAGTACCCTAGCGGTTCTATATTACACCTGCGGTCCAGAGGTCCTGGGTACGAATCCTGGGCGCTGGGGTAATTAAGGCGCCAGCTGCAGCAGGTTGGGCCAGGCTGACATTTTGTGAGGGAATAGATTCAAAGTGAAATATCTATTCCACCGCTGAGCTGGATGTACCAGAGGTGGGTAGGTACTGTGGACAAGGCGGTGAGTGGGTGCCTGCCTCCTTGACTGGACCCCCCCCCCCCCTAGGGTAGGGGTAGGACAAAAGCAGTGCCTGCCCTGAAAACGTGCCTACCTCCTCCAAGATTTCACCCCCCCCCCCTCCCCCCGTATCACAAAAAAGGCTTGCCAGGTGTCTGTGCAGGCGATCGTGTCTGTGCAGGCGATCGTGGAACCATCCACAC
Source organism: Eutreptiella sp. 'Long Island Sound 2002' (assembly GCA_964036045.1). Taxonomy (NCBI): domain Eukaryota; phylum Euglenozoa; class Euglenophyceae; order Eutreptiales; family Eutreptiaceae; genus Eutreptiella; species Eutreptiella sp. 'Long Island Sound 2002'. The sequence goes on from OZ038379.1 coordinate 174,433,760, forward strand.
CCCTCAACAACCCTCAGCATCAAGATGCACTCATCAGCCTTGTATTCCCCTGTACAGCCCTGTGCACGTGTGTGCATCATCCTACACCCCTTTATCGCCCTTTCACACGCAATGCACAACCTTCCATGTTATGTACAGCCCTGGACAGGGGTTTTCTTCATCTCTCCACATCCCTCCAAAAGCTGTCCACACCCCTCTGCACCCCTCTGCACCCCTCTGCAACCCTTCACGTCCTCCATAGCCCTGGTACTAATGTCAGTCCATGGCAAGCGCATGGGAGAGCTGGAGGTACAACGTTGTAGAGGGTTTCTGCCCCCCCCCCCCCCCTCCTCGTTGCGTCAGCATGGCTGTTTATCTAAACCTGGTGCGTGAACCAAACAGAAAAAAGGCGGAGCTCCAGTAGTCCAACGGTACAACATACATCTGCAGTCATGAGTTCTAATCCCAGTGTGCACAATTGTGAGGATGACAGTGCATAACAGTGCGTCATTGCTGGTGTTCCTGGGGGGCAGCTGTTGTGTACTGCTTTGGTGGCTGGCTGGCTGGCTGGGTGGTTGGCTGTCCAACCCCCCCCCCCCTCTGGGTTTTCCCAAATTCTGGGTGGGTGGGTCTCGTCATTCACCCCGGCCCCCGGCCGTTGATAAGCAAATCCCTGCTCTTGGAAATGCACATCTCAACCCTCAAACACAGGGGGAAGGAATGTAGTCTGCAATGCATATCACAACCCTCACACACGTGGGGCAAAGGAGCAGCCTGCAATGCACATCTCACCCCCCACACAGATTGTCAAGCCTCCCGAGTGCTTCAAAAAGCTTTCCAATATGTTCCAACTGCACCGGGACCTGGTCCTCAAGGACCCCAATTACCACGTGCCGTTCCCCACGTACAAGCGCACGCCCATCGGCGACTTCATCACAAAAATGATCGGGTTCAAGGTCAAGATCGGGGAGCTCTTGACGCAGGAGCGCATGTCCGCGGCCTTCCGCGCGCTGGACGTGTCCGAGTACCTCCGCCGGGAGCGGTCCTGCAACGTGCTGCCCCCCGCCACCGTGATGCAGAAGTATTTCGGCTCGCGGAACAGCCACGTGCCCGTGGAAATCAACGCGACGCTGCCCACGATGCCCATGGGCTGGCCAGATGGCGTGGGCGTGTACCGCAAGGTCTTGCCGTGACCCTGCAGCCCCTACCCCCCCACTGGTTGTTGGGCCCAGGCCCTGCACAAGCCCAGCCCCGCTTTTCCTCAGAAGGCAGGATGCCCGGAAATGCTGCAGCACCAGCGATGGGGAACACTCGGTGGAAGCCCCTGGCCCTGTGCTACCAGAAATGTGGTTTGGCGTGCCCCATGGGCTACGGCAAAGGGATGCACCCCTTGGGACGGGGCTTCGCCGCTTGCCCAAGGGGCTCCCCCTCCGGTCGTATTGAGCACGTGGTAAAAAAGGCGTACACGCCACCAGTTCTGAGATATTTGTGTCGCATAATGGGTGACGGAAACCTTGGAAAGATGTTCCGGCTGAGAATTGATTTATGAAAATATTTCTCCGCCGGAACATTTTTCAAAGCTACACTTCCCACATTGGGGGTGGTGCACACGCCCCAACCTTCATGGTCATGCCAGCGCTGGTGTGGGAGGGACACTAAGGGGCAGATGCAGTACTCTTGTGAGGGACAGGGACGACTGTCCCACTGTGCCGTACCAAAAACATTTTCCCCCATTCGCTTGGGACAAGCAGTGCCGGCAATTCCCCCCTGAAAACTCAAACCACTGCATACGTCCGGAAGTGCCAACGGGCACACTTGCATGGCTCGGTTTGCGCAATTTCTTTCTTCATTTTGCCCGTTTTTGCATTCCCTTTGCTCGTCCCCCGAGGGAGTAGGCAGGCTATGGAAACGGGGATTCCCCATTATTCTTCATGGGAATCACCCAGTTTTCACCTTGGCTGCCATCTCTAGCCTCAATTGAACACTCGGGAATATGAGGGAGGGGGGGCAAGTTTTGGGGGAAATTCGGACTCAGCCTGAGGCATTGAAACACTGTGTGTCATGGTGCGGCACGTGATGCGCGTGCGTCAATAGGTAAGCACCGGATGCAGTGCCCATGCGACGCAGAAATCAAAGCACAGCGGACCCTATGCAGCTCGTTGTTTTCAAGGGGTCTGGGGAGACAGTAGCACGCATGGGATATTTGTGGGACCTGTGGGACCTGTGGGACCCCCCCCCCCCTTTTTGAGTTGAATGCGCCCATGGAGAAGTGTGGAGTGGCGGGTGGGGGGCCAGGGGCGGGGGGCACAGGCCAAAAAACAGGTTTGTGTACCTGAAGTTGGCCTCCAATTAATCTCATTTTCGTCCTGAGGCAAAGTTTTCTGGCGTGGGAGGGTGGGCCCTCGGTCCCTACGCAATCGCCTACTGTGAACTGCCAATTCTTGAGTATCACGTCTTTATGTTGTGCTGTTTGTCCCTGTGCTTGTGGGCAGGGCTCCTTTTCACAACTCAGCATCACCCCGGGTTGGGGTGGGGGTGGGGGTGGGGGTGGGGGGGTTGCCCCCCTGGACCCCCACCCACCCACCCACCCACCCACCCCTTTTCTTCGAAGCCGCCCCTCCCCCCCGATACAGCTTGGACTTTGAGGCTTCGTCACAAGAGACCCGCTCGGCCCTGTCAGTGCCTGACTCCCCCTCTACGACTTCAACAGTGTCGTGCAGCACTGAGGGGTCGCGTTGTTTCACGCCTTGAATGTTGTGTGTTGCGTGTTTGCTAACTTTCACCAACTTCTGAACCCACTGGGGTTTTCAACCTAAGATCCCGTAAGCACCGGACCCTGTGTGGCCGAGTGGGGCCAGCGGCAGCAGCACAGCAAGGGGGTGACCCCTGACCAGGATGTACGCATAACCCTATAGAGCCCAAACTGCCAGTAAGGATAGCCGAAGCAGGATTGAGGGATGAACGTCTGCTCAAACATCGTACTGTGGAAGTGCCGAACATTGGCACGTTGGGCAGAGGCGATGGCAGCCATGAGGCAGGCGCGGCCAGAGCCTAATGCGGACACTGCAACCTGACCATTTGAGACCCTTTTCTTCTGGGCCTTTGGCCAATCAAAATTTTTTTCTGTGGCACCTTTGGCGCCAATTAGACCACAAAATTTTCTTCGGTGCCTCTAAAAATTCACCACACTGGGGGAGGGCGGGGGGGCTGGACCCACCCACCCACCCCTCCCCTAGACCCCCCCCCCCCCTGAAAGGAGCCCTGCTTGTGGGCTCTTTTCAGTCACAGGCAAATGAGGGTGTTTCCCGGCGAAACACTCTAAAAGGGGGGCGCGGTACAAGTGGCCCCCTGCAATTGGATTGCACACAGCCCTTTTCATGGCTCTGCTACCTCCGACAGCCCCAACCAGCCCACAGCAGCCCTTACAGCCATACTCAACCTTCGCGCAGGCGCCAGTGGAGTGCAAGATCACCAACTGGGGGACCGCCGACGAGATTATGGCGTTCGACCACGTCCCGATCCGGGCCTGCGTGAAAGTCACGATGAAGCGGTCGTCCAAGCCGTCAAGCTTCTGGTCCCGCAACGGCCGGTTCAACGACACCTCGGGCACGAACACGTTCTGAGTGGGCCCCTGCAGCAGTGCAGCGGTTGACTTGGTTGGACGCACCAGCTTTAGCGCCCCTCTGAGGGCACGGGGGACCCCGAACCCCCAAATCTACAACAGGACGGCTCGTTGGGTGCTTGAGGCGTTACGGTATGGGTCTGTGGGAATTTCCTGGTGGGGTTTCCTACGTGTGGTGGGTGGTCAACGGTGTTTGGCGCCCCACTTCTGTGTAGTCAAAACGCTTAGAATTCGCCGGGGAATTCACATATGCCACCCAAAAAAAAAACAGCGAAAAAAATTTGACCCCCCCCCTTCCCCGCTTCTGGACTCCCCCCAGCCCCCGTTCACGCTGTGGGTGTCGGGGTCCAGAAGCAAGGGCCCTGCACGCCTGAGGTCCCCTCCACAGACCGGTCCACGTCTGCCGTTGCTCATGCCGACTGACGGGTGGTGCGTACCGAGACGGTGCGGGGGGGCCCATGTTCAGCATGTTCCCCAAGCCCTGCCAGCGGGCGTGGGGGGAGGGCGCGGCGTTTTGGAGGGTGGTTTGTGAGCCCCACCTCCGAGCTACGCGGGCCAGGGGACCGACGGTCATCGGGCCCCTACCTCCCAGAGCAAAGTGTACATAGTTGCCGCTTTTTAGGGAGAGGAAGGCACCTCTGGGCTGTGGCACAATGGCCTGGCACGTCATATCCGGAGCCGTCATGGCGGCTTCTTGCTCCCCAACTCTCGACCCTTTGCACTTACACCCGTGACCCTTACATGACCCTTTCCATTCGCTTTCGCGCCGCATCGTTATGCCCACGCAGGCATTCACATAGCGCACCGTCTGTGGCTCACAGCAACCAAAAGCTTCAAAGGTGTCGATGCCTGGTTGGGTGGCCCCTTCTGTTATGTCAATTTCTCGGAACACAGGCCAATGCCTTTTTCCTCGGTTTTTTGAAGACCCCAAGTCTGGGTGGTGAAGCGGACGAAAGCCGCTTTAGGGGCACAGAACTGACCAAGAGAAGGTGCATTGTGGCGGCAGCTGCAGATACTCGTCATGGTGGAGGTCGCTAAGTCAACAGCTACCACAACCACCATATCAATTTTGTCCATCCCCCAAGACCGCCATATCTACCACGGCCACCAGAACCACCATAACCACGACATTCACTCACTCGCTACAACAACTACAACCATTACATCAAGTTGTGGAGGGGAGCCAGGGTGTGTTTGTTTTTGCGTGCCTGTTTGTCCCCCTTCTGTCCACTTGGAGCAGTAGACCAGGGCGGCAGGGTACCCGGATCAGGTTCCTTGCCCCAACATCTCAAGAATGGGAGGACAGGGACACAAGGCCAGCCGGACGCATGCCTTCGCAACTGTTGTACATGTGTGACAACATGATACTGAGGGGGTTTGGCATGGCACTATGGGCTTGTGCGTTGCGCGCTTCTTGGGGGGGTTCGGTGCTTGTTTTCTCGTGCAAGTTTCTAGGCTGGAATGGGACAATTTGTCCCGTACCACAGCATGCGAGCAATGAAGCCTGGTCTACTTCTACACCCGTGTTTCTGTGTTGGATCGTGAAGGGATTTCAGGTCCACCTTGTGTGCTTGGAGGACGGGTCCTGGAGACCTCATGCGCAGCGGAAACGAGGACAGGGGGTTGGTGATGTGCCATGGCTTGGTGGGGCTCTTGCACACAGGAATGCAAAACAAATCCTTTGACCAGATGATCAGCCCTGTTTGTGCTTTCAAGGATGCCCCACGCCACTCAAAATACAGGTTTACATAAGGGAGGGAATGTTAGGCACGCACCAAGTATCGTTTTAGGCCGAAATGCCCCCGACCAGCACTATCCCATGTGCTATCCAACCCCCCCCCCCCCTCCTTCAGGGACCCAATGTGGCAGCAGCCATGTCGCCGTATGGGTCCTCCCCACTTGGGCAACCCTCATGCAGCAGGGATTATGAAGCCCTTTCAGTTCTCCTTGGGTTGGGGACCTTGATACAGGGGTTATGGAGCCCCTTTGATGCCGACATCTGGCGTGACACTGTGAATGCGCTTCATCCGTCAGTGTGCATTTTAGGGCACTGACCACAGTGTTGCATCTGGAGGCCGGTCCATTGCGCCCTTTATGGACCCTGGGACCACGTTCTTTCTCATGTGCGGACCGCTGCCGATGCAACCACCACGGCTGGCGCAACATGATGGGAGGGATGAGGTTGATGTGCGTGCTCTGTCAGAAAGTACACCTCAACGCTTTGTGGTGAATGAACAGGAATCTTTGTGCTGAATGCATTGGCCCACACTATTGTGGGGACAAAATTGTTTATATTGCACAATAGATATCACATCTGCGCAGTTTGAACTGGCAGACTAGGCAATTTTCTGGTGTGCACTAGGGCTTATCTAGGAGAGGGTGATTTGGGGAATAAAGTCTTGGGCACTTGCCCAAAAGTAGCACAAACACAGCCCCAGGGACAAGATTTTTCTTTCCTTGGGGCGATGTTAAGGAAAGTCTGGGGACCCGGCGTGGCAGTTAGTGGCTAACCGACCCGCCAATCAGCCGCGGTGGGTGGTTCACTGACGCGTTTATGCAGTTAGTGGTTACCAGATGGTGATCAGGACTTGACCCAACCTCATTTGGAACAGGAATGCAACTCCCACAGTTTGTACACCCGACCCGCCCTTTTGCTCCTTCCAATCGGTGTCAGCACCCAAGCTGGTGGATACCTGGAATGTGCAGCCCGAAGCTGCAGAACGGCGTACTGTCCAGAGTTTGCGCTTCGTCTTTTGCCAACCCCTCGCCCCTGTGACGGAATCAGACCCTGCTCCTTCCCCACGCTTACCCTGCATCTGAGAACAGACTGTGATTGTATTGCCCCCCCCCCCCCCGATCCCAATCACCATCTACGGGGCGTTAGTGTGAGGGGGAAGTTCATGGAGCATGATAAATGGACCCTCCCGCCCCTTCCCTCCCTGGTTGCCTCCAGCCCCTCCGCCCCCCAATGCACTGGCACCGGGTGTATGGCATGGGACCCAAGGGCCTTCGTGGAACCCCCTCCGCGTTCGTTGTTTTCTGTAGCCCCGTGTACCATGTGGTTTTTGTGAAGGGCTGTCTTTTAGTTGAGGGTTTCCAGATGGGGCAAGTGTTTTTTTTTAGAAGGTGAAGGAAAGTCGAGGGACCGTATTGGCAGTTAACCGACGACGGTTGACTTGTCTCGTGCCTTCACCGGTCCTCAGCTGTTGGTGCCCGCCCCATCCGTCGTGCCGGGGATTGTGTGGGGCCCCTTCAGGGCAGGGCCGCCCCCGAGCGGTGCAGGACTGCGGTGCCCGGTCCATTTTGGTGCGTCATGAAGAGCCGCTGGGCGGTCGTCAGCCCCCGTCATCCGCCCATCCGCCGCCTCCGACTGCCCGAGTGCGGCGAGGCCGAATCCGCCTCAGACCGACCCGACATGACCCCCGAAGGGCCTCAAACGGCACTCCAGCGAACCTCCACGCCCTCTCGGACCGCCCTCCCTGTGTGGAATCCCCCCCCCCCCTCGACACTGCCCCACAGTCCACGCGCCGTCCATGGGGCCGGGGCCCGTGCGACGCTCCAGCAAAGCCGTCCTTTCTGACCTGTCGCGCCTTCCATGAGTGCACAGCCATGGCCCCTCACAAGTCCCCCTCTTCCGGCAACCGGCCGCACGCCTCCTGCGGGACATTGTTCTTTGCTGACGGGCGCCCCATGAAGCGTACTCCACCCCCCTCCCTTCTCCCCACCGTGCGCACACTCGGAAGTAGCCCGGCACACTGACTCGGCCTTTGTGGCAGCCCCCCCCCCCCCCCCAAAACGCCACATGCCTTGTCCCCGCATTTCTAAAGTACAAGTACCCCAGATGGGACTCACACCAGCAGTGCCCAGATTAGATGCCTGGTGCCTTCTCCATTGGGCTGCCAGGGTGGATGCCAGCCCCACCAGTTGCATTCATCCCACGCCCCACTCCGACTGTGATGCTTGGCTCCAAGACACAAGTTCCGGGCACTGCCTGTTGGACGCAGGACAACAGCAGTTTCAGCCCATGCATTATTTTGTTGTGATAGTCGGTTTTAAATGGTTTGGGAGGGGACGCACCCATATGCCTGAACTGTCTGAAGTGTTCTGTTTTGCTTTGTGGGTGAAGCACTATATCCAGGTCACTCCTTTATCATCCACTTCTTCAATCTTCCTGTCAAGGAGCGCCTGCCGTACTGGCGGCTACCGGCCAACCGACAGCGGCGGTTACGTGGCGACCGCTGTAGGTAAACCACCGGACGCTGTCACTTACCAGCCACATTCCTCGCTCCCTGACCAAAAAAAAAAAAAATCTGAGCTACCAACACTCACCATTCAATTGCCCCATGAATGGAAGCAAAGCATCACTGGGCAGCAGGGAACCGAAAGCGCGGGACGGTTCGCCAACGGCGGACAGCCAGTCACTCGCCTGACTGCAGTTGGCAGTCAGCTGCCAGAGCTGGGTGATCAGCACCCTGACAATGGCAGGGATGCGCCCAACGCACGCATCCTGAGCGCCAAGATTTCGAGGGAAAGGATGGGAGAGGCTCTGAGAGGGTTGGAGAGGGTTGTTGATTGTTGCAGATTGTTACAGAGGGTTGGAGAGGGTTGTTGATTGTTGCAGATTGTTACAGAGGGTTGGAGAGGGTTGTTGATTGTTGCAGATTGTTACAGAGGGTTGGAGAGGGTTGTTGATTGTTGCAGATTGTTACAGAGGGTTGGAGAGGGTTGCAGAGGACTCGAAACCAAATCATATCTGTCAATCATCAAGTTTTCACTCTTACACATGCTTCGCACTGATGTAGCCGGTCTGTTTCTATGCCTTCGTGCTGAGCCCCCCTCACCTGGCTGACGGCGTCCCGGGCGTCCTGCCAGTTAGTGGCTGCTGTTAGGCAGGTTTTCAGGTTTTCAGAGGCCTGGGTGCCTCCATGATCACGCACTCTTCTTTTCATTGGATGTTTTGGCTGGGTTATGCAGCAGCTGACCCCCCCCCCCCCCCGCCTCACACGCACTCCCTAAATGGGGAAGAGTTGGGCTTGGGGGAAATGCCCGACTCGTATAATTCAGACTCCAATCAATCAGGGGGGCCGAACATATCTGATGAATCGAGGGGAGAGGGTGTGTGTGATGATTCTGATGAGTTATTCTCGCCCAAACGCCTGAGGAAGTCATGCGAACCGGCTCCATGGGAGGGGGGCGAGCTGACCAGCCAGCCCAAGAAACATTTGATAACTGCGTTGCAGTGAACTCAAGGCAACATTCGGTGTTGGTCTGAAGAGCGATGAGCGCATGCCTGTGTCCCGGGGGTATACGTTAGCTAAGTATCCGGCGCTTCATTCCCCACACACACTCCCTGAATCCCCCTGCCCACCACCCCCCATGCTGCAACGGGCAGTTTGGGGACATAAGGCCCTTTCCAGACGAGACAGAATAGCTGGACCCCCCCCCCCCCCCCCACAGGGAAGTATCAGAATGGCCGTACACGCAGGAGGAGAGGGGGGGGGGTACCCCCCTGGACTCCCCCCCAAAAACCAAAGTGATCATCGTGGGATAAAACGAAACATACAATCGGGAAAATCTGGTCGGGCCATTTTTGGTGCACAAACTTTTGGGTACCAGACCCCCCCCCCCCCCCTCCCACTTCGAATACTTCCCTGCCCACAGCCCCCCTGATGACAACTTTTGCATTCAGCACCAACCACTGTTGCAGCTGTTCCTGGTATGATTTCCCTGCCTCCTTGCCTGTCAAGTACAGGGCCTGGGGGTGGAATCCCGCACTCCCCCACAGCAACAGCAGCTTCTCTGCAGGTGTGTGACTGCACACCCGTGTGTCTGCCCAATGCACCACCTTCGCCAGCTCAGTGTCGTCTGAGCTGACCACCTCCATCCGAATTGTGCATCAGTGCTTCATTGGGTGTCCCGCACGCGTTTTTCAGTTTTTCAGGGTCCCCCCCAAGTAACTCATGTTCGCTGCCGAACGCATCTTTCTACCCCTGAATTTAACCGCCTGCGACTGCCAACTGCTGTCGCCTGCCCAGCCAGGTCAGTCCGACCACAAGACTGCACCCCGACACACTGTTTGTGCCCACTCACGCTTGCGGATACGATCCCTTTAGATACCTGATGTTTAACCTGGCTGCAACAAAGTAGAATTCGCACAAGGCACTGGACCCCTGAATGGGCGGTTTGACTGTTTGACGCAGCATGCTGGTGCGGGTCGAGAATTTCGAATAATAATAACCCTTCCAGCAGCAAAGCCACCCTCATGCGCAGCATTTAGTCCTGGGGTTCTGCACATGAGCCTAGCACTGTGGCACGGAAGCTGCTGATATCTCATTCTACGTGCAAAGCATGTCTGCTTTTAGTCAACCTCTCCTTTAGAGTTGGCGGTGGCAGGTTTCCAGCCAGCCATTGGGGACACATGCAAAGCGTGGTAATTCGCACGGTTCGTTACATTTGTCGCATACAACTCTGACAGGTCGGGAGAACACCTCAATAAAGGAGAGCTGAAGCATAGTCAAGTTGATGTTTTCAGTTTGACGCATGTGTCACATTCGGACACTGCGCGTCCCCAGTGGGTATGGCGGCATACGAGGCCAGTATCGTTTGACGCGCCGGAAAGGAGAACAATATGCATCAGGTGGAAGACCTTAGCCTGAGGCCTGCTCGGGACGGGAAACAAGGCTACTGTTGTAAATCAGCGTTATGTGCTGACGCTTTCAGGCGGCTACTCCAGCCCGTGAGGAAAGCCTCAGGCTACTGCACTTGGATCTTATGCAGCCAGACCTTTTCTTGACCCAGGCATGCAGAGATACAGCACCCTATCTTGTGGCAGTATGTCTGCCAGGAGCATGGTGGTTGCTTCACATTGGATCTCATGGAGAATCCCTTTCCAACAACCCTCTCCAAGCTGATGACGGGGTATTGATATTTCACAATGCTCAGGCACACATGCTGACGCACGCCAGTGTGGATTTCAGCTGTGGTTGTCTCATGTCAGAATGCAAAAGCAAACAAGTGAAGAGAGCCACGGGGTGGTTCTAAGGTTGAACAAGGGGAAGTTTGTGCAGCAGACAAGGTGTTACGGTAATGAGGGATATGGGGTGCAGGGTGCATGTTGCGCATGGCAGATGCTGTGTGTGGTGCATTTCACATTCTGTGTGTGGTGTTTGGTGTGGGCTGTGTGTAGTGTGGGGTACAGGCTGTGTGTGTGGTGTGGGTGGTAGTATGCAAAGTGGCATCAGAGTGGGTGGTATGATGTGCGTGATGTGGAATGGATGCTGTTTGTGGTGTGGGGAGATGTTGTGTATTTGCATGATGAACACACTTGTGGATATGGTGTGCTAGTATCACGCAAGTCCGCAATTAGTTAGTCAGAGCAGCTGTAAGGGTTTTTAGCGGATGTGTGGAAATTGTTTAAACCAGGTTTTTTGTTGTGTTCTTTCTGTTTCTGAGGCTAGGTGTTAGTTTTTGGGTGAGGCAATGCAACACTTGTACTACTCTGAAACAGTGGTAGCAAAGGTTTGATAATTGGTCAAGAGGCATAAAAGAAAGCACCAACACCGGTAATTACCACACACAGGTTGCCATGTGCTGTGCTAGCAATCGTATAGGAAGCATTGTGATTGCCTTTGAGGCTACACTTGAGCTTCCCCATCGAACTTGCTACATTTTCTGCGCCATGTGTGCGAGTTGCATGAGGAGTGGCAAATGGTGGTCTCTTTAGTTAATTTCATGTGCTTGGAAAAGGTATGCCCTTGGGTCCGGTTGTGGAGCCGGCGGGCTGTAGTGGAAACTCGGGGGGGGGGGGGGGGTGTCATCCCTTGGCTTGAGCCCTGACTCAAGGCTGGGGGCGTGCTCGTCAGGGGCATCTGTTTTCCTACGGGCCCTGGCACTCTCAATTTTGGCCAATTTGATGAAAAAAACGTTAGTTAACTTCACATGTCCTTTGAGCTGCACCCGCTGCTCTTCAACACATTTGGGCTTCAAATGTGGTAATATACTTTGGCCATAGTTGTTTTCTCTAGGCAATGGGGCGTGTTTGTTGCTAGTGTACATGTCGTGCTTTTTTAGGTCTCCACGATTGGGCCAATAGGGTTTACCCAAGAGGATTGGGTTGAGCCGTGTTTGTAGGAACACCCTTGACAACACGATCAACTTCAGAACTTGGGGAAATTCTTTGGAGAAATTGTGGGTGTGCATGGGTGACTGCGTACATGGCATCACCACACCCATGGACAAGTCATACTGGCACATAGTTGGGAGACTGATTTCTCAAATAATACTAGTTTATATCGGCAAAGTATCACCCCGCTGTTTAGCGGGCACTCTTGCAAGTGAGGGCGGTCCCCCATGAAAAAGGGGATTCATCAATCTCACCCGCCCTGAACCCCCGAACTCCTTTTGCACAACATACTTTGAACCCTTGAACCCCTTTGCATTGCACAATACATAGCCCAAACATACCACGTACACACATGCAAATCTAATTTGATGTGTTGCACCCGTGCACCATTGTGCCCTAGATCCTAGGGGGAACATGCGCCGAGCGTGCCCCGGCATCTTTTTGGGCTAAAATGCCGCTGAATACCACTGTACCAACCACTATCCAGGTATACCATGAGGCATCCCAAGACCCTCTGCGGGATGGCAATGAGTGGGGTGCCAGACATCCGTTATCTTTGCACAAGGGAGGCCCAGAGGTTTCCATTGCAACCAACTACATGGTTAGTCACTTCGGCCGGTTGGATTTAGGGTTTTTTTTGCCGGTTGAGCCACCCATATATCAGTGGTTCAAAACGTTGAAAGGGTGGTAGCACTTTCCGCCAAGGGATCCCCACGTCGGTTGCAAGCCACACCAATGTAGCATAACCCCCACACAAGAGACGCTCCGAGGTTTCCGTTGCAACAAGCCCCATGGCCAAACTCCTCATGGGCTTTGAGGACTCATGGGGTTTTTTTGCTGGCCAAACCACCCGCTCCCAGGTGGTTCAAAACCTCGTGCTATCAAAGGTTTCCCCACCCTAGAAACCCCCAAGGACACAGCGGTTATGGAGCCATTGTTACCCCCCCCCCCCCCCCGCCTTGGGGGCTCTAGAAGGTGGACGATGTATCCTTTTGATTCCTCTATGCTTTGGAGGGCCCAAGAAGGCAGGCTTTGATTCTTATGAATTGGGGACCCCGAGGCACAGTAGCCAACCCTCATACGGCTTGGGTTACATAGCCCTTACATTTCTCCCCGAGGTGGTAGGGGTTTCACAGCCATTTCATTTCTTCGCAAGTTTGGACGAACTGTGGATGAATTATGGTCAACCTCAGCTTCTTGACCGCGAATCCATGTTTTGCTTCATTTTTTGGATGATTCTTGATGCCTACTACATCTGAGGCAAGTAAACTCCTAGAAGTGTGACCCACCCCATGTGCTCTATGCACCTTGCACATGGAAAAAGCGTGATATGCCCATTTGTACCCTATTGTCTCACATGCGTTCCTATGGCACTGAAAAGCTTAGGGAGCCATACATTTTTTTTAGTCTAGAATGCCCCAAACTAACACTGCACTAAGCAGCTATTGTGATTGAGCAACTGTTTGCTCGTTTTTGGCATTGCGTTTTGGTTAGGAACATGTGGTGTGGCAGTCCAAATGAGTTGCATCAATCAGTTTGCACAATTTTGTATTCGGAGCTAGGTCTATCACCACCTTTACACACTATGGGAACACGTCCCCCCTCATGGATGTTTGCGCCACACAACAAGATGATGGAGGGGATGAGGCTGGGGATTGTGCAATGTGCTGCTAGAAGCACATCACCACACCGTCTGCTCAATGTTATGAAAATTATCATGCTGAGTGTACTGACCCATACATTTGTGGGGGCAGAACTTGTTTGGCACAATATATGTCACACTTGTTGGGCAAGTGGAATTCACACATTCGGTGTTATGTTGTGTGCTATGTAGAGAAGGGTTCAGGGTTGCTTTTGGTCTGCTTCGGGCTTTTCTAGGGGAGGTAAAGATGGGGCTAAAGTCAGGATACTTGCTACAGGCAGCAGTCAAGACAGCCTGTGTGCACGGATTCTTGTCACCTGCAGCGTCAAGCCAAAGGCATGTTCAGACACGCACTGGGCGCCTTTCTGTAGTGGGGAGAACAGGATGGTGCAGGATGGTGAAGTAGCTCGAGCGTGCCCCCTCAGGTCATCCCTTCGGTGCAGCACCTGATACGGGCAATCGTGACTGCGCAATCGTGACTGTGCAACTAGTCACCAGTAAAACACAGCTGCACACACCCACACACACAGTGCAACTGTGGCATGCAATCACATGAAGCATGCATGCACTTGGGTGGGCCAACTGTCTTCTTTTTGTGGTGAGTGCTCTGTTGGTTTTTGCTGTTGCTGCTCGTGGTGCGTTGAAAGTGTAGAAAGCGGCGATGCTTGGGCTGAAAGCAAGGGAATGTTTGCGTGGAGTGTGACTGTTTTATGTGTTGAGTTTGTCATGTGTGTGTGTGTGTGTGTGTGTGTGTGTTGGCATGCGTCCATTTACCCATGTCCATGCACTGCGCTTATGTTCCAGCAGGTCTTTGTGTTTTGTGGGGGGGTCAGTGACTGCAGGACCACAGGTTTGTACAGCCCTAACCCAGGACCGCTCTCCTTTGAAAAGGTACAGGTGCAATTGTGTACGAAATTTGCATGATAAGATTATTGATGCTGAGACTTCACAGTTTTGTATCAGATTTCCTTGCAACACTTCACCCTGTGCAGAGTCCATTTCACTACCATTTGCAATCATGGCGTTTCTTCACATTGCCCTGAAGTTGAGATACACAAAAACGTTTGACTTGCATCAGATTGGCACTGAGGAGCTTTTGTGCTTTGTGCTTTGGCACGGACCCTTTAAAAGCCAACTCACCTCAGGCAGGCTACTGTATGGGCAGCCTATTATGTAGATTATGATGGTTTCATCTGACTGCTCTCCCAAAATACAGAATTTGCACAAGTGCACTGATGTACTATGACCCTGGTGCACCACATAACACCACTATGTGACACCTTACTTACCCAGCAAGCAAAAAATACAACAATACATTGCGCTGTCGTTGCCCTGACGCAAACATGAATCACGAGGGAGTTTGGGTGCGCCCCACAATACCACAGCCCAGAAGATTGTATACTTGCACAGCACCCTCTGCAGCTCAACAGGATTTAGTCAATGGCTGACACATTATTTGTGCTTTATCTGTGGCATTGCCGAGTGAAGGAGGTGCTGTGGCCAGCTATGCACTGTCAGGTAAATGGGGATGAGCCCCTCCTAAAGGGGCTTTCCTGCCATCAGCAGCTATCACGAATGCAGATATGCTTAGTGGCGTTTTTGTTGCATAAAGGTAGCTCGTCCAGCATTGGCAGCAGTACCAGCAGAAGCTGTCCTTGTGTTCAGGGTCCCTATAAGTGGCACCCAGACTGAGAAAAGCCTGCTCTGGCCCATGGGTTGGGAGGAGACTTGAACGCCCCCCTGCCCCCGCTACCGAGCTTCTGATCTGATCTGAGCTTCAATCTGGGACTCTTCCTCAAGGGCCAGACAATGTTCCAAGAGGGCCCACAAGTGGCAGGTGGGGTTGCTGTCTTGCTGGCTGGAGTCAAGCCTCCCCCCCCCCAAAAAGCAACATGGGCTCAAATTCTGCTGGGTATGAAAAATGTTCTTCAAGACAAAACGTGGTGTGGGATGTGGCATGGGTAGATGGATCATGAGAAAGCAAAGGGGGATTGTCGCACGCAGGATTTGGGGCATGGTTTGGGTGGAATGATGGCCACAATGCGGAAGCACCGGTACCAGTGTCGGAGCCACACACAATCACCAAGGCAGAGTTGATGGGGGCGCTTGCTGCACTGTCCAACAAGAGGCTAGGTGTATATCATTGCATATCATGATAGAGGGAATGCGAGGGAATGCTGTGCACGTAGTGCGCACACAGTGCGAAGTTTTGGATGTCGGCAAATACTCGGACCCTATTTTTGGCCCCTTTTGACAAGTTTTTGGTTCCATACTGGGGTTTTTGTAGCAGGGGTGATGTAGCCATGCCGAGTGACAAAGGAAGCCGGAGCATCTACGTTGATCGCTTCTGGGGGCAAGTGCTAAGGAAGTACCTGAAGGGAACCCAAGGCCGCCCTGAGCTGCGCTTCGGTGGTTTCAGTCCTACGGGGAACCTACCCTAACCCCCCCTTGCAAACCCCCCCCCCCTTGCAGTCTCCCCCCCCCACCCGGGAGACCGTCACTTCCATGTTTTTCTAGTTAACATGTATTGTGCTGGTTTGTGTTCCATCTGCTTTACGCATGGCCGTGCCTGTCATGCAAACCGAGCATGTGCAACAGTTCAAAGTGTGTTATTCTCGTACCCAGAAGTTCTTCACCGTTCCTTTGGATCCTTAATAACATTAGTGTTGGATGAAACACATTGGCACCGCATCAATGCGAAAGTCACTTCACACATGTTCTCTTTGCTTGCATTGGTGGAGGGTACCACAGTTTGCCTTGAAATACCCTTGCAATCTCCCCCCCCCCCCCCGGGAGACCGTCACTTGGCGACCGTCTCCCCCCCCCCCACCCGGGAGACCGTCGCGCGCTAACCCGGGAGTTTGCAAGGGGGGGAAAGGGTAACTGTCCTTTGTCTTTAACTCAACCTTCCGGTGCTATTGAGGAAACCGGACCAATCTTTCCTACGGTCGGTGTTACGGTTGTAACTCAGCCCCCTTCTCTGCGTTCATGCCTCTCCCATGTTTGTTGCCAAATGTCAAATGGGCACCTTGAGCCTAGTATGTGGTGATACAACTTCAGGGTGTCTGCTGCGGAACTACTGTATTTTGCGCTTTGTTCGTAGAATACACATGTCAATCCCCGCAGACCTTGAGGAGTTTGTGGTACGGGCTTCATCCCCACCACACCACATCACATAGGGACAGTGGAGTACCAAGTTGAAGGCAGTTTCGTTGTTCTCATGTGGGTCTTGCTGCTTCGCCGTGCAACTAGTCAAGTGATAGGTAGGTATTCTTGGGTGAGTATCCCGGCCTTTGCGTGCGCAGTATGCACGCAGTGCACACGCAGTGCGCACACAATGCAACAACTTGGCCAGATTTAGAGCTCAAATATGCAGAGGGGGGAAGCAACGTCCCATAACAAACGGCGACGACATGGCTGAGTAAGGGGGTCCCTATGTAGGGGTATGGACCCCACTACACAGTGCCGAGGCGCCTGCGGTGCTTCCATACATCTGGGGAGCAGAGGGCCTGCAACGCCTCCATGGTGAGAGTCACAAACCGAACAGTGTACCCCGGACACCTGCATACAAAAAAAAAACAGATTTATGGCTCAAATATGCAGACTCACATGCAATTGGAAGGGTTTTAGGGGGCACTGACACACAGATTTTTGGGAAAGCCTTCTTGTGGACAATTTGCGTGTGCTTCTGATTTCCCTCGGTTGGACCACAAAGACTGGAAAACAAAAAAAAAACAATAGCTGCAAATCTAGTACTTGGGTGACATGTGCCTACACCAGCAAGTTCAGGCGATGACATACTTGGAGGCCTAAAAGTAACCACGCACAGGTGGTTCCTTGTATAGTCCTCCGTGTACCAGAGGTAGCGGAACAATGTGCACCGAGAGCATACTTGAGGCAGGGCGTTTGTCGGTTGCCTTAGTGGTAGGCAAGCAGTAAAGGATGGTTTGGGTGAACCACTGTATGGCATTTAGTATTGGTGGCTTGTCACGCCTCGTGCAACCAAGTGTCCACGCCTATATGTGGTTGCACCGTCGGAGACTCCCTCTTGCGTTTCCGGGCCACCACTAGTTGAACCTCGTTTGCGACCAACACGAAGAGGCAAAAACTGCATTATGCCTCCACTGCCCACATACAACTACATACAACTGCTCCAAACATACACCACGCAACACTCTCAACACGCATGGTATCTACTACTCCAGCAATCCGAGTGGATCAACCGAATCGTGCCAAAACCTTTTCTTGCAACGCAAACAGCTGTGTGTAACCTATTTTCAACCAAACCAAACCAAACCAAACCAAACCAAACCATGTATAGGGCTTTTTGGCATTGCAAAGGGTCCCCATGCCCATATATAGGGGGTTTCTTGGCAGTGCACAGTGAATCACACTCACTAAGTCTTTGGTTAGGAAGTGATATCTGGTCAGAGGTGTAAGGCCCATGTTTCAGGGGTGTTATTCTTGGTGCTGCTTAGAGGGATCACATCTGGGAGATTCATTTCCGGGCACAGCCATGTGCGGGACCCTGAACCATGCAATAGTCCATCCCTTCACCCTCGGTCTGATCAGGAGTTGACCCTCAATGTTTGTCATAAAGGTGCGGCGAAGGTGTGCACAGGGCAAACATTCCTTGATAGGCATGTCTGGGTATCATAGCAATGATAGTGTCTGAGGATAACAGCAAGAGAGGACACTTGAACTATACAAACAACACAAAGCCGTGAGGCGCGGCACTACGTGGTGCATACACGAGGGGTAGGCCAAGCAGGTAGTGAACAGAGCAGGTCCCCGAGGAGAGGCTGGGGCACATGATGCATGTGGAACCCTCGTTTGTACTGTATGCCCTACTTCTTGACCCAGGCTGTTGCCTGAGAGCTCATACTGTACTCATCGAACCTGTTGAACCTGTTGAGCCGGAAGGGGAAAATTTTTAGTGTCAGATTGATCCAGCAAAGCCCCACATCGCGTAGTTGTAGAGGTGCTGGAACAAAAGTGCTGGGTGGGCTGGGCATCACACCTGTGCAAATGGGCCAGCAATGCACATGGATGGGTGCAGATCTTCGTTCACCTGCCCCCTTCTCCGGGTGGAGATTGGAATCAGCCCTAGTGTTCTGGTCAGCATGCCATAGGTTCCTGACAATGCTTGGTACAAAGTGTGCATCATGCAGTGTCTGCTGGCGCTTCCTTCAGGGGCTGCCCCTTGTTCCAACTATGACCCTTTTCAGGGCTTGCATTGGCATTATCCTCTTCCTTTGTGCAGTCGCATCTTTTTGCACTTTTTTTTTTGCCCGTCACACATTAAGCAACATCTTCATCCCGATGGCAAGTGCCAGAAGGTATCCGTCGTTGCATAGGGAGCACGTTGACAAAAAAATAGCAGTTCTGTTGCATCACTAGACTCGTTCTCCTGCCTCTGCACCCACGTCTGTAATGAATTCTGCAGTCTGCAGAGGGAGGCTTATCATTCCTCTGTATACCACAGGGCGATCACCTTGTACCGTGGGCTGCTGAAGGCGCAGCTGCGTGTCTTTGGAGAAGACTACGACATGATCATCAAAGGGTACAACCAAACTCGGAATGAATTTGAGAAAGGTCGTGAGGTGACGGACCCTGCAAAGATCCAAGAGTTATTAAGTATGGCCCCCCCTGAACCAAGCTTAAAGCAGACTGTCAAGGATGCCCCTCAGTGCTCCGATAGTGCACGTTTTGACATCTGCACTTGCAGGCTGAAAGACGACTGTCTTTCAACTGCTGTTCCCCCCCCCCCCCCGGTCTGACCGTAGTTTTTCTGACCACAGTTTTTACGGCCAGGAACTTAACAGAACGTGATTGTGTGCCGGTTGTAGAGGGAAACAGGGGCTGTGTCATGTTTGGGATGAGTCCTCCTGCTCATAACAACATTATGCTTGCTCCTGCAGCCCACTACTGTTTGTTTTGATGTGATTTTCAGCCATGACTAATGTTGTTATTTCTGGCTTGGCTGGTACCGCATGTCGCGCGCAAGCACCGCCTTGGCCAAGCACCGGGACCCGGTCTGACCGTCGTTTTTCTGACTTTCCTGGTGCTTGCGCAAAGGGGGGGGGAGGGTAACACCATCTGCAGCACAAGTACTCGTTGTGAAGTTTTGGATGCGAGGCTGCACAGGTCATCATGCGCGGCTGCATCAGCTGCCCTTGAATAGGTGATGAGGGAGAAGGACCTCGGACTGGTTTTGCAGGAGCCCAGCTTAAGCTTTGGACATTATGCACACACGTGAAAATGTGTTTGGGCCCGGTCGACTGCAGTAAAGACAATGACTCATCTGCCATCAGTGTATTTTTGTGCATTGGGTTTCAGTGACATGAAGTGCAGGGGAGGTGGAAAAAAGATTTGGCGGCGGCGGAGGGTGGGTGGGGTTGTTCAAGCCCCCTTACCCCTGGGGGGTTTTAGGGAAAGGGGCTCCTGTGACGAAACCCTTATGAAGTGGCAGTCTGAGGACCAGCTTTGCCTCAAAAGTGGGGCCGCAGAGCAGCCCGAACGAAAAAGTTTTTAAAAAACTTCCCCATGATATTTACCTCAAAATGATCAGCGTGTCATGGCGACCATTTCAAGGAAAAAATGCTGGGGTACCCTGGACCTGCCGTATGCAGGGTGGGGGGATGCAAGTTCCAACACATGCAACGAAAAAATGCAAAAAAATACAAAAAAAAATGTAACAACAAAGATGCAGGTCGCACAAAAGGCAATGCACAAAATTGAAACAAGTCCTTTGGTCCAATGGTGTTTGTGTAATGGGGCAGATTGGGTTGACAAACTTGTCCATTTGAAAACGGAAGATAAAGGCAAGGAAGTGTGAAGAAACCTCAGGTCTATTGCATCAAAGTGCATTGGTCTTGGCCTGTGAGGTAATGGTTTGTCTGGATCTCAGGTATTGCTGAAGCAGTCTGTATCTTAGGCACTGCTCGTGAGTGTGTCCCGATCTTAGACATGCAGTATTTCTGTGCCTAAGGCACTGTGCATGCATTTTGTCCATAGTTCAGGCATTGCCATGGGGGGAGTATTAGCGCGCCGGGCACCCGCCGGGCATCTTTTTTTGACCATTCTCCACCCGTGCCTGTTTTTGCCCCTCTTCACCAAACAATCTACCCCCAAGAGCGCAGGGGTGATGCAACCACTTCTGATTTTCTTCCCTTCTATTGGGGACCCCCGAGAAGGCAGCGGTTATGTAGCCAATCCGCCCATTTTTGGGCCCCTGAGAAGGCAAGGGTGATGTAGACACTTCTGATTTTGTTCCACCGCAAGTTCCAAGCCCTTGCGGACACAAAGCAAAGCAAGGAGGCGTTCAAGGCGGGTGGTGCTCATTGCTTGCACAAGTGAAAGACCCCGGCTAGTAGTGGTACTCAACATGCCACGCCGGTCTTGCGATACATAGACCACATCCAAAGAAGATTGGTGAATTGAATCGCCGTGAAACCGCGTTCTTTGATCAACTAAAGGAAAAAGTCCCAAAGTCGGCAACACCTAGCCAACTAACCCTTGAAAAATGTGGGCCCTTGGGACGGACCCCTTCAATGAGACGCCTCCGAATAACCCACATTGGTTTTTGGGCAAAGCATCATCCTTCTCACCCGAAGGACATAGAGTTTTTGGAGGGAGGAACCGTGGCACCCACTGCTTTTTGTGGAGAGGTTTCACGGGTGCGTGCTCAAAGACAAGAGGATGTCGCCAAACAAGCTCGCAAGTAGAGTTCATAAGCTCCACTACCAGCAGCCAAAGGGCAACACACCGTTGTTGGGAAGCTGAATCCAACCACCCTGCCGACTTGCACTGCAAGTTCGAGTTCTTCTAGTTCAAATTCTAGTTCCAGCTCAAGTTCCAAACCCAAACCCAAACCCAAGCCTAGCCCAAGCCCGCCCAACCACCCTCCACGGAAAGAGAGTACACCGATGAAGAGCGTGAGACGGAGAACCAAAAAACATCAGATGCGATTTTGGAGTACCTTCTCGCCGTGTCTAAGAATTCTTCACTCACCTTCTGAGCTATGGTTTAGCTATGTTTGCTGTGTGTTTGTGTGTGTGCGTGCGGTGTGCATGTGTGTGTTTCTGCCACAGTGCAATTTTTTTGCATCTGAGTCTGCATACCAGTTGTGGGTCACACGTAGAGCCTGCTCCGTGATATTACGAATTAGACCCGGTCTGCCCACATGTTAGTGACAGGCCTTGCGGCTTTCGCCAGTGGCTCCGTATGCGCCACATTTATCGATAGTGTGCCCATGATCGAGATTGCTGGGGCGACGTCCAAGGTCGAGATGGCGCTTGCGGTGTTGCTAGGGAGGCGCAAGGAGTGGGAGGATGCCTTCATGAAGAAGTTCGAGGTCCCGTTGGACAGTGAGGTGGGACTGCCCAAGATGATTGGGGCCTTTTGCGTCATGGCCAGTGCGAACTGGATGTGGAAGGGGTGGGGTTCGTGCAGCCAGTGCCACCCCAGCAGCCCCTCCCAGTGGCGGCACAGGAGCTGCAGGAGCTCAAACGACTGGTTGAAGAGCAACGGCTGGCTATGGAGGGGACGCGCAAGGAGCTGGCTGAGGTCAGCGCAAAATCCCAGGCGGACGTCAAGAGGAAGATGGTAGGGGTACCGCCGGTCTGCAAGGCGGAGTTGCTCAATGTGCGTGAGCTGGACTCCAAGGCCCAGTGGGTCTTTACCAGCCTGCTAGTGCTGTCCTTGTTGTTGTGGCGCACGGAAGTGCCGGCCCACGAGTATGTGTCCCGTTTTCGGGACAAGGAGAAATTTACCGATGCCATGTTGGACGAGCTCGCCCCTGTCACGGACGCCGATGCCGTGGACAACGAGGCGTGGTGCTGGGAGTCGATGGATGACACGGAGATCGAGCGCATGAGGGCCTTTGTCACCGCCGTATGGACGTTCACCGTCACCAGCCTATTGGCCTACCGGGGAAAGCGCGGACTTGAAGCCAAGTCCCAGCCCTGGCCTGACGACGAGGAGCACGAGATGCCGGCGCGGTCGCGGGGTTGTACGGGTGCAGCGGAGGAGGATGTGGTGGCCAAGCGGCTGGTGGCCATGAACGCGAAGTTCAAGATGGATGGCGACCGGCGATTGTACACGGCAAAGCCGGGGGGCAGAGCCCATAGACGTGTCAAGCGCGCCGGTGACGGCCTGCACGGCGTGCAAAAATGCGGGGAGGGGCGTGAAACACCATTGGTTTCACGAGTGCCCCGGGTTTGACTGATGGGGGCGAGGCCCCATCGGACGCGCAGAGCCGGCGTCCCGCGTGGGCGGGGCGGTCCTGCAGCCAAGCGTTTTCCGAGATGGAGCGGACGTCGTATGGCGCGTGGTGTGGGCGGAGTGGAGGAGGCTATGGAAGGAGGACGAAATCACCTCGGTGGACGCGTTACTGGCATCCTCATGGGCAAAGTCAACCATGGGTACGTGCTTCCGCAAGATGGCCCTCTGGGTCGGCTACACACCGGTGGCAGAGTTGGAGGTTGCAGCATGCCGGTACCAGTACCTATACCTATACCTATCCAGGAGCTACCTCCGTGTCGCCGTTTCGGCATTACGAGCTATGCAGGACATGGGGTGGCTCCCCGCCTTCGTCAACAGCCGGGTGTGGCGGTGTGCAAAATGGGCGTCCACGGCAGCGGTCGTCCGACCGTACGCGGGCCTCGGAGAGCTCAAGACCTTCGCGCTGGCGTGCACATGTAAGGCGCACTGGACGGTATACGGGATGGCGGTGTTGTCCTTCACCTGCCTTCTCAGGGTGGGTGAGGCGGCACCACTGAGGCGCAGGGGCTCCTGGAGCCGGGGTTTAGGATTTCACACCGTTAAGTGTGACCCACGCCTTGTGTGGCGACGGATGGGAGCGTACGGCCGGGCCTGGCTCCGCTGGCTTGATGCCGCGGGGGCCACATCTGCGGTGCCCGTGGCGCACTTCTGCCCGCAAGGACCGGCCTTCCTCCAAATGGTCATGGCGGGCGCCCTCAGCGGCTCCGACAGCGCCCATGTCAGATGGCATGCGTGGAGGAGGGGGGGGGGGTCGGCGGCCCTACAATGGCTGGGGTTGCCGGTCCGCTGGCTCGCCAGGTGGGGCCGCTGGCTCTGTGAGTCGGTGGTGGCCCACTATGAATGTATTGACACCCACACTCGTAGGAATGATATTATCTAATAAGGACATTCTGAGTGACGTTTTGTGTTGTTCAATTCTCAGACTTCAGCTTATGCAACTTGCTTTGCAGGGAAGGTTTGCGGTCTAGTGCGGTCTACTTGGGGGACTTCCCTAGGTGAGGATAAAATTGGGGCTAGAGCCAGCATACTTAAACAGGCCATTCCGATCGGCAGTTCGGGCCGTACCTCTACCAGGTGAGGAGCGCACATGCAGCCATGCTGTCCCCTGCTGGTGTCTGGTCCTTGGGCCTCAGGTCCAGAGACACAGACACACTCCATGGGGGGATGTCTGCCTGGCGCATGCCCGGCACGCTACCTTTGTAGTGTGAGCCTTTCCGAGTGTTTGCACTACCAATGGCCCAACAGGCGACAGTTGACCTGGTACAGTGGAAAAGGCAGGTAGTGTCCTTGCCCCTGACCCCAGTCATTGAACTTTTGGACAGCGCAAGTAGTGAACCGGATCTAGCACACTGAACTGAGAGCAATCAAGACTGTGGTGGCAGGCGCGGTTGACGCTGACTGCAGGGAAGCAAACCTGATTGTGCACCCCACCGCCCACCCTGCAGGCCTGTCCGGGGCTCATGGGAGCCATCCAAAGGGGGGGGGGTCTGGAAAATGGGCCAGAACAACTCCCCCTTGCAAACGTTTTCGCCCTTCACCCCAGCATCTCTCCAACAAAATGTGCACAGGACTGCCATTAAACAAACCCTGGTCTGGTATGGAGTCCAATCTTGGGCCTCCGGTCCGCCTTCCTTTCGGTCCATTTGTTCATTTGGTCTGTTGGTGGGTGCACCCACGTAGAATCCTTGCCCACCCTAGACAAGAAAATCTACACCGTGAGTATCACCTGAGCTGTTGTATGTAGTCTAGCGGGGAGTAAAGATGGCCTGCAATCCAAAACCAGCAGGACAATCTATCAATGTAATTCTGACCACACATTTTGTTGTCCCAGATTTGCACTTCTGGAATTCCATTCTGAACGGTGTGCCCTGTCTACTGTCACATACTTTTTGCCACCGAGAGTGTTGGTTTGTGATCCTGCCACCGCTTCACAGAAGCTGCTGAGGTCTCCTTGGACATGTTTGAGAACGGGCTGCATCAGGGTGTCAAGGATGAGAAAACAGGGTCCTACACGTTCAAAGTTGATGGCAAGGAGCTGGTTGATGCAGCCCCTTTGGATTTGATGTTTCTGGATGAGGAGGCCAAGAAGTATTCGAAAGAAGGGAAACGGAGCATATCCCATGCCAAGACAGAATATGATCCCACTGCATAAAAGGAGCGCATGTTGGTGCTTGTACATAGAGTGATGCCAATCAATGCCTGTGTCAACTGGGTGCACCTTTTTGTTGCCAAATTTGGGGCTGAGGACGATAGCAGCCCTGGGCCTTCAACGCGTATCTCTGGACATCGTTTTGCCGTTGCATTGTTGTACATTCTATTGTGGGGACCCTCAATACCTCATACGTTGTCCTCATGACTTGGTTCTCGGTGCATGCCATTTGGAACATCCCTCCGGCCAAGGTTAGTGTTTGTTCCCAATGTTGCAATTGCTCAATTTTCCCTGTGTTCATCACGCAGGCGGCATATTTGAAAGAAGAGGAAGGACGTTGACTGGCAGTTTTTCAGCCCTCTTTTGAGGTCAATTATTGTTACGGGCACCTTTCTTACTTGTTGCAGACTTTAGCTGCTGCATATTTCTCACCCAACAGGTGCCAATTTCAAGTTTGTTTGAATTGGTATTTCATGGCAACCTCCTCTGCGAGGGGACATGGCCCAGGGGGTGGAAGACCTTTTGCTTGCTTGTTTTCCATTCCTTTGTCAGAATGTTGTTCACGTATTGCGCGCGCAGTGCAAAGTTTTCTACGTTCCATATCTATGAAGAGATCACGCAAGGTTGGAGAGCTTTGTTGCACATTTGGAGACAGCAGAATTTTGTACCTTTTTGTGTGTCACTATATTGCCTTGTCTTACACAGGTGATGGGGTTTCAGAGAGGGTTTCCTATCCGGTGAGTTTTACCAAAAATGCACGCAGGCGGCAGTACCCACACACCAAGCACGCAGTACCCACACACCAAGCACGCAGTACCCATGCAGTGCGTGCACGCCCACGCAGTGTCCACTCAGTGTCCGTGCAATATGCACACAGTGCTCATGCAGTCCCAAGCCCATGTGCATCTGTCCTTACCACTCACATCATAATGGGCATCCTCTGTTTGGCTGGAGTTGTCTCATGAGGGGGCATATGGCACCACATGTGTGCACTAGGGACATGGTGCGCACATGAAGAAACCATGATTAGATGCAGCTGCAAAATCGAGTCCTCTGGATGTTTAGAAGTGGATCTATTTCCTGGATTTGCCCAGTCTGTCACCCTCATGGATTCTCGTGCCAAGGGCATTGGTGCGCACTTATGTAGCCCCCCAGCCCCCACATTGCAGCCCCGTGTTTTGGGAGCTTAAAGGGAGACGTTGTGACGGTGCAGTGGTTGGGCAGGCAACACACCTACTCCTTAACCTGAATTCTTTTGGCAATACCCCACAACGCCAGTGCTGACACTGGAATCAAAGCCTCAAGTTGTGTGTGTGACCTTAATTATGCCTCCCAATGACGCCATTGCAGAAAGCAGCTCAAGTGCTAGGCCAAGCTCTTGTTCAAGTTTTTGCCCAGCCTGTATTTCGGACACATTCCAGCTTCAACTCTTCCAGCGAGTTGGACTGTTAGACAGACTCTGCGAAGCTGGATTCATGGTGTTGCAACGGGAAGCCCAAGTGGGGGTGCTGTCACTGAGAACAGCTGGAAATGACTGGGAACCCACGTGTCCTTAACCGCACGTACCACGACCAAAACCACATGTGTCAAATTTGACCACCTTTTGGAGAGCACCACCGCAGGTAGGGGATAGGGGTGCCTGAAAAGCTCATCGCAAGCCCCCTGTTTGGAGCAGGAGTGACCCCTGACCGGTATGTACGCCTAATCCTACGGAGCCCAAAACAGCCTGAGATTGGACTACAACCAGGGAACAGGGCTCAGGGGCGAAAACATGGTGACTCACAGTGAGGTGAACTCGGAGCTCGCTCAGACAGTAAGTGAGGAACGCCGTGGGGAGCAGGCACGGCCGGAGCCTAATGCGGACACTGCAAGCTGACCATTCGAGGCCCCCGCTTACAGCAACTCCACCCCCCCTCCCCCCCGTCCAAGCAGCAACCCTGGAGGAGCAAATCTGGAGGGTGACGACCATTGTCAATCTATGGCCAAGCAGCAACCCTCGATTTTCTGAACTGTATGATTCGATGCAGTCCAGAGATATCATGGACCGTGTGCTGTACAGTGTGAGATAAATCTGCGGGACATGCTGCTTGACCTCTGGTGGATGCATTGTGTTTGGCCCTGACTGCTTCGTGTGCTTTTCATTGACAGCCCTGCAACCCTGGGGAATGCGCCGCCTTACTTTCAACTTTTATCTGCGGGACATGCTGCTTGACCTCTGGTGGATGCATTTTGTCTGGCCCTGACTGCTTTGTGTGCTTTTCACTGACAGCCCTGCAACCCTGGGGAATGCGCCCCCTTACTTTCAACCACAATTTACAGAAGACGAACAATGCATCCAGTAATGGTTGTAATAGTGTAATGTTTTTCTAGAGTGTTTCGTCTAGAGTGCCAACAAAGACACTGAAATTGTTTCACGCCGCAAAGCTTTTCCAAACTGCTTTGATAAACAGCAAACCAACATGTGTCTCCAATCATCAGAGGGCATTACAGTAAATCAGGAACTCACCGTTTTCTGTTCTTGGTAGCTTTCCTGTGGTCCACACGGAATCTTCGCCATGGAGTTTTCGGCAGCACCATTGTCGGGCAAGAGCATTGGCACCAAAGAATATTGTCTCGGAATTTTCTTTGAATCCACATCAGTGTCACACCGTTCTGCAAATCGTCAGAGGCTCTGCAAGCACAGTACACCTGGACTCTGGCATGCTGCTGGTTTAGTCCCTCCGGGTGACACATTGCTAAAAAGCGGGGAAACAGGGCAACAAAGATAAGAAGAAGGCTTAGAGATTGAATACACAGTCGCAACAAGAAATTCTATTGCCTTCGGCAAGTCCACCTCGCAGAGAATCTACCCCAGGCAAAACACACCCTAAATAGGGTAAAAACTATATAAATACAAGCTAAAATATGCTTTACATAGCTTGGATGGTCATTTTAGGTGATCACAATATCAAAAACATAAGTTTCGTAAACTTCGATTTTTGAGCTGCCCAGGGTGAAAAACTGCATAAGCAGGTTGTGTACCAATCCCTTGGGAGGACCCCCCCCCCCCCCCGAACCTAATACCCAAATAGGGTGAAAAACATGTAAATACGGCCTAAAACATGCTTTACATAGCTTGGATGGTCATTTTAGGTGGCCACAATATCAAAAAAACAGATTTCGAAACCTTCGATTTTTGAGCTTTCCGGGGTGAAAACTGCATAAGCAGGTTGTGTACCAATCCCTTGGGAGGACCCCCCCCCCGTGCGCCCAATACCCAAATAGGGTGAAAAACACGTAAATACGGTCTGAAACATGCTTTACATACCTTGGATGGTCATTTTAGGTGGCCACAATATCATTAAAACAACTTTCGAAAAATTCGATTTTTGAGCTGGCCATGGTGAAAAACTGCATAAGCACGTTGTGTACCCATCCCTTGGGACCCCCCCAACCCCGGACCTAATACCCAAATATGGTGAAAAAAATGTAAATACGGCCTAAAACATGCTTTACATACCTTGGATGGTCATTTTGGGTGGCCACAATATCATTAAAACAGATTTCGAAAACTTCGATTTTTGAGCTGCCTAGGGTGGAAAACTGCATAAGCAGGTTGTGTACCACTCCCTTGGGAGGACCCCCCCCCCATGCGGCCAATACCCAAATAGGGTGAAGAACATGTAAACACGGCCTAAAACATGCTTTACATACCTTGGATGATCATTTAGAGTGGTCACCATGTCAAAAAAACAAAGTTCGAAAACTTCGATTTTTGAGCTGCCCGGGGTGAAAAACTGCATAAGCAGGTTGTGTACCGGCCCATTCACTAAGCCATTATTGGTGGAAATAGCCATTTCGCGTCTTTGGCACGGGCATTTGACCGGCCCTCGGCAAAGCTACAGACTGCACAAAACGTCCTTCCGTATCCTAGTAGGCATATACTGTCACAACATCCCCACTCACACCCCTCAGAGTGGGTACCACGGGGTCACCAAGGTCGCCAAAACCGCCGACATAGCAAAAATGGCTGAAAAGTGCATAAACTGCATAAGCGCTCGTCCCACTCCGCCCCATACAAACCCCATGGAGTCGGAACCCGGAAACACTTTTTCGGCTCAAAATCGAAAAAAACCAAAAGATTCGTGATTTTCGACCCAAAAAAAGGGGGGGTCATTTTTTGACCCCCCCCCCCACCCCCCCACCCCCACCCCCACCCCCCTCCCTCCAAACCTCAAAAAAGTGGGTTTCAAGTGGGGGGGGTCTGGGGGGGTCCGGACCAAAAACTCATTGGGGGATGCATTTATTGGACAAAATAATGATTTTACAAGGGGTTAAACTAACAATTCAACCCCTTGGGGTAGGGTACGCGAATAGGCCCAAAAAGGCCAAAATGGGGGGGTATGTGGCGTTTTCCCCATATATACGCCTGCCTGGCTTTGATCTAACAACCTCTGCGAGGTGATTCTATAGCCTTCGGCAAGTCCACCTCGCAGAGAATCTACCCCAGGCAAAACACACCCTAAATAGGGTAAAAACTATATAAATACAAGCTAAAATATGCTTTACATAGCTTGGATGGTCATTTTAGGTGATCACAATATCAAAAACATAAGTTTCGTAAACTTCGATTTTTGAGCTGCCCAGGGTGAAAAACTGCATAAGCAGGTTGTGTACCAATCCCTTGGGAGGACCCCCCCCCCCCCCCGAACCTAATACCCAAATAGGGTGAAAAACATGTAAATACGGCCTAAAACATGCTTTACATACCTTGGATGGTCATTTTAGGTGGCCACAATATCAAAAAAACAGATTTCGAAACCTTCAATTTTTGCATCGATTTTTACATTACCCCGGGAGCCCCCTAACCTGCCCGATGGCCCGCATCCAGGCGGCCCAGGGGCCTCTCCGGGAGGTCCTATGCTGCCTAAAATGACCAGCGGAGGGTGCGGGCGCGTTGCCGCGTGCCGTGTAGCAGGCGTGGGTGGCACTCCGACGCGCCTTGACAGGCTCCGCGCGCTCGGCCCAGAGTATGCGGACTTTGAGCTTGGTGGCGCACCCGGCCGCCTGGGCTCGCTGGCGTCCCTCCGCCGCCTCCGCACGGCGCCAACGGGGAAGGTCCGGGCCGCGCTCCGGGCGGAGGACAAGGACCGCGTCCGGGAATGGCGCGCCTGGCTAGAGGAATCCTGGTCCTCGGATTAGGGGGCTGTGTACCGCTGGCTGAAGGACGAGCCTTACGCGCCCCTCGTCACCTTTCTCTCCAGGCCGGATGGCACTGCTACGGCCAACCTGGCGGAGATGGATGGCCTCCTGCAGGACGCCTGGCGTCCCATCAATCGCAAGTACGCGTGGGACCCCGAGCCGGACCCGGCGGCCTTCCTACGCCGGTACGGCAGCCACGTGCGGCGGGTCCCCATGATTGCCTCGCGGCTCGATGGCCCCCGCTTGCGCAAGGGGCTCTCCCGCATGAAGCCCTCGGCGTCGGGGCTGGACGGATGGAGTCTGGCTGACCTCCGCTCCCTTCCCGACAGGCTGCTGGGTTGGCTGGCAGACCTCCTGCGCAAGGTGGGGCTGCTGGGCAAATGGCCGACCCGCCTGGCCGAGGCCTACACCGCCCTCATCCCCAAAGAGGGTCCGCCGGGGCCCCTGAACACCCGCCCGCTCACACTCCTGTCCATGGTCTATCGGCTGTGGGCGGGGGTGCGCCTGGTGGACGCCATTGCGTGGCAAGAGGCCTGGGCCCAACCGGCGGCCTTTGGGTTCCGCCCCGCCCGTAGCGCCCTGGACGGGGCGGCGGTGACACAAGTCCTCTTGGAGTTGTGTCGCCTCCGGGGGTGGGCCGTCGCGGGGATGAGCATCGATTACGTCAAGTGTTTCGATCTCATCCCCCAGGCGGTCGTGCTGGCCGTGGCGTTGGAGCTGGGCATGGACCCGGGCACGTGCCGTGCCCTCGGGGCCATGTACAAGCAGCTCCGCCGGGCCTTCAAGATCGCAGGGGCCTTCGGCCTGTGGTGGTAGGCCACCAACGGCATCCTCCAGGGGTGCCCCTTGTCGGTGATCCTGGTGATTGTGCTCACCACGATGTGGAAATGGGAGGTGGACTCCTTGCGCCGACAGGTGTGCGCCTAGACGGCCGCCCTCCCACCGGCCCTGGACGTGGACGCGGTGGACGACCTGGAGCCGGGTGCCCTGCTCCCCCTCAAGGATGCCGGACCCGGCTACGCCGCGCTGGGGTCGTCGTCGGGCTATGCGGACGACACCCAGGCAGTGGCTCTGGGCGCGGCCGCCCTCCAGGAAACGGTCCCCGCGATGGAGGAGTGGCTGCGGATCACGAGGCAGGACGTCCGCGTGGACAAGTCCTGCTCCTGGGTCCCGGGGGAACAAGGCGCCCCGGCGGTGCTACTCCGGGGGGTCCCCATCCCACTGGCGACGACCTTCCGCCAGCTTGACGTCGACATCGCCATTGGAGGCTCCAAGGCCACGGGTCCGGTGCTGTCCCGGCGCCTGGAGGCGGGGCGGAACACCCTGCGTCGCCTCCCCCACCTCTCAACCTATGACCGGCGGAACGAGCCATCAGCACCCTGGTCACCCTGCTGGCCCTCCATGGGGTGGCCGTGGCGTCGGTGACGCAGCCCGACTTGAGGGGGCTCGAGACCGCGGTAGTGCGGGCCCTCTGGGGGCCGGCGCGTGTGTCCCGGGCCAAGGAGGTCATCTTTACCGTCCCATCCAAGGGGCACCGCGTGTCCCCGGTCATGCATACGCGGTATGAGCGCCTCCTCTGGCTGGCCCGCCTGGCCCGCCAACCGGGGGTCACTCGGGGTTTCGCCCAGGCTATTTGGGAGTCGGGAGGCTGCCCGCCCGGAACGGGCCCGGTGGGGCGCGCGCTCCGCACGGCGGCCTCCCTGGGCCGGACCCCGCGTGAGGGCTGGTGGTGCTGGGACATCCCAGGGCAGGAGCACCCCCAGCACTTCGTGCAGGAGCCGCTCCGCCAGCTCCAGCACCGGGTCCGGGACAACCTTCGCTGCCATTCCTCGCGCCAGTTGGAGGCGCGGCGCCCAATCACCTTCGGTGGGCTGGGCGACGGGGCTGGATCAGTCGCTGCTGCGCGGACTCCTGGCCATGTGGACGGCGGCCCGGGTGTCGGGCCACGGCATGCGGGCCAATTCCGCGTGCCCCCACTGTGGCGCGGCGCACGAGGACGAGGCCCACGTCCTGTGGGACTGCCCAGAATGGGCCGACGCTAGGGGGGCGTGGCTCCCCTGGCTCAACGACGCTGCGGGAGCCATCCCCAACCCGGGCCCACCGGACCAATGGCCCTCCTGCCTGCGGAAGGCGGGCCTTTTCCCCCTCGGGTTGGCACAGGGGGTGGACCGGGACCTCCTCGACGAGTTCCTGTACCGCCTATATGGCATGTACTTGGCGGTCCTCGCGGCTCGCATGGCGGCCAGCCTCGGGGATCAACGAGGCCACGGCGACTCCCTCTTCCCGGAGCAGCCGCGCCCGCGGCCCCGCGACCCCTACCCGTGGAACGCCTTCATTGGCCCCCTACCGGGGGACGCCGTCCGCCACCAACCGCGGCTGCAGCCGGGGGTGCCGGCGGACTGGAGGTGGCCCCAGGACTTCGTCCACGACGTGGTCAGGTGGGCCCGGGCGCTAGCCTGGGTGCCGGAGCCGGCGGAGGTCGCCTGGGCGGAACTGGCCCTGGACTATGAAGCTTTGGTGGGGCGGGCGCTCCCGGCCTCTCCGGACCACCGGCTGCGGGGCACGCGCCCGCCACTGGGGGAGCGAGCCCAAGTTCCGCGCAAGGCGGTGGGTTTGGCAGAGCGCCACCTGGCGGCGGGCGCAATGCTCGGTGGGGCCCCACTAGGGCGCTGCCGTTCGCTCCTCCCCCTCGGGGGCCGCATGTGCGCGGGGCTTTCGGCTTGCCCGTACTTCGTGGCGCGCCGCGAAGTCATGCTGCAGCTGATGCGCCTGGCGGCGCACTGCCGCGACTCGTGGGCCCGGCGCTTGCGAGCGCCAGCGCGCATGCGGCCACAGCACAGTACTCGCTTTCTCATGGATTATTTCCCCCGCCCCCTCGAGGGGAGGCCTTCCCCGCTCCCGTATGCCCGGCGGACCCCGCGGGCACCGGCCCGCAGCGTCCAGCTCGCGGCGCCACAGCGCAGCCGCCCTCCGGGAGCGGGCAGCGGCATGCAGGGCGCGCTCTGCTTGGAGCATGGGACGCCGTCGTGTGCCCGGTGCAGGAGACTGGGCTCGGGCATCAGCCGCTGCTGCCGAGCGGGCCACGAAGGCCACGCTGGCTCTTCGGGGGGCCCAAGCTGCCCCATAGCCCCGCCCCGGGTCGCGCCGGGTTGCAAGGTGCTCGTCCTCGAGGCCCGACGCGCGGGGGCGGCCGCGCTGTCCTCCTGGCTTGGACGGGCCCGCCCAGCCTCCTAGGCCCTCCCGGACTTGGGCCCTCCGGCCACCCGCCGATGCACGGCCCCGCCCAGAGTTCTAGGCACTCACCCTTCCCCCGCCCTGGGGCCCGACGCCCCCGGGGGGTCAAAAATGTCGAAAAAATGACCCCCCTTTTTTGGGTCGAAAATCAAGAATCTTTTGATTTTTTCCGATTTTGTTACATACCTTGGATTGTCATATTGTGTGGTCACAATATCATCAAAACAAGTTTCAAAAACTTCGATTTTTGAGCTGCCCAGGGTGAAAAATTTGCACAAGCAGGTTGTGTACCGGCCCATTCACTGGGCCATTATTGGTGGAAACAGTCATTTCACGTCTTTGGCACGGGTTGTGACCGGCCCTAAGCAAGGCTAGACATACATACATACCTTGGATGGTCATTTTGGGTGGCCACAATATCATTAAAACAGATTTCGAAAACTTCGATTTTTGAGCTGCCTAGGGTGGAAAACTGCATAAGCAGGTTGTGTACCACTCCCTTGGGAGGACCCCCCCCCCATGCGGCCAATACCCAAATAGGGTGAAGAACATGTAAACACGGCCTAAAACATGCTTTACATACCTTGGATGATCATTTAGAGTGGTCACCATGTCAAAAAAACAAAGTTCGAAAACTTCGATTTTTGAGCTGCCCGGGGTGAAAAACTGCATAAGCAGGTTGTGTACCGGCCCATTCACTAAGCCATTATTGGTGGAAATAGCCATTTCGCGTCTTTGGCACGGGCATTTGACCGGCCCTCGGCAAAGCTACAGACTGCACAAAACGTCCTTCCGTATCCTAGTAGGCATATACTGTCACAACATCCCCACTCACACCCCTCAGAGTGGGTACCACGGGGTCACCAAGGTCGCCAAAACCGCCGACATAGCAAAAATGGCTGAAAAGTGCATAAACTGCATAAGCGCTCGTCCCACTCCGCCCCATACAAACCCCATGGAGTCGGAACCCGGAAACACTTTTTCGGCTCAAAATCGAAAAAAACCAAAAGATTCATGATTTTCGACCCAAAAAAAGGGGGGGTCATTTTTTGACCCCCCCCCCCCACCCCCCCACCCCCACCCCCACCCCCCTCCCTCCAAACCTCAAAAAAGTGGGTTTCAAGTGGGGGGGGTCTGGGGGGGTCCGGACCAAAAACTCATTGGGGGATGCATTTATTGGACAAAATAATGATTTTACAAGGGGTTAAACTAACAATTCAACCCCTTGGGGTAGGGTACGCGAATAGGCCCAAAAAGGCCAAAATGGGGGGGTATGTGGCGTTTTCCCCATATATACGCCTGCCTGGCTTTGATCTAACAACCTCTGCGAGGTGATTCTATTGCCTTCGGCAAGTCCACCTCGCAGAGCATCTACTCCAAGCAACACACACCCAAAATAGGGTATAAACTACATAAATACGGGCTAAAACATGCTTTGCATAGCTTGGATGATCATTTTACGTGATCACAATATCAAAAACATAAGTTTCCAAAACTTCGATTTTTGAGCTGCCCAGGGTGAAAAATTGTATGAGCAGGTTGTGGGTGTACCCATCCCTTGGAAGCCCGCCCCCCCCCCAAGCCAATACCCAAATGGGGTGAAAAACACGTAACTATGGCCTAAAACATGCTTTACATACCTTGGATGGCCATTTTAGGTGATCACAATATCAAAAAAACAAGTTTCATAAACTTCGATTTTTGAGCTGCCAAGGGCGAAAAATTGCATAAGCAGGTTGTGTACCAATCCCTTGGGAGACCCCCCCCCCCCCCGGACCTAATACCCAAATCGGATGAAAAACACGTAAATACGGCCTAAAACATGCTTTACATAGCTTGGATGGTCATTTTAGGTGGTCACAATATCAAAAAGACCAGTTTCGAAAACTTCGATTTTTGAGCTGCCCTGAGTAAAAAACTGCATAACCACGTTGTGTACCAATCCCTTGGGAGACCCCCCCCCCCCCGGGACCTAATACCCAAATAGGGTGAAAAACATCCAAATACGGCCTAGAACATGCTTTACATAGCTTGGATGGTCATTTTAGGTGGTCACAATATCAAAAAGACCAGTTTCGAAAACTTCGATTTTTGAGCTGCCCGGGGTGAAAAACTGCACAAGCAGGTTGTGTACCCATCCCTTCGGAGACCCCCCCCCCCACCCAATACCCAAATAAGGTGAAAAACACGTAAATACAGCCTAAAACATGCTTTACATACCTTGGATGGTCATTGTAGGTGATGACAATATCAAAAAAACAAGTTTCGAAAACTTCGATTTTTGAGCTGTCCGAGGTGAAAAACTGCATAAGCAGCTTGTGTACCGGCCCATTCACTAGGCCATTATTGGTGGAAACAGACATTTCACGTCTTTGGCACGGGCATTAACCGGCCCTAAGCAAGGCTACAGACTGCAAAAAAAGTCCTTTTGTATCCTAGTAGGCATATACTGTCACAACATCCCTACTCACACCCCTCAGAGTGGGTACCACGGGGTCATCGGGTTTGCCAAAACCCCCAACATAGCAAAAATGGCTAAAAAGTGCATAAACTGCGTAAGCGCTCGTCCCACTTCGCCCCATACAAACCCCATGGAGTCGGAACCCGGAAACACTTTTTCGGCTCAAAATCGAAAAAAACCAAAAGATTCATGATTTTCGACCCAAAAAAAGGGGGGGTCATTTTTTCGACATTTTTGACCCCCCCCCCCCCCCTCCCACAAAACCTTAAAAAAGTGGGTTTCAAGTGGGGGGGTCTGGGGGGGTCCGGACCAAAAACTCATTGGGGGATGCGTTTATTGGACAAAATAATGATTTTACAAGGGGTTAAACTAACAATTCAACCCCTTGGGGTAGGGTACGCGAATAGGCCCAAAAATGCCAAAATGGGGGGGTATGTGGCGTTTTCCCCATATATACGCCCGCCTGGCTTTGATCTAACAACCTCTGCGAGGTGATTCTTCACTTTTCGGCCATGCCAATGGCGTCAGACCTGTGTTGCCGTGCATTCAGGGGAGAAGGGGGGGGGGGGCAAACAAATACATTCATACCGGGGAGGGGAAAGATGTACGGCAGAAATTCTGTAGAATAGATGGCCGGAAATTCCATTTTTGGGGTGTGGTACACATTTTTTTTGGCAATTAGGTGGGTGAACAAGCGGCACTCTGAAAATTTCATGCGTGCAAGCCCCAACAGCGAGCTCGTCCATATGTGGCATGCATCCGACACATTGCATTCCACCGTTGCAGCAGCTCCATCCCATGCCACCCATTGTTACAGGTTCCAGCCCTCATGGGGTGCTAAATCTATAGGCTAAAAGTAGGGGCACAATTTCGAGATGTGTGATAATGGATGCCAACCGGCTCATTTTAGGATCTGCAAAGATTGCCCCATATTTCCGCACTCCAATCACAATCGGCCGGGACCAACGCCATTGCGACCGGAAGGGGGGGGGCTTGCGTCCGCGTTTAAGCATGGGGGAGTATTAGCGCGCCGGGCATCTTTTTTTAGACCATTTCCCACCCTTGCCTGCTTTTGCCCCCCCCCCCCCCCCCTCACCAAACTATCTGCCCCCAAGAACTCAGGGGTGACGTAGACCCCCTGAATTTGTCCCCTTCTATTGGGGACCCCCGAGAATGCAAGGGTTAAGTAAGGGGGGGGGTATTTCGCGGGGGGAATATTTCGTTGTGGGGGAATGCCATGCACGCAGTGCGAAGTTTTGGATGTTGCCATCTACTAAGGGCTCTATTAAGCAGAGAATGGTGCAAAATGCATTCGGTCCCGTGCACAAGAGTCTCCACACTACATGTCTGAAAATCACCCATGGAGTGCTTATTTTGGCCACTGGACGCTCAAGAGGTCACACCAAAGATTGGACTGTAACTTTGGAAAACGGACCCTCCCCATCTCAGCCTCTGTGTGCGCAGTATGCACGCAGTGCGCACGCAGTGCAAGAACTTGGCCTGGGAAATTTTGTACTTCAAATGTGTGCAAAATTTCTTCCTCAATTTTCAGGCCACTATGCGAAATAAACCCGGTGCGAAATTTAGCCACTGGGGCGCATTTTCACTACCTCTTTGTTCTCTCGCTTTTGAGCTTCTGAGTGTGGGAAGAGGAGGGAGGCGGCCCCGGAATCCGGACTCCCTCCCTGGCTGGAGGGTGTCTATACGCCCACAGTCCACACGGATGTCCCGGGGACGGGGAAAGGCTCCGGGGACCCCCGAGAATGCAGGGGTTATGTAGCACTTCCGCCCTCTTGTACTCTGAGGCAGGTCCGCCACCCTCCTTACGGACCATGGGACCATGTTCCGCCTCATGTTTGGACGGACGAGAGCAACTCGGCTGCCATGGAGGATGAGGAAGAGGATGAGGTAGAAGTGTGTGCGTTGTGTTGTCACAAGCGCTCCACCATCATAGTTTGTGGTGAGTGTAAGGAGCACTATTGTTGTGAATGTATTGACACTCACACTTGTGGGAATGATATTATTTGTTAATCACATCCTGAGTGACATTTCGTGTTGTTCAATTCTCAGACTTCAGCTTATGCAACGTGCTTTGCAGGGAAGGTTTGCGGTCTAAGTGCGGTCTACTTGGGGGACTTCCCTAGGTGAGGACAAAATTGGGGCTAGAGTCAGGATACTTGAAACAAAGGTAGTGCGCCGGGCGCGCGCCAAGCGCGTGCTTGGCAACTATTCCCCCCATGAATGCACCGCTGTCTTGTCCCATAGATCTCATCCGATGCCATTCAGACAGAGCTGAAAGTTGTAGCTGCAGCTTCAGCCAAAAGAAACCATCCAGCAGCCTCCAAGAATGCATTGCAACTAGCCAGCAACCAGCAGCCTCCTCGAACTGAGGGGGAGGTACCGCGCGCGGTGCGCGGTCTTTTGGGTAGTGCGGCTGACTCTTTTCCCATAATTCCCCCTTGTGCTTTTCCTCAGTGCACCCCCCCCCCCCCCTTCCCCGGTGAGCC
This sequence comes from Eutreptiella sp. 'Long Island Sound 2002', assembly GCA_964036045.1. Classification (NCBI taxonomy): domain Eukaryota; phylum Euglenozoa; class Euglenophyceae; order Eutreptiales; family Eutreptiaceae; genus Eutreptiella; species Eutreptiella sp. 'Long Island Sound 2002'. The sequence goes on from OZ038379.1 coordinate 174,471,942, forward strand.
TGTCTGCCGTGGCTGCAGGATAGGGCACCAAGCCAGGTTGTGACGGCTATCGCGATGGTGGACAATAGTCACGGGTGCCTCAACCCCTCCCCTACAGGGAAAACCAGAACCCACAATCACAGGCACAAACGTTTTCCGTGGAAGCGCACATAGGGCGAGGGGGCGAGGGTGTGCGCATTGTTTGCAGTGTGTGCCAAATAGTAATTGTTGCTTGTTGTTTCATGCCACTGTTTCCTTCCCCAGGAAGTGTTCCACATTCTTTTCTTCTATTTTCTTCGATGCCTCCTCCACACTACAAGCTACAATCGGTCTGCGGTGTTGGGCCGTGCTAGAGAGCTGACCCTTCTCCTTTCATCATCAACCAACGGCCCCCTCCGTCAGAGGGTGTGGGCGGCTACAACCACCATGCAACTGGTGAGGAGAATGGAGTGGAGGCCTCCGTTGTTGTATGCTTACCCCTTAGAGGGTCCTGACCGCACAGTGCACGCGGTGCGGCGCGCAGTGCGGCGTCAACCCGGTGCGCACAATATATGCTCACACTAAAAGTTGCTGAAACGTGGCCAGCGTGCACTGTATGCAATGGTTGGGTGATGCTATTGGTGTGCATGGGTAAAACACACTTTGGGGGCATTATCTAGGGGGAAGTGGTGATGATGCATGCACAAAAGTTTCCCATTACAATGTATTTTCTCCGCATCCCTGCCTACCTTCCGAAAGGGTGTACATTGCACTAAAGCGTTGCATCCTCTGACACGCACGGTGTGCGCGGTGCAGTGTGCGGTGCGTTTCAGCACCCTCTTAGCCCAATACGTCCCCGACAACCTGAAAAATCATTGAAAATTTTTGAGAGTACGATGGAAAGAACGGTGCGCGTGCAGTGCGCATACCTCCCCCTGAGTAGCAACCATCCAGCGGCCTTCAGGAATGAATAGCAACCCTGCATTAGCAACCATCCTGCAGGGTCAAGGCTAGATAAGAACAATCATCCAGCAGCCTCTTTTTTCTGTCTCTGTATGTTAGTAAGCAAACTCTTCCAGGAAATTGACATAATTAAAGCAAGCATTGTTCGTGATTGGGATTGATAGTCAATTCCGATATAATTTTCGGAAATAATAATTTTCTGCGGACAGTTTTTTCCCCTCCCCAGTAGACCTTACCTTAGTTCACCAGGGCCGGCAAGTGGGGGCAGTGGTTTTTTCTCTGCAGTCTGCCATGACATGCCATGCTAGTGAAGCCATGGCCCCGGCGGCATTTACATGTGTGTTGATGTTCGCCCAGGTCTAGACGAGGAGAACAGAGCAGCATCCTGTCCAAAGTCAGGCTGTCCAAAGTGCATTGCAACCATCCACCACATTTTACTCCCCCTCCGCAACTCCACTTGACAGGAGATGGCACTGGCACACCAGAATGCCTGGCCACAAGCCCCTGTCAGAACAAGCCTCAAGGCAAAAGCAATGCACCTCATACAGTGAGCTGTGTGCTGTACTGCTGAGCATCAGATGTCGGCCCTCTGGTTTCCTCCACACCAATCAACCGATCCTGTCACACTGGATGTCTTAATAGGTCTGTTTCTGGGCCCCTTTGTTTCAACCCCCTCCACCCTTTTCAACTATTGGCCAACGCACAGGGGCTTAGCCGCAGGGCAGACATGCATCCATGTTCTGCTGCATTCCCGTTGAACCGTGTGATCTGCTATGATCACATCACCTGGAAGAGAGGTTGTTAGATCAAGCGCAGGCATGGACGTGTACACCCCCCTTTTTGGGGGTCGTTTGCGTAGCATACCCAAAGGCATGATATTGGATGTCTAACCCCTTGTATCATTATTTTGCTTGACAAAACGATCCCCCAATGGATTTTTTGATTTTGAGGCCTCTATCCTTCTAAAACTGAATGTCACATTTAGGGGTGGGGGGTGGGGGGTGGGGGTGAGGGGGGGTTGTGCTTAGAAGGACTTGAACCAGGGTCGGGTGAAAAAGAACACTGGCTTGATCGCTCCGTACCGGCGATCGCCGGCCGGATTCGAACCGACGACTTTTGACGCAGAAAGCGAGTGTCCCATCACTCGATCACCTATTGGTCCGGCGCAAATAGGGTCCCCCACTGTTTGTAGATGAAGTTCGCGACTGAACAAAAGCCAAACTGTATGTTTCTGCCTGCCTGTCTCCTGTCTGCCTGCCTGCTTGCCCGAATGACTGCCTGGCTGACTGCTTGCCTGACTGACTGACTGATTGGCTGACTGTCCGCCTCTCTTTGAGGTGCCTTGCCGAAGGCAATAGAATTTCTTACTGCCCTTTATCTGACCAGAGTCCCTGTTACTGGAGTTGCCTTTGTGCAGTGACCCCCTTGTGACATGTTGGAGCTTTAACATCCATCTGACAGCATTTGTTCTAGCAAGCAACGACAACAACAACATCTGTAACCAGTTTGTGCTAGGCACAGGGCTCTAACAAGCTGTTACCCCCCCTCCCTATCTTGAAATCTCCCACCCCTTGCAATCCCCCCCCCTTCCCCGGGGAAACCGTCACTTCAACATTTTTGCTCGTTGACATTTATTGCGGAAGTGTGTGTTGCCTGTTGGAAGTGATGTTGAATTAAAGGAAAATTATGACGTGGAGGTGGTATGGGCAAAGAGTGCACGCAGGGTTTGGGGGTTTGGGCATGTGTTTGATGGAAAACTGTATCTCACTCGTGATGTATATGAGGAAAAGTGGATCCAGAAGGATTTGGTGCCCCCAAAGAAGTTGGGGCCTGCCCCCAAGGTAGAGCAAAGCCGGCCCCCAAACAGGCTGGTCAGCTTGCCCAAGCAGGCGCTAAACCGGCTGCCAAACAACCCCTACGCTCCATTGCCTCCTCATCCTCAGCCCCTGCCACACACACAGTCCCTCCACAGTCCCTGTCATGCAAGCGGTGCATGTGCAACAATTCAAATAATGCTATTCTTGTACCCGGAAGTTCTACACCGTTCCTTCGGACGGTGCGCAAGGGACCCAATAACGTTGGTACTACAGCAATGACATTGATATTGCATCAATGCAAAAATCCATTCGTCCATTGCCACATTGGAGGGTTCCCCACTTTGCCTTGAAGTATCCTTGCAATACCCCCCACTCCCCAGGGAGACCGTCACTTGGCGACCTTCCCCCCTCCCCGGGAGACTGTTGCGCGCTAAGGGGGAGGGATTCCAAAAGGAGGGGAAGGGTGCAACAAATTGGCTCATCTCTGCTTTTCATGCTCTGAAGTGGGCGAAAGAGGGCTGGGGTTGTTTTCCGGGGGGAACAGCACCGCATGGGCAGCCATTGGTTTCAAGAATTTTGGGCGGTGACCCATATTCTCGACCCTTTTCAAGACGGTTTGAAATTGATGAGTTCAATGGTGGTACTGGATGTCCCCCCCCCCCCCTTTGAATTATAACCGCCCTTGAATAGTAACTCGAGGGGGCGAGGGAACCGTCTCTTTCAGGTTTCCAATTTTACTTCGAGCCTCTCCTGTGTGTTTGCTCGTTGGACAAGGTAGTATTATTGGTGCATTGCTGTGTACTTCAAATTTTCTAGCCACGTTACTCTGGAGACCTTGTTTGGCGGGGGGTTGTGTGCCACATTACTCACGTCCGCTATGGTGGCACGACATGGCCAGGAATATGTAGCCAGTTGCACATGCAGATGCAGATGAGGACCAGCAGCAGGATGCCGCTGATCCGCCCGTTCGTCTGCAACCCGCGTCCATCTGACGCCTGTCGGTGCGTGATGGGCATCTGTCCGTGATGGGCGTCCATCCGCGGTGTCCACCTCAGTATCTCTGTTGACCACAGGAAGGTGCCTCTTGTCTGGTTGTGTGGTCAGGTGCAGGGCAAACCACCCATTCCCAAGAGCTTGGCTCTGTGTTTTTTTTGTTTTCGTAGTGATACATTGTTGCCTTTGGCTGCCTGAAGTGCCACCAGGCCGCCTGGCATGCATATCCTGGTCTTGCTGGCCCTGGCCTGCGGGCTGTTTGCTGCTTGTGGAGGCGCTGATGTTGGCAGGCCCAAGGCTAACGCTGCTCTGGGTCTTGGGGACCTGTCCAACTTAGCTCAGGTCTCGGAGCTGCATCCAGCAGCCTTTGTCCTGCTGCATGAACCTGGGCTGGAGGTGCAGCTCTCGGCGTTGCACCCAGCAGGGGCCCTTTTTGAGAACTTTGGGGCAAGCCGTGAGTCGGCGCTCGGGGCCCATTTGCGATTCCGCAAGGTCTTGACCAACTTGGGGATTCAGACGGCCACAGTCCGGGAGGTATGAGATGGCGAGCGGAGTCATGGGTGGCTTCGGCTACTGTTTTGCTGCCTGCTGCTGCTTGCTGTTGTTTGTTTGCTGTTGCTTGAGTTTTCGCTGCTTCTGGTGCATTCCACTGCCTGCTGCTGCTTGCTGTGTGTAGCGTGTGCTTGGGACTCTGGAGTCCAAGTTTGGGGTGAGCTGGTGAGGAAGGGATCTCTGAACACTGCGCATGATATGCTTTGCCCACCAATTGTGTGCTGCACGCTATACACTATGCGCTCCGCGCACTGCATGCTACACGCTGTGCATCCTCAGGACCGTTCCCTCTGCATGCTGCACAATGCACCACACACACTATGTTCCCGCCCCTGACAACGAAGGAGCAACATTGGCACGCATGCCCAGCAGCTTAGCACAGTGATAGCTTGACATGCTTTGAAAAGGACCCACTGTGGAAATGAAAGTGGGGCCAAAACAGGTGGCAATGCAACACGCTTCACAGCGTGTAAAGTGTGCAGTTGACACCCTATGCAATGTACACGGTACAGAGTGTGCACATTACGGATCAGGAGAATACGTTAGCACACTGCGCACGTGCCGGGCGAGCCGGGCAAAGTTTTCACCGATTTCCCCCACAGTTGTCCCCCGTTTCCCCCATTTTTTGTCCCTGTGTTGGGGACCCACGAGAAGGCCGGGGTAATGACACACGCGTGTGATTTTGTCATTTTTGAGTGTATTCTTGCTGATCTGCCTGGTTTCATTCATGTACGAACCTGTTTGTGCATATGCGATCCCGTGTTACGCTTGTTGTATTTTGGGCTGAAGAGGCCATGCTTTGGCAGCGAAATGCATACCCCCCCCCCCCCCTGTATAAGCTACGCCCTTGTCCAAGCTACAGTAGGCGTAGGGACCGTAATAATTGTGTACGTAATTTTAATTACGTACGAAATGTAGTGCGGTCACATAAGACATGGGTTTGTCGTCACATTTGCCAATTACATGGAGCCATGGACACATGCAACATGCCACATGCAAGGCAAGCTCATTCCCAAGAATTTGAAGTTGTCCGAGCCCAAACCAGCCCCTAAGCCTCAGCCAAAGGCATCTTCAAGTGGTGAGCATGTGCAATTGTTCCGCATGGTATATGGTCGCAAGAAGGGTTTCCAAGCCGAACATTTATAGGCTTCGCATTCTTCATTGCTTGTGCCAACATGGGTGTGAACCTGAAATTTTCATGTTCCCAGGGTTTTCTTGTGTTTGCATACACTTGGAAATGTGGGCAGAGGTCAAGGTGCACCCATACCATGCGCGCGCGCACGTTTGTGTCGGTAGCTGTATGTGTTTCGCGCAAGCTACGCCCTTGTCCAAGCTACAGTGGGACAGTGGGACCATCTGTGGTGGTGCCTCCGGCGCCGTATTTGTGGACGAACTGTGGCGGCGTCTTCGCCGCCGTATTTGTGACGATGCACTGAATGAGAGGGCATAGGTCTGTCGGTGGGGACCTATCGCTGAACTTTCCACTGTTTATGGCCAAGCTACAGTGGGCGTAGGGACCGTGATAATTCCGTACATTGGCGTAGCTTATACAAGGGGGGGGGGGTACCTTCTTTGTGGAGTTGACGCTCAGAGTGACAATCAAGCCTCTGATTATTTGGCTGAGGCTTCCTTTGTATTTTCATTTGCTTCGTTGGTACCCACCGAGGGTAGAGAGGGACAACTTGTTTTAAAGCAAGTCAAAGCATTTTATTCAAAAACACTCGGCCCCCGAGACGGCAGGGGTTATGTAGCCTGGGCTGGAGGCGGGAGTGATGTTTGGGGGTAAAGCATTGGGATAGATGGCCGGAACATTGGTTTGGATGCCGGGTGCGCCGGGTGCGCGCCGGGCAAACGTACCCTCCATGCTGTATTTTGATGAGAGTTTTTGCAACTGCGTTTTGCTGTGTGCGCGTGCTCCTTTTTTTTCCCCAAGCGAAAATGCATAGTGCAGTTTGCAGGAGTAATGTGTAGTGTTGCACTAAGAAATTGATATGTTGACATACATGCTATGTGGGGCGAATGCGTCTGACCATGAGTCAGTTGTGGGGCTCATTTCGTGCATCTGCAAAATGGGGTCGTTTCTTGGTGAAGTAGACTAAATGGATATGCAGTGCTCATGAATGGAACTTCTGCTTTCGGAATTAAGTTTTGTTTGTCTTCTTTATACCAATCATTTGGATATGAGCAGGGGATAGTGTGACTGAATGCATTGTAGTTGTTTGCTGGATTTTTTTTATCGCTTTTTGCATTGTTATTTACATGGGCATGTCTGTTGTCCGGTGGATGATTGGTGTTCATTTGCATTGTCTGTCTGTATTCTGTTGCATGTGGGGTAAAGATGCGAGAAAAACCCCAAGTTTGGGGTCCAACAACGGGCTTAGAAGTTTGCTGATTGAAGGGAGGATGTGGCATATCTTGCAAGAATGATTGCCCCCAATTCCCTGTCTATGATACAGGCTGTCCACAATACGCAGGGTGTGTGCACCGTGTTTGGGACCAAATTTAAACAGTTCTGATGACTCCGTTTGTTTGTATGTTATGTTCTTTTGCTGAATGTTGAAAGCGATGCAACACAGTGGGCATCGAAGCCAGTTGCATTCCAGTGCCTTGATGATAGATTTCAAATCACCGTGGGTAAGATACGCCACGTGTAACATACAGGGGGCAGATGTACTGTGTCCAGGGCCTGACCGTGGATTAGACAAGGTGGTGGGGTGGTGGTTGGGGACGGGGGCTATTACACAACATCACTATGGGGTTTGCAGGACCTGCAAACCATCAAGTGAGCAGACGTAGATGTGCATGATGAGGAGTGTTGATGATGGAGTTGAAATGAAGAGGTGTATGCAAGCAGACGTCCAACCCCCAATCACCACCTGATGTCTCCACCATGCATCGCAATGTGATGTCCTCAGGTGCTGTTGGTTGTGGAACAAGAAAAGCTGATTGAAGCGGCTATGGGAGTTCTCAAGTTCGAACTAGCGGATTCAGGGGACGTGGGGCAGAAAGAGCGCAGCCTTGTGAGCGACGACTACAAGAAAAAAGTGTTGCAAACACTTTCCAAGGTGACACGCCAATGCTGTGCCGCTTCCAGCTTCTCATGTTATGTGAATATTGATTGTACAGTCTGTTGTGAGATATATCGGTGAGCACTCCAACCAAGAACGGCACACGGTTGTTGCTGTTCAACTGTAGGACTAATGGCTTGCGAGGTTGCACAGCATTGTGAAACCACACTCTGAATCGATGCCCTCCTTCAACCTGTGACACTTCTCCAGGGCCCAGGGGTCAGTCTCGGTAAGATTTTTGGGGGCCCGTCAATTGAGCCTTTTTTGGAGGGGGTCTAGCCAGAGGGCTGTCTTGACCCCCCCCCCCCCAAAGGATGTGGGCACCTGAAGTGTTTATTGTGGGGAAAGGGATACACTTTGTAGTGGGCGACCCAGTGAGACTCATGGTTCGACCAAACCATGCAAACATCATAGCAGCTGAACTGGGGATAAAAATATATGGACATTAACACATACAGCAACAGTACCCACACCACACACCTCGCACAGGGGCATAGAGAGGGGGGGGAGGACCACAGAGGGTGGGGCACTATGTTGACGGCGACTGAACTACTGTGTGACACAGTCACCGATGGCGTACGCAGCCCTGTCAGGACTTGGATGTCGGGACTGATTTGGTTGCCGGTACCACAGGAGGCTGCATCACCTACCACAACGCTGACACCATGCAGAATAGACACCCCCCACTACACCCAGCAAAAACCCCAGCAACTCCAACCACGGCGCCAACGCCACAGCAACACCAACACCAACAACGGCAGAACACCCACACCCACGCAACAGCAGCAGAGGGCAGCCCAGGACAGCCCAGGGCAGCCCAGAAAAGACGCCTGGGGCACTGCGGGCCCTGGGTGATGTGCCAACAGACACTTGACAGGGGAGGGGGGAGAGGCCGGGGACTCCCGCCTCACCCTGACTGTGGGATGTGTACGAAGGGGAACTAGCCTCAGTCCCGGACTCTTAGTCCGACCGCGGCATACCTTTGCTTAAGGGTGGTCCGACTGGACTGGGGGGGGGGGTGGGTGGGTGGGTCCGTGGCCTGTGGGTGGGTGGGTTAGTTTGGTTTTGGGCAATTTGGCCCAACGTGCCTACTCCCCCCCAGGGGGGGGGGGGGTCTGGGTGGGTGGGTGGGTGGGTGGGTGGGTGGGTGGGTGCTGTTTCTTGTGTTTCCAGGTGCAAAGACATTTCTTCTGATAACAAAAATCAGATGGCAGCCTGTACAAAGTCTGCTGTAACAACTAGTGGTCCAGTGGTAAAACCCTGCGCCGCAGATGTGCAGGCGTGGGTTCAAACCCAGGTTCCTGCAATTTCGAACTTTAGGTCCGTGACACTTTCGCAAAATTTTCAGTATGCAATGGACATATGATGCAGGCTGAACTACCCCCCCCCCCCCCCCCGACTGGGGTACCCCCCCCCTACTGGGGGAGTAGGGGGGGGTCTGGGTGGGTGGGTGGGTGGGTCAGCTTGGGTGGGTGGGTGGCTTGGCCAGTCCTGAGGCAGCCCCAAAATGACCCCCCCCTCCCCCCCCCAGTTGCTAAGCAAAGGTATGGACCGCGGACGCTACGTGCATGGTCTACCACTGCCGCGCCAGCTCAGGCCATCAAGCCAGCAAACATCATGAAACTGAGCCCAGGACAGACTGGCATATCTGGGGACACCGCGTTTCATGCCAACACGGAGCGTTTTCAGGGGTTGGTGCCTTTGTTGCCTCATTTGTGCCCGCTGAGTGTCCCAAAGGTGGGGTATGTGGGGTATATTTGGAAAGCCCTTGAAAAGGGCTTTTCGGAGATGTATTGGTTCAGGGGGGGGGGCCCGGAACCATATTTTTTCGAAAATTGGCCGTTACCGTTGACGGGTTGGGTTTTTTTTGCCTGTTCTGGTCCCGTTTCAGACAGACTGTACCACACCCCTACCCCCATTACTCCAACATATGGGCATATGAGGGTCAAGTCATCCGGGTGGATTTATTGCATTTGATGTGTAGAAGACATGTGCAACATGGGTCCCCTCAAGACCCCAATATGTTGAAGACTTTGACCAATAACTACCTTGGACACCCGGGTGATGCCTGGTGCAACTTGCAGCATCAAGCTCACCAGAGTGCAAGAAATCAAAGATGGCAGAATTTCTCAAACAGGCTGTCAAGTTGGGACAACTTGGGACCACAATATTACATGGATTCAGCACGTCAAAATGCATCCATTTTTATCCTTTCACTTTCCTCCAACTCCGCAATATGTCGGAGCACCCAGGGGATCACCTATGAGTTGGTGTCCCGCACGCGTGCGTGGAGCAGCCTGAGGCCCAAAAACCTTGAAACGCCGAAAAATTCGGCCTCGGTACTCAAAAATAAGGTAACCTATCCCCCCTTTACCCATACATTTCTGAAACGGCCTTTTCTCACAAATTTCAAAAAGTATACACATACCCCCCCCCCCCTACGGAACAAAATTTTGGTGCATTGGATGAAAAATTGAGAAAACCCAGAAAAATTGCCCATTTGCTCCGTGTTGGCAGGAACTGAATGTCCCCGAGAGACATCTCTCGGGTTCATTCAGAGTGCGCCAACACGGTGGGTTTTGGCACTTTTCCTGGGGTTTATGAACTTTTGGTCCAATGCACCAAAATTTCGTCCCTTTGGGTGGGGGGGTATCTGTATACTTTCTGTGAGAAAAGGCCATTTCAGAAATGTATGGGTTGGGGTTTGGGGGTAGATGATCATTTTTGAGCAAAATCAGAAGTGGCCCACAGGTGGGCACATCGCTTACATGCATGCATTTTCAGTAAAATTGGTAGTTTTATTCTTTGCAGTAAGGTCGTGTAATTTTTTTTTGCAGTAAACGCGTGTAACAGAAAATCGTCACGTCGTGTATTTTTTTTTTGCGGTAAATGCGTGTACGAAAAAATTCTCATGTTGTGTGATTTTTGTTGTTGTTGTAAACGCGTGTATGAAAAAAATGTCAACTCGTGTCTTTTTTTTTTTTTGCGGTAATGCGTGCAACGGGTTTACACGACTTACCGCAAAAAAAAATTACACGATGTGACATTTTTTTTTGTTACACGCACATATTGCAAAGGAAAAAATTACATGAATTACAACATGCACATCTAGGAACACGCCTTTTTTAATCATTTCTCGAAGCATCACCCCTTGTTGGGATAAGTTGTTCATGGCATCTCTCAGTATTTTTGGCACTGCTTCATGAGTTCCGGTCGGTCCCGCCACCTAATGGAGCTGCAAAGTGGACGATGCGCAAGAAAGGGCAATGCTCGAGGGACCACTGATTATTCTGAATCTGAATCGTCGTCATTGTTGCCGATGTGCTCCACGGTACGGTACGAAATAAGTTGTCTGATGCCCCCTTTTTCTGGTGTACTTGTGCCACTGTGTATGCTGGACGTTTTTCTCCAAATCAACATCAATGCATGTGGCCAAGAACTCATGCTGCAAGCCTTCGTGGGGAACACTTTACGATCCAAAATTGACTTGCAAAAGAAGCAGCCTCTGCGGTGGGAATCTCGTGCTCCTCGTGGGCGCATGCAAGTTGCTGCGAACCAGCTAGGCGAGGCTTTTTTGCTTTGCTAGGGCACTTATGACGAGTAACCGGCACCCAGTCTACCCCACCAGAGCGTGCTCTTTTCCGAGCCAATGGTTTCTGTGGTGCATCTGGCGAAGCAACAGCACGTGGCGTAAATTTGTATGCAGTAGACATGGTGGCTGCCTGACCAAAATAGGCAGAAAGCATCACAGGCATTGGCCAAAATGGACGAAAATCTCAAACATGTCGTCAGTACAGCATGCAGACCCGGGTGTTCCGAATAGCCCTTCTCAAGGGCTTTCCGAATATACCCCACATACCCCCACCTCAAGAACACTTAGCGGCCACAAATGAGGGAATGGCACCAACCCCCGAAAACCCACCTAGTTGGCGCAATTCTGCACCACCCCGAGAGATATGTGGGCCAGCAGAAGCAAATGGCCAAAACCACCAACACCAAGTACACGGAAACCAACTAAGAGCCCCCTTGAGCCAGGATATTCCACCTCAAAGGGAAGGAGGGGACAGGGCGCAACATCCCCCCACCCCCTCCCCTTCTCCCTCCCCATAGCAACACGTCCCCCCACCGCCCATTACCCCTAGGACAAGGAGAACAGGGAGAGCCCAGAGGAAACTGGGCAGGGGCCATAGGAACCACAATGGGAGGTAACAGGGCAGGGCAGACCGTGCTTGCCGAAAATGGTGCAGAGCGCAGAAGGAGGCAAAGGAAAGGACAACAGGGAAAGAGTCATTGCGGTTGTCAGAAGCCCCTGTCAGGAAATTATCCTGCAGATGCACACACCAGCGCGCACAAGTCAGTGCTAGAGTCAGCAAACCCAGCAATGACTCCGAGTGTGCATCTGGATGCACCTGGTCAACCGCATGGGTAACAGCCCGTCTGTTGGACAGCTGACCCCGGAGTAGTCAAACCGGGCAAGTCATCCAGGGGCTCTGTTGACACAACCAGAACAGGTTCCGACCCACAGAGGGTCAGGATGTGCAGTGGCGAGAGGCCAATAGGCACCGCCAAAGGCAAATAAACTAATACCATGGCCTCATCCCCCCCCCCCCCCGAAGTTGAAAGTCCATCCACCTCTGGAGGGACTCCTTGAAAAGGGAGAGTTTGGGGGGAATACCCGGCACTCCTGGACTACACTGGCTCCTAGGTCACATGAGCCCGTCCTTCCAGCCCCGCAACTTCCCCATGGCCCCGAATAGAACGTGTGGTTGGCGTGGTGCTTTTAGTACCACGAAAGGTCCCCTGAATGTGCTATAGCAATTATTTCAACACTGAAAATCACTCAGCATCAGCATCCCACCCCCCAAAACCTGGGCAAAAGCGTTCGAACTCACCTTTGCAGCCGGATGTTTGGAGTGTTATCCCCCAACGGAGCCAGGCCTTCGGCCCGCCCCGCCCGCCACCAAGCCGGTCAGGCCCTGCCCCGCCCACGCCTGGCGCCCAAGCCTCAGATGTGGCAGTAAGCGAGGCACAAAAGCCAGGCCACCATGCAGGTAGCCCATAGCCCGCCGTGTTCGAACCATTCAAGGAAACAGTTCAAAGGGGCTGCAGTCAGGCAAAAGGTTTTGGCATCTGTAGGCTTGAATGCACAATATGGCATTGACTAATTCAATTTTGTGGAATGATTCTGGACGTGCTATGGCACTGGTGGTACTGCGCAACGTCCCGGCATGTCACTGAGACGCCTCTTCTAAAGGTGGGGCTGACTCTCGCTGTAAAGTACATGGGTTGCAGCACACTGATGACATTGTCCAAGGACCTGTCCATGCACACGAGAGAGTAACCCCCCCCCCTCGCCGAGGAAAACCATCATTCCCCAAGGGGAATCATCAAATCAAGGTTAGTAGGCTGGCCAAATGGGGGAGGCACGGGGGGAGAGATAGTTTGGCTTGTTTGGTGTGCATTTGTGCTTCTGATCTACAGTTGTGCATTGAGTAGTGATCGCCCTGGTGTCGTGCATACTGATGAAGAGGAGGTTGTGTGTCCTCTTTTGATGACAATTTGTCAGAGCATGACCTTCTTGGCCTTGGAGAAGGCTTTGCATTGCTTCAGGACCGTGCAGGTCGCCCTTCTGATGCTGATGAATGCAGCTGCCTGTCTTGCCACCGAGTGGTTCAATTGTCAACAGCGTAGGAACTGTTAGGCTACCCAGAACCCCCACCAATCAGTGGGAACTGGGGGGTGGGGAACTGACTTGTGTGCCGAGGGGGGATTTTTTTTGGGGGCGGGTTGCCCATTCTCAGTGAGCTGTGGTAGGAGCTCCTCCACGTTTCTTACTTGAGCTTCTCGCGCAGTCCGTCATGTTTTCTCTCAGAATGAGCTTGTGGATGTTCTTGTCGGACGGCCCACCATCACACTGCAGAAGTCGGCCGTCAACACACCTTTGGTGACGCTTGCCACCAAGTTCAACCCGGTGGGCAACCTGGTGTTCACTCGGGACCAGCAGATCACGACGGCCAAAGGCGTGGTGCTGGGGCACCTGAACTCCCCCCAGCGGGAGGCTGAGACCCTGATTGCCAAGCTGTGCTGGGAGGAGCTGGGGGTCCCCTTGGTGGGGGATGTGCGGTCGTCTGGCGGTGGGCGCCTGGAGGGCGGTGATTTCATCCCCATTAACGCGGACGTCTGCTACATCGGCATCGGTTTGCGGACTAACATTGAGGCCGTCGAGTACATGATGAAGCATGACTTGTTTGGGACCACCCGTGTGGCTGTTGTCAGGTGCTGGTCTGGTGGGGGTCTCGGCAGGGGTGTCCTTAAGAAGCCAGATCACCAACCGCCAACCGCCAACCGCCAACCGCCAACCGCCAACCGCCACCAAGCGCCAATGCCCTGCGGGGGGGGGGTCCTTGGACGCCAACTACCCCCCGAAAATTTTGTCCACTTAGCACCCCAACACTATCCTTAAACCCCACCTTGACTCTAACGCCCACCCCCAACCCTCAGCCTACTCCTAACCCTACACCTAAACCCACCCCTACCCCTAACCCTAGCCCTAACCCTAGCCGTAGCTCTCACCCTCGGCTAGGGTCAGAGTGAGTGTTGGGGTCCAAAATGGAGAGCAATGATGTGGCAAAAACAGCCATGGAACGAAATTTGGGGGATCCCGCCCAGCCCAATCAACATGGCTGGCATGGCCAAACCAGCTGGCTGCAAAGGTTAGGGTTAGGTTTATGGTGATGGTATGGGTAGAGGGAGGGCAAGAGGAGGTAAGGGGAGCCTGTGCCCCCCCTCCCCCCCCAACACCCCAAATCGCTGCACCTGGACCCCCCACCCCAACCGGCCCTCCCGGAGCGCCCCCCCCCCCCAGCCTCTCTCGGACCCCCCCCCCCCCCAAAGGGGCCTCCGGCCAACAGTTGGGGGGGGGGGTAGTTGGCGTCCAGAACCGAGGGGTTGCCCCCCCCCCCCCCCAGGGCCAACCGCCAACATTTGAAGTAGAGAAGGTGCCATGACCAGGAAGCAGAGAGCGTCCCCGTGAGCGTTCGTTTTCGTTGGCGTTACGAAGGTCTTAACCCCCCTTAAGGACATCCCCGGGTCTCAATGGTTTTGGCCCCGTGGGGCTGCCTTTGCACGCCTTTGTACTGCTGGAAGTACTGGGCCCCTGTCTTTTTTTTTTTAATGCAGTGCAATACTGCCTGGAGGAGGCTTTGGAACAGGACAGGCGAAATTTGGAAGCGCAAAATGTGGTACAACAAATTCTGCGATGGTATTTTTAGGCCCATGGGTATTTTTCTGGGTTTTGCTGTTCGCGCTTTTTGGCATGCACATTCCCCCTGTGCCCGCGCAGTTTGTGCAGGGACGCTTTTGCAGGCTCCAAGCCTCCAGGAAAAGCAGACCACACCACACCGCACCGCACCGCACCACACCACACCAAATGGCATCGCATCGCACCACACCACATTCCACTGCGCCACATGACCCCACACACCACACACCACACACCACACACCACACACCGCACACCGCACACTGCACATCATAAACACCATACATCACACCACGTGACGCCACGTTTCGCCGCACCACAGAACACCGCACACCACACTGCCTTGCGCCGCACCACCCTGCCTGGCATCCGCACCTGCACCCGCACCTGCAACTGCATCCGCACCACAACCTTTGGCACGAACCTCATCATGTGCAGGGATGAATTCGACAAAAATCAGGACCGCATGCATTTGGACACAGTGTTCAATGTCATTGATTCCAAGCGGGTGATTGCTCTGGAGGACATTCTGGGCAAAGAGTCCCCCAAACGACGCCTTGTGGATGTGTATGTAAAGGGCGCCGAACAGAGTTATTCAAAGGGCACATCCGGTGTCGAATTTTCTGAGTTTCTGAAGGAGGTTGTGTTGCTCTTAATGGGGCGGTGGTGGGATGGTGTGGACGGTCATCGGTCAAGTGCAGATGTTTGGCGTCGTGGGCAGCGTAGATGGCAGACAGATCACCGCTTCCCTGAGATTCAGTTGTCTCCAATTCCACAGATGATCAACAGCTCTACTCGGAATTCCTTATCGGGCGGCGGTGGGGGTGGGGGGTGAAAACAAAGACGTGGGGTGGGTTTTTGAAAGCCCCCCCCCCCCCCACCCCCCTTTTGAACCCCCCACCCCCCCCGAAATAGCCACATTGGTTGGTAATATGTTTCTGTCTTTTCTTTTGTGCTTCCACGTTTTTGAATGATGTTTGGTCCCAAATATCTTTCGAAACGGTCCCCCGAGAAATAGGGACAATTTTGAATCCCCCCCCCCCCCCCTAGACCCCCAAGTGCGCCACAAGCAGCCGGGGCTGTAGGGGGTGATTGTGTTGGTTGAGGCAATAAAACGGCCCAAACGCCCTTCAGCACATGCCGAAAGCCAATGTCAGTCCATCAATAACCAGAAGGAACATCATTGCACCAATTTGCCTGGCAAAAGGACTTGGCAGCATGCTGTAGGTCATTCTGTCCTGCCTGTGGGGTCTTGCACATGGCAATTCGCCATGGCACACGGTGCAGAATGGCGTCGCATATGCATTTCCTCAGGAGGGCTGGACGGTGGTGACAGTCACGAACGAGCAGCAGCTGAATTACATGATCAACTTCGTAAATCTTGGAAGGGGGAGCCCTCATGGCTTCATTTTGTCTGTGCACCCCGATCTGGGGCTGAAGCTGAAAGGGGCGGGCTACCAGGGCCACGTGGAGTATGTGGATTATCGGGGTGTCACGACCATGTACGGGGCTGCCCACTGCACCACGCAGGTGTGTCTGTGTGTATGCGCAGGTGCCCGGGTTTGTTATTGGTGAAAGCCGCCTCGAGCTGTGTCTGAACAGCTCCAGATGAGGTTTTCTCTGTTTGAGACCTCTGTATTGTTCTTTTCTGGTCCTTGAGCATGGAGGAACGAAGTCCATGCAGACCAATGGCAGGTGCCGTGTTTCAACAACGGCTTTACGACATCTTGACATGCAGTGCCGAAATCGAAACATCCATCCCGCAGATGCAGACTGCAGGGCGGCAATCAGGACCAGGGCATGCTATTTCTCACACAGCGGTGGTGGTGCATTGACTGCACTATGGTGTGCTCAATGCACAAAGGCAGTGCGATGGCTGCACCACGATGCTGCAGTCCTGTGGCCTGCAGTGGGTGGTCTGCCGGACATCTTGGACGGGTGTGTGCGTGCGTGCATGTGTCTGTGCGTGTCTGTTTGTCGCGTACATTGTGTGTGTGTGTGTGTGTGTGTGAACAGCGGTAACATAATACGCTCCTGAGAGCCAGCACTTGCGCTTCACTTTCAGTCAACCATGGCCGACTTGGCCAACCAGCCCGACTGCAGTTCCTGCATGAGCGGCGGGCGCGCCACGGGTTGCCCCCGGTCGTCATCCCAGCGTAGCCAGCCCATCTCTCGTCTTTGCTGGTGTTCGATGTCTGTTGCAGTTCTCTGTGTCCTCTCTTCCTGTTCTCTTCCTGTTGTTTGTTTCCTTTCTTCCCCTCCATGGTTGGCTGGATGGCGGCTCCACCAGGGGCCAGCAGGGCAGATATGACAGCAAGCTCATGTCAGTCCTATTCAGTCCTGTAGGTGAGTATTCTGCGACTGGGTTCTGCTGCCAGGAAGGGGTCGCACCCCCCCCCCCCCCCCGACTTCCACAGGGATGCATGGGGCTGGTCTGTGGGGAGAGGTAGGGCACACGGCATGCACTGTGTGTTTTGGTGTCACAGGGCTGGAGCTGCGGTGTGTTGGCAGCACCCTGTACATATGGAGATCCAGGGCCCGTTGGGGCTGCCCCCCTGCAGGGCCAAACACCGAACTGATGGTTTGCAATAGTGGTAGGATGTAGGAATTTTGAACCTCGCAGTTTGAGCATGAATGGAATTGATCCCTTGGCACACACACATACACGCACACGCACCCACCTACCCACACCCACCCACACCCACCCACACCCACCCACACCCACCCACACCCACCCAAACACCCACCCACGCACCCACACACACGGGCGAGTGGGATGATAGGAATATTGAACCTCTCAGTTTGGGCATGATCTGGAATACCGGCCTTGGCACACGCGCGCGCGCACGCACGTGCGCACCCCCCACACACATACACACACGTGCAGTGGTGAAACCAAGCCAGACCGTGAAATTGTTCCCCAACTCACAGCGGTTTTCAAACGTCACCCCAGAGGAATAATTGGATGACGGTGGCAAACTAGGAGAGCACATGCACACTATAGCTGACAGACGGGGATCAGCAAACATGAAGCCTTGCAAGATGGTGAAAAAGCGTAGCCGAGGCAAGAACCTTGAAGTCAGGTGTTCATGTGATAGGCAGGAGGAGGGTTAGCAGTAGTTGGAAGCCTGAAAGCCAGTCAGCAGCACGGCGAAGCCTGAAAGAAAAGCTGCCAAGGGGCCGGCGACTCCAATAAACCATAGAGTTATTGTCAGAATTGGACACAGCGTCGAGCAGGGGGTCGTCTGTAGGGTGCAATGCAGACAGAGGGGAGGCCACAGAGCACGAAAAGTTTGGGCCGCAGGGGTCAAGCAAGGGGATGGAAAAGCAAGAGGAATGGGCGAATGGCTAATGAAACGTCCCAGCGCTGTTGACCGCTTTGTGGAGTTTCCACACGGCCACGCACTTACGAGGCACACGTAAGTCTGAGCAAAAAAAAAGAAGAAAAGACGATTGGGCTATGGAGCTGCCAGACCTGGAGCCTGGAGGAGTTAGAACCGGGAACAAGGAGTCGGCATGGCAGTCATATGCCAGGGCGAAGCGGGCCCCGAGGGAGATGGGGGGATTGGACAACAATATCGGAGGCAACGGGAAGTGCATTCACTTATGGACGGCCGAGGGCAGCAAAGGACTGCTATGGACAAGCACCATGGGAAATGGGTCGGACGAACAACCACCCTGTGCTGGGGCAAGTGGTCACTGGGAGGCACACACTATGCTCATTATCTTCGTGTCATTATGTCCGGGTGTGCATCCAGAGGCCTGGATGTAAGCCTGCATAATAACCCATACAGTACAAAAAGGTATATCATCACATTTAAACATATTGCATGACTTAAAACGTGCACATGCTGACCCCACAAGGTGTTCGGTGCCTTTGCAGGTTCTGCGTATGAGCCCTGCGGATTTCCAGAACATCAAATTCTCCTACATGACCCCCACGATGCTCTATGATGCCAGAGGCACCCTCGTACATGGGATTGCGGCTGTTGGGGCTGTGGCACTGGCAGCCGTCGGAATTCGGCACAGCCGCGTCCACAGGATGCTGTTTGCAGTGCATGGCGGAAGCTGATGATGTATGGGGCAGGCTTTTGGGGAGGGTCTAATTTGTTCAGGAAATGTTTCTGAAATTGGCCGCCAAGTTGATCACACAAAATGTGGAGGTGTCAGCAACCTTTCTAGGGCAGGGAGGCCCCCATTGTCTGGCGGCTGGGGGCAGGTACTGTTGCAATGTTTTCAGCAGCTGTTCTGTTTGTCATGTCCGGTTGCCTGATTGTTGGTGAGGTGCTGGTCATTGTCCACATTGTTTGTGAGGTTTGTTCCCAGCAAAATGAGGCCGCTGATTTTGACACTGCTTTTTGTTGCGACAGTGTCGTGCTTTTGGGGTCATTTCTGGAAGATTGCAGCCGATTTCGCACCTACACACAATCATCGTTTTCCATGCAAATGATGGGTCTGTTTTTGAACAGCAAGTCATTATAATATTCTGTATTTTCATACAGAGTCAGTTCTTGCATTAATTTCTTGCACGAGTTCAGATTTCATTTCTGAATTGTTTCTGTTCTATTTGAAAAGAGGCTGGCCACTGCAAAGCAGTACAGCCCAACACGATGTCGAACATGAGTGCTAGGGAGTGCAAATGGGATCCCACTGTCAAATTTCAAATTCTCCGTAGGAACTGACAGCAGCTTGACCCTCGTCACCGGCTGTGTGTGGCTGATGGTGCTCCCCTACATAGAGGGTAGCACCTGAGGCGCATGTATAACTTAGGATTTCCCGCGAATTTGCCACGGCTGTTTCACTGCTGTTTCTGGGCATGAACAGTTGCCTGTTCCCTGTCCCCCCCCACCTGTCTGGGATGAGTATACACACCTACTACATCAAAGTACCCAACCAGACCACTTATGACCTCCAAGATATGTAAACCAAAAGGAACAAACCATTGCAGCAGATGCTTTTCCTTCCCTTTGCGCAAGCATGACCGTGTCCAAGCACTCACCGACCTCTATCTTTTATCTTTTAGAGACCACAGTTTTTGATGTACAGCCCGCTGGGTGTGTGAAGGCTCAGGCCTCCTTGAGCAGCCAAGGCACCATGCGCCCGACTGGTTGTCCTCTTGGTCTTGTTGTTTGCAGACTGCTATATTGGTGCTGTCTGTAGATAGTGCATGCCCATCGTATATGATGGGCTGTGTCGGATCGGCTATCAAAAGGTTTCTTTTCAGACGCGCAGTGATCCAGCCAGGTTGATTCTGCTCATGTCTTCTTGTGCCACCCACCGGCCCCAGCATTGCTGCAGTCTTAGACAAAGACGAGTTGTTCAGCCTGTCAGTTTCTTTTCAGGCACTACTCAGTGGGTGCACGATTCAGCCAATGATTTCATCCATATTTCCTCTTTGATTGTTTCCTAAATGTCTTCAGATGGTGGTCAATATGGGCGGACCAGGCTGCATGCAGGGAGGGATGGAAGTTCTGTATTTGTTTGGGGCTCCAGGCGGTCATATCAGAAATTCAGGATGTCAAGGTACAGGAATTTTTGATTTGTAGTGTCATGCAAGGGACAGTGTGAATCAGTGGTTTCTATTGCATGTTGCCTGTAGGGGCAGGGTAGGGACGTGGCTGTGATATTATCCTTTATTTTTTTTTCAGGGGTTGTGTTTCCTCTTAGATCCCAAATTGGTTTTGGTGTAGCGTTATTTTTTTTAGATTTGCAGTGGTTTTCTTTTTAAGAGAGCCATCTAAATTTTTAGTCATTTTCAACCCCCCCCCCCCCCGGTTTAGATGTTTTGTATTAACTTTTAGATGTTTTGTATTTTTTTTTTGAGGTCTTACTTTTTTTAGTGCATCTAAAAGGATGTTTTTGCATCTAAACTTTTTTTTCCGTATCAAAACCCCTGCAGCTCACTCCTGTTCTTACAAGCGGTCAGTAATTATTGCACCAGGCGATACGGATGCAGCGAAGAAGTATGAAGAATATTTATCTTGGCCTGTTTAGAAACTCCCGTCTCTAATCAACAATCTTTGCATGCACATTTTTCCCCAAGGGTTCAAGGGTTTGACTGTTCAAATGCATATAAAGTGAAGGAGCCATTTAGTGGACCAAATCGGTCAAACTGAAATTGCCAATTGCCATTAATGCTGGTGCTACTAAATTGGTAAAGTTTTAGGTCGAATGTTGAATGTTTTTAATTGCTCAGGCTCATTATTCAAAATTAGCAGTGGCTGTGGAATTCCTCATAAGAAAGGTGCGCAGAGGTGCCGTGAGATTTAGGCCATGCCACAAATGTGAAAATTTAATATTTTGACATCAGTGTATGCAAAATTCGTTCCGTTTGGTTATGGCATATTTAGATGCGAGAGTCCCAGCAAATACATGCAACAATGGTTGATGGTGTACGGAAACAGAAGCGAGAGCTGAGTGCGGCCCAAACCTCCCTCCTCGCCAGTTTACGTGCTGCTGATGCCCGAGGAAGTCATGAAGCTGTAGCAAGTCGTCGCAAACTGCCGGACGAAGAGAAAAAGTGTTCTGCTTTGATGTGGAAGAACTTGATTTGAATGGTAGTTATCAAAATAGTGTTCAATTTTAGCCTTTTCGGTGTGGTTGGATAGTGTTGCTCAATGCGGAACCCCACTATGACGGAGCGACCAAAGCAATAATGTGTTTGTCAAAATTTATGTAGCTGGTTCGAGAAGAAAAAGTATACTAACATATAAAGCAGTTGGACACCTTCGAGGAGAATTTGGCAATGCAATCTATTTCTATGTCCTGGCTTCAACACACTCTCTTTGAATCCGTGAGCAGGTCCAAGCAGATTTTGGCTGGCCTTGTGCCTTGGTATGCATTACTTTCAGCACCAAGATATTAGAACGGAAGATTGAACCACGATATTGGAGCCTTGAACCTCATTATTGGCATGGTGGAAAATGGGAAAACAAGAAATATTTTTGATGGCGAACGAAAAATCCCATGCGTTGCCAAAAATGGTTTTATTGGGCAAAAAGGTTGTAATTCGTTTCCCTCCATCCATGTGACATAAGGAGAATGTGAGATAATTCTAGGTGCGCGAGTGAAAGATTGATGGGCCTAGTAGACCGAATCACAACTTATGTGTCCCTACACTGCTTCTTCTTTTCATAGGTGTTGAATGATGACCATTTGCTACAGCCGACTCATGGGTAAGAGTGGAAAGCAATCTTCAAAAAAGAAATTTGTTTTCACCAAAGTAGTCCAAGGTATCTTACGTAGGTATGGTCTCCATTGTTGGTTGGGAATTTCATGCAAAAAACAATTTGTCAAATGAGACTGGAAAAACAACAAGATCTTAGTACACTAGTTGTCCCCTTCACCTTGTGGGTACAAATCAATTCTTAAGTCACCCTAAGTCTTTCTAATGGCAACTTTTTTTTGTGCCGTTTGACGCACAAAGGTTGCATCCCCCCATTGCTTACCCAGTGCCAAAAAGAATGCGCAAATTTGATTTGTTGTTCATTCTATGTTCATGAACCTTAAATTCTTTCAATATGAAGCCTTTTGCCTCATGATCCACCGGCAAGATTTGTTTGCTATGCATGAAACGAAACGCAAAAACTATTCACTCTACAAAAGGTGCTCACTCTTTGGGAAATTGGTACCACCCATCATAACAACCTTATTAGCGAGATGGCAAAAAAACGTCGCACAATTATATTCTTCATGTTGCCTATTACTCCTCGAATTGTCGCATTGTGGAGTTGATGCTGAAACTTGCTTGTTGTTGCACTTTAGAAACATCCAAAAATCCAACAAGTGCTGAAATTGCCCTACTTTTGCACCTAATTTTTTTTCAACGATGATACTCTAAATCTGTTCAAACAAACCATTCTCAACAATGAGCAATCCCTTAGGGCCTTTCCAAGTGCTTTGATAAAAATTTCCATGTAAATGGGCGACAAAAGAGTTCCCTATTTGCTTAGTGTTGAAGAAAAAAAGCCATAAAGTGCCAACAAAAGTAACCCCAAAAGCGATGAATATTATTTCGTTGCTAAAGAGATTCAATTGGTGGCCCTGCGAGTGCATTGGCACAATTTGTAGCACTATACATGCTGATCTTTTTGTATTTTTTTCTTCCTCTTTTTACAACAAAAAGTGTTATTGCAGAGGCTCTAGTTGTTAACTTCTGAATGGCCTTCTACAATTGTAGACCAAAGGCAAGCAATTAGAATCTACAATTGCGATTTCAAACTTTTTTGCCTTCAAACGACGTTCTTGGAGTGTTTAGGTTTTTTTTTTGGGGAGGGGTAAAATGACCATTTTTTGGCCTAATGTTTTGGACAAAACTTTCATTTCACAAATCGCATTTTTGTTAACTTCCAAAACGTCTTTCACAACTTTGGCCAACCGATGGGGAGCTTGCATGGTGTAATTTTGTAGTTAGCATTTCAAATTTTGTTTCTTTCATAACTGAATGCATTTGCAGTAGTTGTATTCACTATCAATGGTGAAAATTGTCTGGTTGTTGTAATCATTTTGGATAAAGAATCAGCCCGCTAGAGTTTACATTTGAAATAGATTTTTATCTGTTGCCGAAAATGGCTTCTCTTTTTTGAAAGCATCGCCGCATTTTTGACCATCATACCCTTGCTACTTATGATTTGATGAATTGGACGCATGCTACTTATGGGTATAGCCTTTAGTTGTCCTATATTTGGGCCGCAACTTGTGCCTTAAGAGGGCAGCCTTGATTGATAAGTACACCGCAACAACTACATGGAGCTTCCTTGTGCCGGCTGTCCGTGTTTTTTTTTTAATTTCTAAGTTACAACGACAAGGGTGGGTGGTGGGTATTTTTTTGGTAAGTAAAATACATTTTCGTCCTTGTGGACAACAAAATTGAGTAGCTTGGCCTATTTCTTTCTTTACAGCTACATCCCGCATAGTTACGTTGGGCCACTTTTCAAGCTGATTGGTTGTCACGGAAATGCTGTGCAACTGTGATTGTAAAAGACACTAATCTTCATGCTCTTGTTATGATAGTTAGATAAATTTCTCAAAAAAATAGTTGGGTCTCTTTTGTGTCCATTGGAAACCTTTTTTTTGTTTGTCTTAATTGCTATGTATCACATGCTACAATACTGAATAAGACCACAGCACTTTGACGGTAGACAGCATGTGTCACTAAATCTAGTAGCTGTGAAAGATTTAAAGATTTTGAAAATCAATCACCACCATGTTAGTGGAATGCATCCGTTTGTCACATGGAACCTACATACAACAGCTCAAAAACTATCTTGACAATGGTCTCCACTGTGTGTTGTAGGTTAGCATACCTTAGTTAGTGTATACTTGGCATACCTTGATGAATGTCGGTGAACTTTGTATCACCGCGAATGCTCAATCTGCGGGTACGGCACTTTTTTTGGTAAAGCCGTGGTGAAAAAAGCAACTCAAAGCACCAAAGATTGAATAACCCGGAAAAACATACGAATCTCAGGCTATTTAAAGTGCACCCTGCTTTGGATGCAATGAAGCCAAAAATTGGGACGTGAAATTTTTTTGGCAAAATTTAAAGTGCATGCGAACGCCAAGGGAATAGAAACTATTTATTCCACCATTTTGCATCATTTTTCACCACCGAGCACGCAAGGCCTCGTGGTCACCAATACGTTAGAAAATGAAACATACGGGCATTTACTTTTTATCCTGCACGGGGACCTTTGCTAGCTTAGCACACAGGCTCTTAGCCACTGAACTCGCACCACTCGGCGGTGCAACGGACCCCGACGCCTGGGAACCAAATCTTGGGGGCGGCTTGAAGTGCTGGGGGGCGGACGGCTTCACCTTTTGCTTCACCACCTTGAGACTCTTCTCCACGGCCTCAGGACTACTTGCATCGAACTGCTGTGGTTCAGACTTTTTCCGCTTACCACCAATCTTGTGGGTGCATTCTTCTTCTCCGTCTTCTTCATCCTCCTCTTCTTCCTCTTCAATAGCCTGCACCTCTTCCGGCCCCTCCTCTTGGTCCTTCTGAGGCCTCGTCTTTTTCTTGTTGCTCCATGCGGTTGACTTCGTTCCCTTGGTAGGGGTGTCACTGCTTTGTGATCACACCAAGTTGGGGTGTGCTTCATGTGGGACGGCTCCTGGCTGCCCAAAGCATCGGCAAGGGCCTCGGACACTTCAACCGGACTGGGCACCTTCGCCGATGGCTCCTTCTTGTGAGCTTGAAAACCCCTGACATTATCTAGCGACCGAAGACAAATACGTCGCAACAGCCAGTTGTGTTGAACGTCCCAAGCAACAGCCGTGTCACCTTTTGCCAACTGGTCTTCTTCAAAGAGCTGAAGCATGACAATGGCATGCTACAATGCACCCAGCAATGCAACATTATTATCCTTCTACCGTGGGACCTAGATACCTTTATTGTGAAGTCAAGTATGTCGGATGGCATGGTTGTTGTGGATGAAACCCCGGCAATGGCCGCGAAGGTGGGTGGTGGGAGATGGCCGCTCTTGGCAAGAGCCGACCCTGGCTCCTGCTCCTGAGGAGCACCGACCCTAGTTCCTGAGGAGCCCCGACCTTGGGGTGCTCCTCAAGAGCACCGACCCTAGCTCTTGAGGAGCTTGAGGAGCTCCGAACCTAATGGGGCTCCTGAGGAGCACCGATCCTAGCTCCTCAAAGGCACCGCCCCTGTTCCTGAGGAGCACCGACCCTGGCTCCTGAGGAGCCAAAACAGAAAAAGGGTTTTTTCCCCCACTTTTTGCTTACTGCTTTGCATGTTTTCCACAAATGGTGCCCATTGTGGGTGCAAAATTACCAACAACTTGGATGAAAGTTGCTTTTTTTGGGCCTTAGAGGCTTTACTAATGTCTACATGATTGATCCTCGGGAACACTGCCTCTACTCCTAAGAATAATGGTGCTTCCGAGGAAAACCGCCCCTAAAGAGCCAAAACACAAAAAATTATTCCCACTTTCTGATTACTTTTTGTATGTTTTTTCGTACATGGTGACCATCGTGGAGCAAGGCGGATCAAAATTGCACTTCTTTTAGCTTTGGAAGTTGTCTTTACGTGAACCAGTTCGTTTGTTTGAATGATTGATCCTGAGAAGCACCACCATTGCGCCTGAAGAGCAATTTTGCTCCGGAGGAGCATTGTTCATGTCTTTTGAGGAGGTAAAAGAAAGGAAGGTGACTTTCACTTTCCGCTTACTGTTTTGCATCATTACAACCTATGGTCACCATTGTTTGTGCAAGATTACCAACAATCCAAAGGAAATGCTACCTTCTAGAGGCTGGACTAGACATTTGTTTCCTTTGCTTCAAGGTTTGCTTTGCTCCTAGCTCCTGAGGAGCAATGCCAACCTTTGACCCTAGCTCCTAAGGAGCCATGACCCTAGCTCCTCAGGAGCAATGCCCCTGGCCCCTTAGGAGCAAAATGCTTGACACGAAAATCGCCGCTCCTGAGAATGGCCAACCCTGGGCTCGTACAGGGTCGGTGCTCCTGAGGAGCATTGATCAGGGTCGGTGCTCCTGAGGAACAGTACTAGGGTTGGTGCTCCTAAGGAGCCAGGGTCGGTGCTCCTGAGGAGCTGGCTGCTCAGGAGCAGGGTTGGCGATTCTCAGGAGCGGCCATCTCCCACCTACCGCGAAGGTTCAGATGTCAGAAAGTGACGCCTCTTGTTGTGTACCTCACTGTGAACCCAGGTCGACTGAAATGAAACCGGCTAGGTGGACAGCAGGCGGAATGCCTAGCGTCTTACTGCAATCTTGAAATCTGATGACCCGGATCACAAACGGCAAACATTCATCAATGAAAAACCTCCCCAGACGAAATGCAGAACGGAGAAATTGCAAAATCTGCAACTTGCTGATGTGGCAGCTTTGTAGACATGCCGTGCACCAGAAACTTGCAGAGATATGGCTTGGTGTTGGCGGACTGGTCTTTTTCGATGATAAATGTCATTCTGTCTTCTGCTGTGCTTTCTCAGGTCAAGCCTAAATCCTGATGGAATCTACAAATCCAATGCCTTTTTGGCGTTAGAAGCAGCACCAAGGAGCTGGCATTGCTGTTTTCTGTGTTTCAATTTTCTGAAGCGGATTCTCCAACACTGAAAAATGGAAAATAAGGTTCTGCAACCCCAACGCTGCTCCCTGAAACCTGAGAAAACAGCAAAATATTCCAACCACTGGCATGAACAATCATTCACAGAATCATTGCAAACACTTGACTGAAGGTGCCAAAACACTGACTCTCTTTCCTGTCGCTGGTCCTTTGACAAATTCCTTCTTTTGACATATTCCTTACCACTGTCACAAAATCGCAACCAATGACACAAATAATAAAACAAATGCCTTCAGTCCCCCCCCCCCCCCGCGACAATTTCCTCCCTACTGAACAAAATATGAACCTGGGCAGCAGCTGTACGACGAGGTGCAATCACACTTGCAAGACATGAATCCATCATTGCTGGCCAGACTGTGAACCATATCTGACGCTCTGAAAGCTAAACTGACTCGACTGACAATTTAAAAGTCCCTGAACCAGCACAGATGCACCAAGTCATGTTGGGCTCTGGCTTCTGGTGCGACAACCAACAGAACAGGCTCCTTTTCCGTGACCCTCATCCCTGACCCTTTGATGTCTGCACTCAAGCATCTGCAATTGTATTTTCCTGTCGCGGTAGCATCAAATCATACAGCGCAGAGGAATACCCCACGTGTTTCTGTGCTTGAGAGCCAGGGACACAGTACAGGCACGGCGGCACTTCTTTGTGGTGCAATTGCCCGCCTTCCTGTGCTTCTGGCATGCTTCTCACACTCGGGTTCCAGATTGAGTGTCCCGCAAGCGCACACTGTTCAGTTCTGTGGGTGCCTGGGTTCTACAAGTCCACTCATTCGTTTCGTGCTCTGAAAGTGGAAGGCCGGCCCCATGATTTCTGTGAGTACGTTGCCAGCCAACTTCAGCGTCCATAGATGCAAATCCCTTCGGTGGTCCTCAACACCACCGAGGCTTTGGCCCGCGCATGGCCCCAGGGGCTTCAGCCGTACTCTGCCACCTCCCACTGCAGTCAGGTGAACTGCTGCCGCTGCATTGCCCGCCTGGGGCGCGGCCCTGAGCGAACTGGGAGACCTCATGCCCCAATCACACAAAAGGGGCCCCCTCCCCGAGGCACACGGTCCTTGCAGCAACGGCCCGAGCAGTATTCTAGAACCCTCGAATCCATGGGGCATTGTCGAAAGTGTCCGCCAATACATCGAACCCGCAGCTCCCGCATTGCCACCAAGTCCGACGACTGCATCAACATCACCATCCGCAGTCCGGCGTGCGGTTCCACTGATTCCAACCCCAGCCCTCAATGCCACGACGCCCAACAAAATGGCCCTGCACAGCCTCCGCATTTGCCAATAGCATTCTTAAAGTGACGGGATGACACACCAGCGGCACAGTGCAGCGCCTTGGCACATGCGCACAGCGACGCCAGACATTCATGCGGAAGAAGTACCGCCACCTTCGAATCGTGCGAAGCAACCCCCACCTTCCTTCAGCTGCATTCGCTTCCGCCGTTGCAGGGCCGCACGGGCGGCTTGTGCACGAGCCAGCAACAGGCGTGGCTGTCACCTGCGATCTCGCAGCTGCAGAACGCCTAGACGGTGGCCTGATAGTGAGCTGGGGCATACGCCAGGCATACGCGAGGCGAGAGTTGCGACCAGACGGCTCGGCCCAGTACAGTGGACGAACATGCGGCAGCTTCTCAGAGACGACTGCCCATGGGAGCTCACGGAACCAACGCTCGTACTGCAGCTTGTGTTTGTGGGGTGGCGGGCGGGGGTGCATTAGAAGGGAAGGGGCATCCGAGGGGGCCTCAGAGGCGGTCACGCAGGCGGTTGGAGGAGGTTGCCAAAGCGGTTGGTGGCGGTTACTGTCGGTCACAAATGCCATTGAAGCTGGCACTTGGCGTCAGGGAGACAGTGGCTGGGCATAGGCTGGGCGCCCTGGAGGGGGGGGGACTGGGGCACAAACTTCAACACCCGGCTCATATTCAAACGCCCCAGGGAGGGCCTATGTTGTGCCGCAGAGCCCAAGCCCCGTCGCCACGGCACAAGGCACGTACCCCGTCACGCCAGCCCGCGCACACGGGCCAGCCCAATGCCGTGGGCCCCAGACCTAACCGCTCAGCATCTGCGCCACGTCGTCCACCATCAGGTCCGCCCATTCGCCGTACATTTGGGCCGAGGGGTGCAGCCCATCGGCCGCCACCAGTGATCCGTCGGTCGCTGCCTTTCGAGAAATGCCGGTTATATCGAAATACCTGAGCACAAGGGCGTGCAGCTGCGAGGGCTCGGGCACCGCGGCACGCCAGGCACGCATCACGCATCGACCTCTTCCCCGTGTCCAAACCCAAAGCATACCGATCCAGGGCTGCCCCCCGAGGCAAAAAACAAAAAACGTTGTTGAGGTCCACTTGGCTACAGGAATGCAGCCCCGAGCGACAGTCCACCACCAGCGCTGGGCACATCAACAACAGCAGTCGGCTGGTCTATATGCACAGGCGCGCAGAGCGCCCATTAGTAAGTGACCTCCCCTGCAAACCACCCACCACCGGGGGAGCTACGTCCACGGGGCAACAACAGCAGATTTATACAGCAATCCGGCATTTTCAGTGTGAAACATGGCGTTATCTGAGTTTTGGGACTGAGTAAGAATCTGAGCATACTGCGGTCACCTTGGCCATTGGGGAAACAGGTCCAAAATAGCCTACTTTTCGCACAGCGAGAGCACAGCGCAGGGTGTGCTCCCTCACAGCCGTTGCTGGTTGAATCACAGCAGTTGGCAACAACTGGCGGCGATTAGGGATTACCCGACTGAATCAAGGGGGAACGTTTGCCCGGCGTGCGCCTGGCGCGCCTGGCATCCAAATCAATGTCCTGGCCATGTATCCCAATGCTTTACTACGTCATACTGAGCTTGGTGCCCTTTTCACAATTGCAAAAGCACAACTCATTCATGCCTGATTGGAAGAAGTGATGGCGAGGGAGTGTAATGACAATATTAATCTCTGTTGGAATCCTTGCTTGCTCTCTTGGGCACCAAAAGAAATGCCCAAATCCCATTGTGGTAGGCTAGGTCAGAAAATCTTGTACAGACACATGCCCCCAATCGGTTGAAGGAGGGACAGTTGAAACTTTGCCCAGTGGGCCTGCTGTGCTAACGTTCCCTCCAAGCTGGTGACCGCCAACAGTTGGGAGTCGAGGCCACTGCCAGCGATTGGCCAGCAACAGCTGGCACCACAGCACTGGGACGATCCCCAGCATGGCTTGGTGACAGCCCTGAGTCTACCACTGCCCCAGCGCGTGACGCTCGACCTGCTGAGCAAAGGGGCACCTTGCCACCCATTGCCCACCGCTTCCAGCCCCCAGAACGTCAACCTGATGGCCTTTGGCAGTCACACGGGGGTGTCCGCCCGTCTCCCTTTGATTCACCTTTGCCCCTCATCCATCCACTTCCCATACCCTTCTGTTTGATCAACAGCGCCTGCGGACTCCCCTCGATGCGCTGCGGCGAGAGTCACCCCCCCCCCCCCCCCGCGCTACGGGAAACAGATGCGTGTGCACAACCGGCACTTCTTAGCGCAAAGCAGAAGTGCAAAGCAAAAGTCAAAGAATAAAGCTCTTCGGTGACATGCCATCGGCGCCTTTCACTGTAGCGAACAAGACAGCAGATGAATGTTGTTTGTCCACTACCCCTGCGGTCCTATGAACTATCATCTGGTTGGTTCAGGGCAGTAGATGGTGCCACCAAGTGCCTGGTATGATCTTGGGATGTCAAACAGTAACAGCAGTACTCCCCCGTCCCCGCTGGACGCTCCAGTCCACCCGTGGTTGAGAGGAAAGAAGGGACTGCAAGCCTTGGAGGGCCAGGTCTGTTGAGCAGTTTGCACAAAAATCTGTGTTGAGACCGGTGTGGGAAATGTGCCACGATGCATAAAGCGCACCCTGCCACACAGCGGATTTGTGGAGCCACGCCAACAGATCGGAAACCGTGTCGCCCAAAGACTGTGGCAGGCGGGAAGAAATGAATGGAAACGGTCATTTCGCATCTTTGGCACAGGTTTTGACCGGCCCTCGGCAAGGCTACAGACTGCAAAAAACATCCTTTCGTATCCTAGTAGGCATATCCTGTGATAAAGAGTGGGTAGCACGGGGTCACTGAGGTCGCCAAAACCGCCAACATAGCAAAAATGGCTGAAAAGTGCATAAAGTGCAGAGGCGCTCGTCCCACTTCGCCCCATACAAACCCCATGGAGTCGGGACCCGGAAACACTTTTTCGGCTCAAAATAAAAAAAACCAAAAGATTCATGATTTTCGACCCAAAAAATGAAGGGGTCATTTTTTGACCCCCCCCCCCCAAAACCCACCCCCCCCGAGAACCCTCAGAAAAGTGGGTTTCAAGTGGGGGGGGGGGGTCTAGGGGGGTCCGGACCAAAAACTCATTGGGGGATGCGTTTGTTGGACAAACTAATGATTTTACAAGGGGTTAAACAAAGAATTCAACCCCTTGGGGTAGGGGACGTGAATGGGCCCAAAATGGCCCAAAATGGGGGGGGGGTGTGGCGTTTTCCCCTCTATACGGGCCCGCCTGGCTTTGATCTAACAACCTCTGCGAGGTGACTTTGCCTTCGGCAAGTCCACCTCGCAGAGAATATACCCCAAGCAACAGACACCCAAACTAGGGTAAAATCGGCATAAATACGGGCTAAAACATGCTTTACATATCTTGGATGGTCATTTTAGGTTATCACAATATCAAATTTTTTTTTTGAAAACTTTTGAGTTGTCCAGGGTGAAAAA
Organism: Eutreptiella sp. 'Long Island Sound 2002'; assembly: GCA_964036045.1. Lineage (NCBI taxonomy): Eukaryota > Euglenozoa > Euglenophyceae > Eutreptiales > Eutreptiaceae > Eutreptiella > Eutreptiella sp. 'Long Island Sound 2002'. The sequence goes on from OZ038379.1 coordinate 174,503,379, forward strand.
CTGCATAAGCAGGTTGTGCACCAATCCTCTGGGAGACCCCCATCCCCCCCGCACCCAATACCCAAATAAAGTGAAAAACACATAAATACGGCCCAAAAGAGGCTTTACATACCTTGGATGGTCATTTTAGGTGATCACAATATCAAAAAAATAAACTTCGAAAACTTCGATTTTGCAGCTGTCCAAGGTGAAAAACTGCATAAGCAAGTTGTGCACCGGCCCATACACTCGGGTAAGCCATTATTGGCGGAAATGGTCATTTCGCATCTTTGGCATGGATTTTGACCGGCCCTCGGCAAGGCTACAGACTGCAAAAAACGTCCTTTCGTATCCTAGTAGGCATATACCGTGACAACATCCCCACTAACACCCCTCAGAGTGGGTAGCACGGGTCACCGAGGTCGCCAAAACCGCCAACATGGCAAACATGGCTGTGGGTAGCACGGGTCACCGAGGCCGCCAAAACCGCCAACATAGCAAAAATGGCTGAAAATTGCATAAAGTGCAGAGGCGCTCGTCCCACTTCGCCCCATACAAACCCCATGGAGTCAGGACCTGGAAACACTTTTTCCGCTCAAAATAAAAAAAACCAAAAGATTCATGATTTTCGACCCAAAAAACGGGGGGTCATTTTTTCGACATTTTTTGACCCCCCCCCCCCCACCCCCCCACTCTCAGAAGCTCCAAAAAGTGGGTTTCAAGTGGGGGGGGTCTAGGGGGTTCCGGACCAAAAACTGATTGGGGGATATGTTTATTGGACAAAATACAAGGGGTTAAACTAACAATTTAACCCCTTGGGGTAGGGTATGTGAATAGGCCCAAGAAGGCCCAAATGGGGGGGGGGGGGGATGTGGCATTTTCCCCTCTATACGGGCCCGCCTAGCTGTGATCTAACAACCTCTAACAACCTCTGCAAGGATTCTTCAGGACCTAGGTCGGAATCCACACACAAGATCCGCGACACGCAAAGAAGTTTTGGCCCCCCCACCTCACCTCCCTACCCCAAAAGCGGTACCTGGGCACCGGGGGGGGGGGGGGGGGCAAAATCGAAAAATTCATAGGTGGATCATTTTCTCTCCCAGATTGATTATTTTACAAGGGGTTAAACATCCGTGCCATACCTTGGGGTATCCAAAAAGGGGGGGTATGTGGTGTGATCTAACAACCCTCTGAGAGGTGATTTCATTTCTTCCCACAATGGTCACTGGGGGGCGGGTCCAGGGGGGTACCCCCCCCTCCTTCTGCGGTGCACAGCCATTCTGATACACCCAACCCCCCAGGTGCGACCCACTTATCGGGGGACGCCCCTCAACTGTTGGCTGGTGCGCCGCACACCCAAAGTGGGACCTTCCACTGTGGGATGCGACTACCAACCAGAATCCCGGTTGCCGCCTACCCTTCTGCATCCCCCAGCCCCCCCCCCCCCCAAGGGAGGTATTAGAAGGAGGGGAGGGGAGAGGGGGGTTTGGCTGGGACCCCCCTCCTCTTAGGGTCCCCCTATGGTCCCCGCCGAAGGCGGGCCAAAAAGTTTGAGACTTATAATACTCTTGGCGCCGAAGCAAAAATTTGGCTCTTAGCCTCAAACATTGGAAGGGGAGGAGGGAGGGGGGGTCCAGGGGGGGCAACCCCCCCCCCCCCGTTCTACGATGTACGGCCGCTCTAATACATCACTGCCCCCACCCTTTTTACACCCCTGTGACCTCCTCACCACCCCGAGGTACTGGGCAGGAGCGGGCTGGCCCATCGGTGTGAACCAGGGCTGAAGGTGCTGCGGGAGCCTGGGCTTGCCCCAGGAAGCCCACTCCAGAGCCCCCCCCCCCCCCTCCTCCCAGGGGGCTGCGCTTGAGGTGGTGGGGGGCTGAAGGGAGGCTTCAAGAGCGGCTGCAACAGCGGGTTGGAGAGCAGTTGCAGTGGCCGTGCCCACAGGCCTCGGCACACAGAGACCCACCCACACCGAAGACCGGAGGACAAAGGCCCAGCGGAGTGACGTGCCACGGGCCCGAACACACCGGATGCCATACGCCTCCGCCACCGCTCGGTTGACCGCGTTCCACGCGTCAATGGCGCCCCCGATCTCCTCCGCCGCGGCGCGGCCCCGGGACAGCCCGTACGGAGTGACCCCGTAGTCCGGGATGGACACGACAAATACCCGCTTGGGGTCGCCGCCCGCCTTCCGCAACGCCACCTGCGCACAAGACGAGGGGGTCCACCTTCATCTGCAACGCCCCCCCCCCCCCCCGCCCGAGGGGTGCATTGCAAGGGGAAGGGGGGTACCCCCTGTGTGACATTCTGCTGAGTTGCTGTTTCTTTACAGGGCCCTGGACAGTCACCTGTTCTTCCCTTCGCGTGCGAGCGGGGGGCCCCTCTGGCGCCCAGCCTACGCCCAGCCACTGTCTCCCTGACGCCAAGTGCCAGCTTCAATGGCATTTGTAACCGACAGTAACCGCCCCCAACCGCTTTGGCAACCTCCTCCAACCGCCTGTCTACCCGCTCCTGGGGCCCCTTCCTTCTGATGCATCCTGCCCCGCCCCGCAGACTGGACAGGGACAGTGGCATGCGGCGCGAGCGGTGCGGAGGTTGGTACATCCTCCAAAAAAGGACATCCTCCAACCGGGACTGTGAAGAGGGCGACTGCTGCAGGGCACACGCATACGCGCGCATTCCCATCCCACGGCTTATGTGCCATTAACAATGGCGTGTCCACGTCCCATGGGGGCAGTGCTCCTGCAACTGTTTGGTGCTGCTACTGGTGCTCGGGGAAGGGGAGAGGGGGGTAAGAGTCGTACGTCCCCCTGCGGACCATGCCATTCGATGTCGTCCGGCATCCAAAACCAGCCCCAAAGCCAGCCCGCAAATCGGCCTCTGTGTGCGGGAAGAGACAAAGGAGGAGCATGCGCCAGAATTCCAAGTGCGTTACGCATACGGCACGGGCTTTGTTGGTGAGCATTGGGACCCTTGATGGGCCCATCTTGCCGTATCTGTGCAGATTTCGTGCGGTCCAGGAGACCCCTGACGACCACTTTCTGTGCAAAGCGACGATGCACCCCTCATCGTTCATCGACGAAAGCTATCCCCCCCCCCCCCCTTGCGAGTTGCGAGAGCAACATCAAAATCCCAAAATTTGACTGCTCTGTTGCTCTGACAAGGGCGTTGCCCTCAAGGGGGGGGAATAGTGCTCCATGCATCGGGAGCCTGCAACGTCACACCCCTGGACATTGAACGATCGTCCACTTGACCTTTCCCTGCAAACGAGTGCCTCTCGCACGCCTGGAACCCTCCCATCAAAATACACACACTTAACGCTCCTCGCTGCACACATACACACAAACACACACACACACACACACAGTGGAACAGTGCAATAGAAAAAGACTTTCTCAACAATCCATGAATCTGTAGCGGAACCGACAACAGAAATGTCATGTACGGCGGAGTGAATGTTGCAGAATATCGGTTGGGCTGTGGAATTTCTGTCTCAATCAGGAACATTGCATTGATTCAAGCGTTCACTTCAGTGACTGACGGTGTGTATCACTGATACAATTGCAAGGTGGAATCCAAGGAAGAGAAGGACAGTTGGTGGGGTAATCATTTGCAGCAAAGATACCTCCCATACTCACGTGCACACACACACACAAAGTCCCCTGCATCACCCACGACATGTTCTCTTTGGCAGGGGGTGTGTAGCAATATCCATAAGACATTCTATTGCTGTGTGTGCATTTATGGTGGTTGGCAACAAATGAAAATCAACTAATCGCTTCTTGGGTCCTTTGGGAAATGATTCCACGGGATCGGGAGGCAGGGCAGGAGTATGTTGTTTCTTTTTCCGTGGGGCATGATGGGCAGTGGCTGTACGTTTTCGACCTCTGGTAGGCATCTGGAGAGATGTTTCTTCAATAGACAAACGTTCCTGCTGTGCACGATATCTCTGGACTCCAACATAGCGCCATCTTCCCCCCAAAGGGGGGGAGGGGCGTAGGGTGGCATGTTGAAAATATGGGCCAATACACCATGAGTACAGTCGGCGTACCAGATTAGCCCTGATAGGTCTTCGACAGTTATGGCGGCGTAAAATAATAATGAGCAAGACGAAATGTTGGATTGGAATGGATAGTTGTAGGAATGTGGCCATGCGAAGTATTGGCAGTGGTAATGGTGCACGGTTGGTTTGTAAAGAAGGCCATGTTTGTTGAAGGATTGATTTGGCAGAAAGGAGGGCAAGACATGTAGTGTTTGAGTCAAAGAAGGGAAGTCATTTGAGACCCATATGAATGGCATCAAGGAAGTAGGGCAAGATAGTATTTTGTGATGGAATTGATGTAAGAGAAGTGACAGCAAACAAATCAGCTGGCTGAAGTGTGCAAGTGCACACACACACACACACACACACACACACACACACACACACACACACACACACACACACACACACACACACACACACACACACACACACCTGGGGAGTGCGAGCAGGAGGTGGGTTGTGACCCTGTTGGACCCTGGGGCCTTCCCCTTGGCGTCCCGAATGGCACCACTGAGGCCCGGCGTTGTGTACTCCCCCAGCCCCTGCCAGGCCTCCAGAACCTCCCGGGGGCGGGTGGTGGGGGGGGAGGGAGAGGCTTGTGGACGAGTCTGAGGTGACGACCGGGGGATCTTCTGTGGGGGCGGAGCAGGTGTTAGCCCAGTCGACCACCGCCTCTGCGTCCGGGTCCCTGAACAAGCTTCAGATGCTTGAGTGACAAAGAAAAAGAAAAGCAACCCCCACAACAACACGCCTTTTGGAGATCCCGTTCTTAGCCCCCCTCCCTCCCCTTGTGAGAGCAACACCAAATGTAACGGAAACAACGCCTACCGTTGCTCTGACAAGGGGGCGTGTTTCGAAAGGGCAAAGTAGGACACGGTTCCAAAAGTTGCGGAAACAACACCTGCTCTGTTGCGCTGGCAAGGGCGTTGCCCTCACAGGGGGGGTGAATTACTGGTCCAAAGACGACGGCCAAAACGATTCCGTCGTGAAGTGCAACCACAGCCCCAAACCTCCGTTCGCGAACAGCGGCACGCACAAGCGCACCGAAAATTGCGGCAACGACGCCTAACAACCAGCCAACCGCATTTGTCTATGGGCGACATCACACGCGGACGAGGCCAAGCGGCGGAGGCAGCAGTTGAAGGACATTGGGGTGTGGGGGGGACGGGGAGGGCAAGGGCAGCGAAGTCAGCAGCAGGTTACACGCTTTGCGGGGGGGGGGGACTACCTCAGAGGCCTGCCCCATGCATTCTGCAGCGTAGGATCAGCCGGTAAATGGGGGGTTCCATGGGGCGCATCACACGCCTTCACCCTGCCATGCACCCTCCCTTCCCCCTTCCCTCCCATGCAGAGCAAGGGACAGCCCCAGAGAAAAGTTTGTGTACCCCAAAAAAATGGCCCGACCAGCTTTTCCCAACGGTAAAATTCAGTTTCTCCCACGAAGGTCTCTTTGGTCTGGAGGCGGAGGGGGTCCACGTGGGGGTCCAGGGGTGACCACTCCCGCGGGGTACGGTACGCCCCTCGCTTCCAATGCATCGCTGGACGTGACCACGGCGCCGGGAAGGGACGGCCCCAGGGGCGCGGGGGCGTGCGAGTCACCGGTGGGCTGAGGGACGGATGACACCCGCGTTCCGGTCCTGGCGAGCCCAGCCCCGAATGCCGTGCCCGTGGCTTCGCTTCGGCCCCCCCTCCCGCTGTTTGCGTGGCCGCCGTGGATCGTGGGGTTGGAGCGCCCCGGTGCGGTCCGCGGGGGCCGTCCCTAGTCCGCTCGGCCTTTCAAACCGAACGGTCAGGCAGTTCAGCCCCGGTGTTGAGCAGGGACGGGGGCGGGGACCTGCTCCTGTGCGAGGCCCTGTTCCAGCCCAACCCAATGCCCCATTTCTTCACACCTCCAGGGCTGTCCCCAGGGAAGCATTAGAATGCCCCCCCCCCCCTCCCCTCCAGGGCGCCCAGCCGATGCCCAGCCACTGTCTCCCTGACGCCAAATGCCGGCCTCAATGGCATTTGTAACCGACAGTCACCGCCCCCAACCGCTTCGGCAACCCCCTCCAGCCGCCTGCCTAACCGCTTCTGAGGCCGCCTCGGAGGCCCCTTCCCTTCTGATGCATCCCTGGTCACGTCCCCAGACCCCCAGCCCCGCGCCCGGGATCGTGCACCTTCAGCAGCGTCGCAAACTCCGGTTCATAGGCGCCGATCGGCCTCCCCTGGAACTGGTTGTTGACTCCGATCAGCAGCGACACCACGTCGTACTCCGGGTCCAGGCCGGGGCCGGGGGGCGCTGCCGGCGGCAAGAGCCGGCCCAGCCACCCTCCCGCGGCCCCGGCCCCCGGCTCCCGCGCCGCAACCGCGGCGCGGAGGTCGTCGGTGCGCCACCCGGTCCGCGCCACGACGTCCAGTTTGCCGACCACGACGCCCTTGTCCTTCAGGCGGGCCACCAGCTGCTGCGGCCACGCCCCTTCCCTGGGCACCGACTCGCCGATCGTGTATGAGTCCCCCAGCGCGAGGAATGTCCGCGCCCCCGCCGCGGCCTGCACTGCATCGTCCGCCGCAGCCGCAGGGGCACGGGGGAGGGGGCGCGCGGCCGCGGGCGCAAAGAGGCCCCTCGGGCTCCGGGCTGCGGCTTCGGGAGCGGGACGGGGTGCGAGATGCACGACGTCAGGGGACACCGCTGGGCCGGGTAGGGCACGGGGCAGAGCACGGGTCCGGGACCGAAGGGGTCTCCAGATGGTTTCGGGGGTGTAGAGGACGTGGGGGTGGGCTCGGGCAGGGGCGAGTGCATCACCCACGAGGAAGAGGAGGAGGAGGAGGCAACCGCTCAGTACTGGGGCGAGGGCGCGCCGTTTCCGGCCGGTTTGCAGACGCACAGGGGTCGTGGCAAGGGCCACAGCCACAGAGTCATAATACATCCCCTGTGATATGCGGCGGGGGCGGGTTCCACAGCGCAGCAAACCTGGATGCACCGGAGTGTGCATAGCAATATCCTGCAACACTCCGCACGGAGAGGATGTCAAACACAGCCAGTGAGTGGGGGGACCGTCAGGGAGTGGGGTGGGCGGCTACGCGAGCCAACACCCCAATAATAACTAAATAAAAAAATCAGGAAGCGAAGTACTAAAATGAAGTACTAGGTATTGAAATCCATACTGCCACAGCCTTTCAGCAGAGTACAAAATGGCCGCTTCGGTGAAAACATAAGCAGAGCACCCATCAAGCCCCCTCCACACTGTAGGCCTTGAGCTGCTCAGTCTAGAAATGCAAACCACACAAATTGAAGCAAAAAGCAAGACTTCTAAGCTTCAGCGGTGCAGCACAGTGACACCTGTAAATCCCATGACATATCTTCTGCACCACCAGTGACTAGTGTTTGCCGTGGCCAGCTTAACGTGACGAGGAGAGTGGAAACGTATGCAGGAGAGGGGGTCTGCAGGTGGAAAGAGTACATTTCCCAACTGAATGATACTCCTTCCAACCCAGTGGAGATGGGGAGTCATCCCTTTAAGGAAGCGGTTCTGGTGCCAAGAAGTAGCTCATGAAGTCCACCGATCAGCCCAAATTGTCCTGAAACACGACGATCCAATGGTGCGCAGCTTTCACAACAGACAGGCACTGTGGAGCTGGGCAACTTGTTGGGTATTTACCGACGTGGGCTATTTGACAGAAACACCCCCCTCATAGGACTGTGCACACGCACCTCGATACCTACCCAGTAGGATGCCCCCTCCTGCATTATCCGTGGCGACACCCAACTCCCTTCGGCCCATTTTGGCAACCACCACTCTCCTCTCTTCATCACATTCCCTCAACATCCTGTTATTTGGTGCAATTTCCACCATGTCCACACTGTTTTGCACTTGCAGTCCTAGGTGGGTCGGCAACTACCTCACAGGGGGTGTTTCTGCACAGCGCACGAACAGCACCCAACAGTAAATTAGCTTTCCTGTGACCACCCCCAAAACCACCTACCAATGGGGAAGCATGGAGAATGAGAAAGTGGGTCTAAGGAGATGTGGAGGAAAGTGTGATGTCCTGCAACATGCACACTGAAAATGCACCACCAGAAAACCGAGCTCATGGTGCCCATTTTGAAAAGTACGTGCAAGCAAGCGGGGCAAATGATGCTACAATGAGCACACTGCACTACCCCAGGCCCCCCATTTGGCCAAACAACAGCAATGGTTGAGGAACAACTGCAGTATCAGGGAAAACGGGTCCAAAATAGCCTAATTTTCGTACAACATACACATAGCACGTACTGTACGCCTAATGGGCGCCTACTGCGCACCTAATGGGCGCTGAGAGCGCGCCTACAGGGTGCCAATTGGGTGCCTACAGGGCATCTAATGGCCATCTATAAGGAGCCTACTGCGCGACTAGCACCTGATGGGCGCCTAGAGGCCGCCTAGAGGGGCCTGGGGGCGCCCATTAGGCGCCCTATGGGCAGGCGCCCATTATTAGCCCTCTGGGCGCGCTCTCGGCGCCCATTGGACGCCCATTAGGTGCCTTCCAGGCGCCCATTAGGCTCCTTCTAGGTGCCCATTTGGCACCCATTTGCCACCCTCTAGGCACCCATTACAGGCTCCTTGGCACCCTTTGGGCGCGCAAAATATGCCCTTTGGGCACCGATTAGGGTGCACTGTAGACGCCCACTAGCCATTAGGTGTGCATGAGGCGCGCATTAGGCGCTCTCTATGCGCAGACTAGGCGCCCATTAGGCTTCCATTGGGTGGTCTCCAGGCGCCGACTTGGCGGCGTCTTGGCGCCCAATAGGCGCTGTCTAGTCATCTAATAAGCGTCCTCTCGGTGCCCATTGGGCACTCTCGGGGTGTGGACGCGCCCCCTCGGCAACCTCAAGGCGCCCAGGAGGCACACTCGGCGCCCTCTGAGTGCCCGTTGGGCGCCTCTAAGAGCCCAGTAGGTGCCCTTGGGGCACACTCTAGGCGCCCATAAGGCACGCATTGGGTGCCCACTAGACGCGCACCAGGCGCTCCTTAGGCGCCCTCCAGGCGCCATCTAGGCACCCATGAGGCGCCCTCCAGCCGGACTCTAGGAAAACAAACAATTGCAGCCGTCCCCAAATGGCTAAAGTGGTCTAAAATAATAAAAGTGTACCTGTACATCTTACATGCATTGGCGCATTTGCCCGCAGCACCAACAGCAACAATCGCCTCTTAGATCATTTTCCAATGGGAGACGGATGTAGGGCTTGGGCCTGCGGGGCCTTTGCACCGTTTGGGGTGGATTGATGACACTTCCCGGCTCGCTGAGAGCCATTCAGATGCCCAGCGCCCGGTTTCCCGGTTGCCCGCCTCCGGGGCAGTGACTAACCTATTCTCTGATAATGTGAAAATGATTGCTGTCGGCACGGAGCTTCGCTTGGGTCGTTTGCACATTCTCAGCGAACCGCTTTTCCTCTTGGGGTCTCCGCTCCAACGTCCGGGGCCTGGCGCTTTCACCCGCCTCTTGGGGCGACATGCGCTGCCTCACCAGTTCCACCGTCAGGATCTAGTGAAATTCATGAAAGCGAGACGCCGCGCCACGGCAGTAGTGACCCAACTGTCTTTGCCTAGCCATTACCCCATAAGCATGTATAACGGTGTCGCATGCGGCACACCGCGGTGGTGTGCCTAGGTACGGCCACCCTTATACCGCGCCATGCGCCTGGGTGACCTCCTGGTGGCATTATGTCTGCGCTCCATCTGGCACTTGGATGCTTCCGTCCCCCCCGAAACTTTTCTACAGCCATTGCGTGCAGGGTGGGTTGGCTTGGAGTCCTCCCCGTATATTATGTATTGCTCTTTCATGGAAACCTACACCCGGCAACCGAACCACTCTAACCCTTTGGTTCGCGCGTCCGCCCGTCACGGGCTTCTTCAAGCGAAACAAAGGTTTCATCCTTCTATGCCGTGTCTTGCCACGGCTGTGCCTCAAGAGTGTCTGTCGCATGCTGATGACCACAATCATTTTCTTATTTTGTGTCACCGGGTGTGCCGGGAGGTGCACGTGCCCGATAAGCCACTGCATGTATCCACAATCTTTAACCCTATGCATTTGTGTGTTCACGAGTGGCAGACCGATGATGTGCACTCTTGGATGGATGCCGGCTACACCTCCCTTAGCGATGCACTCCGTTTAGGTTGGCCTTGTCGCTTTCAGCCGCTTCCACCGGGAGGTCCCCCTTTTTCGCAAGTCACGTCGGCGCTATGTCCGGTGCTACTCGACATCCCGCCCCCCACTGAGCCTGTTGCGTATGTTCACGACGCCTCTTGGTATCAAGGGCACTGCCACTCCGGCGGTGCACTCGCTGTTCTGAACTTGGTTACCAGTGTCTATAACCTATACCCCGTGCATATACCAATCTTTTGCAACAACTCTTACCAGGCGGAGGTGTATATGGCCTGGGTTGTTCTGCAATCTCGTGTTCCCCGTGCGTCAGCGTGGCGAGGTGCAACTTGGACCTTCTCGGATTCACAGTCCTACATCTCTGTGCTAAAAAGTAGGAATGACGGCCGTTGCCCTTTCGTATCCACGTTGCTTCAATGCTGCCGGAGCCTGTCCCGCCAATGGGAGGACCCACGTCATCTGTACTCTCATCTCTCGGGCACTTTCTTGGATGAAGTGCTGGAACGGGTTGATGCGTACACTAAAGATGTAGCCCTTCAGTAGCAGTCTGCACCGGGCTGCATAGCGGGTCTGCAGGGGCCAGTGTGCTTTATTGACGCGTCGGCGCCCCACCCCTACCAGGTGCACGACCCGCAGCCACTCTTCCGACACCGCCTCCGTCGGTATCTAAGGGAGGCGGTGTCCCTACCCCCGGTCCGGGACGACCCGCGCTATGCTTTCTACAGCGACCTTGTCATGAAAGGGTTACTCACCTGGGGCGTCCTCTCATGGTGGTGGCCATCCGACACGACGTGGGCACAGCGCCTGGCGTGGTGTGCCCGTTCTACGGTGCCACGCCCTCCATGAGACACTACGTTGAGTGGTGCCGCATGGCGCCTCTTTTGCGTGTTTTCTTCCATACCCGGCTTCTGCTCGCTCTCCAAGATTTCTGCCCGCGATGGAGAGTTTCGGCGGTTACTGGGCATGAGATCTGCATCCTACATGGACATGATCTTTTCGGCATCCGACTGGGCTCTGACCCTTTTCATGTTGCCGTAGCCTACCTATGTGCCACTAGTGAGGGTTAACTAGTGAGGTCACCCCCCGGGATGTAGCTCTCCTTCTTGCTCGCGGGATCACCGGCACAGCTTTGCAGCATGCAGTGTCTTACAGTCCTGTCCACTATCATGTCTTTCTCTGTTCATGTGCCGCCTACAGTTGCAGGTCACCGAGATCTAGCCACTCACTGGTTACGTCGCCACGTACAGTATTGGTGGGTGGGCCCCGACAGCCAGCGGCGTGAAGTCAGTGATGCCGTTGCACTCCTATGGGACAACCCGTCGGCTACCCCCTGCCCCCCACCGTGGGACATTGCGAGATACTTCTGGGTGCTAGGCTATGGCCATCATCAGCGGACAATTGCCATCTACGCCTCAAGTGCGCAGCCTCCAAGGGCGGATAATGCCCGCCTTCGGGACCTTTTCTACCAAGCCTTGCGTCTTGTGGGGTATCTGCCCCATTCCAAGTACACGGACTTATGGATAAGACTACGACATGCTCCGTAGCTGAAGCTTGAGCCTTCTTCTTCCGTGCCATGTTTGCCCGTCTTGCATTCAGCATCTGCACGAATTGTCAGCAGGCCCCTGCGAAATAGGAAGCGCGGTGGTTTGTGGGTGCCCAGTGGCACCGGTCACCTAGGCAACGTTGTGGTGGGCGGGGGCCTTCATGCGTCCGCTTGACTTGGGATCCAGCCCTGGGTAGGGTCTGTCGCCGAGGTATCCCGGTTTGCTAGTGACATGGATTCGGAGACTGACAGTGGCTACGCTAGCCCTACGCCCGGGACGTGTGTGGCGCTGCCAGCCTGGTAACTGCATCCCCATCCGTGCGGTGGAGACACGGGGAGTGAGTACCCTTACCCGGCTAATCGCAGGCACAGGACATGCGCCAATCACCGGTGGCTCCTCCTCCTCCTAACCCCAACTCAAGGGGCCACGCAACAAAGCGTGAATTGGGACTCTCTAATCCCAACTCAAGGGGCCACGCAACAAAGCGTGGGTGTCAAAAAAAAAGGGAAGAAAGTGGGAGGCAAAATTGCATTCTCGGGGATCCCCAACAAATGGGCGCCAAAATCAGAATTGTTCCCCAACAAAGGGGAACAAAATCAGAAGTGGCTGCCTCACCCTTGCCTTCTCCGGGGCCCAAAAGAGGGCGGAAATGCTATGTCACCCCTGCATTCTCGGGGATCCCCAAATAAAGGGGGACAAAATCAGAAGTGGGTACCTCACCGTTGCCTTCTCGGGGGCCCACAAGTGGGCGGAAATGCTACGTCACCACTGCATTCTCGGGGGTCCCTAGCAAAGGGGACAAAATCAAAAATGGCTGCATTGAGGGCAAGGACAAAACTTTGGATGTGCAGTCCAAAAGAATACCATTAAAATTTTTTTTCACACAAATGGTGTGTCAGCGTCGAAAAACACCCTTAAACCCCCCCCCCCCCCCAGACCATTTCCAAAAAAGGGGGGGTTTCCAAAACCCCCCACGCTATCGGATTTCTCAGAACCCCCCCCGCCCTTGGGCACTCTTACAATGGCATTGTGTGACGCCTGGAAAACAAGGTCCTCGGAAGGTGGCCGGAAGAAGAAGCGCACACCGCAGCCCCACAACTGTGCTTGAAGGGGCAATAGTTGGGAGTGCACCAAAATTCGCCATAAGAAAAATTCTTTCCGGTACCAAGGCAGACCCCCCGGCCCTTGTTGGAATATAGACACCCCATAGGCACCATGTGTGAGTGCTATAGGGTTCTATGGGCAGTGCAATGGCGGTGGGAGTGCAAAACGGTTGATGATCCATCTCCAAAATGGCGGGCGGAAGAAAACGAGGCGCACAGTTTTCGAAGGGCAAGAGGGAAAAGAAAATGAACATAAGAAGAGTGAGGGACCAAACGTTTATAGCTAAGTCCCCGACGGGGATCAAATCGATTGAGAGAGGAGTGAAGCGACAACGACATGCAACAGCGACGTGCTACCAGATCAAGATGTGACTGTTGGGGGACTTGGACAACCCGGTGCTAGCACCCAAACAAGTGGGGAGGTCGAGAACGCTGATCTAATGCAGAGTTGGAATCAGGTGGCACTAGCAAGAGGAGTGTGTACGCCGACTATGAGAGCAAGCGGATGGTGCAGCAGTTCCAGCCCACAACAACCAAAAATCGGCAAGCGCAAGAGTGTGCTGTCGCATGTGTGCATACACGTCGATCAAGTAAGAGAACTATGTATGCAGTCCATGACGACGTGGAGGAGTTCACCAAAGGCACATGCATGCATCCGAAGAGAATCCCAAGGCTGACCAGACTGAAACCAAATACAAGCAGCACTAGCGGTGAACTGCAATCAAAACCATCCCTCAAACACAGTGTGTATGCAAACGCCGAAGAGCAAAGCAAGCTGAAATGACACAAGGCCGACAACGTGGCAAGAGCGCAACAGCTTGTGTCGCTCGTTAAGAGCAAGAACGGGTAGAAGCGATAGTGAGCAAGGATGTCGTAACCAATTCCTGGCAGCAAGTATGGAGAACACCCCCCTTATTCAGCAGGGGCCAAGTGTGGAACAGAAAAATCCGTCACCAAGTCCCATGGAAGCATATGACCCGATGGCAATGACGAGAAGCCAAAGAGAAGGCAGCAGCATTACTATGGGGGGACTATGACCCTGGTCGGGAATTTGAATCAAGCAGAAAGAAGCCGATTCCAAGGGAAGTGCAAACTATGACACACATACAGGGACAAAGGACGATCGAGAATTGCGCTCGGGCAGCCCGTGCAGTGACAGACAAGTCGTCAGTGCCGAGGCAAAAATGGAGGACCAAAAAACCACGCTTGAGCAGCCTGCGCAGTGATGGTGCCGCAAGTACCATAGCAGCAATGGACGTAGGTCCCTCAGCCCACGTAGCGACAGCACAGCGAGTGTCCAACATGAGGAGGGCAGGCCACCACCGAGTGGACCGGATCGACCGCCCCCAGGCACTTCCTCTGGGAAAGGCGTTGCCAAAGGGCCAATGCACGAAGATAAGGCCCATTCACTCACTGCTCAAATTCCGCGGTACAACAAATCACATATTGAGGACCAATTGCTGCTGCTGTGCATGTGCCGCTCATGTGGCAGGGGCTGAGTTGCGCCCTCCTCCCACCTACCTACCTCCTGCCTCCTGCTACACTCCCTCCAGGTCAGCTTGGTCAGCGGTACAACTGTACAGGGTCTGCTCCTCGAGTGCCTTGATGAACTGGTGCGGCACAGTGGCACCGCTGCAGGGAAGACATGGCGCAGGGCGACAATGCCTCCCCCATTTCTGAACGGCGACTGGGGCACTTGTCGACTACCCCCCGTGTCCAGCGAACAATAAAGTCCTAAAAAAAACACGGTCCGAACGGGAATGTTCGTTGGACACGCCGTTCGGTACTCAATCAATTCGGTGCCTAAACCCGGTGCCCAATTGATTGGGCCCCCAAAAAAATACGGTCCGAAGAGAAATGTTCGTTGGACACGCCGTTCAATGCCCAATTAACTAACTAATCTGACTCGGTAGCTAGTCAATTCAGGAACCAACAAAATACGGTCCGAACAGAGATGTTCGTTGGGCACACGGGGGGGGGGGGAGACCTCGTTTCCTCAACGGCCCGCTCCCCCAAATGCACGCGTTCGCAGAACAAAGCGACTTTACAATGGCACAGCTGGGCGGGTGGAGAAAGGGTGGGGGGGGGCACCCTCCCCACAGGTGTACATCCCTTCAATGCACCCGTTCATCAGGCACCCGCTACTGACAAGACTATAAGATACTTGGAACCGCCAGATACTCCCAAAGGTTCCGCACGAGAGCACAATATGGACAGACCTACCCATGTTCTGTACAAAGAGCGAAAAAGCCAATTGATTGGCCTAAGTGGCCGCTGGTACACAAAGCGCAAGGCGCATGTGAAGTGGTGGTGGCATTGCCCCTCGAGATTGGGACTGAGGCGTCGCATGACACACACACACAGGAGAGCCTGCTCTTGACATTTGTGCCAGGGGGCAAGGACCGTTGTCAGGTCCAACAGGGGCAGTGTGTGTCACAGTCTGAGACATAGTAATTGACATGTCCATTGTGTGCCGTGCGCCCCCCCCCCCCCCCCGCGCACAGGTCGGTGTTTTGGGCAAAGCCAGATGCTGCATGGTGCACCCCCCGCCCGTCCAGATAGCACAGTACCCGGGAGGAGCGCCCTGTATTGGCTGGTCCCAGTGGGGGGGGGGGGGGGGGGCGCCTCGGCCAATCCGACTCAATTGCCAGAGAGGCTCGTCATTGACACCCACATGTGACTCGGGAGGTAGGGTCAGTGGAAACCCCCGCGCAACTCGGCAGTGCAGAGCAGCTGTCAGCCCTCTAGTCTCCGACTGGGGCTGTCACTGCAGGGATGAATATCATGGGGGGGTTTCCCCTCCACAGCCAGCCCCCCCACCCCGCAGATGATGAAATGAGGATTATGAAATGCCGGCCAACCAAAATACAGTGCAGTCACAGCCCTGGGTCCCTCCTCTCTGAAACAACACAAGACGAAGCACTGGACGTAGGGCATTGCTGCAACCCGAAAAACAATGTGAACAGTGTTTTACACGTTCTTTTTGATGCATTTTCCCAAAATGCGTTCCATTTCAGCCTCATCCTCAGTCACTTGACGAACTGGAGGACGTGCTGCTTCTAGACGATGATACATGCAACGGTGAGGCATACCTGCAAAGCGAAAAGCAGTGGAAAATTGCAATTTCGTAATCGTCATTTCGTCATTTCAGGGGTCCTCAGCGCCACCCCCCCACCCCCACCAAAATAATCGTGGCAGTATTATATTCATCCCTGTGTCACTGTGACCGGGAATGATGGCCACCAACTACCCTGAGGTGAAGTGTGCCGTGGATGAAAGTCGCGTGTCACTACGCCTGGGTCGCCCATGATCTGTGGTGGCCCCAAGTCCAACGCAAGGAAGCATGACACGCCCTGACCGGTGAGCAGAAAGGCCCCTGGTGGACCGGCACTTCAGGGTCTGTCAAGACTGGTAGTGGACACCCCCCCCCCCCCCCTGCCCCCCCTCCAGTAACAGACAGTCACTCCAAACCGTGCCTGTACCTCTTGGCAGCAAAGACACAGGGCAGTGCCACACAGGACCCACCGGGGGTAATCGCTTGAGGGAAAGGGGTTCCGAAGGGACTGCATGTGGGGCAGCAGCCTGGGCTGGTGACAATGTATCGACCACATCTTTTGGCCCCCTGCTCTCTTATGGGTGCGACCCGCCCAGCACTACTGGAGGAGAGTCCTAACGATGTGCAGCAGCGCCATTAACAATCGCGGCACCGAGACAAACACGAGCAGTAACGCCAAGCGAAAGAAAAATGTCTTGAGCGGGTGCAGCACGGGGAACTGCTCCTTTATCTCCGCTATGGCCTCCTCCTCCGTCAGCGCCGCCAGTCGCTGCTCCTGCAGCTCACGGCGCTTCTTGTTGTACTCCTCCAGCGTCACGTGCCCGTCCCCGTCCAGATCGAAGGCCTCGAAATGGCTGCGTCCGAGCCGCACCAGCTGCTCCTCTTTGGCAACGAAGCCCTCCTGAGGACGGGCGGTTCAGGGAAGTCCGAGAGGAAGGGGGGGGAGGCAGGGGGCACGTGGGGGTATGTGTGGGGCGCACAGGGATGGGGCAGCGGGAGCACTTGAAAAAAATTCTATTGCATTCGGCAAGGCACCTCAAAGAGAGACTAGAGTCAGTCAGTTCGGGTAACTTGATCCAATCGGTCAGTCAGGCAAGCAGTCAGTCAGGCGGTCAGTCAGGCAAGCATGCAGGCAGACAGGCAGGCAGAAACACACAGTTTGGCCTTTTCGTGGTGGCAGCCTACACCTACGAGCAGTGGGGAACAATGCTTCGTCACGAACAATAAGTGGTCGAGTGGTTTCCAACAAATTGCCGAGCGTCGGCTCAACAGCCCGCCGGCGTCTGCCAGTGCTGCGCGGTCCACCCATCAGCTGTTTTACCTGACCCTGGTTCAAATCCTTCAAAGGACAAACTTTTGACCCCCCCCCCCCCGCCCACACACCCACCCCCCTAAAACGTGGTATCGAGTTTCGGGGGGGGGGTAGAGGGCTCAAAATCAAAAAATGCATTGGGGGATCGGTTTGTCGTGCAAAAGAATGATTTTACAAGAGGTTAGACATCCAATATCATGCTTTGGGGCATGCTACGCGAACGACCCCAACAAAGGGTGGTGAATGGTGTCCGCAACTGGGCTTGATCTAACAACGTCTCTTCGAGGTGATGTTGATCCCCACTGTCCGCCCAGTGCCCAGACCGCAGACTTCTACTCGCTCCCCTCCCAAGAAAGTGGCACAGGTGTGGGAAGGTTGTTACAGCGCCGCCCCCGCGCACGCTCCCAGAGAAAAAACAGCCAAAAAATGCTCTCAAGCCATTTCCAACTGCAGCACTGAGACTGTGATGCTTCAGCAAAAACGGTGTTCTGAAAAGTTCACAGAGTGCAGGTGTTGCCAACAGGAAAGAGTGTTCCAAAAAATCGAAACCCATGCCAAGAGGCCAGCAAAGACCCCCTGCGACATGAGGAACTCAACTCACTGAACAGGAGGAGGCTACATAGCATTCTTGAACAGGTCCACGATACCATTGGGCTTTCCAGTGGCTATGAAGGGCACACATCCAAGATACACCTACATTCTATTGGTGCTGCTGTACCCGCAACAGGGTTGCACAGCCTTGCAGCATCGGACATTCGACTGGTATTACTGGGGCCATTGATGTCTCGATTCTGATCTGAAAATTGTGAGTTGGCCAATTGGCTAAATGGTTCATAGTTCACCAGAGCAGCAGCATCAGGCACGCCCCCCCTCCCCCGCCTGTTGCCGCAGGCAGCTGAGGAGCCCCCTGCGCCCCTCTCTCCCGCACACGCCCCGGCACCACCCACCCAGCCACACACCGAAGGCGTATGCCATGGCGGGGGACGGGGGGGGGGGGGGCTCCTCTGAGCATCCGTGCCTGTACACGTACCCGCAAACTCACGGGTGGTGTTGCGCGCTCAAAAAAGCCACAGCACATCCATCTATCCAAATGCCTGCCTTCCCCCCCGTGTGGGCCCTTGGCCGCAGGCATGCACTAGTCAAAGTCAGCTGGGGGCTCATCTTCTAGTACGGGTACGGGGGGCGTGATGGCTGGGACATAGGGACCACGTTGCCCAACGTCCCTGTGGGCAGGCACCAACAGTCCCCAGAAAAATTTGCTGTGGTGCGTGCCGTAGGTGGGGGGTAACCCAAATTTCCAAGAGCTGCAAAGGTGGCAAAACCCACAACCTAACACAAAGGAATGCATGTCCCGACAGCCTGCAAAGATGAACACAGCAAAATCCTTTCATGGGTGGTCATGTTGCTCGTCCTCCTCCTCAATGAATGAACAAATTTCACTGTGCTGCCGCATGCTGCGGCATGCTGCAAAATCCCCACCAACAGGCCCCAAAAACAGGTGCTGCGACGGGGCACCCAAAGGAGGGACGTCAGCATGCATTTGCAGAAAAACAGACTCGTCAGTGGAACATGTTCCAAACGCACCTTTCTGTTGTGAGGTTGGATGGACATGTGCACTTGAGGCTACACGCCCTGACAGGCCCTACACAGTGCAGCAACAGGAAACACACTTCCGTCAAGTTGAAACTGCGAACCCTACATTTGCATTACAGGACATTGGTCCTTTGCGGGAAGGGCACAGGCACAGTCACTGCCCACCCCCTCCCCTGGCCTTGGGGGCCACGGTGCATCCGATGCAGAACAATGACATCGGCTGACCATAGGGCACAGTGGGTGCGGACCAGCAGGTGCAATGATGTGTATTGACCACGGCGCCGCACGGCGTACACACACAGCCAAGATACAAGATGGGACAGCACTGCGCCCTTGTTGGCAGGCAATAGGAAGAGGAGAAACATATAATGTTACACAGAAAAAGGGGGAGTATCTGCACCCCGCTCTACTTTTACGGTGGGTTTACGCGGAATGGCTTGGCTTTTACTCCCCCCAAAAAACCCCCGAATGAGAGCAAACCCTTGGGTACAAGACCTGTGTAAACATCCCTCTGTCTTGCCCTATAAGGCGCCTTCCAAGGTGAAAATACATAAGATGGCCCCTTGGGAGCAACCACCACCCTAGTTTGGGGTCTCCCTTCTGGATTGTCGATTTCCCCTACCCTTGTCCAATAGCGGAGGGAAACCATAACTCTTCCGGCCTCGCCATCATTTCATCTACAGCTGCTTGGTTGGACCAGATGGCTAAATGTCTGCGCCGCGTCAGGTGCTCCCACAAAGACACGTTCTACAGGATGCGGCTGAACACACCGGGCACTGCGCCATGGTGGGCCACCACAATAGCCGATCTGGGGAAGTCACTGAGAAAGGACATTTGAATCCAGGCAGCAAAACTCAACAGTGCCTCTCACCAGGAGCTGAAAAAAAGTAAAATATTGATTATTGCGCCTACCATGAGGCCGATGGGGACAGGACCCAGGGGGGGGGAAAAAAAGCGGTGAAACGGAAAATGAAAAAATGCGGAAAAGTGCGGAAAAAATGTGGAAAAATGCGGAAAAATGCGGCGAAAAAAAGCGATGACCCAAACAGAACTACCTGTTGCATTGCATGTGGTTTTTCAGCAACACGGCTTCCCAGTGACCAGGATCTTGGTCCCAGGCCCCAAACACACTGATGGGAAATTTGTTTTCTAATGCACAAACAACGCCTGCCTCAAGAAGACAAATGCACACAGGAATGCGATCAAAACCATTGAGGACCACGGGCTGTGCAGCATTGGGCAGAGCTTCAGCAACCAATCAGGCCGCCCCCCCCGCCCCCCTGCGTCCCCATTGCCGTCTCGCACGGTGCATTTGCGTGTTTCCGTGGGTCCTGATTGCTCCCACGGTCTTTGCCCCGTCCTAACACAAACAATGGGCCACGTACGGCCCTTTGGTCACACCACCTCGTCAGTGTGCGCGCACAAACATCCAGGGCACCGCCGATGACAGCGACGCCACGGCGTGGGCCCCAGGCCTCCCACGGGACACTACCATCACAAATAGAGGGACGAGTGTCCCAGTCGGGGGGTGGGGTGGGGTGGCAAACCTGCGAAATGTGACTCGATGAGGTTTGGCACAGAGTTCTGGAAAGTAAAGGGGGGGGGGTCATTTGCCCCTTTGTGGCGTAACTGTTTTTGGTTGTGTGGGTCTTTGTTGGTGACCGCACAGGTGCGAACATGAACAATTCCTCTAGATACTTTTCTTTTTATATTGATCGAAAAATTTCCCTTCAACAAAACCTAAAAATAAACTCTTATTTAGCTTTAATACTCAAAAAAATTATATATAAATCAAAAACTTAAAATACTTCATAAAACCTAAAATTTTAATACTACTAATAATCAAGTATTACTATCATAATGCTAATAGATAAAACAAAAATTTCAAAATAAAAATATTTTCTTACCATTACCACGAGAAATTACCTTTTTTTGTTTTATCATTTTTTCTTTCTTTTTTAATTCAAATGGTCATGATCAGAAAAAAATTGCTGTGCCTGCCCCGGGTCCCAGTCTGCAACCCCCTGATCCTGCGGCCGCCCGAGCCTGCCGCAGTGCGCCAGCCACGCACCCGCAGTTTCCACGTGAGGCCGGCGAGAGCGATGGGGTCGATGCAGTCGATGAAGGGGGCCAGGACCCCGCAGATGCTCCAGAACGTGGCCCAGTCCCAGCGGCAGGACGAGCACAGCGAGTGCCACTCACTGCGTCTGGGGATCAGCGGCGCAGCACTCTCCAAGAACACAGAGACCGCGTGGATGAGGAACATGACCGACGCCAGCCGTATCCATTTGGCACCCTCCTTCACGATCAGCCGCGCGGTGCGCGACGGCAAGTCCTGCGCAAGTGCAAAGCGGCCGAGCGGTCTGAAGGCATGACTCCCCCGCTGTCAGGCGGCTATCAAATGTTTCATGGGCTGATTGGGTTGAGAATCAGGAGCAACAGGGGTGGGAAGGACCCCGTTTCCTCGTTTTGCCTCAGGAAAATTCATGCGGCTGCTCCTCATCACTGGACAGACGCGAACCCCTCGAGTCATTGGAGCCCGTGTCATATGTGTCTGGCATTTCCTGCAGCCCCACTTGATCGGAGGGGGGGGGGACTCTTAGTGACTCACTTGGGTGGGAAATAGAGCCGCCTGGATGGCCTCGCCCACAGCCTATCAAGCCAATGCAACCATCTCAATTCAATCCAGGATCCCTTCGGAGTTTGTTGTATATACGTCAGCTGTACCATACCTGGGTACATCTCAGTGCATCATCAGTGACATGTTGTCGGAGCTTTTCATTGAGGCAGACACGGGCCAGGGCCTCGGATCGCCACGTGGGTCGAGCAATCAACACCCAAGGGATACGCCGCAGACTCGAAGCACCCCCCTGCCCCGGTGGACAGCCCAGTACATGGGGAAGGGTGTAGAGACACATACAAGGACCGGAGAGCACAGAGTCAGCAGAGCAGTGGGCACACCAGGTGGTACAGGGGCCAGGGTGTGGTAAATGCCCAGAGGCATAAGCCCACCCCAAAAATTGTATACCCCCCAAAAATTTAGGGGGCGTTTTCGCACAGCGCGCGCACAGCGCGCGCACAGCGCCAATTATTACGGTGATTATCCAGGTAACAACCCTGAAAACCACCCACCTGCGGAATCATGCACAATCAATTCAAAACTCAAAAATTCAAACATCTGATGCTTGCCATGGGTCCCAGGGACCTAAATTCTGCCCCCTATAGCCCCGTCCACTGCAGCAGCCATTCAATGACGTCCTTTCAATCTTCTGAACTTACCGAACTCCCGGTGGTGGAGAACAGCCAACTTTTCGCACAGCGCGCGCACAGCGCACGGTACGCCCCCTTATACCCCCCTCGCCTTATTGAGCGTCTTGCCGGAATCGTACCCTGGAGTTACCCCACCTCCCCTTGCGCAAGCACAGCCGCAGTCCAAAAGGTCCAGGCAAAACGGCCGTTCAACGCCCACCTCGTGCTTAGCCATAATCTGACGATGGTCGTCACCCCCCGGCATCACAGCGGTAGCCTCTCTGTTCACATGCCCGGCTCCACCTCATGCTTAGACAAGCCCATGCTTGCGCGCCACACACACACGACAGCAAAGCACGGGACGTGACAGCCATGCCGGGGACAGCAATGTTCGCGATGGCCAAAAATCACATCCAAACAAACAGCGTGGGGGTGCAATGTTGTTATGAACATAATGCACAATCACAGACATGAACGTGCCCCTCTTTCCCTCTACAAATGCGCCACAAACGCCCAATCGTGCATTCAGGACCACCAAAAACATCGGTCCCAAAAAATCCTGAAAACAGCGGTTCAACACCCACTCCGTGCTTGGACAAGCCTGTGATTGTGCAGGGGCGGGGGGGGGGGGGGGTATGCAATTTTTTTGTAGGGGGGGGGGTAGCTGCGCACGGACCAGACAGGGAACTGACGAAGCCAAGACATGAAATCACAGAGGGCATTGGACACGAGCGACAGGTGCGGTGCAATGCGTGAGACCAATGGGACAGGCAAGGGGACGTCCTATTGTGTAGTAGACAGCAGGCGGTGCACAGCCCCACCACAGAAGCGTGCACAGCGGCCAGACAATAACGCAGCCACTGCATCCAAGCGACACAAGACAACAAAAACGACCCGAGGAATGGGCAGACAGTAGCGAGGACTCAGGTGCCAAAGGCGCCGGAATTTTTTTTGGCCTCCTGAGGGTAAAAATATTTATTATACCCGATGGGTCTTTCCTCGAAATACTCAGAATTTTGTGGAGAATTCAAAAATGGGACACAAAATTTTTTTTCGACCCCCGACCCTCCTGGTCACACCTTGGGTGATGGGAGCCTGTGCTAATTGGCAAATTTTTGATGAAAAAAATTTGTTGACCCCACTTGTGTATGTTCAAACTGATCAGTGCGTCATGGGAATCATTTTGAGGTATGTGTGTTGGGGTACCCACTGAACCCCCCCCCCCCCCTGGGGATCCCAGTGGCTGGCCGGCTGACCCACTCATCCCGCAGGACACGGAGCTGTGGGGAGCAAAGCATGGGGTACAGGGGAATACACGCATAACGGAACCAGCGCCGTGGGGGCGAGGGGGCGAGGGGGTGGGAAACCCAAGGGCTGCGACCTTTTCGAACATTGAAACCCAACCGCTTGCGAAAACTCTCAGGGGTCTGGAGGGTGCAGGGCAGCTCCAACTTCATGATCGGGGGAGATGCTGTCTCATCCCAGATTGCTTACAGGATGGGGCGGTGGGAGGCTGATACAGGGGGAAGTGTCACATGGAGTGAGATGGGATGGGGAAACAAATCTTTCAAACCTTTCTTCCGTTGTTACCAGCACTTAACAATCGTACTGTCTTTGGAGTGAAACGGTGGATCTACATAATTTGGTGCAGTACATGTGGCAGAAACATAATGTGCGATGTGGTGCTTTCTGTTTCTTTTCGCTTTGCTTGCTCCTGCTTTGTGCATGTTATTGGTACCATGTGTATGTTGCCCCGGTGGTGCGCATTGCAGCTTGGTTTGAACCACAGCCCACCCGTTTGGGATAGCAACAGCATTCTTGGAGGGGGGGGCTCCACTTTTGGACGAAACTCACTCCAAAATTGGGGGCCGAAAGGATTCTGTTTGCAGGGGGGGACGGGGGGGGGTGCGGCACAAAGCCTCGGTATCTGATTGTTTGCCTTTGGCAGTGCCTATTGGCCTCTCACCACTGCTCATTCTGACCCTCTATGGGTCCGAACGTGTTTTGATTGTGTCACCGGAGCCCATGGATGACTTGTCCGGATTGGCTACTCCAGGGTTGGCTGCCCCGGAGACGGGCTGTTGCCCCTGCCATTGACCAGGTGCATCCAGATGCACACTCAGAGTCCATGCTGGGTTTGCCGACTCCAGCACTGACTTGTGCGTGCTGGGGTGTGCATCTGCAGGATAATTTTCCTGACAGGGGCTTCTAACAACCACAATGATTTTTTCCCTTTTGTCATTTCCTTCTCCTCCTTCTGCGCTCTGCACCGTTTTCGGCGAGCGCGGTCTGCCCTGTCCTGTTGTCTCCCCTTGTTCGTCCCTTTCCCCATGCACAGTTTCCTCTGGGCCCTCCCTGTTCTTTCTGCCCTGGGGGGATTGGGTGGTGGGGGTGCATGTTGTTGTGGGGAGGGGGTTGAGGAGGGGCCGGGGGAGGGGGAGTGGGAGTGGGTTCGTCGCACCCTGTCCCCTCCTTCCCCTTGAGGAGGAAGATCCTGGCTCAATGGGGCTCCTTGTTGGTGTCAGTGTGCTTGGTGTTGGTGGTTTTGGCCACTTGCTTCTGCTGGCCCGCATATCCTAGTCTGTCCTAGTCTGTCCCGGGCGGAGTTGCATGTTTGATGGCATGTTGGCCTTAGCTGGTGCAGCGGTGAAAGACTATGCACGTAGTGCCCGCTGTCAGTCTGAGGGTTCGCGACCGGGGCTAGTTCCCCTTCGTATGCGCCCCCGCAGTTGGGGCAAGGGAGGAGTCCGCGGCCTCCCCCCCCACCCTTGTAAGGTGTCTGTTGGCACATCACCCAGAGCCCGCGGTGCCCCGGGCGTCTTTTTGGGGCTGCCTTGTGCTGTCCTGGGCTGCCCTCTATTGTTGTTGTGTGGGTGTGCGCCTTCTGCCATTGTTGGTGACAGTGTTGCTGCGGCATTGGCGGAGTTGTACGGGTAATCCCTGGGGTGTCGTGTGGGGGGAGGGGGGGTATGTCCATTCCGAGTGCTGTCGACGTTGCAGTTGGTGATGTGGTTTCCTGTGGCACCGGCTACCAAATCAGTCCCAATCTGAGAGTCCTGACGGGGCTGCGTCCGCCATCAGTGACCCTGTCGCTCAGTTGCTGGATCACCTGTGGTTCAGTCGCCGCCAACATCAGTGCCCTACCACTCTCTGGTCTCCCCCACAGATGGGGGGGGGGTCATCCCCTTGCAAAGTGTTTGGGCCACCAACCCCTGCAGAATTACAAATGCCATTCTGCTGAAATCCCCAATTGGACTTTTGGGTTTGAAAACTTTGGTGAGTCTGGAGGGGGGGGGGGATTCGGTGTCTGGATTCAAACAAGCCGCCCTCCTTGGGCAAACCCCCACACGGTCCCTAACTTGCCACACCTCCACCGGCGTTGGGGACACTGCGTTGTAGCACACTGCAGCGGATTTCAGAGGCTGAGAGTCGCAGGCGGCCGGCGACCCGGCGCTGGCGTTGCAAGGCACGGCCGCCAGAGGGTTGGCAGGCGCTGCCACGCCGGAGGCAGTCCGCGGCGTCAGTGGGTCGATGCTGGCAGCCATGCGCCGTGCGGGCGACTACAAACAGCAGTGGCCAATGTGTGTCTGTCTCGACGGGGGTGTCCCTTGGGGATCAGGTGCCTGGGAAACGGGGGTAAATCCCCTGCCTTCCCCTGGTCCTCAATCCCAAAAGGGTGCTGACCCGAAAAGGGCCAAAGAATAAAGAGTAGCGGCGTAGGCGACAAGTTACATGTCGGGGGGAGGGGCCCAAGGAACTCCATTTGCAACCCCCCCTCCCCCCCGCTGCTTTGGGGCTCTTTGGGCTGGCTGCCGAACCAGCCCCTTCGCTGAAGCCCCCTCCCCCTCTCCCACAAAGGGGGCTCTTTGGGCCAGCCCCAAAATGGCCCGTTTTTTCATGGGTTTGGGCCCCCCAAATGCAACTTCGCTGGACTTACATTTTTGGTATTCTTTCAGTTAAAGTTAAAGTCGGCGGGTATTGCTGCCCTTTGGGGGGTTTCCCTGCACAGGTGAGGGGGGGGGGGGTGGCTTCCCGTACTGGAAGGGTGCTACCTGTAGTGTGTCAATGTGTTCCTGCACTCTGGGGTATTCATGCACTCTCGGGGTATTCCTACACTCTGGGGCGTAATTCTGCACTTTAGAAAGATTTTGCACGCTGGTTGGCATTTTTGCACTTTCTGGGGAGGGTTTCTTTCTTCTTAGGGGTAGCCCTCCCAGAATTAGCAATAGCCACCCACACCTCTCCCTTGCAGCAAACAGTTGAGAGGCAAAACTCAGCGGGACTCAGGATAGTCATCCAAAACCGTCCAACAATAAACAGCGGTCACCCAAAACACTCCAAGAACTATCAGGAGTCATCTGGAAACCTCTGGGAATTAACACTAGTCATCCGGAATCGGGGCTGGTTACCTAACTGCCACCGCATGCCAGTAAATTCTTCCATCCCCTGTGTGATGCACCGTGCATAGCACTTTTGCATAGGGCTGGCCCAAAGAGTCCGCTTCTGGAACCCCCCCACCCACCCAGATTTCCAGGGGCTCTTTGGCCCCCCATCTCCCGGAACAAATTTTTCTACCGTCCCTGGATCATGGAAACCCAAATGTGGCCCTCTTGTTTGGCTGTGCCTCAATGCCATGTGCTCGCGGAGGGCCGTCCCTGGGTCCTGTTCCCAGGCTGTCTCATGTGTGTGCCGTCATGCACATCCATTTGCTGGACGTTGCAATGGGATTGTGGAACTGTTGTGTATCCCAGAAACCGGCTCCCCGTGACTCTGATTCAGTGCCCGTCCCCAACGCCCCGTCCGGCCAATGAATGCCGTTCCTGGAGCTCCAAAGCGTCTTTTGGTCCCTAAGCCCCCCCCCCCCCCCCGCTACGCCCCAGCATCAACCGCAGCATCTCCAAGCACGATGCCAACGCCAGAGCAACACCGACACCAGCAATGGCAGAACGCACACACCCACACAACAAAACGTTAGGGCTGCCCAGAATAGATGCCTGGGGCACCGCGGGCCCTGGGCCATGTGCCGGCCCCGCAGTAGTCAAACAGGGCAAGTCACCAGGGGCTCTGTTGACACAACCAAAACACGTTGTGACCCACAGAGGGTCAGAATGTGGGCGGGCAAGAGGCCAATAGGCGCCACCAAATGCAAACAAACCAACAACATGGCCTCGTGCCAACCCCCCCCCCCCCCGAACGCGTCCCACACTGCGCGGCCCGTCCACACCGCCCCTACCCGCCTGCTTCTCTGCCCACTCGGTCCACCTTTCCCAAGCCTCCAGTCCTGCCCTCGCCCAGTGCCCTCTTCCCCAAAGGCTAACGCCTCTTTTGAACACGCGGCCACGGCACTCAAAAGCCATACAACCCACAAATCAGAGCGTTGGCTGTCCAGGCCCTTGGGTGAGCAGAGCAAAGCTCGACAGCTCCAGGGCTCTTGAGCGGAACAAGTGACATGTGGTCTACAGGACGCGATGGTGAGGGACAGAGGGCACAGGCACAGGGTAACAATAGGGACAAAGGTAAGCCCAGGGATGGCGGCAGGAGGTATGTGGGGCGTCAAGGCCATTGGCTCCGGCCTTGCGTGCAGTCACAACTTCAGGGGCGTTCTTGCACAGCACAGGCACACTGCCCAACAGTAAGTTAGCGTTCCCGGGACCCCCCTGAACAAACCCCACCACCGGGGGAGCTACGTCCACAGGGCAACAACAGCAGATTCAGACAGCAATCTGGCATTTTCAGTGAGAAATATAGTCTGTTTTAACTCAGTATCTGAGCTTTTGGACTGAGTAAGAACCTGAGCAGTGCCGTGTTGGGGAACACAGTAGTTAGTACAGTTGCCGGGGCCATTGAGGAAAACGGGTCCAAGATGGCCTACCTTTCGCACAGCGCACGGTGCACCCCGTTTCATTCGCCCGGGGTGAAGCCGCTATTTGTGTTCATTGTCAGGAGGCTGACTGCTGTGCCTGACCCTCGCACTCACTGTCCTCTGCCTTTGTCGGCAGGCGCCGATAGTCAGGCAATGCGGCGAGGGAGGCAGGCACGTAGGCTGGCATTGCTGTCGTCTGATGGACCATGACTGCGGTGCCTCAGAGCACCGGGCGGGGGGCGCGGTAGCTAACCGCCAGCACCGAGACAGCTTCGGGCCCCATGACCCGCAGTCTAACCGCGGGGGTTGGGGGGTGACGCACGGGAGGTGGGAGGGCAGCCGCCGGCACACTGAATGGTCACAGGGGCGGTCTCGCAACGCGAAAACAGAAACGAGACGCTGTGTGCACGTGCCCGGCGGTTGCGGGGGCCTCCTGCAGAGCACCTCACCTCCTGCCGAGAGGTGCTGCTGGGACAAGGCCACGCCACGACAAAGGGGGGGGGTGGCCCTGGTCTGCAACGGGTGGGCCGACTTTAAACTTGGAGGGGGGTCGATACAGCCCTCTGGCTAGACCCCTCCTCCCCCAAAAAGAGCTCAATTGACCCCCCCCCCCCCCCAATTCCTACCGAGACTGACTCTGCGGCCCTGGAGGTGACCCGGACCCAACATTCGGCAAAAAATGAAAACGGTATTTTTGGAATCAGCGCGTCGAGGGGGTTCAGCAAAGTCATCATTTGCCATGTATTTGGTGGTGATTTTTTGGTTCTTTGGTGGTGGTGGTGGTGTTTTTGGGCACCTTCGACGCCACGGTTCATAATAACTGATGAATGGTCCTGTCAGTTTTTGGGCCCTTTTCCCGAACCCCCGCCCCCCCAGTTTTGGGGGGCTCTATTGCCCCCCCCCCCCCCCCTCGGGTGTCGAAAACCCAATCTCCCAAAGCGTTGTGATAAAGTGTCCGCAGGAGGTCTTTGCAGTCATCGGGGTGATGACCTGCAGATCCATCGGACGACGGAAGGGGGATGGGCATCGTACCGTCATCCCACTCCCCGCCGGGCAGGCGGTGCTGCACAGCCCCCTCCCTCACTTCTGCCGGTCCGTGCCGCGTGTGGCTGACACCGACGGGACAGAGGGGGGGAAGGGGTGTGTGAGGGGTACACAAGGGCCGGTAGGGGACCACGTGGCACACCCAGTGTCCGGTGCCTTGGTGGGGTCTGTCTCCATGAACCCCCACGGAAGCACAAGAGGGAGCCAGGCTGCAGCTGGCGGCAGAGACCGTTCCGAATCAGGTTAGGCAGGGCAAATGGCCTGGACGCTGCCGTCCTGCAGGCGGTCAGCGATTCAGACGGGGGGATCTAGAGGGCAATGAAGGGTCCTTCAGCAGGAACGGGGCGATGGGCCGTAAAGCGGGGAGAGGGGTGTGAAAACCTCCGACTTGTGCGTCAAAAATAGCCCCAAATGCTGTTTTCTAGTGTAACATCCGTCTGGTCTCTGACAACATTTCTGTCGTACTCCAGGTCTGGGGGAGGGGGGGTGCCATCAAAGGGCGTCCCACATCACGGCGGCGGGACGATACGAGCGGTGGCACCACATCATTCGCATCCCTTCGGGGTCTTACGTGCGCAGCATCTGCACAACACCAGTAACCCCACGGTCAGAGCGCCCACCCACACACTGAAACAGAGGCCTCCGAGCTGTGCCCTCGAGCAGAGCCGCAGTTTTGAGGCCTCGTCTTGGCGGAACAGGGGGGGGCAGTGTGGCTCTTGAACCGGCCTGTGCCCAAGCCAATGCAGACAGAATCTGGGCTGACCAGCTTTGTTGCCAGGGGTAGGCTGCAGTGAGGCTGCTAGTAAAAATGCAGGACAAATATTCTGGCGCTGCCCAGCCTGGGGATATGAGTGGTTTAACGTAACGAAGAGACCAGTCGGGTTTTAGGGCTGAGGGACAGTCATGCAGATCCCCAGCGCCCGGGAAGGCTGGGATAGGCATACACCTTTACATATCGGGTCACCAGCATCGACACAGAGGCAGAGCACCTCTAAATCCCAGGTGTCTTCCACACACACACACACACACACACACACACACACACACACACACACACACACACACACACACACACACACACACACACACACACACACACACACACACACACACACACACACACACACACACACACACACACACACACACACACTGTATGCACCCAAATACATGCCCTGGAGCCGAAGATCATAAGCAAAGCACGTGCACGGGGTATCTAGACTTCTTGTCAGGCCATACACAAAACAGAGGAAACAGTCATGTAGGCTAGGCGCCGTTTAGACACACACAAACACACACAAACATTGGGGGATGGCGGCGGTACATTGGTCTTCATTCTCAGATTGATACAGGACACTGCGTCAGGAGATGAGGCACAGTAATGAGGCAAAGGACTGAGAGACAAACTGTACAACGAAATAGAGAGAACAAGAAATGGTAATGAGATCAGCTCTGGGCCGGGGCAGTCACTGGGCTGTGATAACGGCCGGGGGGCGGTTAGGCTTGGACAATGGAGAGAGCACACTGCACGCTGCCCAAACAATGAACCCCCCACCACCGCTGCCCTCGTGACATCCCTCAGAGTACTCCCCGTAGGCTTCACAGTGCCGTGGTGCTGCTGGACACTCCCCGTTTTTGCAACCCCCGCAATTCCAACCGCCCCATTTTCCTGCCCCACCCCTCTGGGAAGCCATGCCGGAGCAGCACAACGATTTCGATGGTGTCAGGCGCTAGGGCCGCATTGGTGGTCAAACACAAAGCAACCCATCATCTTGGCCCAAATCTACAAATCAGGACCATACTAAATTGGGTTCCAAATGAAGACAGTACACACACCCTCCGTATTTTAAAGCCCCTGAGGAATGGGTTAATGGCAATGAAACACAGGCGGCAGCAGGGCCGGTTGCGTCCGCCCCCAAAACATGGCTTGTCTAAGATACCCCAGGCGCCGAACTGTTTTCCTGTGGAGCAGCTCAGGTCCCGGGCCCATCCGCCATCGACCGCACGCGGTCGCACTCCTGCCGGAAGTTGTCGCGCTGCTGGTCCATCTCCTTGCGGTACCGTGCCTCCCATGTGTCCTCCAATTCCCGTGTCTTCGCCACGAAAAGGGCCTCCTCTTCGCGCAGCTGCTGCAGGAGCTTCTCCTTGGCCCTCTCAAAATCCCCATCCCGCAGCTTCGCCTCCTCGGCCTCGCGCCGCTCACGGGCCTTCTCCGCCTCCTTCTGCTGCTGGAGCTCCTCCTCGATCTCCCGCAGTCTGCGCCGCCGCGCCTGTGAAGCGATGCGTTGGGGATAGCGCTGTACTTGCAGGGAGGGCAGGAGGCTTTTATAGTCCTGGACGCTCTTGGGTCGGGAAGGGGCGTGTGGATAGGGTTAAGGGTTGCCTAAGCCCTATCCCCTCGCCCCCCTCCCCCTTTCGCGACCCGGCGCGACGGAAGGACTGGTCCACCGAGGTCAGGTGGCCTCCCCCTCTACCCTCCCGTGGCCCTACCCTGGGCTGTTAGGACCCCCTGTGGACGCCTGCCCCTTGTGGATCCCCTACACCCTCCTTGTACTTGCAGGGCGGGTGTAGGGAATCTACAAGGGGCAGAAGGGAAAGCACACGTCTGGACTCAGTACAACTGCCACCCACTCGCCTTGCGCAAGCACGCTTAAAGGCAGGAAAACGACGGTCAGACGAGGTCCTGTGCTTAGACAAGCCCGTACTTGCTTGCGACGCGCGATGCCAAAAGAATGCATGTGGCAAACTTGCCCATACCTCACCCTAACGACTATTGTTGCAACAGGGCACTTGAACACATTGTGCAGGCAAATTTCAGCATGTTCTGGACGTCCTCACTGCCCATCACGGGCATCAGGAGCTGTGGAATAGAAGCTCTTTCGAACCTTGTGCCTCATCTTAAACAATTGCACATGCTTGCCCTTTGGGGTAAGCTTTGGAGCAGGCTTGGCTGCAGGTTTTGGCACAGGTTGAAGCTTCTTGTTCCTTGGGACAAGACTGTCATCAACAATATCTCTGGTGAAGTAAAGCTTGCCCTCAAACACATGACCAAGGCCCCAAATCCTACGAGTAGAAGGACCAATAATTGTGGCAGGTTCATGTTCACAGGTGGGCCCCATGTACCTGACAGCCATGCCAGCAATAGCAACATTCACCATGGCTGGAAATCACATCAAAACAAACAGTGTTGGGTCAGTTGCAAGCAGAATGTTGGTATGGAGTTGGTATGGTAGGAGGAGGAACTCCCACAAGCATGATCCAGCCCCCTTTTCTCTCTACAATTTGGAGCACAACGGCATCACGTTATTTCTGACCACAAAAACCACGGTCAGAAAAAAACCAGGAAAACGACGGTCAGATGGGTCCTGTGCTTGGACAAGCCGGTGCTTACGCAAGGGGTGGGGGGACGGGGTACAAATGCCGTTGTCAGGTCAGGCTCGACGGCACGAGGCAGCAGGACAGTGAGGATGGCGGGCAAAGGGATGTTTAGCTAAGCCATCCACCTCCGAGCCTCTGGAATGAATTTGATCAGGGGCACCTAAATCGTGCACAACAACAACCTTTCAGACTCCTGAGTGCCAGAGAGACACCGTCATACTCGACAAAGACATACCACGGCCATCTGCTGTCATGCAGCAGTGGGAGAACAAGAGGACATGCAACAACGGACTTTGAATGGTGGGAGGGGGGGGATGGTTCATGAAAAAGCTTCTCCTGCAGCCCCTGCGGTATGCAAATTGTTATCATGCACACAGTCATGACCCGATTTACCATTCTTTGGTATCTAATTGGTGTATCAGCACTTCTTGTTAAGCTTTTACAAATGGTCTTTAGACCCTAACCTTAACTCTAACCTTGGTCTGCAAAAGAGCTCTTTACAAATGGTTATACCGTCACTGGCGTGTAAAAGTGCCGGCAAAATTCACCATGTGCACATCTCCTCTACCTGCGGTACCCACGGGGAACAAAGCGGACCTGCAGGCCAGCAAGTGTTGTCAGGGGAGAGGAGGGGGAGCAGCAGCGGCCCAGACTTGTCTGACCAATCAATCATGTAGTCGGTTTCCATCTGGTTCTCAGTGCTTGGGTCTTGTAAGAGGGTGTTCCACACCCACACTGTGCCTCCCAACGTCCTCCGACAAAAATGTTTGGATCTGTGGGCACCATTATCAACTGTCT
Organism: Eutreptiella sp. 'Long Island Sound 2002'; assembly: GCA_964036045.1. Taxonomy (NCBI): domain Eukaryota; phylum Euglenozoa; class Euglenophyceae; order Eutreptiales; family Eutreptiaceae; genus Eutreptiella; species Eutreptiella sp. 'Long Island Sound 2002'. The sequence continues at coordinate 174,536,465 of OZ038379.1, forward strand.
ACTTTCACTCCCAGATTCCGGAGCAGAAACGGGGGTGGCCTACGTGGCCCCAGTCGTGGGTCCCAGGGCTGCCTTGGGTTGTCCACAGGTGACAGGGGACCCAGGCAGCCAGGGATACCGTTGGTTCAGGAGCCACCCTTGGCTCAGGAGTTGGGGGTCACCTTCTGCATGGGTGTTCCCGTCAATTCACCTGTCTACTTTGATTTGAATTAATCCCCGAAGACTCGTTGTAGGCGCCATGGAAACCCTTTGGATCATTGACCACTGATTGTCATCAGCATTCCCCCTGCTGTGGTCCATTGGTGCCGTAATGCACAGCCTCAACATCTTTGAAAAGGACACACTCCCCAAATGGATGACCTCCCTTGACATCAGACGCATAATTGTCTTGTTCGTTCGCTGTGACTTACTGTCCTTGTTTTTGATTGCTCCCTATGTTTATGTGCCGCTGAGCGTGCTCCGTTTGCCATCCCATGCTCTTGCACCGTTCGCTGTTTTGTTTGGTCGTCCTACCATCAGTGATACCCTCGCCTTTCTTCAAGGGCTAAACTAGACCTCATCAGCTGAATGAACAAAGGAAAAACCATATTTAGGGACAGTAACCAAATATGAAATTGAATTCAATGGACACAGAGCAGCATCACCATATTGCAACCCAGGAAATCGAGCAAAGCAAAATACAGCGAAATCCGGAAAAGTTATGCGAACTGAGACTGAAATCACGTTGAATATTCACAGAGTTACTGCGACTGCCACTCTTCCTGAGTGTGCAAAGTGCCCTCACCCTGAAAAGGGTCTTCAAGTCACACCACAGTGAATAGTAGCCAAAAAGGGTGTAGTATGGTCGAGAACCGGTGTGGCATCGAAAACAACCGAAAGAAAACCCATCGTCTTGGCGCAAACCTACACATCAGGACCATACTAAATTGGGTTCCAAATGATGACAGTACAGACACCCTCCGTATTCTAAAGCCCCTGAGGAATGGGTTAATGGCAATTGAACACAGGCGGCAGCAGGGCCGGTTGCGTCCGCCCACACAACATGGCTTGTCTAAGATACCCCAGGCGCCGAACTGTCTTCTCTCAATTCCTACAGTTCCAAATTCCGGTTGCTTTGCAAGGGGGGAAGGGGGGGAGTCGCGGAAGTTGGGCTTTCTCAGATTCCCCTTGATACCCCAATGATACATTGTGCCCAATCGTTCCTGACACCAATGCCATTTGGTCCTCTGTGATCCGACAGATTCCCCACACTGCTGCAAAGGTTGGGCCTCGTCTTCGCCTTCAGGCTTAGGCCACATCTGGTTGCGCATGACAACCCCCATGAGCCCCATCGATGTTGGCATACTTCGGTCCTCATTCTGCCCCGACTGCTTGGACCCTCATTCTACAGATTCCTCATTCTAGGAACGCTATTTACACTGATCACAAGCTGTTAAGCTCTGGGAATATCATAGCTCACACATGGCTTCAACTTCAGGGCCTCCCATTCCTCCACAGGGACAACCACACACACTGTCGGCCAAACACAAGGGAATGTGCAACAGCACTGGCACAAGTTTGTGCCGTTCTTGATTCGAAGCGGTCTAGGCGTCTACCTTCCAATGCTACCAATAGGAATAGTGCTCCGCAAGCGCACGTGCCCCCAGTGATGCTCCCAAGGGCAGAGTGCATGGTGTCGGATGGTTAGCCACGTGGGCCCGTTTGATCACCTGTGGTGGCAAGCAACCTTACTCGTGGTGGCAATGTGGCAAGCACCCTCCAAGTTACTGTGCAAGATGTCATGTTGGGCGTGCCTATGCATGCGGTACACCCCCAAAGCTGCGGCTGGGCTGATTCCCAATTATGGCCTGATGATTCACATCGTACCCTATTGTCCCTTGGCCCCTTTGATCGCCCGGAGGCGCCATTCTGCCCCGAAATTGGGCTTCATCTTCGCCTCATTGGGTCGGCCGAATCTGATTCACGAGGATAGCCTGTCCCAGCGCCCCTTGGATGTCGACCCCCCCCCCCCCCCCTTGAAATGCCCCGGGGCCGCGTCCCCTTGCCTTGGACCGAATCGCCGGGTCCGGCCAGAGGCATGCCCCCCTCCTCCCAACGCCGGGCATTGCACGCTGGACCGGGGCGTAAGTACGACTGCTGGGGCTGGGCAGCACTGGGCCAGGCCAAAGGCGCAGACCTCTCTGCACCGCCCATTCCCTTGCAAACCGGAGATCATACCTCTTGGTCCGCTCTGTCGCGTTCCTCTTGCCGCCGTCGTTCCTCCCGCCGCCGCTGCACCTCTTCCGAGTCTTCACCCGCCTGGCGACGAGCACAGTCTTTGTACCACTGATCAAACTCCGCTCGGTTGATGTTGCTCCCTGCGACAAACCAGAGAAGCGATGGCCCTGCCCTTGCCTGCCCTATCCTGCTCTCCGCACTGGCCTGCCCTGGACCGGCACTGCAGTGCATTGCAGCATCCTTCTGTTCGTCTGCCCGGTCTGACTGCCATTGGACATGCAGCAGGGCTGGTGATCCCCAGTCCCCGAGTCCGAGTCCCATGTGGGAAAGCAAAGGCTATGCTTGGTGCTAGGGGGTCCAGGGTGCCCACTGCGCACTGCAAGGCATACCCCCCCCCCACCCCCGGTGTCCAGCGAGTCCTCAAAAAATACGGTCCGAACGGGAGGGTTCGTTGGACACGCCGGTCGGTACCCAATGAATTCCGTGCCTAAACCCGGGACCCAATTGATTGGGTCCCCAAAAAAATTACGCTCCGAACGGAAGTGTCCGTAGGACAAAGCATCCGTTGAACACGGGGGGGGGGGGGGCATAGTGAGGGAGAGGGCGAGTGAAGGCACGCAAGTCATCTTCCAAAAGCGCAGTGGAAACGGGGCGGCAATGGGGTGGCAACGGGGGTGACAGGGTGGCACCGGGTGATAATGGGGTGGCAATGGGGTAACGGGGCTGTCGCAGGCCCCCGCTCTGCCCTGCCTCGTCTTGCTGTACAATACAATGCTCCGCAATGCCTCGCCCTGCCCCACCCATTTCGTTGTGTAGGTCACAAACACCTTCTCGATTGGCCTCGCGCCGCGCTTTCTCACGCAAATACTTGTCCTGCTCCAAGATCTTCTCCATCAGATTGGCCTCCTCCTTCCGGAATGCCTCCCGCTCTGCCCGGTTGAATCTTGGCACACCGCCCACACCAGACCCCATCTGGCGGGCCTGCACCTCGCGCTCCAGCTCCATGTCGTATGTGGCTTTCTCACTGGCATTGCCCAGGACGCCATAGGCTTTGGTGATCTGGTGTATGTGTGTGTGTGTGTGTGTGTGTGTGTGTGTGTGTGTGTGCACTGTACTATAAACGAGGGTTGATGGCTTTTAATGTCCTGGCCGCTCTTGTGTACTATAAACGAGGGTTGATGGCTATTAATGTCCTGGCCGCTCTTGCGACGGGAGGGTTAGGGGTTAGCGGGTTAGAGCCTGCCTGAAGCCTGCCCTATCCCACCCCCGGCCCCCCGGTATGTCGCGGCGCGGCGCGTACTATAAACGAGGGTTGATGGCTATTAATGTCCTGTACTGTATTAATGTAATGTACTATAAACGAGGGAGACCCATATGTGGCGGTAGTGCAATCGGCATATTTAACCCGGCACGTGGGCGGGGCTGTGCATATGCTTGTGTTTGTGTTTATCCACGGAGTCAGAACCTCTGTGGTGTGGCGGGCTTAAGTAACTTCCGATGACGCGTGCCCGTGTCCCATGAAAAACAGGGCCCTCACCACTGCCGTGTCGTCATCATCCACCTGCATCCCCTGCGGCCGTGGGGCTGGGGGGAGGGGGGGATCGGGGATTTGGGTCTCCGTCGCTTGGGGGCTGGCGGTGTTGGTGGTAGGTGTGGTGAGCGTAGTTGCAGCCGCGAGTGTGCTGGGGCTGCTGACTGCAGCCGGGGTCGTTTGTTAGCGCCTGCCCCGGGCAGGCGCTGTCCTTTTCCCCAGACCTTTGTGCGGGGTATTAACCTTGTGGTGACCATGTTGGAAGCAGTGTCGCACACCCCGCTACATGAGGGAGCAGCGCGGGCACGGCGGCAGTGTGTGTGTGTGTGTGTGTGTGTGTGTGTGTGTGTGTGTGTGTGTGTGTGTGTGTGTGTGTGTGTGTGTGTGTGTGTGTGTGTGTGTGTGTGTGTGTGTGTGTGTGTGTGTGTGTGTGTGTGTGTGTGTGTGTGTGTGTGTGTGTGTGTGTGTGTGTGTGTGTGTGTGTGTGTGTGTGTGTGTGTGTGTGTGTGTGTGTGTGTGTGTGTGTGTGTGTGTGTGTGTGTGTTTTTCCGTGTGTGTGTGTGTGTGTGTGTGTGCCAAAAAATCCATTCCATTATGCTCCAAATGCGAGGTTCAACATTCCTACATTCCTACCGTCTGCAGAGCCATCAGTTCATAGTTCGGGCAGACCCGAACACACTGATTCAAGCGTCCTGGCCATAGGAAACCATACTCTGTCCCGATTTGGTTCGGTTGTTCTGCATTACTCGGCATTAGGTTGCATCCATTGTACAGGCCCAAGTGCGGCACCACCCTGTGACGCGACGTGCGTGATGTTGACCCCACTCCCTAGTGCTTACCCACCCACCCACATAGGCACAATGATGCCGTCTCCCGAACGGCCCGCCTACGGTGTGGTCCATGGTCCTAGTCGCTCGGCTTTGGAACTGGACAGCTGGGATTTGGAACCAGTGCCACACAATGACGGAAATGCAGGCCTGCAATCACCACCATCCCCGCCTTTGTGAGACACTATCATGATGCAACTGAACCTAGCTCCGCCAACACCCCATACACCAATATGGTGAGGACTGGACCCATAGGGGCTACATAGGGAGTCCATAAATAGGGCTAAAATTGGACCCCTGGACCCTGCGTCCACCAATAACGCCAAAACAGGCCTATGCGCTCGCCAGCGCCAGACGACGTCTGCTCGCCAAAGGATAGGAATTATGGGGAATTATGGGGAATTATGGGGAGTTATGGGGAATTATGGGGAATTATGGGGTTCTATGGGAAATTATGGGGAAATTTTGGGGAATTATGGGGAATTATGGGGAATTATGGGGAATTATGGGGTTCCATGGGGAATTATGGGGTTCTATGGGGAATTATGGGGAAATTTTGGGGTTATATGGGGAAATATGGGGAATTGTGGGGAATTATGGGGTTCTATGGGGTTGTCTGGGGAATTATGGGGTTGTATGGGGTTGTATGGGGTTGTATGGGGAATTTTCATGATGCGTGTGCAACACAAGTCCGGAAGACATTCATTCACATGGCCTCATGTCACCCATCCTCCATCACGACGGCCCCCAGCACCAGCGAGGCCAATTTCAGTATTGTTGACACACTTGATGTCCAGCTTCTTCATTACCCTAGCCAGATGACCCTGCGACAGGTACTCCCTGCGGGGTTTGTAAAGGTGCCACAAACGAACGTACAAGACATTGTTGAAAGCATGAAAATTTGAATTTGACATGTCTGTGGGGAAAGAGCACAAAAGGAATAAGAAAGACACCAGCAACAGCAGCAAAATTCCCCATAATTCCCCATAGAACCCCAGAATTCCCCATAATTCCCCATAATTCCCCATAATTCTTCAAATTTCCCCATAATTCCCCATGGATGAAGCAAAATTGTCCCATAATTCCCAATAATTGCCCATGGTTGAACCATAATTCCCCATAATTCCCCATAATTCCCCATAATTCCCCATAATTCCACCCAACGGTCCCTACACGCCATTGGCCGAGACCCACTCCCACAGTAGCCCTTTAGGAATTATGGGAAATTTACTCGCCAAAGCCAAAGCAAGTCCACTCGCCAAGCTCGCCAAGGTTTTGGCGAACGCATAGCCCTGCCAAAAGTGAATCTCAAGAGCTCCACGGCCCCCGGGAAGTTCACCAACAAGCCTTGAAGTGGACCCTAGGGGCTCTGCTACCACCGAATCCGCCAATAAGGCTAGGAGTGGACCGCAGGGGCTTGGAGGCTTGTGGGGCCCACATATAAGGGTTGGTTTGGTGTTGGCTCGTGGTTTCGGCATTCGAAGTCTTCTTTAGAGCAGCGCTTGATATGCCAACCCGGGGATTCTGAACTGGAAGACTGAGGCAGATTGTACCTGAGTGGATGGCTAATAAGGGTTAGGGGTTAGGGGTGATCTCAATGTTTTGCTCGGCTTCGGAAAGAGCATCCTCAACCCCACCATTGGGGATCGCATTAGACGGGGGCTAAACCCTGATATGAGGGAACGTTTGCCCGGTGCGCACCTGGCATCCAAGTCAATGTTCCGTCCGTCTATCCCATGGCTTTACCCCCGTCACACCGAGCTTGGGCTTCCCTTTTCACAATAGCAAAAGCACAAGCCATTCATGCATGATTGGAAGAAGTGGTGGCGAGGGAGTGTAATGACAATATTAACCTCTTATGGAACCATTGCTTGCTCCCTTAGGCACTACAATAAGTGCCCAAATCCCATTGGGCTAGGGTAGGTCATAAAATCCTATACAATCACATGCCCCCAAACGGCTGCAGGTGGGACGGTGATCGTTGAAACCCTGCATGGTGCGCTTGGCGCGCTAAAACTCCCTCTATGTAAGCTGTCTGTCCAATTGTGTAATGCGGGAATAAAACCCCTGTTATGGTTGTCACAGGATTAGTCGTGCATGTATGACAGCCGTGTGTGATGTGGCGTATTAGTGGACCTCGTCAAGCCGTCAAGCCGTCAAGCCGTGGCATCTCCTGTCCGGTGTCCGCAGTCACTGTCCCCATGGCGCCCCCAAGTGTGTAGGGGGCGTTGTTTTCCCTTGTATGTCATGTGCCTTAGTGGTGGGTTTTGTTCGGAAGCAGCGGTCACACGCATGATCTGTGTGACAAAAATCAACATGGAAGAAGGTGGACCAGCGCCATACAATGCGTACACCACATTCACTCTTGGTTTTTGACTCAGGGTTGCAGGGAAAAAAAAGCACTCGAAAAAAAGCACTCGGGTCACGCCAGACACCGATATGAAACAGCCATCGCCTTCTCCAGATGGTCCCTAGCGCCAGAGTGCTGTGATACAATACACATTTTGTCCCACGTCATTCGGGACAGCAACAGCCAGCGATTAATCACTATAAAATGTCAGCTGACCACCAACTGCCGTTGGTCGACCGCCAAACAGGTCCCTTGAAATTCCTCCCCCCCCCCCAAAAAAAACCACAGGCATCTTTCCCCTCCTGGAAACCTGTGATGCAAAAAGACAACAGGCGGTGGGGCAAAGGGTGGTGCGGTTCATGGGGTCCAGCACCCACGATGTTCCCCTGGTCAGATAAGACCTCAAAGCGCAGAAAAGCGGGACATGGGCCCCGAAATAATGCAACTGTGCACGCATTGCCTGCCTGTGTGTTGCTGAGGTGACAGGCCGAAACACCCGGTTGGTCGGTAGTAGGTGTGTATATGGATCAGCAGGAATCAGGGGGTCTGATACCCGACGAACGAATGCGGGCATGCAGGATGGCAGGAACCTCTTTAAAGATGGCCTCGCCGTTGGGGTTCTTGTCAGGGTGATTCTCTAGGGCCTTCTTGCGATACGCCGCCTTGATCTCGGCAGCGGAGGCCTTGCGGCTGATCCCAAGAGTCTCATAGTGCGTGGGCATGAGACACCCGGAGAAAAGGGGCCTGAGGCATGGGGGAAAATGGTTTCTCCCAGCAGCCAATGGCAATGGGGTGAAAAGCATACGAAGAGGGTGCAGAACGTGCATTACAACCGGTGTTTTGGTGTGGCGGGTGGTCACAATACCACAAATACCCCCCCCCCCCCCCTTGCGCAAGCACGGCCGCGGTCCCAGAAGTCCGGCGAAAACGGCGGTTCAACGCCCACCCCGTGCTTAGACAAGGCCGTGCATGCGTGTGACACATGTGACAGCCAGACCGGGAATAATATTGTTAGCCATGGCTGAAAATCACATCAGAACAAGCAGCATGGGGTTCCAATGTGTAGTACAATGTTGTTATGAACAGAATGCACCATCACAGACATGAATGAGCCCCTCTTTCCCTGTACAAACACTCTACAGACACCCAATCCTCCATTCTGGACCACAAAAACAGGGGTCCCAAAATTTCCTCAAAACGGCAGTTCAACGCCCACCCCGTGCTTAGACAAGGCCGTGCATGCGCAAGGGGGGGGGGGGTACCACAAAACCTGGGCTTGACAATTTCCATTTTTCATCTGTTGAGGCCAAAGTGCTCAAGTAGTCTGTGCATCAGCTCATGCACCTAAGGCCCTGCTTTCAGTGATCTCGTGCCCTGCATAACCTCAGTGCGCAGTTTTCATGTTTCAATTTTGTGGCTGTGGACTAGGCCTTCGCAAATTTGGACATGTATCCCCAGTACAGTGCAAGAAAGACAGTTGCGATTACCTGTGTGCCCTGCACGTCTTGTGCAGCTGCTTGCCCGAATAAGGTGCCCTAGGTCAGGGACGCTGTGACATCACCCGAGCCACAACAAAGGACAGTTAGGGGTACATTGTTCTGATGTGCACCTTTTTGTTTCCCCAAGGCGGAACTTTCATTCGTTTGAATGGCACGTTTCAAACAAGAAGTTCCCAAGTGTTGGTCCAGAAAAACCCCTCCCAGTTTTGGATGGAAAGGGGGAGCGGAGGGTAAAAGGGGGTGATGGGGGGACTTTGGAGGTGAAAGATTGACCAACCCGTTCTTGGACCTTGAGAACGCACTGAGAGATCATATGGGTTTTGTTTGGGTTAGAGAACACAGAATCTCAATTTTCAGGCAACGAATGTCTTCTCACGCCGTGTGCGATGGACTCCTCTGCCATCCGACCCCCACAGACCGCCACCACCGCCGGCCAGACCGACCCGGGGACGTGGGACCCCTCGACCGAGGTCTCCGTGAAGCCCACCCCCAAACCCGCCCCTATCGCCTCAGGCATCCTCCCGCCCCCGACACCCCTGTGGCTGCACATGATGCACCTGCACCCCACCTCTGTCCCACCACATTCTGGGCTTGTCTTAACAAAAATGGCCAGAAAGAGTGGTGGGGCGCTTTGTAATGGGGATGTGGGTGAGGGATTGGGTGGGGTCGTGCTGTGTGGCCGCCTCCGTGGTGGCGGTCCTTGACGGGGGTAAGGGGGCGCGGGATGCGGCGGGCGCGGGGTTCTGGTGGCGGGGTTGCTTGCGGTGGTGTTGGTGGTGCTGGTGGTGGTGGTGGTGGTGGTGGTGTTGCGTGTGCTGCTTCCGCCCCTGTCGGGGTTTCTGGCGCTGGTGTTGTTTGTGGTGGTGGTGGTGGTGGTGTTGCTGGTGGTGGTGGTGGTGGTGGTGGTGGTGGTGGTGTTGCTGCGGGGGCGCCGGTTTCAGCTCGGGGTCGGGCCGGGGCTTGGGGAACGGTTCGAGGTGGTAGAGGACGTCGTCGCGGTCGTGTGCGGGGGGGGGGGGGGGGTTCGCGGTGTCCCGGGGGGGCGGGGGTCGCGGCTGTTGGCCGGGGTGCCGGGGCCGCCGCCGCGGGGGTTGGGGGGCCGCGGGCCGCCTGTTTGGCGGCTTCGGCCCTGGCTTTGGCCGTGGCTTTGCGGAGGAGGGTTGGGGGGATGGATGAGGATGAGGATGAGGATGAGGATGAGGATGAGGATGAGGATGAGGATGAGGATGAGGATGAGGATGAGGATGAGGATGAGGATGAGGATGAGGAGGACGTGGTGTTTTTGGGGGATGGGGGCTGCGCTGCCCTGCGGGTGGGGGTGGCCTTGCGGGCTGCGGCGGCCTCCGCTGCCACCACCGCGGGGAGGATGGAGGCCATCTCCCCGGGCTGTGGGTTGGGGGCGGGCAGCTGAAGGGGCACGGTCTCGACTTGGCGGCCCGGGGGGCCGACCCGGGCGGCTGCAGCCTCCGGCGGGGGTGCGGGGCCGCGGTCCCCACCGGCTGGGCTGGGCTGGGCTGGGTTCCTGCAGTCAGCGAGGGTGCACGTGCCAGTGTCCGTTGGGGGGAACAGTTGTGGTGGGCTGGACGTGGGGGGTGGGGGGGATGGGCCTGGGGTCACGGGGCTGTACGCGGTGGGCGTATGCGGGTCACTGGGCACGGGTGGTGGACATGTCGCGCGTTGTGGGGCTGCTTCCGCTGGGCGTGCGTGGGTTACTTGGCGGGGGGGGGGGGGGGTAGGGCAGGTCGTGCGGTGCGGGGATGTCCGTGGGGGGCGTGTGCGGTTTTCATGAATAGCAGTGATACACAAACAATGAAGGAAAGCCATTGAATGAACAAATGGAACCCGTATGATGCTTCCATGTGAAAATGAGACAACATAGGACCAACTTCACCGGGTCTGGCAAAATTGACTAGATATTGTGAACCGTTATTATGCATCTTGGCCCACACTTGCTACATGCCCCCAAACGCCAATTGGTGTTCCATAGATCACATTGATTGGCATCCATGTTGTGAAGAGGAGTTTGAATGTCCTCCCCCTTCCAACCCGTACTCCATTGCCTACCGCTTGTGTTGGGTCCTCAAATCCTGTGTCATTGGTGGGTTCCGTGCAAAAACAATCATTTCCTGCAATTATCTTTTTTTCGTGAGATATTCTAAGACCGGGCTTTAGGACTTTGTAGAAACAGTTGTCATGCCGGGTAGAAGAATTAGGACACTCAGGAGACAGTTCAAGATGTCTACTACTTAGCAACGTCCAATTTTGGAAGTTTAAATGAAAGCATGCTTGGTTTAATTGCAAAAATAGTGTGGGCAATCGCTAAGTAGTGTTCAACATGTTTGCAACAGAACAACAACACTTGAAATTGGTGTGCAACACGAAACGCAGGTGTGTGAGAGGGACAATGCATGCACGTAGAAGGACATAACTATAGGTCATCTCAGATAATGTTCTCGCATTTTTCCGCACAAACATACAGGTCCCGCATTTGTGACTCTGAATAACTTTCACCAGATCCGCCAAAACACCAAAGTTTCAGTTAGCATCAGGGAAAGCAAAAACGGAATCAAGCATGGGTTGAGGAAATCCTCACTGTCGAGAGCGGGTATCCGCACGGTGTGCGCACGGTGCATGCACGGTGCACCGTGGACTATGGTCACCTGCAAATTCCCTCAAAAGTGTGCTCGAAGAATGCACGGTGGTGGAGTGCCACGGTCAGACATGGGTCCCAGACTTACCCGCCACCCTCCGGCATTCACCACGAATCTCTCGATAATACTGTTCAAAGCGCAGCGAAGCCACACCGCAAGAATATTTCCTGTTCTGCACGTCACTCAGATTCCGTGCCTAGACAAGGCTGTGCCCCCCCCCCCCCCCAATGGTGACAAGTGGATGTGTCGCGAAGGGCAAGCGAACTCAGACTACTCAGAGACCCGAGCACACATACAACCAGAAGGAAGCATGGCCATGGAAAGGGGCAGGAGACACAGGGCTGCGAGGGTTTCAAGGAATACATAAGTTGAAGCTTTGCCCCTCAGTCTAGTGTCCACTGGTTCTCATAATTCGGTCGCACGAACTTCATCTGGCTTGAAGCCCTCACTACCCCATTGGGACTAGAGGCGCCTATTCGTCACCATTTGGGGGGGTGTTTGCCCGGTGTGCGCCCGGTGGCAATACATCACAACAGCGTTGATCACTTCCCCCCCGCCCTGTCAATGGCCTGGGGCCAAAATTGTTCCTTCCAAGTCGGAGTTCAGCAACAGTGGGGGCATGATTCTTTTTTTTTCCGGGGGGGGGACTCGGATTATCATCAATTGTTTGTGAAACTTTTGTGTAGGCATTTCTGGCCTGTGCACCTACTTCAAGCATTTGGACGTATGCTTTTGCACCTCTTGCATCTTTGTGATGGTGGCAGAGCGCACCTTGGCCGGATGTTTTGTAGTTTTTTGACACTTGTCGTTATTCACCTTTGTGCGCTTCTCAAAGTGCCCGGAGGGGGGGGGGGGGCGGATACATAGCTGCCGTAAACCCCCGCGACACAGGCATACAGTCATTGCTCCCCAGTTCCGAATGTTGCCTTGAGTTCGCCGACAACTCGGCTATCGAATGTTTCTTGGACTGGGTTAGGGCAATAACCATGGTCGCTTAGCCGGCTGTGCCTCACTGGGCAGCTGAACGTCAAATTGCCCGGGGGGGGGGGGGGGGCAGGGAGGGCTCTGCGCACAGCCCAAATGCCCCCATCCCTTGGCAATGCTGCATGTGTTGGGGACCGTGACGCGTGGTAAGGGGAGCCCAAGGCGGGAAGAGGTAAGCAACCATCACCGCCTTTTTTTTTGTCCAGACCAAGGTGAGCTGGCACACCCTGTTCATGGAGAGAGCCTCTCGGAATCAAGGCTGAGAGCTGTCCGGTGCTATGACGATCCCACAAAGATCGAATTGTGCAGATGCGGGTATCGACCCAAATGGTCAAGAAGGCGCAGGGGACGCTGTCTGATGATGCGGCCAGGCACCAAAAGGCGGCTGACCAGTGAGGAACCAAAATAGGGAGGGCCAACATTCGCATTGCAATTGCCTTCCCCCCCCCCCCCCTTGCAATAGCAACACAAAAGTTCCAAAATTTGAAGGAAACGACGCCTCCTGTTGCTCTGATGAGGGCGTGGTTTGCGCACGCCGCAACATGACACAAGCGGTGACCGTTGCGCCGTGAATGCACCGAGTCATGTCATCGAGTGATTCCCCAATCTCCACCTCCAACGGACAAGAAGGCGTGAAACTGGATGGCAGGACAGCAATTAATATCCCCAAAATATCATCCCCAGCCTCAAATCACCGAAAAAACATGATCTTCATGGACCACCAGAAAATAGAACCGCCAAATTCCACGGTTCCAAAAGTTGCGGAAACAGGTCAGCCCATTCGGGTCCTGCACGCTGTGCGTACAGGGGTCAGCGCAGAAGCAGGACGTGGCAGAGCCACCGTGCCGCCCCCCAAGCCTCACCCTTAGTGTACACGGCGCGAGAGAAGGACCTGCGCCAAGGGCGCAGGTGTCTTCGCTGTGGGGCCTCCCGTGCCCCTTGCCCGGGGTCTCCGATCCTCTCGGGGGCGGCTCCAAGAGTTGCCAAAACACGTCAGCCTATTTAGGTCCCGCACGCTGTGCGTACAGGGGTCAGCGCTCCAAAAGTTGCCAAAACAACACCTGCTGTTGCTCTGACAAGGGCAGTGCTCTCACAAAAGGGGGCGGGGGGGGGCACGGGGGGTACAACCAGTGCGTCGCGGTCGCGATGCACTTCCTGAGAATTCCCCGAAAGGAATGCACAGAACAGAGCGCAGGCCATGGGCATTGTGGTGCTGGGCCCCTTGGCGCCCTAACCTCAGAAGCCCAGGCACTAAGTCCCCCACTCCACCGCTGGCGCAAGAGGCTCTAGCTGCTGAGACTCATGTGTCATGGGGTGGCGTGCCCGTGCCCCGGCCCCTCTCCATCCACCACGAAGCGGTGCAGTGGTCGGGGTGGGGGTTGCACCTTGAGCCTGGGTCAAGGCGGGGATGCCAGAGGGAAGAGGGCCAGGGGATTAGTCCAACATACATATGGAACGGAGCACCGATATTCCGGTGCTATGGAAGGGAAGGAGGGAGGGAGGGAGGGATAAAGAGACAACAAGTCCGCGTTGCCGGCAGCCATGGGCCGCGCTAGCACGTGTGTTGCAGACTGCTTCTGGACTGCTCACCGATGACAGTTTCGTTTTGCCGAGTGGCTGACGTGTGACGCCTGACACCTGTCCCGGCAGAGGCAAAAGGAAGCAAGCCGCACCGCGAAGGATTGCACACCGGGGCCCATGCTGGGCTCTTCTGAGCCGGTTGCTGTGGCTGTGGGTCAGATGCGGGGTCCGAACCCTGGCATGGTCGCACAGGGGTCGGCCACACGCCGGGCGCAGAACGGGGCGCACACAGCGGGTCAGCAACCGCTGTCGGTTGACGGCCAACCGGCGTCGCTGACCGGCACCTGTCGTCGGTTGAACACCAACTGCCATCAAATCCCCATCGCTCAACGTCTGAAGGCAAACAGCAGGGAGGACAACATGGGTCATTAATCACGGATGGCACTGTGCAGAATGAAGGGCCACACACTGAGGCGGCTCTTCGCTGGTGTCCATGCTTTCTTTGTTTCAAGCGCCACACCCAAGTGCTGAAAGGCAGTAGGCGACCCCAGGCTCAAACGCCCAGACAACCACGTGGCCAAATATCTGTGGTCACAGGTCAAGTATGCCAGGCATCCTGGCCATGAAAGAGAGCCACGTGACGGCAGACAAATGAAGATCACGTGCGAGGCTGCTGCATCACTGGGGTTGCTGTGGACCAACCTGGCTGTTGGACCATGATTGTCTGCTCCCCGCCTGGGGTGTGAACGCCATGAGGCAGAGGGGGGTGCTGGGAAAATCACTACTCTATCGCGGTGCTCCGGATTCCACCGAAATTTTGGTGGATGATACCTATGGGTGTCAGGGACAATCACACAAATTTTGAGCAAGATACTCAATGGTGGGGGCTGGGAACGGGGTTCACAAGTGGCGGACCCAGCTTTCAAAAATTGTCAAAAATAAGCCAAAAAATGCCCTTTTGTTCAGAACTTTGCGTGTCTAGCTTGTCCTTGGAGTGGGCTATTTGCATTGGAACCAACCTAGATGATGAACAAATAGAATTTAATCACCGCCTAGTGTGTTTTGCACCTGATTAGTGGCCTCAACCACCTCTTTTTGGGCCTAAAATACCGCAAATCGGCCTTGAAAAGCACCCTTTTTGCATACTTTTTTCAGTTCCACCGTCCTATGCTGTGTCTGGGAGCCATGGAATGCATTGGGCACCCTTTTGGTGATAAACAACGGTGAAGGGGATCACTTGCAATGTAGTTCAATGCTGTCAACACCCTTCAATGCGGCACCACATGGTCCGGTCACCGAGCTGGTGGAACCTGTCTTGGTTTTATAACCCTCTTTAGTGTCTAGGGTGGACCTAACAGGTTTGGCAAGCAGCAAGCAGCAAGCAAGCAAGCAAGCAAGCAAGCAAGCTAGCAAGCAAGCAGCAAGCAAGCAAGCAGCAAGCACGCGCGAAATGGGGGAAAATCACAGCGCGGTCGTGGTGCTTTGGATTCGGCCAAAATTTTGGTGGATGCTACCTGTGCGTGTGAGGGACAACCACACAAAGTATGAGCTAGAAACTCAACGGTGGCGGCCGGGAACGGGCGTCGCAAGTGCCGGACCTCCATTGCAAAATCTGCAATTTAGGGCCAAAATCAGCCTGTTTTTGCCCAAAACCGCCCAAGAACCTACTAAAAACGGCCAAAAGAAGGGAAATAGTGGCTACTCTACACATGCAGCTAGACTTCCCCGTGCTGACGGGCCCTCTAGGGCCCTCTAACTTCACAATATGTTCCGCAAAACGCCCCCCAAAACGCCCCCAAAATCCCCAGTATTTGTGCACATTGGCCACCCACAGCCCCAAACCAAAAACAGACCATATCTTGGGCTACGTGGCTCAAAACACGATTTCGAGCGCACCTAATCCACCCGCAACCACCCACTTTTGGTGGTTTCCACCCCTCAAAATTGCCCTAACCGACACCTAGACCCCCGTACCTAGGCCTAGTGGGCTGCGGCAAGCTGCAGGAGGTAGCCCACAAAGGTGGGTGCCAAAATGGGTCAACAAGGTCCACAAGGTGCAAAAAAAAGACTTTTTTCAAAAATGATCCTGGACCACATGGAATGCCAAAACAACTGTTTTTGGCCCATTTTGAGCACGTGGTGGCCTGTTTTGGCCCTCCTAAAATCCCAAAATGCCTTGAGAATGGGATGTTTTGGGACCAAAAATCAGTCGGAAATGGATCAAAAATGCGTTTTTCCAAAGATACTTTTGGACTATTTGGGGTGCACAAATAAGTGGAATGAGCCCATTTTGAGCCCATGTTGAGCAATTTTCGCCCCTCTCAAGGCCAAAAAGGCCTTGAAAATTCGGCCAATTTGGGACGACAAATGGCTCAAAAAACGGGTCAAAACCATGGTTTTCCAAAAATGATCCTAGTCCAGTTGTGTTGCACAAACGGATGAATAGAGCTCATTCTGAGCCCCTTTGGAGCCGCTCTCATCCACTTTCCAGTGTGTACCTCATTTGTCGTTGGACGATGTTCCTTCCCCCACTAGCTCGGTCTCAATATTCAATCCTGGTTAGGGTTAGGCCAGCGTACATAGTGCACGTGCTAGGATAGGATTACGTGGGTCCAAAACTGATCAAAAATGATTTTTTCCGAAATTGTTCGTAGAACCACTTGGGGTGCTCCAACAAGTGGCTATTTTGAGCCGTCTTTGAGCCATATTAGCCCATGAAAACTCCCCAAAAACCCTTGAAATGGGCAATTTTGGGACCGGCGATGCATATGGTGGGGTCCCAGGGGAATGTGCTATGTTTGAATGCCATGGACTGCATTGGGCACTTTCATGGCAATAAGTAATGATGAAGGGACCACTCGAAAGGTATTTCTGCACGGCCAACACCCTTGAATGCCCCATTGGAGTGGTGCTGTGGGCACAGTGCATCTGCTGTGGTACGGTTATGGGGGTCACCCATGGGTCCAAAAGTGGTCAAAAATGATTTTTTCCAAATTTGTTCCTAGACCGCTTGGGCTGACCCATATGAGCCCATGCAAGCTCCATATCAGCCTTGAAATGGGCAATTTTGGGACTAACGGCGCAGCACAGGGAGTCCACGGGGAATTCGCATGGAGGGGTGATAGGTGTGGGGTGCAGGAGGAGTGCTAGGGGGCATGTCTCTTGACCGAGCCGTTTTGGACCCATGTGAGTGCATACAAGCTCCAAAAAAGCCTTGCAATGGGCAATTCTGGTACTAACAAAGGGGGGGTCCAAGGGGAATGCGGAGGGAGGGGTTATAGGGGAGGGGTGCAGGAGGATGCTGGGGGGCATGTCTCTCGCACGTGCAAAGCGAGCGAGGACGGGTTTTGAGGGCGGTATAGGGGGGGGGCATGGCGGGAATCATCCTTGGTGTCGCTCAACATGCATCTTTATTCAGCCCCGTAGCTGATGTTCCCTCCCCCACCAACTCGGTCCCAATATTCACTCTTGATTAGTTAGGTCAAGGCAAACAAACACTGTCAAAAAGCTGAACTTAAGACAAAGGCAAAAGGAAGGGGGCCCAAGATCCGAAGCACAGACTGAAACCTCATTGGAATGAAATTGACGGAACCAACGCCTAGTGTTGCTTGGGCAAGGGTGTTGCTGTCCGTGCTGTGACCCTCACTGTCACTGCCGCACACGGTCAACCTCCTGGTGTGAACAGCTCAAGAGCCGGACTGCACGTCCAAATCATCTGACCCATGACTGAAGGTACTGGCGGTATCCCCCCTTCCCCTGAAATTACATCGGAGCCCTGTCGGCCGTTCTCACTGTTCAGCATAGGCTCCAGCCCCAGAGCCTCCGGCACTTGGAGAGCGGCAGTGGATTATTTGGATGCAGCTGCATGCCCTGATTGGCCAATTCATCGGCCTCTTCGTTGCCTTCCACGTTGAGGTGCGACACATCTGCAGCAGACTGCCCCTGCGGCCACTCCCTGCCAACAGGTCACATTACCGTGAAGTTTGGTGACGCTCTCTACCATCACCGCGGGAATTGCAACACAGGGTCAGGGAGATCCGGATCACCAAATGGTACACAGCGATGTGCGCTGCATGTCTACACAACAAATAACATCGGTCACAACGCCAGCAGCAATGATCTTGGTGGGGTGGGTAGATCTTCACCGCAATTCGCTCCAACCGCACCTGCCACCACGGTCTTCATCGCTCTCAGTTCAGTACTGCAGATTGTTCTGTGAGTGCGCTTTAGATCAGCCCAGTGGCTGGGGTCAGGGACAAGGACCCTTCTTCCCTACTCCACGGTACCAAATCAGCTGTCGCCTGTCAGGCGATGGGGGGAGGGGGGGGGAGGTTCACGCACGGGAGGACGGCCGGGCGGCTTGGCATTGTGCAGGCAATGGGTCCAACAGGGAGAGTGGGCCGTTCTGCTGACGACACGCGTCACGTCCGGCCCGGCTCGGCACTCGGGGGACGTCAGAGCAAGAAGTGGTCCGGCTGCCAGAAGGCGAACGCGAAGTGGGACAGGAAGATGGGGATGCACCAGACGACCGCCACCGCCTTGGTGGCTGCCACCCATCCCGGCCGGCTGCCGGCCCACCACGGCAGGAATTGGAAGGGCCGCCCGCAGCCCCGAGTGAGGAGCCAGGCCAAGCCAAACGCCAGCCAGTCCTGCACCAGGTCGAGGCCCGCGGCAAAGGCCAGGAAGAGCGCGGACTGCAGACCGCCCGGAAACCAGAAGTCGTGCAGGGGGCTGTGGTCCCAGCCGCGCCAGCGCCCGATTAGACAGTGCCATCCGTAGCCCCCGAGTGTCGCCAGGAGACTCGCCGAAAGCGAGAGGTTCTCCAACAGGTACTGGTAGACGAGGAACTCGGGGAGGGTCATCGTGCGGAAGGAGCGGGTCAGGTACGGGGCCACGAGGGTTTGCGTGCAGCCGTAGAGCCGCGTCCATGCGCTGGTGTTCGGTTGTGCGGCGGGCCGCTTCAGACTGCGCATGCGATACCAAAAGACGGTCGAGCGGCAGAAGAACACCGCCCAGTCCAATGCGAAGACGGTCAGCAGCTGCAGCCCCGAGGTGCAGGTGGCCACGAGCCGCACCAACGGGAACTGGAAGGCAAGGCTGTACACCAGGACGTACATGGTTTCGAGCATGGGAGGGGTCGCCATGCAGATGCTGTTGGAGGCCAATGCCTGCATCAGGCGCCGGATCAGAAAGGTCAGGAGCGGGCGCAGCCATGGCTTGGCCCAGCTTTCGTGGATTTGTGGCAGGAAGAAGTTGTCCGCAGCAATCGATCCGATGCAGATCCCGAAGAGGACGCAGCTTATGACCAGAAAGCCCCAGTCGCCGCGAGGGATGCTACGGATGACTGTCCGGACGGGCCAGCGCCATGGCCACAGCCACTGCGAACTTGGGTATCCCAGAACCCGCATTTGAGCGGGTATGAACGGGAGGCAGTAAACATAGGCGAGAGGCAGTACAGCATATAGCACCTTCAGGGCTGGCGTGGCCCCCGTGGCCTGCTCCACCAGGACACGCACCCCAAACTGGAAGGCAAACACGTGGAGACCGTAATACGCATACCACCCCCAAGTGCTCAGTCTCGTGTCGAAGAAGCACAGGAATTCCGCAAGCGGCAGGAAGCTGAGGGCACTGCCGAAAGCACAGAGGACATGCTCCTGCCACGTGGACCCCACGGTGCCGGCGATGGGAAAGGGCCCGACCAACAGGAACGGGACGGACAAAACGGCCGCGAAGTACAGAGCGAACCCGACCCACGTCGCAAACCCTCTGCCGAAGCCAAACGAGGTGTTCTGCGGCCGCTCAATGCTGTACACATGGCCTTGGGTCCATTGCTGCAGGGGGGATGATGATCTGACTGCGCCCCAAGCCACAACATGCTCCCTGCTTGCCTGGCGGTCGGCGGGCACTGCCACGGGCTGGTCTGGCTGGAGCGAGGTCGGACTGACTGCACCGTTCGACTGAGCCTCGTCCGGGAGCATTTCGGTCAGACCCGAATCCCCCTTCGCTAAGTCTTCGGCCTTCGACTCCCCCTTCGACACGCCTTTGACATCAGTAAAGCCTGGAATCATGACACAAGGACCGTCACATGGCGAATGCGAAATTGCCACGGCATCAGCCCAGGATCATCTGGAAAACGGGCAGATCAGGAAGGAACTCATATTAAGGAGCTGATCCCCTCAAAAACATGCAAAACCCGCTTCCGACCATGCGCCTTCCACTCCTGCGAGATGACACCCAGTGGCCACACCAAATGCTCTGCGAGCCAAATAGCCCAGCACCAATGTCACCTCTTTGTGCACCTATGTGGTGGTGTGTCTCACAGTGGCATGCGGTGCGCTGATTTGGGGTCACCGAGGTTCTGCCGTTTGGGAGGGATTGAGTGCATCGACTGCTGATCCGAGGAGTCGCCTTCCCCATGCACCATCGTCTGTTTGGCCACCATGCACTGTCGTTGCCGACAGTGGGGCCCAAGCACGTGAGTAAGCACAAGGGAACTAGCACGTCTCCGTCCATACCCGCCCCCACTCCCTTGGCCACAAACCTTTGAAATTGATTGGCATGCCCTTTGCTTAAACCATGGCACACTTACGTCCGAAGCCGTGTCTAGGAAGCTGCCAAGATGTTTTGTGCACGCGAATGCTCACCAAGGTCTTTGTACAGCTGCACCCCGTGGGGCCCTTCGAAGAAAGCTTTGCCAGTGCTCTCCCAGTGTGCCGCCTTTTCGTCAGATGCCCCAAGCAACCGTTAACCGCTAACCGTTGCCCCAACTGACCGTTGGCCAGAGGCCCCCTTGGGGGGGGGGGGGGGGGGGGGGGGGGGCTTGGGAGGGGGGGGCTCTAGGAGGGGCGAGGGGGGGGGGTTGCGGGGGGGGGGGGGGGTCCGGGAGGGTTGGTTTTGGGGGGGGGTCCAGGTGGAGTGATTGGGGGGGTACATGCCCCCAAGGCCAAGCGTTGATCCATCGCGGGCTCCCTTTACCTCCCCTTGCCCTCCCTCTAACCATACTACCATGTTTCAAGATCCCCCAAACTTTGTTCATGGCTGCTTTTGTCAAATCGTTTCTCTCCATTTTGGACCCAAACAATAACTCTAGGGTTAAGGCTAGGGTCACCGAGTTGGTGGAACCTGTCTTGGTTTTATAACCCTCTTTAGTGTCTAGGGTGGACCTAACAGGTTTGGCAAGCAGCAAGCAGCAAGCAAGCAAGCAAGCAAGCAAGCAAGCAAGCAAGCAAGCACGCGCGAAATGGGGAAAATCACAGCGCGGTCGTGGTGCTTTGGATTCGGCCAAAATTTTGGTGGATGCTACTTGTGCGTGTGAGGGACAACCACACAAAGTATGAGCTAGAAACTCAACGGTGGCGGCCGGGAACGGGCGTCGCAAGTGCCGGACCTCCATTGCAAAATCTGCAATTTAGGGCCAAAATCAGCCTTTTTTTGCCCAAAACCGCCCTAGAACCTGCTGAAAACAGCCAAACGAAAGGAAATAGTGGCTACTCTACACATGCAGCTAGACTTCCCCATGCCGAAGGCCCTCTGCATCCCTCTAACTCCAAAAATATGTCCGCACACCGCCCCCAAAAGGCCCTCTGAAAGCCACAGAATTTGTGCACATTGGCCGCCGACAGCCCCCAACCAAAACAGGGATTTAAAGTTGGGACCGAGCTAGTGGGGGAAGGAACATCGTCTAGGAGACTTCAACGACAAATGGGGTACGCACTGGAAAGTGGATGAGAGCGGCTCCAAAGGGGCTCAGAATGAGCTCTATTCATCCGTTTGGGCACCACAACTGGACTAGTATCATTTTTGGAAAGCCATGGTTTTGACCTGTTTGTTGAGCCATTCGTGGTCCCAAAATAGCCCATTTTCAGGGCCCTTTCGGCCAACCCATCTGCGCTCTCATTACCAGGGATGTCTGTTTGACTCGGCACCCGGAGCCACCGAATGGTGGGCAGAGCTGTGTCCACTAAGTCAAGCAGTGTAATCCACAGGTCCACATTACACACTGGTCCTGATTGACCAACCCATCCCGCCGCTCGCCATCTAAAAGCTGCCCCGTTGAGGCCATCATATACGTATAAAAAGTGTCAGTGATGACCACCAGGCGAAGGTCACCTGACTTAAAGTGTTCCAGTACAGTGATGGCTGCCTGTAGCTCTGCTCTGTTGTTGGTTTGTGCCATGGACGGGGGAAGAAAGCCTTTATCCTCCCAGTGCCCAAGCACAACACAACCGTATCTAGCGACCCACCAAATCTTGGGATGGTGCTTCGCTAAGCCATCTGTGAAGGCTAAGGTCCATCCATCCTCCTCAAGTTGAGAGATGATTCGTTTGTGTATAAAGCCATGGTGGTTTGTGGCTATGAGAGGGGCAATGCTTCCGCTGTAGCAGGCTACAGGGGCGGATAGATGTAGGTACTCCAGTAGTGGAGGGTAACTAGCACGTAATCTGCTTTGAGCCTAGGATCACCTGAAACAAGTTTCGTTTGATTTCGAGCTGGCTAGCCCGTTTTATGGCGGGTTTGGCCTGGTTTCAAGACGATCGTGTGTCAAGTCAGCGTCTCCAATGAGGGCCGTTCCTCTTCTCTGGCATTTTTGTATGCAATGAGCAAGACCAAGCACCAGCTCGGTCCGAGTCATAAGTCTTGATTAGACTTACTTAGGAAAGCCCCGGACTTAGGAATAAATTGAACGAGTGATGCGCATTTCCTCTACGGTTGTTGTGACCTTCTTGGATCCCGGTTTCCAGCCACAATTTACCACCCCTCCCCTTTAACCACTTGCAGGTGTAGTTGTTGTTGCTTGCTGCTACTAAAATATGTTTCTGACCTGGACCCTAATAAGGTTGTAAAACCTCCACTGGGAGACCCAGCTCGGCGACAACTGACCTACAAGCTGGTGGGGTTGGGTAGCCCATCCGGGTTCAAGCCCAAGCCATAGCAAGACCTCCTCTGTGTGTCACTCAGTGGGGTAGGCCGGGAATCAAATTACCGTAGTCCCCACATAGAGTTCATGCCTCTAACCACTAAGCCACGGGAGTATGCCTTAGTGGTTTATGGTTAAACGAAGGTGATTGTCGGTTAACTGACGGAGGGTGGTGGTTACCCAACTGCATTTGCTTGCCGAAGCGACGGCCGGTGGGCGCAGACAATGCAGAATGGCTTGCTAAGCAATGAAGCAAGTATTTGGCCTGCAAAAAAAAAAGTTGAAGAACTGTTTGATGCGACTGCACTGAGGCCATGCCTCTTTTGAATACAAGCCTGCTATTTCACAGCGTGCTCTAGCAGTCGCTTTGGGGGGCTGAACCATTGCAGAAATCTTCTCGTGCCAGTCATCAGTTTTGGGCATCGGTGTCATAGAACGAACCATGGCAAGTCGAAAAATGCACAGTGTATGCAAAAAAGTGGACAACGTGCAACAAAGGGATGATCAGCAGTGAGAGGCTTCATTCCCACAGAAGTCAACCATACCCCATCTGCAAATGCTGAGCTATGCTTGGCAGCGGCAATTGAACAACAAGCAAGGAGGAACACAAATTTGAAACGCGAAATTTCACAAAGCAGAATTGCCGTCGCCAAATTTCCCCTTCACCCTGGAGATGAGTATTGGAGAATTGCCCCTCTGCCCACAAATACTTCTTCTGCCCCTTGGCTTTGTGTGTGTGGGTGGTGGGGTAATTTGGTGATTCTCGGGATGGTTGCCTCAAAAGGTGTGCACGGCTGCCCTGCGCCAGTGCAGTGCCATAGGGCCCCATACTGAGGCGCTCCGACTGTCGGATGAAGGGTGCCCTTGGGTAATGATCCATCTGCTATGCGTTCTGCATTCCACACCACTCGAGTGTTCTGCCAGGGTCCTCTGTGGAACACGCCCCAGGTTTGCAAGCTGTGCACACTGACACAATCTGTTTTGCTGGCATCCAAGACTAAGACTGGAAGGTCTAATATGGTATATGCATACCGCGCTGCGGCATTGAACCCCATCCAAAGCCCACACTTGATAATGGCCCTAGATGAGTGTTCGCGATCCTAGAGTCAGGCTGCTGGTGGTTATGCCGTGCTATGTGGCGGTGCTGGTGTAAACAGGCGTCGTTTTTGGACAGTTAGCCAGTCAAGCGGTCATGCAATCCAAAGGCAGCACTGCGCAGCCAGGTTTCAGTGGGAAGGGCGTCATGGTGAGGATGTTCCAGAAAAAGTAACCCCCCCCCCCATGTCCATCTCCCCCCAGGGACGACGGTTCTGCCCCACACCGGAAGGGGGGGGGGGGGGGGCTGTTGCCCGGTGATGGTTGATGGATGGACACCACTCCCAACCAACCACTTACCGGCGCATAGTATGTGGAATTCATGGCCGGTCAGTTGCTTGCTGTAGGTCACCCAAGACTCTGGGATACACGATAAAATGCATAGATGGGTAATGCAAATAAGCAAAATTCTCAATGCACGGCATCCATTCATCAGTTTTCTTCGCCCCTTCTTCTGAATAGGGACAGTGTAAAACTTCTTGCGCTCCCACATAGTCTTGAACAACTGCACATGTTCCCCATCAGCGACAGGATGGACGAACTGGCTGCAGTGGGCTGTGCTGCAGGCTGCTTTCCACATTTGGGTGCAGGTTTGGGTGCAGGTTTGGCAACGGTTGGTGCCTCCTTGAGGGAACATTTTCCGAGGTGTGAGGAGTGCCATGGGTCCGAACAAAAGAGCTGCACATGAACTCTGACAACAAGGTCTCACAGTTGCGCAGTCCTGTGCAATGTGACACTGACACGTTTTTTTCAGGAACTAGCCAGTGCCGGTTCCACACGGTCGCCAAACAGTTGCTGAAGGAAAATGGCAAAGCACCAACACAGCCCACACAGTGCAGCTCACGTATCCAACACGGCAAAGAGGTACAACGGCATTGCAAATTCACAGTGGCACGACACAATGGCACGGCAAAATCTCGCAACAGCAGGTGTCGCGCCATTGCAAAATTGCAACGGCACAAAATTCCTTATAGTGCACAACCTCTGTACATGCTGCTCAACTTCAACTCTTCTGTGCCCTGGTTTTGAAATGTTGCACCACCTGACATGCAAAACAATGTTCCATGGCAACTTCGCCTTCCCAAACATTGCAAAAAAAGAGTGCTTCTGGGGGGCGGTTTGAAAAACGTATTTTTTGTCGGCAGGGGGGTATGGGCCCAAAAAATGCCTTGCTGTGCATTTTGGCTTGGGATGGGGGCATGTGTGTGTGGTCTAGGGGGTGATTTGACACGACTATGGGAGGTGTTTGGGGGGGTGTTCTTTCAGTTAGCCCAAAGATCCGAAAATGGCACACAACGTTTTTTGGTGCCTGGGCTGGCCTGAGCCCACCTTTGACAAACATTTCCTTTGCGACAGATTCAACGGACTTTGGTTGTTGAGCATCATTACCATTCAAAGGACTTACGCCCAACTGGCAATGCTTGCTGCTTGCCTGCGGATCTTCTCGGCGTCTGAGGTAAGACCGGTGACCAATTCCATTGCTACTACCCATAGCCTCGCAACACAGCAAAACACTCTCAGCAAGCGGCATCCAAACACCTTGCAAGACAGAGCCTTCCCCAGAGTGCAGCAAATGGTTCTTGTAAGGCAAACAATTGCCTTGATTCACACAGTTGTAGAGGTTGAGGCCTCAGATGAGTCAGATGGGGCATGAAGTCACCCCCGGTACCCGGGGTCTAATGGGGGCAGTCCAGGAGGAGGGTAGGGGGGGGGGGGGGATAAGAAGGTGGGGGGGCTCAAGGGAAGAGTTCAGAGGGCAGCATACGTGGTGGTGGTGGTGGTGGTGGTGGTGGTGGTGGGGTCTGTAGTTTTTAGACATTGTCAGCCACACATAGGCCCATCTGCTAGTGGTAGACACTGTCAGTATGTTGTAGACACAAAGGGACAACATTGACGAAATGAGTTCAATCGGCAATGATCCGTTTTTAGCCCCTGCAGCCCCACCACCACCCGGGAGGGATTGTGAGGTCTGGTAGGGTGTACTCTCCCCTATTCTGAGGGTTGTGAGTTGCGAACAAACATGTCTTAGAAGGCATTTAGAGGGTGAGGATTGGTTACTTGAGCGCAATAGGGTGTAGGAAAGGCTAGTAGTAGGGTACGATATCACTGCTTGTAGGTCCCAAACCAAGGTAGCAAAAATAGCCATATTCCCTTGAAAATAGCCATCCCCAGCCCCATAAAACATCAAATGGGACTATTGAGTGTATCGTCCTTCACTACCATGGTGAGAAATGCAGTGTTTGGGAGGCAATGAGCCCTTGTGGTTGCATTTGACCCAAACTTGAGTTAGTAGTAGTAATCTTGTGAAGATCCAGTCAGCGGCGATGACATACCCCACTTCTTAGCCTATCCGTAAAACTTGTTTTTTGACCCCACAACCCCCAAATGCGGGGGGGGGGGGGGGCAGGGGGGGCATCCCTCCGCACACCCGGTAGTGGGATGGGGGGGCAAACATGGATTAGGGTCGTTCAATCACAACGTTTACTTGGGGACATGGGGATGGCAGTCCGGAGTTTACAGGCACTGTCAGCCACAAATAGACACGGTCTTTTTAGCATGTTTTAGACGCGGAGAGGCAATATTTCGGATGGGAGCCAAGACTCATTTTGAGGTGGGGGCCTTGGGTCCCCCTCCTTGATGTTGTCACGTCGCGTCTACAATATGGCAGTGTCTACCAATTAGCTGACTGTGTCGACTTGTGGCTGACCATGTCTACAAACGATAGACCCCATGTGCAGGGGTAACCGCTGTGATTGACGGATAAGGTCAATCGCAACAGTTACCCGTCCGCATGGGTTGGAGCAGGGGGGGCATCAGGGGAGGGACAGGAGGGGGAAGGGGCGACTTCGTGCTGACTATTGGACCGCTGCACATGCAGCAGTGACCATGATGCAGGGAGATGATAACCCCCCCCCCCCCGGCCTTGCGCAAGGATGGTCGCGGTCCCAAAAGTCCAGGCAAAACAGCGGTTGAACGCCCACCCCGTGCTGAGACAAGCCCGTGTTTGCGTGCGACACACACCACAGGAAAGCAGGGTACGTGGCAGCCATGCTGGGAATAGCAATGTTAGCCGTGGCTTAAAATCACATCCAAACAAACAGAATGGGGTTGCCATGTGTGGCACAATGTTGTTGTGAACAGAATGCACAATCATAAGCATGAATGAGCCCCTCTTTCCCTCTACAAATGCGTCACAAACGCCCAATCGTGCATTCAGGACCGCCAAAAACATCGGTCCCAAAAAATCCTGAAAACAGCGGTTCAACACTCAATCTGTGCTTGGACAAGCCTGTGCTTGCGCAGGGGGGAGTGGTACGATACCCCAACTGGGCCAAATGGAGTTACAACTCGTGCAGTGACAACTCGGCACACTTCAGCACATGCCCCTTGCCTTGCAGAGGCAGCGCTTGAGACCCCCGATGGGGGAGACAAGCCCTCAAATTTCTCACGGTGCCTGGACATCTATCTTGTTCCTTGACCCCAACAGCCTCACGAATGGACAATGGGAGGCCCTTTGCAGGCGAAAATGTCAAAAGGAGGGGGGGGGGGCAAGCACACTCCCTGGCGCTGACCGGGGGACAGGGGGAAAAGCGGGGGGTTTTGTAGCAGATTCGGATTCACCGACGGAACTGGAATCAGAGCCCTGTGGCCATGGTCCAAGTCACAGCGCATCGCACATTTACAAACAGAAAAGGGGTAGACTGCAAACGATCTGTTGGGCCATTTGCAATGGGGGGGGGGGGGGCTAGCCCGCCACAGTGCAGGCAGCACGGCGCAAGGCCTCGGGGAAAGGGGATGTGGGTCCCCTGGGCTGAGGGCTGTACGGGGGGGATGTGGGTCGTCGCATTGCCGCGCCGTGCCGGTTTGTGGGGGCATGGCCCACGCCCCCCCCTGCCCCTCCAAGTCTGGACCCCTGGCACAATGGCGCACCCCGCGCACGGGTGGTACGACAGCCCCTCCCCTCCCACCCGCCCCCACTCCCGCAATGAGGGACCACAACGTTCACATACGAACCCACCACAACCCACTCCAGACCTGCACATCGGTGGCCTCTGCGTCAGTGCCATCCCTTTGTGTGACCGGGTCGTCGGTGTCTATCGGGGGTTTGGCGGAGGGAAAGTGGGGGTGAGTCCCACCGGGGAGCCTTGCTGCCCCCGTGGCCCTTCCCTGCCAGCGCTGGCAAGGCTTCGCACGTCGTCACCCTCGGCCCATGAACGGGGGGGGGTGGCGGGGGGGGGGCAGAGGGAAAGACCGTAACTCGGTTCGAGCGCGTCGAAATGGACCGAAAACCGGACCATCGGATGCGGATTCGCAAGGTCGACGATTGTATTCCGGGAAAATTCGCTAAAACTGCACGCAGCCCCGGGAAATTGCGATTTATTGCCGTTTCGGGCCCGACCATTTTTCTCAGTGCCCAGGCCTGTACCCCCAGTCCAGCCGGGCTGGGGTCCAAAAGTCCCAAAAGGCGCGCGCGCGTCGAAAAAAAAATCTGTAAGCCACAATATCGGAAACGGCCCCCCCTGCCGACTCAACAAACTTTTGGGCTACGGCCGCGATGGAAGTGAAGTTTCGGAACTTCGGGTGGAATGGAAAGAGTGCTTTGCATATATAACGGCCATGAGGAGGCGGTTACACTTGTCCGTCAGGCGGGTAAAAGGAATAATAACAGGGACCCCCATTGGGTTCGCAGTACTCTATGGCATCGGGCATCAAGTCATAATCCGCCGGGATGGAAAACTGGTGAGGCTCAGGCTCAGGCTCGGGCGGAGGCTCAGGGTAGAACATGGACGCGGCCTCAAATCCGTAGGCGGGGGAGCCGTAGGCCGCGGGGCTGTGACCGGGGGGGCCCTGGGGCAGAGGTGCCATGCGGAGGTTGTGGGCTGTGGGGCTCTGAGCCGGTGCGCCGGTGGTGCTGTAGGGCTGTGAGGCTGTGAGGCTGTGGTACTGTGGGGCTGCAGGGCTGTGGGACCATGAACTGTAGCCGCGGGGGTCGGGGCCACCGGGGCCTGAATGACCTCCGGGCGTGCGAGCGGGAGCGGCAGGCGCCGCACCGGAGGCGGGAGGCGCCGCACCGGAGGCGGGAGGCGCCGCACCGGAGGCGGCAGGCGCCGCACCGGAGGCGGGAGGCGCCGCACCGGAGGCGGGAGGCGCCGCACCGGAGGCGGGAGGCGCCGCACCGGAGGCGGCAGGCGCCGCACCGGAGGCGGGAGGCGCCGCACCGGAGGCGGGGGGCGCCGCACCGGAGGCGGGGGGCGCCGCACCGGAGGCGGCAGGCGCCGCACCGGAGGCGGGAGGCGCCGCACCGGAGGCGGGAGGCGCCGCAGCGGGGCCGGGCAGGGCCACGCCGAAGGTCTCCTTGTAATAGTGCGCCACGTGCGGGTGGGTCAGGATCCGGTGGAGGTTGTAGTCCTTTAACTGCAGCCCCTCGAGGGTCGTGACGCGGCTCAGAGCGACGTACGCCATTCCGAAGTCGAACACGTTGGACAGAGACATCTGCACCTGACGGCAAACCGGGGTCAGGGGTCAGGGCAGGGCCACACACAAGGCCAAGGGCCTGAACAGCCCCCATCAGCAACACAAAAAAAATAATGGCAACAGAAACGGGAGGGGGGGGACGAAGGGATGCGGAAGGCGAGCCGTCGCACGGGATGTGCAACGCCGTTCCGTCTCAAAGCAGGACCACCGGAAACCGGACGAAAAAAAAGCAGAGGAGAACGAACGAGATCTATTTACAGCCCTCGACGAAGCAACACAGTACTGTGGAACCGCGCTCGTACGCAACCAGTTGCAGTTTGGCGCCGAATCCCAAAATTGGCTTGAAATTGGGATGAGGATGGGGCATTGGGTTAGGGAGAGTAAATCTAGATTTGACAAACAGAGTTGGGCGAAAACGAGGGTATAAAACCGACTACCCACGTCTACCTGTGGTCAGCAATGGTGTTTGAACTTTTTAATAGTGAAGCCACTCGCTACTATGTAGTTGCTGCAATGTAATGCAGTCCCACCCTCCCCGCTGAAACGATCACGATGTGTGATGGCATGTACACTGTTGCAGCGTTGGTTCGTCTCATGCTTCCCAATACTGGCTGAAAAGCGGCAGTAGTGGAGGATTATTGCGCCTCAGATGACCACCCTGCCCCACCTCTCCTATAGTACACGACATTACATTGCAATTTATTGCATGGCGTTTGCATTTACATTGTATTGCATTGCATTGCATTTCATTGCATTTACATTTACATTGCATTGCATTGCATTGCATTGCATTGCATTTATATTGTGTTGCGTTGCATTGCATTTACATTGCATTGCATTCACATTGCATTGCATTGCATGGTATTTACATTTACATTGCATTGCATTACCATTGCATTGCACTGCATTGCATTTGAAATTTGCATTGCATTGCATTGCATTGCATTTATATTTACATTGCATTTACATTGCATTTACACATACAGTTACATTTACATTGCATTGCATTGCATTTATATTTACATTGCATTTACATTGCATTTACATTGCATTTACACATACAGTTACATTTACATTGCATTGCATTGCGTTGCATTGCATTGCATTGCATTTACATTGCATTGCATTTACATTGCATTATATTGTATTTACACTTACATTGTATTGCATTGCATTGCATTGTTTCGTATTTAAACTGCAATTGCATTGCATTGCATTGCATTGCATCGCATCGCATTTACATTTTCATTGCATCGCGTTGCGTTGCATTTACATTACATTGCGTTGCATTTACATTGCAATGTAAATGCAACGCAATGCAATGCGATGCAATGCAATGTAAATGTAAGTGCAATGCAATGCAATGCAATGCAATGCAATGCAATGCAATGCAATGCAATACAATAAAATGTAAAGGTAAGTGCAATGCAATGCAATGTAATGTAAGTGCAATGCAATTCATTGCAATACAATGCAAATGCAATGCCAATGTAATGCAAAGCAGTGCAATGCAACACTGGCTAACCCAACCTGCTCGGCTTCTCATGTCGGGTCCAAAAGCACAGCACTCGTCTGTTGCTTTCATGTCGTGCCTCCGTAGCCGCGTACCAGTAGGAGCACGGCCTTGGCTCATTCAATAATGCGTGTGCCCGGCAGCACGCTACCGTGTACTCATGATCTGCGGTCTGTGTGTGACCCGTCAGGAGAGTGTTCGGGTCACATGTTTGCAATTCTTTCCACGACCAAATGCCACTTGATGCCGTAGGGCAAACGCCATCTGTGACCGACATTTGACATTGGCCTGTTTTCAAACATGTGGCGTACTGCCGCTGGTGTACGACTAGTTCCTGGAAATTCCTGGACGCTAGCGGAGGTTGTTGGGGGCTGCATTGAACGGTTGCTGGGGGGATTGCTGGGGGTTGTACTGGGGGTTGCTCGATGCCGCTGGTGACTGGCTATGAGCGGTTGCTGGGGTTTGCCCGAGATTGTCGCAGGTCGTGCGTGAACGTTGTTCATAGACACGGGCCTATGTCCTTCCACAACCCACATCTGGACCCTGCCGGCCCTTGGGTCCTGCCGAACCACAACCAGCGACGCCAATGGCAACCACCAGCAGTACGAAGGCGGCGCAGACAGCAGCCGGCGGGTAGTGCTGCGCAATGCAGGGGCGCCAAACTGCGCCTGTCGTGCGATTGCAGGCGTGTGCATTACAACGACGTCTCCGGGCCCCAGCGGGTCCTCGCAGGCGGAATGGCTACATAACCCCTGCCTTCCCGGTGGTCCCCAACACAGCGTCCGGTGGAAAAATGCCCTTAAAAGCGGTCCTTAAGGGCGGTCCTTAACAAAAAAGAAAGGCTCCTTGAGGACCCCCTTGCCTCACACCGAACACGAAAACACACATCTGCGCTAGCCGCAGCCAAATTAGCCGACTACCCGCAGGGGCTCGGGAAAATGGGGGAAATGGAAAAATAGTGCAAAATGGGGGGAAATGGGGGGAAATGGGGGGAAATGGGGAATGGTGAGAAATTGCCAAAAATACATTCTAGAAAATGTGGAAAACATGTGTGAAATTAGTTGGAAATGGGAGAAAAATCGGAGAAAAATGGGCCAATTTGGGACAAAATTCCCCATTTTTCCCGGTGCCATTTTTCTCATCTTTCCACAGCCTCGCCACCTTTCCCTCACGTTCCTTTCATGAATTTTGCTAGCCAAACTAGCCGACTGAAAAATGGAAAATTGTTGACTAGCTGACACTCAACAATTTTCCGGCTACCGCGGTGCCTTGCGAAAAGGGCAGCAGACCTTGGACAGGGTCATGCCCTGGCTCTTGTGGATGGTGAGAGCCCAGGCCAGCTGCAGCGGGAGCTGTGACCGCTCTGCCACCACCTGATCCCCACACTCGACCTTCCACGTCTCACGCGTGATCATGCGTTCGTCCACGCGCTGCTGCGACGGTATGTTGAACCTGAGTACAAAGAAAACAACATTCTTGTATGCCGTGAGTGGCTGTTTCCTCAGCTTGTGCAAGCAGTGGTACAGACACTCTGGCGCCCCGTGCGTTTTCCTTTATTTGGTCAGGTTCCACAAAACACATGGCTTCATCGCTGTGGCGGCGTCGCGAAAGGCCCAATCCTGACGATCAAAGCCGCCCGGGGGTCAGTAGGGGTCATCCGAAACCTACCGCCTACCCGCGACCGCCACCCCCACTGCCCCCCCGGCACCGGCACAGCACGCCCACTCCGCACCGGTGCAGCCCGCCTGAGACCAGGACCCTCACCATGGAGAGGGAGGTTCATAGAGAAGACCACACCGGGGACTGCAGTCACCAAACCAAGGCCCTCCCTCTCTCGCCCGCTGCCCTGGGGGGCTCTCAACCCAAACATCGTTGGGGGACACAACCACTTCACACGGTGTTCAACGCCCGATCGAACCCCTTGGGGGATGGGAAATCCCCCCCGAAGGGGGACGTGCCACAGGGGGTCCGGCCGGTGCCGGTTTCAAATCGGCCCGTAACACGCGGTGCTCCGGAAGCCCTGCCCCTGTGTTACGTTTCCCACATCAGATGTGGGGGTTTTGGCATGACGCCATGGTGTGATGATCTCGTCTGCAGCTGGCGGCGCCTACTGGCCGATCGCCATTCGCTGCCCTTCCCTTGGACCCTTTCCCTCCATAGGCGGTGGTGCCCATCGGCTTCTCACCACCCTTTGACCTTCCTCTTCCTCCTTGCCTTAACCTTCCCTCTCCCCTCCCCTTTCCCTTCACTTGGCCTTTCCCTCTGTAGGCCGCAGTGCCCATCAGATGTGGGGGGTGAGCACCCTCCAAACTTCAGCGCCGTGCAACCGGCGGAATGTCAAGCAGCGCCAGCGTCGGCCAAGGGGCAGCGGCAGCACTTGTGAGAAGAGGGGACAACCGCCCCACCCGAACGTACCAAAAATACTGTTCGCCAGTGCCTGCGCTGAGTAGACAACCATCTCGCGAGCACTCAAACCGGTGCGCCCACCCGGAAACACCAACCAGCGCACTTTCTCGGCCTTTCTGGCAATCCCCGACCCCCCGGTGTTCCTTTCAGCAGCAGGTTGCGTCTCCACAGGCGGCTATCTGGCTGTGGTGTGCTTGTGGGTGTGCAGTAGACCTTGTAGCCGTAGAAGAAGACTCTACAATAGACTTTAAAGGCTCCTCAACCCCAGATTCCATTGACTCTGTGGCTAAAGATGTGGCTGCACCACACACAACTAGAGGAGCGCGATTTGGGACGCGGCAGGGACGTGGTAGGCCTTGTGGGGTCCACCGGGGGCGGACAGGCGGGTCCTGCGGCGACGGGCGCATCTGGCTGGTCATGTTGGGCCGTTGCCCACGGGGTCAAAGCTCTCTTCCCCCGACCGGCCCACGCCCCCACTTTTCTTGATGTTCCCCACGACTTTCCCCCCGTCCCCCTGCAGACGAGTGCTGGAGCACGTGTGGAGGGAAGCAGGGCTTTGTGCCCTGCCTTGTCTTGCCTGCGGTGCCCCTCAGCCCCGCTTCAGGGCATAAAATGCACAAATATCCTCACAATCAGAGCAATGTGGGCTCAAGCGGGCAAACACTGGCATATGCCCCTATGTAACTGGCACCAAACCTATGTCTTACGCGGCTGCACTACATTTGGTACGAATAGAATCAGGTCCCAAATTACTACGGTCCCTACGCCTACTGTAGCTTGGACAACAGTGTGGCTATTACCAGGGGGTGGGCGTAACTACAAAACCAAATGGACCTTATACCCAAGGGTGCTAAGAAAACCTTATGCTCTTGTGGGGCCCATACAACCTTTGTTACTGCCCACCTGATCACCTACATAACACAGTACAGCAGAAACTGAAACTATCTTTTACCTCTCTAAATCAGCCCTTTCCCTTAAATTGGTCAGATAACAGGGCACGAGACGCAACAGCACCTGACCAAAGGGACTTCTTGTCCGGCCTTCGTCAGCACAAACCTCGTGACCACGCCCAGAGTGCCATTTGCGAGCCCCATGTCCGTGTACAAGTTCCGGAGCAGCACCACCTGAGCTCCGACCTTCAGCTTCACCTCCTCCGCCGCGGGGCAGTCCTTCAGCAGACGGGAGTCCCCAGAATCGACGGCGTAATATGTCTTGGACTCCCCCTCCAATTTGCTGAGCTCGGCCTCGTTGGCAGCGGTCATTTCCGCCCGGTGGACGCACAGCTGCGTGGGTTTGATGCCGTCCGCCGCGTCCAGGGTCCGTCTGTGAGCCTCATAGAGCAGCCGCGCTGAGTTGCGGCCAATGCAGCCTGAACGAAGCACCCCCCCCCCGGCGATGTCAACATCGATCGCGCGACCGGTGCGCCTCAGTGCTGGTCCGCTGGGGACTCCCTGGCGCACGTTGGCACACACCCCGCCCGCCAGCCGCACGCACCCCGCCAGCCAGAGTGCGCAGCCACCCACAACACCACTGCACACCGTCCAAAGGGGGGCGGCCTGTTCGAATACTGACACCCGACCATGTGCCCGGGAAAAAGTTCTTCGGCGCCTGCATCGCCACTAGTTTCCCCAAAAATATTAATTTCGAGAAAGGCGTGTTCGAACACAACCAGTTTTCGCGGTTCTCATTGTGTGCGTGACTATTTTTTTTTCTACAGTGTTTTTTTCGAGACCCTATTACTACTGGAGCCAATGGGGTGTCCAATGTTTCAAGTGTAGTGGCACTACAGGGGCGCACTGCGCAAAAATTTGGACTTACAATTGACCACATCCCTCTCCATTGTCTTCTCTGGGGCCTTCTATGATTCTCTTGAAATGCAGAGCACATCAAACACTGTGCCTTGCTCAAGGTGGATCCCTGGGAACACCCCAGCGTGACCCAGCATTTCAAACCTACGCTTCCCCGGGTCTGGAGGGGGGGGGGGGGGGTTGTTGTCTGGATTCGAACCGGCCGCCCCCCTTGTCACCGTCCCAAGCCTCAGGTGCGGACTGGCACGTGCATGACTTCCCCCCCTGCCCGCCAGGCCATTGCTCAGCCGCTGAAAGGGGGTGATGGAAGTGGGGGGCTCCGCGATGAGGCCCGGTGGCTCATCTGATTCGACCGACCCCCCACCCGCATCAGAAATGGGGTTGTCTGTCTGACTCGCGCACCCAACCCAACCCTCAACTCCCAGTCGAAATGCTGCCACAATAACGCTTGGCTGGCCAGCTGGCCACAACTGATTCCGGCCACGACCGCGCGCGGCGCGACGCGCAGACATGTTTCCGTTTTGGCAGGGACCCAATTTGGGTGGATTCGGCGTCACTTGCCGGACCACAGACCCGACAACGCACCGGGCACGACAGAACACCCGCGCGGCACAGGCCTGGACCGGCACAACGCCCCCCGAGACTGTGAGGTCTTTGCTTCGCCGCGTCAAATCTTCGGGGCAAAACAAAAGCTGCGAAGTTCGTTCGTCGGGTCATTGCCGTGGGCTTGTGTTGTTGTGGCCTGGCGGGCCTCGATGGAGCCCAGCGCTTTGGAGAGACAAGGTCTTCCAGTCGCTCTCCCTTCAGCCACACTCGGCCCCAAGGAGCGGGAGGGATCGTATGCGCTCCCCCGGACCCTTTGGGGGGTGGGGGTGTTGGAAAGGGGGCTCTTCTGGCTGGGGCCTTGATTTTGGCCGGCTTTTGGCAAAAATAGTTCGCACCTTTTTCATCAAAAGGGGGGGGAATGACCACTTTTCTGACCCCCCCTCGACGCGCTGATTTTAAAAGGCCCATTTTCATTTTTCTTGGTTTTTGGTCCCCATATCCGTCCCATGCAGACCTCTGCCCCCGAAATGGCCTGACAGAAGAGCCCCAGCCCCCCTGGGGGGGGGGGATCTTGCAAAGGGGGCTCATCCGACTCCCCCTCACTTTGGAGCAACTTTCCACCCGCCCTCCAACACAGCACCTCGTGCCACAGCCGCGCGTCCTGCCCCTCCCCTGTTCCCTCACGAGCGCGTCGGGGGCACTTGACGACGCGGGGCGGGCCCCCCGTACGCCGGGGCAGCAACGGCTGACCAACAAAACGGTGAGCCTTTGTGGGGCACACTCTGCCTACCCTTTGGCATGCTTGAGGGCACCCTCCCCCGCAGCTGCTGACGTACAGTGAGAGCCCGAGGCACAAGCAGTCCCCAACAGCCCCCCCGTTGCCCCTCAACGGATACATTAGAAGGGAAGGGAACTCAGAGGGGGCCCCAGGCGGTTGGAGGAGGTTGCCAAAGCGGTTGGGGGAGGTTACTGTCGGTTACAAATGACATTTGGCACTTGGCGTTTGAGGGACAGTGGCTGGGCATAGGCTGGGCACCCCGAGGCGGGGGTACCTCCCCCCTTACAATGCATCCCTGCCAACGGGGATCCCCAGACTCGCGCGGCAGCTCGGGACAGAATGCTCCCAATCGCCTTCCCGTGGGAGGGCTGCCAGGAGTTGGTCAACGCGTGCGCCGCGCTGTACGCGGGCTGTGAGTGGGGAGAGGATACGTGCCGTGAGCACACCGGAGCATGCGTGTGCGGGGCGACTGCCAACGGTGCCCTGAGGGCGGGCAGTGGGTAGGAGGCCCCCGTCACGCATACACACCGTGCCGGACCTCGTCCAGTAAGGCTACGAACTGCTGGTCGTTCTGGCGGTACACCTGCGTGAGCATGAACGTCTGGGTGACGAGCGGTTTCCAGCAGCGTGCGTTGAAAGCAAAGGTTGTGCCACCTCGTTGATCAACGTGGATGGGCGGCAGTTGATAAAAGTCCCCACAGAGTACCATCTGAGCCAAGACGATGGAGCGAAATCAAACAGACATGAAGCACACACGAACCTGTGCCATAGCCGCATGCATGCGCTGCAACCAGCTTGCGGGCTTGGTCCTGGATGGCCGCGTAAAGCCGACCCTGCTCGCTGCATGTTGCTGTGTGTAGCTGACAGGTGGCTGAGGGTGTAGTGGGGGGTTGTGGAGGCTTGTGGAGGGCTGGGTGGTGTGGGATGGTGTGGGATGATGGGATGGCGGACGGAGAGAACGAGGAATGGACTGCTTGTGGACTGAGGGTTGTGGAAGGTTATGGGGTAACGGGGGAAGTCACACACCGTTGAAGCGGGTGTAGAACACCCTATCCCCAATACTGAGACCCATCGAGAATGAGGAAGTGGGTCTAAGGAGATGAGATGGAATGTATGATGTCCTGCAGCAGGCACTGTGAAAATGTATCACCATATTCGGCCAAACAGCAGCAATGCTCGCGGAACCGCTGCAGTATCAAGGAAAACAGGTCCAAAATAACCTACTTTTTGCACACGGCATGCACAGTGTGTGCACAGCGCACGGTGTGCCCCCCAACGTTGGAGGGCTGTCAAGGGTCTTGAGGTTGAAATTGAGGCGTGAGCAGTCCAGGGGCCCAGTTGTCTGGGCTGCTCAGCACAAGCCTCCACAGGTCTCAAGAATTTTCCAAGTGAATGGAGGCTTTGCAACCGCCTTGACAGCCCTCGGTCATGTCCCCAAGCCGGTGGGCTTTGGCGTGGCCCAGGGGAGCAAAGGATATCAGACCAATCAACACACAAATGAGACGACGAACAACGCAGCAAATACCACATGTTCAACAAAAATCCCAGACCACACTCAACAAAACAGCCACACAGCAGCATGTCATGCACCAAACGTGAGACGGCAAGCGCAACAGCGAAACACCAGACGTCATTTTGCACCACCGCAGCAACGGACACCCGCAGACAACAGCCGACGGACGAAAATAAACACTCACAAGCAAACGACTGGTGGACACACCCTGTCCGTAGTCGCAAAGGGGGGCGGGCAGCGCCGCGGCATTCAGACGCTGTACGGCACCCACCACCATACCACAACCCTCCTAAACCCTCCACAACATTTGGGGTAGGGCACCCACCATCCCAAAACCCTCATGAATCCTCCTACGGGCCAAAAAGCGAATGCCACTGGAGGTACCCGATTCAAGCCCCTGGGCCACGGGATAATGTTTCCCCTGCCTGCCCACCCGAGCCTGCTCATACTCCCCAGGGGGGGGGGGGGGGAGTGCGGCCCCCTGTCCGCTTGCCGCATCAGCACCGCGGCAAATGTAAAGGCACCGGGGCGGCCGCATGCCGGGGGTACAGCATGGGGGAGGGGGGGTTGGGCTGCCACCATCATACCACAACCCTCCACAACAGCGGGGGGGGGGGGGGGCAGAACAACGCCCGCTCCTCGTGGGCGCCCAGTGCGTGGAACAGGCCAGCAGCACCCCTGCACCTCCACGCCCGCATTCCACCCCCGACCGGTCCAAAAGCCGCGCTTTGCAGCCGAGGGAAAAGGTATGCCTCGAGCACGGGCGGCGGGACATGCCTCCCGGCAAATCGCATGGATGACGGGGAGGCGCGCCCTGCAGACCTGTATCCCTCCCATCGGCTCATCGTTCCCGCGAATCTGCTGCGCCACGGCGTTGAGGACATCCAAGTACTGGCCGTCCAGCATGCTGACCTCGTCAATCACGAGTACTTCCGCCCGCTTCCAGCGGTTCCGATACGACGCCTTCATGTCTCTGCACAGCTGCTCCGGAGTCCCAAGGCCGAGCTTAATACCGGCAAAGCTGTGCAGCGTCGTCCCCCCGATGGCGGCCGCGGCAATCCCAGTGGACGCCGTCACAAACACCTTCTTGCACCCGTAGAGCCGCCGCAGCTCGTGGATCATGATGCGCAGCAGGAAGCTTTTGCCGGTGCCGGCGTTGCCAGTGAAAAACAACGACGCACCCTCTGTCAGCACCACGTCCAAAATGTGCCGCTGCTCTTCGCTGAGGAGGGCTATGGACGGGCTCGCCTCCTTCGGGGTCTCGACCTGTGCACAGTGGGGCCCTCGGGATGCAGCAGGGCGCCCGCGCGCAATGGGACGTGTGCGCAAGTCAACTCCGTCCTCTGGGAAGGACATCAGATGTGTGTGGGTCTTACTCAGTCAGGATAGAACTATTGGGAAAGGTCCCCCCTTGGACCCCCACCCCACTCCCCTGTGTGACATTCCATCTGGTTGTTGTTTCTTTACGGGGCCTGGACAGTCACCCGTTCTTCCCTTCACATGTTGTGTCGGGTCGCTGCATTGTGTCGGCCGCTGCGGCCGGTGCTCCTGCTGGTGTCGTTTCCGCATTTGCGGAGCCCAGTGGTTGGTGTGCTGAGGCTGCTGGTGTTGTTTCCGCGTTCGCGGAGCCCAGTGGTTGGTGTATTGAGGTTGTACTGGTTGTTGCGGGGGTCGTTTGACTGTTTTTGTTGTCCACACACCTCCATCCTCAGGCCGTCCATAACCTGCCTCGCTGTGTTTCTGTATGCTTGAGGCCCAGGTGCCCTGCTCCTCTGCGCGTTGTCCCGGCCGTCCACCACATGTCCCTTTCCCCCTCACGGCTGGTCTGCCCTGGTGGGCTCCTCCTCCTGTTGCACAAACGGCCCATCTGGGCTGCGGGAGAAACAGCCCACCTGATGCCGGTTGAGCAGGGGTTGCCGTGGCACCTGGTAGCAATGGGGCTGGCTGGCCGAGCCATCCCCTGTGTTGTTGCTGCCCCCCATGCGTATGCTCTCCCATCCCCTACTTTCTGGTTTCCCGTTCTCGCTGTCCTAGTTGCCCCCCCTGCTTTGCTGCCCCCCTCCTCTTTGTCTGCTGCACTCGCCTTTGTCCCTCTTAGTGTGGCTCCCGCATTCTGTGTGGTTGTGTTGCTCCTCCCCCTGTCCGTTGGCGCTCCTGGGTGCCCCTTGTGCGCACCCACTCCTGTCCCACCCGCCTGCCCCCCCGCACGAGGAGCACGACAAACTGTGAACCCAAGGATGCAACCGTGCCTCGTCGCCTACCTTCCCAACCGTCCCTGCTGGGTGCCCGCCTCTATCCCTGTGTAAGCACCAACCATCAATGCACTCGTTCATCCAACTTGATGCCCATCATTGCCTGGCTGCCTCTACCATGCAAGCTTCAGCAATCTTAGAGCGAATTGATTCCCGGCTAGGTGTGTGTGTAACGCTACTTCAATGGAAAAGACATTTGGCCCCCCCCCAAAAAATGAGTTCCCGCCAAACAATCAAGGAGGAACGCAAAATAATGCAAAATTCAAAATACTCGCAAAACTTGAAATAATTCTGTGCACCAAGCCGTTGCTTGTGCTGCACTGAAGTTTCATGGCGACCAGAAAGTTTGTGGGTCCTCTCTTTCGTGTGGTTTCATCCCTCGTGTTCATCCTCCCATTGACAGCCGTGCCCCAGGGAAAAATACCGTACACCTTGCACATGGAGAATCTACAACTGATGGTTGATAAGTCCCAGTACAATGGCAGTGTTCTATGTGGCAGCATCACAACAAAACAGGTGAAACAATCGCAGAAAAAGAAAATTTTTGCATCCAGCAATTCAATTTTTTTGGCGCAAATTTGAGGGGGGGAAATTGCATTTTTTTCCGGAGTGCCCGCTTTGCAAAAATATGATTTTTGCAAATTCTTGCGGTTGGTAATCCCATGTGAATCCTATGTTTATGCAATGAACAATAGTTTCACCCCCAGTGGTACTGTATATCTCTCTCTGTCTCTGTGTAGACTCACTGACGACCCCCCACATGCAATTCTTCGATTGAGTTGTGCACGTGCAGGGTAGGTACAGGGTACATGTTAGACCCAGTGCCGTTTGCAGACCCCGACCTCCCGCAGGCACTGGGGCCGAGGGCACACCGCACGTCCATGGCAGAAGTGAATGGTGGGACCAGGCGGGGCGGCGGGTGTTGGGGGGGGGGGGGGACCACACATGCAGAAAGTTAAGCTCCACATTGCAGCCAGATCATTTACAACCCTATTACGTGTATCAATGGATGAAATAATGGCCAGTCTCATTGTTTTGCATCACAGACTGCAGGCAAGAAGAGGGAAAGGGGGCAGGAAACACGCTGCAGGGCGGCTGTTGCGCAGAAACACGCGAAGGGAGGCGGGCGGGCAGCGAGGCAATCATCCAGGACGACACAACAGCGCTCGAAGCAAGTAAATTGCGGGACTTTCCACCGCTTGCAAAAGCAGAAAGTACCCGAATGTGTTGACCATCTACAAACGCCAGTCGCCCGAAAACCGCCCGGGATTGAGCGCCAGCTGCCAAACCATGTCTAGACATGCCTTGGCTGTACATCAGGACCAAAAACGGTGTTCATTGTGGGAAACCCCGGGCGAACAACCTTTATCTTGGTTCTCTGTTTCCTCTTCGTGGCATATTTGCGGCTGACAGCGCTTTTCTCCTTCGCCTTCGGCTTTCGAGCGATCCTGTGCGACGCCTGGTCCATGAAGTCCAGTGTGACCACTTGCTGCGTGTCTCCTTCACTATGTACCGGACCAGACTGGGTCCCATTTCTCTTCCGAAGTCGTTTGGACTCGACTTGCTGCAGTGCCTCGGGCTCCAATTGAAGGTATTCGGCAGCCTCGATGACAGCTGCCTCGACGGCCGCCACCAGCACCGCATCGTCTGGGTTGTCGAAGTCCACCTTCGTCTGACACGTATGTCGATGCCACTCCTTGTTGTTTGCCTGCAGTTGCGGCCCCTTGATCGTGATCAGCAGCCGATCAGCATTGCTTTGGCCACCGCCTCGCTTGATCGTCACGCTGTGCCCGCACGCCGTCTGGAAATTGAGCGCGTGCGACACCACTTCGGTGGGTCGCGGCACCAGCCCCGTGAAGATGTGCCGCTCCCCGTCACGGCTGGCGCTGTCGCCCGCGTCGCTGTCGACAATTAGCCCAGTTGTCGCGGCCACCGCGAAACAGTCGCTGGATGCGACGCAAAGCATTGGGGCAGGGCCGGACGGGGGCCGCCGTCTGCGGTACGCCTCTTGGGGTGCGGTCCACAGTGCCCTGACGGCCCTGGGCACACAAACGGCGTAGAGCAAGCGCCAGCCCCAGGCCACACGCTTCGACGCGGCCCCAAGCGGATGCCCAAGGGCACCGTGAACCCAAAGGACAAGGACCATAAGCCCCATCACCGAGACAAAGGCGGCGTGTGGCACAAACCCCAGCGATGCCTCGGTGCTGGAGGCACGAGCGGGTGCTGCACATGGCCGAGCGCCCCCGGCGTGCGGAAGGTCACGAGGCTCCCGTGAACCAGAGACAGCGAGTGATCGAGGGTAGCCCCCCACGGCCTGGCGTGCGGCAGAATGAGGGAGGCAACGGCCATACCCTTGGGCGGAGGGGTTGGTGTGGGATTGTACCGGGATCGTGAACGATGACACCGGGGCTGCATGGGGCGGTGGCCAAGAGAGTGACCCCAGGACGGTGCCCAGGAACGCAATGCTCAGGAGGAGGTAGGGGCGCCTGGAGCGGACGACAACGTCGACAACGTCACCTCGACCGACATCGAATACCATCGACGCAGAAATCTACGACAGAATGAAGAGCTTGCGGAATGGGATGTTGTGCGAACGCGTTGCAACACGCATGTTCGCGGCGCAGGGTCTCAGAAGACCAGAACTGAAGCAACCTGCGACCCTCTTCATCAACGTCGCTCCACTACTACAGTCAGGGCGGTCCTTAAGGGGGAAAAAACAGTGTCCGAAAACTGCAGTTTTGCAAAAAGACCGCATGGAGCGCATATGTTCAACCATTGTTGGTGGCGATTGGCTGTTGGCGGTTGGCGCTTGATGGCATTTGGCGGTTGGCGGTTGGTGGCGGTTGGCGGGCGGTTGGCGGCGGTTGGTGGTTGGCGATTGGTGGATGGTGGGGGTTGGTGGTTGGCGGTTGGCGGTTGGTGGTGGTTTGGCAGCGGTTGGCGGTTGGCGGTTGGTGGCGGTTGGCGATTGGTGGCGGTTGGCGGTTGGTGGCGGTTGGAGGTTGGCGGTTGGTCATCCCTGGGGGCGGTCCTTGGTCCTTAAGGGCGGTCCATAGAATGCTTTTTTTTGTTCATCCGCCAGTCCTGTGTTCGGCCCCTGTCGGGGAGCGGAATCATGGCCACGCCACGGTCCGCAATGGTCTGGGCTTCACGAAACAGTCCCTCAAATTCCCAGTAGAGGTATTCACAACCATCAGGGTATGCCTTCCGGCCACGTGCCTGCGGGTAGACCCCAGGAAGGGTACGCTACTCCACTTAATGGATAGCCAACGCCCCCAATGCACGGTCCATTGACAGTTTAGTGGCAGCAAGAGACAGCCCATCGGCATTCATTCACAAAGCCAAGCGGACCAACACAATGGAGCACAGCCGGTCGAAAGAGTTCCGATCGAGTGTTGCATCTCTGAGACATCCGCTAGTGTAGCCGCCTTGAAAATGTTAAAATGGGTAAAAACGCCTACTTGCACCACGAAGCGTGTCAAAAGCTTGTCAAACGGGTGTCGAAGACTTGTCATGCGGGGCCCTGAACACGGGATGTGCGCTGCCTGATTTCGGATGAGGATTCAGGGTTTCCTCTTCAGTAGCCTGAACACCTGAATTACCCCGGAGACAGACCACGACTTCCATCAAGGCATGGCCCCCACTGCAGCCCGCTTTGCGCAATCCCCAGCAGTGGCAGCAGCGAAACCGCATACACTCAAGGTCCACTAAGTGCTCGCTGCAGGGGCCTTCACGGTCCCACAGAGGATCAGCTCAGAGTGCTCGGTTCCACAAGCACTTGCGGTGCACTCGTCTGTGTGTCCGTGGCATCCCAGGGCTTTCGGGGCCCATGCTCCAGCAGCCATAAAGGCTGAGTAAGTGTGCTAGTTGGTACTTCCGGGTGTCGGGGGGGGGGTGGCGGGGCTTCCGAAGGCAGGAGTCATCAAGACCTCTG
The DNA here is from genome assembly GCA_964036045.1 of Eutreptiella sp. 'Long Island Sound 2002'. Classification (NCBI taxonomy): domain Eukaryota; phylum Euglenozoa; class Euglenophyceae; order Eutreptiales; family Eutreptiaceae; genus Eutreptiella; species Eutreptiella sp. 'Long Island Sound 2002'. Next base: position 174,580,282 of record OZ038379.1, read on the forward strand.
AAGAGCGGATCGGGGAGGGCGAGGGAAGGGGGGCTCCAGGGAAGGGGGACTGGTGCTGATGACTTTGACGTACGTATTGTGCGCTCGTGCAAATGGGGCAGCAACCATTCCCATCGCCTTTGGGCGGTCTTGCCTTTGGGCCTTGCGGCCAAAAAACCTGTGTGACGTCTTCGGCGCAAGGTGTGGGTTGGATCCAGAGGAATGAGCGCCCTTGATGGCGGGTGTGATGCCAGGAAACGGAGCCACTTCCGGCCGCTCCCTTTATCCAGGCTGTGCCTGCCCTACGGGAGGCTGTAGCTTTTCAACAAGGTGGAGCTGCCGGGCAATCCACATATCAGTGTCTCTTGAATCGGACATCTTCACTGCTCAGGATGCTTGATCTTTGTGGACGGCTTGGAATGGAAGGGGAAACGGCAAACAACCAGACATGAACTCAAACCGACAGTCTACATGAACCCAGTCAGGAAGATTTCGAAAAAAAATGTAACTTTGACTGGACACCAAAAATGGTATGCCTTGTCCAACCTACGCTTTGCCTATGCTACGCCTTGTTCCATCGGATCCCCCTCCCCGCCCTTAATACCGGACCGGTGGCTGCTGCTGAACTTTCATGCTGTCAAACCCAAGCTTGGTCAAACACTTCATCACACACAGTACTAATATACAGTGTTTTTTTGTCATTCTGTTCTTGAGCTGCAGCAACCCACCCCTACACCGCCCGCTTCAAAAAATGATTATGTGAATCGTATGTCCATTCCTGCCTGTTGTAACCCACCACAATGGCTTTGAATCCTGTCACTCGGTTTGATAGTCGCCAGATGAATGCCACAACCAAGCACAAATGCAAATACTCCTCGTTTGCATGGGCTGTATCAGTGGGCAAGCACCAATGGTCCTCAAAATTTTTTTGCTGCGGCATTCTGCAGCATGCTTCAAGCCGTTGGTGGGGGTGGGGGTCACGTGTCCAGAACCCACCAAAAACCCCTGCCCTTCTCCTCCCCAAAGCACCCCCAACCACCTGCAAAGACTAACACAATGCAAACAATTCACAGCTTCGCTTATTGGTCCTTCATCTCTGCTCGCCTCCGCTTTTTGTCAGTTTCGTTGACATGCATGATTGCGAATAGTGCAATGTGTCATTGTTCATATACTTGCGATCATGAGTCAAAATGTGGCCCATCAGACTGAATGCCCTTTCCACATGACATGCAGACCAAGGACGCCGAATGAAAAAGGGGGGGGGGGGGGGCAGTGGAGGATAATGCAAGGAAACCAATGCCCTAGTGATGTCCTGGTGAAATTGGTGTTGTGCTCTAGCCTTTTCAAGCATCGCCTCCAAAATATGGGCCCTAGACAGGACCTTTTCCTTGACCGTTGGAGAACTTGTTGTGTACTTGACAACGTCTCAGGCAATTGTTGCTGGGGAACGTTGACAATTGTTGGAGGTTGTTGTGGTTGCTCAGGTTCTGTGCAAACTGTAACTCAGCTTTCCAGGCATGTGTCTGAGGCTGGCAGACAAAAGAACCATCTGGCTGTTTCGACCAAAAACATGGTCCTTCAACATGGAACGCTTCGTTGGCATCCAAACTGCAGTACAATTTCCCATTTTGGGATGCACCCTGGCTGTCTGCAGAACGTACGTACTGCCCCACACTTCTCCATTTGCCCACTGCAAACAGTCTGCAGTATTCCTGGTTGTCTCCTTGTTCCTCTTGGGTTGTGTTGTCTCCTCCTGAGTGGGTTCAATGGCGGGCATTAGAGTACAAAATGCGAGAAATGCTATGTCAAAGGAGCTGCCAACTACTTGTGAACTATACAAGACCATCAAAATTGCAATGTGCTCCGGCATGCTGCGGCATGCTTCAAACCCCACCAACAGTCCCAAAAATCAGGTGCTGCCGCATGCTGCCGCATGCTGCATCATGCTTCAACCGTTGATGCTTGTCAGCAGGCCACAGGCTATGTTTGTGGGAAGGAGGGGTGTTGATACATATTGTGGCCAAAGTGTTTGCTCTCCTGGGGGGCTACTTTTTTTTGGGGGGGGGGGGGTCAGGACGTGTTGTACTCTCCACCAAAGTAGCGTGCAGTGGCCGACAAAATAGACGCGGTGGACATCGTCGAGGACATCACGGACATGGGGGCCGTGCGGCTCCAGCAGCCTGTGGGTCCCTTCGAGCAGGGGGCAGCATCGGGTCACTAGCAGCAGCGGCCGCAGCGCTGGGCAGTCCGGCAGGACAGTCCAGGCCTCGGCGGGAGGCCGAGAGTCCCGTCGAGCTAGGGGCCCGGCGGGGGGGTCACCGCAGAGGCGACCGCAATGCTATGCAACCCGGGCCTCGGCGAGCGGGGGGTTGATGTGGTCTCTGTGGTCACCGCAGAGGCGACCGCAACGCTATGCAACCCGGGCCTCGGCGAGCGGGGGGCTGAGGTGTGTCACCCACGGGTCCTTGAGGACGGTCCGGGCACAAGAGTAACAACAACGAGACCAAAGGCGCTTGCGGCTGGGGCTCTTGCTGTAGCACTGGGGAAGCCGGGGGACGTGGTAGGCACCACGTGGCCCTCGGCGGGCCCTGGGCATGTGTGGTCTGGGACCCACTGAGCAAGGGGCCAAGCACCAGGTCGCTGCAGCCTCCGTGGTGGCGGCAGCGGCAGCGGAGCCATGCGGTCCAAGCCTCAGCAAGTGAGGGCTCATGGATGCCAGCGACCCTGGCGGCACCAGCCATGCATCGCCGTTGCTGGGGCAAAGGGAGGGGGGAACGGGGTCTGCCTGCAGGACAAAGCTTTTGCCCCCTCCTCCCCTCGAGGGTGGGCTGGGTCTGTGTTCCCGGTGTTTGCCCCACCAGATTTAATCTTTTGGCACGTGGGCGCGGGTGCAGCGGGCCCCGGGGCATTTTGTGCCCCTGGTGCGCTAGTGTCGCCATCGTGGGTATGAAACAAGATAGAGGGGCCATGCTGGGCCATGCAGACTCCACATTCCTACGCCCCCACGCCAGACAATCCTCGGAAGGGAACCAAGGAGAGCAGATGCAACCCGGGCATTCAGGGTGGGCGTGGTCGGCAGTGATCATCTTTTGGTGGGAAAACACCTCCGACCTGGTGATGACCAGAAGGGGGGCTGGGGTTGTGAGGACTGTTTAGGGCAGAGCTAGCGGCGGCGGGAACGCAGTGGTAACGCTGGGGGGATGTCAGCACGGGGCTTGAACCGCTACCGTCCTCAAGTGGGTCGGCGGCCCCTGTGCATGGTTGCGGCCCACCACGTGTGGGTGGGTATGGCAGACTGCCCATCCAAATGCGCTCAAAGGTGTTTACTGGGGCATGGAGGGCGAGAAGGGGATGGGGCTTGTAGCCGGATATGTTGTGCGTCGTTCCTGGGGCGTGAGGCAGAAACACCGTCCAAGTCGCTTGCAGCTCGGGGATTCAGTACCATAGCGAAATCTATGGGAAAGGTAAAACTAATACTGTTTGTTAGACACATCAGAAACACATGCATTGAGGTTGAATTCAGCTGATTCATTTTATGCAGCGTGCCTTGTAGGGAAGGTTTGCAGTCCAATCTGGTCTACTTGGGGGGCTTCTCTAGGGGACGGTAAATGTGGGGTTTGAGTTGGGATAGTTGATACAAAAGTAGCGCACCGGGCACGCGCCGGGCAAACACTCAACGGTGGCTTTTGGGACTGCATTGCATTCTAAACATAGGGTTATGGTCAACAAAGAGCTTGGAGGGCAGCAAGGGAGAGTTATGGGCCGTTGTGGTCGCGGTTGTAGGCACTTCATCGCAGGCGGTCTAGGAGGCTAGAAAAAGGCGCTTTGTCACCCAGAGGCAGTCCCATGCTCCATCACTGCCAACCAGAACAGGCAGAGGGGCACAGGGCCACTCAGCACACGTTCGAGGACCACTACGCCCCTGTGGACATGGGCACAACAGTGCAGCAGTTCTGACGGGGCGGAGCCCAAAACATGCTTCACTGCGCTTTACTTTGCAGCGTAACTGACAGCGTGGGGGGCAGGCCAAGGTCCCGGCATGCACTTGCCCACCGGTAATCGGCTGTCAACAGCCCTGCCACTGGCCACTGCGTTGGTGCCCCTGTGGCAACCGACAGAAAAAGCTCTTTTTTTTTTCACAAACGGCCGGCCTGTTTACATGCGTCCCCTTCAATGGGAAACACTGGCGGGACCATCTCTGCAGGGCAGCTCTGATCCGCAGCATTCGGCAGCCGTTCTGTGACAGTGGGGGGCTTCTGTCCGCACCACTGACTGGGGGCATGGTCACAAGTGTGGGGAGGTTAGGGGGTCAGCGGTCAAGCTTGCCCGGGCCATGGGCCTGTAGGCATCCAGGTAACCCTGGGGGTAGGAGGTGGACCATGACTGGTATACCAGGGCTCCGGAGGTGCAGCACCCTGAAGGAATGCCCTGTGGGTGTGGACCAGGGGCCAGTGCAGCGGCTTGGGGGGGGGGGGGTGTCGATACAGCCCTCTGGCTAGGACCCCCCCCCAAAAAAAGGCTCAATTGATGGGACCCCAAAAATCCTACCGCGACTGACCCCCGGGCCCCAGAGGTGACCCGGACCCAAAACCTACGGGGGAAATGAAAATGGGATCAGCGCGTCAAGGGGGTTCAGACAAAGTCATCATTTGCCATGTATTTCGTGAAAAAAAGACCATTTTCAATGCTCAAAAAAGTCTTTGGCGCTTTCGGTGCCGAGTTCATAATCACTGATGAATGGTCCTGTCAATTGAGCACTTTTTCTGAACCCCCCAATTCTATTGAACCCCCCCCCCCCGTTGAAGACCCAACTTCCCCCTGGGGAGTGCGAGTAGGAGGTGGGCCGTGACCCTGTTGGACCCTGAGGCCTTCCCCTTGGCGTCCCGAATGGCACCACTGAGGCCCGGCGTTGTGTACTCCCCCAGCCCCTGCCAGGCCTCCAGAACCTCCCGGGGGCGGGTGGTGGGGGGGGGAGGGAGAGGCTTGTGGACGAGTCTGAGGTGACGACCGGGGGATCTTCTGTGGGGGCGGAGCAGCTGTCAGCCCAGTCGACCACCGCCTCTGCGTCCGGGTCCCTGAACAAGCTTCAGATGCTTGAGTGACAAAGAAAAAGAAAAGCAACCCCCACAACAACACGCCTTTTGGAGATCCCGTTCTTAGCCCCCCTCCCTCCCCTTGTGAGAGCAACACCAAATGTAACGGAAACGACGCCTACCGTTGCTCTGACAAGGGGGCGTGTTTCGAAAGGGCAAAGTAGGACACGGTTCCAAAAGTTGCGGTAACAACACCTGCTCTGTTGCGCTGGCAAGGGCGTTGCCCTCGAGGGGGGGGGGGGGGTAATGACTTGCCACCGAGCCCTCCGAAAACTATTGCTGGCACAGCTCGTGGCATTGGAGGATTGGTGATCGCAAAGTCACAGGGGGTTCCCCCTGCAACTCCTGTGATTTTCTCGATAGACCGCCTCACAAGGTCCCCCCCCCTCCCCCCGCTGTGGGACGCCAATGGTGTTGCCCGGTGCAACGCCCCCTGGAGAGTCCCGGGAGGAGATTCGACACCAAAGGATCAAAAGCAGACCATCAGGGACAATGTCATGGGCGCCTTTCACAGTGACCAACAGCGTGTGCCATGGCATCCGGTGGTGTATGGCCAATACTGTCGCCACCAGGCCATGGCCGAGTGACCCCCAGATTTGGGGGGGGTGGGGGGTTATGGTCCTAGCAAACCCCAGCCGACCCACCCAAGGACTGTCCTCTGTCCTTAAGGCAGAAAAAAAAAAGAAAAGGGTTCGTAATGCCAACAGAAATGAACGCGGGGACGCTCTCTGCGTCACGGGCAAGACATGAGCAAGACACAGAACCACTGTTTCTGTTTCTGTTCAGAAGCAGTTCGGGCAATGGTTGGCGGTTGGCGGCGGTTGGCAGTTGGTGGCGGTCCCAGAGAAAAAATTTCCTCAGGGGAAAAGAGAAAATGATTAAACGGGCCGGGAAATTAGAGGCCGACCTTCGGCACACAAACTCGCTTTTGGCCTCTGACCCCACCCCCACCCCCCAATATGGGGGGGGGGGGGATTTTGCCCACTAAGCCATGCCACCAAAGAGCGCTGAGCACAGCGGCAGGGCACTGCAGACACGACACCGCAGTGCTCAGCGGCCGTACTCAATGGCGCGCCGGGCGCTGACCCCCCCCCCAACATCCCCAGCCCCCCTCCCTCTGGAGGACAGGGCCCCTCTGTCGGGCCCCGAGGGGCTCAGAAGCGTTTAGTGCCGGGGACTTTGCAGAACGTGGCCACGTACGTCCACACGGACACCACCCCGCAGGCGTACGGGCGGAGGTGCAGGCCCAGGGCGTAGACCGCGGAGGGGTCCCCGTTGTCCTCTGGGGCGGTGGCGCGGACGGCGTTGAGGAGGTGGTGCATGTCAGTCCACTTGACGTTCAGGGGGAACCCGAACATCTCGTACCCGATGAACTCCGCGAGCTCCCGCCGGTGGAGGTCGGCCATGAGGTCGGGGAACGTCAAGTGGCTGCTGTGGTCCCGCCGCTGGTCCTCCATCACCGACAGCACGTTGCCCAGGCGCTGCCCCAGGGTCGGGCTCCATTCGGTCGGGCATCGGCGCCAGCCCTCGATGTTGGTCCGCAGGACCTCGCGGATGTCCCTCTCCATTTGGAGGACGTCGCCGTCCACCGGGGGGACGTACTGCAGCACCGCCTTCTGAACGGTCTCGCACTGCTCCGGGGGCGGGTGGCCCGCGAACCGCTGCCACCCCGACCCCCCCTTGACGCCGAAGAAGGCCTCCCCCGTCTGCGCGGCGTTGCCCTGGGGCTGGCAGTTGACGTAGATGTCCCGCGCGGTGAACATGGTGCCGGCCTGCACCAGCGCGTTGCGCCGGTCGCTCGCCGGATACCGCTCGCCGGTGACGGGGTCCCAGAGTTGGCACTGTGGCTGGTGCGGGGAGTGGGGGCGACGGGCCCCCCGCGTGAGGACGAAGGCCGCCCGGAAACTGGTTCGGGACTGCCCCAACACCACATAGACCTCCTCATGGCATTGCAGGTACAAGAAGTAGTTGGCTAAGAGGACCGCGTGCTCCACATAGTCCCCGCAGCCCAAGTCCAAGAGCTCCTCCGACGTGGCCCAGAGGGCGTCGTCCAGGGCCCCGGAGCCGGTGGTGTCGGGGACGTAGGGGATCAGGGACACGAAGCGGGCCACGAGGGCCGGCGTGTCGAGGCCGTGGGGGGGAGGCTGGGGGCAGAGGTAGCGGGAGACCAGCACCGCGTTGCCCTGGAACGTGCTGGCGAGCGCGCGGACAGTCCGGCCGGTCGCCGCGTCCCCGCCGAACGCGGCCCGGAGCCGCTGCCGCAGCGTACGCTCCCACGCCGTCGCCGCGTGGAACGTCGCGGGGGCCTCGGCGGGGTCCGCCGGCGCGTCGGCGGGGGGCGCGGGGAGCGGGAGGGCGGGCTGCAGTGTCATGAAGAGGGTCAGCGTGGTGTAAGGGTCCACACCGCCGTACGGGCCCTCCGGATCGAGGGCCCCGGGGGCCGTCGGGGGTTCGGCGTAACGCCCGGAGGCGCTGTATCCGATGGTGGCCATGGGGGTGTTCACTCGCCACGTGCCCTCCACCCGCCGCGCCCGGTACAGCACCGGGAACGGCACCCCGAAGCTGCCGAGCCACCGCCGCTCCTCGCGGTAGTGCGTCGTTGTGGCGTCTCGCGAGTCCTTTGGCAGCTCCCGCGTCACTTTGTCGTAGATGTCGACGGTAACTTCGTCCGCAATGAGCGCCAGCGCCTCAGGCTCAAACGACGGGGGCCCGAAGGGAAGCTGCAGTAGCTCGTGGAACGCCGGGGCTGGACCGTGAGCGCACCGGCTTTGCACTGCCCGGTCGCGAAATCGGATGACGACGAACACCTCCACGTCCTCGGCTGCGCCCTCGAACTCGTCGTGTTCGTCGGGCGCATGCGACATCGCGGAGGCCGCGCCACCGGGCCCGGCCCTGCTGCGGGCCTTTCCGGTCTTGCCGTGGCTCCGCGTGGCGTCGCGTGCGCTCGTGCCGACGGGCGGGGGGTTGCCCAGCGCCTGCGGGGCCCGGACCGGGACATTGTAGCCCTTGAGGACGTGAATGCAGAGGGTGCAGTGCTGCACGTCCGCCGCGACGGGGGCGGGGGCAGGGGGGCGGCGGACGGGGCGGAGTTGGGTGAGCGGCGCGAAGAAGGCGACGATGCGCTGGAGGAGGTCGCCGTCCGGCGGGGGCACGGGTTGCGTGACGATACGGGACAGGATGTCGAGCTTGGCGACGGGGCGTTTGCTGCGACCCAAGCGCTTGCGGCGGACCGCCGCCTGGTACTCCGTGAGGCCGGCGGCAATCCCGGGGCCGTCGTCGAAGGCGGCCCCGGGGTCTGGGACGTGAAGGGCCGAGTCCGCAATGTCTCGGGGCTTCAGGGGCACCGGCTTCGCAAAGACGTCTGGCGTGGCGTCGCCCTCGGGGGTGAGGGCAGTGCCGGTGAGGCCTCCGCGGCGCTGCTGCTTCGCGTTGCGATCCACCCGCTGCAGCATCGCAAGGCCGGGGTCGTGCTGGTGATGGCGGGCCTGCAGGAGGCGGATGCGGTTGTCGGTGGCGTGGCGGCCCTTCGGTGGCGCGTGGCGCAGCAGCCGGAAGGGCTTCAGGAGGACGGCGTGCCGCAGGGGGTCCGGGGGCTGGGGGCTGGCGCTGCAGGAGCTGAGCCTTAGGGCGTGGGGCAGGCCGGTGGACGAGCTGAGCCGCAGCGGGTGGCACAGGGAGGGGCTCTGCAGGAGGTGCCCGTAGTGCTTCGCCAGCAGCTGCATTGCGTCGCGGTTGCCGGGGTCGAAGGGGTCGATCTGCCCGTTGAGCACCGCCCTCCTCAGAGCCTCGGGCGTCCCCTGCGGGTCTGGGGCCGCGGTGGGCGGCGCTGCGGGCCCGGGGCGAGGGGAGTCGTCGCATTGCACGCTCTGCTGGTGCGCGGTGGGGGGGAGGGGGGAGGGCTTCCCCTGCGAGGGGGCCTTGGAGGGCAGGGCCGCGGGCAGAGGGGGGAGGGCAGTGGTCGGGTGTGCGGGATCGGGGTTGGTCCACATCACGGCCAACTGCAGGAACCCGCCGGTGGTGTGGCAGCTGCTGGTGAGCGAGTCCCGCAGAAGCCGCGGGCCCCGGGCGTTGGGCGGGGGCGCGGCCGGGCCAGGGGCGGCCGGGGCCTCCCAGTCCGGCACGAACCGGTCCCCGGCCTCGAAGCGCAGCCGCTGGAGGCTGTCCTCTGCGGAGATGGTGCGGGTGCGGGGCACCTGCAGCGGGACGTTGGCGAGGAGCTGCCAGCGGCCCATGCCCAGGGATTGGTACAGCTGCACGGTCATGGAGACGGGCATACGGTGGAGGTGGAGGTTGATGAGCGCGTGGAATGTGACGCGGAAGTTCGGGTCGAGTTGGGCCTTCGGCGTGCCCGCGACCAATTTGCCGTTCACGGTCACCGTGGCGTAGTACTGCGTCTGCTGCATCTGCCGCCGTCGGTTGGCCTCTGCCACGTCCACCGGGTCCGTCAGGGGCCGGTCCGTGCGCAGATTGGGGACCAGGTTCAGCGCCTGCGACGCGTCGCGCTTTTGCAGTTGCTCGCCATCCGTGGGCCCGAGCTCGGCGCCACTTTCCGCCGCGCTCAGTCGCGTGCTGGGGCCCGCCGTGGGGCTCTTGACACTATGCGCCTCCTCGGGCTCGTGCTGCGGGTCCACGTCGACGGGGGGCTCTGTGGAGCTCTGGGGCGGTGGGGTCTGGGGCTCGGCCGGGGGGTGGGCCGCTCGATGCTGCCGCAGCAGATTGCGTGCGTTGATCACGGTGCGCAGCGAGGGCGGCTTCCTCAAGAAGCTGAGCTGCACCCCGGTCCTCGTCCCCTCGGTCTGCCTCAGCTCCTTGATCTCCCTCCACAACTGCAGCATGGACTCGATGCGCTGCGTGTGCCGCGCCTCCGCGTCGGCCACGGCCGCACGGGCCTCCGCCACTTCCACCTCCAGTTTGCTGATGGCCGCCCTGCGGTCCGCCAACACCTCCTCGGCCAGGGCACCGGATGCCCCGAGGGGATTGCCCATGGAGCGCCCGAGTCTGCCGAGGGTGGTCTCCAGTTCTCTCTGCCGCTGCCGGAAGTGCGCCACCGGGGGCTCCGCCCTGCAGCTCAGGTACAGCTCCCGCAGCTCCGCGGCCAGGCGGTGCTCCTTGCTGAACAGGTGGTGGTCCGTGAAATCGATGTGAAGCAGGTCGAGCTCCATCCGGTAGTACTGGGGGCCCCGGGACGGCCGCTCGAACATCGGCTGCGGGGGGCTGGGTACGCACTTGTTGAAGAGCCACTGCTGGGGCAGCAGCGTGTACGGGAGGGTGCCGTACCGCTCCTCCGCCGCGGGCATCGCGTGCCGGATGAGCTGCCCGTTGCGGTCGAACATGGGGAGGCACTGGGGGCCCGTCCACAGCAGCCGCTGCTCGATGGCGTACGACAGATGCTCCACCAGTTTGGACACGGGGTAGCGGTGGCGCCCGTCCGTGCCCTCCGCAAAGAAGTCGTCCGGCAGCATCGGCGTCCGGCACGCCCATTCCCCAGCCGTCTGCCGCAGCTGCGCCGCGAGGGCGCGGCACAGCCCGGCCATGAGCTCCAACGTGTGCGCCGCGTCCCGGAAGACGATGGCGCCGTCCGGAATCGGCGGCAGCGGCTGCACCACCGCAGCCCCTGCACCGACGGCCACCCCCGCCCCCGTCCGCAGCAGCGGGTTCGCGGGATCGAATCCCGCACTTCCGTGCGACGTGGACGCCGGGGAGGGCGTCTGCTGCTGCTGGGGCGGGGGCGGGCACGGGGAGCCAGGCGTGGGCTGGGGGCTGGGATCGCGGGGCGATGGGTCCAGCTCACGCTCCACGGCAGCGTCGGGGGTGGGGCCAAGCACCCCTGGGGCAGAGCCCGGAGGCTGGGCCGGGGGGGGCGGCCCCGACGTGGAGGCAGCTGGGCTCGGGGCCGCCGCGGGGCCCCGGGACTTCTTCACCTTCTTCTTCCGCATCTTGAGCGGCTGGAGGGGCTGCTCCGCCGCGCCGGAGTCGTGGGGCGTGCCCTGCACCTCCGGGTCCGGCTCAGCCGTCCCCACGCCCCCTCCCAGGCCTGGGCCCAAGCCCTCCTCCTCCTCAACACCCAGACTGAGGGCCGGAGGGCGCACGCGCTTTGCCGCGTCTGTGGGCCTGGCATCGCTCTCTGCCATGTCCGGAGGCGCCTGCTGGTCTGGTCGCGGGGCCGGGGGCTCGTCCATGTGCGATGCGGCCCCCGCACCCCCTGCGGCATCAGAACCCAGCAGCGGCTCCTGGATCGCCTGGCTGGAGTCGGAGCGCCCCGCCGTCCCTTTGCCCCGGCGCTTCTCCTTCGCCTCCCACTCCCGCCGCTCCTTCAAGACCCGCTTCTGGCGTGCCCTGTCCTTCCGCTGCTTGACCGCGTCCTGCTCCTCGCGCTCCCGCCGCCACTGGGCCCTGCGGCAGTCCTGCTCCTCCTGCTGCGCGCAGCGCAGCTCGTGCCGCATGCGCGTGGTCTCGGCGTCCTGCCGGCGGCGGAGGGCCTCGGCGTGCGCTTCCGCCCGGCAGCCCACGGATGCAATCCGCTGGCACTTTTGGAACACCCAATGCCTCCACACCCACGGGGTCGGGGTGAGCCTCGTGTAGATCCCGTGCTGTGCAGGGACGGCCTGGCACGAAGGCTCCTCTACGGACTGACCCTCGAGGTCGCGCCTCTCGAGATCCGAGGCACTGAAGATGGGGAATCGCGTGCCGTACGGGACGATGGCGGCATAGATCGCGTGCAGCAGGAACTCCCATTGTCCTGGAGCCGGGGGCACGGCATTCCGCCACACTACCTCTGGCACCATGGCACCAGAGGCAGGTTCGGGGTGCGGCAAACCACCAACCCCGAGATCTTCCTGGCGGGGGCTTTGCAAAGGGGATGCGTTCCCCTCCCCAACGTCCCAAGATCGCGCTGCTGAGACCGGGCGGTCGGCGCGATTCTCGTCTGGAGGTGGCCTCCCAAAGGGCCCGACATTGACGCCGGTCGGGCGGTCGTGCGGCATGGGCAGCGCGACCGGTAACACGATGTCAGCGGCCACGGGGAGGTGGCCTATGGACGGTCCCGGGACTGGTACGGCGCTGGCACCCTGCTCAACACGACGTTGCGCTGAGCCATGCATATCCTTCCCATCCCCCAAGCTCTCTCTCTCACCCATGCCACCATGATGCGTGGAGCTGGCCAAACTACCGCGGCGCCGCCATCGTTCCAACAAACTCGACCTCACGACATCGGAGTCCGATAGCAATGCAGCAGACCCACGAGCGCTCTCCGGTTCAAAAGCCACGGAGCCTTGAGCGCTCCCAGTCACGCCCTTGTCGAACGTCGGAGGGCCCCGGGAGCTGCCCATCAAGCCAATGTCCAAACACGGGGGTCTCTTGTTGCCAAACGCTCCTTGTGATGTGGCTTCTACGGCAACTTGTGGTGGCTTCTCTTGAGCCAAGCCCGGCGCACTTACCGGATGCTTTGCGGTCGTTGGACCATGTCCGCCGTCCGAGGGTAATGTCGAGGATTTCCGCACACCATCGTGCTCTCCATGTGGCAATTGGGCTGTTGGGTCCTGCTCGCTTGTATGCCTCTTCGTTCGTTTCCGTTTTGAGGAAGACCCGTTGGATTTGGGCGTTCTTCGTGTTGCATGGGACGACACGGATTGCGTGTTGTGGCTCCTCTTTCCTTCCTCGTTAACATTCGATTGCGCCGAACCGCTCCGACGATCGACATTGTGCGACTTTGCGGATCCAAAATCTTGCACCACATTTGGCGCCAATTCCCCAAGTACGACATTCGGATTGGACATGTAGTATCCCCATCACAAGAATGCCATGGCGCACGAAACACGGACAGGGTGGGCTAAAGCGAAAATTGGATAGCGTTGCGAGGAAGAGCGGTGCAAATACCAAAGGCACACGGCATGAGCAACTTTCGGCATTTGAAATGCATCTCTATGGCTACTTATCGTTTCGTGCAGTTCGTGGTGAACAAGACACTCCCAAAACCATTTGGTCAATTTTACGGAGCTTGGCGTAGTCTGTTCGTGGTCGTGGTTGTATCATGTCACCGTGTGCTCATTTTGAGGAACGGAAGAACTAAAGGCCACACCGCTGTTGGAGGACGCCGTGTGCACACAATGACACCCACATTTGGTGTCTCGAACCGCAGCCATCTTTTCCCTCTTCCGTTCCGTAGGAGCTTGGAAGGGTGACATGGTGCTTCGTCGCGGCTGCCGTCACCCTTGGAAGCACCGAGGGCATTCCCCACCGGGGTGTGCTCCCTTAGGATAATCCTTAGACCTCCTTAGCATGATCATCCTTCTTCCTCTTCCTCTTTTGTCCTCGGGTTACTCATCAATGTTCTCAAAATGATGCTTCCGGGAACCACGTACTTGTTTCTCCTTGTGGCGGTGCCTAGTTGTCATGTTGTTGTAAGTCGTTGTGTCCAAACTTTCTTCCTCCTCTTCCTCCTGGATGTGGGCGCGCGATGTGGGCTCATCTTATTCGTGCACGCTTGTGTTACATAGTTAGTGTACGTAGTCCGCACTTTGACCATCCTCGTGGTGAGAGTGCAAAGCGTGGCCACACTTCTTCCGCACCGTATACATTGTCTCACAAAAATGGTGCTCGCTAAATGCCTCCGTGTGCGACTCGTCCACATTCTGGAACATATATTCTCACCACAAATTTGTGCACCCCATCACCACCTCCCTCCCTCTTGCGATGCCCCATTGCGAAAAACGGCAAATTGCCTTCAAGTACGATAAGAGGCCGCACGTGCTAAATCTTGGCCTTGGACGGTGTCATCCGCCCCGCCTCGGGCACCCGCAACGGATCCGATCATGGATCGGGTATGGAGGTGAATACCGCAGGTCAAACCCTCAACCCACACCACCCGGGAACGGAACAGAGCCACAAATGTCTTGCCTTCGTCCTTTGTCCTGCCTTCGGCTATTACTTCAAGTATGCATATGCAAACTACCTCCACGTCAAATGCCCCTTGTTTCACCGGGGTGGGGCAAATCATCTCGCGATGCACTTCTAACATGCACATTTGCATGGCAACCCGCTTTGGCTTTGGGAACGACGCACCCCCATCCACATTCCTCCCGTGTTTGGGGACCCCGAGAAGGCAAGAGTTTCGTGGCCCATGTTATTCCTCTCCTACTTGGGGACCGCGAGATGGCAAGGGTTATATAGCTCATTTCATTCTTCGCCGATTTGGAGGGGCAACCTTAGTGCAGTAGGTAGTCCGCGAATCACTAATCCGCGGGCGTCCATAAACCCCCCCTCCCCCTCCCTAGAATGATCCGTGGATCACGGATCACCTACCCCATAACCCCCCCCCCCCACCAACTGCCCAGCAAAACGATCCGCGGTTTTTCCGGACCACCAATCCGGGCACGTGGACAAGGGGCTCAAGAACCTAGGGTTGCAAAGTGCACACACATAGCACAAACCAATACACTATTATTAAAAATTAAGCACATAAAAGGAAACAAAAGGTTTTTACCAAGTTCAAAGCGCATGTAGTGTAGTGCAACATGCAAGCACAAAGCAAAAAAATGCGATGCTCTTGTGCGCTTGTGGATGAATTTTATGTGCCTTGCCTAAACTTTGAACCGTTTTCCTTTTTTCCTTTCCCTTTTCTCTTTTTTTGGGGGAAGTTAAATTTTTGGATCATTTTTTTTGAAGATGGATTGGCGGATCATTTCTTTGCTATGTACTTGCATGTTACACTTGGTGTTGGATCATTTTTTCTGGAGATGAATTGGTGGATCGACACATAGTTGGAAGTATAGTGAGCAAAATGGTCCAAACCCGCCCCCCCTCCCCACTGCCTAGTGCTTGGATCAAAAATGATCCGGATCACCTACCCCATAAACACCCCCCCCCCCGACTGCCTGCCGCACTTAGAGTCTTGCCGATTGAAAAAAGGTTGAGGGCACTTGAACGTGAATCAAGTGCCTTGCTGCTCCATTGTGCAGTGAAAAAACTCATTGTGAAACCGGGGAAGAACTCACCCGTAGGCACACGACGCCAAGAATAGATGTGGAACAAAGTATTCAAAACGTGAAGTACGAAACGTGCTTCACCATTGCAAGGATGTCGTTACTCACGTCCAAGACCCGTCCACGCGCAATCAACAGCTGGGATGGAAGAAAAGCCACCAAGCTGTAGCACAAAGGTAGTGTCGCTTCTCATGCGCATGCACTGTTGTGTGGGTATTCAACTTTAATGCTTGCTATGCGATGCATCATGATGGGCACATGTATGCACATGATATGGCCTCAAGTGTGATAGGGCCCACTGGTTTTACTTGTCTTTGATGATAACAACAAAGTTCTCCACGCCAAACGAAAAAAGGACTCTTGCATTTAAGCAACGGCTCGACGACGCGAGGAGCAAGAGGAGGCACATGCCAACTGGCAACCCTTGTCATGTTGTTCGACGTCCTTGGTTGGTTGATCATAAGCAGGCAAAAGCAAAACTCATCAGTGGACAAATGATTCCAATCGGCTGCAACACTAAAGGATCACACATGGAATGTGCATATTGCATTACGCCTTTCGTTTTGCTATTGTGCATCCCACTCCTACAACCGGTCATGACACCACATGTTGTGTGCATATGTACACGATCACTGTAAGTTCAGAGAAGACATGGTGCAAAAATCGGCTTGGCGATTCCTCATGGCAACTACGCATTTGCGGTAGCCTTGAATCCGAAGCGTCAATGCAGGTCTCGTTGTCAAAAAATGAGCCTTTCGAGGCTCGTTTTTGACGGGTTTTGCCTTTATCGACAAAGGATGTTGAGCGGTTCTGGATCGTAGGATCTTGACGGATTACCGACTTCCTCACTATTCCTCAGCACCTACTAGCGGAAATCTTGTAGGATCGATTGAACTTTGAGCTTGGGCTTGTGGCGTTTCACGGCATGTTGAAGAAACCGCTGTTCAGTTACCGCGGCTTCAGCACCCAAGCACCCAAAATATTTTGGATGCCAAGATATGACACAAACAGGCCGCATACGCTGGAAAATGGACATTGTTAGGCGGATTTCAGTGCATTGATTGTCAGAATTTTATGGTCCTTTTTTCGGCAGATTATTTCAGGCAGTTTTAAAACAGGTGGTGTTGGTTTTTGTGGAATGCATGGTGGCCGCGTGCCGCTGCAATAGGCGCAGATGGACAAGGTTGACGCATTGCTACTGAGAATATTGGGTGCGACGACCATGGATCAGCGTAGATTGGGGGCAAGGCTCCACTCATGGGAGCTATGGTTGAAGAACTCGATAGAAGTCAACGGTCCACAAAAGAAAACATGAATCAAGTCGAAGGAACAAGAACTCGGCCGCGATTCCGATTGCGATTCCGTATCCCACCTGCAATTACCCGGACCTACACATGCTGTAACAGCGTGTGAAACGAGCTCTGAATACCCTGGGACTCCCTAGGGCCGTTGTCCAGTACATTACCCAAGTGACCCGTTACACTGCGAAACGTGGCCCCACTGTGGCATAAATCCTATGCACGAAAAGACCAATACACACATGGAAACAAATGCACCGCATTGCCACACAGCCATGTGCCTGTCACTCTATGCCTGCCAGTATTCCACGCATCCAAGGATGCATCTTTGCGCGCAAAGGGCGGGACCTTGGTACGCTTTTCCAGGAGAATGCAGCCTGCCTCAGACAAAACTGCAACAATGCGACCCTGGCATCCTGGGACGACATTGATTCTGCGCTAACCTCAGTCAGTGCACAGATCTGCCGTATTCACAGACGGATAGGCAAAGATAAAGGGTGGCTGGTAGAAGCACTGCTGCGCCCGGCAGTCAAGGAGGTATGGGAACGCGCCCGCTCCACCATCCCGAGTATCTTGCATAAATCCCGCCTCAGCTCCCTGAAGGATGACCATCCTCACTTGGTTTTTCTCCAGCTGGATAAAAACACCGGAAAAACAGTCTGTGTGTGCCGTCACCTGTACTACAGGACCATGATCGATGCGTTTGGTGACCAGACACAATTCGAACTTGTGGAGGAATGCAACAACAAGCGAACAGCCCGTGACAAGTGCATGCAATTGCTACAGACCTCTGCTGAAGAACACGGCCTGTCCAAACTCTGGGAGGGGGGGAAGGGAAAGGGCCCCCCCCATGCATTTCAATTGCCGAAGAATAAAATCCAGGAGGAATCTGCCTGCGAGTGGAAACACAGGATCGTGTTTTCCTACTATGCACACCCCCTCAAAAAATTCTCCCGCAAAATGGGACGCTGCCTGACACAGCTGTTGCGGGAAGCGTCCCATACACTGCAGTCACTGGACATGGACAGAATCATAGATGTGAAGCAGTGGGCCGCCTCAGTCAGTGCCCATGCATCTCAGTGCGCAAACCGCAAACGCCCGGCTACGTACTCCCTATGGGAACTGGATATCCGAGATTTTTTCCCTTCCATGAGTTGCCCAGACACATTGCAGGCTGTCCGCACAGTACATGATCTGTTGGTAGACGTGAGAGGAAAACGAACAGATGCCACTGGTGGCATTTGGGGGTGTTCCTAGCCGCGGCTAGCCGCGGCTGGGCGGGTTGGACCCCCCCTCCCCCCCTCCCCCCCCGTGGCTGGCCACGGCTGGCCAAAAATGGCTGGGGGGGAAATTTGGCCAAAATCAAGGAAAACGAAGAAAAAACAGCCACACTTGGGGTCCCTAGGGGTGCAAGCCAACCCCTTTTGACTTGTGGCTATATGTGCTACTGCATTTGGGGCTACTAGGTTGTGTGGCCTCTTTTGAAGTGCGAAATGACCACCCTCCCTCCCATGCTCAATATCAAGTGCAGCTGAAGATACACAATGTGGCAAAGACATAATGCAAAGACAATCATCAATGTCTCATATCGCATTGTTGTGAAGAGGAGCCCCAAACAACGGGCTACCATGCGAAAGTGAAATAGAGAAATTGGGGTGAAAAATATATATCGTGACAAAAGAGGGTGCAAATATGGGACTATGGCTATGCCTCTACCACAGTGCCCTCCTCCTCTTCATCTCCATACACCGAGCCCTCGTCATCAGCAGTGACCTCTTGATACGTTTGAAATGGATCGGATGACCATGTAAGGTCCAATCCCTCGGCCGTTTTTAATGGGTTAGGCGTGACAACGGGGAACACGGGTGGTTGCATGGGTGCAACCGCATGTGGCTTTGCAACGGATGCGGTTGAGGCACGGGATGGGATGGGGAGAGGCCCGGTTGAGCTGGAACCTGTAGGTGGTTGCATTGGGGCAACCGGAGGTTGCATTGGGGCAACCGGCTGTGGTGGTGGTGGTGGTGGTGCAATGCATGCGGTTGGGCTAATTACCTAATTACCTAATTACCTAATTACACAAACATGACAAACGTAGGTGCATGGAAATTGTACCAATACCTGCTGCAGAGACACATCATCATCATGTAATCTTGAGAGCAAAGGCAAAGAGGCAAAATGCAAAAGTGCAAGGCCCAACACAATATGGTGGCTAGACGGTTGGGTGGCTAGGTGACAAGGTGGCTGGGTGGCTGGGTGGCTGGGTGGCTGGGCGGCTGGGTGGCTGGGCGGCTAGAGCCCCCCCCCCCCCCCCCCCCCGCCCCCTCCCCCCCACTGACCGGAACCCGCCCTTTGGTTCGCTATCCATCGCAGCGAACACAGGATGGACAGAATAGGTACAGGTTCCAGAGACCAGTTCGAGAATTTCTCTTTTGAACAAGTGTACGAATATGTGAAATGGGAATTGGAGGAAAACTGCCTCTTCACAGCCAGCAACCGCATATACAGACAGATCAGGGGAGTCGCCATCGGTGGGGCACTGTCTGCCCAACTGTCCTGCCTGTATTGTGTTAACAAGGAACATGCGTTCTACAGCCAGACAGCTAGCCAGATGCGTACCCAGATCACCCAACACATACCACCATCCCTCCTCCCACACCACCCGTTCAGATTCAGAGATAATCTGGTAGGAGTGGCACGAGGCCGACCGAAACTGCCCAAGGTACAAGCCCTGTTCGAGCGCATATACGGTCTGAAATTACAAGAAGAAGGACACGGGTTGAACCTACAGACACTGGAATCACACCTCACAATAGACCCACACACCGGCCATATATCGGTAGCTCTCAAGGACAAGATATCATACCACCACAACCCCGAACCCACCAGGCTGTATGTACGATACCCGGACGTGTACTCACCCAATGCCCAAAACGTTCTCCGATCTCTCATACCGGCTCTGGCACTGAAATGTACATATTACCAGACGGACTGGGACAGTTTGCAGCAAAACTGTCTGCAGACCATCCAGGAATTGCACACGAAAGGATACCTAGGGCGATGGTGGGAGGGTTCCTTCAAGACGAGCTTGATCCGGTTTGGTTTTCCAGAAGAACACACACAGCAACTCCACAGATGGGTACAGCACCGGGGAAAGAGAGTACAGAGCTAACCACAGCAGGGCGCCCAACATCACGCTGGGGGCCCTGAATGGTGCACATGAATGGCATGGGAGTGCGGGACACAATGACCACATGATGTGTGATACTTGTTCACTTACACATGCATATGCGCATGCACGAGATTAATGCGAGACAAAGGCGAAAGCGAACACTACATGCACCCTACAGCTTGGTTTTTGCGATGTTACTTTGATAAGCCTTTTGTTTTGCCTCGTCTGCTGTGCCAACCACTGTCCGAGTGGCAACGTCAAGGGCACTAAGAGGGCTGACCGACACCGGCTTGACCGAGTGCCCCGAACTAGCGCCCACAGCCCACAAGGTCCATCTTGGATGGGCCCGCTTTGACACGGAAATGAAGAAAGCGTGTGTAATGCCCTTGAAGGCCCGTGAATGGGTTGTCGCGGAGACCCATGACTTTCCGTCATGTTTAATGGTCGGCACAGTGGCCCCAATTGTCCAGGCCTCACGTATGGGGCCGTGATGCACTATGTTTTTGAATAGTTACAAGTCGACGAAATGGGTCTTTGGGCATTTGGGCAAAATGGGCTTAAGATATCTACAGGAAAAAGCAGGTTAGGGGGGACATTTGCGCGAACACGTGTGAACGAGAACAGTGGTGGCTTTCGTGGACACTCGAAAATGGTCGAAACCGGTTGTTACAAATTCCATGGTAGGATGTATGACATGGTTCGCGGATCCCGTAAGCACTCCAATGTGGTAAAAGTAATCTATTCGCTGTCGAGTGCAAGATCGTGATGCACTATCGAGTTCGCTATTCGTACATACGGGTAGGAACATGATGTCAGTGTCTGGAGAAAATTGGAATGAACAACGTGCGAATCTCAAGTTCGGGACAAACAAACCAACGGAAACCGCACAAGACTGATGCCTGGCACATGAAGGCCCAACTAGGCGTATACCAATGGAAGTCTTGGATACGCAATCAGTCCCAAGTCCACCACTTTGACTCAAAAGTAGATTTCGACCTTCAGGTGCATCAATTGAACCACTTGTATGTGCATTGATGGATTTCCGCCTTGCCCAGTGTCCCTCCCATGTGGCATACACCAACCGACGCAGTGGGGGAGCTCACGGTCGCATCCTGTCCCGGTACATGGACAACAATTATGTGTGCCTGTTTAATGTCCCAGAGGATTCCATTGACGCTGTGCGCGAATTGTTGAAGCGTTTTTTCGCTACTATCTATTGCATTCCCATGAAATGGGAACCTGAAGGCCCATCTGTCACCTGGTGTGAGGGTTCCCTATCCACTGCAGGCTCGCTTGTTTTGAAAGGAGTCCCTCACTCTCCCCTGTCTCCCCAGGACATATGTGCCATGTGGGCACGCTGGCCTGACCGATGGTCGCCCAACTGCCCTTTGGTGCTCCAAAGCATGCTCCCCTCAATCGTTAACAAGGCCTTGGTGCTGTGCTCAGCACCCTTTTTCAGAGTCTTGAATATCCAAGCACTGGTCCAGGGTTGTGGCTTTAAGTCATACCCATGGGCATGGTGGTGGATTACTCTCCGGGTCCGTTTACGTACCCTAGGCCTCGTCTCAGAAATTCAGATTCACAGAGTCAGAATGTGGTACAACGAAGGTCAGCAGAAAGCAGGGAGGCCGAGGGAGGGACCATGTGACATTTGCTTTACTTAAAGATTGCTTTGTGCAAGTTTTGATCTAGTTGTGGCGAAAATCGAACACCAATCACGTTGTTGTTGAGCCTCTGCTGTGCATGCTTGCATTGTGTTGTAAGCGGTCGCAAGCGGTCGCAGGCAGTCGCAGGCGCTTGAGATGCCCTTTTTTGCCGGAAACCCCCTTTTGAGGGCTCCACACCAAGTGTAATACTATGGGGTGTGACCCCTCTACTGACATATTTTCTTGTGCTCTTTGCCATGAAAGTAGCTTTTACAACACTTTTATTTCTATTACTTTTATTTCTAGTTGTTTAACCGAAAACCCCGTTTTTGTCCCCGAAGGTAACGGTTGCACAGGCTCAGTGACCGGTGACTATAACTCACATCCAGTGGAAGTCAACAATGTGCGTGTTGAGCGTGCCAAGCGACGAAAGGCCAAGGTTCCATGCCTCCAACCACTTGTGCTTACAAGGTGCCAACGAGCCATTGCCGATGCTACTGTTTAGCGCAAGGGACAATTGCGACATGTCATTCCGTCACTGACTTCACACATTGCACATTGCACTCTCACTTGTTGACAACTTGCAGGCAGGGAGGGACTATAGGTGGCGTGAGGTATGTGTTATGCCATTAGCCGCGAAGTGTACAAAAATTATCTCCACGGTCGCAGGCGGTCGCAAGCGGTCGCAAGCGGTCGCAGGCGGTGAGCACCCCCAGTCCCAACCACAAGAAAAAGGCTAGCAACATATGTACTTACGTGATGCGAGGACACCCTTCTAGTGCCAAGCGGTGGATTTAACCAAATTGCAGCATGTGCAGTCTAAGGCAACGCCGTGTGCGGAAACCACAAGCGACCCACGAGCACACCAAACAGCCCAACAAGCAACTTGGCGAATGACACAACCACCAACCCCCAAGGTGCGGCAAAGATACGATTGTCAACCGCATAGAAAAAAAGCAAGTACCATGATATGGAAGAGCCAAACGGGAGTGAAAGGCTCCCCATTGACTTGGGAGCACGTGCAACCCATTGAAGGGACAAACACCACACCGTATGTGCACACACGCAGTGAAACTGGGTTGCCATTTGTGGCACGATCAAGCTGTTGGCAAATTTTGTGGCACTCGACCCATGGGCCTACGCCAAGCGTTTTGCCAAGCGTGTGCGTAGGGTTTATCTCGGCAAAGCGCTATGCAAATGTTGAACGTTGGTTAATGAAGCCGCAACAACCAAGTGGCCCTTGTACCATTGAGGAAGAATTGTGACCCAAGACACGCACGAGAGCGCACAGAGTGTGGTTGGGGTGAGAATGAGGGCGTAAGGGTTAGAGGAGGGGTGCGAAGGACAGGGAATTGGTTGGCCCACCGTTGAGGGTGGTGGTGGCCCGTTATCTGGTTTCGTTGCAGGTTGTCGGATGGCCACGCGCCCCACAAACCGCCCGCAGCACCGGCGGACCAAAAGCGGTGATGCTGGGCCTGGGCCCGTGGTGCCGCACCATCGGGCGAGTATCAGCAAGAGCCCGCCCCCTCCGATGCCGCCACACGCTTCCCCGAGTCGGCGCCGGTCCAGCGGGGCGACGAGCCCACCTCCCCGCTTTCGGTCGGAGTCGTCCGACGCAAATGCTGTGGACACGAACCTCATTGTTGCCGTCCGGATCCGTCCACCGGTGGCCGATGCGGTCATCGACAGACACATGCCAAAGGACCCGCATTCGGCATCGGAAGTGTATCGTACCGACAAGTCGTTAGCATGGAAATGGACTAACGACAGTATCGTGTTCCAGGTACTAAATCCGGAGTTTGTCGATGGCCGTGGACGTCGTGCGTCTGTGGCGGATGTGTCGCATGTGCATACGAGTTGGCAACCCCTCCTGCTGCGGAACCCACACATGACGCCCCGGCAGCGCCTTAAGGCTCTGCTAGCGCGACGCACGTCCCGCCATCCCTGTGTGGATACAACGCGCATCCTCGGATCGCCGCTCCGCGTGTCTCATCGGACTCCTCAATCTCATCAAGATAGTCCTCCCCTTCTCCCCTTCAACCCCCTGGAGCTCTCCTGTCATGTTCCTTTGGAGTTCCCGTTGGTGTCAAAGGATGCGGCGACCTGCACCCCCCCCCCTCTCAGCCTCCCCCCTTCCTGAGTGGGCACTCGTGGCTCCCTTTTCCATTTGCGCCGAAATGAATTTCGTTGGATCCAACGCAAATTGCACCAATGCCCCACGCCCTCGGCTCTCTAGCACCGGGCCCCGACAGCGAGTGGATTACCCCGAACGCAGTACAGCCTCCTGGGAGGGTGGACAGACACGCACTGAGCTGGAGAGAGCACGGCAGTGGACGGATGGAAACGCGGCATTTGAGACACCACCGTAGCACAAAGACAGGGGACGCGAGAGGGGCCTGTTGGTGTTGTGGCTTCAGTGGTGGTGGCCCCCTCTCCCCTCGCAGGAGTGGTCCTGGGCAGGCACTCGCCATTGCAGTGATGGCCCGATGCTACGACTTCTATGTTACGAGAAATCAGGGGGAGTTCGGACCACTCATCATGTCTCAGACCTTTTGGCTGACGCACAAGGGACGCAGTGTCGCACATCACACTCTGCCCAGTTTGACCCATAATTCCAGAATCACTTTCCCTCAGGTTGTTCACCAGACCGATTCCGCCCCAATGGATTCCCTTTGAAATTGGAAGAACGTTTGCGTTTGCTGAACAGCTCTGGCCACTGGGCCAGCCAAGGGTTATTTTGGCACCGCGTATATCGCCAGGCAGGGCGGGGGGGAGGGTTGGCAACCCAGTTTGACCCATACCCGGGCGCTGCGGCCCCAGGGCGATTACAGAAGCAGAAAGCGGAGGGGAAGTGCTGAGGCCGCGCACTTGTTGCAACCTACGGGTACAGAGGGGAAATAGCCCGGTCCTGACCCCTTGGCCGCCGGGCGCTACGGCAGGGTGTACCAGCTCGAGACACAAAGCACGATGACAACACCATTGTGTACAGCAACATGTCTAATGGTGATTGCGTGGTTGCTACTGCAGCATCCCAAAGGCATGACGCATCGTTGCTGGTTGCATCCCATCTCCACACCCCATACTCTTGCACGGCGCACCCCGCCTCCGTGCAGGACAATGACTTTGAACTTCAAGGGGCTGCGAAGGAGTATTTCTTTCAGCACATTTTTCCTCAGAGCACCCAAACAGCTGCTGGTGTGCATTGCTGCCTCCCTTCGTCCTGCTGCATGGGCCCTGCAACGCACTGCAGCATGCGGCAGTTGTTGGTCTGGGTTAGGACCCCCACCCCAACCCCCATCCAGATCCCCAAACCTACGACAGTGGGGTCGACAACATTACGGCTTGTTTGGTGCCTTGGAATGTTGATTTATGTGTTTGCCAGCATTCTCTGTTTTTCTTTCTTTTGATATCTGATGAGTGGTCAACAGTTGTTTTCCCCCCCCACTACTGCAGAATTGAATGGGGAGTTCAACTATGCAAAAAACAAAAAGCACGATCCTGTTTGCCCCCCCTCCTCCAGACCCTTCCCCCGTTCACGTCGCGGGTGCTGGGTCCAGACCCACACTGACCCCCCGACCCGTGAGAGCGCAAGTCGAAGTCGAGTATGGGACCCCGGCCGCGGCCGCGGCCGTCAGGGGAATCGGTGCTCTGATGGTGGAAGCTTGGGGATGTGTGGACTAGAGGGCAGGAGGGGAGCCCGCAAGGGGTGGCAGCCCGAGGAGGAGGACGGTTCCAGGGAGGCAATGAGGACACAGGACCGAGTGAGCGAAAGTGGGGTGGAACGACGAACTTTTTCCTCCCGTCACAGCACTGCCAAGTGGACTACAAAGTCGTGGACATCCAACCTCACTCCACAAAAATAGAGGTAGTCCCTCTGAAAGGGGGTGGAGGTTTGGGGTGCATGATACCCCCCCCCCCCCCTGGCCCCGGCCAAGGAGCATCCCTTTCTTCGGAGTGTGGTGCTGTTATTCAACTTTCGCATCACTTCACTCTCCGCAGTGTACAATGCCGTGGCCAAGCCCCTGGTGCAACGTGTGTGCGAGGGGACTAACTGCTGCTGCTTTGCCTTCGGACAGGTCGGTCTCTTACCTGCAAGTGCAGCGCTGCCTGCGTTGATTCATTGCCGTGTGGTCATGACTTGCACAGGCCTATCTCGATCTCTCACAAGCACTGGGAATGGCTACATGTTCTTGTTGTGTCTGTGTGTTTGCAATTTGCACTGCCCAGGACTTAACACACGCAAACTGCCAAAAAGGCGCAGCAATGCAGCAACATGGACACCCATCAGCTTGAGAATCGGTTGGTAGTTCACTTAGAGAAGGTGCATCGTGCGCTGTGCATGGATTGTGTGCCTAAATTGAGTTGTTTCGGACCCCGCCACCCCGAATCAAGCGCAGAGTGATGGGAGCAGAGGCCACTTTTTGTGCATCCCCCCCCCATTTTTTCAATGGGACAGTGGTGTTACAATTTTTGGGCTGAAACAGTATGTCTGCCCTGAGGTGGCACAGGTGCAAATGCTGAGGGATGGCAGGTGCCGCAATGAAGAGGTTTGGCGATCCGTTGCAGGGCAGTTCAGCACCACTGGCTCAACCGGCTGGGCAAGCCCAAGTCAAGGTTGCCAAGTAGTCCTGAAGATGTATGGCCCCTAGCATTATGCAGGTCGGAGTACCTCATGGAAACGGTGTTTAGGGAGTCACAGGAAGAAATGGTGCATCAATGTTGCTCTGAGAAATCTGTTTTTCGAAGAGGGCTGGGGGATTAGCCCAAGACACATATGGAAGGGAGGGAGGGATTAAGAGACAACAAGTCCGAGTTGCCGGCAGCCATGGGCCGCGCTAGCACGTGTATTGCAGACTGCTTCTGGACTGCTCACCGATGACATTTTCTTTTTGCCGAGTGGCCTCGATCCGTTGCCATGGAGGAGCCGCCACGAGCAACATCCCAAGCCTGCGATGAGGATAATGGACCGCACTTTCTGCTGAGAACTGAGGCAGTCCAATGCTTCTATCTGGGGACCATTGAACGCCCGAATGACAACCCCTTACCAGTGCTGTGTGTACTGCCGCTGAGGGGAATGGCATCCATTCTCTGCATGTGCCAGCCTTTGTGGGGTCGCAATCCAGTAGCTCTTGGTAGGTGGCTGTGTTAAATTACGTTAGTCGACCACAGGTTCCACCTACACCTTCGCTTAGCTCACCTGAATTAAGTCTCGCCCCCCTTCCCATAGCAGCAGCGCCCTGACATGGGGCTGTTTGGTGACTGTATGGAACGTGTCTTTCTGTCTGTCCCAGACCAACAGCGGTAAAACGTACACCATCAGCGGGACTCCCACATCGCCTGGCATCATCTCTTTGGCGGTGAAAGATCTGTTTGCCTTCATTCAAACGGCAACAAATCGCAAGTCGCTTTTGCGGGTCGCATTCTTAGAAGTGTATAACGAGAAGCTGAAAGGTATTTTGATGATCTCTCTGTGTGGCAGCGCTAAAGGCGTTGGGTTGCGCAATGGCGGACCAATGACTGCATTTGGCGATTAACTCGCCGGCCAATGCTGTCGACCAACAGCGTTTGCTGGTCGGTTTCTGGTGCTGCGTGGTGGTCCAGGCATACCGGACGTCTTGTGTTGAGCACAGCCCTAGGGGTCTGGCCCGTTTGTCATGGGTTTGCTGAGAATGTGAGACCCCCCCCAAAAAAAGCAGCCAGGTCCAAAACCCAAGGAACCTCTTGGACAGTGACACTATCAGTTGGGTCGATTGGGGGCTTGTTCCATAAAGGCTGGTGGGGTACTCTGTGTGTGTGTGTTTGTGTGTGTGTGTGTGTGTGTGTGTGTGTGTGTGTGTGTGTGTGTGATTGTGCGCAGTAGTGCCCACAGTGCGACTATCCAAACTAACACAGGGTGCCAGATCAGAACTCAGAAAAAAGTAGGCAGTACTCTCGTTACGGTCAATGGTGATACTCGGCACTGTCGTGATGCACCCCGCTGAAACCTGGTGCACATTTATCATCACTGTCCATCAGAAGGGCGCCTAGCCTCCATGACTCTTATTTGATGTTGGCCTGACGAGCTGTTTTCACGATCAGTGCTTTGCCTTCGCTGTGCGCTTGATCTCCTCATGCCGTGTGCAGTCTGCTGTTGGCACATCCCCCGTGACCGTTCAGCAGTTTTGCGTTCCCCCACTGCGATCCTCTGCACTGTTCATTGAGTTGTTGATATGTGCGCCTACCTACTCTTCCTATTCCCATACTTGTTCTGTCGTTCACTGCTGCCGATATGTCCGAGGTTATTATTTGTGGCAGGTGCCATAAAGGGGGCCACCGTGCCCCACAGTGCTCTGGCAATACAGCGAGTCATGGGGCCCGTAGTGCACCACCTACCCTGTGCTGGACATGCAAGCTGATAGAAGGGACTGATGCCCAGCATTGGGGAGACGAGTGCCCTGAAGAGCAAACAATGTACATTGTGTGGTTCCCCACAGCAATGGAAAAAGGCCTACCCACGATTTCTGGCTGATAAACATGTTCCAAAAAAGACCACACCTCCTACTTCTGTGTTGCGCCCCGCCAAGCTTCGATTACACGGTGTCTCCGTTGTAGTGTCAAAGCAGCCCACGCCACTGTGGACTGCTCGCAATCCAGCCCTCCCATCCTATTCCCTAGCGGGGATGACAAAACCGCCTTAGAAGGAATATGTACGTGGTATGGCATTCACGGCCACGACTGTAGGCAATGCATGAGACGTGAGCCGCTGCAAGTAGATGCGAATAAACTAGTGATTGACGAGCTGTCCACACTTGTTGATGCTCTGTCCAAATTGGTGGACCAGGTTACTGTCCTGGACCAGAAGATCACCCCCTTACAAACGGACATGAAAGGAGCCCTGGACTGGAAGGTCACATAATAGACATAGGCCCGTGTGCAGCTAGAAAATCGGGAGTCCAGTCTGGGAAATCACATGCTGCTTCCACGATTTTGCAATGTGTTTCTCATTCCAATTTCAATGCCTTCGTAGCTTCATGATTCGCCGAAACCGAAATCCGCGCTAAGCAGGCTCTCCCAACTGCTTCTTTTGACGTATATGTGGCCTGTATGGAAGAAGCGGGGTACCGTCCCAAACAACGTGCTCCAGAATCCCTAGTGCCGGCTACTTCTACCATGACGCCAACATGCTCTACGGGCTCCTCTCGCACGGCCTCGGAATTGGATGATACAGGGGCGGCGGCCCAGTCTGCCAACCAGAATGTGGCTCGTCGATCAGGAGGAGGCTCGCTAGGGATCAACGTGGATGCGGAGTCATCATCCTCCTCCTCGCCAGCTAAGCCAGCAGCGCCATTAGGCCCTCCAATGACCCCGGGCTCCCTCCTCAGGACTCCAAGAGCTCAAGTGTTTGATGCTTTGCCCTCGCCTCCCCCGTGGTTGTCCCTTGCCCCTGCATCAGCCGGACCCTGGGCTGATGATGCTATCTCGGTCCTCATGGAAGTGTGGTCCACCCACATGGATTCTAGGCGGCAACAGTGGATGGCTAAACATGGGGGGGGGGGGGGCTGGAATTGAGTGTTGCTGCCAATGATCGGGTCCGCCGGCCTATGTCTACAGAAAAGCGCAGTGGCATTGTTGCAGTACTGCGTGGAGTGAAAACCCCCACACGAGTTTTCACTAATTTAAACCAGTAGATGAGGGAGGGGGCTAGTCACAGCCTCTGGTGCGGTGTACCGTGTCTGACTTGTCGCCCCCAGACCCCCCGCAATCTGAAGATGCTGTTGTCCGTCACATGTTAAGTGTTCAGTACATCACCCAAAAACTAGGTTTGGCTAAGCATGTCCCGTAGTGTACTACAGCTTCGATCAACCAAATATATGACTACAACTACTTTCACCTTGACATCACGCATGCCAGCGACACAATACTCAACACACAACGGCGAACCAATGTCCTCAGCCACTGTAATACACAACGAGATGAACGTTACCTGACGGATAAACACTGGTATGACAACATGTCGGGAAGACATGCACAGCATCGGCAGGCACCGGTGATTCTAGGCACTCAAGCAAGTTTTCAATCCGTTCCGGCTTGGATACAACGGCATATCGTCCATACCCTCGAGGCAGCCACCTTGCGGAATAATCCCCATATGTGGCTACCTGCTTGTCACCACGGATTGTCTGGACCAGAACAGTCATGTCCCAACGCGCTAAGCATGGCATAGGCATATGGTACAACATACACCAGTTCCTGTCTCCCCTTCCCGCCTTTATCTCCTTCCTCTACTTTTGGGCCTCTGAAACCGAGGTCTCCACTGGGGTTACGTGTCTTCCCGACTTTGTGTCCATTGGATAGATCTGTGGGCTAGGCGTCTAGCACTTGTTAATCAGCCCCTTGGCGCCTTGAGCAATCAATGAACACCAAATGCTCTGAATTCATCTCCTGCTTTTGGAATCCAGCACCAGCACTATTCGACCCAACCCCTCCCCCCATGCACAGATCATCCTACGCGCCCTTACCATGCACATGCAAATAGCCCCGGACAGCAAAAATCTGGGTCGCTAGGCGGAATTGATGCAACTCCATACACAATACCTCCCCTTTGCCAGTCACCCCTCCCCCACCTAGCAACTGGTTTGTGGCAGTCACCCCTCCCTAGTTTGTTGTATACCTGGTGTGTAATATTTGGTTTCAAGTTGTTTACGTCGGAGTCACCACAACGGCCTTAGCCAGTCGGTTGCGCAAACACATCACCGACAATCCAGCAGATATAGATTGTTCCACACTACACAAACACATGGTGAAACATAACCTGGGACCGTGGGGAATCCTACCACCGCAGTGGGTGCACGATGAGTGGCTAGCAAGTCTCCGTGAGCACCAATGGTGGTGGACGTTCCGTCGGTGGGCATGCAACAATGTCGCCCGTGGTATCAGCACCGACGGTGTAGGTTCCCAGTCCAGGGGGTGGATGAATCAGAGAGTAGTGGCGCCTCTGCAAGGCATTAAAGATGCACGACTAGTGGTTGTCTACCCCCGTGTTAAATTCCTCCAAAATGAACTTAGGGCACTTGCCTCTTGCCTCAGTATCCCCTTGTATGTCCTGAGCCACATTACAGTGCCAAACCTCTCTTGCATGCAAAGTGCAGCGTTACACTGCGGATGGTTCAATCTTGCCAAGTGCCAGCATGGGAGAAACAGGCATTGTTAAAAGCGGTTCGCGTTGTCCACTCTAATCCATTGACTCTTAAACACCTGTTTGATGTCCACAATGGTGGTTGCGATAAAGAAGAAGCCCAACCGCCCTGTAACTGTCATAGTATTGATCTGCCCACACAGCCACATGCCATTCTCATAGACGGACACATAGCGCTAGTCCCCGTACGAGTTATGCATAAAGATGGGCATGTCCTGCGACCCAACGACTCCATACCAATCTCAGGATCCAAAATCCGGGACCAAGTGGTTTCTGACCTTAAGCGCATTGCTTCCTAGATAGGAGCCACAGTCCCTAGTCTGGTCCTAGCTTGCGCTGCAGTTTGCGTTGCACCACCTGAAAACAGCTCTGATAGCAATGCTCCAGGTGTACACTCACTGTTTGTACGGTACTGTTTGGTGTACCGCAAGCACGCACCTGTGTGTTCGAAAACGGCTGGTGCTGTGGGGGAAGGTGTCTGTGTGTTTCACAAATGCCGGTGGGGTACTCTGTCGTCCGGTGCTTTTGCGAGGGGGCTGTGGTTTTCCAGTGAGGTGCTCTGTAGCACACCCCGTGTGCCGTGTGGTAAACCTGGTGTCTAGATCTGTGTGCGAGGGGGGAAGGTGTTCCATAGGCAGATGGGGTAGAGCGTGTCTTTCAACCAGGACTGAGTACCATGTCTAGACCAATGCTCGTGACCATGACTCTACACCATGACTCTTGCCCGCGGTGTATAATGCCATGGCTTTAGACCCTGACATCAACATGATTCAAAGCCCAATACCCTCGCTCTATGTCATGGCTGTAGACTGTGTCTCAATACCATGACTCAATAAATGGCTCTAGGCCATGACTCTAAACCATGGCTCTGGACCATGAGTGGATACCATGATTCATTCTCATGGCCCAATGCTATGATTTTTTGCCATGAATATGTACCATGGCTCTATGCCACGACTGTACACTATGCCCCATGCTGTGGCACAATACCATTGCTCCCTTTACCATGTCTTAACCCTATACTCAGCATCATGACTCAACAAATGGCCCTATGCCATGAGTCAATGCCAGGGGGACCGCATCCCCACTTCCTTCGCATTGCGTGGACCGGCGTCCCCAGGGGTTGTTTGTGATTGCGTAGGTCGCGCGTGCACGCCCGCCAGTCGTGTCGAGCCTTGTGCCATGAAATGGCATGCAATGCTGCGTTTTTGCGGCAGATTTGTTGGCGCCCGACGACGAAAGGGCGCCGCCGCTATTCATCGTGGAAGACCTGGACCGCGGCGCCCCGCGGGTGAAGGGCCTGACGGAGGTCATTGTGTCTTCCCTGGACGAAGTGATCAAGCTCGCGGTGAAGGGTATGCGGCATCATCCCCCGGCCCCAGCCCCCCACCCCAGCACCCAGACCAGCCCCAGGGATGCGATGGAAGGGGGGGAGGTACCCCCCCCCCCCTCCCTTTCAGGGCGCCCAGTCTATGCCCAGCCACTGTCTCCCTGACGGCAAGTGCCGGTTTCAATGGCATGTGTAACCGACAGTAACCGCCCCCAACCGCTTCGGCAACCTCCTCCAACCGCCTGTTCAACGGCTTCTGAGGCCGCCTCCGAGACCTTCCTTTCTACTGCATCGGTGACCGGCGCCCGGCCACAGCCCAACATCTCAGTTGAATACGTCGGGACCGAGGCGTAGTGTTGTCCGAGGGCGCACCGACAGACACGGGGGATGGGTGCATGTATGGCCAGGCCCCAAGCCCTCCCCCCGCCGCCCCCCTCCCGACTCCCCAACCTACGCCAGTAGGGGACAGCAGTGTTGCCGACCGGGGGGCGCGCGCCAAAGGCATCGTGCCACAGGACCTTCGCGGGTGGCCGAACATTTCATGTTCGTAGCCTTCGAGACTTCCCGAAGCTGCGTGTTGACAAGGCAAAGGGAGGGGGCTTTTGCCTCCCGGTTTGTGTGAGTTCAAAATGCTCAGAATGAAACGGGGAGCTCAAAATGCCTCCGAAATCGGGAAATGCCAGCCCCCCCCCGCCCCTCCTGACCCCCCTCCTCACGCCGTGGGGGTTGGGGTCCGGCACTGCACTGAATTCCCCGCCGGGCCAACAGAGGTGCAGTTCACGGTAAGTCAGTCCCCCACGGCAAAATATTGTCTGTATCCGTGCCAGTGCATCACGGCCCACACGTCGTCAGGTGAGCAAAGGCGTGCGTTCGGTTGCAACAATGTCCATGAGCACGCCTCACGGTCGCACGTCGTGTTTCAACTGATTCTTGAAAGCCAAGAAAAAGGTCAGACGCAGGTCTGTGCGTGTGTACGGGTGTGTCTCAGGCGGGGGCGCAGAAGTGAGGCCTGCAAGTGCCGTGGGAGAGCCCCTTTCCTGCTCAATCGCAGTGTCATGGGCTGAGTAGACAGCAAGCACTTGTTTTCTGCTGCTCAGCCCCTCTTGAAGTGGCGATGCACTGAAGCGCACGAGGCTGATGGCAGTTGTCAAGTGCTTTTCCAACAAAAAAAGTTCTAACAAAAAATTTTTCCGACAAATTTTTTTTCAACGAACAATTTTCCAACAAGTTTTTTGAGAAACAATTTGTTGGAAAAACCAGTCTTTTTTGGCTGCGGACCCGCGCCGGTGTCGTGCCCATGTCTGCCTTCGCTTGGTTTGCGACCTGACGAGTGTGCCACGACATGGCGTTGCTGAAGAGGTTTGCGTGTGGTATGCTGTGTGTGGCAGGGCGCCGACCGTGATTATGTGTTGTGTGAGACCATGTGCTTTGTGTGAGTGTGTGCTGTGTGTGCTGGTGTGATACCACGTTTGCGTGCGCGGGCGCGCGGGCTTGTCGGTTGCCATGCGTGTGAAGTTCATCGGGGGCACAGAATTGCACAACCCCATCGTATACTGTGACAAAGAGGCACGTCTATGGCGGTCAAGTGCCGCCGCGAAATGACCCCCGCGGGCAGCTGATGTGGTTGGCTCTGTCCCACAGGGTCGCCTCCTTTTGTCGCCCCTTATCACTGGCGGTGCAGCCTACATTTCTGGTCTGTTCCCAGAACTTCGTCGACCATCCTCACTGGCATGGCTGCAGGGTCGGTGCTGTGGCGTGTGCCCGGCCGGCACGCAGTGCGGCCATGCGGCCAGTGGCTGCATTCTCATCTTTTCTATGCCTTTCTTTGAGGGTCGCTGGCACCAACGGCCCCTCGCGGAACCGAGGCAAGCGATCCCGTGCCCTGTTGCCTGCAGGGCATTGGTGTTGGGTGATCGTCGCTGAGTGTGTGTCTGTGTGTGCACTGGTACCTCCGCTGACGTGCGCGTGTGTGGCCGCATGTGTGTACCGCCGAGCCTCCAACGCCCCCCCCCCCCCCCCACCCACCCACTCCAGGCCCTCACATATGCACATGGTTACGGTTTTTGGTTCGGGTTCTAGTTCCCAAAAACAACATGTGTGTGGGTCATTGGGCTGGGCACCTACGGGGACAAGAAGATGGCTGACCTCGGAACATTTTGGGGGAGAATATCAAGGTGTGTTTTGTGTGTCGTTTGCACGACAGCCATTCCAGCGGCATTCACACAGGGTTGTTACGGCGGTGTTCCAGTGATGTTGAACCCACTTGGGGGGGAGCTCCCGGGCCTGGGCAGTCTCTGGATGTGTTGCAGGGATGCCAGGTCCGGTCGAGCACAGGCGCTCATCCGACGGCCCGCAGCGGTGTTGGGGATGGTTCCCGATGGTGTCCGGGAGCCGGGCATCGCTGTGATCAGTTGAGTGACCTAGTTGCTGGGGTCCTCCTGACAGGGCTAAGCAGACCCTAGTGGTGAGTGCCATACTTCGCTTGAGCGAACCGGCGGGGGGTAATCGCCGAGACCACCACTGGGGGCCTGCAGCGCGGGCGCCACACCACGGGCTGGGGTCTGAGCGAAGGTTAATGCCGTATGGATCCTTAATGTCTTGACCACCACAACCCGCCGCCATGGAGAAACAGAAATGGTGGGGTCAAGACAGCGGCTTGGCGGACCTTCATGAGAAGAAGGAGAAGACCGACACTGCATCATGCGGTGAAGGATAAACGGGTGACTGTCCTGGGCCCCGTAAAGCAACCAGAGATGGACTTTATGTCACACAGGGGGGGCTTTCGCCTGGGGACAACTCCGAGGGGGAATACTTTGTCAGGGGAAAACTTCGTCACACCTCCAATTTTGGTGCAGGGCCATCAGACACCGGAGGGAAAAATTTCGTGAGGGGAAATTGTCGTCACACCCCAAACCCTTGGTTCCTTGTGGACAATCAGTTGTGTGCAACTTTGGCAGGTCAAAATTTTGAACATTTCCAACTCAACAGAGTTGGCCATGCCCGTTGCTTGCTTTGGTTTGGAGGTCAGTTTTGGCGTCAACCACAATCAACGAAAGTGGAAAACAATTTGATTGGCTTTGATTCGTACCAAGATGTCAAATTGCGCAAAAGGCTTCCGCGGGGAAAATTTCGTCATCAATCCGAAAGGCGAAGTTTTCCCCACGAAGTTGTCCCCTGGCGAAATCCCCCCCCCCCCCGTATTTGAACATTGTTGGGGCAATGTATGTTCCAACAATTTGGCCACTCGTTAAGGACATCCAAGGCATTATAAGCAATAAGCAGTTGACATGCATGGGACACATGGGCCGATGAGTGAGTGTATCAGTTGGCCTTCGGCGGCGTGTCGCAGGTTTCGATTTCCTCCTTCAACATCGTCGATCTTGCGGGGTCAGAGCTTGGCTTCCATCATTTGGACAACGATCGTATGTGCCCGCGCTTGGGATGTTTGGGGTCTGCGGGGCCTCAGATGCGTGGCGTATGCAGGGGCTAGGGAGCGGAAGAGGCTCGTCGGAGCACGTGCGTCCCACTGCCTCCCGCGTGGCAGTGGGAGGCAGTGCGGGTGCAGTTGGAGGCGTGTAAATTGTGATTGAGGGTTCTGAGGGCTGCTGCGGTGGATGGGCACAGCCTTGTCCTTGTGCCACCACCAGCCCCCCATTGACGGTCACCAGGGCCCCCCCGTGAGCGATGAGACTCTGGATACGCGGTTTGGCACTTGGCGGTGAATAGGGACGGCGCAGTGGTTTGGTTCCCAGTGTTTGAGTTACGAAGTAGGCGGCCTCGTAGCGCGTGCAGGGCTGTCCTTTCGAACCCTGATCTTTTTTTTTTTGTTCAGGACCGCCCTTAAGGACAGCCCCCAGGGATGTCCAACCGCCAACCGCCAACCCCAACCAACCGCCAACCGCCAACCGCCAACCGTTGAAGTAGAGAAGGTCCCAGGACCATGAGGCAGAGAGCGTCCCCGTGAACGTTCGTTTCTTTTGACGTTACGAACCCTTTCCTTCCCCCCCCCCCCTCTTAAGGACAGCCCTGATCGGGGAGGAGGCAGCAGTAGATGGATGGGGAGGGGCACCCCGCGCGTGCAACACGTGGCGCTGGGGCCCGCCGGTGTTGTCCGGGTTCCCCTGCGGCACTCCGGCCCCAGAGGCCGTGGGGTACATTGCCGTTCCGCAACGGATCGCCCTCATGCACCGCCCCCCCCCCCCCCCCTGTGCGCCGCCCCGTTGCCGCTGACTGACGTCCCCCCGCGGCATCCGCGGGGCCTGCGGGGAACGCGCTGCCCGCGTCTCTGCAGTGGACAAGCGGACACTGCGCGAGGGGGCCAACATCCGGAAGAGCCTCTTGGCGTTGTCCCGCGTCGTGGAGTTCTTGGCCGCAAACTCCGCCACGCACATCCCGTACCGCGACTCGCAGCTCACCCGCATCCTGCAGTCAGCATTGGGAGGTATCCCGCCCCTGTATGGCACCCCCCCCCCCCCAGGGAAGGGCCGTATTAGAAGGGCCGTACACCGCAAGAGGAGGGCGGGGGTAAACCCCGACACCAGCAAGAGCACCGGCCGCAGCGGCCGACAGAAAGCAGCGACCCGACGCAACATGCGAAGGGCAGAACGGGTGACTGTCCAGGGCCCCGTAAAGAAACAGCAACCCGACGGAATGTCACACGGGGGGTAACCCCCGCCCCCCAGAGCCCCCCCTGTGTGACATTCCGTCGGGCTGTTTCTTTACGGGGCCCTGGACAGTCACCCGTTCTGCCCTTCGCATGTTGCGTCGGGTCGCTGTGTTCTGTCGGCCGCTGCGGCCGGTGCTCCTGCTGGTGTCGTTGCCGCGTTAGTGGAGCCCAGTAGCTGGCACACTGGGGCTGTGCTGCCCCCCCCCCCCCCTCCTCCCCAGACCGAAGGGACCGTTGTGGGAAAAACCGAAGTTTACCGTTGGGAAAATCTTGTCGGGCCATCTTTGAGTACACGACCTTTTGGGTCCCCGACCCCTTCCCCCCCCTTCTCATCGTTCCCTGCCCCCGACCCACCCACACGCGCTTCCCCATCCCCCCATCCTGAGGGGACCGGGGTCACAAAGTCCTGCTGGGACGGCTCCCTTCGACAGGTCCGCCCTCCGGAGGGGGCCGTGCGGACTGTGCGTCGTTCAGTCGCGCGCACGTTCTGGACATACAACAAACGGACCTGCGCAGAGCGTGTGCGTATCGGCCGTGCCTGTGTTGCCTTCATGGCGCTTACCCCCCCCCCCCTCCCCCCGCCCAACCCTCTGTATTGCACAGCCACCAACCCCCGGCCCCCCCCCCCGCCGCCTCCCGAGTGGCCCGCCTGCCCAGTCCGTTGTGTGCGGTAGCCGTCAGCCCCCCCTCCCCCCCTCCAGAGGCGGCGGTGAGTGTGAGGTCCTCTGGCAAGCCTCGCCAGTCTCAACAGCTGCAGACCCGGTCCTGTGTCTAGTGCTCGGCCCTGACCTCGTGCGTCGTGTCTCAGACTCTGCACTGCTGCGCACGTGTCTTTGGCCCCGTGGGAGGGGGGTGGACGCGTGGGACTGCCGTTCCACTGTTGCAGAGCCCCTTCCTCTACGCCAGCGGCAACAAGAATGCCTTGGCACATGCTCTGTGAAAGCAGCCCCACACGCTTTATGACGAAGCGGAGGCCGTCCCACACAACGACAAAACCCTGACAGACCAGTGCTGCTATCTTCGCCGCCACATTTCTTCACCTCCCCCCCCCCCCCAACCACCAAGGCCTTGTGCCAAACCCCCCCCCTCCCCCCCCAAATGACTCGATCAACAAAAACAGCAGGTCACACAAACCCATGGCACTGAACACCGGATGTACTATTATAGCCCATCAGCCTGTACGGAACAGCTGCAGCAGCAGGACGCCCTCGTGGTAGTGGGCGCTGTCGCCGTAGTGGACGTTGAGGGGCAGCACGAGGCACTGCGCGGCGGAGTGGTGCAGCAGCAGCATGAGCAGCAGCCCCGGCGGGTTCCGGGCCCGCCCCCCCGCGCCGCCGCGGGCCATCTGGTGCGCACGGAGCACGGCGTCCCCGATCTCCCACCCCATCGCAGAGGCCGCCCCGGCGCGCCGCCGCGGGCCCCTCCCCAACGCCCCCCCACCCCCGTCCCCTGGTCAAGGGGAACTGAAGGGCCGGGGCAGGCACTGGAGACGCAGCGTCCCCCTCAGGCAATGCCACTGGGCACATGCAACACCCATCGTCCCTTCGTACCAGGCAACTCTGCCACCGCAATGATCGCCACCATCAACCCCTGGACCTCCGCGTCGGACGACAGACAGACCAATGCCACGCTGCGCTTTGCCATGACGGCGCAGTCCGTGCGGAATCAGCCCAAGCGCGTCAATCTGATCGAGGCCGAGGACGTATGTTGTGAGCCCGGCGCCCTGTGCCCCCATTCCTTTCCCCTGGCAGTTCCATTTGTGTGGGCGGTCCCCAACGATTGGAAACACGGGTTTGGGTCCGTGTTTGCGCCCTCGCCATTGTGCCTTAGCGCAGGCGCATTGCGTCACTGTGCGTGTTCACTGTCTTGCCCCTTTGGGACGTTTTGGGGGGGGGGGAAACCGCCTCCCACAGAAGC
This sequence comes from Eutreptiella sp. 'Long Island Sound 2002', assembly GCA_964036045.1. Taxonomy (NCBI): domain Eukaryota; phylum Euglenozoa; class Euglenophyceae; order Eutreptiales; family Eutreptiaceae; genus Eutreptiella; species Eutreptiella sp. 'Long Island Sound 2002'. The sequence goes on from OZ038379.1 coordinate 174,618,535, forward strand.
GGTGACTGAGATGGCCCCGGGGCATTCTTGCACAAAATTCATCTGCCCCCTCCCTCAACACAACGGTCTGAGTCGCACCAGCGCACCCGTGAGGGCGTGTTCTTTGGCTGACTGCAGGCGCTGCTGCAAAAGTACGAAAATGAGATCTCTGAACTGCGGGAGCTCATGGACCATGAAATGGCGAAACACGCGCAGCAAAGCGAGGCGCTGCAGCAGTTGGAGCAGGAGAAGGCCTCGGCGGTGGCCCAGTTGCAGCAGGAGAAGGTGTGCTGCCTGCGTTGTTGTGTGCAGCTGTGCCGAGGCCTTCGTTACCGCGGCACACGTGTGGGGGTGTGACGCGCAAACCTCTTCAGTCGGTGACACCACTGAATTGTCCGGCACCAGAGGCTCCTGACCCACATATTGAGCACCACGACCCAAAGGTTTGCCAGTCACATCGCGCCGCCCTTTCAAGTGCCTGTTGTTTCAAAGGAGTCGTTGAGGGCGGCGCTGGGCCACGAATTGGGGCAGAAGTCATCAGAAGCGGAGCAGCTGCGCAAAAAAATGCAAAACCTGGAGAAGTTTATCCTCAGCAGCCAACCAATGCCGGTATGTGTGCGTGTGTGGGGGGGGGGTCGGTGTAGGGGGCAGGGGATGAGCACAATGCAACACGACGCACTGCCTCTGCTTCGGACACACATGTATGCACTGCAGTCAAAAGCATCCGACGGCAGATCCAGTGGTCACCGCTTGGTGCTGGCGCACACATTTGCTTATTGCTGCGCGATTGCTGCCTCCTTGTTGGTGTCCTACCCACAGGGCATCCTTGTGTTGCGCTCCTTTGTGACAGAAAGGTGCATATGGTCTGGAAGGCCCCTGACGAGCATCTTTCTGATGCCCACGTGCCATAGCCCAGGCTTCGTCTCGGGGGGGGGTTTGTGTGTGTGTGTGTGTGTGTGTGTGTGTGTGTGTGTGTGTGTGTGTGTGTGTGTGTGTGTGTGTGTGTGTGTGTGTGTGTGTGTGTGTGTGTGTGTGTGTGTGTGTGTGTGTGTGTGTGTGTGTGTGTGTGTGTGTGTGTGTGTGTCTGTGTGTGTGTGTGTGTGTGTGTGTGTGTGTGTGTGTGTGTGTGTGTGTGTGTGTGTGTGTGTGTGTGTGTGTGTGTGTGTGTGTGTGTGTGTGTGTATGTGTGTGTGTGTGTGTGTGTGTGTGTGTGTGTGTGTGTGTGTGTGTGTGTGTGTGTGTGTGTGTGTGTATGTGTGTGTGTGTGTGTGTGTGTGTGTGTGTGTGTGTGTGTGTGTGTGTGTGTGTGTGTGTGTGTGTGTGTGTGTGTGTGTGTGCGTGTGTGTGTGTGTGTGTGTGTGTGTGTGTGTGTGTGTGTGTGTGTGTGTGTGACTGGTACCACTGCGGGCGTCCCCAGCTGTCCTGCCCTTGTTATGGGTGGTTGAACTGGGGGGCGTTGTTACGCAGTGGTTTACCGTCAGCCCACCCCCGAGTAGCTCCGGGAGGTGGTGGGGCAGCCCCTGGTAGTGCCATGTTGGTGGGCTGCCGGTTGTGGGGGTGTGTGTCTGGCGCCTGTGGCGCCCAAATCTGCTGGTGAGCTGCAGTGGTGGTCCATTTTTTACAGTTTAGTTCATGGTTCGTTCTCGGGAGTGGGTGGGACACGGGCAGGTGCCCCCCCCCCTGGGCAGGGCAGCAGAAGCGGGGTGTGTGCGAGCGGTGTCTGTGCACGCTGGTGTCCGGTGCTGTGCTTTTGTCTGCCATGTAGGCTCCTGGGATCGGCCGGGATCTAGGCAGAATTCGAGGCTTCTTGCCTGGGCCGTGGGGCGCGTTGCGCAATGGTGGTCTTTGCCTTGCAGGGCAAAATCTTAATTTTCAATTTAAATTTCCAGAGCTGCGCCAGCGGCGGAGCAGCAGACTATCACCGAACAAACAGGTGTGCTGTACTCGGTGGCAGGAGGGCGGTCCGGGAAGTCCAGGATGTAGGCGGGCTTGCAGTGACAAGTTACTGGGGCGTAGGGACGCGGGGATGCGGAGTGGTTGGGCTGGGGTGCTGCTGTTGCCGCAACGAACTGAACTGACAAACGACGGGACAACGGACGGAAAAGGAGGCGTTAAGCCCTGGCCGGATGGTCAGCAGCACTAACCAGAGGCGTTAAGCCCTAGCCATTGCCCTGGCTAGCAGCAACGGAGGCGTTATGCCCTAGCCATTGCCCTGGCTAGCAACAACGGAGGCGATATGCCCTAGCCATTGCCCTGGCTAGCAGTAACGGAGGCGTTATGCCCTGGCCATTGCCCTGGCTAGCAGTTGCGGAGGCGATAAGCCCTAGCCACTGCCATGGCTAGCAGATGCGGAGGCGATATGCCCTGGCCATTGCCCTGGCCAGCAGAGACACGACCTGAGCATGATGCTCTATGAGCGTGGGGAAGGCAGGCGTTTGGAGCTGGGCTGAGTCGCTCTGTGTGCGCTCAGTACGAGGAGCAGGGCATTGCGCCCCAGATCAGGGCATTGCGCCCGAGGAGATGGGCATTGCGCCCGAGGTGCAGGGCATTGCGCCCGAGAAGCAGGACATTGTGCCTGAGGGGCAGGGCATTGTGCCCGTAGAGCAGGACATTGTGCCTGTAGAGATGGGCGTTGCGCCCGTCGAGAAGGGCATTGCGCCCCAGATCAGGGCATTGCGCCCGAGAAGATGGGCATTGCGCCCGAGGTGCAGGGTATTGCGCCCGAGAAGCAGGGCATTGCGCCTGAGGGGCAGGGCATTGTGCCCGAAGAGGCAGGGCATTGCGCCCATAGAGCGATAGGAGAATACAGTGGAGGAAGGGGCGTCTTGTGGTGTATGTGTGTGTCTGCGTGTGTTGCATGTTGCTGCATGTCGTGTTGTGCATTAATTAAGAGGTGGAGCCCGTGGCGGAGGCCTGCACGGGGGTCCTGGCCGGCTCTACTGCCAGCTGGGCGTGAGGGGGGGATCCCTGGGGCTGGTGGTGGGGCAACCGGGGGTAGGTCTGGTAATGGCCTGCCTCTTGGACACAATGACCTACCGGGACGTCTCGTGGTAGGCTCAGGCTAAGGCCTGGTACGTCCGCAAGCATGAAGCATGAAGCATGTGTGTGTGTGTGTGTGTGTGTGTGTGTGTGTGTGTGTGTGTGTGTGTGTGTGTGTGTGTGTGTGTGTGTGTGTGTGTGTGTGTGTGTGTGTGTGTGTGTGTGTGTGTGTGTGTGTGTGTGTGTGTGTGTGTGTGTGTGTGTGTGTGTGTGTGTGTGTGTGTGTGTGTGTGTGTGTGTGTGTGTGTGTGTGTGTGTGTGTGTGTGTGTGTGTGTGTGTCTGTGTGTGTGTGTGTGTGTGTGTGTGTGTGTGTGTGTGTGTGTGTGTGTGTGTGTGTGTGTGTGTGTGTGTGTGTGTGTGTGTGTGTGCGTGCGTGTGTGTGTGTGTGTGTGTGTCTGTGTGTGTGTGTGTGTGTGTGTGTGTGTGTGTGTATGTGTGTGTGTGTGTGTGTGTGTGTGTGTGTGTGTGTGTGTGTGTGTGTGTGTGTGTGTGTGTGTGGGTGTGTGTGTGTGTGTGTGTGTGTGTGTGTGTGTGTGTGTCTTTCTGAGTGTCTATTTTTTTTCGACCGAAAGACGTCCAGGACAGCTCTGCTGTTCCCGAGGAGTTTTCTTTCAACCGCTTTTCTTGCTTTGTTCTTGTCTCGCGGTTCTCAACGCGCGCGTGTGTGTGTGCGTGTGTGTGTGTGTGCGGGCGCTTGTTGTTTTTGTTGTTTGCTTGCTGGCTGGATGAAGTGGAGAGGGGTGTAGTGATGTAGATGCCGTCAAACAAGCGCTTCGCAACGCGTCGTAGCCTTACGATGCGTAATATTCGACGACGCGTCTTGGAGCGCCACATTACGGTGCGCCGTAAGACCCCTCTTTTGACAGACGTGCGTTCTGCTCATCTTGTGCGTGGACCGGAGGGAGCCAGGCCTTCGGATGCGATACACCACACCACCAGCCCTGGATCCATTGCGCATGCATGAACGTCCCCATCGCCGTCGTGCTGAGAGCTTCTGCAGCCTGCAGGCCGGTGTGCAGGTGCCTGTGGACTCCCACGCCACGGCACCCCCACAGCCCGGCCCCGTCCGGCGACGTGGGTCTCGGGGGGTACGCACGCGATCCTGCGTACCCGACGTACGACCAGTCAGGCACGCATCGCCGTCAGGAAGTGTGCAGGCGCGCGCGCTTCCGCCAGGGATGTTGAGGGGCGCACGCGTCCGGGCTCTGCAGCTTTTCTGCGGGGCCGTCTGTGCGCGTGCGTTGGCGGGGTATTGGGATCCGCGCGTCGGGGCCGGGAAACTGGGGGGGGGGGTTCGGGAAAAGGGCTCAATTGACAGGACCATTAATCAGTGATTATGAACTCTGGTGCCGAAGGAGCCAAAGTTTTTTTGAGCATTGAAAATGGTCAATTTTTTTCCCACCAAATATATGGCAAATGATGAATTTTCTGAACCCCCTCGACGCGCTGATTCCAAAAATCCCATTTTCATTTTTTTGCCGAATTTTGGGTGCGGGTCAGCTCTTGGGCCGGGGGCCGGGTCAGTCTCGGTCGGATTTTGGGGGCCCGTCGATTGAGCCTTTTTGCGGGGGGGGGGGGTCCTAGCCAGAGGGCTGTATCGACAACCCCCTGCGCGCGGAGTTGAAAGCCCGCCCACCCCCGGCCCTCCCTCCGTGTGTGCACAGCGCCTGTTCGGTGCGGCGCCCCACGGCCCACACCGCCCCCCGGTGCCGTTGCAGTTGGAGAATGCGCCGGTCAAGGGCATCGGCATCGATGAAGAGCAGTCGCGGATTCGCAGAAAGACGGACAAACCGAAGGCCAAGAGCACAGCCGCTTCAGAAGTGCGGCGTCCTTTGCCCCGGTCCCTGTCCCACGATCACCTGCGGGAGAACAGGTGTGCGCGTGCGCTCTCCTTCTCCGCGTGGCGACTGCCAACGGCTTTGCCGCAGGCGGGGCACGGGCCGCGGTGCGCCCGCGGCCGGAATGGCCTCGTGGGGGGCGACTCGGCGGTACTGTTTTGGCTGAAGTGCTGACCAAGCTGCCTCCCGGTCGTTTTGCGAGCACCGCCTCTCCCTGCGGGAGGGGCATCCGAACATGTCTCTCTCTGCGGAGGACGCGGTTGCCTTCCAAGTACCCCCCGGGAACGCTAATCCTGCGGCACACAATTTCGGCACTTATCATGGAACGTGGGGAATTGCACCCTTTGTGAACCGTACTTTGGAATGGGGAGCGGTGATCGCAACATTTTTGTCTGTTTTGAGTGTTGTGCCTCGCCCTTGTGCCCGTTTGACCTGCTTCCTTCACCCAAAATTGAGGAAATTTTTTTTGGAATTTTTTTTGAAATTTCCAAAAAAAAATCCAAAAAATGATGCGGTGCTAACTACCCACAGCCAATTACCCTTCCCCTGCGGCCCCTGCGGCGCGCAGGACGCATTCCCTCCGTCTTTTTGACCGACGGTGCCATCGCTGGCCCTGTACCCGCCCTTCCACCGCCCCTGACCCGCATTCCAGACATCGAATCAGTTCGCCCGCATCGCCGTGCCGCTTCTGTCAAGCGTTCCACGACCGCCTGACGCGGGACATGCTCGAGGCCCAGCGCGCGAAGATCTCCCGCCTCGAAGCGGAGCTGAGCACCGCCGAGGCCCTCGCGGACCGCAGAAGCGCGGAACTCGAGGTGTGCGTCGTGTGTGCCGTGGGGGCGTTTGCCGGGGAGTGCCAGTGGGGCGTGGGGGCGTGGGGGCGGGGGTTTGCCGCTTTGGGAGCGCGTTGGGGCAGTGGCGGGCCAGTCTGGCTCTCGGCTCCACAGGCAAAGCGCTCCTCTTGGGCCTGTGCGCAGGGCTGTGCACCCCAACGATGGCCTCCTCTTCTGGGCGGGACGGGGGAGGGCGAGGCGCTTATGGCATTGCGACGCCAAAAAGGCCCGCGGCCGCGTGTGCACGTGATGACGAGTTGATGCGCCAGGCGCCCGGGGCTTGACTTGTGGGCCTAATCGAAGTGCCGGTAACCTCTACACAACACAAAGTATGGGGAAGGGGGGCTGGGGGAGCAGGAGGTCAAATGTGCGATTTACTTGATGAAGTATCAGTAAAGTAATACGCCATTGGGAACTACTTTACCGACCTCTGGCCTCCCGGCCTCCGGTCGGTGGAGTAAATCCCAATGGCGTTTTACTTTACTGAGATTTCATAAAGTAAATTTGGCCTCGATGTTATGTTATGGGGCGCAACTGTAAAGTAAATCCCGATGGCGTTTTGCGGTTTCTTTACTTTACGTGTGTTTTTTTCGATGAACTCTCAGTCAAGTAAAACGCTATCGGGGATCCACTTTACAGTTGCGCCCCATCACAAACATCTAAGCCCGACGGTACTGGTATGGGAGCACAGAAGAAGGGAGTCGCGGTGCGGTAACCCCCCCCCACCCCCGTGTCACCTCTTCCATCCCACATCTCCTCACCCCCTCCACTGAACATGTACCCCCGCTGGGCCCCTCGTCATTGCCAGTCCCTGTGCCTTAGCATCTAAGCCTCGCCCTGCATGCCTGTCCCGTCCCCGGCCGCCACACGGCACACATGGTGTGCGCTTTAAACGCCGCCGCTGCCCCTACCTCCCGCAACGCGCTGCAATTACTGCCGACCCCCTCGGTGCTCGACGACTTGCAGACCGGCCTCGGCGGATGTCTCCATGCCCGCCCCCTTCTCTGCGACCTGCGGGTTCGCGGACATTTTTTGGAGGGCTGTGCCATAGAGGCCGGGAGGGTGGCGCAGTGCGAATGCGTTTGGCGCTCTGCAGGTGCCGCACAAGCGATTTCCAGATTTTTTTTTTGCAGTTTTACGGGATTTTTTTCACGTACAATGTGCCATTTGTAAAGAGAAAAGGCCGAAAAGGGCTGGCGCACCTGTTGGGCATCAAAGAAGATCCTGCGGTGCGATACGCACCGCTCTACGCCCTGACATGCGCATGCGCGTGCCGTCGGGCGGCGTGCTGGCCACTGAGGGGGAGGTGGGCTTCACTTCCCCAATCGCCCACGATTGCAAGTCCGTGGGCCATCGTGCGTCTCATTGTGCCCATCATTTGTGACCAATGCGAACCGCGAAACCCTCCCCCACTGCAAACCCAAACCAGGACGGGCTTGGGACCTCAAATCCAACGCGGTGGACTCCACCAAAATACCGAAATCGACAGCAAAATATCAGATTCTATCCGCAGTCCCACGCGTCCCATCTACATCCGTCTCTCCACCCCGAAGTAACCCCCCCCCCTGTATAAGCTACGGACCTCTGAACACATTGTGTTGGCGCCTCACGGCGCCGTTTCCAACATTTGATACTTGATGAGGGCATACGTCTGTCGGTGGGGACGTATTGCTGGACTTTCCACCGCTCTGCAGATAAGCTACGCCCTTGTCCAAGCTACAGTAGGCGTAGAGACCGTATTAATTTGGGACCTAATTTTAATTCGGTACCAAACGTAGTGCTGCCGCATAAGGCATGGGTTTGGTGACGGATTTGCGAGTCACATAGAGTCATGGACACATTTGTTGTGAGTGTTTGCCACTTGAACCCACATAGCTCTGATTTTTGGGATGTTTGTGCATTATATGCCCCTTTCTTGCACCGGCTCACCATGCAATCCTCTCTTTTTGAATCTGGGTGCCCGGTGTTGGTAGTTGTATGTGTTGCGCGCAAGCTACGCCCGGGTCCAAGCTACAGTAGGCGTAGGGACCGTATTAATTTGGGACTTTGGCGTAGCTTATACAAGGGGGGGGGGGTATTCATATTGTCAAGAGCACCTCTTTGGACGCAGTTTTGGATGAAATACGCAACCAAGCCAACTCCAAAACAAGCAGCGACATGATTTCACAACCCTCTCAGACTACCTACGCACGGCCAAGTAACGTTTGCCCGCATAGACCCGCAGGAATTCCGAACAAGGGGCACAGCGGCGCTGCACGTGTCGTTCAGGAAGCCACCACCGGCGCAAAGGAGGAGATTGCGTCCTTAGAGGCAGACGTCAGCCAACTGCAGTCCGACAAGGCCCAACTCCAGACGGAGCGCGACGACTGCGAGGCGCGTCTGTTGGCGCTGCAGTCGGACCTGCTGGCCACGCAGGACGAGTGCCGTACGCTGTTGCAGCAGCAGCAGATTGTGGAGAATCAGCAGAAAGTTGCCACGGGACATCTGGTCAGCGCTCGCAATGAGGTTTGCGCCGTCGCAACCAACGAGTCACTGTAAGTGTTAGTCAGAAAGCTGCCCGTCGATACCCCTGTGTCTCACAGAGCCACCGAGCAAGCGCCACTCACATGCAGGGTACGTTGCCCCCCCCCCCCCCCCGTGTCCAACGAATGCCTTGTCCAACGAACACTTCCGTTCAGACCGTATTTTTTGAAGATTTCAGTGTTTGCTGGACACGGGGTGTGTGTGGACAGCAAAAACAGTCAAACGACCCCGGCAACAACCAGCACATCCTCAATACGCCAACTATTGGGCGCCGCTAACGCGCAAACGGCACACCATGCCACATTCAGCACAGTCCCAACACGCCAACTACTGGGCTCCGCGAACGCGGAAACGACACCAGCAAGAGCACCGGCCGCAGCGGCCGACAGAAAGCAGCGACCCGACGCAACATGCGAAGGGAAGAACGGGTGACCGTCCAGGGCCCCGTAAAGGAGCAACAACCAGACGGAATGTCACACACGGGGGGGGGGTTACGGAGCGCATGTTCACTTTGGTCATTGCGTGCACGCGGGGTGTCTGGTGCCGGAAACTGGTTTCATGGAGGTGCCTTGACGCGGATGTGGCACACAACTCGGACCTTCTGTGTGAACCCGCCCGGAACCGCACTTAGAACACCGTTCAGATGCTCAACGAGAGCTGTTGATTCTCATGCCACATCCGGAGGAGGGAGGAGGCACTGTGGCACGTAGAGCGCTGCCACGAGTGGGACTCTGTCGCTCTGACTTTCCATCACGCTTGATGCATGCGCCTTCCTTTAGGGCCATGCCACGCGCCCGCTCGTGTGCATGGAGCTGTGCGATCCTGAAGTAACCTGCTTTCCCATGCGCCGCCACAGTGCCGGTCCCTGTCGCCTGTGCTGCGGTGAGGTGCGCCGTGGGATCGTGTTGGTGCTTCCTGTTTGCCGTCATTGTCATCGTGGTGGGTCCTGATGGTCCATGCGGTTGTGTTGGATCATGACGGCCATCATCATCATATTGGGGGGTCATTGCACCTTCACAGTGGTACAGTTTGTGTCTCCCCCCGATCGGGCATACCTCCCGGTACATCACAGACCACAGGAAAATGGGAAAACCGGGGGCGAGGCGGGGGGGGGGGGCGAGGGAAAACGGGGGAAATGGGAGCACAACGGGAGGAAAACGGGGGGAAATGGGGGGAGGCAGGGGGGAACCGGGAAAACGGGGGGGGGGGGGGGGCGGGGGGAAACCGGGGGAAAAGGGGGGGAAACGAGGGGAAACGCAGGGAAAACGGGGGGAAATGGGGGGAAACGGGGGGGAAAACGGGGGGAGGCAAGGCGGAAAAATGAAGGGGAAACGGGGGGGGGGGGGCGGTGGTAAAACGGAGGGGAAACGGGGGGGAAACGGGGCCGGGTAGGTCTGGGTGCAGCACCGGGTGTACCATACGGATTTGTGCCGGGTACATCCCAGCGCCGCTGGCGCAGGCGCAGAAGATCCCTCTGTGACGGTGTGGCCTCTGTTTCAGGTGCAGATGCTGGAGGACTTGGTGCCGCAGGTGGGCACGGAGGCGCCCGAGGACACGGACATCACGGGCCTCAGTGAGGCACTGGCCAAGCAGATCCACGCCATCAATGCCTACATCGCTTCGGCACGGGTATGCGCCGGTTGTGTCGGCCTCGCCGTCCCGTGTGCCCCGTCGGGGGACAGCGGGCGGCGGTGCGTCCAATGCCCCGCGGGGCATGGCAGTGCAGAGTCGTGCGGCACGACCTTCGGTGTGGCATGTGCATTTTGCAGAAGGAGGCGGAGGTGCCTCAGGCGTTCGGAGGGAGATGACCGCGGGCGTCCTGATGCGGCGTTCCTTCAGTCATCAGCCGCAGAACAGGCGCGTAGGATGCGCATAGCAGGCGCACCGTAGAAGTCCGGCGCAGGCGTATGGTGGGCGCACAGCGGGCACTAGGCCTCCAGAGTCAGGCGGCTGAAAGGGGAATGAGGCACCCTTACGTCCCCAATTCCTTACCAGCTTTGTTGAGTGGGGCCCGTCTTCCGGAGGGTCCGTCTGCACTTTTGTATGGCAGCCAGACATGTCTCCCTGAATTGCAACGGTGGTTGTGGGTGCAGTAGGTGTATACAGGGTGTAGATACCGGCCTCCCCTTCTCTCTGTGGATTATCCCCCCGCCGCCCAGACAATGGTGACCACAAGTTTTGTTTCCTCTTCAAAGTAAGTGACTTTGGTTGGTTGCGTGCATTGAGTGGCTGCTCATTCGCAGAGTTGATCATGCACACTGCCTGTGTTAAACGTACAGCGGAGAGAATGTACATGGAAACCCCTCCGTCTGCTGTATTCTTTCTCTTTGTGGTTGTCCTGCATTTACTTGCCTCGCTCTTATCTTTCTGCCCCTGTTTTGCATTGTGGCATCCGTGCACTGGTCTACGGTTGCGTTCGCCCAAGAAGTGGCAATGCTGCCATTGTGGCAGAAGAGCTGCGAAACGGTACGAAATGATGAGCGCCCATGGGCAGAGTTTTGCTGAGTAACTCAGCATCTCCTGGGGGCGGGGTTGGCACAAGGCCTCGGTATCTGATTGTTTGCCTTTGGCGGCGCCTATTGGCCTCTCGCCACTGCTCATTCTGACCCTCCGTGGGCCCGAACGTGTTTTGGTTGTGTCAACGGAGCCCCCGGATGACTTGTCCTGTTTGACTACTCCGGGGTCGGCTGTCCCAGAGACGGGTTGTGCCGTTGACCAGGTGCATCCAGATGCACACTCCGAGTCCATGCGGGGTTTGCAGACTCCAGCACTGACTTGAGCGCGCTGGGGTGTGCATCTGCAGGATAATTTTCCTGACAGGGGCTTCTAACAACCTGAGGGGGGGGGGGTCTGGCACCCCCCAACCCCCCTGGATGTGTTTTGATGAACCTGAACCTGATGAAGCGCGGGGTGGCAGGAGATTGGTGGGGAGCCGACCTCCCTTCGCTTCTCCCCTGCAGTGCAGGACACGCAATACACACACCCGCCGGCCCACAGATCCGCCACCCAGCCCAGCCACCGGGCCCTCAACCGACCTGCCACCACCCGGCCAACCGACCTGCTCAGGATGTCAGGATGTCGAATGATGTGTCGATCTGCGGGCAGGTGGGCGTGTGCTCAATATGGACACCGAAGATATGTCTATGGCCACAATCGAAAGGGGCTTTTTGCTTCGTGGGACGAATGCTGCGTGCTCCAGAGCCAAGCGTGGCCATGCCGGCCGCGTTGCACTGGCCCCCTTTGCCGGACGCGGTGAGACGCCATCCCCCGTGTCGGTGATTCGGTGAGTTGTTGGGCGCACAGAGCGGCCCAGAGGGTGGCGCCCAGAGCCTCCGAATCATGCGAGTGTTCTTTTTCAGGCGGAGATCGACAGTTTGGAGGACACAGTGAAAAGTCGTGCCGAGACTCTAATGAAGCAGCAGAACGACATTCTCGCGCTGCAGCAGGTCCCTGTGCTCCGTTTTTTTGGGTCGGATAGAGGCGACCTGATCAAGGCCCAGAGACGTTGTCGCGGCATTCTTCAGCCGTCGATCGTACTCTGAGTGGCGCAGAAGCCCTCCGCACCTACGGCGACGTCTCCGCAATACGTGCGGCCCGTCTGGGCATCCGTAATCATCCCTCAAAAGCCGTGCAGTTGGGGCGGGTGCTGACCACGTCCAAGTGCACAGGGGAGGGGGGGGAAGGGGATGGAGGAAGGCACCTGGGCCGCACAGAAACACAGCGAGGCAGGCGATGGACGGCCTGTGGACAGAGGTGTGTGGACAGCAAAAACAGTCAAACGACCCCGGCAACAACCAGCACATCCTCAATACGCCAACTATTGGGCGCCGCTAACACGCAAACGGCACACCATGCCACGTTCAGCACAGTCCCAACACGCCAACTACTGGGCTCCGCGAACGCGGAAACGACACCAGCAAGAGCACCGGCCGCAGCGGCCGACAGAAAGTAGCGACCCGACGCAACATGCGAAGGGAAGAACGGGTGACCGTCCAGGGCCCCGTAAAGGAGCAACAACCAGACGGAATGTCACACAGGGGGGGAGGGGGGCCTTGGTATGCGCACAAACACCCGCGCAAAACCGCATGAGCAACGAAACCGTGCGACATGAGGCGGCGGGGGGTGCCCGCACAAGACTTGCTCGGGAGAGCGTCCCCGGCCCCCCGCGCCATTCGCCCCCCCCGCCACCCCCTCTCCCACACCCGCGCCCCTTTGTCCAGGCCGCAGCGGTCGCAGAGCGATCAAGGCCAGAGCGGTCCCGAATCAACACATTTCACGTTTCCCTCAACAGGCCGCTGCTTACCAGGCAACCGCCTTCGATTTCCTGCCAACTGACTTCACTTCACCTGCGACTGCTGTCAGCCGTGCCTGTCTTTTCCCCATCCCATGCTATGCCCTCTGCCATACCTCTTCAGCGGCTGTAACGACCATGTCACGAGGCACGAACCAGCCATCAAATCACACAAAGTTTGTGTTTTTCGATGATTCCGGAGCACAACATTGCACAGGCGAATGAGTGGCCCTGGTCGTCTCGGGACGAATTGTATTGCACAGGCGCAAAATGCAATGGAAACGACGTGGTCCCAATGGGGGTCCCATAGGGTGACGGTTGGCGCACCACCGGATTTTGTGTGTGTACTTGTGTATGTGTGTGTATGTGTGTGTGTATGCGCATGAGCTTTTCAAAAGAGAAAATTGCCCGCGAGAAATTTGGGTTAGTTCATATGTGTTGCCTTTCTGTTGAGGCTGCCCATCTATGTCTATACCTGGGCCCATACCTCTACCCATACCTCTCCTTCTCCCTGTTTTCAGGAATCCAGAGTTCTCATGGAGGACAGAGACACCCTTTTGAAGGTTTGTTGTGCGGCCACACGTGCCTTGATTGTGGTCAGGGGTCGATGCTAATGAGACCTTCTTCTTTCCTGGTCGTTGAGGAGGCGCAAAGCTGCCTTTAGAGCGCTGGTGGTGTCCAGGAATGTGTTTACGGGGTCAAAATACTGCGCTATGCCTTTCTGAATCGCACTCGAAGGCCGTGCAGGGTTGCTGCGGCGTTTTCCGCGATCGCCAACCGCCCACAGCGCATTCCAACCGCTTTCACCCTCTGCGACCGTTTGCACCCTTTGTTTTGTCTTGTGCACCGACGGTCCCCTACCCTCTACAAAGTCGCCGAGAAGACGATCCGCCCTTCGACAAAGCGGCACCCCCCCGTCTTCTGATGTTCAGGAATCGAAAGCGCTCACGCAGGACCGGGACGCTCTGTTGAAGGTTTGTGCGTGATTGCCGGTGTTGGCGCGCCTGTCCAGCACGCCGTCTGCTTCGCTTCATCGAGAAAAGCGCCGTCCACCCTCACGTCCACCCTCACGTCCACCCTCACGTCCACCCTCACGTCCACCCTCACGTCCGCCCTCGTGTCCCTCTGTACGTCCACCCTGACGTCCGTCCTTCACTCCATCCTCGCATCCATGGGTCATGAAACGAATCGGCGGCTGTGAGGAGGTTTCCGCTGCATTTCGAGATGGACGCGTTTAATTGGAAATCCAACAGGAATTGATGTGTGGCCAAAGCTTGGTCTGCCTTCCTGGTAAGGCGCCGGTCAGCAGAGCAGCCATTTGTCCAAGCTGGCCTATGAACGCCCCGCATTGTTTTCTTCTCATGGAGCATTGCGAGACAAGTTTGGGTGCATTGTGAGAGGGACACGTTTCATGTGAAAGTATGAACTGAGGAAGTCAACAGAATTTGTGGTTTCGGCCTCGGTGTGGCCCTCTTTCCAGCGCAGTCATTTCTCAAAACTGGCACACGAATGCTCTGCATTGTTTTTGTTTTTTTTCGAGTGTGCTGTCCTCGCGTTCCGTTTTCAATTGCACGTGGCATCGCAAGCGAATTTCAGGTGCGTTTTGAGATGGACTGGTTCCACGTGAATGGCTTAGTTGTCGCTCGTTTTCCCTGCAAGGCACCCTCAGCAGTGCGGAACTGGAACACGAATGCTGTCCTCGCTTTGGGCCATCCAACAAATGGGGCGTTTTGGAGAAACCCTTTTTGGTTCATTGTGAGATTCCCGGTGCTCATGTGAAGTGATGAGCCGGAGCTGCGACAGATACGAGGGCGTTCCCTTCGTTGCACTGTCGTGCAGCCATTTCTTAAAACCGGTGCATGAATGCCCACACGTCACCTTTTTTCTAGTGCGCTGTCCTTGCCCTGGGGTTTCAAACAAGTCGGGCGGATAATTTCGGGCTCATTCAGTGCCTTGATTTGAACGTGGGAGACGTTGGATAACAGCAGTTTGTCTTTCCCGACGTTGGATAACAGCGGGAAAGACAAACCAGAACAGCAAAGCGCCGGCCCTGGCGCTGGCAGGCCCCCGCCGCCTGCGCTGCATCCCTCTCCAGCGCATGCCTCGTGCGAGACAGGACGACAGAACGATGACAGCGTGTAGTCTGCACTCGGGAGGATCGCTGTCTTGTCTCGTGGTATCGCAGCGCGCTGCCGACCAGATCGCTGGGGAAACGGATCTGCTTCCATCACGGGAGAGCCCCGCAGGTCCCTCCTAGAGCACCGGCTGGATCAATTTCCGGGCTGACATGCGCGCTTACCGTTAGGGCCACACCGATGTGTTTGCGATTGCTGTGCGAGGCCCATGGCAGTCTTCAAGATGAGATGTATCCCAATTTTTTCTTGGATGTACCCACTGTCTCCCAATTGTTTTGGCACGTCTCACCAAAGTCTCCCAAACACATGCACAATATGTCCACAGTGCATCCCGTATCTCAATGCACAATCCATTGCTTTGTGCCACAGCATGAAGCAAAGGTCTCTTGCCAGCATGTTTCCCTGTGTTCAGATGAATTTGTCATTGTGCCGACCATGTGCAAACCCGGTTGCTACTGACTTGCAGCCTTTTTTTTTTTCATCTTTGTTGATGGTTGTGTTTATCAAATGCCAAACTGCACCGCACTACACACGTGCGACACAGTGTCTCCCAAATGTATTTCCAATGTATCCGTAATGTATCCCAACAAACAGCAATGCATCCCATTCCCCTGGCATGCATCTTTTGCGGAAGGCTGGTCCATGGGGCATACCGTGAGTCCAGCCCTCGAATATTCGCATTTGGTGCCCCATGTCTGCAGGGGCCTGCCTCACTGCGGGGGCCCACCGTTGCACAACGGCCGTGAGGCCGTTGTGCAAGCCCAGCTGATGTTTGCAGATGACCACCGCAAATGGCCCGCTGTTCTGCAGGAGCACGAGGCGATCGAAGAGTATTATCAATGGAAGAAAGAAAAAGCCTCCAGCGGTTTGCGGGGCCTCTTTTTTTCCAAAAAAAAGGTACAGCGCCGCCCTCTTCCTGGCGGTCATCATGTGTTCCGTCGGGGTCAGGCGATGTCTAGTTCCGGGCAGCCGCAGCCATTGATGATGGGTGGGCTCTACCTCAGGCCAAATATGGGCTGAACCCTACCGTGTTTTGGGTGTCCGGCGACTGCATTGTTCAGGTGTTCCAAATTGTTGTGAGATACCGACATAGTGCCACTCAATTCTCTGTCAAAACAAGTGTCCAACACAACTGTCGCTGGATGTGGCAGAACGAATCAGAACCAATGCCGGCATTTGGATATTTTCATGTTCCTTTAGACTTCTGCCGCTGGACCCAGTCCTTGTACCCTCCCACCCCCCGCCCCCGGGAGTTTTAGTGATCCAAGGGTTGGGGCGCCAACAGGCGCCAGAAACCTTTTCCATGCCAACAGCAGGGGGTAAAATTTCAATTTCGCCTTTTTTTTTTTAGGACACCCAAAGTGCCCAGCACTCGATGTAGAAATCAAATATGACAGAAAACTACGTCTCCATTGGATGTCGCATTCGAACATCAACTTTGCAGATGTAGGGCTAGTTGAGTTGGTGGTGTGTAGAAAAGAATGGAGGATATCAGGTTCAGTTCATGAGTTTTGCTGTGTGTCATTTTGCAGGGCAGGACACGTCCCTGTGCTCTGCTTCTCCTACAAGGCTCGGGTTGGGGCCAGGATTCGTTGGGTTTTCTAGTCCTAAACCGAACCTGAGACTGCACCCTATGCCAAACTCAGAACAGACACAGGATTGTTTGCAGTGTTGAGGGTCTGATGTGCTTTCTCTAGGCGCGCGGACAGTGCTGTGCCCCTGTGCTGTGCCTGTTTGTCTCGCTTCGATAGTGTGTGTGTGTGTGTGTGTGTGTGTGTGTGCTGCTTGTATCTCTGTGCTGCATGTACTGAGCGACTGGAGCTTTGGTGCTGCTGCTTACCCTTCAAGAAGTTAACGATGTCAGTGAGACGTCACACCAAGGTGCCCGCTAATGGAGACGGATGACTTGGCTGAGCCCAAGTTGTAGTGAGCCCTGAGCACCAGTCGCTGCTGCATGTGTCCTGCCTGTGTGTTGCGTGTGTTAGTGTCTGGTCCTGGCTTGCGCTTGCGTCGCAGGACCTGAAGACAGCTCTGATAGCAATGCTCCGGGTGTGCACTCACTGTTTGTATGGCATGTATGGTGTACTACAAGCGTGTGTGTGTGTGTGCAGCGAGGAGCATTAAGTGTGTGTATTTTGATGGGAGGGTTCCAGGCGTGCGAGAGGCACTCGTTTGCAGGGAAAGGTCGAGTGGACGATCGTTCAATGTCCAGGGGTGTGACGTTGCAGGCTCCCGATGCATGGAGCACCCCCCCCCCCCCCCCTCGAGGGCAACGCCCTTGTCAGAGCAACAGAGCAGGTGTTGTTATCGCAACTTTTGGAACCGTGTCCTACTTTGCCCTTTCGAAACACGCCCCCTTGTCCGGGCAGCGGTGGGCGTTGTTTCCGTCAAAGTTTGGGGCTTTGGTGTTGCTCTGACAAGGGGGGGGGGGTAGGACACACGCCGGGCGGCCCTGAATGCCATTGGTCCGCAGAGCGCTGGCACAAGAACCCGTTCCGCGTCCCGTGCCCCGGTTTTGTGCAGAAGGACGAATCGTACCGACCGTGGCATCGCTTTATGGACCCCCAAACCCCAACGGACGTGAGCGCCGCGGCAAACAACGGGACCGGCCAACAATGCGCCGGTCGAGCAGGCGGCAAAGACTGTTCCAGCGGCGCAGAGGTGCGTGCGCATGCGGACCCCGTGCATGCACTCCAGGACTCGTGCCCAAGGATCCTGTTGCCCCAGGGAACGCTAATTCTGCGGCACATGCGGCGCGCCCAGCGGCGCGCAATTCGGGTAATTATCATGGAATCGGGGAATTCGTTCCCTCTGTGAACCGTACTCTTGAATGGGGAGTTGTTATCGCAACATTTTTGTCTGTTTTGAGTATTGTGCCTCGCCATTGTGCCCGTTTGAACGACTTCCTTCACCCAGAATCGAGGAAAATTAATGCGGTGCTAATTACCCCACAGCTAACTACCCTTCCCCTGCGGCGCGCAGGGAGCATATCCCCAAGCTTAGTGCACGCTTTCTGGGCACTGCTGCATACACATCGACACACACCATGGACACGTACACACGCACGCAATCATACGTACACCCATGAACAGGCACCCACACACCCTCACGCACGCACGCACACGCGCGCGCACACACACACACACACACACACACAATGACACCCGCGCGCGCACACACACGCACATGACAAACACTTGCTCACCCACACATCAGTTCTTTGCCGCTGGGCAAGCCCTTTCGGCCGCGCAGGAACGAGGTACACGGAGGACGCACACCACACGCACTGTACGTCGCCACCGTCGCCGTCTCTACGCGTGGTTCGGTAGTGGCGTCTGCTACTTCCGGATCGCACCTTCCCCAGTCGGTGCGAGCGGGTGGAGCAAGGGCTTGCACAGCACTCTCGGGAATGTGCGCGCAACGCGTTGCACACGAGTACAATGTGCCAAACGGACGGCACACCGTCCACGATCGCTTTGACCCATTTACATCGCCAAAACAGGGCATTTCCCAGCCTTTTGAGGGGGTATAGAGATGTAGCTGTGCCAACAGTGGCCATTCATTGGCTCGAGACACCGTGTCTCTGGTCAGTTTTGAAAATTTGATGACCCATTTTCGATCCCCAAGTGATTCCCCTGACCCCAGGGATGCACTAGAAGGGGGGGGACCTCAGAGGCGGCCCCAGAGGCGGTCAGGTAGGCGGTTGGAGGGGGTTGCCAATGCGGTTGGGGGCGGTTACTGTCGGTTACAAATGCCATTGAAGCCGGCATTTGGCGTCAAGGAGACAGTGTCTGGGCATATGCTGGGCGCCTTGGAGGGGGGGGGGGGCTTCTAATGCATCCCCGCCTGACCTTACCCTACGATGCAAGCCACGAGCAGCACACGGTCGGAAGATGGAGACATTTGCGCAAGATGGGACGACGTCAGATTCGTCGCTAGCTCGCAGTCTACACAAAATTTTGTGGAATGATGCGTTGGGGGATGGGGTTGGATCACGCAAAGTATGAGCGAGCAAAAGGGCAATAGCGGGCGGCCGGTTATGGGCCACGCACGTGAGGATGGGTTTCAAAAGGAATCAAAACTGCTCAGCCAGGGGCAAGTATCGGAATCAAGCTGGTGGGGAAGAGAAGGTTGCGCACAGCACGCAAGGTAGTCCGCACACGGCACACGGCACACTGTGTACCCCGCACATTGCGCCCTCTGCAAAATGCACACCGCGCGCTCTGCATACCTCACACTGCGCCACCGCACTTCCGGCACACTGGGCATGCTGCACACGCGACAACCCACGCTTTGCACAGTGCGCACTCTGCACTGCGCACTCCACGCACTGCAGAGTGTGCACTGTGCACGCAACCCCCCGCACACGGCACACTGTGCACCGTCTGCCCTGTACCCCGCAGACTGCGGGCTCTGTGCACGCCGCACGTTGTGCCCTGCGCACTCTACACGGCACACCGCACGCTCTACGCCCCGCACACGACACTCTGCACCGGCCTTTGCTTAGGGGCTGGTTGATACTATACCGGGGTGGTGGGTGGGTGGGTGGGTCAGAGGCCAAAAAAAACTTTGTGTACCTAAAATCGACCTCCAAGTTCGGGCCTTTCTGATAAATTTCATTTTTTCTCTGAGGCATTTTCTGATGTGGGTGGGGGTGTGGGTCAGCCAAAATACTGGGGGCTCCCCCGCCCCCAAGTATCACTAAGCAAAGGCCTGCTCTGCACTACTCTTCGGGGACGACAGGCAGGCGGAGTGGCGTGCATCACTGCTGCTGCAAGACGATGTCCCACCACCCCCTCCTCCGCGCTGCAGGGTGCTGCTGGTCCCAAGCAAAGCGTCGGCTCGAAGGTGTGCTGCGAGCGTCCATCCGGTGCCGTGCTGGACAGTCACACCCGTTCTTTGACGCCTAGTTGTCTCATATCCGGACGTCGACGTTGCCGGCGCCGTGCGGACTGGTGCCCAACAAAGACGTTGCTGTCACCACGAGCAATGGCCCCCCCCAGTGTGCCCGCATCTTGGAGGCAGGGAACTCATGCAAGTCACGGGGCCATCACACACACACACACACATACACACATACACACACACACACACACACACACATACACATACACACACACGCACAAACAGCGCGAAACTGTCTCCATTGCACACTGCCCTTCGCTGGTTCTCCTCCCATTTTGATCGCGCTCGGAGGCCCCTCTGGTGGATCTGCGGGGGCTGGCCCCTGGATCTGTAGGATGGTGATGTAGACGTAGACATAGAATTAGATATAGACCTAGATGTAGACTTAGATATAGATTCAGATATACACTTGAATGTAGACTTCGATGTAGACTTAGGTGCAGACTTAGGTGTACACTTAGATATAGACTGAAACATCGACTTAGATTTCGATTTAGATTTTGACTATAGACTTAGATTCTACTTGGATATAGACTTAGATATAGACTTAGAAATAGACTTAGGTATGGACTTCGGTATAGTTTAGATATAGACTTAAACATAGACTTAGATACAGACTTAGATATAGCTCAGATATGGACTTAGGTGCAGATTTAGAGATAGACTTAGAGATAGTCTTAGATATGGACTTAGGTATATGCTTAGATATAGACCTCGAAATAGATTTAGATATAGGCTGATACATAGACTGAGATGTAGGTTTCGATATAGAGTTAGATATAGAGTTAGATCCCGAGTTAGATATACAGTTAGATCCCAAGTTAGATGTAAACTTCGGTGTAGACTTAGATATAGACTTCGATATAGAATTAGGCATAGATTTAGACGCAGACTTAGGCATAGACTTAGATATAGATTTACATATAGACTTGCATATAGATTTAGATATAGACTTAGATATAGAATTCGATATAGACCTAGTTTTAGACATTGACCTCAGCCGTACAGTGGCAGGGCGACACACTGGTGGGGGATTGACAGGGCTGGGGTTACCGAGGGGTTTATGACAAGTCATTGTGTTCTGATGCCGTGGTTGTCTTTTGTGTGTCTGCTGTGGGTTTTGTATTGGCATTCAGGGTAACAGTGTTGCCCATCAACACTACTTCTGTATCTAAGATACAAACCGCATCCGTCGCTTCTTGCGCCCCTCATCTGGTGTCTGGTGGGGGCACTCCATTCGGTCTGGACAATGTGGCAATTCAATTCTCCCATTTTCCCATTTTTGTCGCCTTTATCCAACTTTCTCTCTCACGTTTTGTCATTTCCCTCTTTCGCCATTTCCCCCCCGTCCCCCCGATTCCCTCTGCTCCACTTGGTGAGTGTCGGTGGCGGTGGAGGACTGTGGCATCGCCATCTTCCTCGCGTTTGTGCAGGCCAAAGAAGTGATCTGAGGTCACTATTGCCCATCCTGTGCTGGAGCCATAAGCCGGCGAACCGCGCCGGTGCTTCAACGCAATGGTGCTGCCGAATCCGAGGACAGCATGCAATTTGCCTGGAATCTGAGGTGGTTGAAGGGGCTCACTCCCAGACACGTACTCGCTGCGACAGCTCGTCATGAAACGTGGTCCCCTGGCAATACCAACCCCCCAAAAGGGCTGTACATTAATGTGTTGAAAGCACCGGGAAAACATGGACGGTCAGAACGTGTGGGAAGGGCACTGCACTGGCAATATATACCGTCCTTGGCCACGGTGCTGGAGGGGGTCCAGCGGGGCATGAGTGAGTGCATCCTGCAGATGCCAATCGTGAGGGGGTTTATGATTGTTGTTGGGTGTGTTTGGGGGGGTTGGGGGGCTATCACCGCCTTAAGGGGTGGTATGCAGCCTCATAGGCAGGCGGCGGGGGCGGGGGGCAGCACCAGGGGGACAGCCTCGGATCATCTTTCAGAGCCTGCCACCACCCCTTGACCCCTGCTACGCTGTTCCATGCACTTCTGAGGTCGCCAGGTGCTTCTTCACGTCTGTTCAGCAGTGATTGCATGCTTCCTGTCTTCAATTTTCTGCTGTTTCCAACATTTCTTTTTTAATAATGCAGCTCAGTCGAACGTTTACACTGCGCCCGTCAAGTGTGTCTGCGACATTGCAGCTTTCAAGTTCTGTGGGATGTTGTCATCACTGAACACCTTTTTCTTGCACTCAATCTTCACTTTGAGGTCCGTAGTGGAGCATCGCTGGGCAGCTGCATCAGGGTTTTGTCTATCACTCTCCCACCGCAATACACGTTTCCAGGGTTGTCTGAGGTCAACAGCTGCTGATTCGACAGTGAGTGCATGTTTCATGGGCTGGTTCATGTCGCCCATCTACCAGGCCCACCTCTTTGGGGTGGGTGGTGGGGGGGGCGGCGTTCTCCCTGTACACCACAGCTTTTGTGGCCCCGGCTTTGGTTGCTTTTGGTTGGCTGTCGGAGGTGCTGCCTCCACTCGTGTCACGTCTCAAAGGGCATTTCCGCGGCAATTGCGGATTCAAGTGTCTGGTGCCCAGAGAACCTCCTCCCCCACTTTGACTCAAACCCGAGCGCTGAAGGCTGCGTCGATGTGATTTCAATCATTTGGAGGCGACAAGAGGATTGGCGCCCACTACCCCCGAATCAGAGTCCAGATGAATACCACGGTCGCAGTCCCGTTGCTTTGCGCGTCCTCTTGTCTGGTCAATTTGCATCCCTGCCCTGCACATGCCATTGGCCTTGCGCGAGAATCAGACTGTGAACCCTCCCCCATCGCTAGCGCAAGCGACGTCTTCTCCAAACGCTACGTTGTCGTTGTTTCCAGGACTTTTGGTTTCTGGATTTTGTGGGGTCTTTGGGTTCAGTGATCCTACGGACGGCAGGCGGTCCTCTGAAGCAGAATTGTAAGGTCCGGATAGCACCCTCGGTGTTGGTGGAACACCTCCAGCGAAGGTGGCGGGTTGCATGGCCGCCAAAGGAGCGCGGCAGTAGTGATCCATCAAACGGAATGCCATGGCACACTTCGGAGTCGCTGTTTGAGCCCCCTTTCCAGAGCCCCCCCCCCCCCCGCCTCCTTCGGGGGGCTCAAACGCCCCCACCACCGCCACCCGCGCAATCCTTTTCCCCCCTCCCAAGCGCAGACCGGGGCTGCACCCACCCCGCCTTCCGAGCCCTCTGTCCGGGGGCGGGCCCAGCCTTATCCCTTCCCCCGACTTTCTCAGCGCGCGGACAATCGACGCAAGAAGAGCTTCATTGTCCGCGGAGGACCATGCAGACGGGCAGTGTCTCATCGTTCGGGGCTACTGGACACGGGAACCGGGTTGAGTTGTCCCGGTGCTGCCCATTCCCTGCACAACGCCCGCAGTCGAATCGCGGTACAACACTGGGCCACGCCCGTTCCTGTGCAGCCCCATCCAAAGCACCTTCAACCCCCGGGCCAGACCAAACCAAACTTTTCCGTAACCACGACTTCTGTCCCCCACCCCCCCTCGCCTGTCTGATTTATCGGGGTGGGCCACGCCTGCCGTTCAGTCTCCGCTCCAGGGGACCGGCTGCTGGGCACCCCAGACCATCAAGAAGGAACATGGGAGCATGAGACCCGGGGCTGTAAACAATGGGACAGAGTAATGAGGGGCCACCAAGAGACGCCCTACACCCCAGGTCACGAGGTGAGTGTCCTTGCACTCGGGACGGGTGGCCCTGGAGACCAAATCACCCAAAGATTGCAGCCCCACTGCGTTCAGAAGCGGGCAGGAATGAAGGGATAGCAGAGGCAGCCCCACGCCGCAGCGAAGGAGCAGCAGCACCAGAAGAGTGAAGAGTAGAGGCCGCCCCAGCGGACCGGCACAGAGTGGCGGTCGGCTGCCCCACGTCGAGGAAAGCCCCTCCCCGCGCAACCCTTTTTTCCGCAACCCCTGGGCTGGAGGAACAGGGACAGAGGGTGAAAGGACCGAGCAGATGACCGGGTACTTCTCGGGGGCTCGGTGACCCACCGAATGGCCGACGTGTCGTACGGGGGGGGGGGGGGGGGCGACGGCTGAGTCATCATTATCCCTCTGGTGTGTGGGCAGGTCGACGGAACCCAAAGTGTCCCATGCCCCGCCCCAACAGCCCCGCTGGACAACGCGTATCTGTCACCAATTGCACTCTGTCAGCAACACAACCTCCAGCACGACGGCCCTTGTGGTTCTGCATGAGCATGCGGTTGTCTGTGCTGAGCGCGTGCGCACTGCCATCCACGGCACTCTCCAGCGGCCGGTCGTTGGCAACACCCTCACCCTAACCCACACCGCCACTGTTCTGACTACGTTTTGTGGATTCTGTTGGACTTGTGCTGAGCGGTTTGGGACTTAGGACCTCCTGATATCGATGGGTCATGTCCTCTTCTGCCGTTGGCAGAGCAAAGGCTGGCGATCAGGTACGTCCCTGACCGGGTTCCGCCCCCCGGACTGTGGGTTGTCTAGTGCAGGCGGGCTGATGCCATTTAGAAGCACCGCCCGTGGTTTTGCGTGTGGAGAGCCCAGTGCAGAGTTGGATCTGGTGTCCGGCAAAATTTTGTTTGACGTCCGGCAGCGGGAGAGGGGCTCGCGTCCGGCGGCATCCGGCAAACGAACCTTGACATGTGCGGCGAGCGTAATGCTTTCCCTTGTGACTTTTTCTGCACCGCATCACCATCACCCCCCCCCCCAACTTGTGGTGAGCAGTAACTGTTCGCAGGTGCCCGACTTTTTGACGTGGTTCGCGTCCGGCAGGGTCCGGCAAGGCGTGCGGCGGCGTGCGTCAGAGGGATAGGCTCGCGTCGGTTCACGTACGGTTTGCCGGACACTAGCTCCAACTCTGGCCCAGCTCAACACCGCAGGACTGTCCGCTTCGGAGCGCCACAACCCCCCAACTCTTGCAACCACCGGGGCACGCACCGGCTGATATGCCGCATTTGAGCCCTTGCCCAGAGCGGCACGCTGTCCGGCCCTACCCCGTTCACGAGAGGAGCATGCCTTTGTGCAACAGCTGTGGATATCCTGAGCCCCTACACAACCCCCACCTGCCCTATAATGACGATGTCGCAGGCATACCTTCGGTTGTTTGCTGGTGACCTGAACGCTCAGTCTGCCCGGCACCAGACACACGCTGTGCAAATGCAACAACGGCGGGAGCTCCCACTCGCTGCGCTGGACATCGAACACCCAAGGGCCCTGCCGCGGCTGACTGCAAGACCTGGCATCGCTTGAAAGGGACTCCACACGCGCTCATTGAGGGCAGTGGGACGGAAGGGCGGACCCTCGAGAGCGGGTGTGCCAGTGAGACCTCTGGCCGTCGTCAGGTACCAATGGGCGTTGATTTCCCTCCAGCCACCTGCCTGCGGGTACTGGTCGCCAGGCTGTGAGGGAAGACTCATCCGTCAAAGTCTTCAGTGGAACCAAAGTGCAGAATGCCAGTGTGGTCCATGGCCAGCGAGGTATAAGAACGGCTGACCACCATCGGAGGAGGGGGACCCCCAGCCCCCCCTCTTCTCTTCAAAATACATGCTGTGGTCCAGGGCTGTGACTAACGTTCTGGAACGTACCGAAATGCCCCCCGTTTTTTTTTCACCAAAAAGCCCCCTAATTCCTACCATGTTTTACCTAACCCCATTTTTTACCGAAAAAAACCCCGGTAAGGCTTGGGGGGTTTTTTGGAAAGGTTCGGGGGGGTTTATAAGAACTGCGTTTTTTTCGTAAGCTTTGGGGATTTTTTTGGTAAATTTGTGTTTGATTTTGGTAAGAACTGGGGTTTTTTTTTGGTCAAAAAAAGGGGGGGGGTTCTGATACAAAACAGGGTTTTTTTTTTGGTAAGTCAGGGTTTTTTTTGGCTAAAAAAATGGGGGTTTATTGGTACATCGCGTGGGGTTTAATTTTGTACGCACCAGACAAATGGCCTGTGAAAGGGAATTTGATTCAAGCAATGGGATATGGACTAGGGAGTGTCACCACCCTCAGCACGAAATGCGCTCGGCATTGTGTTCCCCCCTGAACTATTTCTGACTCACACGGTGGAACACTCCTCATTTCTTTGCAACAGCCATGAACCCTGCTGCGCACCCTCCAACTCCATGCAGGGGACACCAGCGTTTGTGTCCAGTTCTGGACCGCCCTGAGTGGTCAGTTTGGGCCCACGGAGTGCGCAGGAGTGCAGGCTGGGTGCCGGGTAAATTGGTGTGTGTGGCTGATCGATGTGACCTGTCCATTGATCAGGTCTGCAGGGGCGCAGGTGGGGACGGGGGGAAGGGGGTTCAGGATGTCAGCCTCTGTCTCCTGTAGTCCGAGAATGTAAATAATCAGCAAAACACAGACGCCAGTTGATTTTCTTTTTCAGGGATTGCATTCTGCAGTGCCCTTCAGCCCCTCTGTAATGATCCACGAAATCTGCCTAACCGGTGCGCATTCTTCTGTCCTTCCGCTTTTCTTGCCTCATGCATGCGCCCATGTGTCTACGTAATCTCGCAAAGCGTTTTGTGGCGTTTGTGCCACCTGTTCTTTCATTGACCAGAATTGGCAGTCTCGGCGGCCCCAAATTGATCAAAACCGGCCGTCTCAGTGGCCCCAAATTGACCAAAATCGGCGGTCTCGGCACCCCCAAATTGACCAAAGTCGGCCGTCTCAGCGGCCCCAAATTGACACTTGTGGGCCACTTCTGATTCTGCCCCCCGCTCTGAAGCGGTGGGGACCCCCTAGGCGGCAGGGGTTATGTAGCCACCTTGCCCACTTGTGGGCCACCTCTGCTTCTGCCCCCCGCTCTGCAGCGGTGCGGGAACCCCTAGGCGGCAAGGCTGATGTAGCCACCTTGCCCACTTGTGGGC
This sequence comes from Eutreptiella sp. 'Long Island Sound 2002', assembly GCA_964036045.1. NCBI lineage: Eukaryota > Euglenozoa > Euglenophyceae > Eutreptiales > Eutreptiaceae > Eutreptiella > Eutreptiella sp. 'Long Island Sound 2002'. Next base: position 174,644,917 of record OZ038379.1, read on the forward strand.
CACTTCTGATTCTGCCCCCCGCTCCAAAGCGGTGGGGACCCCCCAGGCGGCAGGGGTTATGTAGCCACCTTGCCCACTTGTGGGCCACTTCTGATTCTGCCCCCCGCTCTGAAGCGGTGGGGACCCCCTAGGTGGCAGGGGTTATGTAGCCACCTTGCCCACTTGTGGGCCACCTCTGATTCTGCCCCCCGCTCTGAAGCTGTGGGGACCCCCTAGGCAGCAGGGGTTGTGTAGCCACCTTGCCCACTTGTGGGCCACTTCTGATTCTGCCCCCCGCTTTGAAGCGGTGGGGACCCCCCGGGCAGCAAGGGTTATGTAGCCACTTTGCCCACTTGTGGGCCACTTCTGATTCTGGCCCCCGGTTCCGAAGCGGTGGGGATCCCCCAGGCGGCAGGGATTATGTAGCCACTTTGCCCACTTGTGGGCCAGTTTTGATTCTGCCCCCCGCTATGCAGCGGTGGATCCCCCAGGCGGCAGGGGTTATGTAGCCACCTTGCCCACTTGTGGGCCACCTCTGATTCTGCCCCTCGCTCTGCAGCGGCGGGGAGCCCCTAGACGGCAGGGGTTATGTAGCCACCTGGCCCACTTGTGGGCCACTTCTGATTCTGCCCCCCGCTCTGAAGCGGTGGGAACCCCCCGGGCGGCAGCGGTTATGGAGCCACTTTGCCCACTTGTGGGCCACTTCTGATTCTGGCCCCCGGTTCCGAAGCGGTGGGGATCCCCTAGGCGGCAGGGGTTATGTAGCCACCTTGCCCACTTGTGGGCCAGTTTTGATTCTGCCCCCCGCTATGCAGCGGTGAATCCCCCAAGCGGCAGGGGTTATGTAGCCACCTCGCCCACTTGTGGGCCACACGTGATTCTGCCCCCCGCTCTGAAGCGGTGGGGACCCCCTAGGCGGCAGGGGTTATGTAGCCGCCTTGCCCACTTGTGGGCTACATCTGATTCTGCCCCCCGCTCTGAATTGGTGGGGCTCCCCCAGGCGGCAGGGGTTGTGTAGCCACCTTGCCCACTTGTGGGCCAGTTTTGATTCTGCCCCTCGCTCTGCAGCGGTGGGGACCCCCTAGGCGGCAATGCTTATGTAGCCACCTTGCCCACTTGTGGGACACTTCTGATTCTGCCCCCCGCTCTGAAGCGGTGGGGAGCCCCCAGGCGGCAGGGGTTATGTAGCCACCTTGGCCACTTGTCGGACACTTCTGATTCTGCCCCCCGCTCCGAAGCGGCGGGGACCCCCTTGGCGGCAGGAGTTATGTAGCCACCTTGCCCACTTGTGGGCCACCTCTGATTCTGCCCTCCGCTCTGAAGCGGTGGGGACCCCCTAGGCGGCAGGGGTTATGTAGCCACCTTGCCCACTTGTGGGCCACTTCTGATTCTTCCCCCCGCTCTGAAGCGGTGGGGACCCCCTAGGCGGCAGGGGTTATGTAGCCACCTTGCCCACTTGTGGGCCACTTCCGCTTCTGTCCCCCGCTCTGAAGCGGTGGGGATCCCCCGGGCGGCAGGGGTTATATAGCCACCTTGCTCACTTGTTGGCAACTTCTGATTCTGCCCCCCACTCTGAAGCGATGGGGACCGCCTAGGCGGCAGGGGTTATGTAGCCACCTTGCCCACTTGTGGGCCACTTCCGCTTCTGCCCCCCCGCTCTAAAGCGGTGGGGATCACCCAGGCGGCAGGGCTTATGTAGCCACCTGGCCCACTTGTGGGCCACGTGTGATTCTGCCCCCCGCTGTGAAGCGGTGGGGACCCCCTAGGCGACAGGGGATATGTAGCCACCTTGCCCACTTGTGTGCCACGTGTGATTCTGCCCCCCACTCTGAAGCGGTGGGGACCCCCTAGGCGGCAGGGGATATGTAGCCACCTTGCCCACTTGTGGCCCACCTCTGATTCTGCCCCGCGCTCTAAGGCGGTGGGGACCCCCTAGGCAGCAGGGGTTATGTAGCCACCTTGCCCACTTGTGGGCCACTTCCGCTTCTGCCCCCCGCTCTAAAGCGGTCGCGACTCCCCAGGCGGCAGGGGTTATGTAGCCACCTTGCCCACTTGTGGGCCACGTGTGATGCTGCCCCCCGCTGCGAAGCGGTGGGGACCCCCCAGGCGGCAGGGGTTATGTAGCCACTTTGCCCACTTGTGGGCCACTCTGATTATGCCCCCCGCTCTAAACCGGTGGGGACGCGACGCACCAAAGCGGGGCCACAAGGCACGCCAGAGAGGCACGGCGCCGGCCACAACCAAGGCACACGGACAGGTGCCAAGCAACAACGGCCACCGGGTGCCGCAAACCCGGGAAGCGCGCACAACCCGCAACGAACCACGGCACAGGAACCGGTGCCAGGCAACACTCAACCCACACACCCCAAACCCCAGCGGGGAAAGGTGGGGTACAAGCAAACGGTGCACACCGACACACACACCCCAACACCCCAGCCAGGAGTGGCGGGGCGCAGCCGAAACCCGAGCCCAAGCACACACACCCACACCGCACACCCCAGCCAGGAGTGGCGGGGTACAAGCGGAGCGCGCACACAAACACACACACAACCCACCAGCCCAGCCAGGAGTGGCGGGGTACAAGCGGAGCGCGCACACAAACACACACACAACCCACCAACCCAGCCAGGAGTGGCGGGGCGCAGCCGAAACCCGAGCCCAAGCACACGCACCCACACCGCACACCCCAGCCAAGAGTGGCAGGGTACAAGCGGGGTGCGCCCACAAACACACACACACCCCAAAACCCCAGCCAGGAGTGGCGGGGCGCAGCCGAAACCCGAGCCAAAGCAGACACACCCACACCGCACACCCCAGCCAGAAGTGGCGGGTACAAGCGGGGCGCGCACACAAACACACACACACCCCAACACCCCAGCCAGGAGTGGCAGGGCGCAGCCGAAACCCCAGCCCAAGCACACACACCCACGCCGCACACCCCAGCCAGGAGTGGCGGGGTACAAGCGGAGCGCGCACACAAACACACACACACCCCAACACCCCAACCAGGAGTGGCAGGGCGCAGCCGAAACCCGAGCCCAAGCACACACACCCACGCCGCACACCCAAATCAGGGGCTCTACAGGAACCCCCCCCCCCCTCCCCCGAATCCTAAGGCATGTACCCAGGATCCCCATGAGGTGATCCAAGTTCTTGTGATGTCCTTGCCTTGGCGCAATGACTTGCACCCCCAGAACATGTGATAAACTGTGTGGGACATTTTGGCAGTCCAGGGAACAGCAAGGCGTCGCCATGGAATAATTTGCACCTCCACGAACGTTATTTCATCACTCCATGAATTGTTTCACCCCTCCGTGAATCAGTTCTGCCCCTCCGTGAGTTTTTTCGGCCCTCCGTGAATTATTCAGGCCCCTCCGTGCATTCTTTATGCCCCTCGGTGAATTCTTTCACCCCTCCGTGAATTATTCAGGCCCCTCCGTGAATTATTTCACCCTCCGTGAAATATTTATGCCCCTCCGTGAATTATTTCACCCCTCCGTGAATTATTCATGCCCCTCCATGAACTCTTTGATACCTCCGTGAATTATTTATGCACCTCCGTGAATTATTTCCGCCCTCCGTGAATTATTTATGCCCCTCCGGGAATCATTTCGGCCCTCTGTGAATTATTTATGCCCCTCCGTGAATTACATATGCCCCTCCATGAAGTATTTCCGCCCCCAGTGAATTTTTCCCCCCCCTCCGCCAATTATTTCACCCCTCCATGAATCATTCAGGCCCCTCCGTGAAATATTTATGCCCCTACGTTAATTATTTCACCCCTCTGTGAATTATTCAGGCCCTCCGTGAATTATTTCGGCCCTCCGTGAATTATTTGATGCCTCTATGAATTATGTGATACCTCCGTGAATTATTTATGCCTTTCCGTGAATTATTTCACCCCTTCGTGAATTATTTGATACCTCCGTGAATTATTTATGCCCCTCGGTGAATTATTTCACCCCTCCGTGAATTATTAACGCCCCTCCGTGAATTATTTGATACCTCCGTTAATTATTTATGGCCCTCCGTGAAGTATTTCACCCCTCCGTGAATTATTTAGGCCCCTCCGTGAAATGTTTGATACCTCTGTGAATTATTTATGCCGCTCCGCGAATTATTTATGCCCCTCCGTGAATTATTTCGACCCTCCGTGAAATATTTATGCCTCCCCGTGAATTTTTTGATAACTCCGTGAATTATTTATGCCCCTCGGTGAATTATTTATGCGCCTCCGTGAATTGTTTCACTCCTCCGTGAATTATTTCATACCTCCTTGAAATATTTATGCCCCTCTGTGAATTATTTCGGCCCTCCGTGAATTTTTTGATGCCTCCGTGAATTATTTGATACATCCATGAATTGTTTATGCCCCTCCGGGAATTATTTATGCACCTCCGTGAATTATTTGATACCTCCGTGGAATGTTTATGCCCCTCTGTGATTTATTTATGCCCCTTTGTGACTTATTTCGGCCCTCCGTGAAATATTTGATACCCCTGTGAATTATTTATGCCCTTCCGTGAATTATTTATGCCCCTCCGTGAATTTTTTCACCCCTCCGTGATATATTCAGGCCCTCCGTGAATTATTCAGGCCCCTCCGTGAATTTTTTCGGCCCTCCGTGAAATATTTGATACCTCCGTGAATTCTTTATGCCCCTCCGTGAATTCTTTATGCCCCTCCGTGACTTTTTTCACCCCTCTGTGATATATTCAGGCCCTCCGTGAATTTTTCAGGCACCTCCGTGAATTATTTCATACGTCCGTGAATCATTTCTACCCCTCTGTGAATTATTTCGGCCCTCCGTGAGTTGTTTGATGCCTCCGTGAACCATTTGATACCTCCGTGAACTTTTTATGCCCCTCCGTGAATTTTTTAACTCCTCCGTGAATTATTCACGCCCCTCCGTGAATTATTTGATACCTCCGTGAATTATTTATGCCCCTCCATGAATGATTTGACCCCTCCCTGAATTATTTACGCCCCTCCGTGAATCATTTGATACCTCCGTGAATTATGTATGCCCCTCCGTGAATTATTTATGCCCCTCCATGAATTCTTTTCGTCCCTCCGTGAATTATTTACGTCCCTCCGTGAATTATTTCACCCCTCCCTGAATTATTCAGGCCCCTCCGTGAATTATTTATGCCCCTCCGTGAATTATTTATGCCCCTCCGTGAAATATTTCGGCCCTCTGTGAAATATTTGATACCACCGTGAATTATTTATGCCCCTCCGTGAATTATTTTTGCCCCTCCGTGAATGATTTCGTCCCTCCGTGAATTATTTCATACCTCTGTGAACTATTTATGCCCCTCTGTGAATCATTTCGGCCCTCCGTAAATTATTTGATGCCCCCGTGAATTATTTGATACCTCGGTGAATTATTTATGCCCCTCCATGAATCATCTACGCCCCTCCGTGAATTTTTTGATACCTCCGTGAATTATTTACCCCCCTGCTTGAATTATTTATGCCCCTGTGTGAATTATTTCGGCTCTCCGTGAATTCTTCGATGCCTCTGTGAATTATTTGATACCTCCGTAAATTCTTTGTGCCCCTCTATGAAGTATTTACGCCGGTCCGTGAATGATTTGATACCTCCATGAATTATTTACGCCCCTGCGTGAATTATTCATGCGCCTCCGTGAATGATTTCACCCCTCCGTGAATTATTTCATATCTCCGTGAACTATTTATGCCCCTCCGTGAATCATTTCGGCCCTCCGTGAATTATTTGATGCCTCCGTGATATATTTGATACCTCGGTGAACGATTTATGCCCCTCCATGAATTTTTTACGCACCTCCGTGAATTATTTGATACCTCCGTGAAGTATTTACGCCCCTGTGTGAATTATTTATGCCCCTGTGTGCATTATTTCCGCCCTCCGTGAATTTTTCGATGCCTCCGTGAATCATTTGATACCTCCGTGAATTATTTATGCCCCACCGTGAATTATTTACGCCCCTCCGTGAATTATTTGATACCTCCGTGAATTATTTATGCCCCTGCGTGAATTTTTTATGCCCCTCCGTGAATGATTTACGCCTCTCCGTGAATTATTTCATACCTCCGTGAATTATTTATGCCCCCCCGTGAATTATTTATGCCCCTCCGTGAATTTTTTCACCCCTCCGTGAATTATTTCATACCTCCGTGAATTATTTATGCCCCTCCGTGAATTATTTGATACCTCCGTGAAATGTTTATGCCCCTCTGTGAATTATTTATGCCCCTTCGTGAATTATTTTGGCCCTCCGTGAATTATTTGATACCTCCGTGAAGTATTTATGCCCTTCCGTGAATTATTTATGCCCCTCCGTGAATAATTTCACTCCTCCGTGAATTATTGAGGCCGTCGGTGAATTATTCAGGCCCCTCGGTGAATTATTTCGGCCCTCCGTGAAATATTTGATACCTCCGTGAATTATTTATGCCCCTCCTTGAATTATTTATGCCCCTCCGTGAATTATTTCACTCCTCCGTGAATTATACAGGCCCTCTGTGAATTATTTCACTCCTCCGTGAATTATTCAGGCCCCTCGTCAATTATTCAGGCCCCTACGTGAATTATTTCATACGCCCGTGAATCATTTCCGCCCCTCTGTGAATTATTTCGGCCCTCCGTGAGTTATTTGATGCCTCCGTGAATTATTTGATACCTCCGTGAGTTATTTATGCCCCTCCGTGAATTATTTAAGCCCCTCCTTGAATTGTTTGCCACCTCCGTGAATTATTTAAGCCGCTCCGTGAATTTTTTTTGCCCCTCGGTGAATTATTTATGCCCCTCTGTGAATTATTTCACCCCTCCGTGAACTATTTACGCCCCTCCGTGAATTATTTCACCCCTCCGTGAATTATTCCGGCCCCTCCGTGAATTATTTGATACCTCCGTGAGTTATTTATGCCCCTCCGTGAATTATTTAAGCCCCTCCGTGAATTGTTTGCTACCTCGGTGAATTATTTATGCCGCTCCGTGAATTATTGTTGCCCCTCGGTGAATTATTTATGCCCCTCTGTGAATTATTTCACCCCTACGTGAATTATTTACGCCCCTCCGTGAATTATTTCACCCCTCGGTGAATTATTCCGGCCCCTCCGTGAATTATTTGATACCTCCGTGAATTATTTATGCCCCTCTGTGAATGATTTGACCCCTCCTTGAATTATTTACGCCCCTCCGTGAATTCTTTGATACCTCCGGGAATTATGTATGCCCCTCCGTGAATTATTTATGTTCCTCGATGAATTATTTCACCCCTCCGTGAATTATTTACGTCCCTCCGTGAGTTATTTCACCCCTCCGTGAATTATTCAGGCCCCTCCGTGAATTATTTATCCTCCCCCGTGAATTCTTTATGACCCTCCGTGAAATATTTCGGCCCTCAGTGAAATATTTGATACCACCATGCATTATTTATGCCCCTCCGTGAATTATTTTTGCCCCTCCGTGAATGATTTCACCCCTCCGTGAATTATTTCATACCTCCGTGAATTATTTATGCCCCTCTGTGAATCATTTTGGCCCTCCGTGAATTATTTGATGCCTCCGTGAATTATTTGATACCTCGGTGAATTATTTATGCCCCTCCATAAATTACTTACGCCCCTCCGTGAATTATTTGATACGTCCGTGAATTATTTATGCCCCTCCGTGAATTCTTTATGCCACTCCGTGAATTCTTTGATACCACTGTGAAATATTTACGCCCCTCCGTGCATCATTTCACCCCTCCGTGAATTTTTCAGGCCCCTCTCTGAATTATTTGATACCTCCCTGAAATATTTATGCCCCACCGTGAATTATTTGACCCCTTCCTAAATTAATTACCACCCTCCGTGAATTATTTGATACCTGCGTGAATTATATATGCCCCTCCGTGAATTATTTATGCCCCTCCGTGAATTATTTCACCCCTCCGTGAATTATTTGATACCTCCGTGAATTATTTATGCCCCTCCGTGAAATATTTCGGCCCTATGTGAATTATTTGATACCTCGGTGAATCATTTAGGCCCCTCCGTGAATTATTTATGCCCCTCCGTGAATTATTTCACCCCTGTGTGAAATCTTTCATACCTCCTTAAAATATTTATGCCCCTCTGTGAATTATTTCGGCCCTCCGTGAATTATTTGATGCCTCCGTGAATTATTTGATACCTCGGTGAATTAATCCTGCTCCTCCATGAATTATTTACGCCCCTCCGTGAATTATGGTGGCTGCCATCGGGGCCGTCTTCAAGGACGTGAAGACAGGACAGCTCCTTGACAGGGACATCATCTCCAAGCCCACAGTTCCCTCGACCTGGAAGAAGGAACTGGTAGGCACAGTGTACATCCTGGATTTGGCACCGTGGTGGTATCTCTCCGATCTGACTGAGGCCCTTGCTCCTTCAGTACATTGCCGGTACATCGCGGACCGCGTCAGATGGAGTGTTGGGGAGATGCGCACAGCCACATGGCGATTGATACCTCCGTGAATTCTTTATGCCGCTCCGTGAATTATTTATGCCCCTCCGTGATTTTTTTGATACCTCCGTGAATCATTAACGCCCCTCTGTGAATTTTTTCACCCCTCCGTGAATCATTCAGGCCGCTCCGTGAATTATTTTATACCTCCGTGAATTTTTTATGCCCCTCTGTGAACTCTTTCACCCCTCCCTGAATCATCTAAGCCCCTCCGTGAATTATTTGATACCTCGGTGAATTATTTATGCCCCTCCGTGAATTATTTATGCCCCTCAGTGAATTATTTCACCCCTCCGTGAATTATTTCACCCGTCCGTGAATTATTAAGGCCCCTCCGTGAATTGTTTGATACCTCCGTGAATTATTTATGCCCCTCGGTGAATTATTTATGCCCCTCCTTGAATTATTTCGGCCCTCCGTGAAATATTTGATATCTTCATGAATTTTTTATGCCCCTGCGTGAATTATTCAGGCCCCTCCGTGAATTGTTTCATACCTCCGTGAATTATTTATGCCCCTCTGTGAATTATTTCGGCCCTCCGTGAGTTATTTGATGCCTCCGTGAATTATTTGATACCTCCGTGAATTATTTATGCCCTTCCGTGAATCATTTCTGCTCCTCCGTGAATTGTTTGATACCTCTGTGAATTATCTATGCTCCTTCGTGAATTATTTATGCTCCTCCGTGAAGTATTTCACCCCTCCGTGAATTATTTACGCCCCTCCGTGAATTATTTCACCCCTCCGCGAATCATTCAGGCCCCTCCGTGAATTATTTGATACCTCCGTGAATTATTTTTGCCCCTGCTTGAATTATTTCACCCTTGCGTGAATTCTTTACGCCCCTCCGTGAATTATTTGATACCTCCTTGAATTATTTATGCCCCTCCGTGAATTATTCAGGCCCCTCCGTGAATTATTTCACCCCTCCGTGACTTATTCAGGCCCCTCCGTGAATTATTTGATAACTCCATGAATTTTGTTTTCTTATGCCCCTCCATGAATTATTTATGCCCCTCCGTGAATTATTTCGGCCCTCTGTGAAATATTTGATACCTCTGTGAATTATCTATGCCCCTCCGTGAATTATTTATGCCCCTCCGTGAATTGTTTCACCCCTCAGTGAATGATTCAGCCCCTCCGCGAATTATTCACGCCCCTCCGTGAATTACTTAATACCTCCGTGAATTATTTATGCCCCTCTGTGAATTATTTCGGCCCTCCGTGAATTATTTGATGCCTCCGTGAGTTATTCCATACCTCCGTGAATTTTTTATGCCCCTCCATGAATTATTTCACCCCTCCGTGATTTATTCAGGCCCCTCCGTGAATTATTTGATAACTCCATGAATTTTGTTTTCTTATGCCCCTCCATGAATTATTTATGCCCCTCCGTGAATTATTTCGGCCCTCTGTGAAATATTTGATACCTCTGTGAAGTATCTATGCCCCTCCGTGAATTATTTATGCCCCTCCGTGAATTATTTCACCCCTCAGTGAATGATTCAGCCCCTCCGTGAATTATTCACGCCCCTCCGTGAATTACTTCATACCTCCGTGAATTATTTATGCCCCTCTGTGAATTATTTCGGCCCTCCGTGAATTATTTGATGCCTCCGTGAGTTATTCCATACCTCCGTGAATTTTTTATGCCCCTCCATGAATTATTTCGGCCCTCCGTGAATTATCTATGCCCCTCCGTGAAATTTTTACGCCCCCCTGTAAGTTTTTTCAGTCTTCCGTGAATTATTTACGCCCCTCCGTGAATTATTTCACCCCTCCGTGAATTATTCAGGCCCCTCCGTGAAATATTTGATACCTCCGTGAATTATTTATGCCCCTCCGTGAATTTTTTACGCCCCTCTGTGAATTATTTCAGTCTTCCGTGAATTACTTATGCCCCTCCATTAGTTATTTCACCCCTCCGTGAATTATTCAGGCCCCTCCGTGAATTATTTGATACCTCCGTGAACTATTTATGCCCCCGTGAATTATTTGATGCCTCCGTGAATTATTTATGCCCCTCCGTGAATTATTTGATGCCTCCCTGAATTATTTATGCCCCTCCTTAATTTTTTTCACCCCTCCGTGAATCATTTATGCCCCTCCGTGAATTATTTGATACGTCCGTGAATTTTTTATGCCCCTCGGCGAAATTTTTCACCCCTCCGTGAATTATTCACGCCCCCCCATGAATTATTTCATACCCCGGTGAATTATTTATGCCCCTCTGTGAATTATTTGATGCCTCCGTGAATTATTTATGCCCATCCGTGAATTATTTGATACCTCCATGAATTATTTATGCCCCTCCATGGATTATTTCATCCCTCAGTGAATTATTTATGCCCCTCCGTGAATCATTCGATACGTCCGTGAATTATTTATGCCCCTCCGCGAATCATTTCACCCCTCCATGAATTATTCAGGCCCCTCCATGAATTTTTTGATACCTCCGTGAATTATTTATGCCCGTCCGTTAATTATTTGATGCCTCCGTGAATTATTTACGCCCCACCGTGAATTATTTGATGCCTTCGTGAATTATTTATACCCCCCTGTGAATTCTTTGATACCTCCGTGAATCATTTATGCCCCTCGCTGAATCATTTCACCCCTCCGTGAATCATTTATGCCCCTCCGTGAATTTTTTGATACGCCCGTGAATTATTTATGCCCCTCCGCGAATTATTTCACCCCTCCGCGAATTATTCACGCCCCTCCATGAATTATTTCATACCCCCGTGAATTATTTATGCCCCTCCGTGAATCATTTGATGCCTCCGTGAACTTTTTATGCCCCTCCGTGACCCATTTGATACCTCCGTGAATTATTTATGCCCCTCCGTGAATCATTCGATACGTCCGTGAATTATTTATGCCCCTCCGCGAATTGTTTCACCCCTCCATGAATTATTCAGGCCCCTCCATGAATTTTTTTGATACCTCGGTGAATTTTTTATGCCCCTCCGTTAATCATTTGATGCCTTCCTGAATTATTTATGCCCCTCCGTGAATTATCTGATGCCTCCGTGAATTTTTTATGCCCCTCCGTGAATTACTTGATACCTCCGTGAATCATTTATGCCCCTCCCTGAATTATTTCACCCCTCCGTGAATCATTTATGCCCCTCCGTGAATTATTTGATACGTCCGTGAATTATTTATGCTTCTCCGCGAATTATTCCACCCCTCCGTGAATTATTCACGCCCCTCCATGAATTATTTCATCCCTCCGTGAATTATTTATGCCCCTCCGTAAATTTTTTCACCCCTCCGTGACTTATTTATGCCCCTCCGTTAATTATTTGATGCCTCCGCGAATTTTTTATGCCCCTCTGTGAATTTTTTGATACGTCCGTGAATCATTTATGCCCCTCCGCGAAGTATTTCACGCCTCCGTGAATTATTTATGCCCCTCCGTGAATCATTGGATGCCTCCGTGAATTATTTATGCCCCTCTGTGAATTATTTGATACCCCCGTGAATTATTTATGCCCCTCTGTGAATTATTTGATACATTGGCCCACTCCATACGTGTACAAATTGTGTGGTGCCTCTTCCGGCAGACTTTGTTACGACCTATCTGCCACTAACTTCACCAGTCAGGTGAAGAAGTTGTCTATGGTCTTGACCATAGCGTCTACGCCCCAGATACCTGTACCTCACCTCTGCTAGCCTTTGAGCTGCAGGAGTTGCCCCTTGGTCTCTGGCCGCAGCGCCTCGACCAGGGGTATCCCGCATCCCCCAACCCACGTAGTGCTGGCCCTTGAGCCACAGAAGTTGGCAATCGGTCCTTGGCCACAGCGCCGCGACCACGGTCATTAGCCGTCCCTCCACCCACGCACTGCAGGCCACCGAGGCGCAGGAGTTGGCCATTGGTCCTTGGCCGCCGCGCCTGGACCTCGGTCGTCATCCATACCCCACCACAACCACTGCAAGCCGCCGAGCCGCAAAAGTTCGCCCTTGGTCCTTGGCCGCCGCGCCTCGACCTCGGTCGTCGTCCATACCCCACCACAGCCACTGCTGGCCGCCGTGCCGCAGGAGTTCGCCCTTGGTCTTTGGCCGCCGCGCCTCGACCTCGGTCGTCGTCCATACCCCACCACAGCCACTGTCAGGCCGCTGAGCCGCAGGAGTGCACCCTTGGTCCCTGGCCGGCGCGCCTCGACCTCGGTCATGGTCGATCCCTCACCCCTACCCAGCTACTGCTAGCCCTTGAGGCGCAGAAGTTTGCCCTGGGTCCCTGGCGACTGCGCCTCGACCAGGGTCTACTTTTATCTCCCAAACCACGCGCTGGCATCAAGTGGGCCCGCGTAGAAACCCAAGGAGGAAGCACCCTACCACTTCGAGTATCGGGGTCCGCGACCGGATTGTCCTCCTGAGTTGTGGTCAACAACAAGTGCCCACCGAACTGCACCTCGTGGATCACGCAAGGGGCCACAACCTTTAACAGTTGTGAGGCAGCCTCCTACATATGGCCCAGCATCCTGAATGGCCCCTAAGGGACACCATGGAAGCCGCCCAGATGAAAATGAGATTCCGTCTAGCCCTCGGCCAGGCAGGGTGGCATGCTCCAACAGAACGGGAGGCCATTTATTACAGGAAGTTGGCAATGCACATGGCGACATGTCCCCTTGATGTCGTCCATACCCATGGACTTGTAGCACTGTGCCGCCTGATGTACAGCCAATAGGGCAGTCCAAAGTGCACACGGGAGGACGGAACTGCCGTTGTGGAATACCGTACGGTCGCCTCAGTCCTCTGGGAGCGGATAAAACAGTATGAGCAGGACCGTGGGAAAGTGGGGAGTCGACGAGGGGCCATTGCTGGACACCCCCTCAGCGTTAGCAAAGTTGCTTGGCTAGAGGCTTGGAATGACATTGTGTATGCCTTGCCACTTGTGGACTCATGGCCTTTCTGGAGAGGGGAGACCAAGTACCCCACACCCGCTGTGGAGAGGATGTATGTGATTGAGGTACGGAGAGTACCCTTGGGCCCAATGCAGTACTTTTGGCGACAGGCAGCAAGTGCAGCACGGCCATTCACAAGTGATTTGGTGGCACCTGCAAGGCGCCGGAACTCAGTGTTGCCGGCCAACGGGAAGGGTTCGAAAGCACAAGGGACCCCAGGATCGGGGTGTGGTCGACAGAGAGTGTCGGCGCCAGCTGGTGGCACAGGTCCGACTGGACAGGGGACCCCTGGATCTCGGGGTGGTCGACGGAGCTCCCGGTTGCCAGAAAGCTCAAGTTCCACTTGCAGTCCCGGACCGCAACCCAGCGTCCCACCCAATCGAGCACCTATGACGGTGCAGCTGACCAGACAGCAACAGTTCAACCAAGCACTGATGACAATGTGCCATGGCATTGCCTGGTGTGCCCGCATAGCGATGCAAGGCTTGGGGGAGCAACGGCGGGAGCTCTTGTCAGAGGAGAGCCTGGTGGCTGCCTATACGGTGGGACGCCACTTTGCAGAGTCCATGCGGATTCCCATGCAAGAGAGTAGCGATGTGATACTGAGGTGCACCCCTTTAAGCCCCGAGGTACCCCGCAACCACTTGGGATACCTCCATGCTGGTGTCCGTGTGGTTAATAATGCATGGACAGATGATGCAGGGGAGGAGGCCATGGAGCTTCTCTTGGAAGCCATGGCAGAAGCTGCGATGCAACCCCCCCCCCCCCCTAGGTCCCGTCACTTTCTGAGTGTCTATTTTTTTCGGTGTCTTTTTGTCCATGCTTGCCCGGGCCGCTAGGCCTTGATAAACTGCCGCCGACGTCACCTCCTGGTCCCCTGACCGCATGAGTGTCCGGGACACCCAGGTCTGTATGGCCACACCAGGCAACGAGGTCATCGTTCCTGCCGACACCGGTCAAGTGGCGTGTCCCTACCAGGACCGGCCCCCGCTGTGCCCCTTCCGCCTGTCACCCCTGCTGACTTGCTCCTGATCAACGATTGCATTTATCAAAATTCAGGGTCCAAAAACCAAAAATATAGAAAATCCAATCCTCCTTCAACCCTGAACAGCAATCAGATCCCACAAATACAGCAATAACCCGATCCACAATCCAATCCACACTGCGGGCTTCCGTTCAGCACACCGGTCGTCCCACGGTGGCGGGCATGTACAAGAATTGCACCAAGGAAGAAAGCCCTGAAATTGGCATATGAACACAAATAAAGCAAAGTTGGGGAAAGAGGTAAACGTACACATTCACAGCCATAAACCCCTCATTCCCTGGACTCAAGACCTTCCCTTGACTCACCAACATATTGCCCTGAACCAGGTCAAATGAGATGGCTGAATGCCATGTGTCACAAGTCACTACATAAACTCCAAAAATGTGTTCACTCCCAAGCCTATAAATCCTAGCCCAATAGGGGAGGTGGCGTGTCATGGCCTAGAGTGGCACTCAGGACCATGCCCTACCCTGACCTAACCTCGGTTGGACTTGGAGTGGAATGGGCTTGGAGAACTGCCCCATGAAGATGACCTCACAACATGGCAAAATCAGGCAAATCACACCATAATGCCCAAAATTCAATTATATACTCAAAAATGCATACGGCAAATATTCAAATGCTCCATGCATGTGTCAAACCGGAAAGTAGTATACAAGGGTGATATAGACCAAAGATCCATGCCCAAGAATATCCCATCATTGGCCCGAAACCCCTCCGGTAATGTACATGACATGCTTCACAAGTCAGCTCATGAGTTTGAGACCTAATTTTGTGAGGCCTCGTGTGCCAAGCCAAAGGGACCATGTGATCCGGCATATGGTGAGGTACCACACCGAAGCATATGCCAACATATAAGCAACATACCATAGTTCACGGATCTCTAGGCACTTTACTGTTAGCCGACCAGTTGAGCACATAAAACACAAAAATGAGCATAAAATGAGGTCAAAAACATGCAAATAATGCCAAATTCAAGATAATTACAATAGTATATAACTTCGCTCACCCATGGTGTCAACCTATGACTCAAAACACAATTGCTTGGGACCATTTGCAAACAATCCCTCCACTTGGATCCCCATATGGACGCATAAGGACACCTTCGAGCCTCCTCCCAACACGCACCATGAAAATGGGAAAATTGATATTGGCGCTTGTGGGTCGCTCTGTAAGCCCTCCCACATGCACTATATGAGCGGTAGACCTAGTCTAGCGCCATGGAGTTCACCATTGGGACATGAGCAAAGCCCTTGCCACGTATGACTCCATATATCTTCCTACAAACGGAGATATATAATATGGGCGTGAGCATATCGAAGCACATACCATGCATATAACACATACCCTCAAAAGTGGCTCCCACCATGATATGCCATGACCCTCCATGGACATAACTTCACGTTAAAAATACGTAGGAACCCAAGAAAAGTTGCTATGCAACCCCAACACTCATGCGGTACACTCGAAAGTCGCATTAAAATATTCGGTTGCACGGTCCAAGAGTTATATATCACTTTCTACCCTCTTGACCATTATCCCTTGCTATACCGGGCATGTGTACACACCAAAGGCGTTTGATGCTTTCTAAATTAAGTTGAGACCAATGCGGTTCCAACCCAATTCTCGAAATGGAGACTACTCGCGGTGAGCCGGAGATATGACCTTTCAAAGTGGCCTCACGAATCAACTTTGTTTCGCCTATATCTCTAAGCAAAACGAAGGGCATAACAAAAGGAAGGTTGATTCGTGATCGGGGAAAAATGTCGGACCACTCGAGATTCGTCATATCGAGTGCGGCGATGTCGAAGTCGAAAATCCGATTCTGAAAGTCTGAAAAAATCGGATTAATTTTGCGAGTGTATAATATGAAAATTGCGGAAGCAACGAACCCTTTACTGATGAAATCTGACCCTTCATCGGGGTTTCCGCCAATATATCTGTAAATAACAGTTAACCATTCGGTTACCGCAAAATCGCGAGCCAACTGACAGTCGCCGATACATTGACCATCAGAACGGAAGGCTGAAAAATTACGGAAACATTATGATAAAAAAACCCTGTTGATTCCTGATATTCTGATATATAAATCTCAGCTGGCGGCGCCTCGGTACTGAATATGGCCGCTCATAGCCGGAATGGCCAAACCTATCACACTATCACATCAGGTTAGGTCAGGTGGATGGGAGAGTATGATATCAGCCAATGGCGGCTTGCCGGCACATAGATACACACCCCAAGTAGTAAGGAAAAGTCACTGCCATGTCTTTCTTGGAGGGCTTGATCCAGGCCAAGCCCCCCTTAAAACCCTTTTGTTGATGCTAAGACAAACTTAAGTGTTTTTATCTCTCTTTTGTTGCCTAAAGTACACTTTCTCAAAGTAACTAGGGTTGTGACCCTAGCCCCCCATGAAGTTCACCCCTACCACTCAACTGAGCGGAGGTACCTTCCTTCATGGAGGATATACCGAAATAAAACAGGCATTTCATGCTTTAGGCCTTGGAGGTTAAGCCTAGTGGTCTCCCACCCCAAGACCCCTATACTCAATTGTTTCTACCACTTATTGTGGTCCAACCTTGTAACTGTTTCTGAATTCAGTTGCTTGGCCAAGTCATTTTCTGTGTGGTCCTGACATCTATGCCCCACATTCCTAACCAGCACCATTTCTCCCAAAAGAGTGCACATGAAGTGCCTAATGCAATCTCTGAGGCAGGAGTCAGACCAATTTTCATATAAAATCTTTTGTATTGTCCATTTGTGATTGAATCTATGTGTATATACCTGCTTTGTCTATCTGCAGCCCTTCTGTGTTACACTGGATTCCAAAACCAATCATTGATTCGATCCACATCCTGTCCTTGCTCTACTTGCTGCTTTGGTTTGGGTTTTCAACTACAAAACCTGCAGGAATACATCAAAATATCTAGGACATAATTCAAGGACATCTTTCCGGTAAGAAAAGTTTATAGTGTTTTCAGCACTGTGTTTTTGCTTCTCCTGCTGCTTGTTGTTGCTGTAGGGTGTCCTGCTGCTTGTTTTGGATGATGAAAAGCTTTTGTTTGTTGAAATACAGTAAAGCCAACTCAATCCAGGATAGCCCAAGCCAATAGTATGCAAGGAGAAGGTAATTCAGGATCAAAGCATGAAGGGCTGCAGTGTAAACAGTGAAAGATGATTGGATATTCACAGAAACTACAGCTCAGGTCACATATGAATGCATATTCACAAAGATAGCTGAAATGTTTTAGGAAAAGAGTTAGAAAACTGCCTCAGGATCACTCTCTCTCCATAGTGCCATCTTAGGAGATGTGCACTCTTTGTTTTGGGTCCCATATGTGCTGAGGTGGCATGGTATGTGGCGATGAGGTCACTGCCATGTCACATGGGATCTTCCTACTTAGCTAGGCTGACCAGGAATTGAACCCAGGACCTCTCAAAAAGAGGTGCCTAGCCCCCTATGGTGCATACCACTAGGGCAGATAAGTATTCATGGAAAAACATAGATAAATTCATAGGCTCTACCTTAGGTATGTCAGTGCTCAGTCAACTCAGGAAAAGATGTTTTACTTCACATTGAAAGGGGATTAAGGGGTCCACTCCATATCCTGATTGGGTGTTTGGTTCCATAGGTCAAAATGTGTTATCACCAGTTTTGGTTGGACCAATACTAAGATTAAAATGCATGGATGCTCAGTGCATCTCTAATACAACTAGAGTATGCCTCAAAGCAATGGAAAAGCACTTTTTCTTACTCCCCCCTTGTGCTGTGCTGGCCACCACTGTCGCATTTTAGGAAAAAGGGAATTTTTCTTGGCCTTTCCTTGGTTTCCACATCTACTTTAAAATACCTACAGTCTCCCTCACACTGAAAAATGGGCGCTCACCATGGCTGGCGTCCTTTTGCTGCTCTGATTGTATCATTTCCTCCAGAAGACTCAGCGCTCATGGCGCTGCCGGGGCTCCTGTGGCTTGGTTGGGTTAGATTGGGAGCATGCCAAACATGTGCATATGCATCCCTCCCTCCAAGACGCAGCGTCGACACAACCCAAACGCAAGACACATTATACACACTCGCATGGGTTCTCGTAAACCTGCTGGCGACCTGTGACCTGTCTTAGGGCGAAGGGAGTCGAAAAAGAAATTAATTTGCCCCTTGGTGGGGTCTTGGTTCTGCTCAGTCTCTCCAGGCACCTGCGTTTCGGCCCGAACACGGCCTACTCAGCGAGGCTGCGCGTGGGTATCTGCAGAGGCAGGAATGGGAGAATTATGGAGGAATCCACGCAAAAACGAAGCGACGACACCAAAATCCGTCAAATGACGGCGTAGAATTTTTCTGAAACGACACACCTGAGTAGAATCCAATTGTGCATCAGATGCACATTTTTATAGAAATTATAGTCATCTTTGGATTTTTTAAATCCAGAAATTCATACGCATAAAATGGCGGCGCGCAGGAGCGGCTCCTAGCGAAGCGCCGGAAAATGGAAAAATAATGGAATTATAAACGTATGTATCACGTAGTCTTGAAAATGACGAGACACACATTAATAAACAAACATACAGATTCCACCCACACTAATAGAAGATTCGAAAATTCAAGAATTCGAAAATCAATTGAAAAGACTTCAATGAATCAGGTATAAACTACAGGTATGCTTGTCTCGCATGCCGCATACACATTGCTCGTCTCGTGTCTCCGTGAACGAGTCGTGTAGCAGCGCTAACAACGATAACCACGATAGGACGCGGTAGAGGGATTGATTAGAAAGTTTGCAGATGATTAGCGGTCAGATCAGGGTGATTAGTCATACACACAAGTGCATAGCAACGTTCTTCGCGTGCGCCCCTTTTGTTCTCTCACCTTGCTTCACTTCCCAGCGGTAGGTAAGGTAGGTACGCCCAGGCGAGGCCACCCCCTGGTGGAGTCAGGATTGACGCGCAGATGGGCAGGTTTGCCCACGACTTTGTCGCATACCCGTGCATGCACACACGCATTAAAGGGTAGGCCACGCGAAGTGCGCACGGTAAACCTTGTTTAGGCTACCCAGGGGCTCCTCGGTACGTTCTTTAAGAGAACCTGAGGAGTCCCTTAACGCTTGCTTGCTTGACAAGGGTAGCTGCTCCATGCAGCGTGTTTGCGGACAGTGTATTATAGGGCACACTGAGAAGGGTATAATACCTGGAGTGTGCCTTGGTTCCTCCGCCGCAAACGCCCTTTCATTTGCCTTTGTTTTACAGGTGGGCAGGTAGGTTGATTGGTGCAGCAGCATTTTTTTATGCCCTGCTAAACAAGGGCGCAGATCACACAAACAAGTAACTCCGCTCCGCCTGTGGCAGAGCAGGGAGTCCGACTTCATCGACATCTGCGCCTTGCACGCGAGAGCACTCCTTCCCTCCAAGCCCTAACAGGGGAAACGCGTTGTGGCGTCCCCCGTCAGGCCACAGTTGCTTAGTAGCGCTGTGTTCTCTTGCAATTTCACAGGAGGGTCGCTAGGACCCAAGAGACCTTCATCTTCGCAACGCCCAGTAGAGTGTGCGTGTAGGAGTGGTAGTCCTGCGTGGGGGCTAGAGCCAGTTGCCCAGTGCTCGCCCACCAGGATGGTGCCACTGTAGGGTGTGTAGGACCTGTAGGGGGTGTGTCACTGTCCCACCCCTTTCCTGCAATTTTAGCGGGGTTGGTGGGCTGTGGCAGTGGTTAGGTCAGTGTTTTGGCCACATAGCAAACAGGCGTTTTGCATGCCTTCATAGCTTTTGGCCACCCCTCCCTGTAGTAGACAGATAGGTAGGGAAAACAATACCTGGATTAGCACGCTGGGTATTCCCCCAAGGTTTTGCGCCAGCACAGAAATTGGGCGCATAGGGGAGGGGAGACCCGGGGCGTACCCCGTGGCATCAATAAGCCAACCCTCCAGGTTTAGCAAGGGCGCAGACTTGGGTATAATTAGGACACCACTTCTGCGGCTTGCTCTCAGGACCTTAGGACTAGCACACTCACACATACGCTTTGGCAGGTAAGGGTAAGGTTCAGTCCCTAGCTTTAGTCTTGGAGGCAAGCGTCTCAGCGAGCCTCAGCAACTCACCAAGGTTGTTCTGGGACAAGTAGTCAACCAGAACTGAGTTTAGGCGTCCCTCAGGTAGAACAAATGCAGAGAAGGGCTCCCAGGTGGCCTCTTCGACTCCAAACCCTTCCCAGAGGGTGAGGAAGCGCCAACCCTGGCGATAGCGGTGGCGTACGACAGACTTCACCAGGTAGAAGCCCTCCTTAGCCATCTCCTCGGCGTTCATGTCGGGGAGTTCACCTTCAACTTCCATAGGGCTGGCAGCCCCTTGTAGGTCCAGCGCGGCGATTTCCTCGTCGTTCAGCTCCCACTCCTCCCCACAGAGGTCTTCAGGATCATGGTAGCGCTTCAGGTGTTGAGCAGCGCACACCAGGGTCCCCCCTAGTCGGGGAGAACACCGCACAGTGATACGGTGACCGTCCACAGATAGAATCTTGTACGGCCCGAAGTATGGGTCATCGCTGGTAGAGCGTGGCCAGGCGGGTAGTCGACTGTGGTGCACCAGCACCCAGTCCCCCTCTTGGTAGGTGGCCGGTACACGGTGCTTGTTCTTCTTGTTCCACTGACGCTCCCTCACTCTCTGGAGCATAGCCTTGGCCTTGTCCACCTTCGCTTGTTGCTCTTGGACCCATTCACCCACAGAAGAATGGGTGTCCTCTGGATAGGGGGCATGTAGGAACCATGCCGGGCGCCCCATGAATAGCTCATGTGGCGAGTAGCCAGTAGCTGAACTCTCTTGGGAGTTCATCATCAAGGATATGACGGGGAGTAGTCTCACCCAGTCTCTGGTGCGTTCAGTTTTGCACCATATCCTGACGTTCTCCTTCAGGACACGAATCTGTCGCTCACATAGGGGGTTGCTCGTGTGAGAGTAGGGAATCCCCGTAGACACCTGGACATTGAGGGATCTCAGGACCCTCTTGTACCAGCCAGTATCTGAGCGTACTCGTACGTCCTCGTCGGAGTTGATCTCCTTGGGCGCCCCATAGACACAAAACCAATCCTCCAGGAGTATCTTGATAGTCTCCTCCCCGGTAATGTGCTTGGTACATGGGAACACCCTGGTAAACCTGGTCAACCCACAGGTTACCACGAGGGCGAAGTCATAGCCCCCGAACTTCGGCATCTCCGTGTAGTCCACGTATAGAACACTGTTAGCACAGTGAGGGATGGGCAGGGTCGAGTAGAGACCCCTGTCCCTGATATCCCCTGGTTTACAGGACCTGCACGGGCACTTGTCCACGATAGGCTGGAGTGTCTTCCGCAGTTGGTCGTCAGTCCACGTAGTGTGGAACCACTGCTTGAACAGCCTCAGGGTACGGTCAGCACCCACATGACCACTGGACTCATGGGTCCACTTCAGCAGCGCTGGGACTCGGTCACTAGGCACCACGATGCGGTCCTCGTGCCAGAGGTAGCTCTTGTCCCGCTTCCACTGGTCTTGGTTGACCAGGAGGGGTTCAAGGCGTTTCTCCAGGCGCCGGTAGATATCCCCAAACTCCTGTAGGTACTCCGATTGTTGGAGTCCATCCAGGGGGCGTATCATGGTCATGTTCAGGTCCAGATGTACGTCCATACGGCTGAACGCCTCCTTAGCCAGCGCTTCAGACCGGGCACCAATCAGGGCGTCGAAGTTGTTGCGGCTGATGTAGTCGGCACACTCGTTCTTCACTCCCTGGATATGGTCTACCGTCAGCCGTAGTTGACTGAGGTAGGTCCACCAGCGATGTAGCTTGGCCTTCTCAGGTGGGGGGCCCTTCTGGAAACTGCGGACCGGTTCTTGGTCGCATAGCCAGACCACAGGGTTACTCCCCAACAGTCGTGCTTGTGAGGATAGCACCAGCATACCCGCGAGCAATTCCTGCTCATAGGTGGAGTAGTTCCCCCTGGCCTGGTTCCACTTCCAGTTCCAGTGGCCCAGAGGTACTAGGACCCACTTGTCGTCAGGGTAGCTGTGCTTGAGGGTTCCATCTCGGTTGAGACCTTCCGTCCCCCATTGGGAAATGGCCGAGTCGAACTCCTCCTTCTCTAGTGCTTGCCATTGGAACAACGTTCCACCACCGCCCACATTGCTGGCGTCGGTCACCAGGATTATCTCCCCTTGTGCCCTAGGCACGCCCAAGCACTTAGCGTTGGCTACCTTGTCTTTGAGCTCGTCAAACGCTTGTTGCTCTTGTGGGCCCCAGCGCCAAGTAGTACTCTTCTTAATCAAGTCAGTCAGTACAGCGCTGGTGTAGGTGAAGTTTTTGATGTGGCGGCGATAGAAGTTGCACGCCCCAATGAAACTGCGTACATCATGAAGTCCTTTCTTGGGGTCTTCGTGTCGTACCTTGGCATCCATCAGGGGTTTGGCCTTAGAGGCCGCTGGGGTCCACCACCCATAGCCAACGTCAAACCCCAAGTACTGCATGGTCTCCTGCATGAACTCACACTTCTCCAGCTTGAGTCGTGTGTGGTTCTCCTGGCAGACCGCAAAGAACTCACCCAAGAGGATTAGGTGATCCTCCTGGGTATTGGTCCCGAGGCATACATCGTCGATGTGAGCCTCCATCTGGGCCCCACGGGATATGAGCTCCTGCACCTTAGGTCTCCTTCGTAGGATGGACAAGATCTTGTTCATCAGCTCTTGGAAGAGAGCGGGTGCGTTAGCCACGCCAAATGGCATGACCTTCTACTTGAATACCCTCCCCTGAGGGGTGATGAAGGCCAGTAGTTCCTGCGCGTTGGGCGTCAGGTCCACTTGCCAGAATCCACTTCGCTTGTCCATCTTGGTCTTGTAGCGACAGGAGGCTATCTTCTCCAGGGTAGACTCCATATTGGGAATGGACCCTGAGTGGTTCAGCGTCTTCTTGTTCAGCTCTCCATAGTCCACTACCAGCCGTTTGGCTGAAGACCCAGGTTTAGCCACCAGGAAACAGGGGCTGCAGTGTAGGGGGTAGTCCCCATCCTTGTACTCCAGGACTAGGCCAGCGTCGATACATTCTTGTATCTGTCGCTCAATCTCGTCGGCCTGCTCTTTAGGAGCTGGATAGGGTCTCCTCCGGATCTTGTGACCCACGAACTCGGGTTTCAGCTTGAGGTCCATCTGTACCAGCTTGTCGCATGAGGCTGGAGGGGGTAGTTCTCCGAACACCTCCAGATAGGTCCTTATCAGCTTTTGTACCCGCGGGTCCAGTACCTTGATCTTGTCCTCCATGTCCTCGTCGGAGTGTAAGTTGCTTGCCCCTTGAATAGACGTCGGGAGGTGGTCTTCCACCGACTCTTCGCCCGCGGTAGCATCCTTCAGCCCTTGGTAGGCATACAGAAGGTCTTGCTCAACCATCTCCGGTGGACGATGGCAACATAGGCACGCTTTAGGGGGTTCACATACACATTCCTCCGAGAGGTCGTCCTCCTCTGGGGTCCTCACATGGGCACCCCATACGCTCTTCATGTGCTTGAGATCTACCTCCCTTTGCCAGGTGGTGATCTTCTGTTCGAGGTCCTCCTTCAGTTGGGATAGGTCTCCCATACGTCCTTGCTTCAGTGGCCAGGAGCTGCGGGTAGGCTTCGCGTAGCATAGCTTTTTCGCCACCAACTTCCTCTTGGAATCCACATACTCCCTGAGCCTGGATCGAGGGTCCAGCTCTTCATCCACGGGGTCTTCCACCCTCATGGAGAGTAGGGGTTTTAGTGGGGCGACGTACTCGGCGTTCTCCACTTCCTCCACCGCGGTCTGCACGAAGAAGGCGTCGTGCTCAGTTTCGTCGTCTGAGTGGATAGAGCTAGGTAGCTCAGATAGTCCACACTCAGAGACTCCATCAGGAACAGGTACATGACAGGGAGAGTTGGGGGCGTTGGTGTCAGTCACGACGTACTCATCTCCTCGGGGTGTAGTTTCAACAGCATCTTGAGGTCGTAGGCGATCCTTCAAGTCACCCAAGGCGAGTCCATCGCTTTCTCGTTGTATAGCCTGGACCAGAGTGGGGTCCAGGTCTTCCCAGGGGATGGTGGTAAGACTTCCGTCCACCACGCTGAGCATACTCCCCCATCCGGGCTTCCCAATGGGCGTCTTGCGTCCCAGAGGCACGTAGATGGCCTCATCAGGTAATCGCACCGAGCTGATAGTCAGCTTGTCAAGGAGGGTTCGCAAGTACTCGTTGCCCCCATGGGCTCCCCAATCGGGGGAACACAGGACCATACGGGAACGTTCCAAGGCCACCTTGGTCAGCACCTTCCCCAGTTCGCTGAATCTGGGGTTCCCGTAGGCCATCCCGAGAGAGGGCCAGTAAAATTTGTAGCTGCAGTTCTTCCCCTTGCTGCAGTATAGGTCCAGTACATGCTGCTTGTCGCTGGCGAACAGCTCCACACTTAGGTCTTCCCGAGAGTAACCCAACTCCTTCAGACCTTGGTCTAGGACTTCCCCCAATAGTTGATAGTCCTCAGTTTTGGAGGCCGCCATCATGTTCGAGGGCTCCTCCTTCGATAGTCTCAGGTAACTCGAGGTATGTTCCGACTGCTCCAGTGGCACAGACTCTCTGCCACTGCCGTGGTCCACATACAGGAGGTAGGGCGCTTGCAGCGTCAGGGATTGTATCTGGGAGTGCTGCACGAAGAAGTCAGTACCCAGTACAAAGTTGAAGGCCTCAGTGTCCATCACATAGAACCGATGGGCGATAGTTCGAGAGCCCATAGGTACCTCCACTTCACAGTCCCCGCAGCTGTGCACCACATGTCCATCCCCCATGCGTATGGCGGCGGTGGTCATGGTGTTCTTCAGGCTCCCACAAGGTAAAATTTTCTTGGCCACTATTGATATTGTGGCGCCAGTATCCAGTACCCCCAGGTATTCACGTCCCCCTAGTCGGATACGTACCCAAAACACCAGGTCTTGGGTGCCACCAGAGCGTCCCCGTCAGAATTCCGCGGGACAGGTCACCTCGAACCCCTTGTTCCGCAATTTGCGGGCCATCCTCATGAAACGGCTTCTCTTCTTGGCGTTGCCGTCATCACCACCTTCATGCTCACGCTTGGCTCCTTGTTCTTGCTGGGCCTGCGTCTGTGAGCGTGTGGTAGGTCCACACTGCCCTCCAGAGGGCTCGGAGTTCCCCCCTGGATTAGGGTTGGGGTTACCTCCGTTCTTGTCCTTGTTCTTGTTGTCGTTCTGGCGGTTAGCGCCTCCTCCTCGTCCACCTTGACCCTTATCTTGACCACCTTGACCACGTCCTTTCGACTTGCCCTTGCCGGAGTCGTTGCCTTTGGCCTTGCCTCCACCTTTGCCTGAGCTTTTGCCAGGATCTTCCCCCTTAAGCTTCGCCGATAGGCTTTGCTTATGGTAGCACTCATCCTCATAGTGCTTCCGCTTACCGCAGAATGCACACGTGATGGTGCAGCGGTAATGATCCGGCAGCTTCACCTTGGCGCCGGTGATCTTCTCCTGCTGCTTCCCCTGGACGACGAAGCAGTCTCGCTGCTCGCAGTCAGAGGCGTGCTGCAGGTGGCCCTGCTCATCTCTGGCATCACACCAGAATAGCTCCTTCACGTTCTCCATTAGGCGGGCGTGGGCGTGTTTGGGGGTAGTCCCCTGCCCAGGTCGGGACCCTTGGTACCCTTTGCCTCCAGAACCTCCACCAGGACGGTAGTTGTTCAGGTGCTGGTCGCTCTCCTTCTCCAGCGCCATCTCCAGGAGCAGCACGCATAGATCCTCGTAGCGGAGGGATCTAGCCTTGCGCTCAGCCGTCAGACGGCACTCGTCCCATAGCTCTCGGGGGAGCTTGGCGCACAACCAGAACAGCAGGTCGTCGCTGCTGTAGGAACCGGGCGTCAGTCGTCCAGCCCAGTGATCCAAGTCCGCAAACAGCTCGGAGACCCTGCCAGGTTTGGGGTTGTTGGGCAGCACGGGCAGGTTCTGGATCTCGGCCCTGATGGAGAGGTCGGTCTCGTAGGTCGGGTACTGCCTCTCCAGGGCAACCAACACGTCGGCAAAGGTGGCGGAGTTTGTGACGATCTGCCTGACCTGCTTCTCCAGGTACTTGGTCTTGCAGCACTGCAGGAGCAGATCGCACTTCACTCGCCCACTCGCGTGGGTTTGGCCGGTCAGTCGTAGGAACCGGCCAAAGTTCTCAGCGAACTCGCTGAGATCCTTGCCTGTGAACTCAGGCAGGTTCACCACTATCTTGGAGGTGGCAATAGCCTTCGCCTCCTGAGCTCGGCGTCCTTCAGGGCGTCGGGTCTTCTTCTTCTTCTTCTTCTTCTTCTTACCCTTGGGGTCCTCGGGGTCCTCAGGGTCTTCGTCATCCGATGGCGAAGAAGAGGTCATCGACGGCGGCCCATCATCGGAGGGGTCTCCGCCTAGATCACTGGAGCCATAAGGCTCCACGTCCACCATAGCCCTTAGGGCTGTCAGCCCCAGCTGGTCCAGCTCGGCCCTCGTCGAGTTCGTCACGTGGCTGTAGGGTGGCTGGGCTGTCCTCGGGACGAATGGACTTCTCGGTACTGCTGCAGGAGTCGGCATCGGTCGGCTCCTCAGGCTCCCCAGGGTATTTGTCAACCCTGCCGCCAGGTGGTTAGCCTGTACTGGGTGGGGTGACATTCCCACCGTCGTAGGTGACACATGGGACGGGATCATCAGGGGCTGCAGTTTCTCCCCGATCTCTTGCGTGAGGTCGCTCACGATTTGCGAAGTGGCTCCTCGGAGCACCTCGTTGATCTCCGACCGCGTCAGGGACCTGTTGGAGGATCTTCCCGATCCTCTACTCCTGCCTCCCAGAGACTCTGGTCCTTTCCTCATGCCACTCAAGGGTGCATACCCAGGTGCATACCCAGGAGCATACCCAGGAACTTCCATGTAGGTTCCAGTGGCGTGGAGTGGATGGGGATGGTCAGCCGCATACCATCGCGGCGCAGAGCTGGAAGCCACCGGCTCACTGGCAGTAGTTGCCTCAAGGAGCGCAGTGGTAGGTGGGCCCATGCCATAGGCGGGGTAGTGAGGCATGCCAGTAAAGCCTGTGCCCTCTGCCATAGGCGGGTCGGTTGTGGAAGTGGATGTTGCGGCGGCTGGGAGTGTGGTGGTTATGGGAGAGGGTGATGCAGGGAGGCCAGAAGCGCTTGGTGCGCCTTCGAAGGTAGGGATACTCGTCAGGTCTTGCCCTTGTTCCACTCCTTCGTCTGCTTCTCCTCCAGCATCCTTCTCGCTCTCGTTCTCTCTCTTCCTCTTCACAGGCTGAGGCTGAGAGACCACTTCCTCCACCGACAGGGCCCCGAAGGCCGTCTGGAGGCCATCCAGGGAGTCCTCCGCCGTCTCCACTGGCCATGTAAGGGCTCCACCGAAGGTACAGCGTCAGGCGCCGGCCTTGCCGGTGCCTCAGGCGCTGGCGCTGTGTTCACATCGGCGTCCACTCTTCCTGGGTCCATCCTAATCCGCCCTTCTGCTTATATTTGCCTGCTCGGAGCACTGGTTGTACGGCGCGGGTTCGCTGCCGGTGCACAGAGACAGGCTGCCTCTTGCTACCAGAAAAGTTTATAGTGTTTTCAGCACTGTGTTTTTGCTTCTCCTGCTGCTTGTTGTTGCTGTAGGGTGTCCTGCTGCTTGTTTTGGATGATGAAAAGTCTTTGTTTGTTGAAATACAGTAAAGCCAACTCAATCCAGGATAGCCCAAGCCAATAGTATGCAAGGAGAAGGTAATTCAGGATCAAAGCATGAAGGGCTGCAGTGTAAACAGTGAAAGATGATTGGATATTCACAGAAACTACAGCTCAGGTCACATATGAATGCATATTCACAAAGATAGCTGAAATGTTTTAGGAAAAGAGTTAGAAAACTGCCTCAGGATCACTCTCTCTCCATAGTGCCATCTTAGGAGATGTGCACTCTTTGTTTTGGGTCCCATATGTGCTGAGGTGGCATGGTATGTGGCGATGAGGTCACTGCCATGTCACATGGGATCTTCCTACTTAGCTAGGCTGACCAGGAATTGAACCCAGGACCTCTCAAAAAGAGGTGCCTAGCCCCCTATGGTGCATACCACTAGGGCAGATAAGTATTCATGGAAAAACATAGATAAATTCATAGGCTCTACCTTAGGTATGTCAGTGCTCAGTCAACTCAGGAAAAGATGTTTTACTTCACATTGAAAGGGGATTAAGGGGTCCACTCCATATCCTGATTGGGTGTTTGGTTCCATAGGTCAAAATGTGTTATCACCAGTTTTGGTTGGACCAATACTAAGATTAAAATGCATGGATGCTCAGTGCATCTCTAATACAACTAGAGTATGCCTCAAAGCAATGGAAAAGCACTTTTTCTTACTCGGTAGCAGAGACAGTCCCTTGTGACCTTTGGAACCGACCCTGAGAAGAAGTGCAGCACAAAAGCTCAACAACAAGTTCATCATGTCCACGCCAAGCGTCAGGACCTGGCCCATCCGAACTGCCCAAGTGCAAATGGGCAGCATGGCCCACCCAATGAGTGAACCACCTTACCGAGCTCCACATCATCTCAGTGGCGCATCTGGGTCCCAAGGAGATCCAGAACGCAGAAGGGCGGAAGAAAATAAAGGCCTTACCACCGAGGCCTTAGCAGCAACGGTGGAGACAGCTTCAGTCACCTCCACAGACGTGTAGCTGCCTCAGTATCCAGATCCAACTGTCGGGCTTCATCCTCAACAGCGATCGAAGGCCCTGAGGAGTATGAGGAACTGAGGAAGACGATGGATGAGTACATCCTACATGAGGAGTACTACAAATCCATCCGTGGGGAAGATGGAGAGGAGCCATTGGCTGTACATGGATCCAGACAACGTACAGACCTGGGGTCCTACGCACACTCTGGTCCTCCGTCCACTGCATCCCTGCCAAGACGAGTAAGACCTGAGTATCCAAGACCATGTTGTCCAACCCCAAGGGCTCCCGAAGTGGGCCCGACTCGAGTCGAAGAACAACATCATCCAAGGCCAACCTACGGTGCCCTGGATCATACGGCCGAGCTGTTGGCCAAACTCCTGTCTGGATCAGAAGATCCAGACGTGACGGCCCTATCGGAGGCCATTAAGGCTAAACTGGGTATTGCGGAACCCTTACCCAAGCCAGAGTTGCCCTCTCTCTCTCCAGGACTGAGTACCCTGGCCGAAGATCTCAAGAGATCAAGGGTCTCAAGGCTGTTGCCTAAAGTCACCTGCCCCAGCCCCTTTCACCCCCGTGCCAGGACAGTGCCTATGGCTGATCTACAGGACGTGCCTGTCACAGAGATTGAGAGAAGAGGCCTGTCAGCCCTGGCACCTCTTGCCGGCGTGTCGCCTTCAGGCCTAACTCCGGGGGGTGGGAAGACGGGCAGACCAATTGCCCAGGCGAACATCCAGCTGGAACTGCCGGAGTTCGACCCCAAAAATCTGCCCGAATGGGCAGAACAATTTGCAGAGTTCCTTTTGTTGACTGGCCAATCCCATGTGGATGTGGCCACCAAATGTTCACTGCTAAAACACTCATGCAAAAACAAGTTTTTGCAAAAACAGGTGAAACAGATTGTGAAAACCTGTTCTACCTGGGCAGAGGTACTCCTGAGGTTGGAGAAAACATTCCCAGTCTATGAGAATGACCTCAGCGTACGCACACAGATCGAGGAGCTACCTATGCTCCCTGAGTTTCCATCCGCTGCGCGAACTTCTGAGTATGTGTGCGACTTGGAGTACTTATTTTCGAGGATGAACGTGGGCTCCTACGGAGCCACTGAGCCCCACCTGTGGCTCATGAGTAAGATCCCCCAGCGTACGTGGGATGATTGCCGCTCCACCTCTGAGAGGAAGAGCAGGACCCACTCGTACGATGAACTGGTGGATCTCTTGATTGAGCTAGCTCTTGAGAGAGAGAATGACTCCCACGTGGAGAAATTCCTCAAGAAGCATTTGGGACGAGGTGGTACCCCTACCCCCGAACGTGGCGAAGGGAAGGGGCATAAAAATCCCACTAACACCAACCAGGGAGGTGGTAAAGGGAGGGGCAACCTACGTGCCATGAACGAGGTTTCAAACTGATGCAGGCACACCCCCCCTGTTCTACCGCAGACCTGTCAATGACAAGGGGGGACCTTGTCATGCATCTGACTGCGACCTCCGCAGTGGCTGTATGCTGCAGATGAAACGTCAGCAGCATACCAAAGATGGGAAAACTGTGACCCATCAAGACCATTTCAGGTGTACCATCACCTGTGGTTACTGTGGCAAACGTCGTCACTACGAGGACGAATGCCACATCAAGAAACGCGAGAGTGACAAACTCAAGCGTCAGGAGGCGGAACGCCAGAAGACCCAGACGCCCGCCAGAAATCCCCCGAATGGGGATAAAGGTGGTAAAGGAGGTGGCAAGGGGGGTGGCAAAACTGGACCCCCTAACCCCCAGAGGCGCTCATCAGCGCCCGTTGCTACACCCACTCCTGCTGCTACTCCCGCTCCTGCCGCAGGTGACCCTAAGAAACGCCCCCAAGGGGATAACGCTACCCCTGAGGGGAATAATTCCAAGAAGAGGCGCTTGGCCTGGATGGCCAAGTCCCTTATGGCTGCAGGGGTGGATGTGAAGTTCCCTGATGAGGAATAGGGGGGCGGCTCCGAAGAGGAGGACTTGGTTTTCTGGATCCTCGTGAAAATCGGGGATCAGGTTTTTCGAGCGGTGCTTGATACCGGTGCAACACTTTCCATAGTGGCCCGGCGCCTGCTTAAGACTTTCAGGAAAACTAAGACCGTGGCCATAAGAGTAGAGGATGGGCGTACCATCCATTCCTTGGGGGGGGTGGATGTGACTATATGTCTGGGCGACGAAACCGTGACCCAACACTGCAGAGTGTTGGACACTGACGCCTTTGACATCGTCATTGGCACCGACTTTCTACGAAGAAACCCCCAGGTAAAAATGCTGTCCCTACAGCGTCCCTATTCTTTGCACTGCGACTTTGGCAGTGGGGTATTCTCCGTTCCTTTGGAGCTGTCAGGACGAAAAGAGTCTGGGCTGCGCTACGCAGCCAAGACGAACTATCGTACTGAAAACTACCAACTGGCCTGTCACGTTCTTGAAAATGGACTGGCGGCCCTTCAGGTAAACCTGGATGAGATCCAGGTGGAACTGTTTGCGAGCCAACAACAGCACAACATGCAGTTGTACTGCTCGAAACAACTGAACAATGCTTTCCGTTTCTTCTGGAAAGCAATGGGCCTAGCGTATGCTAACCCTCCCTTCTCCCTGCTCGCGAAGGTTCTAACCAAAATCGCTTATGAGGGAGGAAGGGTTGTTATGTGCACCCCTGACTGGGGTTGCTCTGGTGAACATGCTTACTGGCGCCGTATGCTAGATCAAATGACCGTGGGAAGAGTGCAACTCCCCGACGGCCCCATCTATGTGCCTGAGGACTCAGACACAGCTATGCAGGCCCCTGAGTGGGCCAGTTTCCTGTCCATCGCCGATGGATCTCTCAATCCTGTACCCCTGTGTGACCTAGACAAGGTGCTACTAAAAGAGGTCATGGCCGAAAATCGTGGCCTGACCCTTTATGATCTCAAAAATCGATCTCCTGAGCACCTATCTGCCACACTTACAGGGTGTGAGTCTCCTGATGACTATCTGGAACCTGCAGCTGTAAAAGAGGATGCTGACGACCAACTGTCTGAGATCGCCAGCACTATTCCCTCTGTTGATCCCAGCTGTGTTGACCTAAAACATAGTGCTTTCCTAGCCCAGCTGTTGCTAGAGGAGGTAGATCTAGAGTCAACCTCTGAACCTCTGTTGGGAAGCCAGTGCTACACATGCAGCCTGTGCACACAGGTGAACCCGTGGCCCGGAGTGCTGATGCTCTGGCGCGGCCTGCTGCTAATAACATGCCATTGTCTGAGCATGACACTCAAGAACTCCGGCGGCTGTTGTACCTGAAGGCCGAAGGTATTGAGCGCTAAGAGCGGCTGCAATACCTCAGACAGACCTGGAAATACTCCATCTGGTCTGAGGAGGACGATGAGTCCTATACTCTGCCTGATCCTGAGATACCTCTAGTGTATTCTCTACACTATGGGCAGCAATGTCCCCCTGAGTGGGACGATGGTACTGTGCCTGCCGAAACTGCTGATCGGCAGAAAAAGAAAGAACATGGAAAAGCAACCTCCATGCTGAGGAGGATTTCCTTCAGAAACTCGAGAGTCTTAACCTTGACCCCCGCCTGAAGAAACTGCTGATAACCTATGAGGAGGTGTTCGGCGTCTTGCCGCCCCCCCTTTCTTGTAAAAAACTGGTCCAGATGGACCTGAAATTGAAACCAGAATTTGAAAAGACGCGAGTGAGGCGTCGTCCCTATCCCGCTCCACCGGAACAGGTTGAAGAAATCGAGCGCCAGATCCAAGAATGCATTGATGCTGGCCTCGTTGAAGAGTACAAACACGGGGACTATCCCCATCACTGCAGTCCCTGTTTCCTTGTTGCCAAACCCGGGTCGACTGCCCTACGTCTTGTTGTAGACTATGGTGAGGTCAATAAGAAAACCCAGAACCACTCAGGGAGTATTCCTAACATGGAAAACACCCTGGAGCGTATTGCCAAATGCAGGTATAAGACCAAAATGGACAAACGCTCTGGTTTCTGGCAGGTGGACCTAACCGCCGCAGCTCAGGAGCTGTTGGCCTTTATAACCCCTAAGGGTCGTGTCTTCAAGTGGAAGGTTATGCCTTTCGGGGTGGCTAATGCCCCAGCGCTCTTCCAGGAGCTTATGAACAAAATTTTGTACATACTGAGGCGCAGGCCTCTAGTACAAGAGTTGATTTCTCGGGGTGCAGAAATGGAGGCTCACATCGACGACGTGAGTTTAGGTACTAATACCAAAGAGGACCACGTCCTTCTCCTCCGTGAAATTTTCATTGTCTGTCAAGAAAACCATCTCCGAATCAAACTCGAAAAATGTGAGTTTATGAAAGAGGAGATGGAGTATTTGGGTTTCGACGTGGGGTATGGCTGGTGGAAACCAGCCGCGTCTAAGATGCAGCCCCTACAGGACATGCAGATTCGCGATGACCCTAAGAAGGGTCTACACGATGTGAGGAGTTTTGTGGGCGCCTGTAATTTCTATCGGCGTCAGATCCACAATTTTACTTACTCCTCTGCACCCCTCACTGACCTGATCAAGAAAACTACTCCCTGGAGGTGGACCTCCAGAGAGGAAGAGTGTTTCCAGGAGTTGAAGAAGAAGATTGCCTCCTCCAACTGCCTGGGAGTGCCCCGCCCAGAGGGCGAGATAGTCCTGATCACTGATGCCAGTGATGTAGGGGGGGGTGGTACGATCTACCAATGGCAGGAGCTTAACCCCGCTGAACTAACCCACTGCCATTATCGTACTGCTGGACTGAACCGTGATGGTTCGTTGAAACATGACTATCCTACCAGTGAGTGGCGACTGGTACCACTAGGACACTGGAACTGGAAATGGAACCAAGCGCGTTCCAACTACAGCACCTATGACCAGGAACTCCTGGCCGGTATGTTGGTGCTATCGTCACCATCCCGACTCCTGGGATCTAACCCTATTGTCTGGCTGTGTGACCAGGAGCCTGTGAAGTCTTTTCAGAAGGGCCCACCACCAGAAAAAGCAAAGCTAAAACGGTGGTGGACTTACCTGAGCCAGTTCAGGCCGACAGTGCATCATATCCCCGGGATGAAGAATGAACTGTCTGACTATATACCGCGCAACAACTTCGATGCGCTTATTGGTGAGAGCTCTGAGGCGCTCGCCAAAGAGGCTTTCCAGCGTATGGATGTCCAGCTTGACCTGTCCATGCGCACTGCTGGAATCCTGGAGGGTTGGAGTCTAACCGACTATCAGTCAGAGTATGAAGAAATTCTTCAAACCCTCAGCACTGGTCTCGAACCCCGTGTCATTGAGGGGCACCAGTGGTGTAAAAACAATCAGTACCTCTTCTACGAGGACCGAATTGTGGTGCCTGAGGCACGACTGGATGGGTGCCTACAGTGGTCCCATCTCAGTTCTGGTCACACTGGCGCTAATCGCTCAGTGGACTTCTTCCGTGAGTGTTTCTACTCTAGTCTAACCCTGACTGAACTGAGGTCGCGTATGCAGACCATTGTGGATGCTTGTGGCTGTCATGCCAGCAAACAGAGCGACAGTAGGGATAGGGGCCTGATCTCCAGCTTACCCATACCCTATTGTGCCAACTCTCTTCTCTACGTGGATTACATCCACGGCCTACCACGCTTTGGCGGCTATGATAGTTGCCTCGTGGTCACCTGTGGTCTATCTCGCTTCACCTGTGTGTTCCCTTGCAATAAGAAAATCACAGGTGAGCAGACTGTGAAAATGTTGGTCGAACAATGGTTCGAACCCTATGGAGCACCTAAGCAGGTGCACTCTGATGAGGATGTACGCATCCGCAGTGACACTGGGTGGTACAAACGAGTGCTAAATGCCCTCAACGTGGAGGTAACCACAGGTGTGCCCTCTACCCACACGTCTAACCCTCTCTGTGAGAGACAGAACCGTGTGGTGGAGCAAAACTTAAGAATCCTGATGAAACAGGAGCGCACCAAGGACTGGGTACGCCTAGTGCCCTGGGCAGTGCTGTCCATGAACTCACAGCGGAGCTCTTCTACGGGTTTCACCCCCCACGAACTGTTCCATGGAGGACGACCTGCTTGGTTCTTCAAAACCCCCTTTCCCGAGGACTTCAAGAGCCCTGTGGGAGATTGGCTGGAACACAAGCAGTCTCTGGCTAACCAGGCTGGTACTAACCTGAGGCACATTCGTGACCGTGAACAGAGCCGACGGAACCGCCTACGGCGACCTGCCAGCTTCAAGGTTGGTGACCTTGTCTTGGTACATCATTCACGCCTACCCTCCTGGCCACGTAACTGCCTACAGGACCCTTACTTTGGACCCTATCGTATCATCAGGATAGATGGATCCAGGATCCATGTCAGGTGCAGTCCACGTCTAGGTGGTGAACTGCTGTGTGCACCTAAGCAGTTGAGGCACTATCACTCCCCTGACGACTTGTCTTGGGATGAGTGGCGCCTCAGCGACAGTGAGATTGAACGTATAGACCTAGAAAACGCTGCCAGTCCAGAGGAGGCAGACGAACTCGAAGAGATGACTGCCGAAGAGGTGGCAGTCGATGGTTACTACGTGGTTGCAGGTATTGCTCGCCACGAGTATAAACAGGGTTGGAAATTCCTTACCCTGTGGGATGGCTATGGGTTGTCTGAGGCGACCTGGAAACCTATGTCAGCCTTCATACAACCAGATGGGAGTATCAACCCCATCTTCTGCACTTACCTCGTTGAGAACAACGAGGGGCTGCTCCTAACCCGTGCTGAGACTATGTCCCAGCGTCAGAAGCGAAACTAATCTCCCTGTGTCAGTGCCCTGCAGACCCATGCCTATGGTTTCCAGCGTGAGCCAGGTGGCCGCTTATCATGATTGCAGCCACCCAGCGAGTGTGTGCCTTGTTGACCATGTGTTGCATGGGTACTGCCCTAATGTAATGACCTTGGAGAGCAAACGAAGAACGGTGGCTTACTACACCAGGGGGGAATGACAAGCAAGGTGTTATGAGGCAAGGTGTGTCTTCCCTCCTTGGGGACAAGCGAGCCCACAGTTAGGACCCCTGACTGGTCCAGACCCATGGGGTTCTACCCTTCCTTACAGGGTTTACCATACCCCTAAGTGTGCTACGTATGTCTGTATGTGTCTCACTTCTCTCCCCAGCGTGGCTCCCGGAGACCGGGCTTCGCTGACGTCGGACCGAAGGTCCTAATCAGGTACTATTACCACTCCTATGGCGCCCAATTTCTGTGCTGGCGCCTATCCTTGGGGTA
Organism: Eutreptiella sp. 'Long Island Sound 2002'; assembly: GCA_964036045.1. Classification (NCBI taxonomy): domain Eukaryota; phylum Euglenozoa; class Euglenophyceae; order Eutreptiales; family Eutreptiaceae; genus Eutreptiella; species Eutreptiella sp. 'Long Island Sound 2002'. Next base: position 174,681,217 of record OZ038379.1, read on the forward strand.
AGACGGCAAAAGCCCTACCTACTAGAGGGGAGGGGTGGCCAAGTGTGCTAAGGGCATACAAAACGCCCATTTTTGCTACAGGCCAAAAGCTAACGCACTCCCCTGCCCACGAGGAAAAGCACGCGGGACAGGAGACACCACTACACTACACTCACTAACGCCAGCACCGGCCTTCGAAGGCAGGGTGAGCACTCATCACTTGCACTCCACTCCTGCCAGGCCTGCTGACCCTAACCCCTACACACGCTATCTGGGGCTGCTGTCGAGGAAGTCTCAGGCCCTAATGGCCCTCCTGCGAAGAAGACAAGAGAACACAGCGCTCCTAAGCAGCTGTGGCCTAACAGGGGCCGCCACAACGCGTTTCCCCTGCTAGGGCTTGGAGAGAAGGGGTGCTCTCGTTGCGTGCACAGCGCAGATGTCGTTGAAGTCGAACTGCCCTCGCCAGTCCTGGCTGAGGTACAGTCATTTGATTTGTGATCAGCGCCCCTGTTTTGCTGGGGCAGAAAAATGGATAGCCGCCGAAGGCAGCTGCTGCGTGCACCAATCACCCTTAACCTCTCCCACCTGTACAACAGAGGCAAATGAAGGGGTGTTTGCAGCGGAGGAACCAAGCCACACTCCAGGTATGATACCCTTCTCAGTGTGACCTATAATACACTGTCCGCAAACACGCTGACGGATCAGCTCCCCTGTCAAGCAAGCAAGCTTTAAGAGACTCCTCAGGTTCTCTTAAAGAACGTACCGGAGAGCCTCTGGGTAACCTAAACAAGGTTTACCGTGCGCAATTCGCGTGGCCTACCCTTTAATGCATCATGTGCACGCAGGGAAGGGAGGCTGAACCACTGACTCAACCAGGAGGTGAGCTCCTCCTGGGCTAACCTACCTTACTCACCATGCATCGTGTGAATGCCGAATTCAAACGAACACAAAACAAGCCTAAGCGTTTTAAACAACCCTACTTTAACGCCACGGCCACACACGAACAAACGCTTTCTTTACTTACCTGTGAAGAAAAAAACAAGGGTGAATTTGGGGTGAGGGAAAGCGTCACAGCGTGTGAATGCCTCGATTAGGCACATGCATCGCGAGCACAGCGCATATTCTAACCCTACGTGCGCGCTGCGCGCTCCATTCGCATCGCATACCTTTCATTCCTGTTTTTACCTGTGCAGAGCACGAGAGAAGAACACCCGACCCCCCAACGAGCACAGCGTTGACAACCCTAACGTTTTAACGAAACAACCAACACGAACGCAATGCGTGAGTGTGAGGTGACACTGACATACCTGAGAGATGGGTCGTTGACCTGCTCTGTGGTGTGGGCTGAATTTGAATACTTGACTCTGAAGTTTATAAAAATTTTGATGCAACTGTGCAAAACATTTTTTTAGAACTTTAAAAACTACGGCTCATACCTTCTTTTCCAAAAGCCGTTTACGCTTGCGCAACCCTTTTCTTGGAGTCCGCTTCCTTTGCGCTTGTCTGCGACTTTGAGTTATGTGTAAAAATGACGATTTCCCGCGTGGTTTCGTCGATTTTTAACGATTTCACTTGCTAAATCGCAACCCCTTCCGCCAAACCGCAGGAATCACTCCCTGCTGGTTACATTTTCTATTTTTTCCAGCTCCTGGAGGTTTGTGTCCTCCATTGGGAGTATTGCTCCGCCCTGGCCCTTGGTCAGGACGTATACTAAAACGCTGTTTATACAGCGATAGCGGTCCGCATTAGAGCGTTCGACTGTACCCTAGTGGGCAAGCATATGTGCTCTAGGGAGGGAGTCCTGGGTTCAAACCCCACTACCCCCAAACTTTTTCCAAAGGTTTTCGTCGCACGCCGGCGACTTTTGAGGAATGCCCCTTCGAAGGGACATCATTCACGGTACATTACACTGTTTTTCAAGGGTACCTACAGTGTGATAGGCTTCTATGAAGTGATGAAGATGTTTTTGGTAAGTTTAATGCATTTTCTGAGGTAATTTTGGGAGTATTTGAGCCTTTTTCCTTGGCCCTACTAGCTTAGCTAACTAGTACTCCAGGGGGGAGTAAGAAAAAGTCACTGCCATGTCTTTCTTGGAGGGCTTGATCCAGGCCAAGCCCCCCTTAAAACCCTTTTTGTTGATGCTAAGACAAACTTAAGTGTTTTTATCTCTCTTTTGTTGCCTAAAGTACACTTTCTCAAAGTAACTAAGGTTATGACCCTAGCCCCCCATGAAGTTCACCCCTACCACTCAACTGAGCGGAGGTACCTTCCTTCATGGAGGATATACCGAAATAAAACAGGCATTTCATGCTTTAGGCCTTGGAGGTTAAGCCTAGTGGTCTCCCACCCCAAGACCCCTATACTCAATTGTTTCTACCACTTATTGTGGTCCTACTTTGTGACTGTTTCTGAATTCAGTTGCTTGGCCAAGTCATTTTCTGTGTGGTCCTGACATCTATGCTCCACATTCCTAACCAGCACCATTTCTCCCAAAAGAGTGCACATGAAGTGCCTAATGCAACCTCTGAGGCAGGAGTCAGACCAATTTTCATATAAAATCTTTTGTATTGTCCATTTGTGATTGAATCTATGTGTATATACCTGCTTTGTCTATCTGCAGCCCTTCTGTGTTACACTGGATTCCAAAACCAATCATTGATTCGATCCACATCCTGTCCTTGCTCTACTTGCTGCTTTGGTTTGGGTTTTCAACTACAAAACCTGCAGGAATACATCAAAATATCTAGGGCATAATTCAAGGACATCTTTCTCAAGTGACCCCAAGATCGCCACGGGGGTCCGAACCGGCTTCACCCCCCTTCTCAGAGCGTTGTTACCGCTCGGAAGTCATTGAGGAGAGGACGGGAGGACCCCAACGGGCTCCAACCCCCCCCCCCATGTCCCAAGGACACATGGAGGCCCCACACACGTCGTAGGCGTCCCCCATGCCCCAAGGGAGGGGTGAGGACACTGATAATCAGTGCCCTACGCCATATCCGGTCTCCTCTTGATCTACAACATGGACCAAGGGGATCAAAGATAGAGAAACGTCGTCGGTCGACCTAAATAAATATACCACAATGAAATATATATGTGGAGATCGAGTGAAGGGGGTATATGGCCACTCAAGGATGAAAAATCCCCGGATGAACGCCCTCACCCGTCTCCCAAGCACAAAAACAAACAAAAATGCCAAGGGGGATCCATTACGGTGCTACAGCAGCCACCAAATGGACCAACACGTCCTTGACATCCAAAGAAATGTTCTTTTTCTTCAGATAGTCCATCCAGACCGTGGTGTACCTCGGCACAAAACTGCTCGGAGGCTCCCACGAATCCCTGGATGCGGCGAATCCCTTCCAACGGACTTTGTAAAGCCTCCCCCCAGGCGTCCCCGGGTCCGGCTTGTCCGCCAGGATTCTCTCGGCGGTGAAGTCGTTGTCCTCACCCTCGTCGTCCGAGTCCACATCGCCGGCTGTGAACTCGAAGGTGACGGGACGTCCGCTGGGGTCTGGTGCTCGGGGACGAAGCTGGGTGTGGTCGCGGTCCAGAATCTTGTTATCCCCCACACGAACCGCATACACATCCTGCCCGACCTTCCGCACGATTACCCCCGGCACATACCAGGACGCCTGCCGGTGCCTGGACAGGACATCCTTGTGGTGCCGCTCCACCCACACGGTGTCTTGGAGAGCATACTTCCGGACTTTTCCCTGCTTGAAGTACTTGGCCCTCTTCTCATGCTCGTCCTGAAGTGCTTTGCACACCTTGGCCGCCGTGTCGTCCGCCTCAGCCATCATAGCATTCGCATCCCGGGCCACTTTGCCATGGTTCAACCACGGGAGAGTGCGTGACACTCGATCCCGTAGGAACAGGATACGATGGGGCGACAGTCCAGTGGGGCCCGGAAGGTCATGGTACGCCTGGAGTACTCTCCACAGCGAATTGTACCAGTTCCGGCCTGGTTCGTCAATGTGCAGCTGGCGGAACTTCTCGAACATCTGCCGCCCAGCCACCTCAGCCCGGCCATTCAACCGGCTGTGGTACACCACGGTCTTGGCATGCCGAATACCCATGTGCTTGCACATCGTCTTGAACCACGTCCCCACAAACTGACTGCCCCGATCGCTGCAGATGACAGCCGGGACATCAAAAATCGTCAGCCAATGCCTGATCATGGCATTAGCGACGGTCTTGGCCTTCAGCCCCACTCCATGCTTGTCCTTCTTGTCCTTCTTCTTGGACTTCTTGCCAGGGACCGCCACGATATACCCACTGTGCCTATCCACCGCCAGGATGACACAGTCGTAGGTCTCTCCTTCCACGGTGACCTCAGGCATGGCAAATACATCCATGGCCACGGACCGCATAGGGGCCTCCGGTATAGCCGTGTACACCGATTTGCCCGCCGTGGAGTGGTGGGGGCTCTCCGTGGCCCGACACACGGCGCAGTCGCTGCAGTACTTGTCCAGGATGGCGTAGTACCCCGGTGGGAACTTGAAGCGCCACTCCAGGTCCTGCTGCATCTTGTCCCGACCAGGATGCGTGAGCTGGGCGTTGTGCCAGTGGTCAATGAGCTCCTCCACTCGGTTCTCAGGGACCAGTAGCTTGTCCTTGAGGAACAGTTTGTCCCCATCCTCGGTCAAGCCCTCAGGCCACTCGTCGTCCGACGGGGCGCTCACGGCATTCCAGTACTTGCTCCAGTGCTCGGATGCCGCGTAGTCATCCGACCAGTCCTCTGTGAGCACCGACCTGACTAGCTCTACAGGGGCCACGATCCATTGCTCGAGGGTTTCCTCTCGAATAGCTTGGACGCGGGCACCCCGGAACTTGGCCAGGTCCGTACGGTTTGCCATCACCACAAAGCACTTGACCCCCTCTTGCTCCATGGCCTTCTCCATCTCGATGATGCGCTTGGCCTCCTCGGTCTCCTCAGCGTCGCCATGGCTGGATATGTCCATCCACGCCTTGCCCGCGGGGTAGGCCCAGCGACTGAGGCAATCTGCCACAGTGTTGTCCTTCCCCGGGACGTACACGACGCTGAGGTCGAACTTGGAGAACGTCTCGTGCCATCGGGCCCTCCTAGCCGCTGGTCCTGAGGGGGTGTCGACATGCTCCTTGTGCCAGCTCTGTAAGGACTGGTGGTCCGTGCAAACCACCACCGGCTGCAGTCCGATGTGGCCAGACCACTTCCTGAGCGCACATACAATGGCGTATGTCTCCTTCTCCCTCGCGGTCCATGTTCGGCGTTGGCCCTCGGCCAGGATCCTGCTCCAAAACGCCACGGGAACATGAGTCCCGTTGTCCCGGACTTGCTCGAGGACTGCCCCCACGGCATAGTCCGAGGCGTCTGTCCGTAGCACGAATCCCTTGTCCGGGTCCACCAGGAACAGCCCCAACTGCCCCAGGAGTCGCTCCTTCAGGCGGTTGACCGCATCCTCAGCCTCAGGGGTCCAGGCAAGCTTCTTCTTGCTCCTCTTCCGGCCATCGAACTTGCCCACCTGCAGCATCTTGTGCAGCGGCCTCGAGAGTTCTGCATACATCCGGACATAGCTGGAATAGTAATTGGCGAACCCCATGAAGGAACGGAGTTCGCTGATGGTCTGGGGCTTTTCCCAGTGGTGCAGGGACGCCAGCTTCCCAGGCATGGGACGGCGTTGCCCGTGACCAACCACGTGACCCGCGAACTCCACTTCCTTCACGAAGAGTGAGGCTTTGGTGGGTTTGCACACCATGTTGTGCTTGTCCAGCTCACTGAGCACTCGGCGCAGATCCTTTTCATGCGCTTCGATGAGCTCGTCCTCCATCATGTTCTCCGTGCCGGACCCGATGATGATGTCATCCACAAAGGGATCAGCACAATCCCGGACTGGACCGAGTAGGTCCTCCATCATGCGCTGGAAAGCGGCGTTGCCATTCTTGGCGCCCATGGGCACCACTTTCCACTGCATGGGCCCCAGCGGCGTCGACATCGCTGTACAGGGCCTGGAGTCCGGGTGTAGCGGCATCTCGTGATATACGTGTTTCAGGTCCAACACCGTGAAGATCCGCTTTTTCTGTTGTTTTTGGAGGATGGAGTCGATCAGGGGAAGCGAGTACGAGTCGTGCTCGGTTTGCTCTTTCAAACCCCTGTAATCCACCACCAACCTCCACTCGCCCTTCTCCTTCTTGGGCACGATAAAGGCTGGGCTGGCCCACTCACTGTCGGAGGGTTCGATCCATCCCCGCTCAATGAACTCGGCCAACAGCTTCTTCATGGCCTCGGCCCGATTGCCCTGAAGTTGGTACTCCCGATGACAATAGATCTTGGGGTTCGGCTTCAGCTTGATCCTCGCTGTGCCAAACCTCCCACGATCTGGAGGGTTCTTGTTGGCGACGCCACTGAAAAGCCGCGGATAGGCATTGATCAGCCTCTCCTTCAGCTCGGCGACCTTCGGGTTCTCCTGAGCCTCTTCAGCCGCTTGCTTCGGTATCGATACAACCGACCGCACTGCGGTATAGGCCTCTTCTGGGTCCGAGTTCGACTCCTCCTCGTCCGATATGCCGTCTTCATCGTCGTGGGTCGCGATTCCCACCAATAGTCTTCGAAAATTTGCGGCCTCGGGCTGGTGCTCGTCGCTACCGGTTCCCACTCTTGGAAACCCCCACGTTGGTGGGTCCGACCCAACCGGACCATCGTATTGGTCCGCGATGTGATCCATGACCCTCGCCACGAACTCATCCTTCTCGTACTTGCCGGTGACCAACATCTTGTCATCCCACCAATGCGGAGATTTGACCATGGCCCGCCTCTTCTTGGCTGCCACACGGTCGTGCATCCCCATCCGCATGTAGTTGACAACGTCGTCAATCTCGGCGTGGGACAGGACGTCAATGCCATCCACTGGCTGATCCGTCCCATCCTTGGGCTCAAACATGACCTTCATGGGCACCGCCTCCACCCTACGGATGAATGCTTCATCACCCGTGGGCTGGGCCTGCGCCCCATCTACCAGGAAAGCCTTGGTACCCCACGCTTGACCCGGGGAGGGCATTGATACACCCTTGGCGTCGATGAACAACTCCTCCTCTGGCCCGAATGACATCTCGTTCAGGGTGATGGAGTCCAGCGTCGACTTGAGACCCTCCAGCGGACATGGGGTGGATCCTATGCCGGTTATGACCAGGATCCCCTTCGCCCTATCCGCGACGATCTTCTCCACCGTACGTCTGGTATTGTCCAGGGAGCCATGCCAATACATGGGCCCCCACTCCTTCAAACCCCAATGCCTATGCCAGGCTGAGTCTCCTCGATGCCAATGCCTCCTACACTTCCGCAAAAGTGGGGCATCCCGGGAAGCGAAGACGTCCGTCTCGGGCGCTTCGGCCCCCAGCGTCTGGATCATCCTGGCATACACCTGCGGCGCCATTCCATACTCCGTGAGCTGAGCTCCACGGTCTCCTCTGGACTTGGCACCCACAGCTTGCACCGCTTGGACGATCCGATCCTCTTCCTCAGCATTCCATTGGGATGATCCGCATGCATAGTCCGTGGACAGCCATGTGAGGCATTCATCATCCTCCCGGACCAGCGTTGCACGATGGGGAAGGGCTCCAATGGCGTTTGCCACCATGAAGTCATACCCCATGATCATATCCCAATCTGTAATGTCGGCCACATAGAAGTTCCCGGATAGAGTGCTTCTCTTCGCCAGATCAGGGCGGTTCAAGCGCTCATGTTCCCAGAATTCCATACTGATAGTGGCCTCATGGATGCCCCCACCCTTGATCTCTCCGTTGGCGACCTTCAGGCGGACCGGTCTCCGGCTGGGCTGCAGGAGTTCCTCCTTGAACAACCCTCTCCGTACCAGGCTCACCTGGGCACCCGTATCCACCAACACATCCACCACCTTCTCCTCTCGTCCGCACCGTACTCGCACTTTCAAGTGCAACTGCCGCTCGTCGCCATGAGGTGTATGGACGACTCTCACGGCATGCAACTCTAGCACGTCCGGGTGCTTCAGGACTTCAAGGGTATGGTCACGGATGGTGTAGATCTTGGGTTGGTCCTGCCCGTCCACGAGGCTCTCCCTGGTCGCTCCTTCCTTCGTGCCATGTCCCGTACCCACATGTACTCCCCTTGGCAGGGCGCTCCAGGGGTTGGGAGTGGCGAAACTCAGTGGTTTTGGCTCTTCTGGAGCCTTCTTCGGCACCTGATGTGCCTTCGCTTTCTCTGGGATTCCACTGATTTTCGGAGGAGAGACCTCCGAGGTCCCACTCCCGTGGGGGCTCCTCTAGACTTGACTTCCCGCAGCCCCTTCCGGCTGCGATCCGCCAGGACTTTGTCCACCACGTTGCTGGGCTTTGAGTTCCTCCAGCGTCCTCAACATGTCCTCAGCAACTTCCTCGATCGACCTCACTCGTCGGTCTTGGCCAGGTCCACCACCATAGCCTCTTCCTCCGCCTTTTCCTTGGCCTTTGCCTTGGCCTTTTCCCCCGTCTCCGCCCTTCGCCTTCCAATCGGAAATCCGCTGCTCCTTGGGCTTCTTCTCGGGGTGGGCGGCGAAGTAGGCCTTCTTGTCCGCCTCATACACCTTGCACTGACGGTGGTCGTGTGCATGGTTGTTTCCCTTGCCATAACAGACCCAGCACCCGTCGTGCTGAGACCTGTACTCCCGGAACGAGAGCGGTGGGTTCCCGATCCTCCTTGGCTCTCTGTTCTTCTTGGGTCCCACCCGGTTCCATCTGGACCGATCCTGCCCATGGTCCCTCACGTTGTGCGCCACAAACGCGAAGAAATGGGCCTCCTCGTGATCCTCCCGGGACCAGTGGTCTTGGCCATTTCCACTACCATCCTCTGCGGAGTTGGCCGTGTCCTCCTGGATCTCCCGATGATGGCGGTCTTCTCGGTGGCCTCGTTGTCCATGGCCTTGTTGATCTTGCACGTGGGCCTCGTTCTTGGCGTTGAGCTTCAGCTCCACCGTGATGTACTTCACGATCTCGTCCAGGCTCATGCGGGCGAAGATGACTTGCATCCTCAGCTGCTCTCCGCGCCTCCACTCCACGTTGTTGAGGCGCAGCAACCTTTGCCCCATGGAGTCTCCAAATACCTCCACGTACACGGCGTTCTTCAGTCCCAACATCCGGTTGGGCTCGCCCAGGTTCCTCCTGAAGAACTCCATGATACCCGCATGGGTATCCTCCGCCGCCATGATCCTCACCGCCACGCGCTTCTTCGCTCTCTTCTTTTCCTCGTCCTCCACTCTCCTCTTCCAGTGGCCGGGGAGGACGTCCTTCAGCAAGTGGCGGATCTCGCTGGACTCGTTCCAGTCCTCAACCAGCTTGAGGCTCCGTCGGTACTTCCGCAGGTACCGGTTCCACTCCCGGACCCGCAACTCACCGCGGTCCAGCTGCAGCGGGATGGACTACAAGTCCTCCAGCTTCTGGTTCGGAGCGTCCACCCGCTCCTCATCCTCCAACCACTGGAGGCAGGCCTGCTCCGTACGGATCAATCCTTCCCGGATCTGATCCCGCAGCTCCTCCTTCAGGTCCTGCGCCAGCCGGTGTGGGAATGTCCGACATACCCACTTGTCCCGCGGCGCTCCCCGCATCTCGCCGACGACCTCCTCGGCGAAGTCCTCTCAATCCAGGATGAAGTCGTCCAGGTTGGAGGGGTTGCCATCATAGTAGGCAATTTTGATTCCCCTGAGGTCGTCAATCCTGATGGCGTCTCTGACGTCCCCAGCCACCACTCCACCGAGACGGATACCACCTGTGGCCGGGGGGTGTCAGTACACTCCCGGTACATCCCTCTCCTTCATGGAGTGCGGTCCAGTTGGGCCTGAACCCATGGGGTTTGGAATGCGGGAAGGACTTGCTCCATCGGCCGTCCATATCCCTGTATTGGGGTCCTTCGCCCACAGGTTTCCGCCTGGATGACCTCGACCATGTCCGTCGGCGCTTCCCATGGTTCGCCCCTGCATGGTCTGGCTCTGGATCTCCTCTTCCGCATAAACTGCATGGGCAGTCGTAGTGATCGGTAGATCCTGGGCGGCATGGGACATCTGTACCGTCAGGCTCCTCGGGTCCGTGGTTACGTGACCTTCCCGCATGGACCCAGCCGGTGCCGTGTGTTCCCCGAGCATTGTGGATTCGCTGAACATGGGAACAAACGGCAGCGCACCCGGGTCAACACGCGGAGGCGCGTAGGGTGCCTCTGCAGGGCCGCCCATGGGTTTATCCATGGCGCTCCTGAGGGTCTTAACCCGCTCCACCAGCTCTGCCGCTGCCGGCTTTGCCTGGAGGTCCGGACCCGAGGCGAGGGGCTGTAGCTCCTCTAGCCTTTTCAGGCGTCCCGACATGTCCGCCACCAGGTGGAGGAGGCTGTCCACCACTCGCTGCTGCTTCTCCAGGGCCAGCTCCAGATTGTCCCGGTACCGGTCCCGTTCCGCTCGCAGCTCCGCCAGGTCTCTTTCCGCGGCCGACTGGTCATCCAGAATCCCGGCGACGTCCTCCTCTAGGCCGTCCTTCGCATTGTCCAGGCGGTCGAGTCGATGCAAGATGGCGTCCATCCCCATCTTTGGGTACTTGCCCATGAGGAAGGACACGTGCTCGCAGTGGCACTCAGCGTACTTTCCACCTGATCCGGCGCATACCGCGGTTCCCGGCGCCTCGGACTCCTCCGCCATGGGTGTAAGTAAGAAAAAGTGCTTTTCCTTTGCTTTGAGGCATACTCTAGTTGTATTAGAGATGCACTGAGCATCCATGCATTTTTATCTTAGTATTGGTCCAACCAAAAGTGGTGATAACACATTTTGACCTATGGAACCAAACACCCAATCAGGATATGGAGTGGACCCCTTAATCCCCTTTCAATGTGAAGTAAAACATCTTTTCCTGAGTTGACTGAGCACTGACATACCTAAGGTAGAGCCTATGAATTTATCTATGTTTTTCCATGAATTCTTAGCTATCCTAGTGGTATGCACCCTAGGGGGCTGGGCACCTCTTTTTGAGAGGTCCTGGGTTCAATTCCTGGTCAGCCTAGCTAAGTAGGAAGATCCCATGTGACATGGCAGTGACCTCATCGCCACATACCATGCCACCTCAGCACATATGGGACCCAAAACAAAGAGTGCACATCTCCTAAGATGGCACTATGGAGAGAGAGTGATCCTGAGGCAGTTTTCTAACTCTTTTCCTAAAACATTTCAGCTATCTTTGTGAATATGCATTCATATGTGACCTGAGTTGCAGTTTCTGTGAATATCCAATCATCTTTCACTGTTTACACTGCAGCCCTTCATGCTTTGATCCTGAATTACCTTCTCCTTGCATACTATTGGCTTGGGCTATCCTGGATTGACTTGGCTTTACTGTATTTCAACAAACAAAAGCTTTTCATCATCCAAAACAAGCAGCAGGACACCCTACAGCAACAACAAGCAGCAGGAGAAGCAAAAACACAGTGCTGAAAACACTATAAACTTTTCTGGTAGCAAGAGGCAGCCTGTCTCTGTGCACCGGCAGCGACCCCGCGCCGTACAACCAGTGCTCCGAGCAGGCAAATATAAGCAGAAGGGCGGATTAAGATGGATCCAGGAAGAGTGGACGCCGACGTGAAGACAGCGCCAGCGCCTGAGGCACCGGCAAGGCCGGCGCCTGGCGCTGTACCTTCAGCGGAGCCCTTACATGGGCCAGTGGATACGGCGGAGGACTCCCTGGATGGCCTCCAGACGGCCTTCGGGGCCCTGTCCGTCGAGGAGGTGGTGGCGCAGCCTGCAAAAAGGAAGAGAGAGAGCGAGAAGAATGCTGGAGACGGAGCAGACGAAGGAGAGGAGCAAGGGCAAGACCCGACGGATGTCCGTACCTTCGAAGGCGCACCAAGCGCTTCTGGCCTCCATGCATCACCCTCTCCCATAACCACCACACTCCCAGCTGCCGCAACATCCACTTCCACAACCAACCCGCCTATGGCAGAGGGCACAGGCTTTACTGGCATGCCTCACTACCCCGCCTACGGCATGGGCCCACCTACCACTGCGCTCCTTGAGGCAACTACTGCCAGTGAGCCGGTGGCTTCCAGCTCTGCGCCGCGATGGCATGCGGCTGACCATCCCCATCCACTCCACGCCACTGGAACCTACATGGAAGTTCCTGGGTATGCTCCTGGGTATGCACCTGGGTATGCACCCTTGAGTGGGTTGAGGAGAGGACCAGAGTCTCTGGGAGGCAGGAGTAGAGGATCGGGAAGATCCTCCAACAGGTCCCTGACGCGGTCGGAGATCAACGAGGTGCTCCGAGGAGCCACTTCGCAAATCGTGAGCGACCTCACGCAAGGGATCAGGGAGAAACTGGAGCCCCTGATGATCCCGTCCCATGCGTCACCTGCGACGGTGGGAATGTCACCCCACCGAGTACAGGGTAACCACCTGGCGGCAGGGTTGACAAATACCCTGGGGAGCCTCAGGAGCCGACCGATGCCGACTCCTGCAGCAGTACCGAGAAGTCCATTCGTCCCGAGAACGGCCCAGCCGCCCTACAGCCACGTGACGAACTCGACGAGGGCCGAGCTGGACCAGCTGGGGCTGACAGCCCTAAGGGCTATGGTGGACGTGGAGCCTTATGGCTCCAGTGATCTAGGCGGAGACCCCTCCGACGACGAGCCGCCGTCGATGGATTCTTCTTCGCCATCGGATGACGAAGACCCTGAGGACCCCGAGGACCCCAAGGGTAAGAAGAAGAAGAAGAAGAAGAAGAAGACCCGACGCCCTGAAGGACGCCGAGCTCAGGAGGCGAAGGCCATTGCCACCTCCAAGATACTGGTGAACCTGCCTGAGTTCACAGGCAAGGACCTCAGCGAGTTCGCTGAGAACTTTGGCCGGTTCCTACGACTGACCGGCCAAACCCACGCGAGTGGGCGAGTGAAGTGCGACCTGCTCCTGCAGTGCTGCAAGACCAAATACCTGGAGAAGCAGGTCAGGCAGATCGTCACTAACTCCGCCACCTTTGCCGATGTGTTGGTTGCCCTGGAGAGGCAGTACCCAACCTACGAGACCGACCTCTCCATCAGGGCCGAGATCCAGCACCTGCCCGTGCTGCCCAACAACCCCAAACCTGGCAGGGTCTCCGAGCTGTTGGCGGACCTGGATCACTGGGCTGGACGACTGACGCGCGGTTCCTACAGCAGCGACGACCTGCTGTTCTGGTTGTGCGCCAAGCTCCCCCGAGAGCTATGGCACGAGTGCCGTCTGACGGCTGAGTGCAAGGCTAGACCCCTCCGCTACGAGGAGCTATGCGTGCTGCTCCTGGAGATGGCGCTGGAGAAGGAGAGCGACCAGCACCTGAACAACTACCGTCCTGGTGGTGGAGGTTCTGGAGGCAAAGGGTACCAAGGGTCCCGACCTGGGCAGGGGACTACCCCCAAACACGCCCACGCCCGCCTAATGGAGAACGTGAAGGAGCTATTCTGGTGTGATGCCAGAGATGAGCAGGGCCACCTGCAACACACCTCTGACTGCGAGCAGCGAGACTGCTTCGTCGTCCAGGGGAAGCAGCAGGAGAAGATCACCGGCGCCAAAGTGAAGCTGCCGGATCATTACTGCTGCACCATCACGTGTGCATTCTGCGGTAAGCGGAAGCACTACGAGGATGAGTGCTACCATAAGCAACGCCTATCGGCGAAGCTTAAGGGGGAAGATCCTGGCAAAGGCTCAGGCAAAGGTGGAGGCAAGGCCAAAGGCAACGACTCCGGCAAGGGCAGGTCGAAAGGACGTGGTCAAGGTGGTCAAGACAAGGGTCAAGGTGGACGAGGAGGAGGCGCTAACCGCCAAAACGACAACAAGAACAAGGACAAGAACGGAGGTAACCCCAACCCTAATCCAGGGGGGAACTCCGAGCCCTCTGGAGGGCAGACTGGACCTACCACACGCTCACAGACGCAGGCCCAGCAAGAACAAGGAGCCAAGCGTGAGCATGAAGGTGGTGATGACGGCAACGCCAAGAAGAGAAGCCGTTTCATGAGGATGGCCCGCAAATTGCGGAACAAGGGGTTCGAGGTGACCTGTCCCGCGGAATTCTGACGGGGACGCTCTGGTGGCACCCAAGACCTGGTGTTTTGGGTACGTATCCGACTAGGGGGACGTGAATACCTGGGGGTACTGGATACTGGCGCCACAATATCTATAGTGGCCAAGAAAATTTTACCTTGTGGGAGCCTGAAGAACACCATGACCACCGCCGCTATACGCATGGGGGATGGACATGTGGTGCACAGCTGCCGGGGACTGTGAAGTGGAGGTACCTATGGGCTCTCGAACTATCGCCCATCGGTTCTATGTGATGGACACTGAGGCCTTCGACTTTGTACTGGGTACTGACTTCTTCGTGCAGCACTCCAAGATACAATCCCTGACGCTGCAAGCGCCCTACCTCCTGTATGTGGACCACGGCAGTGGCAGAGAGTCTGTGCCACTGGAGCAGTCGGAACATACCTCGAGTTACCTGAGACTATCGAAGGAGGAGCCCTCGAACATGATGGCGGCCTCCAAAACTGAGGACTATCAACTATTGGGGGAAGTCCTAGACCAAGGTCTGAAGGAGTTGGGTTACTCCCGAGAAGACCTAAGTGTGGAGCTGTTCGCCAGCGACAAGCAGCATGTACTGGACCTATACTGCAGCAAGGGGAAGAACTGCAGCTACAAATTTTACTGGCCCTCTTTCGGGATGGCCTACGGGAACCCCAGATTCAGTGAACTGGGGAAGGTGCTGACCAAGGTGGCCTTGGAACGTTCCCGCATGTTCCTGTGTTCCCCCGATTGGGGAGCCCATGGGGGCAACGAGTACTGGCGAACCCTCCTTGACAAGCTGACTATCAGCTGGGTGCGATTACCTGATGAGGCCATCTACGTGCCTCTGGGACGCAAGACGCCCATTGGGAAGCCCGGATGGGGGAGTATGCTCAGCGTGGTGGACGGAAGTCTTACCACCATCCCCTGGGAAGACCTGGACCCTACTCTGGTCCAGGCTATACAACGAGAAAGCGATGGACTCGCCTTGGGTGACTTGAAGGATCGCCTACGACCTCAAGATGCTGTTGAAACTACACCCGGAGGAGATGAGTACGTCGTGACTGACACCAACGCCCCCAACTCTCCCTGTCATGTACCTGTTCCTGATGGAGTCTCTGAGTGTGGACTATCTGAGCTACCTAGCTCTATCCACTCAGACGATGAAACTGAGCAGGACGCCTTCTTCGTGCAGACCGCGGTGGAGGAAGTGGAGAACGCCGAGTACGTCGCCCCACTAAAACCCCTACTCTGCATGAGGGTAGAAGACCCCGTGGATGAAGAGCTGGACCCTCGATCCAGGCTCAGGGAGTATGTGGATTCCAAGAGGAAGTTGGTGGCGAAAAAGCTATGCTACGCGAAGCCTACCTGCAGCTCGTGGCCACTGAAGCAAGGACGTATGGGAGACCTATCCCAATTGAAGGAGGACCTCGAACAGAAGATCACCACCTGGCAAAGGGAGGTAGATCTCAAGCTCATGAAGAGCGTGTGGGGCGCCCATGTGAGGACCCCAGAGGAGGACGACCTCTCGGAGGAATGTGTATGTGAACCCCCTCGAGCGTGCCTATGTTGCCATCGTCCACCGGAGATGGTTGAGCAAGACCTTCTGTATGCCTACCAAGGGCTGAAGGATGCTACCGCGGGCGAAGAGTCGGTGGAGGACCACCTCCCGACGTCTATTCAAGGGGCAAGCAATTTACACTCCGACGAGGACATGGAGGACAAGATCAAGGTATTGGACCCGCGGGTACAGAAGCTGATAAGGACCTATCTGGAGGTGTTCGGAGAACTACCCCCTCCAGCCTCATGCGACAAGCTGGTACAGATGGACCTCAAGCTGAAACCCGAGTTCGTGGGTCACAAGATCCGGAGGAGACCCTATCCAGCTCCTAAAGAGCAGGCCGACGAGATTGAGCGACAGATACAAGAATGTATCGACGCTGGCCTAGTCCTGGAGTACAAGGACGGGGACTACCCCCTACACTGCAGCCCCTGTTTCCTGGTGGCTAAACCTGGGTCTACAGCCAAACGGCTGGTAGTGGACTATGGAGAGCTGAACAAGAAGACGCTGAACCACTCAGGGTCCATTCCCAATATGGAGTCTACCCTGGAGAAGATAGCCTCCTGTCGCTACAAGACCAAGATGGACAAGCGAAGTGGATTCTGGCAAGTGGACCTGACGCCCAACGCGCAGGAACTACTGGCCTTCATCACCCCTCAGGGGAGGGTATTCAAGTGGAAGGTCATGCCATTCGGCGTGGCTAACGCACCCGCTCTGTTCCAAGAGCTGATGAACAAGATCTTGTCCATCCTACGAAGGAGACCTAAGGTGCAGGAGCTCATATCCCGTGGTGCCCAGATGGAGGCTCATATCGACGATGTATGCCTCGGTACCAATACCCAGGAGGATCACCTAATCCTCTTGGGTGAGTTCTTTGCGGTCTGCCAGGAGAACCACACTCGACTCAAGCTGGAGAAGTGTGAGTTCATGCAGGAGACCATGCAGTACTTGGGGTTTGACGTTGGCTATGGGTGGTGGACCCCAGCGGCCTCTAAGGCCAAACCCCTGATGGATGCCAAGGTACGACACGAAGACCCCAAGAAAGGACTTCATGATGTACGCAGTTTCATTGGGGCGTGCAACTTCTATCGCCGCCACATCAAGAACTTCACCTACACCAGCGCCGTTCTGACGGACTTGATCAAGAAGAGTACTACCTGGCGCTGGGGCCCACAAGAGCAACAAGCGTTTGACGAGCTCAAAGACAAGGTAGCCAACGCTAAGTGCTTGGGCGTGCCTAGAGCACAAGGGGAGATTATCCTGGTGACCGACGCCAGCAATGTGGGCGGTGGTGGAACGTTG
This sequence comes from Eutreptiella sp. 'Long Island Sound 2002', assembly GCA_964036045.1. Classification (NCBI taxonomy): domain Eukaryota; phylum Euglenozoa; class Euglenophyceae; order Eutreptiales; family Eutreptiaceae; genus Eutreptiella; species Eutreptiella sp. 'Long Island Sound 2002'. The sequence goes on from OZ038379.1 coordinate 174,698,104, forward strand.
TTCCAATGGCAAGCACTAGAGAAGGAGGAGTTCGACTCGGCCATTTCCCAATGGGGGACGGAAGGTCTCAACCGAGATGGAACCCTCAAGCACAGCTACCCTGACGACAAGTGGGTCCTAGTACCTCTGGGCCACTGGAACTGGAAGTGGAACCAGGCCAGGGGGAACTACTCCACCTATGAGCAGGAATTGCTCGCGGGTATGCTGGTGCTATCCTCGCAAGCACGACTGTTGGGGAGTAACCCTGTGGTCTGGCTATGCGACCAAGAACTGGTCCGCAGTTTCCAGAAGGGTCCCCCACCTGAGAAGGCCAAGCTACGTCGCTGGTGGACCTACCTCAGTCAACTACGGCTGACGGTACACCATATCCAGGGAGTGAAGAACGAGTGCGCCGACTACATAAGCCGCAACAACTTCGACGCCCTGAATTGTGCCCGGTCTGAAGCGCTGGCTAAGGAGGCGTTCAGCCGTATGGACGTACACCTGGACCTGAACATGACCATGATACGCCCCCTGGATGGACTCCAACAATCGGAGTACCTACAGGAGTTTGGGGATATCTACCGGCGCCTGGAGAAACGCCTTGAACCCCTCCTGGTCAACCAAGACCAGTGGAAGCAGGACAAGAGCTACCTCTGGCATGAGGACCGCATCGTGGTGCCTAGTGACCGAGTCCCAGCGCTGCTGAAGTGGACCCATGAGTCCAGTGGTCATGTGGGTGCTGACAGTACCCTGAGGCTGTTCAAGCAGTGGTTCCACACTACGTGGACTGACGACCAACTGCGGAAGACGCTCCAGCCTATCGTGGACAAGTGCCCGTGCAGGTCCTGTAAACCAGGGGATATCAGGGACAGAGGTCTCTACTCGACCCTGCCCATCCCACACTGTGCCAACAGTGTTCTATACGTGGACTACACGGAGATGCCGAAGTTCGGGGGCTATGACTTCGCCCTCGTGGTAACCTGTGGGTTGACCAGGTTTACCAGGGTGTTCCCATGTACCAAGCACATTACCGGAGAGGAGACTATCAAGATACTCCTGGAGGAGTGGTTTTGTGTCTATGGGGCGCCCAAGGAGATCAACTCCGATGAGGACGTACGAGTACGCTCAGATACTGGCTGGTACAAGAGGGTCCTGAGATCCCTCAATGTCCAGGTGTCTACGGGGATTCCCTACTCTCACACGAGCAACCCCCTATGTGAGCGACAGATTCGTGTCCTGAAGGAGAACGTCAGGATATGGTGCAAAACTGAACGCACCAGAGACTGGGTGAGACTACTCCCCGTCATATCCTTGATGATGAACTCCCAAGAGAGTTCAGCTACTGGCTACTCGCCACATGAGCTATTCATGGGGCGCCCGGCGTGGTTCCTACATGCCCCCTATCCAGAGGACACCCCTTCTTCTGTGGGTGAATGGGTCCAAGAGCAACAAGCGAAGGTGGACAAGGCCGAGGCTATGCTCCAGAGGGTGAGGGAGCGTCAGTGGAACAAGAAGAACAAGCACCGAGTACCGGCCACCTACCAAGAGGGGGACTGGGTGCTGTTGCACCACAGTCGACTATTCGCCTGGCCACGCTCTACCAGCGATGACCCATACTTCGGGCCGTACAAGATTCTATCTGTGGACGGTCACCGTATCACTGTGCGGTGTTCTCCCCGACTAGGGGGGACCCTGGTGTGCGCTGCTCAACACCTGAAGCGCTACCATGATCCTGAAGACCTCTGTGGGGAGGAGTGGGAGCTGAACGACGAGGAAATCGCCGCGCTGGACCTACAAGGGGCTGCCAGCCCTATGGAAGTTGAAGGTGAACTCCCCGACATGAACGCCGAGGAGATGGCTAAGGAGGGCTTCTACCTGGTGAAGTCTGTCCTACGCCACCGCTATCGCCAGGGTTGGCGCTTCCTCACCCTCTGGGAAGGGTTCGGAGTCGAAGAGGCCACCTGGGAGCCTTTCTCTGCATTTGTTCTACCTGAGGGACGCCTAAACTCAGTTCTGGTTGACTACTTGTCCCAGAACAACCTTGGTGAGTTGCTGAGGCTCGCTGAGACGCTTGCCTCCAAGACTAAAGCTAGGGACTGAACCTTACCCTTACCTGCCAAAGCGTATGTGTGAGTGTGCTAGTCCTAAGGTCCTGAGAGCAAGCCGCAGAAGTGGTGTCCTAATTATACCCAAGTCTGCGCCCTTGCTGAACCTGGAGGGTTGGCTTATTGATGCCACGGGGTACGCCCCGGGTCTCCCCTCCCCTATGCGCCCAATTTCTGTGCTGGCGCAAAACCTTGGGGGAATACCCAGCGTGCTAATCCAGGTATTGTTTTCCCTACCTATCTGTCTACTACAGGGAGGGGTGGCCAAAAGCTATGAAGGCATCAAAACGCCGTTTTGCTATGTGGCCAAAACACTGACCTAACCACTGCCACAGCCCACCAACCCTGCTAAAATTGCAGAAAACGGGTGGGACAGTGACACACCCCCTACAGGTCCTACACACCCTACAGTGGCACCATCCTGGTGGGCGAGCACTGGGCAACTGGCTCTAGCCCCCACTCAGGACTACCACTCCTACACGCACACTCTACTGGGCGTTGCGAAGGTGAAGGTCTCATGGGTCCCAGCGACCCTCCTGTGAAATGACAAGAGAACACAGCGCTACTAAGCAACTGTGGCCTAACAGGGGACGCCACAACGCGTTTCCCTGCTAGGGCTTGGAGGGAAGGAGTGCTCTCGCGTGCAAGGCGCAGATGTCGATGAAGTCGGACTCCCTGCTCTGCCACAGGCGGAGCGGAGTTACTCGTTTGTGTGATCTGCGCCCTTGTTTAGCAGGGCATAAAAAAATGCTGCTGCACCAATCACCCTACCTGCCCACCTGTAAAACAAAGGCAAATGAAAGGGCGTTTGCGGCGGAGGAACCAAGGCACACTCCAGGTATTATACCCTTCTCAGTGTGCCCTATAATACACTGTCCGCAAACACGCTGCAGGAGCAGCTACCCTTATCAAGCAAGCAAGCGTTAAGGGACTCCTCAGGTTCTCTTAAAGAACGTACCGAGGAGCCCCTGAGTAGCCTAAACAAGGTTTACCGTGCGCACTTCGCGTGGCCTACCCTTTAATGCGTGTGTGCATGCGCGAGTATGCACGCCTTTCCAGGGCAAACCTGCCCATCTCAGCCGCAATCTTGACTCCACCAGGGGGTGGCCCCGCCTGGGCGTACCTACCTTACCTACCGCTGGGAAGTGAAGCAAGGTGAGAGGACAAAAGGGGCGCACGCGAAGAACGTTGCAATGCACTTGTGTGTATGTCTAATCACCCTGATCTGACCGCTAATCATCTGCAATCTTTCTAATCAATCCCTCTATCGCGTTCTATCTTTGTTAGCGCTGCTACAAGGCTCGTTCACGGAGAAACGAGACGAGCAATGTGTATGCGGCATACGAAACAAGCATACCTGTAGTTTATACCTGATTCATTGAAGTCTTTTCAATTGATATTCGAATTCTTGAATTTTTGAAGCTTCTATTAGTGTGGGTGGAATTTGTATGTTTATTTATTAATGTGTGTCTCGTCATTTTCAAGACTACGTGAGACATACGTTTATAATTCCATTATTTCTTCATTTTCCGGCGCTTCGCTAGGAGCCGCTCCTGCGCGCCGCCATTTTATGCGTATGAATTTCTGGATTTAAAAAATCCAGAGATGACTATAATTTCTATGAAAATGTGCTTCTGATGCACAATTGGATTCTGCTCAGGTGTGTCGTTTCAGAAAAATTCTACGCCCTCATTTGACGGATTTTGGTGTCGTCGCTTCGTTTTTGCGTGGATTCGTCCATAATTCTCCCATTCATGCCTCTGCAGATACCCACGCGCAGCCTCGCTGAGTAGGCCGTGTTCGGGCCGAAACGCAGGTGCCTGGAGAGACTGAGCAGAACCAAGACCCCACCAAGGGGCAATTTTAATTTTCTTTCGACTCCCTTCGCCCTAAGACAGGTCACAGGTCGCCAGCAGGTTTACGAGAACCCATGCGAGTGTGTATAATGTGTCTTGCGTTTGGGTTGTGTCGACGCTGCGTCTTGGAGGGAGGGATACATATGCACATGTTTGGCATGCTCCCAATCTAACCCAACCAAGCCACAGGAGCCCCGGCAGCGCCATGAGCGCTGAGTCTTCTGGAGGAAATGATACAATCAGAGCAGCAAAAGGACGCCAGCCATGGTGAGCGCCCATTTTTCAGTGTGAGGGAGACTGTAGGTATTTTAAAGTAGATGTGGAAACCAAGGAAAGGCCAAGAAAAATTCCCTTTTTCCTAAAATGCGACAGTGGTGGCCACCACAGCACAAGGGGGGAGTAAGAAAAAGTGCTTTTCCTTTGCTTTGAGGCATACTCTAGTTGTATTAGAGATGCACTGAGCATCCATGCATTTTTATCTTAGTATTGGTCCAACCAAAAGTGGTGATAACACATTTTGACCTATGGAACCAAACACCCAATCAGGATATGGAGTGGACCCCTTAATCCCCTTTCAATGTGAAGTAAAACATCTTTTCCTGAGTTGACTGAGCACTGACATACCTAAAGTAGAGCCTATGAATTTATCTATGTTTTTCCATGAATTCTTAGCTATCCTAGTGGTATGCACCCTAGGGGGCTGGGCACCTCTTTTTGAGAGGTCCTGGGTTCAATTCCTGGTCAGCCTAGCTAAGTAGGAAGATCCCATGTGACATGGCAGTGACCTCATCGCCACATACCATGCCACCTCAGCACATATGGGACCCAAAACAAAGAGTGCACATCTCCTAAGATGGCACTATGGAGAGAGAGTGATCCTGAGGCAGTTTTCTAACTCTTTTCCTAAAACATTTCAGCTATCTTTGTGAATATGCATTCATATGTGACCTGAGTTGCAGTTTCTGTGAATATCCAATCATCTTTCACTGTTTACACTGCTGCCCTTCATGCTTTGATCCTGAATTACCTTCTCCTTGCATACTATTGGCTTGGGCTATCCTGGATTGACTTGGCTTTACTGTATTTCAACAAACAAAAGCTTTTCATCATCCAAAACAAGCAGCAGGACACCCTACAGCAACAACAAGCAGCAGGAGAAGCACAAACACAGTGCTGAAAACACTATAAACTTTTCTGGTAGCAAGAGGCAGCCTGTCTCTGTGCACCGGCAGCGACCCCGCGCCGTATAACCAGTGCTCCGAGCAGGCAAATATAAGCAGAAGGGCGGATTAAGATGGATCCAGGAAGAGTGGACGCCGACGTGAAGACAGCGCCAGCGCCTGAGGCACCGGCAAGGCCGGCGCCTGGCGCTGTACCTTCAGCGGAGCCCTTACATGGGCCAGTGGATACGGCGGAGGACTCCCTGGATGGCCTCCAGACGGCCTTCGGGGCCCTGTCCGTCGAGGAGGTGGTGGCGCAGCCTGCAAAAAGGAAGAGAGAGAGCGAGAAGGATGCTGGAGACGGAGCAGACGAAGGAGAGGAGCAAGGGCAAGACCCGACGGATGTCCCTACCTTCGAAGGCGCACCAAGCGCTTCTGGCCTCCATGCATCACCCTCTCCCATAACCACCACACTCCCAGCTGCCGCAACATCCACTTCCACAACCAACCCGCCTATGGCAGAGGGCACAGGCTTTACTGGCATGCCTCACTACCCCGCCTACGGCATGGGCCCACCTACCACTGCGCTCCTTGAGGCAACTACTGCCAGTGAGCCGGTGGCTTCCAGCTCTGCGCCGCGATGGCATGCGGCTGACCATCCCCATCCACTCCACGCCACTGGAACCTACATGGAAGTGCCACCATGCCATCCTGCGTTGGCTCCGTGTGCCGGGCCACAGGCGCCGTTCTGGCTCTGGCAGGCCTCTCCAACGCCTCGGCATCATGCTCCAGGCTGGGCTCTGGAGCCGTGTTTGCCCTTGTGGGCGGCCTGGCCGTCTCCTCCGACTCCGAAGGTTGCTCATAGGCTGTCCGATAGCCCTCGGAGTGCCCCTCGGAGTCCCACAGCCTGACCAGGCTGGGGTCCGTATCCATAGCCCCGGCGTCCCCTGCCGCGGGCTTAGGTGACCCGCGCTTCCGGTAGCGCCGGGCCCGTCCTCCACTGCTGCCTGAATGGCAGGCCCCCCCAGAGTCCTCCGCGGCGGAGCGGAGGTTGCATGCCTCTCGGCAGCGACGCTCACACATGGAGACCAGGTCCTCCATGTCAAGTCCTCCTCTTCCCGAATGTCGTACTTCTCTTCGGGCTTCAACTTCCGGAGTTCGCCATGCTCTTGAGCGTCTGGGCTCTTCTCTGGCTCCAATCTCCGGCGTGGTCTCCACCGAGTCCACAATACGCACCCGGGGCGTACTTGGGCAGGGCTCATAGGGGCCCAAGTCCCCGGGTCGGCGGTAGGTAGGGGCAGCAGGTACGCCTCTGCTACCAAAAAGAAGGTCCCTACCAGGACCGGCCCCCGCTGTGCCCCTTCCGCCTGTCACCCCTGCTGACTTGCTCCTGATCAACGATTGCATTCATCAAAATTCAGGGTCCAAAAACCAAAAATATAGAAAATCCAATCATCCTTCAACCCTGAACAGCAATCAGATCCCACAAATACAGCAATAACCCGATCCACAATCCAATCCACACTGCGGGCTTCCGTTCAGCACACCGGTCGTCCCACGGTGGCGGGCATGTACAAGAATTGCACCAAGGAAGAAAGCCCTGAAATTGGCATATGAACACAAATAAAGCAAAGTTGGGGAAAGAGGTAAACGTACACATTCACAGCCATAAACCCCTCATTCCCTGGACTCAAGACCTTCCCTTGACTCACCAACATATTGCCCTGAACCAGGTCAAATGAGATGGCTGAATGCCATGTGTCACAAGTCACTACATAAACTCCAAAAATGTGTTCACTCCCAAGCCTATAAATCCTAGCCCAAAAGGGGAGGTGGCGTGTCATGGCCTAGAGTGGCACTTAGGACCATGCCCTACCCTGACCTAACCTTGGTTGGACTTGGAGTCGAATGGGCTTGGAGAACTGCCCCATGAAGATGACCTCACAACATGGCAAAATCAGGCAAATCACACCATAATGCCCAAAATTCAATTATATACTCAAAAATGCATACGGCAAATATTCAAATGCTCCATGCATGTGTCAAACCGGAAAGTAGTATACAAGGGTGATATAGACCAAAGATCCATGCCCAAGAATATTCCATCATTGGCTCCGAAACCCCTCCGGTAATGTACATGACATGCTTCACAAGTCAGCTCATGAGTTTGAGACCTAATTTTGTGAGGCCTCGTGTGCCAAGCCAAAGAAACCATGTGATCCGGCATATGGTGAGGTACAACACCGAAGCATATGCCAACATATAAGCAACATACCATAGTTCACGGATCTCTAGGCACTTTACTGTTAGCCGACCAGTTGAGCACATAAAACACAAAAATGAGCATAAAATGAGGTCAAAAACATGCAAATAATGCCAAATTCAAGATAATTACAATAGTATATAACTTCGCTCACCCATGGTGTCAACCTATGACTCAAAACACAATTGCTTGGGACCATTTACAAACAATCCCCCCACTTGGATCCCCATATGGACGCATAAGGACACCTTCGAACCTCCTCCCAACACGCACCATGAAAATGGGAAAATTGATATTGGCGCTTGTGGGTCGCTCTGTAAGCCCTCCCACATGCACTATATGAGCGGTAGACTTAGTCTAGCGCCATGGAGTTCACCATTGGGACATGGGCGAAACCTCTGCCACGTATGACTCCATATATCTTCCTACAAACGGAGACATATAATATGGGCGTGAGCATATCGAAGCACATACCATGCATATAACACATACCCTCAAAAGTGGCTCCCACCATGATATGCCATGACCCTCCATGGACATAACTTCACGTTAAAAATACGTAGGAACCCAAGAAAAGTTGCTATGCAACCCCAACACTCATGCGGTACACTCGAAAGTCGCATTAAAATATTCGGTTGCACGGTCCAAGAGTTATATATCACTTTCTACCCTCTTGACCATTATCCCTTGCTATACCGGGCATGTGTACACACCAAAGGCGTTTGATGCTTCCTAAATTAAGTTGAGACCAATGCGGTTCCAACCCAATTCTCGAAATTGAGACTACTCGCGGTGAGCCGGAGATATGACCTTTCAAAGTGGCCTCACGAATCAACTTTGTTTCGCCTATATCTCTAAGCAAAACGAAGGGCATAACAAAAGGAAGGTTGATTCGTGATCGGGGAAAAATGTCGGACCACTCGAGATTCGTCATATCGAGTGCGGCGATGTCGATGTCGAAAATCCGATTCTGAAAGTCTGAAAAAATCGGATTAATTTTGCGAGTGTATAATATGAAAATTGCGGAAGCAACGAACCCTTTACTGATGAAATCTGACCCTTCATCGGGGTTTCCGCCAATATATCTGTAAATAACAGTTAACCATTCGGTTACCGCAAAATCGCGAGCCAACTGACAGTAGCCGATACATTGACCATCAGAACGGAAGGCTGAAAAATTACGTAAACATTATGATAAAAAAACCCTGTTGATTCCTGATATTCTGATATATGAATCTCAGCTGGCGGCGCCTCGGTACTGAATATGGCCGCTCATAGCCGGAATGGCCAAACCTATCACACTATCACATCAGGTTAGGTCAGATGGATGAGAGAGTATGATATCAGCCAATGGCGGCTTGCCGGCACATAGATACACACCCCAAGTGACCCCAAGATGGCCACGGGGTCCGAACCGGCTTCATTAATTACATCGTTCAGGACGAAGTGGTGCTGAAGAGTGGACTTCCAGAGGCTGCCACCCTGTCATACGACCTCTTCAAGGACTGCGACTCGTCTGAAAAACTTGCTGCCGTCCTTTACGGCAGTCGCCCCAACGTAGTGCTCGTTGGGGAAATGACTGAATATGACAAAATTCAAAATGCAATTAAGAGACCGCTTGCTGATTTGCCCATGGCGGGCCGCTTTGTTGCTATCCTGCTTGAACCTGTCAGCCATGATGATGACAGGCCATCATTTTTCAATCGGGAACTCGCCCTCAACTCAAACTTGCCATTCGGTTGCGATAAGCTGCAAATGCCGGACAGGTCCCTCATGCACATACGCACACATGGTCGATTTGATGTCTGGATTGCAAGCAGCACAAGGGATTCCAGGAACCTATCTCCGCTCCCAATGTATAAGCTCCCGCAGCCTATGACACCTGGGGCAGAAGTTGACAAGGTGGTGTTGCACGAGCCTAATGTGCGGGATAACCAGTACGCCATGCAGGTCCACAATGACCTAATCAACGGGCTGCTGGGGTCTATTGGTTTGAACTCTGATGAAGTCGATCTCCTTCCGGGAACAGACCCACGGAACTCGAAGCTGCTCTTCACGGAGCTAAATGAGGAAGAGGTGAATACCGTGGTATCACAGTTCAGATCCAAGCCAAGGTTCCAGATCCGGCCAGTGGAATGGTATGGTGGGGCCAACTTGACCAACATGTCTGCTGCCTATGAGGTATGCATAAAGATGACACACAAGAAAACATGGTCTCCCATGCTGTATGCCTCAGTTCTCGCAATGTTTTGGACAATCCCGGGCGTCTTGCAGGCGCAATTGCCGGTGAAAATTCACGTGCTGGGCCCCAGTAAACTGCTGCTGGGTCAGACAGAAATTGGGCACTCACTGTTGAAGACAAGGTACCGTGAACTGGTGGCTGCCATCGGGGCCGTCCTCAAGGACCTGAAGACAGGACAGCTCCTTGACAGGGACATCGTCTCCAAGCCCACAGTTCCCTCGACCTGGAAGAAGGAACTGGTAGGCACAGTGTACATCCTGGATGTGGCACCGTGGTGGTATCTCTCCGATCTGACTGAGGCCCTTGCTCCTTCGGTACATTGCCGGTACATCGCGGACCGCGTCAGATGGAGTGTTGGGGAGATGCGCACAGCCACATCGCGATTGATACCTCCGTGGATTATTTATGCCGCTCCGTGAATTATTTATGCCCCTCCGTGATTTTTTTGATACCTCCGTGAATTCTTAACGCCCCTCCGTGAATTATTTCACCCCTCGGTGAATCATTCAGGCCGCTCGGTGAATTATTTTATACTTCTGTTAATTCTTTATGCCCCTCTGTGAACTATCTCAGGCCCTCCCTGAATCATTTACGCCCCTCCGTGAATTTTTTGATACCCCCGTGAATTATTTATGCCCCTCCGTGAATAATTTATGCCCCTCAGTTAATTATTTCACCCCTCCGTGAATTTTTTCACCTCTCCATGAAGTATTAAGTCCCCTCCGTGAATTATTTGATACCTCCGTGAATTTTTTATGCCCCTCCGTGAATTATTTTGGCCCTCCGTGAAATGTTTGATACCTCCGTGAATTTTTTATGCCCCTCCGTGAATTTTTTATGCCCCTCCGTGAATTATTTCACTCCTCCGTGAATCATTCAGGCCCTCCGTGAATTATTTATGCCCCTCTGTGAATTATTTCGGCCCTCCGTGAGTTATTTGATGCCTCTGTGAATTTTTTGCTACCTGCGTGAATTATTTATGCCCTTCCGTGAATCCTTTCAGCCCCTCCGTGAGTTGTTTGATACGTCTGTGAATTATTTATGCCCCTCCGTGAATTTTTTGTGCTCCTCCGTGAAGTATTTCACCCCTCCGTGAATTATTTACCCCCCTCCGTGAATTATTTCACCCCTCCGCGAATTATTCAGGCCCCTCTGTGAATTATTTGATACCTCCGTGAATTCTTCTCCTCTTCCGGCAAACTTTGTTACGACCTATCTGCCACTAACTTCACCAGTCAGGTGAAGAAGTTGTCTATGGTCTTGACCATAGCGTCTACGACCCAGATACCTGTACCTCACCTCTGCTAGCCTTTGAGCTGCAGGAGTTGCCCCTTTGTCTCTGGCCGCAGCTCGACCAGGGGCATCCCGCATCCCCCAACCCACGTAGTGCTGGCCCTTGAGCCACAGAAGTTGCCCCTCGGTCCCACAGCGCCGCGACCACGGTCATTAGCCGTCCCCCCACCCACGCACTGCAGGCCACCGAGGCGCAGGAGTTAGCCATTGGTCCTTGGCCGCCGCGCCTGGACCTCGGTCGTCGTCCATACCCCACCACAACCACTGCAGGCCGCCGAGCCGCAGGACTTCGCCCTTGGTCCTTGGCCGCCGCGCCTCGGCGTGGGTCGTTGTCCATACCCCACCACAGCCACTGCTGGCCGCCGAGCCGCAGGAGTGCACCCTTGGTCCCTGGACGCCGCGCCTCGACCTCGGTCATGGTCGATCCCTCACCCCTACCTAGCTACTGCTAGCCCTTGAGGCGCAGAAGTTTGCCCTGGGTCCCTGGCCGTTGCGCCTCGACCAGGGTCTACGTTCATCTCCCAAACCACGCACTGGCATCAAGTGGGCCCGCGTAGGAACCCAAGGAGGAAGCACCCTACCACTTCGAGTATCAGGGTCCGGGACCGGATTGTCCTCCTGAGTTGTGGTCACCAACAAGTGCCCACCGAACTGCGCCTCGTGGATCACGCAAGGGGCCACAACCTTTAACAGTTGTGAGCTAGCCTCCTACATATGGCCCAGCATCCTGAATGGCCCCCAAGGGACACCATGGAAGCCGCCCAGATGAGAATGGGATTTCGTCTAGCCCGGGGCCAGGCAGGGTGGCATGCTCCAACAGAACGGGATGCCATTTATTACAGGAAGTTGGCAATGCACATGGCGACATGTCCCCTTGATGTCGTCCATACCCATGGACTTGTAGCACTGTGCCGCCTGATGTACAGCCAATAGGGCAGTCCAAAGTGCACACGGGAGGACAGAACTGCCGTTGTGGAATACCGTACGGTGGCCTCAGTCCTCTGGGAGCGGATAAGACGTATGAGCAGGACCGTGGGAAAGTGGGGAGTCGACGAGGGGCCATTGCTGGACACCCCCTGAGCATTAGCAAAGTCCCTTGGCTAGAGGCTTGGAATGACATTGTGTATGCCTTGCCACTTGTGGACTCATGGCCTTTCTGGATAGGGGAGACCAAGTACCCCACACCCGCTGTGGAGAGGATGTATGTGATTGGGGTACGGAGAGTACCCTTGGGCCCAATGCAGTACTTTTGGCCACAGGCAGCAAGTGCAGCACGGCCACTCACAAGTGATTTGGTCGCACCTGCGAGCCGCCGGAACTCACTGTTGCCGGCCAACGGAAAGGGTTCGAAAGCACAAGGGACCCCAGGATCCGGGGGTGGTCGACAGAGAGTGTCGGCGCCAGCTGGTGGCACAGGTCCGACTGGACAGGGGACGCCTGGATCTCGGGGTAGTCGATGGAGCTCTCTGTTGCCAGAAAGCTCAAGTTCCACTTGCAGTCCCGGACCGCAACCCAGCGTCCCACCCAATCGAGCACCTATGACGGTGCAGCTGACCAGACAGCAACGGTTCGACCAAGCACTGATGACAATGTGCCATGGCATTGCCTGGTGTGCCCGCATTGCGATGCAAGGCTTGGGGGAGCAACGGCGGGAGCCCTTGTCAGAGAAGAGCCTGGTGGCTGCCTATACGGTGAGACACCACTTTGCAGAGTCCATGCAGATTCCCATGCAAGAGAGTAGCGATGTGATACTGAGGTGCACCCCTTTCAGCCCCGAGGTACCCCGCAACCACTTGGGATACCTCCATGCTGGTGTCCGTGTGGTGAATAATGCATGGACAGATGATGCAGGGGGGGAGGCCATGGAGCTTCTCTTGGAAGCCATGGCAGAAGCTGGGGTGCAACCCCCCCCCCCCCCCCCCCCACCAGGTCCCGTCACTTTCTGAGTGTCTATTTTTTTCTGTTTCTTTTTGTCCATGCTTGCCTGGGCCGCTGGGCCTTGACAAACTGCCGCCGACGTCACCTCCTGGTCCCCTGACCGCATGAGTGTCCGGGACACCCAGGTCTGTATGGCCCCGCCAGGCAACGAGGTCATCGCTCCTGCCGACACCGGTCAAGTGGCGTGTTTGGCAGCCATCGATGAGGCAGATTACATCGTTCAGGACGAAGTGGTGCTGAAGAGTGGACTTCCAGAGGCTGCCACCCTGTCATACGACCTCTTCAAGGACTGCGACTCGTCTGAAAAACTTGCTGCCGTCCTTTACGGCAGTCGCCCCAACGTAGTGCTCGTTGGGGAAATGACTGAATATGACAAAATTCAAAATGCAATTAAGAGACCGCTTGCTGATTTGCCCATGCTGGGCCGCTTTGTTGCTATCCTGCTTGAACCTGTCAGCCATGATGATGACAGGCCATCATTTCTCAATCGGACACTCGCCCTCAACTCAAACTTGCCATTCGGTTGCGATAAGCTGCAAATGCCGGACAGGTCCCTCATGCACATACGCACACATGGTCGATTTGATGTCTGGATTGCAAGCAGCACAAGGGATTCCAGGAACCTATCTCCGCCCCCAATGTATAAGCTCCCGCAGCCTATGACACCTGGGGCAGAAGTTGACAAGGTGGTGTTGCACGAGCCTGATGTGCGGGATAACCAGTACGCCGTGCAGGTCCACAATGACCTAATCAACGGGCTGCTGGGGTCTATTGGTTTGAACTCTGATGAAGTCCATCTCCTTCCGGGAACAGACCCACGGAACTCGAAGCGGTTCTTCACGGAGCTAATTGAGGAACAGGTGAATACCGTGGTATCACAGTTCAGATCCAAGCCAAGGTTCCAGATCCGGCCAGTGGAATGGTATGGTGGGGCCAACTTGACCAACATGTCTGCTGTCTATGAGGTATGGATAAAGAAGACACACAAGGAAACATGGTCTCCCATGCTGTATGCCTCAGTTCTCGCAATGTTTTGGACAATCCCGGGCGTCTTGCAGGCGCAATTGCCAGTGAAAATCCACGTGCTGGGCCCCAGTAAACTGCTGCTGGGTCTCACAGAAATTGGGCACTCACTGTTGAAGACAAGGTACCGTGAACTGGTGGCTTTCATCGGGGCCGTCTTCAAGGACCTGAAGACAGGACAGCTCCTTGACAGGGACATCATTTCCAAGCCAACAGTTCCCTCGACATGGAAGAAGGAACTGGTAGGCACAGTGTACATCCTGGATGTGGCACCGTGGTGGTATCTCTCCGATCTGACTGAGGCCCTTGCTCCTTCGGTACATTGCCGGTACATCGCGGACCGCGTCAGATGGAGTGTTGGGGAGATGCGCAAAGCCACATGGCGATTGAATGGGAAAAGTGTGACGCAGGCGGTTGGAAAAGTCTACTTGTCAGACTCTGGGATGCCTCCGATGTTTGTGATCTCCGAGGCGGATTATGAGGCGCGGAAAAGGCGTATCACAGATCGGCCCAGAAACACAGATGATGCAAAGACACGCAGGCAAGGCCTGATCACGGCGGGTGAGATGGCCAAGGCCATGGAGTTAGATGACCCAGTCGACAAGGTCATCAGCTCCCTCAAACGCAAGCGGGACTTGAAGGAAGATGAGGCTTCGTCGTCCAATGGAGCAGCGCGATGACGTCGGCATCAAGCATCCCTCTGAGCAGCACGCTCAGAGTACCGTCCCAAAATATCAATGGGTTTCAAACGAAAATAACCATGAGAAAGCGTAAGCAAAAGCGCATAGTGGCCCTAGAGTCACTGCTGCGGTCCCTGGAGGTGGACTTCTTCGCCATCCAAGAGCCCCACTTCGTCACGTTGGAGAATCGTCATGCGGGCATGCAGTGCTTATCAAAGTACAGGTATGGCCTGGACGGACCACTTCATGAAGAAGGACGGGAAGGAGTGGCATCGGCGTGGAAACCATCCAAGTGGACACTACAATCAATGAAGTTCTTGTCTCCCAGGCCGCTGAAAGCCTCACTGTCGAGTGGTCCACTGGAGATTACCTTAGTTGTGGCCAACTGCCATCACAAGCACATGCGTCGACAGTCGCAGTGGAAAGACATCGCCAAGGAGTCACATTGACCGAACCTGATTTTATGTGCTGATCACGAAAGTTTAGTTGTAAAACACAGGGACGCCTTTGCGCCCCCAGAGTTTGAACATGACACGTCCTTACGCGCCGGAGAACAGGAGGTGACAACCTTGGCAAAAGAGGGTCTGCAGGACATCTGGGTGGACATCCACTGTCCCACTCTGACGGACATCAAGGACCAGGTATCATCATGCCCCACGGGCTTCACATACGGCTACCCTCAAGAAGGAGAGCGGCTCGATCCGAAGAGGTTACGCCGTATTGACCACATACATACGACGCCCGACTTGTTGAGCCTGGCTACCAGCGTGTACCCCATGTTTGCTGCCAACTCGGATCACAAGGCAATCCTGGCTGAATTCACATGCCCGTCCTTCGAAACAGACGACACAGTTCCCAGATTCTACTGCCCATAGACAATCCTCCAAGATTCAGAGGCAATGGAAGATCTGGAGACCTCTCTCAAGTCTATCAACTCAACGGGAGATCAATGGTCGGAAGATGCACTGGGCTGCATCCAATCAACTACCAAAGGGAACATAAAAAACAAAAAGCAGTCGGTTGACCTACAAGCCCTACGGTTCCTGCGTGGTTCCACAAGGGACTCTGTCACACCAGCGGTCTACCAATTTCTTTCGTCACTGGGGATTGCAGCGACAGATGCGGCAACAGCCTACACCCTCCTAGTAGGGGTGTATGAAAAGGCACAGTGTGACAGAACGGGCATGGAAACACTCTCCAAACTCCACGGGGTGATCAGAATGAGGGAAACCGCAGGGGATCTGAGAACGCGGAGAAACGAATTGTATCGGCTAATGCGGGAGCTGCAAGAGCGAAAGAAACTTCAGCAGCTGGTATCCAGGACAGGCTCGGTAATACATGGAGCAAAGGCGGTGGCAAAAGGGCTGGTGGACCATTGGGATAATGTGTCCACCCCAACGGGAACCACAGAAGAAGAATGTGTGGCCTATCTCAAAGCGTTAGGAGTGGAGCAGCGGTTGCGCAAGGCAGGTCGTCTCCTTTTCAAGTAGCTATCCCTGGACATAGTTCATGAAGGCCTTAAGAGGCTGAACAGCAATAGCTCCCATGGATTGGATGGTTTTTCGGCAAAATTCTTCAAGAGGTTCCCGGACATCTTCTAACCGCAAATGTATGAATCACTGAAACGCTTCCTTGACCTGGGTACAATGCTGGAGACATGGACCTCGGGAGTGGTGACAATGATCCCCAAGACTAAGGCAATGCAGACACCAGACTCATTCCGACCAATTGCACTGCAAACGACACAGCAGAAGTGGCCCACCAACATTCCCCTGATCTAGTTAGAGGATGTACTTCTTCACTGCATCCCGTCACAGCAAACGGCTTTCCTTCGCCACAGAAGCATCGTCCAGCATGTCTACGGGTCGGGGGCACTCTGGGATGGCTTACGTGAAGGAGCGGTGTGATCAGTGGACTTCAGGAATGCTTTCCTCACGATCCCTGACGAGATGGTGTCGGCGGCACTGGGTCTAATGTGCATACCATTCCTGTACATCCGGCTGATACTACATCTTTTGCATGAACTGTATCTGTATTCGGTTGGAAAAGGATATGTCCGAGGTGTCTACCACCACCCGCGTGCAGGCACGCGCCAGGGGGATCCACTCTCCCCGGCACTATTCTCCCTGGTGGCATCCTTTGTGATTTTCCCACCACAAGACCTTGGTCCAGGGCTGACTATCATGATATATGCGGACGACCTCATCATCTTCTTGGATGGACGAGCTGACCCACAGCTGCTGAGGAGGGTATGGGAAGTGGTGTCTTGTTTTGAACAATTTTGTGGGCTGAAGGTCAACCTGAGCAAAACGGCGGCGATAGTTCGCAACTGTGGGGGAATGGAGTGGGCGAGGTGCTTTCGGGACATTAGAGTGGACGTTAAAAACCTCGTCAAGTATCTGGGTGTGCGTTTGGGTAATCTTCGGGATCAACAGGATGACCAAGGATGGGGGCTGACGATAGAGCAGGCTTTTGCGCCAGCACTGCAAGAGGCCTTTTGTAGCGCACGGGTGGTATCCACGCTGCAGCTGTCAATGGACGAATGTGCATTCATGCTGACATCATGGATCCTGCCGGTTGTGGCCTGGGTATCCAAGGCATACTACACCCCAGTCTCACTGATCAGACAGCTGAAGTTGGTGTACCACGTGACCATGGGTACCAACAGCTGGGGAATCACACTGCCAATCCTTTCACGACTAAGAACGCAAGGGGGACTGGCACTGCCGGAGCCAGAGCTGTTTCTCATGCACCAGGCAGCGGCTCCGTTCGTCAGCCTTTTGGGGGAGCCTCACAAGTATCCCGACAAGGCAGTGGAAACCTTCTATGCATGGGCAACAACCATCGGGTTCGGACCATCGAAAGACAACCTCCCATATATGCAGCACGGCATGGTCCGAACGGCAGAACTGACGTTCCTGGGATGGTCGGCAAAGGCACACTCCAATATCCAACGGGTGGCCCCGCAGGTGGCCCCCCCGGCAAACCGGGACCATTTGCCGTTGTGGCACCCTGTGTACTTCCGAAATGAGTTCAGCTGCTCCTACTACAACACGAAAATGATCCGGCAGGGGGTGCTAACTTGGGGTCAATTGCAATCCTTGGAGGGCGCAAGATTGTTCAACGCACTGCCTCGGACATGGAAAGGGATGTACAATCATGGCGGACGATTCGTCAACAAAGTCCCGTCACAAGGGGGGTTTGATACTCCCGCAGTCCACGCCCAGAAGTGGACCAGGGCATGACTGCTACAGTTCTACGCCTCTCAGCCAAGGGTCCGCGACCCGCAAACACCGGTGGTATGGGAACACTGGGCACATGCACAACTACCGCCGAGGGTCCGGGACTTTGCGCAAAAGGTGCTGTGGCACAAACTGATTGTACATGCAAAAGTCTACAAGAGGTGGGGCACGGATAAGTTCCCGGTGTGCTCCGAAAAGGAGACGGTCAAGCGCGCGATGGTCGAATGCCCCATGTTCAAAGCGGCGGCGGTTATACAGCACTACTATCGCCCGGTGGAAATCGGTAACGAGAAGTCAGCAGTCTGAGACATGATGGAGTGCGACCAGCAGGAGTGGGTACTGAACACGAACCAAGGCTGGGCAATGTGGTGAGCAAGAAGTGCTCACTGGCGATACCGATGCGAAGTGAAAGCAGGAGCATTACCGATGTTCACGTCATACCTAAAAATATGGCTAACGGAGCTGTGTGAGTGGGTGGGATTTTACTCAAAAGAGCGCAGTAAAACAGTGGAGAGGCTTTCAAAAGTCACTGGAGCAGCTTCGGGATACCGGAGTGCAGCTGCGACAAGGGTAAGTACGAGTTCATGGGGGATTGAATGCATGGTGGCAAACACACACCGAGTGCTCCACTCAAGAGAGATCAGCCAACAACCACAGTTGGCATAGGGAAACAGAATCACGCCCTAAGCGCCCCAGGCAGGCAGGCCCAGGAGTGCTACAAGGAGTGCAAGATCTGATTGCACAACTGGTGGCAAAGGGCCACAGGATTGTGTACACGGACGGGTCGACAAAAAGACTGGGCCACAAGGACATGCGCAGGGCCGGGGGCTTTGGCGTGTTCGCAGCGGAAGATGACCAAGGACTAGAGGTATGCTTCGTCGGCTATGTACCACCACGCCACAGACAAACCAATAACGAAGCGGAGCTTTCGGCAGCCGTAGAAGCATTACAGGGGTTCGGGGTGCCAAAACTGGCAATCCTCACCTACTCGCAATACCTGCAGCTCGGAGCGACTGGCAGGGCACAGCACTGGAAGTCAAAGGGATGGACAACCACATCTGGAAAGCTGCAGGTCCACGTCCCCGTCTGGGAAATGCTGCTCCACGAAATGGCGACGCCGGGCAGAGAATTCCGGTGGGAGCATGTCCCAGCTCATGTAAACGTGCAGGGGAATGAGGTGGCAAATGGATTGGTGATGGAAGGCATGTGTTCGACCCCGCTGTGGTCTCAGCATGTTGCACCACACTCATCATCAGGTTTGGAATCTACGGTAGGCTTGAGAGGAGGATCGGGATCAGAGTCAGAGGACACCAACGCACTCTCGTCATCCTTGGGTATGGTACCCATGGACAGTGATGAGCTGACAGGGGAAGCTTCCCGGGAGCCAGCGCCACGTGAAATGGGATCGTACGCCTCAAGTAGTACGGAACGTTAGGACATGAGGACACGACACACACACCGAGGAGGTTTGTTGAATGAACTGTCTGCAGCGGACACACTGTCCCTCAGCACAGATGTGAGCGACACCAGGCGGAAGTGCAAGAAGCGAAGGCCCAGGAAAAGCAGGAACCCAGGAAGAGGTCGATAATGACAGAACCTGTAACCCCTGCATACTGGTGCGGACATTTCAGAGGTTTCAAGCACAACAATGCATGCATGTCTGAAATCTGTATTCTGACGCTGAGCTTTTCGTCACACGAGCCGCGTCTTGTCGCGGCGAGCAGCAGCACACAGAAAAGACTACCAAGCGGCTGAACTCTGCGTCCTGTCGCGGACAGGCACCCAGGCGTAATGCCGCCTGGAAGCCTACTCTAGGAGAAGGGATCACATCAGCAACAGCATGGCCCATACACACGCATTCAGCCAGCCCCAAAGAAGGTCAAGCCTCAGCAAGAACGCCAGCGTTTCGGGGTGCAAGCACTGAGCCAGCCAGACGCCATTGCGAATGAAGGACTGCAAGCAGTTGAAGCAGAGCTGACCACAATGGCCTGGGCCCGCAATGAGCAGATCTGGCTCTGACTGGACCAACCACACGACACCAGGATGCACTGCGAGATTGTGGACAACCGTGGGGAACCATTGCTGATGAGCAATCAGGAGCTCTACTCGGTGATGCTCCAGACCAACTGGACCCTTAAGACTCAGGCTCTCGCGAACATGCAGATCCAGTTGCGACCCAAAAGTGCAGGCAAGTGGCACCCATTCCATTGGGAGGCGATCCTCCACTGTCCGACAGCAGAGGGACACAGAGCGGTGCCCTCCTCCGTGAGCAGAACTGGAGATTGCCTGCATCCGTGGCTGGCAGGCCGAGCGGACCTGTTGCGACTCTTCAAAAGAACGCTCTTCAGGCATGCGGACCCGATACCCGGGGACGCTGTGCGGTTCCTCTACACGCTGCTGAGCACACCCCCATGCGAAAGAAGATACGCATGACAGGGGATGACACGTAGGGGGGGGTAGGAAAGAAAGAATGGAGCACATGGTGCAGATACCGAAGCGTCGTGGCCCAGTGGATACACAACAGCTCTTCTTTCCTGTAGAGGATGGTTCGAACCCCGGGAGGGATAGATATACACCGAACGACCCGAACCCCCTTTTTTGGGCGAGAGGGAGAGAGAGACAGAGAGAGAGAGAGTGGGGCGCGGGAGAGAGAACAGGAGAGAATGGGAGGGAGAGAGTGGGAGAGAGACCCACAGAGCAAGAGTCGGGCGCTAACCGGCGCAAAGGGAGGGTGTTGGGTTTGAGCTGACCAGGGTGTATGGGACGCCAAGGCAGCACAGAACAGTCAAATGGTGAAACAACAGGGCGCCATTGTGCCCCTGAGCCACAGGCTCGACACGTCGTTACGTCTTGAAAGGCCGAAGCATAACTGCGTCTGCGAGAGTGCGTCCCATGTGAGGATGTCGGAAGCAGGTAGGCATGAAAATGTGGGCAGCATGCGCATGCATGGTGTCGAGTTGAAATGGTATGCGCTACACACAGTGCAGCAACGATCTATTGAGTTGCTTGGCAGCCGGAGCTCTTGTTGAAATGTTGAGACGCCTTTGCGCCCCCAAGGTTCGAATATGACACGTCCTCAGGTGCCAGAGAGCAAGTGCATGACAGGGGCGCGACCTGCAGGGCAAGGGTTAGAGACTAACCGGCACCGTGGGTGGGTCGTGGGTGCGAGCGGACCTCAGTGTCCAGAGGACCAGAGCCAATGCGCAGTCAACAACCACCTGGTGTGGTACAGAACTGGTCTACGCCGCAGTGCAACAAGCAAAACACTGAACAATGTGGTTATGACAATGCCCGTGTGACACGGGGGCGCATGCAAGCCCAGTTTCCGTTGCCTCATGGCCCACGTCCTGTGACAATCGACAAGGATCCCCCAAGAGGTGATCCAAGCCAGTTTGACGTCCCAGCCTGTGCGCTGCGACTCGGATCCCAAGATGCATCTGCCAGTGTCCCTGATGACAACGGTACACCCAATGATGCATGTGCTATGCACCTGGAAGGGGGCACAAAGGAGGCCATAGGCACAGCTGGCACCCTTGGTGAAGCACAGCAATCCCTCCGGCCCCCAACCTATCCCCCCGCCTCAACTCCTATGACTGCTGACCAGGATCCCCGCAGAGGTGATCCAAGTGGGTCCGACGTCCCAGCCTGTGCGCTGTGATGTGGACCCCCAGGTGCCCCCAATGTTGCAGGTGGGGTGCATGCTGACGATGAGAACCAGGGCCGAGACGTAATGGAGAACAAAGGTCCGGGTGGGACAAACGAATGCCTAACGCCACACCCCGGTTGCGGTGCTGAGTCACTCTCTAATCAGGGATTCCCCTGTGCCCCTAGCAAAGCTCCCACCACAGGTTTTATTGAGTGGGCAAGATAGTGAAATGTCATCCCGAAATATGGATAGCAGTTTGGGGACGGCATGCACTGTCGTGGCACCTGGTTAGTCTAGCACAGATGGCTCACAGCCGAGTAAGAGCCCCCCCTCAAGCAAGAAAGCAATGCCTAGGGATCCCAACCCCATGCCTTTTGCAAAGTGTGTGCGGCTAGGGGTGGACGAGGCCGCAGCAATTGACTGTGACAATCGAGAAACGTCAGCGTCACAACATTGACGCACAGCAGTCTTAGCCCACGCAAACTGCACCCCCTTTTTTTCACCTAAGCACCTAGATTTTGTCACCGAAAAAAATAGTTTTTTTTGCCATCTTGAAAATACTGTTTTTCAAACCCTCCCAAAAAATGCATTTTTCATCAGTTTTGCCCATTTTTTGCTTTTTTTAGGGGGGTCAAATAACCATTCTCTAGTCCAAAATCAGAGGGGTTACCGGTCATTTTCCCCGAAAAAAAATTTTGTTGGCTAATTTGAAGAATACCAATTTTTGGATCGTCTGGAAAACTATTAAAGATGGGCGCTGTTCAAACATCCTGTACATGTCCACATGAAAAAATACTTATTATGGGAGGCTGAGTGCTCGAGGCCTCGCGCACTCAGCCAGCTGGAGTGAGATTTTCAGGCTTTTTTGAGATCACTTTTTGACATCGGAAGTGGCATGAAGCAAGGATGGAGCAAAGACGAAACTGCAAGATTCAATATGGGTTAAAGACTTGCACAGCGGAACACTCAGTACGCGAGGGCTCGCGCACTCAACATGCTAGAAGCATGGGTTTTTGAATACCCCTGACTACTTGCATTCTGCCAATAGCCTCAAACAGGCTTTTTGAGATTCCTCCCTTTTGGAATCCTGTGAAAACAGTGAGCTCAAGAGTAGCGATTAGACTATCCTCCTCTAGAGTACTTGCTTCATACGTCCTGTGACCTAGCGCTTCTGACAAACTGTTGTACAGCCCCAAACGATGGGAGGCTGGGCACCTCATCTGT
Organism: Eutreptiella sp. 'Long Island Sound 2002'; assembly: GCA_964036045.1. Lineage (NCBI taxonomy): Eukaryota > Euglenozoa > Euglenophyceae > Eutreptiales > Eutreptiaceae > Eutreptiella > Eutreptiella sp. 'Long Island Sound 2002'. Next base: position 174,720,758 of record OZ038379.1, read on the forward strand.
AGGTAAACTAACTGAAAATTGTGTGTTTAGCAAGGACTGAGGGCAACCCGCCTTTTTAGATCTATTACACCTTACATAGTGCATGTCGTGTACAAAACGTCCATTGATTGACGACTCTTGCTGCTGACATGACCCGAACGGTACACCATGAGGCACCCATGAAGATATCAGAGCCTCATTTGGCATGGAATACTGTTTATTCAGGACCATTGGGAAATACACATTCTGCATAATTGAGTCCGCGAGGCCTCGCGCGCTCAACATGCCAAAAAAAACATTTTTTTCATACGTCTGACTACTTGCATTCCGCTGATAGCCTAAAAAAATATATTTGAGATTCCTCCGTTTTTTAATTCTCAGTTTTCAGGTGGAAACACGCGGAAACTGCGCGTCTTTTTGTTGCACACAAATGCCGCCCTTGAGGTGAAAAACAGGGTGCAGTTTGCGTGGGAACAGCACAAGATGACCACAGACAGGTTGGCTCACGAACATGCACAACAAACACGCGACATATACCACAAAGCACACGTGGCGGCGGTGGCGAGACAACACCTGCGCGCCCTGCACATGTGCTACACCAACACACTGACGGCGAAATCCGACTACCACAGGCTCGTCACAGAACTAGTCCACGCACAAAGACAAGCGCCACGACTGAAGGACACACACGCACACCTGTGCCAAATACGTAGGCAATGGTATGACCAAGCAAAGTGTGACACAAGGATATGGTATGCTGACGCAAAATTGCTGCTGATGATCAATGACCGATACCGGAGGCTGAGTGCTGGCACCGAAAAGCTACTTGACCTGCACCAACAACAAGCGACCTACATGTGGCGGCAGCAGACACACCTGACAACCATGGCACAATGCTACCAAGATGCCTGCAAACACAGGACAACACAATACTGGCAAACAACCCGACCAGCCCCACAGACAATATCCCTGATACGAAAGCGGCCGCGGGAACATTGGGACCCCACCTTGTGGGAAATCCTGTTGCAACCGCCACCAAAACGCCACAAGACGCACTGGGACCCAAATGAGTGGGAAGTACCGATGACATGACCACACCAACCTCAATGGGAAACCATGGGGGCACAGCCACGAGCTGCAGCCCGTATGCACACCCTAGCTTTGCCGAAATCTGTATGATACATCGAACTCGGTCCACAGTGGCCCTTGGCACTTATGAACTGGCCTTTTTGATAAAAAAAGATGCAATGCTCATAAGGGCACCCCATAAGCTCAAGGAGGGTGGAAAGCGGGGGTCCCCAGGCCACTCCATGGTAGCCCGCAAGGTGTTGGCGGCGCGGGCGCCCTGCCGTGGCCTAACAGACACTGTGCTGTTAGGCCACCACCGCAGTGCTAAGTGTCAAGCACGCTTGTAACCACCGTCTGTGTACTGTGGATCAAGTTTAGGGAAACATGCAGGCACCAGCTGGCAGCATCGCCGGTACCGGGTTGCGGTGGTACCATAAACAATAACCATGGCCTTGAAAAAGAGTTCCGTGGTTCAAGAGTAATCGTCCTGCCATGATTGGTGCTGTTGCAGCGTCCTTAGGCCTTTGGCTTTCCAACGGGACATCTGTTGGGGTACGGGTCTGCGCACCGTTGTAACGTACAGTCTTTTCACCTGCTGCGTGTATTTTGTGTACCAGCGGACCTGGTGTTTAATGAGCCGCAACACATTTCAATGTATGCCTCCTGCATAGTGCCTGTTCTGGAGAACTGTGTTCGCCATGGCCCGGCGTTCTTCCAGCTCTTGTGAGAGCGCCTGGCCCACCTCAGCAATTTCAACTCCTGTGATTTCATTTATTCATCAGCCTGTGGAATAGAAGAGGAAGAAGAGAATCTGCCCCAGCAGATGAGTCATGGAACTCCTCATCAATAAATGTCTCTGAGAGCTTCTTCTTCTTTTCCCTTTCTATCGTTGTTGCAAGCAGTTCCCCGGCAGTCTTGTGCTTCACCTTTTTGGCCATTTTCTGCACGTGATTACAATTTGAGCCTGGTTGATGTCATCAGAGAATCTAATAAGACCTCCAATTGCGTCCCTGTACCTCTCCCACTTCAGGGCAGGAGACTGGGTGGTAGTCTGTGCAGATCCTACAATGCCCTCCACGTGACTTCGCCCTCACAACTCGGAGGAAGGGGACTTCATCAATTGTTTTGGAGCCACCGGGCACGCTTCCTGACTCTCGTGCAGAATACCCTCCGTGTCCGCCGTGATTTTGTTGGCTACAACCAGCAACAAGCACTCCCCGCACAAGCTGTCCGTCCTCACGCAGGTGGGCGCGCACACGGTGCTCCACCTCGACCTGCCGATGCGTCACACTGGAGGGCCCAACCTGCTAGACGGTGAGAGTTCTGACAACGGCCTTATATTGACCGCCCGGAAGGAGCAGGTTGGTGGCGGCCAGCACACACGGCCTGCGTAGCCCTGTGTGTGTGTGCGCATCTGTGTTTGATGTTCAATGGTCGTTTATTTGTTGTGATCTTTTCTGGAGTGCATGAGTAGGGTATTCATGAGGCACAGCAATAGCAGGACAATAACAGTGGTGTACGTGTAACTGCGGTCGCCCACCAAAGCGAGACACCCGAGCCAACAACAAGTTCTGATCTTATATACAGTTACATTATATTTCATGCATATTTTTTGCCTTCGCCTCCAGGCAGTCCGACAACTTAATTGCAACGCGACGACTTTGACAGGCACGCGCACGTGCTATTCCTACGCATGTAGAGTATCATGAAATAATGAGAATGCTCGACAGGATAGCCAGGACAGCACACCAATAGTGCTTCGCGATATTTCTGTTTGTGGAGATTTTATTGCAGTTTGTATCTGATAGAGATGTATATACTTTCCTGTTTGTGTTGCTCAGGGGTGTTTTAAGCCCATGTATTCTCTCTGGCGTTGTGGACCTACGTGACAACCGGAATAACAAATCAGTGCAAGTATTACAGTTTTGGTCTTTGCTGTCGCTCGCCTTGCAACTATTTTCTCAAACTGTGATTTTGTCTCAGCCGGAGAACCAGGAAGAGAATCATGTTATGGTCTTCAAGCAATAAGTGGGGCAGCAAACTACGGCAGAAGCGGACACATTAAAATAGGTCCACTCCACGTCTGTTGCCACATACATGGGCAAGCGCCGCAGGGTCCCCAGGGCCCCAGGGCCAGGGCCGGGAATCACCCCGAGGCTCCCCGTCACCGCCGCTCGGACTACTCAAAGGTGTAGAGCACGGAGCAACCGCCGGACAATGGCCATGTGAAGCGAGCGAACCACAAAGGGGGAAATTACAGTAGGCCAACGTTAAAAAGCAGAACTTCTGCAATATCATACTGTGTTTTACATGCTGCAAAGCAGCACTCTTGCGGTGTGTGTATGTGTCGTATATGGACATGTATAAGCTCAGGGGAGACCAATCGTGTCGAGGAAAGGTGGCGGCCAACGCCTTAGGCCAAAAGAATCGTGTCTAGGAAAGGGGCTACAGTGGCCATAAAGGGGGCTGATGGCTGATCGCCAGCGCCAGTACAAGGATATGTTGCAGCGCAAGTTATAATGGGGCAGGATGTCGCGGTGACTCCTTATGTGTCTGCAGGCGAGTGTTGTGTGTGTGTTTGTGCGAGTGCAGTGTGTCGCGTAAGTGGTGGCAAAGTGTGGTCTGTGAGTTAGTGTCATTGTGAGTGGGCAGTGTGGCCAGGTCGTGTGGGGGGAAAGAGGGATGAGGGAGCTCTAGGCCTCAAATTTATGCGCGTAAAACGTGCGTAGCGGGTCATAATACTTCCTGCGGTGGCGTTGTGACATGCAAAAGGAGATTGGCAGGAAAAAGATTTTCGTTTGCTTCCGCGGTTGTTGCACCTGGGACCGGTGCAAGACAGCTCTCCGACGACATGAAGGTACTCAAGCCACTCAGCAAGTGGCTGTCGGCTTTGATTAACTCTAGGCCCCATTGCAGGAACGCACTTAAGCATGCTGTGGCAAGAGTGTTTCTGTTCTTGGGTGCTTCATGTGAGCGTTTGTTCGCGGTTCCCTGTTATTCGGGGGGTAGTGTCGCTGGCCTTTGATGGAGCTGCGTACTCCGGCTCAAGGGTGTGGTCTGAAAGCCACTCCAAGCCTTCTTTCACATTAGTCTTCTCGTGGGAAGTCCAGCATCCGGGGGATCCATGGTCGGATTCACCATGCGAGGTTGCCTCAGTGTGGCTGAACTCTGATTCCCAAAAGTTACCTTGCAGTGGTGCTGAAGTGCATGTCTCGTCGCTGGAAGTTGTGGAGGTTTCAGAGCCGGCATACTCGTGGTTGCTGATCGTCCTAAGTCAAGGGAACTTGATTGTTGCTCGCTGCGCTTTGATGACCTTGCTCCTCATGTGGAAGAGGTGTTCAATGATGGCGGGTCGCCTTCAGACGAAGTTACAGACGAACTACGCGCCAGTGGCTGGTCTGCACTGTGTTGGCTCTGAGCTGCGCTTGTTGTTGCAGCTGGCAGGGGGATTTGCGGTGGCGTTGCCGTAGCCACGGTTGTTGATGCTTCCGCCAGGTCGTTGTCCATTGCGCTGGAAGTGGGCTCCATGGCACTGGTGGCCGCAGTCTCTTCCAAATTCATCTCTGGTGGTCTCCATGCGTGAACTGTTTTTCCAAGTGGTTGAACTTGACGGACTCGTGGTGGCTTCGCCGGCAGGGAGCGGCAAAAGAGGCGTCTTTTGGTGGCGCTGACGCGAATGCTTCTTTCTGGTTTGACGGGGCTGTTGGCGGAATTGCGTCCAGCAGCACGGCAGCCTTTGCTCGGTTTCCTCTTCTGCATTAAGGGTAAGTTTTGACGCACTTTGGCCTATTGCAGCCCCGAGAAGAGGTTTGGCGAAGCGAACGGAGATGTGACTTCAGGTGGTTTTCCTCGGCATTTTGACGTTATGAGTGTGAAGCCGCTTTCTTTGTCACCTCAGGCTGAGACTGCGCATTCGCTTGCAAGTGATTTCGGGTGAGGAATCGGAGAGTCCTCGTAAGCTGGCTTTGGGCCAGTAACGCATCGCTTGCCTCCATGGGTTCCTTGTCTGCGGGTCCCTGTACTCGTTGAGGCTTGGTGCCCTTCTCCTGCTTGTGAGAAGGCGTACGGCTCATGGACCAAAGACACAGTTAGCGTTGGTGATGGATGCGTTGGTGGCGACTTCGGCAGGGAGAGGCTTTTTTTGAAAACCATGTCAACACCTTCAGAGTTATCTGTGGTTCGTTGCGGGTGCATATGAACAGAGGGGGGACTGTATATGCCCACTTGTGGGTTGGGGTGGTTGCATGTGGCTCTTCTTGCCTTTCGCGGCCCTTAACGGGACGGCGTAAAAAAAAAATCGGCAGGGAGAGGTTTTCCGCTGTGTCATTTTCTTTCTTTGCGGAGCCAAACTAACGTGGGGATGGGGCTCAGCACGTGGAAGCCGGTCTCTCTGATGGTGTCGTTGTTGGACGCTGGCCTGGCAACGCTTTCAGAAAATTACTCATGTCGCACAGTAAGGACTGTAGTCGTGCCTTCTCGTAAAACTGGTGCTGCAGCAGCTGGAGGGTGGCCGACAGCGAGAAGTCGCTGCAGTACCGGCTCCAAGTCACAAGATGCGGTGCGAAGTCTGGTGCTGGCACGTTCTGGTAGCGGATCGATGCTGAACATATGCTGGTCAAATCAACATCACTGAGCGCAGTTTTTTGTGATGGAACATGCCCGGGTCCCCTATGCATGTGCAGAAAGGCTGATTTTGAAAAAAAATACACACTCAGAAAGTGTGAATCGGTTGGAGGGTCAGAGTAGATATGCGTTCATGGGACTCAAGCAACCTTCCCCCTTCCCAAAATCCCGCTCTTGACTTCTCTTGCTATGTGTGCTTGGTCACCTACTGTGATTCCTTTGTGACATAGGGTCCCCTACATTTGGTGCTTTTCTTATGTTGATTGCATCTGCTTCCTTCCCCATTATTGCCATGCACATCCGCCACGGCCTTGAAGTCAGTCTCTTCTTCAGCATGAAGGAATTCAGTATGATGAACCGCTTGAAAACACGAGTCACAGATGCAGGAACCCTCAAAAGCGTCCAACGGATCATGGATGGCACACAATAGGGGGAGGCGGGGGGCATCTTTGCACAGCAAGTGCACATCACGAATCATTGCCAGTCATCACGTTCTTGAAAAGCACCACGGGGGTGCCGAGTTCAGGACCCTGCGATCCATGGGCACTACTGCTGAAAAACAGTTGCATTTCCTCACAGCGCACGGTGTGCCCCTTGGATGCAAGCCAGAGCGAGTTGTAAAAGACAGGCTTGTGCTCCGCCAGGGGGCGCTGCCAGTGACACAACAAATGAGCCCGGGGGAAATGATGTTTTTTGTCACACTAGTCTGTAGTATTTGTAAGTTTCTTGCAATGATTATTTGGGTACAAAAGGGTGTTTTCGGCCGAAGAGCATTTTTCATGCGTTGAAACGGAGTCCTAAGCATTCCGAAAAGCGGTGCAATGTGTCAATAGAGGGGCATGACAAGAACTTAGGCGGCTCAAGTTGCATGGTCAAAAAAGAAGGAAAAGGTAGGAAAATGACAGGTTTCCAAAGGCATCAGAAAATAGTTGTTTTGATGGATATTTTTAAACCGTTGCAAACAAGTATGGCGGAATAAATATTTCTATAAGAATGACATGTCCCATGGGCGAGACAGGGAAAAGTATTGTTTGGTGACCATTCTTTGCGCGAGGCCTCGCGCAAAGACGTTCATTTGTGTCAGATTAATGTACTACAGCACGACGCATTAGGCAGGTTGTCGAAAAATCGAACCCTGTCGTATTTATACACGTAACTTAGTACCATTATCAGGATTGCGTGATAGAGATGGATCTATTAACGAATAAAGGTCAACCATTGTGTACCCAAGAATCTTGAAAAGTATAAATGTTCCGGAACAAACTGCAGTTTCAAGCGCGAGGCCTCGCGCATGGAACGGCGCATGAGAAACATTAAAGTTTCGGTGATCATTCCGCGAGGCCTCGCGCAATGGATCTCATAAGCGCTCATAGAAACCAAAAATGGAACAGATCCACCAACTACACAGCATGTGCATCCCCTTGATGCGGCGCTGCTGCATGGGCGCCCATACAGGTCCCGCCGGCATCTCCAGTTTTCATACTGTGGTCACCGCTGGCTTCACTGCCCAACAGCGATGGTAGCGCGCCGCAACTGGCTACCGCAATCAGGATTAACTAGTCAAATGTGGGATCACCAGACAGTTACAGTTAACCGAAAATGGTGCATGCAACAAGCGAGTCACAGAATAATTGGTCGCGCGAAGACTGTGTGACAGGTTGATGTTTGAAATCAAGAAAGTTTTTCAAACAGCGATCTTTACATAGATACAGGTACGCAATTATTCTTCACAGCAACAATGCCCCTGCGAAAAGAGGTGGACCTTGAGAAGACAGTGGCCGCAGCATCTGGAGTTTTCCGCGATGTCTGCTCAGAGGAACCGCCGTACCACACGGCAGAAGAACTGTGGGAAGGGCTAAGACAGGGAGACGAGGGCGCGCGATTGTTGTTTGTGTTTTTTCTGCGTCTGCGCAAAAATGAACGGACGCGTTGCAGCGTTGAAAAGGGGATTGCGGCAGAAGGCAAGAAATGGGTTGGGGTTTTGATAGAGGAGGCCTGGCGCCTTTATTTGCTGATGCGCCACCGCGCAGTTCCATACCAGGGAAAACCAAAGTCAGTTGTTGCGGTAGAGGGAAGTAGGGCGCAGCGTCGCATTTTAGCAAGGTCAGGTCTGGCGCGATACAGCGCACCTTCGCTGAAGGAGAAGGCCGCAGTCAGGTTACAGACTACATGGAACAAAATACACCAACAGTGGGTTGTGTTGTGGATGGACAACTGGTACAACAAACAGTTTACCACAAATCCTGACAAGAACGACAACAGCCTGAACGCAACAGCGTTGGCTGTGTTGCTACTGAAGGATGCACCGCGCTACTGGCATGGTCATCCTAGCCTGGAAGAGCTTGAACGGCGTGTTCCTGTCGTTGCACGCATGCTGGGGAACACCGAGTGAACATTTGCACGTATCCTGCGTGATCTAGGATTTGCAAGCACGCGACCTGTTGTTCGAAACATTAGGGCGCCGCTTGACATTATTCGTCCTGTACCTGCCAAGAGACCACATTGGCGACCCCTTTGTCTAAGCCAAGAAAAGGTGAGCGGCAACGTCTCGCTGCTTAATCTATTGCAATTCACTAGGGACTTGGCGCAGCACACTCGACCAGTCGTGCCTGTTTTATGTGATGAGAACATCCATTACCGCATTTGTAAGATGATGTACGGTGAAAAAACAACGGGTTGGAATGTCCGGCTTTTCTTGCGGTCACACCCTATATTGAATGGTTTCTGGCACGCGTACAAGTTTTGCGTTACACAAACATTTCGCTCATTTTGGCCGATCATGACTTTCTTCCGTAAAGGTTGTTGCGCAGCGGTGACACAGTCCCCTGTTTTCCCAAGCTGATCACAATGGAGATAACTGTTGGCGCACTGCTGTTGGGTATGGGCCCCCACATACGGCGCCTTAACAGAAAATGTCATTCCCTTGGGCTGGCACGTGCTGTAAATCGGCGAGGACGCCTCCGTTACGCTGTGTGTAAGGCCATACAGGTTCTGTTAACACAATACTGTCCTATGTTACTATACCTAGGTCACCTCGTTAGACAGTGCAATTGGGCCGGGGAGACGGCCAACACGGGTGTTTTTGCTTCTGAGGGATTGCAGATTGTTATGTGTCTGTTAGACCGTTTGAACATGGGGGGCACACTTTTAAAATACGAACGCACTGTTGCAACTGCGCTATTGTGCCACACTGCATGGCACACAGCCATGCCTGGACAGGCTTTTGCCGAGGAGTTTTGTGAAAGTCTGCTTTCCAGCCTTGTGACAAAGAAGGGCCAAAACAGAGGTGCAGTAACCATTGAAGATGTTGACGATCTGTTTCATCTCATCACCATCCGCAAAGAAGGTCACAGGGTGAACGTCTGCAAAATCCCCAATTCCTTTGTCAATTCCGTGCGTCAGCGGTTAACTGCTTACTTGAACGCAGAGCGTGTATATGTGCCTTGGGTTAGGTGGTGTGCTGAGCCTACTTGTACAATTCAGGCGCATTGGCCGCGCAGGGGTGTACCTAACTTTCCACCGTCTCTTCTAATTCCAAAAGGTTCTAACCACTACAAACAAGTCCTTGTGTCTGTGTTGTTGGTGCTAACGCAGTAGGGGCCGCTTAAGGCTGGTTTTAAGCGAAAACTGTCGGAGCTGATCCCCCAACGCAGTGTGTTGGAGGAACAGAGAGAGGCCGACACGCTGCGAAACGTTCGAAGATGATTGGAGAACATGCAGTGATGCCCGAGGCCTCGCACAAACAGCATGAAACAACAGGTTAGTACACCCCCTCTCTTGCGCGAGGCCTCGCGCAAGGTTAACAGTCAAAAACAGTGCCGAGCCCCTTCAGTTTTGCATTCTCAACCATACTGTACTCGTATTCGCTAAAAGCGCCTCACATATGCATTATCGACGACGATGTTAACCCTTTTCAATGTTATGTTTCCTTCAATACAGGCCTTCTCCTTATCGCAGAATGGCAAGCCCCGCCAAAGAAACAGCCGAGAAATGAGAAGATACCGACTATGACCCTGGGACCTCAGGATCGGAGGCTGGAACACCAAAGAAGGGGCGTAAGAAGAAGGAAACACCAGATCCTAGCTTAACCTTGGGTACTGACATCGAGGACCACCTAAAGCCGGATGGGAGGCAGGTGGAGGTTGAGCTGGACAACGTGAGAATCGACCAAGAGAAGACAAAGGGGCAGATTAGACGGAAAGATACGAAGTTACTGCAGAAGCGTATTGAGTCGCTCGAAGCAGCACCGCCAACAGGCCCGTTACACATCGTTCTCTGGGAAGATAATAGTATGTTGCCAACCGACTGTTCGCTCTTCTCCTTGCGCAAGCCCTCGCGCATAGACGTGTCTCATATTTGCAGATGGCGATTATTGGTGTGTATCTGGACAGCACAGCGTGGAAGCGATTGCGAAGATTCGGGAGAAGCGACGCACGGCGTGTCTGGATTTGCAGCAGTGGCATACTACATGCATCGCCGATATTCTGAAGCCTACGACACCGTGGGCCTTCCGTGCAAAGCTGGCGGGACAAGCACAAGGAATCGCACAACACGTTGAGCCAATTCCGCTGTATGAGGCAGCAGATAACCTCATTCGATGTGTTGAAGATCAGCGGCGGCGAGGCCTGGCTGACACGTACAGCAATCTCAAGATCGCCAATGTGGATGCTGTGCAGATGAGTGCCCTGGTTCCAACCGCTGAACTGAAGCAGCCTGGTCAGTTCGTATGTTCATTAATTGCTGTTTCGATGCTGTTCGTTGCGCGAGGCCTCGCGCATAACGTTGTCACTTTCAGGACAAAACGTATAAATTGTGGAACGATTTTATGACGTTTGCCTACTATGCTGGTCCGGAAGCTGTGAAAGGTCTGCAGAAGTTCCACGACAAAGGGGAGAAAGTCACGAAGAATGCGCTGAAGAAACTGGACGGGATCCTGTTGCCGGAGTTCTACAAGAAAGTGGCAGAAGTGATGCAGGAAGAAAAAACAACCCTTAAATCCTTGCCAAATTCGATTGACGACATCATCCTTGACCAGTGGGTCTCAATGCATCTGGACCACCCGCACACCGGCCAGTACGTTCGACCTGAGAAAGGTGTGTACCATCGACGCGACTTGGGTTCCGTTTCTGCATTGGTGCGCCGCACTTTCTCCATTTCTGTTCTTTAGCCAAAGACATGCGGACCCGCAAAGAGGTTACTGCACTTGGAAGGCCTGCCCTGAAGGTGATTCTTGGTACATGGGGCTATTGGCGGGAACCTGAAGGCAAAAGTCGCTGTCCATGGCCGGCATGGAAATCCATGATTCGCGCACCACTGTGGCAGGTGGCAGAGAAAGGCAGACCCGCCTCCCTGAAAATCCTCAACGTCCAAAAACTCCTGGGTCAAGAGCCTACCAAGAGCCGTGTGGTCCCCCCAGCTGCTGGCGTTACTGGTGACTTCAAGATAGTGGAACAGCAGGATCCATTACTGCCAAGTCAAACTATCACCATTAAGGCGACCCGGATTGCAGCGTTGGCCCACGATCCCCCGAGGCGGTTTATTGAGATTGACAAGAACCTGATTGTCATCAACGGCGACATATTTGAACATCTTGCTCCTGAGATGATGTGCCCAGCTTGGCTGTATGAAGAGATGGCGCGTGCCGATACCCTTATCTGCGGCTCTCAAACTGTTGTTGACAACATGTTCAACGTGCTGGGGACGGAAACAGATAGGCGTCTCAACGATGATTTCAACGCACCGCGCATGGCTAACATGTTGCGTGTTCCCATCTTCAGTTGGCCAGTCAAACCGAAGCCTGCAGGGGATCCTACAACGTTTGACGTTCGCTGGTTGCTGATTTCGTCACCGGATAGCTGGTCGAGAAAGGTATAATTCCCTCATTACATCCGCTCTTTGCGCGAGGCCTCGCGCAATAACTTCTCCCTCATTGCAGATTCCGAATTATCTGACGTTTGGACCTACTCAAGTAGAGGAGATGGATCCTGTTGAATTTGGCGGTCACCTTCCGATAACGACGGTTATGTGGTATTTCGACACTCACCTCTTTTACCTGAAGCAGGATAAGAGCTTCAAGCCTGCGTTTGTGTTCATTGATCATCAGCCGGATCTGGTGTGCAAGATCGCGTCCATCGAGCCGGATTCTCGCATGTACCTTCTTGGTGTTACCTCCGACAATCTCTCCGATTGGGTCAGCAGAGTGCAGACTCAGTTGAACCACGTCTTGACACAAGGGTCGAAACTGGACGCGTCTGGTGATTGGGACCAGCAGGCCAACTGGTCAAACCGTGGTATTCCCCTTTGGGTTCGCGATGACAAGGTGGGTTCTGATGCGTTGTCGCTGAAGGAGGAAGAGACTGTTGAGAAAGGTCAAGCTGCAGAAGCACTGGCCCCTGCAAAGCGGAAGTCTACTGGTGGGGAACCAGCCCCCAAGAAGAAGAAGACTGCCTCCAAGCCTCAGGCAGCGAAGTCAGTTACAGGTGCAGAATCCGACGAGGGCGATGGGGATGAAGAGGAGGAGAGCGAGGAAGAAGAGGAGGAGGAAGCGCAGGTCTCCCAGGGCAAGGCAGCGAAGAAAGTGGCAGCGAAGCCGAGGTCCGAGGAAACCGGGGCCCGAGCTCCATTCAAGCAGCCAGCCCGTCAGTCCCAACCAAGAAGCGAGCCCGCAAGGCCACCGCCTAAGGGTAAGACGTCCGTTGCTAAGGCATTGGGTTCTAAGATGCAAACTGCTCCGAAGAAAAAGTAATTTCTTCGCTTGTTCTGATATATTATGCGCAAGGGCTCGCGCTATGCATTCCTCTTCGACGACCTTCATGCTGTCACCTTGTGCGGCACATTTTTCTCTGTGATGCATTTTATGGCGCTGTTGTGTTGGTGTTTGCGCGAGGCCTCGCGCAAAGAAGGGGTGCCAAAAAATGCTTCTTGTCGTACAGCGTGCAACATGGTTTTCGAAAACTGGTTTTTCAAAAGATTGAAAGCTCATGGGTGTTTTTATTGCAAAGCATAAGTGGTATAGGAAACAAAAAGTCGTGGTTTTCCCAAAAAAGAACTTCATTTTTGTGGAAATAAATCATTTTCCCGGGCAGTCGGTTTTGTTGAAAATAAAGGAAAATGGACCAGTTAATTGCTTTTCACAGGATTTTTGGTTCTTGTGTTTTAGGTCCACCCCAAAAGGACTATTTTTTCGCAGTGCCGTGGAGAGGCAGTTTTGGGCACATTTTGACCATGCAACTTGAGCCGCCTAAGAAGAAGGGAATGACGAATGAATGCCCGTTGGTGCATCTGCACATTTCAATTGCGTTTGAGCAATTCTCTAAGCTTTACCACAGTGATCAGTTTGAATCCATGGCAATATATGTGTATTGCAGGTCATTCAGTTTTGAACACTATGTTTCTGCTAATTGATACATTTGTGAGTTGTACTGTGTTGTCCATTGTTGCAGATTGTTTTGGTAAAACAAGCAAAACCATAGTGGGATATAGCTGCTAAATTGTGAGATATGTTTTAATGGAGGATAGGGTGATTGCTCCAGGCATTCAGGTCCAACATAGGCAAAATAACGAAGCACTTTGTTGTGGTTTTATGCTGAAGATATGTATTGTCATTGGCAGATTTTGTGAGGAGGAAATAACACCCATTGCTTGCAAGCATCCAACGACACATACTGCATCGAGCAAGTGAAATTAGTGTCTTTTTTAGAAAGTCAGAGAGTGAAACTATGTAATGAGATTCTGTTTTGCATTTGCCCATCAACAGATTTTGAAACGTTTGAAGAGATTTTCAAAACCGCAATGTGAATTGGACAATAATTCCATTACAATCCTGTTGATCAAAAAGGAGATGTAGACGAAATACTTTCTACCGGAACAGTAAGACTATTAAGGCTGGAACATTCCATACTGTTCCAGAAGACGCGAGACTTGATCCAGAAGACGTGATACGTCTACCGGAACAGTAAGACACTTTGCTAGACGTTGTGGAACAGTCTATACTGTTCACATGGTTACGCATAACATAACATATGATAACATAATATAACTTAGTGGGTGGGTCTGGGCTGGAGTTGGTTGGTAGAGGTGGATCTTACGTCTAGCTTTTTGTCTTACTGTTCCGGTAGACGGATCACGTCTTCTGGAACAACTCTTACATCTTGTGGAACTGTATAGCTGTTCCAGAAATAGCAGTCTTACTGTTCCGCTAGACGGATTTTGTCTACCACTCACAGAAATAAAATAGAAACTAGACCACAAATACAACAAAATTCAGAAAGCTTGGCACATAAGACACCCCAATAACACGTATCCTTTTTAAGTTTGATTGTCACCGTGTCGTTCACTTTCTGCCCCTTTTCGAAACCGACGTTGTAGCAGCGCTATGCAACGCGCCGTGCATGCCCAACATGCTTGTGGGTGTGTTTTTGCTCAGCACACGGTGGCTGCCTTTGATAGTGTGCCAATAACGTATCGGAAACGGGTACCTCTGAGCCCTACATGTAGGTTTTTAACTATTTGCTAAATAATGTGAGACATGTGTCTTGAGTCCGAAAGTTATGCATCCGAGGGTGATGTGTCCGAGAGTCATGCATCTAGGGGTCATACATGTTGCAACAGACATGTGCGTAAGAGTCATGTGTCCAGCTGTTGTGCGTCCGGGGGTCAAGTGTTCTGCAAGAGACATGCGTTTGGAAGTCATGCGTCCGGTAGTTATGTGTCCGGAGGTCATGTTTCCGGGAGTTATGTGTCTAGGAATCATGCGGTTTGCAAGAGACATGTGTCCAGGAGCCATGTGTCCGGGAGTTATGCGTCTGGGGGTCATGCGTCCTGCCAGAGACGTGTGTCCGGGAGTCATGTATCCGGGAATCATGCTTCAGGGGTTATGTATCCAAGGGTAATGTGTCCAGGGGTCATGCGGCTTGCAAGAGACATGCATCCGGAGGTCATGTGTCCGGCAGTTATGTGTCCGGGGGTCATGTGCCCTACATGTGTCCGGGAGTTATGCGTCTGGAAGTCATGCGTTTTGCAGAAGATATGTGTCCGGGACTCGTGCGTCCGGTACTTATGCGTCCAGGGGTCATGTGTCTTGCAAGAGATATGCGTTCGGGGGTCATGTGTCCGGCATGCAAAAAGCATGCATCTAGAGGTAATGTGTCTATGGGTCGTGCGTGCTGCAGAAAACATGCGTCCAGGGGTCATGTTTCCGGGAGTTATGCGTCCGGTGGCCATATGTCCTGCAAAAGACATGTGTCCGGGAATTATGCGTCCGGGGGTCATGTGTCCTGCAAGAGACAAGCATCCAGGGGTAATGTGTCCGGGAATTATGGGTCTAAGAGTCATGTGTTTAGCATGCGGGGGAATAAACCTTGACATCGTGGGTAGTATATAAACCTCTTTCACGACATTGGACTAAAGCTTCCCACTTGCTCTTGCCCAGCTATCCCTCAAGGGTGTGTGGGTTGAGAAGATGGATTAAAGCACACACAGGGTTGAAAAGAAATGAAATTGTAGACTCTTTTGCCAAATGGGCAAGCTTTGCAATCTTCCCCTCTTCCTTGATCATCCCACCTCCATAAAAAAGAAGCTACACACATCAGGGTATGCCAATACTTGGTAAACTTACCCAAAAATCATACAACCACCGAACCTTGCGTGCCTATGCATGCCCCTTTGAAAACACAGGGCTGCACCTACTCTCCCAACGTGCCGAACCTGAGCAGTCGCCAAAGGATGCTCTGGCTCGTGTAGGGGTACGGCTTGATGTGCGAATGGATGTGGTTCGCAACGAAACAACGTGCACCGCTACACCTGTAGGGGTGGGGCCTTCCATTGTGTACTACCGTTGTGCGAAAGCATGGAGGTAGGCACAGTGGGGGGTCATGGTGATTGGAAAAGGGGGGGGGGGTCAGGGATACAAATACAGAGGAGACCACCCAAAATGCGGGTTGCCTTTGCCTGTGGGCAACGGCAAATGGCCACACACGTTGGGACAGGGCTTCGCCCCTTGATGAAAGCCCCCCCCTCCCCGCCCCCCGCTCCGGTCGCATTGGGCACGTCGTGTGACTGTTGTAAGCACCACCAGTTTTGAGATCCTGAGGTTGCAAAATGGGTGCCAGATGCCCATGCCACCTGGGCCACTTCTTCTCAAAACCGAACCTCGAGGTGGGTACTTTTTTGAACTGAATTCCGTTGCCGTTACCAAGACGCAACTTTATGGATAATTTGGCAGGGCTTGTATCGATCCATTATCAAAACAAATCAAATGCTAACGTAGTGTGCGTGTATACAGCTTTCGAAAAAATTACTTTCGTCTCCCAAGAGATTCAGTACAAGTGAACCCAAGACCAAAGCACCCTATTACCTCCAGGATTTCGACGGGCCCAGTTTCTGTGCTGGCCCATACAGATGCCAACAGGTTGGCATCGGAACCTACCTAACTAGAATGGAGGGGCGACCCTGTGTGCAATTAACCAACCAATTTGGTTCATTTATTCAGGGCCTCTAAACACTGTTAACCCTTGCCCACGTCAAAGGGATACACGCGGGGCGAAGGGAACACACTTGCAGCTACAACCCCCTCTGGAAGGACCCATCTGTCCGTCACTTGGTGGTGGCAACATTCGGCCTGAACACAACCAAAGTCCAAGGTCCCAAAATCTTAACCTACGGGGCTGGAGTGAGCCTCGTGTAAGAGAAACATGAAGAACTGAAGGGGCATTTCTGCACAGCACGGCCACAGCACCCATTACACAGTTATTTCCCGTGACCACCCTGCAAACCACCCACCACGAGGGAAGAATACGTCCACGGGGCAAAAACAGCAGATTTAGACAGCAATCCGGCATTTTCAGTGTGAAACATCGGTTGCTTTACCTCATTGTCAGAAGTTTCTGGCTGAGTAAGAATCTGCTCAGTCCTGCGTCTGGGAATACAGTGGCTACCAGGGTCACCTTGGCCATGGGGGAAACGGGTCCAACCTAACCATAACTCTAACCCTGACCTGGGTGAAGGGGGAGGTGCTAATAATCAATCCTCGAAAAATAATGATTATGAATCTTATTGTCTCAATGAACCAAATGATCTATACACCTGGATAAAAGTATTTCAAATAAACAATTTGCTGCGCATTGCAACCAGCATAAAATTCGGACAATGCGACTACAGCACACACCTGCAGCCCCCCACCCCCCCCACCCACACTTTTCTCCTCCCACCCTGCCTCCAACCCCCCCCCCCCCCGCCCGGTCAGCCGATGATCATTTAGGTGAATCCACGAACAACGCGGAAGGGCATTTGTAGTCACGGCCAAGCATGCACCAGGAAGGACTTGTTAGGCTCGGTATGCGCGGTCAGCCGTACACCGCCGTAAGGTCTGATGTGTTGGCGCGGAGGCAGGCAGATAAATGGTGAAAACCAGTTGGCATTCCCCTACACAGAGCTCCATGGCCACCACCGATAGCTTGCCTGTCTCCTCCTTCAGCAATGCCAAAAGCTGGCTATCGGCAATCAAATCAGCCATTTCGAAGCAACCCAGGCTTCGGCTGGGAGCACGAAGATGGCAAGGCCTGAGACACGCCAGAAACATCAGCGGGAACCCAAGCCTAAACTCCACAGCGACAAGTGCAATCACACAAGCGGACCACATTGTGTTGCACAGGCCGGTGCCCTCGCTATACGCAACATGCGTATCATATCATACCAAATGGGTCACCCATATTTACAAGCACGGCCGAAAGCCTTGCTATGGGTATTACAGTCAACAGCTGTAAAAGGCTGTAAAAGCCATTCATTCACCATATATCACCACCTCCAGCAGGTCGACGTGCAAATAGCGGTCTCCATCAGCCAAACTGATCTCAACCCTTGTGCAGGTGCCCCGACGCCAAGCTCTCCCCAAAACGGGACGGCCCCTGCAGGAGGGGCTGTGCCGTAGTAATGGAATATGCACAGAGATGGGCTGGGGAAGAACGGTAATCCCTTCCGCTTAAAACGTCCTTGCTCTATCCAGGAAAGAAAACAGAAACACAAGAGTTCACGGGGCTGGGCATAGGGGGGAGCAGGAGCTGGTCATAGACTGTACGTTGCAGTGAAGGGGAGCAGTGTAGGTGGCGGTGAGAGGTAGGATTGCGGGTTGCAGCGGAGGACGGGAGTTCAGAAGTACGAGAGAGATGCAAGGTATGAACAGACAGAGCGGCCGGCCGATGATCATTTAGGTGAATCCACGAACAACGCGGAAGGGCATTCGTAGTCACGGCCAAGCATGCACCAGGAAGGACTTGTTAGGCTCGGTATGCGCGGTCAGCCGTACACCGCCGTAAGGTCTGATGTGTTGGCGCGGAGGCAGGCAGATAAATGGTGAACACCAGTTGGCATTCCCCTACACAGAGCTCCATGGCCACCACCGATAGCTTGCCTGTCTCCGCCTTCAGCAATGCCAAAAGCTGGCTATCGGCAATCAAATCAGCCATTTCGAAGCAACCCAGGCTTCGGCTGGGAGCACGAAGATGGCAAGGCCTGAGACACGCCAGAAACATCAGCGGGAACCCAAGCCTAAACTCCACAGCGACAAGTGCAATCACACAAGCGGACCACATTGTGTTGCACAGGCCGGTGCCCTCGCTATACGCAACATGCGTATCATATCATACCAAATGGGTCACCCATATTTACAAGCACGGCCGAAAGCCTTGCTATGGGTATTACAGTTAACAGCTGTAAAAGGCTGTAAAAGCCATTCATTCACCGATATATCACCACCTCCAGCAGGTCGACGTGCAAATAGCGGTCTCCATCAGCCAAACTGATCTCAACCCTTGTGCAGGTGCCCCGACGCCAAGCTCTCCGCACAACGGGCAGTGAAGGGGCTGGGTATAGCGGCAGTGAAGGGGCTGGGCACGGGTCGGGGACGACAGGCTCATGGGCGACCCCAGATAGCACAACTGGAGGGTGGTCGTCCTGGTCAACCTGCGCCCCATCCGCCGCATTGCCGCATTGTCCAAGTCCTGAAAACCGGGACCCGGAGGAGACCGTCTACGTTAGTGTATTTGGCCCCCTGAAGGCTCGCTGTCCTTCCACCCCCTCCGAGACGCTGGGGGCGACACGACCGTGTCGGCGCCAGCGCGACCGATCTCTTTGGGCGGTGAGGGGATGTGCATGCGTGAGAACTTCAGCAGCTTTTCTGTGGCGTCGCGCACCATCGCTACGTTGAAGAGGGACATCAGGCCCAGAGGGGTGCACGCGAGTCCGAGCACGCCCCAGCTCTCGTCTGCGTAGAATGTGGACAGCAGCGCGTACCACACGTAGCCGTACCGCAGCACGCGCGACCACACGAGGGCGGCGAAGCTGAGCGCAATGGCGAGCCGCATGCGGCGGAGGCCCAGCCGCACCGTGACGTCCAGCGTGAACCCGTACTGCTGGCACAGAAGCGCCACGAACGCGGCGAGCTGCAGCAGCAGGACGCCCTCGTGGTAGTGGACGTTGTCGCCGTAGTGGACGTTGAGGGGCAGCACGAGGCACTGCGCGGCGGAGTGGTGCAGCAGCAGCATGAGCAGCAGCCCCGGCGGGTTCCGGGCCCGCCCCCCCGCGCCGCCGCGGGCCATCTGGTGCGCACGGAGCATGGAGTCCCCGATCTCCCACCCCACCTCGCAGAGGCCGCCGTGGCGGGCCAGCGCCCCGGCGCAGCGCGGGGGCAGCCACTCCCCCAGGCCCAGGACAGACGGGGCGCAGAGCAGGCCGCCGAAGCCGTGCTGGACGACGACCGCCAGCATGAGGGCGACCTCGCGGAGCACGTGCTCTTCATCGTCGCCCATGTCCCACCCCAAGACCTTCCTGAAGGTCTCTCTGTTGAGAGCCAAGTACTGCCGCTTGCGCACCAGGCGGCGGATGGTGCCGCGGATGAAGGGGGGCAGTGCGACATTGACGACCACGGCCCAAAGCACCGCGTGCAGCAGGGCCAGCGTGACCTGTGCCTCCCATGTGGGCGCAGCCCAGACCAGCTCGGCGAGGGTGACCATCGGCAGGGAACGTGCAGGGGCCTGTGCACATAAATAGTGCAATAGCGCGGAGACTGTCGCAATCGTTGTAGAGTCTAGTACCCCCCTCCCCCTTGTATAAGCTACACCAATGCACACAACTATTACGGTCCCTACGCCTACTGTAGCTTGGCCATAGAACAGTGGAAAGTTCAGCAATAGGTCCCCACCGACAGACCCACGCCCTCAATCAGCAAGTATCACGCGGCGGAGCCGCGACACACATTGTCCCATCTGTCCAGCGAAGCGCCACAGCTCATCCTTGGATACGGCGCCGGAGGCGCCGCCACAGTTCGTCAGGATAGGTCAGGTCGCCCTCCCTAACCCTCAGCAGGAACTGGGTTGAGCTGGCTGGAACCTCCGAAAAGAAAAACCGCCCCCCGCGTCGACCACTACGATGAACCCCCGGCGGCCTGCCCACCGGGATTCGAACCCACGACCCATGACGTGGGAGACAAGCGTGTTTCCGATATGCTACTGTCTGATGTGCTGTGTACCGGCCATTCTGACCACCAAGTCGTTCCCCCCTCTTGGCCCCAGCTGCTGCTGCTGCGGTTTGCACTTAGTGCAGACCTTCAAAACCCAGATCGACCGCGGAGGTCGATCCCCGGCAGCGTGTCTGCCGCCTTCGCCACCAAACGTGGCACGACGTGGGAGCCACACGCGTTTCAGGTATGCTCCTCCCCTGTTGTTTGATACTGTCCGTCGTGCTGTGTACCGGCCGCTCAAACCACCAGGTCACCCCCCCCCCCGTAGGCCCCAGTGGTTTCTGCTGCAGTTTGCACTTAGTGCAGACCTTCAAGGCTCAAATCGACCGCGACGGTCGATCCCCGGCTGCGTGTCCGCCGCCGTCGCCTCCATACGTGGCATGGGAGCCACGCGTGTTTCTGGTATGCTCCTCCCCTGTTGTTTCACCGTGCTCCAGAGGCGCCTACTGTAGCTTGGACAAGGGCATGGCTTGCGCACAACACATACAACTGCCGACACACACATGTGCAGGCCACATGTGCTAAAATTGGCAATTCAGGACCTATGGGATGCATCAGCTTAAAAAAAAAAATTCCTGGCGCACCAGTAGGGGGCCACATGTGCTGAAATTGGCAATGTGACGACCAACCCATGTCTTATGTGGCCACACTACATTTCGTACATAATTAAATTACGTACAAAATTATTACGGTCCCTACGCCTACTGTAGCTTGGACAAGGGCGTAGCTTATACAGGGGGGGGGGGGTACGCGTGCACCATGCGCACACGCTGCGGGCCGGTGTGTGCACCGGGGGTGCGCGGTGTGCGTATGCTCGCATGGTGTGCGCGCAGTGCGTGCACGGCGTGTGCACAGTGGTGCAATGAATTGTGTACCGTGCTGTGCTTTCACCGAAACCCAGTGTGCACATCACAAATCATGCGCAACATCCAAAAGCGAGCAAACAACCGTTCAATTCGACTACAATAAAAGCCATGAGTATCAGCTGTTTGTACGCACCATGTTGCATCCCAACTTCACATTAAAACAAAATTCCCTGCACTCTTGGAACGGCCCGTAATGATCCCAGTAGGAGTTATACTAGCTGCAAATTACATATCCACACGATGCTTCCTAAAATTGTCACCACCACAGTCATTTCGTAAACATGGACAGTGTATTCGAGATTGAAAAAGAAGTCGGCAGTCCTGCTTCCACCACTACAAAGGGGCATACCATCCACAGAGTGTGTCACAAAATATGGAAAACGGGGCTTGTCATTGAATTTCAACAACCTTTCCTCCGCCAGCAACACCGTTGGCCCTATGCCTAGCGGTGCAGCACACCCTAATGTGCAAAATCTAGTGGTCTAGTTCTCCGAAACCTCTGGCATTGCGATACAATTCCCACATCGCTGAGGGGGCACCTTGAGCTCGGTGCACAGACAGTGCAACAACTTGGCTGTTGGGGCAGACAAAGCAACTGTAGTTTGTGCTTTGTTGGACAAAACATTGATGTCACCATTGAAATACCACCACCACTGCATGCCGACTGTGAAAACAGCCTCGCCCGTGGGGCCCCATAGGGGGGCGGATCCTGGCGAAACAGATATAGAACCTGGGATCCTGCCATTGCTTGAGGGGTCTATGCAGGAGAAAAAGGTCAAATGAGACCTGGGTCTGGATGAACGCATAGCAGCCCTGGTAGGTGACCCAAGTCCCCCCCCCTCGACCTCCCTAACGGACGGGCCATTCGAGGCCACTGGGCCCCCTCCCCTCATCTACACTGCTTGTAGCGCTGCAACCTGTGCAGTTAGCACCAGCAGTTCCCAGGGCAGGGAAGCAGTCTGTGCGCCTTGGGGCACCTCCACCTGCCCGGAGTACGCCCCAGGCCGTGGGGAGCTTGACCCAGCCCACAGCAGCCCATGGCAGCACCACCTGTGCCCCATGGCAGTCCACGAGTGTGGGTCCAACCCCAGTTGGGCCGCGAACCACCGCCCTTCCCGTGCCAGGAGGCAGTCATGGAGCGGTCGGGTAGCTTGTCCTCGTGACATGGAGGTTGCGAGCCCTCGCCCACATCGGTGGGCTCGGTGTTGGGCCCCCCAGCCTCCCTGCCGGGGCCTCGAGCACTAGGCACACACTTTCCCACACCACGCACACCAGTGCGCACAACCCACTCTACGAGGGAGTACGCGCACCGTGCGCGCACCGTGCGTGCACCGTGTAACGCGTTGGAACCAACCACCAGGACACGGCCATTTCTTGGGACGTGTACCGTGGAGGCTTTTGCACTCGGAGGCAGGCACCCTATCACCATTTGATGGGGAGTAGGTGACCGTGCTGCCGGTAGGAAGCCATGAAAGAGACTTGGGGAAGGCGGTGAGGTGACACAGTGCATTATGTGCAATTATACTACCTTGTACAACAGGGAAACACATGCAATGCACTGAGAAACAGGTGGTCGGTAGTACAAACGAACCCCAATATACGCACCGCGCGCGCACGGCGTCTAGTACTCCCTCTACACACAGCACAACCAGGACAGGACGGCCGGGGCTCAGTGGTGGCGAGGCCTGGTCAGCAGCCGCTGCCAAACGCTTTGCCAGCTGCCCTGGGGCAACGGGCGTTCCACAACCATAGCCCTACTGTGGGCCCGGTTTGCAGCTTTTGCCTCCTGGCTCAGCTACTCTTGGGGCAACGGCGTTCGTCCTCTCCTCCCCGAACTAACATGACTGTGTATCTCAGCCCCAGACGCTCTACATATGCCCCCAATGTCGGCTCATTGGGCAAAGGCATGCTACACAGGATACTGTTTTTTCGCAGTTGCAAAACCATTTCAAATGGCTTGTGACATGATGCTACGCATATGTTTTTGATGTCCTAGTGGTGAACCTTAAAGCATCCAGCTGGGTTGCCACCCCCCCTTTGCAATGCCCCTCTCCCCTGTTGCAAGCCCCCCCCCCCCTCACTCAGGAGACCGTCACTTGGCCCAAAACGCATAGGAAATAGTCGGCGCTGAAGGCGACGAGGAAATTTTTTCTTTAGGTTATACTAGAATTCGGGGGGGTGGCGTCACTTGGTGACCGTCTCCCTTCCCTCCCGGGAGACTGTCGCGCGCTGGGGGGGGGGGATTGCAAGGGGGGGAGATATCAAATGTTCCTAGA
The DNA here is from genome assembly GCA_964036045.1 of Eutreptiella sp. 'Long Island Sound 2002'. NCBI lineage: Eukaryota > Euglenozoa > Euglenophyceae > Eutreptiales > Eutreptiaceae > Eutreptiella > Eutreptiella sp. 'Long Island Sound 2002'. Next base: position 174,744,082 of record OZ038379.1, read on the forward strand.
GGGAGAACAGAGAAGCAGCATTCTGCGCTTAAGAACATGCATATACTTGTTGTAAAGGGTAGCCAGCTGTAAACCCTTTTCCATGCACTGAGTGAAATCAGGGCCATATGCTGCGGATTGCCATCAGTTGCTTAACACCAATTTACAATTACAGTACATGTCCCTCCACAATAAACCCCAATCATTACCTACTCGCTGCAGAAAAGCTTGTACCCCATAGCTGGGGATTTGTCACGGTCTTATTGTTGCACTGCGTGTGCACCGCATCAAATATTCTTGCCAAGGCACAAGACAATGAATTCCAGGAGGCTCCAACTGGATAGCTGGGACACAGAGGCACAAGACGAAACACTTGCAGCTTCTGTCTGGTTCACTAAGTCTCTCAGTCTGCTATGTCTGTCATCCTCTCTGCTCTCCCTTGTTTGATCCCTTCCCTGTGCTCCTTCTACAGCAGTTGACCAGGAAAACGCATCCAAACCAAAACGCAAAAGGCGTGCAAATACACCCACATAATAGCAATGTGTTTTCACAGCTTATGATTCTCTGGAACTGAGTGTGGTCGGCTGATCGTAATGCAGTGTTCCTAATTTCACAGCCTATTACCTGTTATGTCATCGGTTCTGCCCACATCTAAATCCTTTGCTGTTTAATCCAGCACTATTCATCAGTGCACCCCTCCCTGTTCGCTTGCATGCATCACTGAGCTCTGCCCTTTCGACCAGCACAAATCTGAACATTGACCATGAGTCAGTGGAAGCCTGGCCACGTGCATTGGTGTGCTGAAGGCAAACATCCAAATGCACGCCCAAGGGTCTGGTCACGCGAGGAGGACTTTAGCTCCCCCTCCCATGATGCAATGCAGGTACGGAGGGGGGAAAGCCATAACGGCTACAATGCATAAGAAATCAACCTCCTGTGTGAACCCTTGAGGCTCTGCCTACTCCGAACGCACGCCGAGAGCCCAGTGTCGGTGAGAATGAGGGTCCGAGGATTGGCAGAAGGCGGTATTGCGCCCCGCTCCACATTTCGGAGGCCCTGGTTAAGGTATATGTCTGAATGTCTGAAACTGACCGCTTCACCGGTGGCTACAGATAGTGGGCTGTGTTCAATCAAAGCAGGACGTCATCACTGCCGAAGGTGTCTGTGAAAAAGGGGGAGAGCGGCTTACAGACCATTTAAGGTTGACAGGCACACCAACAGCGGCACCCAGCTGGGAGGGGGGGGGGGTGAGGGGTCAAAATCAAAAAATCTATTGAGGGTATCTCCCAAAATAATGATTTTACAAGGGGGGGCAAACGTTCAATTTCACACAATGCTACGCGAATAGCCCCCCCAAAATGGGGGTATATGGTGTTTGCGGCTGCGCTTGATCTAACAACCTCTCTTCGAGGTAACTATGTTGCGCAATTTTGTGCAGGTTTTCGTGGTCCATCGGCAAGATAGGCCGCAAATTGATTTTTGTGGTCTTTTGGGGGGCAGGGGTTTGGCGAAAAACGCCCCTCATCCCAGAAATCAATGATTTCTGCAAAACATTTGAATTGGCACGGTACACATCCAACCGCGAATGCTGGCGCAACCGGGCTTGCAATTGAGGGGGGGGGTCGATAGAGCCCCCTGGCCAGACCCCCCCGAAAAAAGGGGCTCAATTGACGGCCCAAAATCCTAACGAGACTGACCCCCGGGCCTCGGACCCCCAGACCGAAAAATCGGCAAAAAATGAAAATGGCATTTTTGGAATCAGCGCGTCGAGGGGGTTCAGAAAAGTCATCATTTACCATGTATTTGGTGAAAAACATTTTGACCATTTTTGATGATCAAAAAAGTTTTCGGCACCTTCGGCGCCAGTGTTCATAATAACTGATTCATGGTACCTGTCAATTGAGCCCTTTTCCCAAACCCCGCCCCCAGATTTTTGGGGCTCTATTCACCCCCCCCCCCCTCACTTTGCAAGCCCGACATGCCCTGGTATTAGAGGTCTCTCCCCTTTCTGCTGCAGAGGGGGTGGGGCGGGGTGTAAAGGACTGGAGGGGGCTGTGTGGGCTTTAGAGAGCTGCCAAGGGCTGTGGAGGGCTACAGCAGACGGCAGAGGGGGAAGCAGAGGTTGTAGGAGGTCGCGAAGGATTGGAGAGGTGTTGGAAAAATGTAGAGGCTTGCAGGGGCTTGACACAAATGGATGGTGAGGGATAATATGGGGGGTTAGCAATCGTCGCACTGAGGAGCAGAGAAGGCATCAGACAAACATCCTCGCCAGTGGAAAAGCCTGGAATTGCCTGAACCTGAATACCACAGAAAGTTTATGACAAGACAGACAACGGGCCGTCGAATGGAATCAGTCTTGAAAATCACGAACCCAGTGACCGCACAAGGCAACAGCTACATGCTGCACCAAAGAATCCAAACATAAGATTCTCCTTCTCTCTGGACAATGCCGAACCCCCGAGTACAAAGAGGATGCTGGTGTGAGGGACTGAACCCCCGAATATAGGGGGGAAGGGGCTGGCGACACTGCCTGTGGAGAACATGCCACTCCCGGTGTTTGTTCTCGCTCTTCCCGGCTGCCTCAAGGGAAGATACCACTGAAATTACTGACGCACTGTCCGCCTGACCTGCAGGGTTGTGTGTGCGTGTGTCTGTGTCTGCCCAAATCTTTCAAATCATCCTCAAACTGCGAGGTTCAACATGCCTACGGATGTCTTTGTGTGTGGGCAGGCTCTGGGAGAATGGGGAGGGGGGGGGATTCGGGTGCACGTTTGAGGGCTACACGTCCCCAAGCTCGAAGATCGCCCGCTGCTGCTCCACCTCTGGCTCGATGGCAGCCATCTCCTCGACGCTTGCCTCATCCCCGTCCGGCTCCTGGATCTCCTCCCCGTCCGGCTCCAGTGTCAAGTAGATCGTGTCATCCTCCTCCCGCCTCTTGGGCCCCATCTGCAGGTTGATCACCAAGAACCCAATCATCACGAGCCCGGCACCCGCCAGAGTAGCGGGCTGGATCTCTTCAAAGCGCACATTGCCCCGCAGCAAATCCACTGCGTATCTGCAAAAAGGGATATGGCTCAGAGATGCAGCAGAGTTGTGATTTGGCTGCAGCCTCTGGTCATCAATGCGCTCAGTTGTGTGTGTCCAAACTGCCCGAGCAGTTTGTGCACTGGTTTTTGTGCAGATTGGACGCTGTTTTCAGAGCCGAGCTGATTTCCATGGCAAGCCCTATGCAGAGGCTTCCAAGCATGTCCCTTTACGTCGTACCATGGGTGTACTGTCACACCATCCCCGGTCCCACCCCCTCTGAAGGGGTGTCGTCTCTGAGGCTACCGAACGCACATTCAGCGCTCGTCTTGATACCAATGGCCAGAGTGGAAGGCGTGTTACGCCTCCACAGCTCAAAACTCGAAAATTCCGAGACCGAGTATTTCGGTATTGTGGCCACGCAAAATGATCAAGAAGTACCTGTACAGCATGTCGTGACAGCCTTTTTATGCGTTTCCCGCCCCGTTTGGTGATTGGATGGGGGTTGGGGGGGGGGGGACGGGGGGGGGGGCTTTGGAGGCTGGTGACGTGCACAGTGCGAAGCGCAACAGAACCTCATGCATGTGTGCATCACACCACCGATGTTACACGGCCATGCGTCACGCCGACGCCTCTGGGCAGATTAGAGACTGGCAGGTAAAGAGCTCAAAGGATTCCTTCACTCGTTTGGTCGTCATATTCACAACCGTGTTACATTCCGCATTGGGATATTCTGTGGTGCAGTGCACGGGCATGTCCGGAGTCAATGCGCCCCCCAAACCACCGGCATCCCCCGCAGACGGACCATTTTCCTGCGAACGAAGGCCGAACGAGCGGCACAGGCCACTGCACGCCACAAAAAGAGGCAGGTCCCATTTGGGCCCAAGAAGCGGGTGGAGGCGTGTGTCCACAAGCCTCAGCAGATGGGGCCCATGAGGGCGTGGAAGGGCCCATACCTGTGTCCATGCGCCGTGTATGCCAGGGACCCGTGCAGCACAGTCCAATGGGGCCGCCGTGTCGATCAGTTGTCCCATTTTGTGAAAAGAAAGAAAAAGGAAGAAAAATGAAAATGATGTAACCCTCGTCTTGTGAACTCGAGTTGCAACAAAAAAAGAGTGCCTGTGTTACGCTTTTTTGGTACTCAGGTCCCCGTTCATAAAAAAGTGTACGCCGGGTACAAAGACAAACATTCTCGATTTAAGTGTGTCTTTTTACCCCCCCAAAAAAGTCCATGCGGGTGTTCATCACAAAAGAAAGGCAGTTGGGTGACCTTTTTTTCCCTCAGGCGCAAAACAAAAAAAAGCACCCCGATGATGATCCACTCCTCTCCGCTTGGGGTCAGCGATACCGTAGCGGTTATGCAGCCCCTTTACTTCTCCGCGCTTGCGGGCCCTGAGAAGGCAGGGGCCATTGACCCGGGTACACGCTTTAGCACAGCCCAACAACTGCGGCCATCGGAGCCTACGATCCGGAATTGCCCAACAGTAGATTGCCCAAACTGCAGCAGCGCCCATCCCACATGGCATCGGCAAGCCCCACACTTGGGACCTGGAAAACGCTTTTCGGCTTCCTCTAAAGTGTGTAACATGCAAAGGCCACCCCACCCTCCTCCCCTGATCGCCGTGTTTGGGAACTCGGGCCTACCGGCGACTTTCCATCCCAACACTCTAGAACCCGCTACTGCGAAGGTGCCAGTCAAGAAAGCCCCGGGTCCCCCCCCCCCACACAACAAGAAACGGTGGCATCGAACTTGTATCCCCCTCAGAATGCCCGGGTGCCTTCGAACAGCGGGGATGGACCTCATAACATCGCTGGCAGTGTGAAGAAGCGGGACGAGAGCGGTCGGCGTCCTTTTATTCGCAGCTTCAAATTTCGCAAATGTCATTCGTTGCCATAGCACTGCACGGGGCATGACCACAGACGGCCATTGTGTCAACCTCGAATGACGAGGCAGGCACTGGCTGTATGTTGCTATGGGACAAAGGGTGTGGCCTTCTGGAGGCAGGCAGCAGAGGGCTAAGGTACAGGACTGGGGGCACTGGCGTGGGCTTTGGAGTCAGAACATACCCCAAAGGCACCAGAAATACGAGCCCCATGCTCATGAAAAAAGGAGTGGTCAGGGCAACGCCCACCAAAAACGAGCCGGCGTACAGAGTACCAGCGACACCATTCAGCACCATGCGACCCAGCGCAGCATCGCCTGGGGCTTCCTGTGCAAGAGCAGCAGAGGGTGTGGGGCTCTGGTGCGTCGGAACTGTAGGGCAGTAGGACTGCGCGAGTGTGGGGCTGGGGGGCGGTGGGCTGTGAGACTGTAGGACGTTGGGGGCATGGGGCTGTGGGCTCGGGGGAGGCTCAGAATTTCGGTCGGTGGCACGTAAAATGGGGGTAATGGGGGAATATGGAGGAAAATGGGGGAGAATGTGCAAGTGGTCCACGGCCAATAAGCAACACAGAAGGGGCCAATACGCAACACAGAGGTCATGTGGCAAACGGACCTTGAAGCAATGAGCTACTCTCCGTCCCCTTCTCCCGCATTTCCACCCGGTTCCCACCATTTCCCCCACATCTTCCCTCCCATGTGTTCGTCATTACCCCAGACCTCCCAGTCACCAGCCAAGAGTCGCAGTGTTAAAACTTTCTCATCAACCTTCCCCTATTTTCCCACAAACCAGAAAAAGGTCTCACGGATACCCCCATCTTTCCCCGTTTTCCCAAAAAATTACATTTTCCATGTGGTATTCCTGTAAGTTTCCCTGTCTAGGAAATTCTGGGACCGTCTCTCGTACTGTGGGAGTGTGGGACTGCAGGACTGTGGGACTGTGGGGCTGTGGGGCTGTGGGACGATGGGACTGCAGGGCCGTGGCACTGTGGGACTGCGGGACTCTGGGGCTGTGGGAGCGTGGGAGGGTGGGGCTGTATGACTGTGGGACTACGGGCCTGTGCAGGAGCACTGGAGAGGCGGCGTATTTGGAGCTGTGGAACCAAGGGTCTTTTGTTTCCGCTTGCTTCTGAGGCCTTTTGGGTGTTGCGGAAATTGGATCAAACGCAAAGAAAGCGTGGCACAGCTGCTCGTTTTGCACTGCGTTCTTGTGCACCCATTTTTTCGGGGGATGGCCCCATGCCCCGCACGACCCACCCCACGTGCGCTGCCCAGCTGACAGGAACAGACCCAGACTTCGATGTGGGTCACGTTGGCCAATAGCACAATGGGCCACAGCAGCAGCAGATTTGACACGCCCATGAGCAGCACCGTCACCAGCGTATCCAGGACATGCTTCAGTAACGGGAAGCGTGAGGCTGGAAAGCCGCCCTAAGGGAGTGCAGCATGCGCAGGGTGCAATAACCACCGTGTTACCATACACAGGACTGCTCAGATTCTTACTCAGTCAAAAAACTCAGCTAAAGCTATGTTTCACACTGCAAATGCTGGATTGCTGTCTAAATCTGCTGTTTTTGGCCTGCGGACGTATGCTTCCCTGGTGGTGGGTGGTTTGTACCCCCCCTCCCCCTTGTGCAAGCACCACCTTGTCTAAGCACCGGGACCCGGTCTGACCGTCACTTTTTCCTAATTTTCTGACCACGCTTTTTATGGTCAGAAACTAGGCAAAGTGTGATTGTGTGCCGATTGTAGAGGGAAAGAGGGGCTGTGTCATGCCTGCGATGAGTCCTCCTGCTCAAAACAACATTCTGCTTGGTACTGCACCCCACTGCTCTTTGTTTTGGTGTGTTTTTCAGTCATGACTAATGTCGTTACTCCTTGCTTGGTACCGCGCGTCGCGCGCTAGCACCGCGTTGTCTTAGCACGAGGACCTGGTCTGACCGTCACTTTCCTGACTGACCTGGTGCTTGCGCAAGAGGAGGGGGGGGTAGAGTGGTCACGGGACACCTGACTTACCAATGGGCGCTCTCTGCGCGCTGTGCAGAAACGCCCTCAAATGATCGGTTGCTCACCATTGCGGCCATCGGGGGAACCGGATCCAAAATAGCCTACTTTCCGCACAGCGTGGGCACAGCACACGGTGTGCCTCCTCTTCTTGAACGTGGCAACACGAATGCAATTGCGTGTTGAAAAGGCAGCCAAGAGAGGGCCCCAGGCGAACATTGGGAGACGGGGCGGGGGGGGGGATCATGGGGCTAACACACAAACCGTGTGGGCCCTGAGGGACCCCTGCTTCTGCGATGGATTGTGGGTGATGTGCAGTATGCTCCTATGGCCACGACCTCTGACCATCGTGCTTGGTGCTGCCCCGCGACTGAGCTACACCCTGTGCTTCTGTGGGGCAGCAGAGTCAGCGAGTCCAAAACATTCCTGGGTGAAATTGGGTGAACACCCAAATATGCCATATCCCCAATGCATGTGAACCGCCATCGGTTAACCGGATGCTGCCACCGACAACCTCGGGCTGTCCTTAGCCCTGCGGCCCCGAAGATGAGTGCCAGAGCCTGACCCTGTACAGGCAGGGCATGCCTCGCAGCCCTACGTTCTTGGTGGAACCGGTACGCAGCTGGATGCTCTCGCTTCTCACAAGCTGTTCAGGGAAGAAGCATCAGAAACCTGTTGTCCAACAACAAGAATGCCCCATCACGAAATATGGGTGTCTAGTATGGCCGGAAGCCCAAATAGTTGCACTGCGCTAAGGGTATCGCCTGCAGCATGTGCAGCATGCAGGTGAACGACCTTGCTGCCAGTCGCAGCTCCTGCCTGTTGAGCATGGGGGCGGGTGATGCAGATATCCCTCGGAAAACCCAGGTTCCTGTCCGGAGTGATTTAGCCTTTGCAAGTACATACAAGATGCACAGTCTGCCCTTTGAGTTCCTCTGCAGGTTCATATCCCTGATCGCCCTCGAAATTCTTCTGTCCCACAGGTCTTGGTTACAACCCGCTGGCACAAACTTCTCTTGTGGCATGAATTCTTCCACTTTGTCCCAGAGCCAGGCGGAGCAGAACCCCCACATTTCCCCTGCTCCTTTGTCCACTATCCGGATGTATTGCGATTTCGAGAGAAACCGAGACAGGGAGCGTAATTGGTGCAGCAGGTTCCCGGATTCCGGGAACAGGGAGGGGGGCAGCAGTTGGTCCAGCGGTGGTACAGGGGTCTGCAGGTGTTTGCAAAAATCCTGGATGCCGTCAACCGCCTTGGCCCTTGCCCGCGAACCTGGTACTCGTTGGGACGCAACGATTCACAGCCTCCGACCCCAAAATTGGCAGGCAATAAAGCTGCATGCCTGTCTATGTGTAACACCTTGCCAAATTTGGCCGCTTGTGCAGAGAACTGGGCACACTGGCACGTGGGCCGCACTGTCAGTCGTGCCTGTGACATCGCGTGTGACTGAAACAAAGACCGCACCGGTTTGATACTTGTGGGTTTGATGGATTGTATACACACACACACACACACACACACCGGCCCTTGGCCAATGCACCATGGTAGGCAAGGTGTGTGCACGCCTGGAGAGAGTATGCACAGTGTGTTGCCGATCTTAGCATAACGCCTGCGGTGTCTTGCGGTGAAGATGACATGCACACAGACCCACAATCCAGAGGGCGCGTCGGGGTAGCACGCCTCCCCAGCCCCCCGCAGACGCAGGCCTGACCTGCACTCTGCTATCAGTGTCCATCAGTTTGAAGAGCACTTCGTAGAGGGCGAAGATAAAAGCCGAAAGCAGCGCCAGCCCATAGCCCCAGGGCTCGCTGCGGATCTTGCCGTGGATCTCGGTGGTGAAAGCCACGATGCACATTCCGATGACGCACAAGATGATGGCCGCCGTCTTATCCACCGTGAACGACTCCCTCAGCAGCAACACCGACAGGATGTACACAAAGATCCCTGTGGCCAACGTTGGAGCGTGGTAAGCGCCTGCAGTCGTACCTCTGCCCGTGGTGTGCCCATGCCCTGCCCAGACGCCTCGACCCATGCCCAGGCCACTGCACATGTATCTCCGCCCTTGCGATATGAGGGATATCAGGCAACACTAACAAGTACAATTGGATTCGACACTCCTTTGACGACACTCAGGGCAGGCATCGGGGAATTACCTGCACGGCGCACGCACCGCGCACTGCGTCGGAACAAACTATGGGGAAGAGGTCATTCCTTGGTTCCTTGGCTACTCCATGCTCACATACTGCTCGCACTCGGAGGCGGAGATGACGGTGGCAGGCACCCTATCACCATTTGATCGGGTGTAGGTGACAGTAATGCCCGCACCAAGCCATGAAAGAGACATGGGTGAAACTGTAAGGGGGCACAGTGCAGCATGTGCAATGGCAATGCCTTTTACAGCTTGGAGACACATGCGCTTCACTGTCGTGTAGGTGGGTACGTCCACAAAATCACCCCAATACACGCACCGCGAATAGTACCCCCTCATGGGCATCACTATGCATGCATGCACACATACCCAGAGACTGGTACACTGCGTTGTTCGCTGCCATGAGGGTCAAGGGTAAAGACTGGCACCACACACAGTCCGCCAGCAGGAGCAGTACGTTAATGAGGGATGCCCTCAGGAAGCACTTCAGCCAGCCCTTTGGGGGCGAGTACCCCACGCCTGAACAGCAGTACTGCATCAGTATCATCGGGAGCACAACCATCACGAGACTTATGTAGCCTGTGCGTGCGTGTGTGCACGTGTGCGTGATGCGCAATTAGTTCAACCAAAGCAATGGTGTTCGCTATGATACACCACTTCTACAGCTCCGTTCGCACTGCAGCAATGCGTGAGTGTGTCTGTTTGTGGGGCAGCATGCGGCCACTTGGACGTCCAACAGCGCAGAATGGGCAACTGGAAGCTCATGCAGAGTTCCTCGTCCCGCAGGAATTCCGACGGGGGGGGGGGGCGAGGTTCAAGGGATGGGCAGGGCAAGCAAGGTCCAGAATATCCTGGCCCAGGTGGCACCTTGAGTTCCCTGTAAAGTCCCCGGACTAAGGGGGGAAATAGGTAAAATGGGAGGACATGGAGGAAAATGGGGGGAAACGGGGAAAACATGGGGGGAAATGGTGAATATGGGGAATCTAAAAGAGGATGGAAATTCATGGCAATTCCCCCATTTTTCCACATAAATTCAACTTTTTTTCAACAATTTGCCCAATTTCCCCATTTTTCCTGAATAGTCACATTTTGAAGATAAGGTTCCGGATACGTGATATTCTGGACACTGGGCAAGAGGATGCTGAGTAGCAGGGGCAGCAGGAGTCACTTCAGGGGTTTGGTGTATGGCTCTCCTGCCAGGGAAACCCCACTGGCGCTGGATCACGCATGCTCCGTGGCCAGCGGCTGACAGTAAACAGGGAACTTAACTAATAGTGCCGCCCTTGTGCATCACGATGGGCCTGCAAGCCCCCGTTTGAGGAACTTCTATACGCCAGCCACAACCGCGTTCGTGTGCAGTCCTGCCAACCTCTGCGCGTCGCTGGATACCCCTGCACACCTCGTGCGCGTTTGAGCAAGTCTGTCCGAATCCGCACTCGTGCGTTTGCGCACAGCCGCACGGCTGTGCGCACCTCTGTGGCCATACTGCCGCCGACACCCGCCGGTGGCAGTCTTCCGTGCTGGATTTGTTGACTCGGTTTGCTGGACTTGCGCGGGAGGGCGGGCGGCTGCCCTTGGCGGATCTATCCAACTGTTTTTGGAGCATGATCCTGCTGCGCGACCACTGGTCAACCTTCCGCGTCCGCACGGAGGGGCGGTTGTGGGCCATACCCTGCACACCCGCGTACATCGTTGTGCGCACACCTCCTGCACACCGGTACACCCCCCCACACACACCCAACACATCCCTCGCAGCACCCGGAGGGACCTCCCCGACGCCCTGAGTCTCACTCTCACCAGTACCCTCAGACCCCTTTGAGGACCCCAGGACCAGTGATACGCACCAGGGCCCCCGGTGTTTCTCACCCTCATCTCTGGCAGCCCGGAACGAAGGCCAGGGGTGTCCTCTTGCGGGTCGCAGGGGGCGTGACGCACCCGAATGCATCGTCCACACGACAAAGAAAGGCTTTGAGTATTCTCGCTGGATGTCCTGCAGCAGCTGCCCCATGCATTCCCATGCGGCGAGCGCACACGCAAGGGCCACGGCTCCACCTGAGTGATGCAGGCAACGGGGTGCCCACCATGACCCCTGGTGCCCCACCACAGTGCACGACATTGGGTGTCTACCACCTTTGCCCGCCCCCCCTACACACACACATCACCGGCAGTGGAGAGCACCGTGGGAGCTACAGCACACGAGGAGGCCTATACGGTGGCGGAAAGGGGGACGATTCGCATCAGTTTCTACGCTCTGAGATGGCCAAGGACAAGAGTTGAAGGGTATTGCCCTCATTGAAGAGCCGCCACTACAAATGCAAGCAAAGGAAGGCGAGGTGGTACTATTCTTCACGGGTGTGGCGGCTAGCCACATGGGACTCGACTACACCCTGGGGGAAGTAGGGCAAGTGGTACGAGGCCGTAAGCGGTCCTCTGGATTTTATGATCTTGGGAATGACGGCCAGATGAAGCATGTCGGCATCAGCAGGGGATTGAAGATCAGGGGCAATGAGAGCTGTGTTCCTGCTTGTCAACTTTTCCGCCCCTTTCCGTGCCGGATAATCCGATTTCATAACGCAGGTCAGTTAACCCCGTGACAACGCATTATATGTGGCACCCACGAAACGTCTCTGGGCCATTTTTGACAGTATTGTCTTGGAATGTCAGCCCCCCACTGGCCGCCTTGGGACACGACCGCCACTGTCGCATTTGTTGCTGGAGCGTGGGGGTTCAACTTGACACGACATGGCATCATCCTTGAAAATCTCGGCAGGGCCCCACATGGCATTGGGTCTTTTCAGGCTTAGAAACACTCCCCTTTTCTCTGTCCCAATGCGCAGGAATTTGCAATGGGCTCACACGGCCCCTGCCGACTACAGCAGTGGATTGGCCCCGCCCACCCCCAACGAGCCCCCATGCACGCTGGAAGATGTGCCTGCCACCCTGAGGGGGGCCCATGTTTGTTCGTAGGTGTGTTGCTTTGTGTCATGCTGGGCACCGCAACAGTGAAGCTTTGAATCAGCCGGCAGGACAGCACATCCTGATACGCCCCCCTACCCCCAAACAACAACAACCAGGAGTTTGCATCAGCGCACTGGGACGCTCCAGAAATGTCTGTCCTCTGGGAATCCAATGTCATCTGAATCTCAGAGGGCCAGCGGAGCTGAAGGTAGGCATTTGGTGCGCTACCCTGACCACTGACCATGAAACATTCGATTGCGAACTTGAGACAGCAGTTCGCCACTGACACACCGTCCGGCAAGGGGTCAGGACCATGCTACTTATGACAGCACCTGACATTGTGGCCCCCTCACCGGTGGCCCTGGAACAGGGGCATGCCCGCCACCGCAGCAGGTTTTCGCATTCATTGGTGCGCCACAACAGACACCCACCACTTCCCACATACCGGGCCGGCACTAATGCATCGGCCGCGCTGCGCTCGAAATGGCATTCCTTTGGCGGTGTGCAATAGCACGGGCTTGAAGGAGTTGTCAGAACCCCAAAAGCCCACGGACACTTCTCATTGCGTGCACAGGCAGCCCGCTACACCTGAATGGCTGGTACAAAACCCTTGCTGCTTGCTTGCTGCTTGCCAGATTGGTGACCTTACACCTCCCCCTACGCCCCTCCCCCAGGGCTCTCCAACTGCATGCAAAAACGAGAAGAGTATCCTGTCGCCAACTATTATTCGGTTTATGTCAAAGACAACGCCAATGTCGCCCCCGTTCCCATTGCTATGTTAACAGATTTGCCCAAATATGACTGGGGCAAGAAAGCCAGCAGGCAGGAGTGGCCCGAGGGGAGGGGCGTTGTATACATATTCGATTCACCCCGTACCCTTATGCCCCCTCTGAGTGAGGATGGCGGGAAGGTGGTAGAGCCGACAGTGTACGGTCTCAGACTTTGGGTCTGAAGCTCCGGAACAATCTCAAACAGTTATCGATGGTACCAGGCAGTAAAAAAAAATATGACTGGGGCAAGGTAATTGCCCTGAAGGGGCTTTTCATTGCGCTTACGTTGGGTGGTCATGGTTTGCATGGGTAATCGGACTGGGCTCCAGCAACCAATGTGCACACAGCGTAAAGTCATCCCCTATGCAGATGCAGTCTCTTGGGCAGCACCAGCAACTAGCAGGCAGCAAGCTGACTCATTCTCAGGGGACTTGGCCCTGGGTGGGAGGAGTGAAGTAGGCCATATGTAGGCCCCAATCACAAGAGCACATTTTCTACATCGCCAGGGCAAATTGTTTTTGAAGTAGGACACATCAGTTACCGAGGTGCTGCAAACGGCCCAGTTTGGGTGTTCAGGCCACGGCAAGCTGGCGAAGCCCGCTCACCAGAACTCGAGAAATCTCTCGGAATCAAAGATCAGAGGTGTCCGATGCTAAAATTGTCCCACAACACGATGCGTAGCGGACATGGCACGTCATGACGATAGGCTCTGATAACAGGAAATGCAGTAGGAACTGCCACGACTGGAGCACAAGAAAGACTGAAGGCCGAGTGAAAACAGCGGTGTGCCATGCACAAAGAAAGCAATACCAAGGAAGGAAGTCATACCGAGGTGCTGCAAACGGCCCAATACGACGCTAGACCAAGGCGCGGCTGGTACAGATAGCCAGGCCATGGCACGGCCCCATGGCCCCATGGGCTACAGCCTATGGCGCACACGCGTTCATGAGACACAAAATGCCTGCAAGTGAAAGAGGGAGGCGAGGCAAATGAGGACAGTGGCAGCAGCAGGGTATGGGCACAGGCAGAGCACGGATGAGAGTCTACTACCGATTGGCATGTAACCATTATCCACCCATCTTTGTCTTCTTTGCTTTCTGGAGCACCATGCAACCCCCATCTTAAGGTTGCAAGACTAGTTACCTTCGACAAATGAAATTTGATGAATGGTCATGTTTTGGCATCTTCGATTTTCAGCTTATGAGGCTGAAAATTGCTGAAGCAACTTGTGCCCAGTCCCTTGGAAACCTGAAAATTGCTTGAGGAGTTTTGACCCTATTTTCACTGCAAATGTTGGTTTTGTGATTGCTTCCCTCACCTGCCCTGCACGTCAGTCAATTCGCATTCTGTCTCGTACTGTCAAACATCTCCGGACAGTCCATGTACAGCTCTTCCCAAGAAAAACAGTAAGCACTATGAACAAAACGTATGTTTTTGGCAAAACATCGGTTTTGCATCTTTGAAACAGAATATGGCCAGCCCTAGAGGCTGCAAAACATGTCCTTTGCATCTGACCTTGCAGGGACAACAGGGTCCCTAATGCAGTGCACGTGCACTGTCCACTACTCTGGATCATACATTCTCAACAAAGCCTCCAAATTGCCCCCCTTCGGTGGGGGGGGGGGGGGGGAATGGATGGATGGCGCGAGAATTCGGGGGGCAACTCCCAGGGACACAGGCCAAAAGCTTCATTCTCTCGCAGTCCGTACCAGCAGTGCTTGAATTTGGGCTTAGCTGACCCGCGTGATTTAGGCTCTTGCGTGACAGAGCTCATGACCATCAGCTTCTGGTGGGCAACTTTAAGCAGCCCCCCCCCCCCCCCCCCAGACTGCCAGATCAGATACCGAGGCCTTGTGCCAAACCCCCCCGGACTGCCATAGAACGCCAGGGCAACTTGAAGCACCCAGTGCCCACTGTGGGTGCTGATGGGCACATCAGAGGGATGAGGGGAGGGAGGGATGGAGGGATCTACTAATGTACGCGCACCTTGTCCGGTGCCTCACTTGCTCCGCAGCACCCCAGGCTACTCCCCCAGGCTACTCCTATAGGGGCAACTCAACTAGCACTGCACCTTCCCTGACGCTTACACAAAATGTTCTCCTTGACCGAGTAGTACTAGGAGAGCCAGCCTCTTATGTGTTCTCCACGAGACCCTACCACGACACTGCCATGGGGGCTGGGGCCACCATTTACTTGGGGGCTGGGGCCACCATTTTCTTGGGGGCTGGGGCCGCCATTTTCTCAGGGGCTGGGGCCACCGGGGGCTGGGGCTGGGGCCACCATTTTCTCGGGGCCACCACGGCCCCGCCCAAGGGCTCCCAAGCCCCAGTAAACCCTGGGGCCAGTGACCTTACTGTGGTGTGGGGGCCTGAATGGTGTCAAGCCATCACGAACCTTCGGGACAAGGGGGTTTTCATGGCCAGAGGGGGCTCTGTCTGCTTAAAGTTGCCCAACAGATGGCGCCCAAGGGGGGCCTTAGTCGCCTCAAGTTGCACGACTCCTCTCCTTCTCCAACCCCCTTCCCCTCTCTTCTCTGCACCTTGGTGCCCTGTTTGCCCTGCAGCACCCATAGTGCATTGCCCCGAGTTGAGTTGCCCCTGGGGGAGGAGCCTGAGGGAGTCGCCTAGGGTGCTGTAGAGCAAGCGAAGCACCCAGACAGGGTGTGTGTACATTAGTAGATCCCTGCCTCCCTCCCTCCCCTCATCATCATATTGTGCCCGTTGGAACCCAGCACGGGGGAGGGGGGCTGGGTGCTTCAAGTTGCCCTGGCGGTCTACAGTAGTCGAGGGGGGCGTGTTGCTGAAGGTTGCCGGCCATTGGTACACTCAATTTCGGTGCGGGGGGGGGGGGGGGCTCGTCCTCGTCAATCACCAGGCCGCTGCAAGTGGTCCCAATGTTTGTCTTTGCCCTTCGAAGGGAAAACTTGATAAGCACAGCTGGTTGGGGTTTTGAGCACCCAGAGCTTCATCGCTTGGGTCAGGGAGCCGCCCCGCGCAATGATCCATCCATCCATCCATCCATCCACCCAAGGGCGAGCCCCCAGGAAAATGGTGGCCCTGGCCCCCGAGGAAATGGTGGCCTCAGCCCGCGAGAAAATGGTGGCCTCAGCCCCCGAGTAAACGGTGGCCCCATCCGCCAAGAAAATGGTGGGCCCAGCCCCCGAGTAATTGCGTAGGGCCCAGCCGCACCACTAGGAGGGCCTAGTTGGCGCCATGTGGGCCCCCATGGGGTTATATGTACTTCCATTGTCACCAAATGATAACCCAAGCTTGGCTCCAAATGTCCCTCGGGTTCATCAAGGGTCACCCGAAAAAATGCCTATTTTCCGTCCACCCACGTAGGTCATTTTCGGTGAAAATGGTGATTTGCATCTTTCAAACGGACCATGACTGTCCTTTTTACATCCTAGCATGGGAAGACTGTCACAACATCGAAGACATTTACCGCACAAGACAGCACAGTTTTTTTGTTACCCATCCCCCCTTTGTCTAGTGAACAATAGAGTCCTCAAAAATACGGTCCGAACAGGAGTGTCTGTGACAAGTGTTCCCCATTTGGATCCCCCCACGTACAATGAATGCCTTGTCCAACGAACACTTCCGTTCGGATCGCAATTTTTTGGGACCTAACGAATTAGGTACGGTGTTTAGGTACCGAATTAAGTAGGGACCGAACGGCAGAACAGTCCTTGGTGCCTCAGTGGCATGGCTATTAGTGTTTCAAGAATTACCACATGTGGTCACAGCAAAATGCCCGCTTCTATACTTGCACTGCACGGGGCACAGGTTGAGAAGCTGCATAAGCAGGTTGTGTACCAATCCCTTGGGAGCCCCCCCCCCCCCCCGCCGCCCAGTCCCAATACCCAAATAAGGTGAAAAACACATAAATAATGCCTAAAACATGCTTTACATACATTGGATGGTCATATTGTGTGGTCACAATATCAAAAAAATAAGTTTGGAAAACTTCCAGTTTGGAGCTGCCCAAGGTGTAAAACTGCATGAGTAGGTTGTGCACCGGCCCATTCACTCATGCAAGCCATGATAGGTGGAAATAGTTATTTCGCGTCTTGGGCACGGGTTTTGACCGGCCCTCGGCAAGGCTACATGATGCAAAAAATGTCCTTTTGTATCCTAGTAGGCATATATTGTCACAACATCCCCACTCACACCCCTCGGAGTGGGTACTACCCATTCACCAAGGTTGCCAAAACCGCCAACATAGCAAAAATGGCCGAAAAGTGCATAAACTAAAAGTGCATAAGCGCTCGTCCCACTTCGCCCATGGAGTCCCCACAAACCCCATGGAGTCGGGATGCGGAAACACTTTTTCGGCTCAAAATTAAAAAAAACCAAAAGATTCATGAATTTCGACCCAAAAAAGGGGGGTGTCATTTTTTCGACATTTTTGACCCCCGCCCCCACCCCCACCTCCCTCAAAACCTTACAAAAGTGGGTTTCAAGTGGGGGGGGTCTAGGGGGGTCCGGACCAAAAACTCATTGGGGGATGCGTTTATTGGACAAAACAATGATTTTACAAGGGGTTAAAAAAACGATTCAACCCCTTGAGGTAGGTCACGCAAAAAGCCCCAAAAAGGCCCAAAGGGGGGGTTTGTGGTGTTTTCCCGTATATACGGGCCTATGTTGCTTTGATCTAACAACCTCTGTGAGGTGATTTCCATTTTTGGGCTGGGGAGGCTGGAAAACTGCACAAGCAGTTGTGCCCCAACCCCCTCGGGACCCCCCTCCCCCCGCCGCAAAAGAAAAAAAACACCCAAATAGGCTGAAAAAGAAATAAAGAGGGTCTAAAACATGCTTTACATAGGATATTTGATCATTTTGGATGTCAGAAACAGGTTGTGTACCAATCGGTTGAGAGACCCCCCTCCCCCCGGACCCAACACCTAAATGCGGCCAAAAACATGGTTTACATATCTTGGAAGGTCATTTTGAGCGGTCACGATATCAAAAAAAAATTCGAAAACTTCGATTTTTGAGTTGCCCAGGGTGAAAAATTTGCATAAGCAGGTTGTGTATCAATCCCTTGGGAGAACCCCCCCCCCCCAGACCCAATGCTCAAATAAGGTGAAAAACACATAAATACTGCCTAAAACATGCTTTACATACATTGGATGGTCATACTGTGTGGTCACCATATCAAAAAAATAAGTTTCGGAAACTTCGATTTTTGAGCTGTATAGGTTGAGAAGCTGCAGAAGCAGGTTGTGTACCAATCCCTTGGGAGACCCCCCCCTCACCTGACCCAATGCCCAAATAAGGTGAAAAGCATCTAAATACGGCCTAAAACATGCTTACATACCTTGGATGGTCATATTGTGTGCTCACCATATCAAAAAAATAAGTTTCGTAAACATCAATTTTTAAGTTGCCCACGGTGAAAAGGTGCATGAGCAGGTTGTGTACCAGGCGGTTCACCCGTGTGAGCCAGTATAGGTGGAAATAGTCATTTCGCGTCTTGGGCACGGGGTTTGACTGGCCCTCAGCAAGGCTATAGCAAGGCTATAGACTGCAAAAA